>JAPTHN010000002.1:74199759-76621130 GCA_026936325.1 Platynereis dumerilii | reverse complement strand
CCGACCTGTCAGAACAAGGACCATCAAAGCTACGTCCAACCCTGACTTCAACGAGACATTTTCCTTGTAAGTTTAATATTCCTATCAGTAGAGCAATGCTGCAATAAATACTCCTATATCTTTTGGCAGGTTTATAGCCTGTTTCAAATTTAGTGGTCCCATATACCTGTACTTCTAGGTGTACTTCTAGGACAATGTATCTCCAGAAACAACAATCTTTTTTTTTTTAATGTTGACTATTTTTATACTGGAAGTTCTCAGTAAGTGACTTGTTTTATTTTAAATAAGTCATTCAGAGAGTTTGTTTCACATCGCATCATTTCCCATGTCAAACAACTGGCATACCAGCCCTTGTTGTCTAATAAGGGCAACATATTTTTAAATACTGCAGATTTAAGACTTTGAACTCTGGTAATCATTCCACAACTTAAAAGTAGGCTTGTGCGCAATCGTGAAAATTGGGTTTAAATTAAAAAAATGTTTGAGTTAACAGTATGGTAGAATTAAGTGCAATTTGGCAGACTTTACTCATCCCTCCTTTTACTTCTTTCAGCAACTGCATTCCGAAATATGTAGCCAACATGCCTGGAGCAGTGATGGTGTTCACCGTATGGCATGAAGATGGCTTCAGTTTCCTCCCCAATGACGTTCTTGGGGAATTCATCATTCCGTTGAAGGATCTTCAGGATATCACACCCCACCAGAGCATAGAGGACATGCCAACTTCACTGATGCCAATCTGCAATCATCCAGAACCCCAGGATGGTCCATACCAGGTAGGTGTCATGATCACAACATTAACATTGCTAATATATTATTGGCTGGTTCTGTTATTAAAATGGCATACCTCACTAAAAAAAAAATTGATATTACTCCATGTACTAGACAAAATATTTATCACAGAAAATACAATTTATGCCATCTTCATTTGCCTCTGTTAAAAAATTTTCGAAAGCTATGGCAACAGCAGAAAAACTCCATTCAAATATTGTATAAAGGGAGATGTCCAATCCTGCACTTTGGGCGTAAACAAGCAATACAAATTCCAATTATAATATTTCAAACTTTATGACAGAAGTTGACTCGCCTAATCGTGATATACCTAATGCCTCTGCAATTCTTCTCCAGGTGTTGCGAGAGCGTGCTGAATGGGATAAACAAGCTCGTTCCTTCCTGTCCAAGAGAAGAGTAATGGCTGGATATGAAAGCTCCGTTCCTCTCTGTAAGCCGATGAAGTGCTTCATGGGGAAATTCTTCCGTAAGCAACCGCCTGCTGAACACTGTGTGTATGGGTCCCCTCCAACTCTATAATCATACCAAGACATCTTAAACCATAAACCATATTAATTTATTTTGTATTTTTATAATTTTATAAGTAACAATAATTTTATACAGACCAATTGAATCTTGAAACCACATACGTATGTCCCAGACATTCACAGTTGTTGAAGATATGTCCCAGACATTCACAGTTGTTGAAAATTAGTGTTGCCCGTAAGATATACAAAAATTTACCAAAACTGAAATATAGCATGAAAAGATCATTTTCTTAAGGGTAAACATTTTACGCAACAGTTTTTCACATTCATTTCTCAGGTTTCATGTTTCAAATATATTTGACACTGGCATATCTGAATAATGAATTTTGACAATGTCACATACTGTATACTATGCTGTACTATTTCCATTAATGTTTGGGACGATAAACATTATATTATTGTAAATATCATACCTATTATTTATTCATTCTCATAATATTATTATATTGTTTTCAAAATGTTAAAAGATTAAGATTGACGCCTGTGCTTAATATTTAAGTAGCAGAATTTACGTTGTTATTAAACTGCCATATGCCAGTGGTATAATGTGTTCAATGTTTTTACGCCATATATGTAGCAGACTGTGATATATACATGTAAATAGTCATCTGTAAATAGTGTATTTAAATAATTTATTGCATATTTATTTATTGCATATTATATTTTTTGTCAGTTGTAAATGTGTACTGTAATAATTATGGATGTACAAAATAAAAGCTATATATTTTGAAACTGAAAAGTATTTCCATTATTCTTCAGTGCACTATAATGATTGTATGGTAACGCTTTAATATTATGAGTGCTGATGAGCAGATCTTTCTGGAATGGTTGTTACAAACTCTCATACTACATGCATGTATGTAAACATCATCACATGGTATTTTACATTGGCCTAAATATTGTGCCCGAGAGCCACGTATCTGCCCAAGACTCCTTATATCGGCCCGACTGTAATAATACATTTACTCCCATATTTATTATTCACCCCGGGAACTCACTTTAGTCCGAGTCTATGGGACGTTAAATGGAGGCGGGTTGTATCCAGTATTCTATGCTGGGGCAACTGAAAGACCCTGGGCATCCCTGAATTAATAGGGTATGTGCCAGACTCCCAGACTTCTCATCTCATCATCATACGGCAGTCGCCTGCCTCGATATAGCCCACTAAGGTGCTGCAGAGGCATAAAACACAAACAAACAAACAATCCCATATTTATTATACAGTTATTCCACTGTACAGAATTCAATATCAGTTTTTTGGCACTTACATGACTAATATTGCAAAAGTGTATAGTCCAAGCAGAAAACATAGGCTGCGCAGCAGCAAAAGTTCAGCAAAAGACATCTTAATTACAGCGTTTAAAGTGATATGTGTACCAAATCGCATATATGTAAGTATAATGCAATCGTGGCCGAGTCTTGGCCTGAAATTATATGTTTGCTGCCCTGCCATCAGCCCACCGGGATATGTAATAAGTAAATGTCTCAATTATTTTGTTCTGAAAATTGCAGGTAATCGTTTTTTCATAATTGCGCCACATTCAGTATGACGCATTTATAAGTACACTGGATAGGAACATTAGTTTTCCACTATCGTGCAAAACGAACGGAATTCATGGAATCAACGTTCTGGCTATGTGAAATGGAATTTCTGATTTCTCTGCAATTTCATGGCCAGACCAGAGATAGTAGTAGTTGTAGTATTTATTCTCCCTGTGTTCTTTAGGGTTGAGAAACTGACGTCCTTTGCAAAAATAAACCACAAGAGGGCAGTATATGATGACGCTTACAAAAATAAACAACAGAGGGCTTTGTCTGACATTAGTTTTTTTTCCTGAAAGAAAGCCATTATAGCTGACTCTTAAACCAAAATACCGAAATGGAAGGGAAACAGTTTTTAAAAATACAGAAATGGAAGGGAAACAGCTAGTTTCTTTCACTCATATTTGCATAGTACAGTTAATGATATAGTGCGTCAGTCATGGTTTAATTTGAAGTTATATTTCTTTGCTCAGTTCCGTTAAATAAGCTTCCCACGCAAGTTGGAACCTAGGGTGTACCAAAAAGTGATAAAGACCAAGTTTTCTGATCTTAACACCTATCTGCCAAAAGACGAGGACCGGTTTGGTCAGTAGATCACAACGATTTCTGGCTAATTTATTAACCATAAATTTCAAGGGGTCTGGTCCGGTGTAAGGACTTCTCCGATTTTCAACAAAAAATTCCAGAGTGATCTGCTAACCAAACCCCATCATTTCACAGATAGGTATCAAGATCAGAGAACATTTCCATTTTTTGGTAAACCTCATTGGGCCCAGTTGAGTGGCCCTGCCTGATAAGCATTGACAGCAGTGCCAATGAGCCGATCCAGCAGATTCAGATTAATTAACCACATCCGATCACTACAAGCAATACACTTTCATCTTGAATGTTTCATTTCACAGGTTCAAGCCAATCAGTTTCCTCTGAGAAGCCTCCAGTGGAAAAAAAAAATTAGAATCGCTCCTGTGTCATCACTATCAGCAAAGTCAAGAGTGGCACAGACATGTATTAAGATGACGGCATTTTGTTCTGCAAATACTGTCAACACAGCATTGATTATATCAGGATTGACAAAATAAAGGTTGGTTGATGCTGTAATATCTAAAATTATTTAGCCAATGTTTTATTTCCGAAAATTCCTCTTTAGCCTTCATTTTTTTGCATGATCGAGCCAAGTAGTAACTGTTTCATTTTTTTTAAGGATCACGTCAGAAGCCAGAAGCATGTGACAAGAAAGGAACAAAAAGAATCGGTGAAGGATAAACAAGTCAGATAAACTACGATCACTACTGCACCGTCAAACAAAGACCTACAAAAGGATTTGTGTTAGACTTTATCAAGATGTGCAGCATGGCAGATATTCCGCTTGAAAAAACTTCAAAAACTAAACCTTTCATTCTGAAATACTGTAAACAAGGAGGAACGCTTCCATCTGTTCCGTTTTCAAGAGAAAAATAAGTACCTGAATTCTTTACACTTCACCTTGATGCACTGAAGTTAGTCTTGAAAGACAAACCTATTACTGTAATTGCAAATGAAACCACTCACTGTAGAGACAAAAGTGGTTTGAATGTCATAGCCAGCATTGAGATTGTTCGTTTGTTCGTGTTGTACGCCTCTGCAGCACCTTAGTGGGCTATATCGAGGCAGGCGATCGCCGTATGATGATGAGATGATAAGACTGTGAATCTGGCCCATACCCTAATAAATCAGGGATGCCCAGGGTCTTTCAGTTGCCCCAGCATAGAATACTGGATACAACCCGCCTCCATTTAATGTCCCATGGGCTCGGACTAAAGTGAGTTCCCGGGATGAGATTTGAACCCACGCCCTCAAAGCCAGTTGACAAGCGCACTTACCAATTAGGCCGAGGGGGAACTGCCAGCACTGAAATAAAATATTACTTAATTGATTTTGTAGAAATGGCAGCATGTAACCACACGACACAAATAAGTCAAACCGTCTTACAGGCAGTCACTTCTGTGGGGGTTGAGTTCCAGAATGTTTCAGCCATCACAGATTTGGTAGCTTATTGACAAAACACAAAAATGGACGGAATTCACAGAATCAACGTTCTGAAAAGGAATTGGCTATGTGAAATGCAATTTCTAATTTCCAAGCAACTTCATGGCTAGTTGACATGAGATAATAGTAGAAGTTATTCTCCCTGTGCTCTTGAGGGTAGAGAAACTGACGTCCTTCTCCCTGTGCTCTTGAGGGTAGAGAAACTGACGTCCTTCGTCAAAATAAACCAAAAGAGGGCAGTATACGATGACGTTTACGAAAATAACCAACAGAGGGCTCTGTCTGATGTTCGTTTTTTTTCCCTGAAAGAAAGCCATTATAGCTGACTGCTAAACAAAAATACAGAAATGGAAGGGATAGTTTTAAAAAAATACAGAAATGGAAGGGAGACCGCTTGTTTCTTTCACTTATATATGCAAAGTACAGTTAATGGCATAGAGCATCAGTAATTGTTTAATTTGAAGTTATATTTGTTTGCTCAGTTCCGTTAAATGAGCTTCCCACGCAAGTTGGACTCAAGGGTGTACCAAAAAGTGAAAAAGTTCTCTGATCTTAACACCTACCTGTCAAAAGATGAGGACTGGTGATTTCTGGCTAATTTTTGACACGTAAATTTCAAGGGGTCTGGTCCGGTGTAATGACTTCTCAGATCTTCCAAAAAAAATATTCCACAGTGATCTGCTAACCAAACCTCATCGTTTGATGAGATCAGAGAACATTTCCATGTCGAGATCAGAGAAAATTTCAATTTTTTGGTACACCCTATTGGGCCCAGTTGAGTGACCCTGCCTGATAAGCATTGACAGCAGTGCCAATGAGCCAATCCAGCAGATTCAGATTAATTAACCACATCTGATCACTACAAGCAATACACGTTTATCTTGAGTGTTTCGTTTCACAGGTTCAAGCCAATCAATTTCCTCTGAGAAGCCTCCAGTGGAAAAAAAATTAGAATCGCTCCTGTGTCATCAGTAACAGCACCTTGGAAGATTAACACTGACGCAGATACGGATCAGCAAGCTACTGCCGACAGATGGCACTGACGCCCAATGAAAGGAAACAGAACTCTTGTAATACAACACTAAGGGACCGAAACGCATACTATGTCAACTTGACACGAGTGTGTAGGCTGAGAGCTAATCAGGTACTAGAAGACAATGGAACAACATTGACTGGACACGGAGTTGATAGAATCGCAACCGATATAGACTACCAAGTCCTACCAGGAAATCTAGCCATCAACCAGAAAAAGACAACCACAGTGATACGCAAACAAGAAATGCCACACGTCATTGGCCAAGAGGGAAAAAACATACAACAACTGCAACGGACCTACAAAGCGCAAATAACCATACACAAAAATAAAGAACATGCAATAGTAATCATCAAGGCTAGCCCAGACCGAGCGGAGAAAGTAGTTAAGGAAATACGTTATTAACTCTACGAACTGTACAGACACAAAAGAAGAAAGAGAGACGGAAGCCCATATTGAAATGAAACTACACTATAACAACAATATAACAATAGGAAAACAGAAATAACAAGACAAGTACGAACAGACAATTGAATGAACCAGAACGGAGGGACAGATGGACACAGACACCAGCAAAAGAAAACCTTGCGACCCATACTACGGTGGGACAAATACAGTGCGCTGATCCAGTTGCAAAAATGTAATGGTCTACAAATCAAAGGGGCATACAATCATCCCCAGTCAGTAGAAGAGATGATAACTTCAATTTCAATGGCAATCGAAAGTGAAATGAAAAGAAAAATTCAGAAATCTCCATTTATTGGAATTACGTGTGACGAGTCCTGTGATTTTGCTGTCTACAAGAAACTGATCATTTATTTAAAAGTCATGGTTAAAGGAAAAGTTGAGATCCTATTTTGAAAGAACATTGATGTGCCCGATGGGTGGGCAGTGACAATTTCGGAAGCAATGAAATCCTATATATCTCAGTTGAATATTGACAGTTTGAAAGTTTCTGGATTTGGCTCAGATCGAGCAAGCGTTATGATGGGGAAACAAAATGGAGTTGGCAAGTAGAGTATCGAGTTAATAAACATGCAAAAGTATTATATTTGCAAACTTGGCAATTTTTTTTGCCACTAATTAAGGAAGGAATCCTGCATTCCTGATGTAATTTTGCTATCAATTCACCAAAATTTTTCAATTTCAGGGGTTTTGTTGAAGGAAGACTACGCAAGTTTGGTTCATATTCATTGTTCTGCGCATCGTTTGGCTCTGGCCGTGTATCAAGGTGCTTCAGCAGTGCCTGTGATCAAGAAATATCAGGACTCTGTAAATAGAATTTTTAACTCATTTTTTGGTGATTCATCCGTGAGGTACAATCGTCTGCGAGAATTACAAGAAGTTATCATGTCAATGCAAGTTGCCCTCAAGCAACAGCATGCAGTTTGATGGCTATCGCTGGACAATGCAGTTTCGGCAATACACAAGTGTTGGCCTGCTCTAGTTGGTGTCATGGGCGAAGAAGCGGCAAATGGCAATGCAACCGCCATAGGACTGTCAAAAACATTGGAATCATACAATTTTGTAGCAATCACGTCTTTACTTGTTGATATCCTCCCCATCTTCTCTAAGCTGAGCAAAATATTTCAGAGGGATGCTCTTGACTTCGATACCATGACCCTCCAGCTGTCTCTCACAAGACAAACCCTTGAAGAGATGTTAGAATCTTTAGATGATGTCGCTGCCTGGAATTCATTGCCTATCACACCTGCAGCCCTCTTGTCTTTACCTGTTTCGGAAAAAAAAATTGTGTATCAAGATTTCTGTCTGACCAAAGGCAGTGATCAGTATGTTTGTAACGTCAAAAATCAGTATGTAACACAAATTCTTTCAAACCTTGATGGTCCACATTTTTCTGATTATGACTTTTCTAAAGCTGTGAAAACTTCAGTAGACTTTTGAGATAGTTTTTGACTGAATGAAGTAACTGCATGAGTGAAATTTTATTTCACACCCAGTGTATGTTGATAACATTTTGTATTGTGAATTTTGATAAGACATTTGTATTGTGAATTTTGATGAGCCAGCTACTAATTAATTACTGAATCTCATGTTTTTCAGTCTCGTGAAACAGCAAGGCGATTGTCGCTCTCGAGGTTCAAACACATTGAACTGTTCACTGTTGCCCGAAGTAGCACTAGCAGTCAATAATTGTTTTGTTATACTTTAAATGCAATTCTGACAGATAAGATAACTTTGGAAAGACATGAAATTTCTCCAAAGTTTCGACATTGATCAGGTAGTAATCCAGATTTAAAAGTCATATTGATGATACTATCTACATTCTACAAGTTCCATTTTCATCTAATGTTGTGAAGAGCAATGATCTTTTTATCCGCACTGTGGTGACATCAAAACTGGATGACATCACAATGGCCACATCAAAACGGCCACAAATACAACAGTCAGGCCTAACCAGTTGAAACAAACAAGTGAAGCTGCAACAATGTCTTAGATCAAGTTGTCTTTTGCATTTTCATCAGATGAAAATTCTGTGGTTCCACCACCTACTTCTGTACCGCCATCTTGGTCAGCAGTCAGCCTCAGTGTGAATTCGGTGAACTGATGCCCTCTGAGAGGGCAACAGTCTTTTCTGATCTTTGTCATGTAACGTCATTCTGACCAATCATAGAAGAAGAATAGCATTTGAGGTGCATGTAACAATGTTGTTCAGTGAATATTTCTATTGTTAATATTGCTTATTTATAAAAATTGCTAGTTTTGCCTGTTTATTCTGCTCAAAAACTGACATGTGAACTTTCACCTTCAGGTCTTGCGATCAATGGAAGGGGGCTTCCCCACAAAATTAATTCAAAAGAAAGATGAATCACATCAGACAAAAACAATCCATAAGAGAGTATGATTTTCTGACTGTTTGCTATTGTAACCAAATAACAAAATGATCAATTGACTTTTCACTGCAATAGAAGGTTTCCGAACCTAAATAATTCCGGGATTCAAATGATAAATAACTTCCTCTCTCAGACTGAGCCGAACCCCCAATTTTCCAGCCTGGCTTCCTGAACGGTTGTCATAATCACAGAGTGATGTAACTATGACTCTTACGGAAGCTAGGCCAAACAATCAGAACTTCCTACAAAAGGCTGCAGCATCAGAGGGTGCATGGATTTGTGTCTGTGAAACAGACCCTTCAACATCACATATTATTATTTATAATGTTACAAGCTGGGAGAACAGCTGCTTTGGGATTACAAACCATAAACCTTACGGTTCCTGTGTTACCTGACCAGCCTGTGATCTTAAGAAAGCATTCGAATGGTTCACCACGAAAGTCGGACCAAAAACAGATTCGCAAGAGTGCACCGCCCGAACTGTCACCTTATTCTCCAAGCGTGAGTCAATCTAAAGTTTAAGATAGAAAAAGCTATATTGCCACTTATGCTATTTGTAATTTGGCCAATTTATCAGTTATTCAATCAGTGAACTGACTGACTAATGATGGAATAATTAGTAAATCGATCAACTTATGACTATTTTTTCCAAGGAATTTAGTCACATGACTGAGTTGATTTGTCTAGTTCCACATACTGCAGCTTAGTCCAAGACTTTTTTTTTTTACTAACTTTGAAATTGTCAAATTACCAACTTAATAACTCTATTTGAATAAGCGTTCTTGCCAAAAAGATTTTCAGTGCACGTCTGGATTTGAGTCCTGAAAGGGTCTTTTGCACCTGAATGTCTCCTGAGTCCTCGGGCCATGGACCTGATTGTCTCTATATATGTAAATTCAGCCCTGGGATATTTACCAAGCATGTTTCACCTACTAATATTGATCAAAAAAATTTTTACCACCAAAAATTCTGAAGTAAGGAACAAGAAGACTGAAAATATACTTTCAAACCAGTATTGAAATGTGTTATATAATTTGGTGATGTCTGGAAAGCAAATAAAAATATCTTGTCTCCCACAGTTTTCACTTTTTATAATTTAAGTTAACAAATTCCTCTTCTTTGTGCTGCTTTCTTCTTCTTCACCTTCACACCATCTTGTCTCCCTCCTTACCATATTCATCTTCTTCTTCTTTTCCTCCTTCCTCATCTAGTCCCATATCTTCTCCCTTCTTCACCTAACCGATTCTTCCTCCTCTTCTCATCTTCCTTTAGCCTCTTTACACTCTTCTTCTCTTGCTCCTTTTTTAAAAGAAGAAGACAGAGAAAGAAGAAGAAAAGAGAAAGAAGAGGAAGCAGCAGAGGAAGAATAAGAAGTGGAAGAGGAAAGGAAGAATCATTTAAAAAGCTTTTAAAATAAATTTAAGTCACAAAGTGACTCTATAGGTGTGGTCATCAGTTTGGGCTATTCTCAGTGCTTTTGCAAGAAGTAAATTCTCATAGCAACTCAGATGTTCGTTACCTTTGTTGGACAGTCAAACAATAAATGGCAAACAATCAAACAACCATTTTGCAAAATATATTTTTTACATTGCTCATTAAATCGGAGAATTAGAGCTGAAATAATATTTATATCAATCAATAATTCAACAAAAAAATTACTTTTCTGCTGCACTGCAATGGCTGACAAGTGCATTTTTCGAAGCTCTTCGGTAAAATTTAATCTCATTAGAAATAATGAGATAATATATGAGTCAAATTAGAGGGCAGAATTATAAAAGATTACACTAAAATTTAATAACTATGTTTCAAAGGCACAATTTCAGAGCTGTCTGGCGGAGGCTTTGATTACAGAGTCAGTTCTTCCTGGTCAGTATCTCATACAGCTTTCATAAAACAGGGATGAAAAAAAGTTCTCTGGAAATTTGGAGGATGGTAATTGGACACTGCTTTTTGCACAGATCCGGTTCTCGAAAATATGTTAACCTTGGTATCAATTTTTTGATATTATATATCAGATTGAAATTCGATCAATGCAGACTTAATCTAAATGGAAGCAAATTTGCTAATCGGAAGTATTAGTGGCAATTAACGGTCCTAATCAGCACAAATACTTCCGATAGCAAAGCTAATTTGACGCCTATAATCACGTACTTCGGCCAATACCCCTTTGAACCCAGACAACATTATAGGGACATTTTGGACCAATATGAAGGTTCAGCCAACAGATCTGGACCAGGTGCAAGTGAATTTCACTGAAGAATGGTCATATTGGTCAAAAAGAAGCAAAAAACAGGTTGGCTGAATTCATGTCAGGTCAAGTGAAGGCTGAGGTCGATGCATGTGGCATTCAACAGGATATTTTTATGTTTTTTGCTTGTACAAATCAAGATTAAGTTGGCATTTTTTGCATATGTTGAAATATTGTTTCTGTGTTGTTTAGTCATGACGCAATTTTGATGATTTTTAAATAAAAATGAAACGTTTTTCCGGATTAGCCAAAGAAAGTTTTCAAATAATTCTCAGCAACTAAAACGGGCTTATAATATCATTTAAACATTAAAAAAATATGTTTGAGGAAAACATCTTTGCAATTTCCAATCCAATCACCCATTTTAGACCTTTGAAGTCCGTACACGTTGAAAATCCAAATTATTGCATATTTTCTAGACACATAGACCTACTTTTCTTTTTACAATAATCTATTTGCAATAAGACTAATGGCAACACAATATCTTTTCAGAATGAATACCTCTATGCTCAAGTGCTACAAGCAGTTGTCAACCCCCTTGGGGCACCAGACAGCACCCCAGGTCACCGTCCTCTGGAGTTGGCCACCCATTTACAGAGGGTAAATCAGACTAAGTACTCATTCTTCTTTGTTGTCCTTGAATCCATACAATGCCAATGTGACCATATTGCCTTGGACAGATTGTTTTTACATCTCCTCTTAATTAAGGTTGCAACACCATCTCAGATCAAAAACAGAATCAATTCAATTTAAGAAGAAAAAAAACAAAACAAAAAACAATGAAATTAATAATCAGATGGCCCAAAAAGAAAATTATAATGGCAGATTGACTGCAATCCACTGACGGTTAAATGGTCTTCCCAATGTTCATTGGGGCTGCACTTTTGGACAGTGGCGTAGCTAGTGGGGGGGCAGGGGGGGGCAAGTCGCCTACCAGACAACTTTTTGGGGAAAAATGGGGAAATAGGGGTAAAAATAGGGAAATAGGGAGAGGGGAAAAATAAGGGGAAAAGGGGGAAGCAAAAGGGAAAAAGAGGAAAGAAAAAGAGAAAAGGAAGATGAAAGGCATACTTTTACTTTTTAAATGGAAATCCTGTTGAAATTCATGCTCACACTGTTGAAAAAAAATTCCGTACAATACATGGTAAATTTTATATTTTCTTGACAAACTATTAACAACTATTTTAAGGATGTCTCTGCTTGTCATGGAACGCCTACATACAGAAGTATTTCGTATTTGATAAAAGACAGATGGGGGAGTCTACATCACAGCAAAATCAACCTTCAATTTATAAGTTTTTGAATCTCCTTGTGAGTTTAATGTAGTTCCTAAGCAAAGATATTTTCATTACTTGATTTTGTTATGTGGTACATAGCAGCAACTTTCCAACACTTGGTTTTCTTTAGCTCTCCTTTGTAGAAAGTGTACAGCATCATCATTTTTAAAGCGTTTCCAGTATTTTATATGATTAATGTGAGAGTTCCATGGTTTCTAAAAATTTGAAAAAACCCATGTCATACATACGCCGTGTTGTCGATTGCTTTTTGGGGAAATTCAGGGTCATTTGCCCCACCAGACAAAAACCCTAGCTACGCCACTGCTTTTGGAGTAAATGTCCATCAAGATTGCACATTAATGTGATGTTTGCTATTGTGGTATAAATTGTGTTCATAAATTTTTGCCAGCTTCTTATTGCAGAAATTTTACTTATGATTTATAATCTATTCTTCAGAAAATTCATGATTGCAGATTATTCAGAGTAATAGAGCATTTTAATACAATATTAAATAGTAAATATCACATGAAGAGGTAATTCAATTTTGATGTTTCATAGTAACTTTTGGCAAATTGCAACTTTAGAGATATCCTAATAGGTAATATTCCCATTGAATCAAATCATTTGATTAATTTAAATTTGTCAATCATTGGATATAGATAATATTGTTCCGCCTCCCCAAATTATGATTATCATACTGCACTCATATCATATCCTTATAATAAATTTATTTCATATTCAAGTTCATGATCAGCTGAAATGATTTTTAAGTCAACCGAAGTGAGATCTACACTTAAATCTGCACAAAATTAATATCCTCATTACATCTGCCATCCCGGTGATATTTTATGTAACTGGAAATCCCCAGAATAATATAATTCTTCACCTCAAATCTAGATTGAAATGTCGAGGCTCTATCCTCATGCATTTTGTAATTTTGTACAGTGTGATCCTATGTATCAGTGTCTTTCAATGGTGTCGTTTCACACAATGAAAATAATAATCAGGTGTGATATACTGTCTGTGCAGAGCAGATCACGATAATTTGTGATGTGGCAAAGCTGTTTGAGCAGCAAACACATGATCATTTCTATGCACTTCTTGCTTCCCTGCAGTAATGTACATGCAATTCTACTCCCTTTTTTACACAACAGGAAAACCAAAGTTGCTAAAATAAAATAAGGTTAAAAGTTTTAAAAAAAGATTAAAAATAGGGGAGACCGGGGTAAGTTGTGCCATTTTTTGTGTCAGGCTGATTTTCTGAAAAACCAAAGCTTAATCACGTAATCTGAAAATTGGACATCAAAATATAATACTTTGGCCAGAATTGACCAAAGTTTCAGGGCAGTCCGACCATTGGGAAGATCATGGTAGCTAGGCATTTGAAAAAAGTAGGTCAAGTGGCACAACTTGCCGCGGTGCAGGGGTAAGTTGTGCCGCATGACGGGGTAAGTTGTGCCACATGACGGGGTAAATTGTTCAATATAATTTATTCCAAAAAAACCTTGTATTTCACCCAATTCTTCAGATAGATCATTAGTCCGTATTATGTTTTTAACTTATGTCTCACATGTAACATGAAACTAATCAAACATTTCCGTGCTATTTTGTGCAATAATTAAAAATGCTGCAAAAGCTAGAATTATTTATTGTTTAGGGGGTGGTATAATACTTTTAACACATGTTCCTTTCAGTGTGAGTTATTTCACAACATGTTTAGGCCTTGTGTCAAATGAAGACAAAAAAAGATGAGTAAAAAATTAAATCCTATTGGCACAACTCAGCCTAATCAAAATGGCACAACTTACCCAAACTGATTTTCTGGATAAACCTTGTTCTCAAAAATAATCAATGCGAGATGAAATCTAACAACACAAATCTCTAGATATACCTCCTAACTCTATCCTACCAGAGGGACATCATGTTATTACAAATACCAAATGACTGAGAAACAAGAATGTCAGGCACTTCAAAGTTTTCACCAGCAAAATTGAATTTATGAGTGTAGCTTTTCGTGCCGTTATATTCGGTAGTTTTTTTTCTTTGTGCTTAATGATGTTGACCAATTGGGTATATATTTGTGGCATTGCCTTCCTCACCCAGTTCTTCATTTCACCCCAACAGTGGGCGGCACAATTTACTCCATGGCACAACTCACCCCGGTCTCCCCAACTCAAAAACATCACCAATTGAAACATTATGAAAAGGTTAAATTTTCCAAAGTTAAAATTTAAAAAATATAAACTGTGTTCCTTTTCTCCTTTGTCATTGTGACTGGGGTATTTTCTGCTGCATGAAATACATATCCAATTCCGTTGAGACTCGAATGCAATAAATTTTATGTAGGGCAATAAAAAGATTCAAATCAAGCTCCTTTTTAATTTGTGATTACATTTCGGCTAAGCCAATACCTTCAGCAATTTGACACATATATATTGTCAGACACTTCCAAATGCAAAATATCATTTTAAAATGTATACTCCTTTTTTCACTTTTTCAGCTATTCCACGTTAGCCCAGATGACCACGATAAGTGTTTGAGAGATGTCCAAAACAACCAAGTAAGGTTTTTTCTTACATAATTATCTGTGCAAAAATAAAATTTAATTTAGTATCCAAATCTTAATTTTTGTAAATTTTCTACATTTTTTGCACCTTTTTTCAGCCTTTAAATATTGTTCTCAATGCCACAGTCATGGAAGCTCAGGATCTGCAAAATTCTTTGGCCACAGGTAAAACTTTTATGTTACCAAATTTCTATAGACAATCACTTTTTAAAATGTATGCTTACAAGGCTCGGGGTTATTTCTAGAAAGAATCATCCATCCATCAATGACAGCTATCCATTAAAGCTCTCGCAGTTGCTCTGAAGATTTTTTTTTTATCGTGTGGACCCATGATCACATAGCTGTAGCTGGGGACTCCACTGGATACTATGCAACTCAGGTGCAAGCTATGATGTCATGAGTGAAACTGGCCAATACCATTTCATGTGGACAACTTCATCATGGCCTTGCGATTACATCCTCACCTGTCAGGTTGGCCAGTGTGATACCACCCTGACCACAAGTACTGCATTTTTGTGAAGTTGTAACAAAAATATTAACCTTCCCCCGGTGTGATAGACATAATTCATAGTCTGAGATGATTCAAAGCAATTGGATGCATGTTTGAATGTTTTATCGTTGTCTGTTGTTTCAAATTATTTTCTTTCAGGAAAACCACAAACAATTATCTAAATTATGTAGTTTTCATGCAGGAAAAAAGCTGTTAAGTATTAGAATACTTCAGAATTTCATTGGACTTGTTGGCAGGGTAAGTGTAAAGAGACCTGCTATGGGAGGATGTGCAATTCTTTCATGGCTAGATTAGTCAATAATACCACTGCAAAATGTGTTAAGTCAGCGGAAGGGCATAGTTTATTTGGCGACAAGTTCCTGAAATTCAACCACGCATGGTCAATAAGACAACTGGAAATTAATCAGTTCTTTATGAACATGTTTCTAGTCTAAATTGGATTTGATATGGCGCTGTCAATTTCAAGCATTTTGTGTATTGTTTGTAGTTTTATTGGCTGTCCATGTCAGTGTGAAACTACAAACAATTACTTTAATCCTGTATTACTTTGTTGGTTACCACAGAGCCTTGCATCAATATGCAAACAAAAGGATCAATTGACCGCCTTCGAGCAGAGGGCCCCTCCCGATGACCAGTCCAATTTTGCACCTTAGTTGTTACTGTGGTGTTTTTGGCCATTCTGGCAATGATGTTACTGCAAGACTGATGAAACTGTCCACGACGATCGCTATTGGCCAGTTTAACCTATTTCATCATTGATTACACCAATTTTGCATATCCTCCAGTGCTGGGCAACCGAGTATTCACCTATGACATAATAAGTTAGAATGATTGCCGTTTTAACATTATCAATTATATTCATAGGTGTCACAGGCACGTATTGCGAGCTATCCCTAGTCAACAAAAAAAGCAAACTTTCGCCAATGGGAACTCCAATGGGAACTCCAAGGGGCACTCCAAGGGGAACTCCAAGGGGAACTCCAAGGGGAACTCCAAGGGGAACTCCAAGGGGAACTCCAAGGGGAACTCCAAGGGGAACTCCAAGGGGAACTCCAAGGGGAACTCCAAGGGGATCTCCAATGGGATCTCCTATGGGATCTCCAAGAGGTTCACCAAGAGGTTCACCAAATCCAATGCGGAGAAAGTTGGCAGTCAACCACGCAGAAGGGAGAAAGACGCAAGTTGTGAAAGCCAACCTCAACCCCCAGTGGAATGAAAAGTTTGAAATGTGAGCACCGAGGAGTCCTTCCATAAATGTCACAGAATATATCATGTAGTAAACCAAACCAGTGACCATTTATTTCGTAAGAAAACTAAAGTCCAGTCATTTTTTTGTGGCAGTAAGTTTTTGGCTGATAATTAAAAACATACCTTCTTGACAAAAATACTTGTCTCCTCCTGTGCCTGACACCTTGACCAAACAGTTTCATAAACATTTGAAAGTATTGGCAGCTTGTTGCCCTGGTTTTGGGGTAGCCCCATTAGAATAACATTGCTGCCAATACAGCTCAAGAAGCCATTTTCTCCTACTGCTTCTATTGCTGCTGTTGTGACGTCACCATTGTTTCAGTGATGTCATAGAGCCAACAATGCTGATGACATCACAGCAGAAGGCTAAAAATAGCTCTAAATGTGCTGAAGAGCAGCAGCAATATAGCTTTGTTAGTGCCTTTATAATGGAGCTGGGGGATCAGAGGACATTAATTTAGTCCAAATCACGCTTGGTCGTAGTGTACTCGCCCCAATAAATCAAAAATTAAACCTCAGACTTAATCATGGATTGTTTTATTGGCTAAAAACTTACTGCCAAAATAAAATGTCTAGACTATCAAAAAATTATATCAACAAAGATCTTTTTAGTAAAAGAACGATTATCAGTCATGGATTGGATTACAAACTGATTGTGTGGAATCGAATTTTGAATTGAAAAAAAGAAAAAAAATACACACTAATTGTATGTTTCAAGCAGTAAATGTACATACGTCATGAAACTTTTGTCAGATTTTTGAAATAATTGCCAAGTATTCCAGACAATCAATTGTGCCAAAGACCTACAGACAACAATTTCAAAAATATAAAAAAAACTATTTAACTGCATACTGTACAGTGTTCAGTAGATAGTGTTCAACATGTTTTTATACACAAAAGATTAATGTATCTTTGTACCGACTTTCACTACCTCATGAATTTGCATATTTTAATTTTAAAATGAAATAATACATATTTTGTTCACAGAGAAGTGACAGACTTCCACACCCAAGACCTACAATTGAATGTCTGGAACAAAGGGCAACCTTGTGTGACGTGAGTCAGTCTTTCTTCACTTGACTTTTTTTATTATCGCCAACCTCATTTCGATATCTGAGCCATCTGGAGAGTAGTCAGGCTTCAGACACCACGGGCAGCCATTGTAAACGTTAATGACTATGCCACATTTAGCAACTTATGCTGCCCTACAAAGGTAAAGTACAGTAACTGACATTCTGTATTTTACCTTTGTAGCCCCTACAGCTGAGAAGGGAATCATAAAATTCCATACTTTATTATGAAAATGTTGGGGACTAACTAAGGTCAAAGGGTTACTTTTGAATTTTTACAATTTTTGGTTCCCACCTTTATGGTAGAGAGGTACAAAGGCAAAGTACAGCAAATGCAGTTACTGTACTTTACCTTTGTAGGGCAGTATAATGGTCCTATCGATTTCCAATTAAGATCAAAACAAATGTACGAGGGGCGTTCAGAAAGTTCGAGGCTATTTTTCATATGGACACTTATTTTCAATCTAGAACTATGAATTTTTCACAGGATAAAATTCAGCATATCTGGAATGGATTTCCAAAATTTTGGACAATTTGGACATTTTTAAGTCATTCAGTGGTTGCTATGGAAACTGAAAGTTCAGCTTCTTGGGGCAGATAATACTGAAACCACTAAAGCCAATGAATTTTGGCTGTGAGCGACCTCTCTCTACCACTTACATAAGTGAGAATGACAATATTTGACACAAGAAATATAATATTAGCCTTAAGAAATACTCCCAACAAAGAAGTCCTCCAAACAAAATTCTGCAAAAGAATTTCGGTCATCCAAAGCCTTTTCTCCTCCAGTGCCTGAAACTATAGCCCCAATGGACTAAAGTAGGGGAAAACCTGGACTTATGTAAAGCAACATGTCACAGGAATAGCTAGGAAGAATAATGCTGTCCATCTTGGTCTATTGTTCATACTAGAGAATCCATGCTTTCACAAGTCCTTACCCTGTCAGCGTGCCTCGACGGTCCGGCGTAGGCCCGGCGTTGGTCCGATGTCAGCAGCATCGGAGCGGCTTTGGGCCGACGTTGGGCCGCCAAGGCACGCTGATAGGGTATGTAGTCAGGGAAACACACCTTTGCCTCCTGAATTTCCCTTGCCAAATCTGGCATGCAGGAGTGCTTTCCTACGTGGATTCAGTTCACATTTGGTGTGCTTAAAAGTATATTTAGAAGCTAATACCATATTTCTTGTGTCAGATATTGTCAATCTCACTAATACAAGTGACAGAGAGAAGTCTTTCACAGTCACAATTTCTTGGCATTCTTGGTTTCAGTATTACCTGCCCCAAGAAGCTGAACTTTCCATTTCCATGGCAATCACTGAATGACTTAAAAATTTCCAAATTGTCCAAAATTTTGGGAAATCCATTTCAGATGTGCTGAATTTTATCCTGTGAAAATTCATAGTTCTAGATTGAAAATAAGTATCAATATGAAAAAAAGCCTAGAACTTTCTGAACGCCCCTCGTATTGTTGGAATGTGACAAAAGGTATACAAGCAATCCACAGTTCCACACATTTATAATCCTAGGAAAATGAATCTAGCAACACATTAAAGCTTTGGAATCTTTTTTAAATATTTGTCCCTTCATCAGACACAGCGCTCCTGATGAAACATTGGGGTTAGAAAAGGAGCTCGCGGAATAGCACACTAATCACTAGGTGGCAACTCAAGACAGCATATGTTCTGATCTGTGGCAATGCAAGAGCAGTCCACTTGTAGACAGACATAATGCATTAATTGTGACTTCTCTTGCACAAAATTCATAACTAACTAAACTCATTTTGAGAATTGTACCCCTTTCCTCCTCTCTTAAAAAAATGAGTGTCATGAATAAATTGTCTATTGAGCTGTTGAAGTTCTTTCTGAATTGAAATGACCAGTCCAAACCTAGGCCTATGGCCCTATTTGCAGTTTAACACTGTGAATGACTAAATTTGTAGTGAAACTGTTACGGGAAAATTAATTAATCAAATCACTGATCTTGAGTGTCCCTTAATATGCTGTCCAGTATGTTGCACAGAAAATATGGAGCCTTACTACAGCTGTTTCATTGCATACCAGGATGGCATACACGCATGCTTTGATAACTACCTTAATTCTTTCCAATCAAAAATTCTTATATCCAATAAACTTGTTCATGATATAGAATATTTCAAAAACCATCAGAGTACTTATTTCGAAAAGACAGGTACAAGGTACAGGGAAAAGTAGGGCGGGGCATGCAGCCCCTTAACTTCGAGGTGCAATTTGACCTACTTCTTATGGTGGATTATTTGAGTGCTTATGCTGTTAGTCCTGGCTCTGACCTACAACCCCGTATACAATGCGAGCCGCAGAGAATTTGATGATTGAATCTTGTAGCTTAGTGTCCTAGCTTCCAAAAACACAGGTGGACATTCAGATTTTACTGCGAATAGCCACTAGGGGGCGTTTTTAAAAATGGCCGCCATTCTCACTCTCGCCATTCTATTTTCCTTAATTTTCAAGACACAATTTCATGCAACACCCCTTTTTTGGGGTTGTCTTACCTGCAGAATCCATTTCTGAACTTACTTTTGTGCTACAGTGTGTGTATCATGTGATATTGCAATGGCTAATTTACATTTATGAAGACTGATGGTCA
Source organism: Platynereis dumerilii (assembly GCA_026936325.1). Taxonomy (NCBI): domain Eukaryota; kingdom Metazoa; phylum Annelida; class Polychaeta; order Phyllodocida; family Nereididae; genus Platynereis; species Platynereis dumerilii. The sequence continues at coordinate 76,600,816 of JAPTHN010000002.1, read as the reverse complement.
AATTCGCTAAAATCGCTATAAATCTGCCTAATTGTTGCATCTATTCCCACTCCAGCAGCCAGATTGGTGTAATGTGTGAGTTATAAAGGTTTAGGAAACTTAACATGGGGTTCAACCAGGTCTGGGGGCATTTTATTTGACCCAGAACCAGGCCTATATTCAGTTTTGACTGGCAGAGAATGGCCGAAAAGTGAAATAATTGCCTAAAAATCACAAATTTGGTTATTTAAACAGCAAATAAAGGATGGGACTGCCTCAGATTAATACATTCTTTGCTTCCTGCATCATTTCAGAGTGTTCTTTGCAAAATGAGTGGTCACTGTAATTTTTTTTTGTGTCAAAATAAAGTCAGAAAGCAGCTGCATCCTTCCAACTTATTTTTTAGATTTCTGAATTTGGTATTTAAATCTAACACCCCTCTCATTCTTGTATTTAACCCCCCCTCCCCCCAAACTTGATAATTTATATTGTGGCTTAATTAGATTTCTTATAATCTATTTTGGCAAGAACCAGGTCTATCTTTGAGATTTTGACCGGTAGAAAATGGCTGAAAAGCCCAGCTTAATATATGTTCAAAATTATTTAAATGCCATACTCTCATTCTTGAATGTAGATCAATCCCAGTTGGTGGATTGATCTATGTGTACTTTTTTTAAGGTTTCTAGACATACATTTAGGGTAGTCTATCTATTGTTTTGATAGACATAAAATTACTACACAACAAAATTACCCCTCTTAACAAATTTGGTTATTCCAAAAACTTAATCTGCTATTGTTCCGTCAAAGTGACTCCAAAGTAATCATGTATTCTTGACTTCTTACATAAATTTGGATTAATAAAGTGACCATGCAGTCAGATGCTCAGTGGGAACATTCAGGTTATGATTCTAAATTATAATATGAAGTATCCAATTGGCCAAAAAGCAAAACTTACTTGGCCAACATGAGATACTCAATAATGAGTCAACACCCATACTTAATGCTCGTAACTATTACCATTCAGACAAAGGCTTTAGAACCCTGGCTGGACAGCATAATGCTACTCACACAAATGCCCATTGTTTTACGTGGATGTTTCACATTTCAGCTATTTCACTGCTACAATGTTGTTCCAGTAACTGATATGCTGACCAATGAAAGTGTGGGATTTTGCAATCACATGATTCTGAAGTGTCAAGGTAGACTGTACAGAAAAGAAGTGGACTAGAACATCTAGTGTCTTTGGTGCTTTATTTTTTCAGAAGTGTATTTCAACTTAATCAGAGCAGCTTCCTGGTTATTGTTTTCTTTGATAATTATACATTGCTTGAGCAGCTTTGAGGGCCAAATGGTATGGAACTGATTAACTTAAGGAATTATCATGACAATGTCCTTTGTCGTGTACATGTTGGTATATTTTCTCATATCATTTGTGTGATTTTGAAGGAGCAATTATTTTGAGGGCAAACAAACACAAAAGGCTGCATGAGCAGCATTTTTAACCTCAAAGGATATTCATTCAATTTCAAATTTTTTATTATGAACTGTGTGTTAAATCCCCAATGAATGCGTCATCGCAAAGAGTGTGTCATTTGTGCTGATAAACGTTGGTGTAGAAATCTGATAAACCACACAGTCCAAAAATTGATAATTCATGATGGAAAGTAGAAGATGATTTGCAAATAATGACCACCCTATGACAATTTTTTTCCTTCTTGTTTTCCCTTTTGTCAATTTTGACTGCTGACCCTATATATCAAGCAGATATGCTGTATCTTTGAGACAAAGATGAAAGCATTTGCAAAGGTTTTTTGTCAAGCTTATTATGATGATAATTAAAACAGCCGATGTTGCAGCAACGCTGAGCATTTTTTTCGCTATTTTGGCAGGCTCACAGCATGTTACTCATACTGCAAAGGGCACTCTGTATTTGTTTCAGAACTGAAGTATTAGGTACCAACTAATTGGAAGCAAGTTTCACTTTTAAAAAAGTAGACATTGTTGTGTGAATAAATATGCAAATTTCTAGTTAATATTTTTTGGTGGTTGTTTCGCATTTGTTTCGCATTTCAGCTATTTTATGCCCATCAAAACAAAAGAGAAAGCAGTTCTACTCAAATAAGTGATCCAAAATCATAATAAGTCATACGACAAATCTATGTATGTAGTTGACATTCGGATGAATAAAAAAAATAATGTGCAAGCACTTTAAAGAGCTGCTTGTAGATAGACTTCCCATGATAGTATCCACCCCTTTTCCTGTCAAGGGAATCTGGCATGTGAGACCTGCACAAGGGTATTTGTCACTAAGACCTGCTGGAGTTTATCTAGCCTGTGATATACTTTTGGTGATTGACCTTTGACCTGCAGAAACTCAGCCTGTTTGTTTTCTTTGTTAATTTCTTCATCTCAGAAAGACACCAAAAGTTTATCAACGCAAGATAAAATTCTATTGACTTTTAATGACAGAGATGAAACAGAGATGAAACAGCATGACCAAGGCAGTTGTCATGAGCCTTCCTCCCACGATAGAGATGCCGCTTGCAAGCAAGCAAGCATCTCTAAAAATGAGACAGGGCCTGTTATGTTTATTACACGGTCCATTCTTGACAATCTAAAAAATAACATTATTTTGACACTTACAGTCCTATTTGCAACACGGTAACTGCTCTTTTCACAGAGAACACTCTAAAATCATGCAAGAAGCAAAATGTGTATTAATTTTAGGCAGTTCCATTAATATTTGGTGTTTTAAAAACCTAAGTTGGGTTTATTAGACAATTATTTTGTGTTTTGCAGATTCTTTGCAAGTCAAAACTGAAGATAGGCCTGGTCCTTGTCCAAATAAAATGTTCCCAGACCTGGTTCAACCCCAATTTCAGTTTCCTAGACCTTTATAAGTCACATATTACACCATTCTGGCTGCTGGAGTTGGATTAGATACAAGAATTAGGCAGATTTATGGAAATTTGAGTGAATTTGACCATCTATATGTAAATTAGACATTGCAATATCACATGATGCACAGACTATACCACAAAAGTAAGTTCAGAAATGGATTCTGCCAGAAAAGCACCCAAAAAGTGGTGTTGCATGAAATTGTATCTTGAAAATTAAGGAAAATAGAATGGCAAGAGAAAAATAATTTGGAAGGATGCAGCTGCTTTCTGACTTTATTTTGACACAAAAAAAAATTACAGTGACCACTCTTTTTGCAAAGAACACTCTGAAATTATGCAGGAAGCAAAGAATGTATTAATCTGAGGCAGTCCCATCCTTTATTTGCTGTTTAAATAACCAAATTTGTGATTTTTAGGCAATTATTTCACTTTTCGGCCATTCTCTGCCAGTCAAACTGATTATAGGCCTGGTTCTGGGTCAAATAAAATGTCAACCAGACCTGGTTGAACCCCATGTTAAGTTCCTAAACCTTTTTAAGTCACACATTACACCAATCTGGCTGCTGGAGTGAGATTGGATACAACAATTAGGCAGATTTATGGCGATTTTAGTGAATTTGACCATCGGTCTTCATAAATGTAAATTAGCCATTGCAATATCACATGATAAACACACTGTAGCACAAAAGTAAGTTCAGAAATGGATTCTACAGGTAACAAAACCCCGAAAAAGTGGTGTTGCATAAAATTGTATCTTGAAAATTAAGGAAAATAGAATGGCGAGAGTGAGAACGGCGGCCATTTTGAAAAACGCCCTCTAGTGGCTATTCGCAGTAAAATCGGAACGTCCACCTGTGTGATTTTGGAAGCTAGGACACTAACCTACAAGATTCAATCATCAAATTCTCAGCGGCTTGAATTGTATACGGGGTTGTAGGCCAGAGCCTGGACTATGTCAGGAAGGGATCAATTCACTCTACTTATAACTAGTGAAACAAATGTCTACAATTTTAATAAAGGAGTAACGGCCATTTTTGTAAAAATTGAAAATGGCCTTCTTACCCCACTCATCGGACAAGAAGCCCCCTTTTATAATCCTATGGCAATTTTTTTTGCAAGTGCATTCAGCTTGAAAGTTATTTCTTTGGTTCTTCTATCATTTTTAAGGCATTCTATTCACTTTTTCTGAATTCAGAATTTTTCTGTTCACACATTCATTTTTCAGTATTTTTTGCCCTCTTTCAATTTTGGCCAAATTTTTTCTATTTTAATAAGCTATTATATCAAGATTTAAGGTAAGCTACGCATTATAAAATGGTTCCTGAAGCAGCTTTGGGGTCCCAGTGAAGGGGGCCTCATGCCCCAAGCCCACATACTTTAATTTGACCTTCATATTTTGAACTAAAACGCAAAAACATGGTCCAAATCACATTTATGTGCTGGTCATAAAGTGAAGCAATGCAGATATATCCATTATACTTTCAAAAATTTCCAAAAGTTACTTCTGACAACTCATTTGAAAGAATTAATCAAAGTTACAAAAACCACGCACATTTTTGTCTCTTTAATTTCTACTATGGTTTTGTGCTGTTTGCCCTGAAAATTGGCGACATCAACTAAAAATAACGTGCAAGCACTTTAACAGCTGCTTGTAGATCTATAGGTGCAAGTATCTACTAATATGCTACTTAATTCTATCTATCTATCTATCGATCTATCTATCTTTCTATTCCTTCCTTTCTTGGTTCCTTCCTTCCTCTCTTCATTCCTTCCTTCCTCCTTCCTTCCGTCTCTCCATCCCTTCCCTTCCTTCTCTCCCTTCCTTCTCTCCCTTCCTTCCTTCCTTCCTTCCCTTCCTTCCCTTCCTTCTGTGGTGTTGTTAAAGATGCCTTGTGTTTCAATATATTTTTGTGTTTTTGGAAGCAAGATTAAATTATGTTGAGACCATATATATGCCTGATGATTGCTGGGAAAGAGCAATTAACTGGTTTCTTACTATCAAAGCGGGGCCTCAACTGAGTTATCTCAAAGCCAATTTAAAATTGCTATTCACTTTTTCAAGCGCAATTTACCTTCACACCTCCCTGTCATCTGTCAAATACTTCTGTATGGGTCTTATTTAGAGGGAGGAGGCACCTCAGACATTGTCAGAGCTCCTCAGCAACACACTCGCAAAAGTAGGTCAGTGTGACCCAGTTAATTTTGTTGCCGTGATTGACCTTTGACCTCAAGATAGTCAGCCTGTTTGTTTTCTTTAATAATTTTTCCATCTCAGAAAGGCACCAAACGTTTTTCAACGCAAGATAATATTCTGTTTAGGCTGTATGTAAAGTTTTAATGACATAGGTGAAACAACACGACCTTTGGAGTTGTCATAAGTTTTCTGGGAACTCCTCCGGTAACACAGGCTGCAAGCAGCGGTAAAAAGCCTCTAGCTTCAATCCTATCAATAAGAAAACCCACCAAAACTGTTAGTTTGGATATACACCTGGGGGGGGGGGGGTAATTGGTTACTTTTAGAATTCACCATTTTTACAGTGTGCCACAAACAATATGTCAAATTTATTTCAATAAAGTCACTAAATATTTTTAATTCATCATTGAAACTTACGGAGCCACGTGTAAATAAGTGAAGCACATGATATTGTGCCATAGCATCAATGCTAAACATCCTCAACCAAACTGCATCTGGAAGCATGAAGTCTCATTTTCTATGAGAGGAAAACATATTGGGTCATAAAGGCCGATATTTGTAACATGTGGGATGATGATGGCTGTCGATTTTCTTTTTTGTACTCGGAGTTAGGCATGGGTCAAAGTCTTTGATAAGTAAGTGAAAGACAAGCCCAATGTAATTTCAATGGCAAGGGTGGTTCACTTACTTATCAAAGACTTGACCCATACTTAACTTGGACTACAGCAAAGAAAATTGGCAGCCATTGTTATTCCACATGCCTCACATAATCAACCTTTATGACCCAATATGTTTCCCTCTCTAATCGGATGATAATTCATGCTTCCACAAGCAGTTTGGTTCAGGATGTTAAGCACTGAAGCAATGACACAGTATCACACGTTTCACTTACTTACAGGCGGCACTGTAATTGAAATGCATTACACAGCTTAGCCAACAGGTTTCATCACATTTTCAAGCTTATTAATTGTTTTATTTTATATGCCATTACACGTGTATTCTAGTGTTGGGATGACACAAGAGGGCGCTGATTCCTAGCGACCTAATAGCGATATTCTCTGCACAATTTTCGAGTTTTCTTCAAGTTTGTTCATCTATTATTATCAATTGGTGATGGTTTTGTGAGACAAGGAGGAGAAGAGCACTATGGGCAAGTGGAGATGGACGATTTTCTGCATTATTTTGGCGATCTGGCTACTTGAAGTTGCGGCTGTCACAGTGGGCGATAATGGGGATGTTTACACACGCTATGGGCTTGACAACACAATCATAACACATAGCAGAGACGATCAACTAGCCTATTCAAACTACAGAGGTGCCGTGAAGCTTGAAGATGATGTCCAGGACGATCTAAGAAGATGCGTAAGACCCAAGAAAAAGAGGGGAAGACGAGGGGGCATCCGGACACACTTAGAGAGAAGAGGGAGCAAACCACCACTCCCATCTGTCATCACTGGAAACGTGAGGAGCCTAAGGAATAAACATGACGAGCTTGCTGTAAGAACTAAATTTGACTTTGCATATTGAAATGCATCCTTGATGTGTTTCACAGTGACTTGGCTGAATGAGAATGATCCCAATAGCAGCTATAAACTGGATGACTACACCATGATCAGGGCAGATAGAAGCGGGGAAGATAGCAAGTCATCAGGAGGTGGAGTGTGTATTTACCTGAAAGACACTTCGTGTAAAGACTATAGCATCGTTGAAAGACACTGTGATTCAAATATTGAACTGTTGGCAGTCAAACTGCGTCCTTTCTATTTACCAAGGGAGTTTAATCAAATTTTTGTGATGTGTACATATATTCCACCTAGTGGCGATGCTAGTCTAGCATCTGAAAAATTGTATTGTACTGTTCAAGATATTGAGAATGGTTCACCAGACTCAGTTAAAATGATTACGGGAGATTTTTATCATTGTAATTTTGCAGCATGTATTCCACACTACACACAGTACATTAACTGTACTACAAGGGGGGATCGCACCTTGGATCTCTTCTTCTGTAACGTAAAACAAAGCTATGTAGCCAAGAAGAGATCAGCACTTGGCATCTCAGACCATAACATAGTTGAAATGTTACCAACATATAGACAAAAATTGAAACAGCCAAAACAATACAAAGATGTTCAAGTGTGGAACCAAGCAGTGGAAGAGCAATTGATGGCATGTTTTGAATGTACTGAATGGGATGTTTGATATGATGCAAATGAATGTATTGATCAAAATGTGGATGTTGTCACCTGTTATGTCAATTTTTGTACGGACAATATTGTACCTCAAAAGAGGGTAAGAATATTTGCTAATAACAAACCATGGATGAAGAAGGAACTCAGAGATCTATTTCGTGAAAAAGACAAATGTCTTACTTGTGGTAATAGAGATAAGTTAAAAACAGTCCAAAAGGACATTGACAAAACCATCAAAGTGTGCAAACAAGAATATTGTAAAAAAGTGAAAGATCTCTTCAGCAAAAACTGCGTAAAAGATGCATGGCTTGGTCTTAAAAAGATCACAGGTATGACTAAGTCTGTTAAATCAATTGTAGTTGATGATGTAAAACAACACTGCAGTGATTTGGTTAAATTTTACTCAAGATTCGATGTATATGATTTCAGTGACAAATGTTGTGAGATACTTGAGAATATTAGACAAATTTATGTTGTGAAAAGACCATTATAAGTGCAAGTGACGTGGGTCAGAGCTTCTCAAAAATTAAAATTCATAAAGCCTGTGGCCCAGACAAGCTGAGTGGTAGGGTACTGAAGTTAGGAATAAGCTCACTGGCCTATATTTTCCATCTTATTTTTCAAAGATCTCTTGACGAATGTTGTGTTCCAACAAAGTGGAAACACTCAGAAATAATTCCACTTCCTAAAAAACCACAACCTAAATTACTCAATGACTTCAGACCAGTAGCACTAACTTCAGTAGCCATGAAATGTTTGGAAAAGATTGTCAAAGCAAAACTGATGTGGTATATTGGTTCTCAACAAGATGTTCTACAATTTGCTTATACTAAAAACAGAAGTACGTTAGACCCAACTATCATGATTGTAAATGATGCCTTAAAATTTTTGGATACACCAAATAGCAAATTTAAAAGTCACTTTGTAAAAATTCTTTTCATAGATTTTAGCTCTGCATTCAATACAATACAAGTACATATAATGTTAGACAGACTTATCAGCATGCAGGTTAACCCATATATTGTATTATGGATCTATAGCTTTTTGAGTCATAGACAACAGTATTTAAAATTTAATGGAACTTTATCTGAGACTGTGCATACAGAAACAGGCGCCCCGCAAGGATGCGTTCTCTCACCATTACTTTTTACCTTGTATACAGACACTTGTAGATCTAGCTGTTCGTCATGTAAAGTGTACAAATATGCAGATGATACTGCTCTAGTGGGACTCTGTGTTAATATCAGAACGAAGTAAAATCTTTTGTTACCTGGTGCAAAGATAATTATTTATTACTTAATGTTCAAAAGACAAAAGAATTGGTCATAGATTTTAGACGATCACAATGTGTACATAAAGATCTAATTATAAATGATGAAATTGTAGAAAGAGCGGCAGAGTACAAATATTTAGGTACCATGATTGATTGTAAATTAAATTTTGAAACAAATGTCAGTGCCATCTATAAAAAAGCCAGCTCAAGAATATTCTTTGTGAGAAAACTGCACAACCTACATGTACATAGATAGCACAATTGTTGAACTCTTTTATAGATCTGTTGTGGAATCAGTTATCACTTTTGGAATAGCAGCATGGTATGGCAATTGCACACAGGTGTCTAGAAGCAAACTGTGTAAAGTGATCAAGTATGCTAAAAGGTTAGGTGTACAAAATGCAAAATCATTGTTAGAATTATATGAGAAGTTCAGTAGGCAGAAAGCAAAAGCCATAAGATCAGATTCTCAACATCCATTGTACAATTGCTATCAGTTACTACCATCAGGCAGGAGATTCCTAGCACAATACACAAGAACGGCAAGGCTTAGTAAATCATTTGTGCCTGCAAGTGTTAGGCTGCTAAATGTATAAATTGTATATATATATATATATTTAAATATGTATAATTTTGTATAATTAATTTCAATTTCACTATGTTCTGTTTGAATATCGTCTATTGCTACAAATTTTGCTGTACTTGTAACAGTGGTAATAAATTATTATCGTATCGTAACAAGATTTTTAGAATGTATCAAAAAATTCCCGCCAGATTTGTATCGTTGTTGTCTTTAAATGTTTGTATGATCATGTAGTTTCAAGGTGGTATAGGTCCTGTTTCTGCCCTCCTTTCATTGATCCAATAATGGCAATTAACTTATGAGAACTTAATCTTAACTTTACACAGATTTTTACAAAACTTTCGAAATCGACCAGGAGAGGAATTTGTCGGACAGCTCCGTATACCATTGCGAGATGTTCCTGCCAAAGGTCTTGACAAATGGTTTGACCTCTATTCCGACAAGAAAAAAATGAAAACTGCGGGACGATGTCGATTACGGCTGGACCTTTCAGTCAAGCAGGTAGGACCTAATCTCATAAATAAATTCCAACATATGTAAATGCAGATCTCATGCATGTATAATTGCATATAGTATATTATGAGGTTATACCATGGGTGGAGGCAGTATATCCCTGGTATAGTCACCCAAGATCCAGTATATACGGGGTCGAGGGTGACTAATGATACTGACTATACCAGGGATATACTGCCTCCACCCATGGTATAACCTTTTTATACCATGGCTTGCCAACTTTTGTCACGAATGTGCAGTTAATTTTGATGCAACAGTGGGTAACGTGACAATTTTTGCGAGCAGAGTAATCGCCAAAAAAAGTGCCGTACAGCAAAAAGAAACAACGATGGACAAACACTGACCTCTTGAGTGGATAGACCTTGTTTCAGAGTACCTATCAGTTTTCTTCAGAATAAAATTTGGTTGAGAATTGACCTCGCCAAGTCGCAAAACGTCCATGGCAGTTTTTTTTTAAAGCAGCAATAGTTGTGTTGACATTTGATGACGCTATGTTTGGTGACGTCATGTATAGGCCTGGTAGAAATTGGAGCCTCTGATTGGCTGATTTCCATATATCCCTCTAAATTCCATATATCCCTGCATATTTCCCTGTTTGATTGCATATTTCCCAGGGAAAACCTCCGTATGAGGGACAAAAGTTGGCTAGCCATGGTATAATTACCAATATTCATGTAATTATGATGTTCTTTTACCTATAACAGTCCAGAGAAAGTTTCATGACATAATTGTTTTAATTTTCAGAGTCCAGACCAGCTGGATTGCGCAGAGAGTGATACTGAGTGTTCAGTAGATGATTATTACCAAATTGTCAAAAAAAATTATGAACAAGCTGTGAAAGATCTAATAAAAGACCATGAGGATAACTTGGACGGTCAAAGGGAATTTGTAAGTATCTACAAAAGTACATTCAGTAAAGTTACGCAGTACACTAAAAAAACTACGGCGTGATCATTCGGTATTATAATAAGACCGAATGGGTATGGTGGTATTTTGAGATGTACTCCACGAGTTGAAGATATCCTAAGTCCTCTGTACCCACGAGTGCGATAGCACGAGTGGGTACAGATGACTCAGGATATCTTCAAGAGTGGGAATGCCTCTCAAAATACCACCATACAACCATTTGGTCTTATTTATACCCCATAATGTAACTCCAAAGAAAGCTGAACTTCACTCAAATGATCAATACTCAACAGTAGTCTCAGCCAATCAGAGCAAAGATTGCAGCTCAACTGATGATGTCACAATGTTGTGACATCACCATGGCCATGACATCACAATAGCAAACAATGCAATGACATCATCAACAATGATCAAACCATGTGGTATACAAAAACCATTTTATCACCTGGTTGGCTGTGAATATCACTGTTTAGAGTCAAAATATCAGGGCCTATGATATTGTAAAAAATACCACCCTTCAAGGGTGATATTTTTTAACAATGGTTATGACATCACCAGCATTTCAGCTGCCTGATGATGTCACAAGCCAAACAAGGGCCAGAATAATGGGATTGTGACGTCATTTCCATTGTTGCTCCATGGTGACGTCACATTTTTGTAATGGCAGAAAATAGTCCCTCTTCATAACTGAAAATTTAAGGTAAAACCAGGTGATAAAAACAAAACAACCACGCGTCAGGGCACTTCGTACAATATCACTCGCTGTCATGTAATTCACACAACAGCTCGTGATATTGTTACTCAGTGACCCTGACTTGGGTTGTTTTGTTATAGAGTATACAACGCAATACCACATGGGATATATCCACTGCTTTTTCATGTGGTATTGTAAACGTTACCGGGTATATATATATATCTAAATTACTGCCTATATTCCATTTGCCAACTGAATGTGTGGAAAGTCTTTAAGGCATTCTGTTGTGTCAATGCATTCAATCTATCGACCCTTGTAGAAACTGAACAATCTCTATTGTGATCGCTTTACAATTTCAGTTGTTGAGTCACCAAAAATAATAAGTGACGGAAAAAGTTAGTTTCAGGAAAGTTCACCATTTTCTGTGGAAATTCATGTGGTGCTAATTGAACTACCCGTAAGGTTCCAATTTTCTGATTTTCTGAAACAGAATATTATCCATCTTCTTCTTTCAGAAGGACTCAGAATCTGAAGAAGAATTGCTGAATCATCCTCCAGTCTTCCACCGACTTCCAGATCAAAGTCGGTCGATCCTTGACCAATTTGCCGTTCAGCAACACTTTTCTCGCCTTTCCCAACTTTTGGTGTAAGTAAGGTTCAAATTCTTTCTTTCTGTGTTCATGAATTATTATATTATATTCATCTACTTGGTGTCCTTCGGTTGCTCTTGCAGCATGGCCATATATATTTCAGAACATTGCAGAATATTTGCTCACTTGCCAAATTCATCAGAGATGGAGCCACAAAATTAAAGCTATTAAATCTTCGGTTTCCATTTAAAATTAAACCTGCTGATCATACACTAAAAGAGAGCAACAGAATTGCATGTTTTCCATTAAGACAGTATAATTGGTTTCATAAAATAAAATGATTTTCCCCGCAATGATTCATTTCTAAACAAAACACTGGTTTTTCGTGGAATTAAAAACTATTTGTTTACTTTTTTAAAAGGAATTTAAAGGAATTTATATTCATATAGTTATATCCATATATTGGGCTTATAATGGCAATTAAAAAAATTAAGTTATAATAAATTATATAAATCATGGCTCTAATCTATCTTTTGAGGAACTTTGAAATTTGAAGACGATATCGCTTTTAACATGGAAATGGCACATTCAGTCATTTTGTAAGGATGGGTCACGCATTTGAGACACATTAATTTTTGATGATCCACATATATGTGCAAATCACCTTTTCATTTTACAGAGATCTGGTCATATTCCTGGAACTGATCACCAAGTCAGAAAACCTCAACTGTCAGATTCCCGACAAACTGCTCAAGGATGCTATCATTAACTTCGAGCAAGAATGGTTGATAAGTCGAAGATGTAATGAAAACAGCAATAAAAGTACAAATTTGAATGGCCTGCTTATTGGTGCTTGTATAAGGGCTGTCGAAAGCTTAGTCTTCACTGCTGAGGAGGTGCTATTGACAGACAGAGAGGTAAGATATAAAACCAGCTAAAGATTATATTTCAAACATTACAGAAGTCATACACGCTCAGGAGGAACTATCAAACTGTCAAACTTTTGCAGTGGCGGACCCAGAGGTGAGGCCTAGGGGGGCCGCCACCCGGCTCTCACGAAACTAATGAAGAAACCATGCAGCAACACCAGGCAGCAACACCAGGCCACGAATGCTGCAACATGGAGCCGCGAATGGCAAATCCCATCATTGCATATTTTGATATTGTATTTTCTTGTCACATTGCAGATGCACTTGTTTCAATTTGCCGCAACAAACTTTGTCGAAAAACGCTTGCAGAATTTAAGGGATATTCCAGAACTCTTTCCTCACTGTGATCTCCAATTGGAAGACCTCAACAACAAAGTCAGGTGAGAACAGTGATTGAAAAAAGTCCAAATTTTTTGAAGAATGAGTCTTTTTTTTACCATTCGTGTGTGTTAATTACAAGGCCACATGCAGGCCAAAGTTTCCTAAATGGGAATATGGAGTTTTAATTGAATTTCCTTGCACTTACCGTTGGCTTTTCTTATTTTCAGTTTGCTGGTCGATCTACTCGACCTCCACATTTGGACCAAAAATGAAAGTGCCAAGAAGGATCTCTCAGCAATCGTTTCCAAACAAATACAGGTAGGTGTTTCTAACATTCATTTACTCATCTATAATAATATCATATTCCTCACTTTACCATACCCTCTGTGAGCTTCCTATAAGGGGACAACCATTTTACCATCCTATGGTCCACAACATTTTGTGCATTTAGGCCCAGAAGCACTATAAATTTAGATTCCAGAAGGTCAAAAAAACTACTCTTCTGATTCATGACAACTCAGCCTTGTTATTTTTAAAAGACAATTGGGGAAGAGTAGTACAAGGATTTAGGTACTTTATCTTTATTTGTGAAATGACCGGTTTTAGCTCTGATTTTGCATGGTACAGTTCAAATGAATATGTCTAGATTGATATTAATTGTGTTTTTTGCCTTATTAAATAAACTGAATATACGTGCACAAATCTACTATGAATCTTTGTTTTATAAGTCCTAAGGAATATTTTGAGCTATTATCAATGATTAGAAATTTTAAAGGGTAAACCTGGAAGACATGGGCAGGGGAGCGGACCTCCAAGACCCCTGTGTACCGTTTTTGCCAATTTTTGGGTCAGCTGCAATTTGCACTGTCCGTACACATGGGATACTAAAGATTAAAACTACATCTGATTGCTTTCCAACTAAGGAAGAATTACATGTGCCAGTAAAACATGTCAGTCAATCTGTGTTTCAAAGACAGAGCATCAAAGTTAGAGGGGGGGCCTCCGAGGCCCCTGTGGACCGTATGAGGATTGATAATCGGAGGGGTTGGAGTCTTACTTGGCAGGAAAGTTATTTACTTCCCAGTACACAGTAATGGCAATAGTAATTATTTATTTGGAGCACTCGACGTCCCCAAATATTCATTCCAAAATCAAGCAACACCTTCTTAAGAAATAGCCCTATCAGAAATTATCTATTTCAAGACCCACCAAAATGAATTTATTCATTTCACAAAAACTGAGAAAGAAATTATTTATGAGATGAATTTACCTATAGCTGATGTAGTCAGAATTTTCAGGAACGTCTTGTCGTCTTCATTAGCGGCGAGTTGATGAAGACAACAAGAAGTCACCAAAAAATCCGGTTTAAATGGTTGCCCCCAACTCAAGTTAAACCATCTAAATGTTTTTAGACCTCTCAAAGTTACTTAAAACATTTTTGATGATTACATTATATATATTTTATTTGCAATATATATACAGCACATATCATCTTGCAATTATACAACACAAAAATACACCTTGTCATAGACAAGCCATATAAGAAATTCCTCCCACTTTTTCATTTATGGTAAAGCCATGCTAAATTTTATGTAGTCTTCATTGTGATCAAGTAAATACCAGGGCACATTGGGACACGGGGCGCAATGGGACAGTGGGGTTTTCTTGGTTTATGATAAGGTAGTGGCATCAGATCTTAAAAATTCCCATCCTGATGTTTCTATCCTTTTATCGGCAAATTACAGCCACATGCAGAAGTTAGTTTTCCTACCACTCAACTAAATTCAGAGGGGTTCAATGCAAACCATTCTCTTGACAAACCAAGAACTATGAGGCTTTCTCAATGCTTGTAGGACTATGAATTTGATACATCGAAACGAACAGGTGTGAGTTGCCATCCTGATTAACACACTCACTGGTGCCTGAGAAATTAGCATTTTGGTGTAAAAGTCATATCGGGGCTCATTGGGACACGGAACACGAGGGTCATTGGGATGCACTTTAGGGCAGTATGTAAGTGTCGAAGTCAACTGAATGACCTGGTACAGCATACAATAGGTATACTGGCCACAGTGAATAGAGGCATAGTTACGCCTTGGATTGAAGCTCAGCATTTTTTAGTAGTGGCGACATTCATCCGAACTTCGGAGTCGTTCAGTGCTTTCAGCATTGAGCAAATTTAGTAGATATGAAAAGCGTCCCAATGTGGCATTTGGTCTCCTTAAACCTAATGCTTGCAAGATTCACTCTAGAAAAAATATTATGTGCCTGTCAGCATTGGTTTATTAATATATCATCATGAAATTCATGACTGACCCATACCACACAAAAAAAAAATCTTATTTAAAATAACAATAGAAAATTGTTCAGCTGTAAAACTACTAGTAGTCGCTGGCACGTAAACCAAATGTTGGCTTGAAGTCACACTTTATCTCATACTGGCAAAACAATACATGTTTTATAGAATGTTTTTACAGATTCATTTGTCCCTTAAAGTAATGCTACAAATCTGACACTTCAGAATTATTGCTGATCAGCATCCAGAGGTGTCCATCGATTCACTGTGGCAAGTGATTCACTGTGTCCCTGTTCCCTTATTAAGGTTGTTCCTCCTTTTTTTTTCAGGCTAACGTTAATGAATGGGTCTCCTCAAATTTGGAAAATGTTTTTTCTACTGACAAGGAACCGGTAATTACAGAAATAAAATTGATGGTCAAAATTCTCCAATGTGCTACAGACCACATCATCCGCACTGACTACGTTACTCAGTATTTCAGTCGAATAGGGATCGACTACTTCAAAGTCATCTCTCTTGCTTGTGAGAGCAGAGTGAGTACTGGAAAGCTTATGTATATATAATATCTTCATTTCAAAAAGGACATTTCAGTTCCAGTATATTTACTATACTGTTTTCTTTGAAATATCAGAATAAGCCTTAGATACCATCTACTGAAATCTGAGACAGTAGTTTATAATATATTGCATGTTTATGTTAATAATATGTTTGTAGTTTTCAGTCAGATGATATTATTTGTTATCTCATGACTAATAAGCCCGTGTAGGGCTGGGCATTTTGTTTGACTGTGCTATGATTATTCTGTGTACTTTTGTAACACTGGTCAAGCAAATAAACATTCACTAAAATTGTAAATCACGGTGTTGATTCAAGCCTTGGCTCGGACAAGGGAACGAACCTATGTTGGGCAGCAGTTGCAGTAATCCTTTGCCTCATTGATATGTCTTCCTCCAGTCCTAATAATATGATGCTTACAATTGAGAATAAATACAGGATGTGAATTCCCATTCATCCATCCATCCACGGCCATCTCAGTGGTAATCGCACTCCACAGAGTCTTCAAAACTCGCCAATAATCAATTGGTTTTTTTTGCGCAGCTTGCCCAGAAGTCTAAAGATCTGATGCTCAAAATGGACAAGTACCAAGTGAAATACCAGAAAAACTGTGATAAAATCAAAGAAAGCAGTAGGGTGTCACTGCAACTCTACTTCGCTTTGAGGAAACTGTTCCACGCTGTCAAGAGCAACAACATCACTGAAAGGTGGGGGATGCATTTTGTTCAAATTCAAAATATTAAATGAAGCAATCGGAGGTATATATTTTTCACTATTTGACATGTACACAAATTAGTAAACCTGCAAAAACGAACATATACACGAATTTATCATTCGTGTAAGTGTGATTATTGCAATTAACGAATTTGTGAAGGTGCAATTATGGAGGTATATATTTTTCATTATTTGGCATGTACACTAATTTGTTAACCTGCAAAAACGAACATATACACGAATTTATAATTCGTGTAAATGTGAAATATTGCTATTCACGAATTTTTGTATGTGTGATTACGAACACTGCGATAAAAAAATTGGCTAAAAATTACTCTAACCCTAATTTTAACACTAAACCCTAATGATATAGCACTTGCACGAATGTTAGTGTTGGCAGACACACGAATGAATAATAAAGCACATTCACGAGTGTTAGTAATTACATGTACACAAGCACCTATGCTCGTTTTTTCATGTCCACGAATTCGTACATGCTCGTTTTTACACCTCCACGAATTCATGAACACGCCAAATAATGAAAAATTTATACATGGCAATCGAGCTAAAAATACACAGACACACTGCCAATATACAGGAAAAATATTTTAATCCAAAATTGTTTAACTTTAATAGAAATCTGAAAAGAGGTCTTTGAGATATTCAAGTTTTTATAAAGTGGGACTTATTTTTGCTGTACTGTTTAGTTTGTGTATTCTTGTGTTCTTCAGAGAGCTCCTCAGACTCGAGGTGACCAATTACCAAGAGTGGTTTCACGTCGCAATCGTCGTCTGGTTGCAAACTTTCCGACAAGAAGGAATTCGGAGGATAGAAAAAGCTCTTGAAATTGATAAAGATGTGAGTTCCTTATAACAAGTCATTCATATTATTCCGTGCACTGCTTCTGATCCAGAAACGCACACAGGCAGCTTCTTTTCGCCAGCAGTCATACTCAAATCTGAGGCTGATTTAATATTATCTGAAGATGAACATTGTTTAATTGTCTCTAATCAAGAAAGACATTATTGATAAAATGTCTATTTTTACATTTTTCAGGTTGTTCAAGTTACACCTCTTGTGAAATTCTCAAACTCTTCGGTGGATGTCCGAACAGTGTTTTCCGAGGTAAACAAACATTTCAATTTATCATTTCTAACTAGTAATGCAAATGTCATGCATTGGTTGAATTTTAAAATATAGTGATCGTCATGCCAAACCTTTGGATGTAACGCTTCCATTCTTTCAGGTGACAACCGAATGGAAGAAGATAGATTTTGCTGATGCTGACATTAGCTTATTGGGCATCACGAAAATTACTGATGTGAGTACGAGTGTAGACAATATTTTTTTTATTGCATCCTGAAATTACAATATTTTTTGTGATAAATCTGTAAATTAATAATGTTCATTGTAACAATATCCAGGACCCAAATGATGAAATGGTTTAAGATTAGTAATTAATAATAATTTTTCAGACTATTTGCGATGGAGCAAGAAAATATGGCAAAAACATTGAATCCATGTTGGAGCGGAACTGCTATTACTCTAATGACGTCAACCATTTCGTTGTCACTGATCAGGTAGGTTTTAGGGAGAAAAGGTCCCTTTAAGATTCTTCTCCTATTTTTATGAGACATGGCTGAATTATAGGCCAGTATATTGATCCTAAATGTGCAAATGTGTAGCTTAGTGGCATTATTCCTGACTGAGCTAGCAGCCTCGGAGTGAGCCTACCCCTGCTTTTAAAAATCTAAGGCTTTACCAAATGGATATGACCTATTTCAACAAGTGGCAGAGCCACCAGCTAAAGTAATGAGCATACTTCATCAAGAGACTGGAGAAAATTGTCTCAATCCTATTTAGTAGACAATTGACCACTTCTTTTGTAACATCTTCACACCTTAGGTTACTTGGTGACATTAGAAATAATTTGAGTGGAGCATGATCACCACAAATACACAGGCAAAATGTCAATTTGCAAGCCTACAAATTGATCAAGTTTAATAGATATCAGAAAAAAGGTCTTCGAGATATTCAAGTTATCTTAAAGGGGAACGAATTTTTGTTGAAACACTTCACGCTGATAAACCCACTAATGCTTTGGATCTGAGCTTAACAAAAAGTGCAACCCTCAATATTGTTTAGGGATAGTTTTGGCATGTTGACTTTGTCCTGAGGGATTTTGTCTTGACGGGTTTTCAAAGATAAGTGGAGAGAGAGGCACACATGATACAACAGATATATCAAGTTCTTTGTGACATTATTACAAAACCTTCATAATGTATTTTATTTCTTCAGCTTTGCATCACAATGAACAATATTGAGCACGTCCGAACGTACTTACAACAATTACCAGACCTTCTTGGATTTGACCTTCTGATGCAGACACTGACAAGCAAGCACAAAAATGACCACACAGGAAAACAGGCTCTGAAGACTTTGCATTCACTGGTTGCAAGTGCGAATGAAGACATAGCCATGCGGTTACAAACACTGATGAATCAGATTACGAGCATGATGTCAGTTGAACTGAGGCGTCACACCGAGAAGTTAACAAAAACGTATCAAAAATCTCCGTCGGTAAGTTATTTGGAAGGTGTAATTAGAAAGTTTAAAAAAGCAGTAATGGTGCTTAAATGTATGTATGGTTCAGTCTAGATTGGTTGAATATTTTAAGCTTTATCTTGGGTAAACATATATAATTATGATATCTACAATTTAAAATAGAAAATAATTAGTCAAAATGAATATAGTTGTTCATCATCAGATTATAACCAAATATTTCAAATGTTTTAACATGAAAACTAGACAGCTATCCTTTTTGTTTGCCTCAGAGATTGGATCCCCTTCTAGGTTACTTGAAGACAAACCTTCAAGTTTTGCATGAAAAACTTGAGGCAGCCATCTTCCCCAAAATGCTCCAACAGATCTGGGTGGCCACTTTGGAATGCTTCAATTCGTCCGTGTTAGATGGGGTAAGTGTTAGAAAATATGAACTTCAAGAGATTTGAAAAAGGCAAGGAAGAATTAAGCATCTTTTCTTAAAGGTATCAAGTAAAATGTCTTAGCAAACTGAACATGTTTGTCCCGAAAGATTGAATATCATCGCTTTTCATCAAAGCATCCAGCTTTTTCTATTCTCATCAATACAATCTTTCAAAGTAATTGAATATCATTTGCGATAATTCATGTCCCAACATAACAGTCTTTTACAGTCGACGAATGACGAGCATTTACATTCAGCTGTGACCTCATTCATACTCAATTGGTGACTTGTTTTGATGACATTGAAATTATAGGACATGACCCCATAAATTGCTTATGAGTCAGAGAGAATAACATGGAATGAACACGGAAATAGACCTAACCAGGAACAATTCAGTACAATTTTGCAAACACTTTATTGAATAATGGCAGCCATTTTGGATTCCTAAAAAATGCAGTCATTTTGTGGTAACCATTTTGGTAGCCATATTGCATTTATCCACATGAAAAATCTAAGCTCACAGTCTTGAGTTCCCACAAGCAAATTCACTGTATTTTCCCCCGATGTTTCTCTGCTTCTGCGGACGTTTTCCCTGACCTTATGCCGGTTCACTATTGTGTTATCGCCGCTAAACCGAAACCAAACACTATAACTTCATACCTTTTGCTTAAAATAGAGGCTCCTTTCACAAGTCAACATATGTAGAACCTAATTCCCTGTTTTCCCTCCTGGGATTTTTTTTTCATCATTTTTCTCTTTTTCATGTCTGATGAGCACCCTGACAGTCTACAGTGACACAAACCTCAACCAGAATAACATTGACTGAACGACAAAAATGACTCATAAAGTCAAAGAAAACAGATGAGCTAAACTTGTAAAAATGGGTGGTAAAATAGTAAATAAAGTATAATTACAGTTATGTCAATCTCCACCTTTTATTTTAATATCAGCAAGCACCGGAGTACTACGAAGAAATGAGGCAAAACATGAAATCCCTGAAGGAGTGCTTCTATTCTGGTGGAGCTTATGGAGACATCCTTGGAGAAGCACTCAGTGATGACATTTTAAAGCGCTTGAAAATCAAGATCACTTCCACTGAATCTCTCATACTGGATTACCTGAAGAGTCTGAATGACACAGAGGCCCACAACCATACACAAGTTAGTATTGAGATTGGCTCTAAATTCTACAATAATGATTCTAAGACAAGACATTTACAGTCAGACCAAGAATTATTCAGACGCTTACTGTTTTGTTATTATTTTGAAGGAATTACAAAGTAAGTTATGAAACATGCAGTCAAAATCATCTTTGGTATTAAGTGTAACCTGTCCAATACAAATTTATTGCAAACTGATTCAAAATCGGATGAAAATAGCTAATTTTGTCGATTTCAGGAAACAGAAATTATTCAGACTCAAAGTTGTAGAAAGTGAACTATTTACCATTATTTATCCCAAATATTGCTAATAAACTACCATGGGATCATTGTGGCCCCATTGGATGACAGGTGTGATCATCAGTCAAGAAAATTTGGATGAATATGTGAGATAAACATCTGATTCAGTTTATCACATTTTCGTCACTAATGGGCTGAAATCTGTCAGATATCAATTGGAAATATTTCAGAATATCATAAAGTGACAATTGTTAACTGTTGTATCTGAGTAAAATTGAAATACAGGCTTACTTGAAAAATTGTATGCACTTTGGTACTTTTGTTTTGTTTTTGGCTCCAACCGCTCTCTGAATCCTTGCCCATTGACCCACTGCAATCCATCAAATCACTTAAAATAAAGTTGCATGGCCTTCCTAAGATTGTTCACTCTATTGCGTATACAGGATAGCCCATTTACGCCAGTTGTTTACAAGTGGTGTGCCATACTACAACAAAAGTGCACTTTCATGGAGCAATCTCCATTGGAATAGCATTGAGGCCGAAGAACCACATTTTTGCCCCCTTCCTAAATGAAGTTAAAAGTGCCCCATTGAGTTGCCGTTCGGACCATGCATGGAATATAGCTTGAAATAGATAATGAATCTTGCTTTCCGAAAATTTGTTAGGTTTTGGTGCCACATGGACATGTTTTTGTTTTGGTAAAATTGGACAAATAAATACAAAAGTGCACTGAACTTAGTATGCGGCCTCCAATGCTTCATATTGTGACTCAAAGATTTAAGAATACAATTCTAAGATAAACTAAAGCAATTTGAATCAATACAAGGCATGTCTGAGGGTAAAGAGCGCATGAAAATGTGACAAACTGGACATAATGTTTATCTCTAATATTTATCCTTATTTTCTCAATCGATGGTCAGGCCTCTCATTCTATGCAGTCATATGGTCCCTAGGTAGTTTATGAACATTATTTTGGTATAAATACTAACAAATGATAGCAAATAGTTCACTTTCTACAACTTTTGTTAAGTGTCTGAATAATTTTTGGTTCATGGAGTTGACAAAAGTAGCTTTTTTCACCACATTTCTTGCCAATTTGCAATAAATTTGTTTTGTGCAGGTTACATGTGATGTCAAGGATGTTTACGATTGCATGTTTCATTGGTTTACTTGGTTATTCCTTAAAATAATAACAAAACAGCAAGCGTCTGAATAATTCTTGGTCTGACTGTATAATTGATTTCAGCTTCTCTGACAAGCTGACAACAGATTTTCTACAGACTTATTCCTACCAACCGACCTGATAAAAAGTGCCTCTAGTAGATCCGAGAAGCAAAAAATCAATTATGTCTGACCTGAATATGGTATATATTATTGGAGTACATGATCTACCTTGGATTGGGCCCCCCGCGTTGTTACAAAGTACCCACAAATTCCATCTGTTGCTGTTCCAAGATTTTGCAGTCATGAGTTTTTATCCATGGCAACGTATTGTCACAGATGTAGTTCAGAACTTATCTTGACTTCTACACTGATATATCATGCATTTGAGCAATTCTGAAAAACAGTAATCTAGTCACCCCAAACGGGAAAATTTCTGAAGAATGACCCTCTCAGGTTTTGTATAATTGTGTTTCATCATTTCTTATTTTTTTAGACCTATGAAGGGCAATCCAATGGACAGTTGGCCATCAGAACAGGTTATACGGAGGAAATTGGATACGAAGTCTCAATACATGCTACAGGTACAGTGGTACACCATCAAGATATAGGGCCATATAGCTTTATGGCTCTTTATACTCTTTTATATAAAATTTTGTTATGGGCCTATTTTAAATCCACAGTCAGGCAGACAGACTCTATTAACATTATTATTATGTCGATCATAGCCATCAGTTATAGAATATAATTGTCAAACTTGCACAGGCACGGGAGAGGGAATATGTGATTTATCACCCTAGGGCTTTAGCCCAATGTGTGATTAACACATATACCCGATCCCATGGTGAATAACCGGCTTATACCATGAGGCAAACATTCAAACAGGCAAAAATTAGACTATAAGTGGATAACAAAGAATATGGGAATTATCCCCCTGAAATACTGGCATGAGATTGGCTGACAGAGGTGCCGAATAGTAAAAGGTAATTAGCAGCACATATTGGATGAAAAAGCCAGAAAAACGGAGTCTTTCAAAACAAGTCAGAGTTACAACGCTGGAGCTAGAGAGCCACTGTGAAAAACAAACAAGATTTATTGATCAAAACCTCCCTTAAACTTTACAAAACAGTGTATTTTAAAATACATAGTCAATGTCTAAGGTTTTTTTTCTTCATATTTCAGTTGTAGGGGGCAAAAGGATCAGGGGAGTCAACGGAAAATATCTAAACGATGTCTTTGTAAAAGTCTCACTTCTACCGCCACATTTGTTGAAAAACAGACCTGTTCGAACAAGGACCATCAAAGATACAGCCAACCCGGACTTCAACGAGACATTTTCCTTGTAAGTTCACTATTCGTAGACGGAAGGCCATGTTATAATAATAATACAGTTCTACCATGACTTTATGCAGGTTTATAGAAATTTTCAAAACTAGTGCCCAGACTAAAAATTATTTGCATTATTCTTCTAGAACACTGTTATTCAAGAAACAACCGATAATTTTGGGTAAAAGGCTATTACATTTACAAAGGACACAACTCATATTCCAAGAGTTCACATCAAATTGCATAATTTCTTGGACATGCATGTCAATCAATGCACCAGCCCTCTGTCTTTCAAAAAGCATAACATATAAAATACCGCAGATTTATCTCATAGTCCTGCAAACATCATCACTGGATTCACTGGTGCTGATGAGGCATAAAAATACTAACTCACCTGCAGACATCATCCCACGATTAAGAGTGGTCTCATGCACAATTGTGTAAGCTTGAGAGTTTTTAAAAATTTCACAATTCTATTGGAGTGACAGGATAGGCGTTTTAGTGTAATTTGGTAGACATATAAATACAACTGATCATTTCTTCATTTCAGTAAAAGCATTCCAAAAAATGATGCCAACAAGCCTGGAGCAGTGATGGTGTTCACCGTATGGCATGAAGATGGTTTCCTCCCCAATGATGTTCTTGGAGAATTCGTCATTCCGTTGAAGGATCTTCAGGGTATTAAACCTCGTCAGAGCATAGAGGACATGCCAACCTCACTGATGCCAATCTGCAACCATCCTGAACCCCAGGATGGTCCATACCAGGTAGGTGTCAACATCACAACATCATTATTTGCTATTGGCTGATTCTGTTACAGGAATTTTCACTAGTACGAGATTCTGCAGTCTCTATCCACCTTGCTACATCACATTTTTGCCTAATCTGATTGGTTTATGATCACTAAAAACGTCACACACTTGATAGATTGGACGTAGCAAGAAAATCTAGGCATTGCGTTCACACAGTCGGGGCTGGATGACCGGAATCGCATGGAAAAGAAATCACCTGTAAGATGACAAATACTCCCAACAAGTCAGCAGAATGCTGACAGTCCCTGAAAAGTCTAATCAGGTCAACATTAATTTGATCTGTTTTGGACTGGTCACAAGATTAGGTCGCACAACAGCTGTTCATATAACTACGCCCTGTTCATATTACTACGCCAACCTACTTTCACAAAGCATGTTTGCCGGCAAAGATCCAGTACTCTGCTTTGAATGAAAATGTTTGGAAATCATGAGACAAAAGAAAGTTTTGAAACTTGAGCATAAACTTTTGCCTGTGAAAGGGATGACTTTAACTCATCACAAGTTTGATGGTATTCAATCTACCTATGCACGTGTCCATACAAAGTTTTTGCTTTGTTTTTGCTTTGCGATATCAAAATTCAAAAATACTCATTTGTATTTATTCTGTTACTTTCTGGAGATTTATTAACTACCTAGAATATAATTTACAAGTTCATAAAAGTTGTGTAACACTCAACAAAATGTCTTCTCTATGCCACAAGTGGCACCCTCTATACTGGCGTTGTATGTGGGCTAAAATGTACAAATCCTCCATGATAAAAAATAGTTCCAACTTAATTTGGTATTTACAAGCTATCTGCCTAAAATTGAAGCCAACCAAAGTCAGATTAGACACAGAGTTTTTGGAAATAAACTAGACCATCACTAAATGATGGAACTGTCCTGGTTTCTTCCAGACACTGTCCTGGTTTCTTCAAAACCATTAAATTCTGTTGACCGCTCACAGGAGCTCACAAATTTTGCACCCTAGGTGGCAGCAAATAGCGGTCAACTTGTAGACACATGACGGACTGTAGGTCTATAATATATGCCTTTAAGCCCATATATGGGTGTTCTTATTACAGGTCAATAAAGAATTTGTCCGTCTGTATGTCTGACTTCTCTGTATAATATTATGTCTGTGAATGCAAAATCAGTTACTTATCTTTATCCCATCTTGTTTTCCAAATTTCACATTAAAGATGTTGAAGCAAAGAAAAATCCAATTAAAAAAAAATTTTGTGTGAAGAAATATTTCATGTCTGCACTTTTGAAGTGTAAAAAAAAACAGGAAAAAACCAGACTTGGGTAATATTATTTCAAACTTTATGAATGAAGTAGATTTACCGTATTGCAAGAATGCCATATACCTAATGTTTCTGAAATTTTCCTCCAGATATTGAGAGAGCGTGCAGATTGGGACAAACAAGCTCATTCCTTCCTGTCCAAGAGAAGAGTGATGGCCGGATACGAAAGCTCTGTTCCTCTCTGTAAGCCAATGAAATGTTTAATTGGGAAATTCTTCCGTGAACAATCGCCTGCTGAAAACTGCTAGTTTGGACCACCTCAAACTCTTTAATTATACCAAGAAATATAATTATAAATATTCTGTTAACTTATTTTTTATTTGACAATTTTTATGTCATAACTTTCATATTCACTCACCAGAAGAAACGCAACACTTGATTTTAGCTTATATCTTTGCAAATAACTTTTTAGCTAATACTGAAGAAATGGAATTGCTTCTATCATCAACAAGCATAATTGTACCAAAAATTGTTCAACTATGACAATTTCCTGTCTTTCTTTTGACCATTTCATCAAATTTGAGATTTTGCACAAAAAAATATCTTTCCTATACCTTACAATTAAAAGGAAGAGGTCATTTGAAAGCCATTTCAGGGCATACAGTGCCGCCTGTAAGTATGTGAAACGCATGACGTTGTGCCATTGCATCAATGCTAAACATCCTCAGCCTAACTGCTTGTGGAGGCATGAATTTTCATCGGATGAAAGGGAAACAAACTGGGTCATAAAGGCCGATGTGTGAGGCAAGTGGGATAAAAATAGCAGCCCATTTTCTTCGCTGTCTTTGATAAGTAAGTGAACCACCCTTCCCTATCTTTTAACATTGGGCCTGCGTTTCACTTACTTATCAAAGACTTTGACCCATACCTAACTCCAACTACAGCAAAGAAAATTGGCTGCTATTTTTATCCCGCATGCCTCACATATATATATATATATTTAAATGATTGTTGTAGTGATTGTAACATTCATTTTTAAAATTTGACTTTCAATGCAATGCAGTTTTTCTCACACCTCTGAGACATATTGGACATAACTTGGCAAAATTTCATAAAAGTATCACAATTAAAAAGGTGTGAAATTAAATCATCATTTCCATCACTGTTTTTACCAAAATTGGTGAAATCAAAAAATAAAGCTGCTGAACAAGTTTTACGGCCTTTTATCGTTTATTAGGCAGGCTTTCAAATGACATCATCCTTTTGGTTGCAAGGTGTAGGGGAGATTTTTTTGCGCAAAATCTCAAATTTGATAATATGGTCAAAAGAAAGATAAGAAATGGTCACAGTTGAACGCTTTTTGGTACAATTATGCTTGTCGACGATAGGAACAATTCCACTGGTATTTGCCAAAAAAATGTATTTGCAAAAATAGGAGCTAAAATCAAGTGTTGCGTTTCTTTTGCTGGGGTGTGTATGTAGGTCAAGTATAACTTGATTAATGAATATTGGCACTTTTGTCCAGTTACTGAAGATAAATGCATCTGTTCATGTAGCTCATGATTGTTTACCAAAACTGAAACTTTGTATGAAAAAAGTGCATTCTGTTTGATGGTGAACATGTTATGCAACAGTTTTTCACATTTATTTCTCAGGTTTGATGTTTAAAATAGTTGTCACTAGCATATTAGAATGACAATTTTTGTCACATACTGTGTATTATCCTGTACTGTTTAGCCGTACAGAAATGTTTTACATAATACCAGTTTTTATTTGTTAAGGCCTGGTGCAAATAAGAGCGTGACAAGATGGTGAAAAATAAAGGTGTTCTTTTTGCTTGGAATCTTGCTGCAATTTAAAGTACACATATGGGGCAATAAGTAAGCAAAAAATCAGAGTTAAGTAATGATTTCCTACATAGCTATTGTGATTTTTTCAATTGAAGAAGCAACAACAAAGCATAAAATTTTGGAGTGATTTAGTTCTTTTATAAGTATTGTGTTGGTCATATCTCATCACTTTCTGAACCTGTTAGGCCATGAATGATATGCATGCATATTTCAGTGGGACGCAGAGCTGTTTAAATTGTTCCAATATTCAAAACTGCCGTTTTTCAAAAATTAGCCAATTTTAACACAAGGTAGAATTGAATATTTCCCAAACAAAGATTTACATATTTAAAAATTGATAAAGATGACAAAATTTTGCTCTGCATACAAAGCCTAGTATACAATTTAAATTTCTAATAGATATAGTTATTAGCATTGGAGATATAACATGCTGATCTGGCACTGGAAATTTTTGTTGGAGGCATCAGGGTCGGGACATTAGCATGACAATCAAAAAGACATGCATGAACTGCAACCAGTGGCCATGGTTAAGTCACTTTGCTGGTCTCACATCATTCCTCACTCAATTTTTAACTTTTAATTGTTTTTACATTCATCAAAAAGGTTTTTTTTGACAATCTTAAAGTATATTAATATTAATCTTTATTTATAGTCTTGTTTCATGGTTCTGGGTCGAAAGTGAGTTTAAATTCGGTCTCAATAAACCCAGTCTAGCCAAGTTTTGTCAGACTTTAAAATTCGGCTTTTTAACTGGGTCTAAACTGAAGCTAAACTTGGTTTATTTAAAGGTGTTAGGGTCGGGACAGAGGTGTTAGGGTCGGGACATGCAATAGTTTTCAACACTAGCTAAAAATCCAGACAGTCAGATGCATCATTTTTAGTGCTAAACAATTGAGTCACTGTAGAGGAAAAATTTTGAAGTGAAAAGGTGCATGTAGCCAGCCTGTATTGGAATGAGAGCAACTTCAAAGTTAGTGTTAGGGTCGGGACAACTTTTACAAGGCAAGAAAAAATAATGCTAACAAGTAGCTATGACATTTATATATGGAAATAAGGTATAATATGCAATAGAGGGGTCCTCAAACTAAGCTGGGAGAGCTAATACTACATAGAATACCAAGAGCTAACCGGTACACAGACTTCTTTAACAGAAATTGCTAAAATTTCACTTTTTGGCTTCATTTTCCACTTCACAGTCTCATTGACACTATTTGAAAAATACCCAGAGTATCAGATTCTAATTGATAGTCTCTGAACCAGAACTCCCATGGCCACAATTCAGAATACTTTCCATTGACAAATTGTTGAAATTATTTTGCAAATGAAGGGTAAAACATTGCTCAAAATATGCATGTCACGCTAAAATGCTAAAAAATGGCCATTTTCTGGATGTTCAAGACCTCAGATTTCTGGAACCAATACTCCGATTGTCCTGAAATTTGAAATGTTTACTGACAAAATAGTTTTAAACATAACAAAGTACTGTGGAATGGAACATACGTATTTCGTATGGTTTTGTAGCAGATACAATGCTGGCTTCACCTAAAATACACAAAAATTTGCACCTGGCCTTAAGTTGTTTGTGACCTTATGTAAAAATCATCCTGTAAAATATTTTGTGTCAGATGCGTCACTTGAAAATGTTTTGTTCAATGATGTCACAATTGCGAGAGATAGCACTGGAGTGCACATTTAAGCACTCGGAAATGTGCTATCCCAGAGCAAAAAAGAGCACATTCGAAGCGCTCGAATTATTTAAATTATCAAAAATGTACTCCGATTGTACTGCAAAAATGCATATACTTTCTGCAAGGGAGCATATTTGGAGCATATGGATTTGCATATATATATAGGGAGTATAAATGAAGCGTAATTTAAATAATCTGTGCGCTTCAAATGTACTCCTTTTTGCACTGGGATGTGACTCTTGATTATGTCAAATATGACAATAAATATATATATATGTATATTTGCACATTTGAAGAAATAAATTTCTTGCCAAAATCACATGTTGTTTTCCAATTAACATTCATCAACAGGGTTTTTCGATTTACTAGCCGTCATCGAGTCTGTTAACAACAAACAGTTATTCAAAAGTTAGTTGGGGGGCAACCATTCGATTATCAGGGGGCCTTGGAGTTTTCCTAGCCGGGAAATTATTTACTTCATGGTAACAGCGGCCATCATTTATTTCAAGCACGCGAAGTCCCTGAATATTCATTCCCAAATCAAGCATCGCCTTTTTAAGAAATACCCCCTCCAAAAATTATTTATTTGAAGACTGTCCAAAAAGATTTCTTCATTTCACCAAAACTGAGCAAGAAATTATTTGTCAAAAAATCTCAAGGATCATTATAATGAAAACAGAGATGCAGCTTTTTAATTTTTATTATTGTAAAAAATACATCTTTGAATCTACATTTTTTCATAATTTCAAAACTTATTTTGTGACGATTAGTAGCCTTTGTGGCCCAGCAACACCATCGTTGTTGAGCAAGGATCATACTGGGAAATAGTTGAAAAGTGTTGTGCGCTATCCTTGACGTAACGTATGGCTTCGAAGTCGTTTCTATGACTGGCGCAGTTTATGCTTAGCAGCGGCAGAGGCCCATCCCTGGAAGACAGGCAAGTACGATGCAGTGAGTGAGTGAGTTTGTTTCTTACGCCCCATCAGCACCGGTGTGGGCTATTTAGAGGCAACGCAAGTACGATGCAGTGACTGTGACTGAGAGCGTTGGCTCCGAGTGTGGCTTCTTCAGTCAGCTCTACAGTCTACACAGCTCTGAGGACTGCAGAAACGAGCCAGGAAAACGGACCAATGATAGCCGATTACTTGAGACCCAGCTCAGATGAGATACTGAGGTTGTAAAGTGAGTGAGTGAATTTGTGCTTTAAACCCATCAGCACCGGTGTGTGCTATTTAGAGGCACTGAGGTTGTAAAGAGCTTCTGAAAAAAAAATCAGGGAATTCTGAAGTGCATCGCCTTGTCTCAGATTAATGCAGTTGCAGACACTGTCACGGATAGGAAGTTCAATGCTCCCAAGGTTGCCACCTGTGCTTGATGTTTCATAACTTCATCTGACTGGGAAGCTGGTCCCAAGACTTCCTGCCCTCATATCTAAAGTTGGATCAATTGCTCAATGCTGAGAGGTCTTTGCAGCAAGAAATTTAAAGCATCTCTTCTTGATATTGATGTGTACTTGTGAGATTAGTGGCTGAAATATTATAAGCTGTCAAGTCAATCTGAATTCCGAAATTGCTAATGGCCTTATTTTTCAAAACCTTAATTGTTGTCTGTGCCCACGTTTTAACTGTTCTCCAAATTTTTTTGGGGGGACGGCCTGTCTTGCTCGCCACCCCCCCCCCCCCCATTTTATCCAGAGGTGGCTCCCCCACTTGGTGAAATTGTTCATATCCATAGGAAAAGCCATGGATTTTCGAAAACAGGGGTAGGCTCACTCGAAGGCCATTGGCTCAGCCAGGAATAATGCCACTGAACTATAAATACACACTTGTAAGGTCGATATGCGGGGCTATAATTCAGCCAATTGTCATAAAAATCAGTGAAGGAATCTATGAGATATTTTTAAGTTTAAGTGTATCTGAAGGGGGACTTATTTTTGTTGCACTGTTTAGTTAAGTGAAACTGCTTGTCAACTGGCTTTGAGGGCGTGGGTTCAAATCTCACCCCGGGAACTCACTTTAGTCCGAGCCCATGGGATATTAAATGAGGGTGGGTTGTCTCCAGTGTTCTATGCTGGGGCAACTGAAAGACCCTGGGCATCCCTGAATTAATAGGGTATGTGCCAGAGTCCCAGTCTTCTCATCTCATCATCATACGGCGATCGCCTGCCTCGATATCAGGGGCGTAGATCCTGGGGGGGATGGGGGGATGCATCCCCCCCTAGGATGAACCTGGGGGGGATGATCATATGATTATCCCCCCCTAGAATTTCAAATTATTAATACTTGGTGTTGACAATTATCTGTCATATTTTCCATGATGCCAGTTGCATGTTATGTGGAAAAAAAAGTCTCAAAACAAACCTTCGATAATCTGTAATATATTGGCTTTTGGGCTCTGGAATGGCCCTCGAAATCTACCGCAGCGCGACTTTCGGCCCGTTGGGCCACGCGCGGGGTTTGCAATCCCCGAAATCATCCCCCCCTACAAAAATGAAAAATCTACGCCCCTGCAGTCGATATAGCCCACCAAGGTGCTGCAGAGGCGTAAAACACAAACAAACAAACAAGTGAAACTTCAAGAAACCTCTGAAAGTTAGGCCCCATCTGTAAAGATAACAGTCAATTCTAATCAAATAAACACATTCATAAACAAAGGAATTATCCTTCCCCAATGGTCGTAGCCAGTGATGTAGTAGAGGCCGGGACATCCGAGACCAAGGCATGAGCCTCCGAAGCCAAGGCAAGCGATCAAAATGTGGTCTCGAGGCCCCCATCACTGATGACCCAAAGACACCTGAGACTGAGGCGAGGCCAATTTGGCAAAGGAGACCGAGCCAAGGCCGAGGCCACCAAAATATGGCCCCGAGACCGGCCTCGAGACAGCCAACACTGGTCACAGCGGATACAAAAATCCAGGTCCAAACCACGGAAAAATATTAATTAGATGAGAATCACAAGCTTGTTTTAACACAACTTTTTCTGAATGAATGTGTCATTCTTCATTTAAACGCAAGACAACATCCAACATGGGGACAGCGTTTATTATAGACCCCGAAGTCAGTCTGAGTTAAAACTCTAACTTGCTTGGCAAGAACTTCAACTGACTGGTCAGCTAAGTTGTTCAACTCTGACTTCACTTCAACTAACTTCAGCTAGCTTTAGCATCTTAATGATATTTATCCGGGCCTTTTGTTAAATATTCTTCAGCAGCGCATGATAACTTTGCAATTTTCAGAATTTGCGCACTCCCAAGAATTGTGTAGTAAGCAAATGTGAGAGATTTTTATGAATTTTTTTATGTTGCATCGACTTTACATAGTCCTAAAAGATTATGAAATATGTGGTCTGCTCTTTATGCTATTTAACATGACACTAAAAGCCATTTCTGTGAGGTAAAAATTGGCCAAGTTATGCAACAATGACTGGACTTAGGCCGACTCAAGTCGGACTTGACTTTGAGTGAACTTAAACTTGCTGCTTGGAACGTTAACTACGACTCAACTCGTCGACTTTCTATAGTCAACTTCGGGGTCTAGCGTTTACGATGAGACCAGCCGAAATTGACATCCTTCCACAACCAAACATGTTCCAACCAAAAATATTCAAAGAGATTCATAGACTTTGCATGACGAAAACACCCAATTTTTTAATAAACAAGTTTTCCTAATTTAGACCAAAAGGAACACCAAATGGCATTCCAGACAAAGTGCAGGACCTCAGACCAGACAGACCAGATGAAAGTAAATTTTCGAACTGGCCATTTGAATATGTGCAAAATCCAGCAAATGGAAACTTCGCAGATTTCTTCCAAATCATCCCCTAAAATGGAAACATAAGAATTCTGTTACAAATAAACAATACTTCCACCCAAAGTATCTTAGTTCAGAAGTTCTGTTTGATGAAAATCACAAGCTTGCTATCAGGAGCCACCAAGCTTTTTAATACATAGGCAATTAGGCATTATACTTCTCTCAGACCCAGGAGAAACTTCGGAATTGCCATGGCTCGTGTACACAGTGCATTTCCATACAAATGCATTCATAATCAGGGGAGATAAACACATTTATAATTAACAGAGACAAATGCATTTATAATTTCAAAATGAAGTCATTAAATCACAAGAATTATCCTGATCGGAGTAATTAATCATTCTTGATCTCTGTAATTGTGATAGGCAAAT
Organism: Platynereis dumerilii; assembly: GCA_026936325.1. Classification (NCBI taxonomy): domain Eukaryota; kingdom Metazoa; phylum Annelida; class Polychaeta; order Phyllodocida; family Nereididae; genus Platynereis; species Platynereis dumerilii. The sequence continues at coordinate 76,567,553 of JAPTHN010000002.1, read as the reverse complement.
TAACTGACTGACTGATAATGCACATGGCACAATACCTGTTTAATGACTTCTGTTGGAGATAAGCCCGATTAAAATAGATCTATTACGCAAGTCCAACGTCAGAATAGTTCTAACTATACACTTAGCAGTCCAAAATAGCACCTGCCAACTGATAAAGCCTATTAACACGACTCAACTATGTCCAAAGCTTATCAGTCTTAATATTGACTTATCCTTCTTAACTTTCAAATATTTGAAGGACTAAGATACTAGGAAGATAGGGCAGGAAATAGGTTATATAATATCTGCAAACTTAAAACTAATAAATCTTATGTTACAAGCATATTAAGATTGATTTGTTCAACACAGTTAATAAATCGCACCATACTACAAGGATTTTCTGCAATTTGCTCATTAAAACCAGTCATGACTAAACATGCAGAGTAACCTAAATTCAGCATGGCATTCTAGTGTTCTAGTACATGTGTCACAGTACATTGAATTACAATGCACTCAACAAAATTGCCTAATCCTGTTTCCAGAATAGGTTGTAGTATTCAATGACATTGACACATAAATTCTAAAGGACTAATAGTTCAACTTGAGTCACACAGTACATCAATTCAAACTGATGTTGAATGGACTGCAACACATTTCAACATACCATTACTCATTGCTAATCACAAGCATTTCGCAACAGAATACCAGACTCCTCCTTAATTAAAAAGACTATTTATTGGTGTTAAAATTAACCGTACAGTGATAGCACAGAAATAAAAAAGTTGGAGTTAATGTCATCCAGTCCAACTCTGTGCATAGTGTTAAAAATACAGGCTGCAATGAAAACATACCTAAATTGAACATTCTAACAATTTGGTATAACATTTCCTACATAAAGTACCAGAATACTAGGCAAAAATGCCAGGGAAAATAACTGCACATTTATTTCACTTCTAATTTAGTAACAAACCACTGGTCCTTTGAGCCAAACCCAAAATCAACCTTGAACTGGTAAAAAATACCGCACTTCATTTACCTTTAAAACATCCGAATTATTGAATTCTGTAACAATGAATTAACACATGACTACGATATTAAATGCTACTAAAAACACAGCAGAAAAACTGAGAAGGGTCTTGGCGATTGTAAGCGCAAGTAAGTGGTCGCTCATGACTAACAAATGAAAAATGAATCAAGGGCATTATGAATAACCCAGTAGGAATGCTAACATCAAAATTGTAGAATACGTATTATATAACTCGTGCAACATGCACGTTATGTGCAGCAATCACTCTCTCAAAAATCATTTACATTTCAAGCTCTGTGTAACAACCTAACAATAGGGTAAAAGCTCGATATTCAGCTTCCAGTAGCACTAGGGACTAACACAATACGGACAGCCATGGATAACAAGACAATCATTATATGCTGTTACGTCTGCAGATATACGTCTACCACAGAATTCCCGTAAACACGGTGCCAGTGGGCGAGTGGGTGCCAAATATTCCAAAGCTATTACAATACAACTCCTTTACAGTAGCAACCATTCACACATGTATGGTAGAACTATGATAACATCGAAGGTATTTAAGGTAATGCGTATCAGAACGGTTATCCTAATGTAATGGTATACATAATATATAGGGGTTGTTGCCAAAAGCTATATATATATACAACGAATACCATTTGGTGCATGAGTAACAAAAACACATGGCCATTTCAACCATAGTGTAAAATTACAGATATGTACATTTCTGAACGTCGTAATCCTGATGTCTTCCGAATTATTTTAACACTTGACCAGTCATTCAACAACATGACTTCTTGCACTGGGCTTCTGCATTTGCGCGATATATATATGATATATATTATGCCACTCAATGTTCATACAAATGTGCTTGTGTGCTGAGACCGCGTTCATAACAATGCCTATTACATAATATAAACAATTCGCTTATAATCAATGATAGCAACATTTAATCCGTCGTCTCACAAATAGTATAAACTAAATAGTCAAGAAATCCCTTACTCTTTATTCCTTTCCATTTACTTCATGATCCATATACCGTACCTCCAGGATTTCATAGCGGCTGTTGCCAATACAGGCATCACACACAATACACTCTTGATTAACATATACTTATATTAAATTTTGCTGACTTTCAGACGTAATAAAAACAATTCTCACACAATCATACATCCATGTACACATTTCTTGTCGCTTCCTTGATATCATAAATGACATTTTCAAAAACTATCACATACTCATTTATAACATTCATATCAACATTAATAATAATGTAGGCAAGTTTTGTTAGTGAAATTTACACCTAAAGTCCTAAACGAATTCTGCAAGCTTCTGTTCCGTTTTAAAATTTCTTGGATGAATATAATTTGGCGATTAAATCATAAGCGATTGCCCCTCAGAAACCTTTACATGCGTCTTTAGAAATTCTTTAATAGTCGGTGCTTGATCAATATGCAATAAACATGATAAAGGGGACAATTTTCTTTGCTTTTTACGCAGGGACAATTCTGCAGCGTCAAAGTTTTATTATTGACAAAGGAAGTGAAGATATCCTATGGCTTGAAAACACTATGAGTGGCAGATGAGGGCAAGGAGAGCGGATCCTAGGGTTAACAACAACACACTCATGCTGGACACGGAGATGGCGGAGTTGCAGAGATCCCCTTCACACTCGCAGTATCTGATCTTGATGAGCTTGGTTCCAGTCCTGTCTACACATCTGGTTGGAGTGTCCTCGTCGGCAGTTATAGCACACTGACGGACTACCCTGTATTTGCCATGAACTGAAAAATGATCATATTATCCATTAAGAAGTTGAACAGTCAACATTATCACTAATTTATTAGACATGCCCAAGTAGTTAGTCGCCTTGGATTCCAATGTACTAGTCAGTAGGTCAGCACGTTGTCAATCGTCAAGGGTCTTCCAATTTTGGAAATTCTAACAGGATACCAGAACAATTGACCAAGGTTTAACAGTTTCAATCAATCTTAAAAAACATTTAGCATTTGTAATGTTTCCTGAAATACCTAGCTTATGATGGCAGTACTTCTTATGAAAAATACCAATTACCAGTCTCACAATAGGTGATGTGACATCAAAAGTGAAAATCGACAAAAAAAAAAAGATGCCAAAAGTGACGCCACAACCTCTGAGGTTATGGAGTCAGTTAACAGCCAGCGACATCGCAATAACCTGAGTGTTGACCAACCAGTACACAAGTTTCCAATGCCTATTGGGGGGGATAATTTCATTTATACCATTCGACACCTCTGTCAGCCAATTACATTACAGTATTTCAGGGGAATAATTCCCATATTCTTTGTTGTCCAGTTATCCTCTCATGTTTGACTGTTTAACAGTTTATCTCATGGTATATACCGGTTATTTACCATGGGATCAGGAATATGTGGTTATCACACCTCGGCCTAAAGGCCTCGGTGATAAATCACATATTCCCTCTCACGTGGTGAATAAACTTTACTAATCATAATAAGGTCAACACTTGGAGCACAGAAATTTCTCCAGACTGCATCACCGAAAAGTCAAATTAATTTAAATTGAAGTTCAACTCTCCCAAAAAAAACCTTAGTTTTCGCTTATTAGTAAGTTTTATTTTATATATCCCACAAATGATACAAATTTTCAAAATCAATAAAACATATATACACACAGCCAAACTTCATGATGAAAGGGACAATAATTGATCATTATATAACAACATTACAAAATAGTCCAAGAGGTTAACCTACCGGTCTGAGCAATCTTGCGGCAGAAATGGTGTTCACTAGAGCAGTTTGTCGGTTTTACTTTGCCGGCATCGAAGGGATCCACACATTCATCGTCATACTCGGAGTTGCATTCATAACACTGAATTGACGCATGGCCTGAAATTCAAAACAGCAAGTGCCACATTTCAAAGATTTGACAAAAAAGTTTAAGTGCTACCTGTTACCATTTGCACCTGTTACTTTTTGTACGTAACAAGTATCAATTTATGGACTACAATGGGAGTCAAGTAACAATGTTTATCATCACAAGTAACAACTGGTTTAAACATATTTATTTGAATTATTTCCTTTGCTAAGTTGGCTTACAACTCAGGATTAAGTAGAAATTTAATTATGTTAACAATGTATCACAATAATCTGGAACAAGAATTTGATAATTCGAAGACTGAGAGAGAGACGTATTGTCGTTAGTTATTGACCCATTATGATAGCTATTGACAGCAAAAGCATGCTCATTTGAGATTTTGACCACTTGTCACAAACTTGAACTTGAACACTGGGTAGAGGTTAAGCCTGGGTCGAACAAACAAAATGCTTGATTATCACACGCCCGGCAGAGCTTGATTGGACTGCTCAAGAAAATATTGAGTTTTCCGCAAAAAGAACTGCTTCCTACAAGTGGGGCGTCCACTTGGTACTGACGCCGCCGCGGCGTGTCACTGAGAACAGCTCAAATGCGTAAAAATCATGTCAAATGGAATAATAAACTTTAGATTTCACTAAAGTTGACATGATAATGGCATAATGCTAATTACGCCAATTCTGATCCGACTTCTTCATTCAAAGACTGAAATACTCGTAATTAGGTCCTCTGAGACCATCTGCCCCTTTTTATGGATGTTTAAAGACCGTTTTTGCAGCGGTAAAACCATTCGATCAGCAAAAAAAGTCATGACACTGATTGACAGTCATACACTTATACAGCGAGTGTTGAATGACTAGATTATTGCTCAAGCATCGGTTTAGAGGGCAACTCACGATTCCCAGGCTACGCTGGGGTATAGTTCGTACAGTTATGGATACATATCTATCCTGGAATAAGAATAGGATGGTCCCCTGGATCAGTTTTATAAATGTAAACTTAGCAGTTCTCAAAACCTAAGTTGTTTGTTTGTTTGTTTTTTTGTGGTTTACACCTCTGCAACACCTTAGTGGGCCATATCAAGTTGATATTATCAACGCAGGCGATCGCCGTATGACGATGAGATGAGAAGGCTGTGAGTCTGGCACATACCCTATTAATTCAGGGATGCCCAGGGTCTTTCAGTTGCCCCAGCATAGAATACTGGATACAACCTGCCTCCATTTAACGTCCCATGGGCTCGGACTAAAGTGAGTTCCCGGGTCTCAACCTAAGTACCTGGTGTTTAGAGTCCAGAGAGGCATTGAGGCACCTGGTGGACACCTCGTGGAATGCAATGAAACTAACAATACCTCTCAAATGGCCATCTAAAAATTGACACAGCCAAGTCAGCTTAAGACTTGCATAGGCCAGTAATTTGTAATGCAGGGTTTTCAAGCCATGAAGCTACTAAGGCCAGACAAATTTACGATTGAATTTTTAAGATTCTCGGATCGACCGACCCAATGATTTTCTGCAAACAGAGTTGACATAACAGAAAATTGAGATCACACCTTGTGTTTTTTTCATCCTACCCACCGCCAACTCTAGAAAAAGTGCCTCGAGAAGTAGGCCTGTGTCGATCGAGCAAATGCTCGATTATCGCTCATCTGCTTGCCTGCTCAGAAATGATCGAAACAGCAATTCCAAAAATCGATTTTTGTGTAGAAACCTCTTGTTTAAGTCCCAAACTTTATTTTCTGACAAAGACCAATGTTGTCTTCCTAAAACTGAGCTGAAAACATGCTGTCATAGTCCAAAGATTAATCAGCCGTGTTTTTTTTTCATCACGGGGGATATTCTGCAGATCACAGTGGTTGAAAATGCTTTTATTTTATGTTATTTATTGTATTCAACCCCCGAAAAAAAAGAGGCAAAAAAACAAATGCACACACTAAAACAATACAACTTATTTGCAAATAATAAAAACATTATCACAAACTTTTTTCATAAATAATAGGTCTAGCAGATAACATTTTCAACCACATCATTCTGCAGATTAGGTGTGACACATTTTTTTGCCGAGGTGGAAAGGCAAGCAGAATGACAACATTTTTGGTTGAATAAAGAATCTAAATTTACTGAAACACTCGAAGTAGCTCGATTATTGATCGATTTTGAGGCCTCAAGCATCGATTTTGTGGGTTATCCCCGATAAACAGACTTATCGAGAAGTTGAGAAGATTCGAGAAGCTAGCGATAAATTGGTCCAAGTTATCCTATAAGTACATTAGGCTGCGCCCAACCCTCTCACTGCGGCTAAAGTCTTCCAAGAAAAACGGACATAATCCATTTTCTAACAAAATCACTTCAGAATGCTTCTGTATACCTTTATCATTTCATAAATTCATACCGTCCTCTCAGTAATGCAGTCGAGGTCAGGACATCCGAGGCTGACCGAGGCTTGAGCATCTGAGACCAAGGGTCCAAGGCCATCAAAATGAGGCTTCGAGGCCAGTTCCAAGGCCTCCAACACTGGCCCAAAGACATCAGAGACTGAGGCAAGGCCAAGGATTTGCCATCCAAGACCGAGCCAAGACAAGGCATCAAAATATGGCCCTCAAACACTGATTCTTACGCACAGGAAATCTCAGAACAAATCTGGGTCCCTGGTAACTTGCCAGTATGACCAATACATTTCATTATTATGATTAGGAAACCATTTTTGCAAACATGGGATATAAAAATCTCGGCAAAGTGATCCCACTGATATTTATACCATCAAACTCGATTGTTATTGCATGAAAATTGAAAAAGGTGAGGAAAGTCATATTTTAGATTAATTAAAGGGGGGAACCAGCTGAGGTTGCCAAGGCTTGTGAAGTGATTGTGGATAGACATCATCCATTGCAATATATAGACAAGGCTTCAAGGCCCATTTGACATTAATTAGGCCTACATCAAATCTTGTTGGGAAACACATAGCCTAGCCTATTAGATCACTTCTAATACTAGTAATAGATTGATCATAAGGCATATTAGCTGCAAAGGTAGTCTCAAGGTTATAGACAACACAAACAGCAACAAACCTACCCCTCCCTTTCACTAGCAGTGGCTTCAGTTTAATGGATGATTTGGCACCATAAGAATGAATGCTCTTTAGTTTGGCTAACTTAAGGCTTTTAAGGGCCACAAGAAGCACCAACTGCACAACAGTCACCTGCAGGCGAACAGTAATGTCTGCAGTTCACAGGCAGTTGTACTTGTAAGTTGTACAATGTCATCATGCATCATTACACAATCCTGAATGATACATACTCAGATACCCTGACAAAATGATTCATTCATTGACATTGTGAATATGTCCTATCGTCTGACGAATGCGGTTGTTTGGCTTCTCATTTGAAACTGCATGAAACAAGTAGTTCAAAACCTGAAGGTCATTTCGGCCAATGCAATTTTCAAGTACCAAGCTTGTTGTGTTTACCCTGGATTGGGCTTGGTGGGAGAGCAACAGCAGTACACAAGTCCCTGCATGACCTTCATTGACCTCCCAAGGAAAAAAGCTCCTGAATTCACCAAACCACTCCATTCCTGAGCTTGATATTCATAGCATTAGATAGACAACAACCAGGGCATTGAAAATGTTTTGTCTAAAACGTAGGCATCGCCGAAAACATGAAAACAGAAGCGATTTGCAGGAGGCGTGCCAGTCTCTGCAGCCCAGCCATGTTGAAGCCGGTTCGCGGATTTTGCGGAGCTTCCAAGTAGAAATTACACAGATCAAAATACGCCAAAAACGCGTCTACCCCTACGAGACAAATAAACAGCCATTATACTAACCTGTTTGTACATAAAGTACGCTAACAAGGCCTAGAACGAGCAGAGAAAGGTGCAGAGAATCCATCTTCGAGTGCCAAGGACGACTCCAAGGGCAGAACATACGGGTGCTTCGGGTGGAAGGGTCGACTGTTGTGTGGGGAGGGAAGGCAGCTCCGGTTGATCAATACACAACTTATCAGCCGAGAAGAGGCGCGAAGTCCGACTGTGCTTCAGTGTGCCAACTTCAAGGCACTGTTTCGGCGTTGGTTTGTAGATAATCAGCAACCTGGTGATATCTGTCACAGAAATCGTTATTTTCAATCACATTACAGCTGCATGATTGCATAGGCATAGCCTACTTTTTAATAGGTACACCACAAGGAGAGGAGGGCCTGGGCAAAGTCACAGTATTTCAGGATCAATGACAAAACTCAAGTCTCTTTTTCTTTTTTTTTTCGTTTCTGTAAAAGAAATTCAAAAGTTTAAAAAATGAAAATAAAAGCAGGGTTTTTTTTTCTGCCGTATAAAAGGCCTGAGCACTTGAACCACATCTATGTCCTTACCTAAAGTTCTGAAAAGGGAAGAATCAATGGGGGGGGGGGGGGCTTAAAATTAGCTTTGCCTTGTTAAAATATCAAATATATATATATAAATATATATATAAACTCTTCTTAGGTTTGCATGTATTTTTCTTCAAGAATAAATTATAACTGGATCAAGCATTCATAAAGTAGGCCTACAAATGGAAAAGTTACAGTGAATTTCGTAAAGGCCTTGTAACAAATCGTTAAAATTTAATTGAAAAGCTAGAGTTGACCAGGAAGAAAGGGAGTAAGATTTCTTCCGTGATTGCACTGGCCGGTTAAGACTGACTTTGTGAAGGCCTATAGATATATTGTTGAAATTTTTTGAAAGTGAAAAACGAAGCATTGGTTCTCCTAGCTGGCTTCACTTCAATTGCAATTAATCAACAGTACTAGGCCTATAAATTTCAGTATGTACCTATACATGTACCTCTTGAAATCGTTTTTCGTCTAATTGTAATATCATGGAACAACTTACTATGAGACAAAAGTTTTATATCTGGCTACTTATAAACATATCTGAATAAAATCAATCAATCATATCTGGTAATGTTAGAAATGTATCTAAATAAAGCCAATCAATCAATATTGTCGGGTAACATTGGAAATGTGCATGTGAAGTTGTGAACCAAAAGTTATTAAAAAAATAATCGAGCTTGAAATTGTAGGCCTTTGAAATATTGTTGCACATTTAACTCTAATGATACCCAGTAGCTCCTATATAAGTAGTTCGACTGATTAGAAGATAATTGCATTAAATTTAATAGGGAGTGTTCGCCGAAGTTACAATGCACCAGGTGGCGCCGCAAATAGGGGCTCCCTGCTACCATGATTGCAGCAGGAATAGCATGGTCAGAACGGCCAAAATTGCTCTCCTGACCTTAATATTGGTCCTATTTCCCAAATTAAAAAAGTTTTATTCAGTGGATCACATTCCCTAGCTGATGCATTTATCAGATTGGTTTCTTTTCCATCACCTTTTTCAAGAATTAGCCTCTTTCGCTGAGGATGCCACATTTTGGCAGATTTTGCTGTCTTAAAAATCATTTTCTGAGTGATGTCTCAACATAGGAAATTCATTTTGTTATTAAAAGTTGCAAATTTACAAGAGGAAAGATCAGTGATATCTTTTATATTTTTTAATTATTATTTTTTCTTCAAAATACTGGATTGAATGACCCAAAAATAAGGTTTTCGACCATTTTTGGAGGATATTGTGATGTTCTGAGGTCAAAAGTCTGCTACAAAGTTTCAGAAAATAAATGTGAATGAAACTCATCATCAAGTACTTTATTTTCTGATTCCAAAAATGTAAAAAAAATTATTATGGATGCAATAGTCACCGATTTATGACAAGATATGTTTTTAAACTTGTGTGTCAAAGGAATCACAAATGACGTCACAAATCAAAGTACTGTAGATGCAACTTTTGCTGTCATAAAAAAAAAATTTCTTAGTTACAGCTGAACATAGGAAATTAATTCTGGTGTTAAAAGTTGTATATCCACTAGAAGAAGGATCAATGGTAAATTATATTGGATAAATTGATTGTTTGCTTCAAAATAATGGATTGAGCGACCCAAAAATCAGGTTTTCGACCTATTTTTGTCCATTTTTCAGTGACATTGTGTGTTTAGAGGCTTAAAGTCTGCTGTAGAGAGAAATTTTTTTTTAACCAAACCCATCATCAAGTATATCATAATTATTATTATGCAGATTCCAAAAGTATGAACAAAAATTATGTGAGTGCAATAGTTGTTGATTTATTACGAAATACATTTAAACAAGTGGGCCAAAAGAAACACAAACTTGAGACGTCACATTTCCAGGCATTTTTTACTTTTAGAACAAAAATTAATGACCATATAACAGTTCTTGCACAGCACCACCTGCTAATAGTATACTGTTTTAGGTTATCCCAAGGCTTGGGCAGTATTTGCCTGATATTGTCACCAGAAACTCGGAGACCTGAATAATCGAGTGAAAATACCGGTCGAAGGTGACAATGTTGGGGAAATACTTCCATAATCTATCTCCTGAAATAGAATTTCAGACTCAAACAATACAGTGCATGATAAGAAATTATTTAGAGACTGTCAAGAAAGAATTGATTCATTTCACCAAAATGGCAAGAAAGCATTATTTTTTTTAACTGTGTTGTGTATTAAATTTAACCTGATAAAAGACTAAAAACATGCGGTGTTGTAGCTCAGGCCCAATAATGGTAATATCACTTTTCAGAATCTACAAGTTTTGAAACAGCTTTGCATTAATATGAGAGTGAGGCTCTGACACACCATAGCAACCTAGTGAGCCTCTATCTGAAACAAAACTTTCATGATTATGACTGCATTGTTACTACACAGCTGTCAAAAAATGCAAAGTCGTGTTTATTTTAGGGGCCGACGAGAGGATAGTGGGGGGGGGGGGAGAGGGCTATGGATTTTATCAGTTGTTTCAGTGTAGGTGGGGCATTTGCCCACCACTTTTTGACCAAAGCATGAGTGTTCTGTGGAGAAAAATTTTAAGGATTTTCTGGGACACTATTCGCTAAAGGCTTCAGCCCAATTTGCCCCACCATTTTAAAATGAAAGTGATGCCCCTGGATTTTATCCCCGGGACAAACTTTTTTTCGTGCCCAAAAGCATGGACGAAAATTCTTTTCGCTTGCGGACGAGCGACAAACTTTTGTAGCGATATTATTAATATTACTGTACCCAAGGAACAGGTGGAAACAAAACTTTTATTTTATTTTCATGTGCTGGACAAACAGTTTTTTTCTATGTCAGGAGGGAAACAAACTTTTATTTTCACCAAAAATCCATAGCCCCGACCCCCAAAGATCATCTGGTCGGCTCCTAAATAATCAAAGGCATTAGGCCTATATTGCACCCCTAAAAAGTTGAAAACTATCCAACATTGCTATTTATGTACCCATCATCAAAATGAAGAATAATTTGGTATTTTTACAATCGTTCAGTCCACTCCCGTGTTGGTCAGATCTATTGCAATAAAGCAAAGAAAATAGCAGTATGTCACGTGAGTTTGATTCACTTGACACGCAAGGTTAAAAAGGCATTTTGTCATAAATCAGCTACTGTTGCACCCAAAATTATTTTTTCAACATTTTTGGAGTCTGCAATTAATGCACTTGATGATAAGTTGTGAAAAAAAAATTTTCTCAAACTTTCAAGCAGATTTTAGACCTCGTAATATCACAATGTTGTCCAAAATAGGTCGAAAACCTAATTTTTGGATCGCTCAATCCTGTATTTTGAGGCAAAAATTAGTTGAACCTTATATAATTTACCATTCTTCCTTCTTCTTGTGGATATGCATCTTTTAACATCAGAATTAATTTCTTATGTCAAGCCATAACTGAGAAAATATTTTTTATGACAGCAAAATGTGCATCTGCAGCATTTTGATTTTCGTGACGTCATTTGTGATTCCTAAAGTTGACACACAACTTTAAAAACATATCTTGTCATAAATCGGTGACTATTGCATCCACAATAATTATTTTTACATTTTTGGAATCGGAAAATAATTTACTCGATGATGAGTTTTATTCACATTTATTTCCAGAAACTTTGTAGCAGACTTTTGACCTCGGAACATCACAATATCCTCCAAAAATGGTCGAAAACCTTATTTCTGGGTCATTCAATCCAGTATTTTGAAGAAAAAATAATAATTAAAAAATATAAAAGTTATCACTGATCTTTCCTCTTGTATATTTGCAACTTATAATAACATAATGAATTTCCTATGTTGAGACATCACTCAGAAAATGATTTTTAAGACAGCAAAATCTGCCAAAATGTGGCATCCTCAGCGAAAGAGGCTAATTCTTGAAAAAGGTGATGGAAAAGAAACCAATCTGATAAATGCATCAGCTAGGGAATGTGATCCACTGAATGAAACTTTTTTAATTTGGGAAATAGGACCAATATTAAGGTCAGGAGAGCAATTTTGGCCATTCTGACCATGCTTTTCCTGCTGCAATCATGGTAGCAGGAAGCCCCTATTTGCGGCGCCACCTTGTGTATTATGTGTTCAGACGCTCCCTATTGAATGACAGGAAACATGCGGACATCACTTGTTGGCTTAATTATGCTCCCATTCCATAGGTATTAACTTTATGTGTTTTTATTCAATTGTATTTTTACTAGTGTTCAATTTTTTTTAATTGTTTCACTATAAAAGAAAAATGTATAATTATATCAAAAAATGTGAAACATCTTCTTAATTTACCTATAAAATTTGCGTTTATTTATGTGTTTCTTCTTAATTGTTAGTAACTTAGTGTTACAATGTTACTGCTAAATGTTAATTTTCGGTGATTGCAGCCTCTGCATGACAAAATATTATTGAAATAATACCGAATTTTTTTTTTTTCATTTAATATCTTAATTTGTCATTTGCTGAGCAAATGGTCCATGCAGATATAGCCAGTGGGAGAGTGTGCGTGTGTGAAATGGTCAAATGGAGAACGAATCATGCACACAATTTGATTTTGGGAAAACCCCTTCAGCGCCCCTCTCAGGTGTGCTACTTTGAACTGGCAATTTGAAGCATTGCACTGGGGATGTTTGGACTTAAGGCAACAGGATGAGACAATTATTGTGTTGTTTAGGGGCAGCCCTCATCTTTTTATGCATAGTTCATTACGGTAAGTAAAGATGGAATTATCAACCAGATTTTGAATTCATTGTCAATGTGGTAATTGGGTTTAGAGTTATTTAACTCACCTGAAGAAAATTCTATTTATACAGGTGTGACATGTGACCTAGTTTGTGTCTTGGACATCAACAATACAATTTCTGATATAACTTGACAATCAAAACGTTGGAACATCAGTTAAAATTGGTGGTTAATTTGACAAGAAATCAAAAACTTAATAGGTTAAAAATTTAATATGATCTGAGAATAGATGTTTTCATAAAATCTTCTCAGTCAGTATTGACATTCATCTAATTTAGACCTGCATGACATTACCAGGGCCACAATTCTGGTCTCAGCTTAACATGAATGTGTACAATTATTTACCAATCAAAATATGTCCACAAAAAATAACAAGTTTTTCAGCTAAAATTTAACCGTTCTCTTTCTTTTTCAGCGGAATCATCAGTACGAGCTTCAGCGTCCGTCAACAAAACCATCAAGTGTTACCAATGCAACTCTTTTTACGATGAAGGATGTGCCGATTATTTTGACAACAGAACGTACCCTCTCAGGATATGTCCACAAAACTCTGTGATGTGCAGAAAGATTATTCAAGAAAGTAAGTAGATTTCATGAATGAACCATACTAATTAACGAGTATTGTTAATTTGAAATTATATATAATTTTAGTTTTTGAATGTGAATCAATTTACTGCCCAATTATGACAGAGCTATGCTAGATCTAGCTTAGCAGCTCTTAGCCTACTTACATGCACGATTTCCCATAATTTAATACATTTTGGGTTTTCATTATGAGCTACTATTCTACTCAAACAGAACCCCAGGCATGTGTTTGAGATGGGGTTCGGAAAGGTTGCAAAAACATGGTCCCATAAGGAGCAAGTTTGGGGCCTTCTAAACGGATGAACCTTAATTACTCTCCCCTCCCTACACATACCCCTCCTTGTGCCAGTTATAAGCCAGCTGGTCGTATCTGCTCTGTCAGTCATGAAAGTGGAAATTTATTATTCTTCTATGATAGGTTTCCTTGAGAAATCTTGTCATCCCCCTTTGGAAATAAAGAAAAAATATCCCCCCCTCTTTACTAAAAAAGTTTAACGGGTCCCTTCATGCTGTCAGATTATCCGATAAGATCTGCCTCGCTGATTGCCTATTGGCATTGTTAGAATAAAATATAGAATATAATTTTTGGATCTAGCTCTCAAGGAGATACACATTTGACATTTGTAGCCATTTTTTTTCAGCATATTACGATGGTAAATGGGACGTGCGTTACATCCGGCAGTGTGCCTTTTACGGCGAAGTAGGACCCGCGGAAGGAAGGTGGTGCAAAGAACGAATGAGCAACCCTCGTGTTAAAGTGAAATATTGCCACTGTGATAACAAGGACGGGTGCAACACGGCCTCCTCTATGCAAATTCACTTGACTGTATTTTTGCCGTTAGCTTTCACTGCTGTCCTATATATAAATAGTTGGTTTCGGTCGATAACATAGTATTTCGTCATCTTTGTAGTTATAATACCTACTTTTTGTGAGTGTACAAAGAACTGTAATCAATTTTTTAAAAGGCTTGCATTTAAAGTCAAATTTTCAAGTAAATACAAATGTAAGACTTCAATTTTTAACAGACCTCTTTTATTAAGCTAAGAAAAACTTGTTAATGCAGGTCGACTGGTATTGAAAATGCTTTAATTTCTTTTTGAATTTTTTAAACTTCTGCAGATGTATCACAAATCTTGTTAAAATCCTAAAGACGTTTGTCTTTGCGATTACCAAACTTAACTCCTTACAAATCCCTGTGAGGATTATTGTGTTTGTTCTTTTTAATTAATTGGATGTCAGCAATTATGTGAAAGTGAGATTGAATGAATGTAAACCTAATTGTGCCTTGTAAAATGAGAGAATGATAGTGTGAAAGTATGACAGATTTTTTAAATTGATTCGAAAATGAAGAATTGTTCCTAACTCCGAAGGAATGGCTAGAACACAGTGCATGCACATGATTTACGGAATAGCTTAACTCTGTACAAATGCTTTTTAATTAAATATAAATACCTAAATTATGTGTATTGCTATTGTGATATAATTGCCTTGAAAACATGCAAAAATTTGTAAATAAAAATACACAGAGAAATGTAAGATAAGTCAATAAATGATTTTGTATGAAAATTTGATGTTGTGTGATCATTTTATTTGGTAAGCTGAAACTTTAAGCTTTGGCACATGTAAAGTAAACATTCTTTGGTCCTGCATGTATATAGTATCCACTACCTGGGCTAAGTAGTAAATAAAGTGTCAACGAACAATTTATTTTGCATGCGAACGCGCTACAAACATTTTTATCACAATTTTAACAATAATCTGATTACAGTATGGTAGCTACAGGTGGAAACAAACTTTATTTTTTCATGTGATGATCAAATACTTTTCAGTGTCAATTGGGAAACAATTTTTTTTTTGCCAAAAATCCATAGCACCCCTCCCAAAGATCATCTGGTCAGCCCCTAATGGTGATGAATAAATTAATTGATAAACTTCAACCAAAATCAGTTAAACACATAAGTAACTTGTAGCCATTATATAGTTTAATGCAATCTTTGTGCTGATATTCCACAAAAATGTGAAAATACCCATTTTCTCACCATTTTCCTCTCTGATGTGCTATGCTATGAAATGTGAACAAAATACAAAGGAGATTGTATTACATCATGTTCAAATTGAGATGCATGGGGAAACTGCTTGTTTATAAAACACACAGAGGTACTCCATCGGTGGCAGAATAGCTGCTGAAAGCTGAGGGTACGCTGCCGTGCAGCCCATGTTTTTTATTACTAAAAAAAAGAAAGAGGCACTTTCAAATTCACCTGATAATTAAAGCAGCCCCAGAACTAATCCATTTTTTTGGTCCTCCAGTTAAGAAAGCTACTGAATTTTTTTTAGTCCCTCAGGGCAAGATATTTGGGGCAGGGGACTTGGGAGTTTAAATTAATTTTCTTGACAGGAAATTATATTTATTCAAAGAAAAGCCTAGGCTGTTATCATTTATTTCGAGCATGCACTGTTTGAAAAATTAGTTTTAAATAAAACAGCACAGCATTACAAAATCTACCCTTTGTAATTATTTTTTTTCCCAGGAAAAATGTATTTATCTCACCACAATTGGGTAAGAATTTCTTTTTTAAACAAACTTTGATACATAATTTCACTTTGTGAAGTAAATTCAAGGGGTCATCCATTAGGTGTCCACCGCATAGTCTTAGCAATACTAGGAGAAACGATCTATTCAGGGGGGCATATAAATTCGGCGAATGGGGCATTGTGCCCAAATTTTTCAAATCTTCACCTGAATGCAATGTAAACTTTTAAGTTTAATTGCCAGAATTTTAACGGGGCAGCTGCAATATTTTGGAGTTGCTGTTTTTTTATAAATAAATTTTTGCTTAGTTTTTCTGGAAAATACATTCTTTCTGGGCAGTTTTGAAATAAATATTTTCTGGTTAGTATTTCTTAACATGGTGTTGTTTAGAAATGAATATTTGAGGATACAGCACACTCAATTAAAATTACTGTCACAATTACCAAAAAATAAATCATTTCCCCTTGAAGAAAATACCAAGCCCCCAAGATCTTCTTTTTTTTTTTTCGCCAAATAGCACAAAAAGTAATTAAATCAATTTGGAAAACGGGCCATGCAATCCATGTCAATGTAATATATCACTGGCTCCCCATTTGGTGCCTCTTATGCCGAACTGCTCCTGATGAGCATATTTGGTACTAAAGTCGGGGATTTCCAAAGGTAAGAGCTGGTCCACTTAAGAATTTTCGGAGGGGGGTCAGTTGTTAAATTAAATTCAAAGTTCTTCTATATTCTATTCTACATAGTTTTTAAGTTGTAAAAGGTTATCATTTTCAGATTTCTGGGGATTAGGATATTATAGTATGCTTAAATAACTGTAGCCTATTATTTTTACAAAAATGCTCTACCTGTCTCCCCCCACCAGGTGTGACATGAGGGATTTACCTGTCAGCCTTCAAGTAGGTCACTCCATGTGCACAGGTAAATAGGTTGGGAAAATGGCGTCAAATGTGTATTTATTTGGAGTGATAGCCTTTTGTGGATTATTTAGTTTTGGTAAGTACTTTCTCTCTTATAAAGAACACAGAACAATTTAACTATTTGACTTATTTCAACAAAGAGTTTAAACAGTTAAATCATGGCTAGCCATTTTTTCATGGACATGTTTTAAGTCTTGTTTAGGCAATATCATTGAATATTTACAACATGTATATTGCAGTAGGCTATTAGATTCATCTTGACAAATTAATGAAATTTATTTGTTATGGATTTTTTCAGGTGTGGCAATCCAATGCTATCAGTGTGACAGTAATGAAGATGCCTCATGTCCTTCCAACAGAGGATTTGACAAAAATGTCAATGCTTTAGTGGACTGTTCCAGTTTGGAGGCTCATACACCCGGAGTATTTTGTATGAAAATATCACAACAAAGTCCAGGCTGTACGTAGAAAATTAAAGTAACATAATTTACAAAAATTCGTTTAAATTTATCTATGTTTTTACAAAGATGCACAAAGAGCTGTTTGTCAATTAATTTATGTTATGATTTATGTTATTATAAAAATAAATATGTATATTTCTCTTGCAGGGCGAAGTTGGAAAAAAATCACAAGAAGATGTGGCTCAAGATCAGATACTGGTAAGTAACAAGTAACAAGTATATATATATATATATACATGGACGCAGGTCCTGAGTAAGAACCACAATCAATAAATAACAGCTTGTATTCCTGAGCCCAATTGCATTAGGCCAGACATAATTGATCTTTAGCTTCTCGGATCTTCTCGAGGCACTTTTTCTAGGGTCGGTTGGTAGAATGAGACGAAAAAAAAGGCGAAATTTCAATTTGTTATAATTTTGTTAAAAATTCTGGTTATACACAATTATTTTTTTCCATAGGCAGAAATTGGGTCGGTAATTTCAAGAAGCTAAAAATTAAAAAAGTCTGGCCTTAACAAGAAAATGTCAATTAGTTGAAAAAACTACTCAAAGTAGTCTGACTAGGTTATGTTAAATTTAATGGCTTAATAATTTTTGTATGCTCAGTTTGTTGTGCCTTTATTAGTAGGAATTTCAAGTATAACATAATGATATTTAATTATAACTTCATTAATTTATAAGTTGAGATGATTTTATAGCGCAAAGGTCTCAAATTATTGAATTCCACCAAAGGTCAGGATTAAGCCTTCATAGTCATATTCATTAATTTAATATTGCATAATTACAAAGATTTAAAAATTCTGAAATAATTTTTCAGGTGTTGCATTGGGTTGCCGATGGTCTTTTGAGGAAAATGGCGTCTGGAGAGAAGTGTGTTACTGCGAAGATCGGGACGGATGCAATTCTGCTTCAATGATGTCTATTAATACAGCTCTCATTACAATTATTACTACCGTTCTGCTCTTGTTTAAACATATCCAATTATCATAGTCAGACTTATTTTTTACAATAACCTCCAAAGTCATGTTCTTCAATACTACCTATGCAAACCATTTGATTATGGTAACATATTTCATTTAAAGTTGCCAGGCAATTGGAGGGTTTTAGCTTTTTAAGATGGCAAAATATCAGACTATCCACCTGTCAGATGTTTGAATGTGCTATCCAACAATAAGGTCATTTTATTGTGTAAATATTCTTGATTTACTGTACTTGAATTTTATACAAATTGTAAATTTTTTGTACATATTTTTTAATAAATTGAAAATGTAATGAATGAAAAATATCTTAATTTTCTTTCATGATATCCGAAGGTTACCAATGGCAGCTAAATTAGAATAACAAATGCACAAGTATTTCTTAAAAAATAAAGTTTTTTTTATTGATTATTAATTATTACATGATAAGTATATATCTAAAATTATAAGTTATCACATTTCACAAATCTAATGAAATAGAATTGTGTATCACTGTATAATCTGTTATATTATAAACCTCTTTTTTTTTTTTTTTTTTATAATTTGTCCCATCAACATTGGCAATATTTGCGTAGTGTGTACATCAAAACCTAATATTAAAATTAAGTTAAATTTTTTGCAAAAAAGCCGCAGGAATGTATAGAGTGTGTACCTTCTGTATTACAGTTGTATAGACCTGTATCAGGGGTGCCGGACACGGCATGTCTGATTGCCGCGACTAACCTTTAATATAGCATTAAAAAAAATTTGAATAAATATATTTACTAATTTGTGCCTAAAATAAGGTCTAATGATATATGAGTGATGGAAATGGGTGGGGGGGGAGGGAGCTTGTGGAGCTGAGCTCCCTTGATCAGAAAATTTGAGGAACTGTGCCATCCTACAGCTCCCCCAATGATCAGTGGCGAAAGTGCCATTATCTTTTTTATACTTAGTTATTTTTTTAGCAAAAATTATCGTCTCTGGTGGAAGAATTATTTTTAATTTTCAAATTTGGGATGGTGCTCCGCAACCACGGCCAGGAGCTCCGACCAAAATTTTCTATCACTGTAATATATTTCTTTAAGATCAAAAGGGCACACCCTCCACCACGGTCAAGAGGAGGTACAATTGTCCGGCACCCCTGCCCTGTATATCATATATATCACATGACAAGTTTAATTAGAAATACCATGATCCTCCACCATTTAATGAGATTCTTAGTACAGATGTTCTTTAAGTAGTTAAGTGCACAATATGAGGTATCAATAAATAATATGACTAATAGGGCCTAACTAAAGAACATAATACATACAGGGCCTAATGGGTGTCCCAAAAAAATAAGAAAGGAGGTAATATTTAATAACTTATAATTTGTCAAAAAACCAAAAAGATACGGAAATTATATCATGTAGGCCTATATTGGCACCAAAATAACAAAATGTTGAGAATAATTCGTGCCTATTGACATAAACTATCCAATGATTTCAAGTTAGGTGACCGAAATCGATGCTTTGTGAGCAAATAGCTAAATAAAAAAATAAAATAGCCGTGCTCCCAGGAAATTTCAGTTAAACCCATCAGATTCTATCTTTGGGTCTCTTGTGAGAGGGAGTTCAACTAAAACGCCTTCATATGAGGTGAAATTTTCATGGAAGTCAAGGAGGGGTAACAGAACCGTTTTATGGATTAGCCCCAATGAATTTAACACATTCTTTTTTATTTGGGACACCCTGGCGACATGTAAACCTTTGCCAGACTACCATTTTCTTGAGCCATTATAGATATGTTGTATTATAAATATGTTGTATTATGATTCATTTTACCTATGCATGTAATCAAGTACCTGTTACCATTTATGTTATTCTATCACCATGCATTTGGCATGCCATAAATACCCTTAGTATCATCACCAAAATACAATTGTGTAAATGCAAATACATTGAGATTGAGATTTGTGACCTAATTGTTACAAATAACACCAAGATTTGTCAGAAATTCCGTGGATATTTCCCACATATCTTTCCACCTGTTAAACTGAGATTTGTCACAAAATACAAGGGAATATTCCCCACATATCTTTCCAGAAGTTACAAGTGCTGAGATTTATCACAAGATACACTGATTTTTCATCTGAATTTTTCATACATGTATACAAATGACAACTGATTACAAACTACACAGACTTTTCACAAATTACATGGAGATTTTACAAATTACATGGAGATTTGTCACACTTAATTTTTCACAGCGTCATCAGTTCATCGTACGTCAAGAATGACTTGAGATCGTAGGTCCATATTCAAGTTACAGGCTGATAATTCACAATCATATTGTAGATGAAAGTTGATTCAAAGGAATCAATGAAAACAGAAATTGCAAACGTAAAAGGAAATTCTTAAAACAATCAAATGTCAATTTGAAACGGAACAATTAAAAGAGTGTAAGGGAAACTTAAGTTGCCTACCTCACTGCAACAACGTGCAGGTGGTCAGATAATTTTCAAAAGGTCTTTTTTGCTGCAATTGAAATCAAATCTGTAAAATTCTACGTCTACATACAGTATAACCAAATAAAAAAATCCAATTGCCGATTGCTGAACCCCTTTAACCAAGGAAGAGCTAAGAAAGTAAATTCTTCTCTCGAACATTCATCCCTCTATTCACGAAATCAAGAAAGTTGAAATTTAAACAAGAATCCGCGGATTCATAGCTAGCCATTTGCTGTTATATTAAAGGGGCAGTGATTAACTTGGAATGGGTTGACAGCAATGTTGACCTAATTTATAGTATATACTGAAGACATGTAAATAAGAATTTATAGAATGCACGAACAACTTCATGAAATCCTCGACATAAAAGGCGACTAGCAAGCTGCTTGTAAATTGGAGGGAAAAGAATACATACAATGAAATAAGACAGATAGATAAATAGCAAGATAGATAGGCGGATGGACTTGAAAGGGCGAGCCTCCGCGGCATTCCCCCTTAATAGGAAGGAATGTACATGACAAATTGGAAGATCAGGCATAAAATATATAAGTTGATGTGATTTAAATAACCCCATTTCACTGAATGGCCTGAATATTGGCCTCAAACAAGTTTTTGTTAAAACAGTGATTCTTAATTTGCTTTCCACATGAAGCAGACATAGCACTTTAATTCTAAAAACACTACTTTCAAAATTTAACATAAAGGAGTGACCAAGTTTTGAAGCCTTAAAGTTAGAAAAATCACTAAACATACTCTAGATTGTGTCTCAACCAGAGGCAAGGTCGGGAAATCTATCAGCCAATGGGATTGAAGGATTCAACGCCACTTTTCCCCTGGTGTTAACTGATAGAATTTCCATGAAGTTTAAACTAAAAATTACCATACAATCAAAACTCACATTTCACAGTGAAAAGACGGTTGTACAATTAAAGTGTAATACTAGGCCAAATTTTGGAAAATTTAAATCAAGATCATTTTAATAACTTTTATGTTTTCATCAATAAAGTCATAGCACTTTATCATTACGTTCAGTGTTATTATAAAAAAATAATATGCAAGCACTTCAAGCTCTAGGTGCTTTTTAGATAGAATATCTATCTACTTCCTATTTGCATTTCTGATTTTCTGTAAGGATCTATCTATCTATCTATCTATAGCGGCCCCCCACACTGCCCCCTTCCTTCCTCGCTCCCCCCTTCCTTCCTCGCTCCCCCCTTCCTTCCAAACCCTGTCCATTCCTTCCTCCCTCACTCGCTCTTCCTTCCTCCGTATACTTGCATTCACTCATGAACAGTTTTGGGTGGCATTTAAAACTAACTCACAATAATATAATTTCACACAAATTATATTGGATTAGGCCAAACTTTGCCTACCTTGAGACTATTATCTCTCTCTTTCCTGATATTGTTTTATGAAGCTGGCTGTTGGCTGTTTCAATGTGCCACAGGGGTGTCCTAACTTGCCATTAATCAGGGGAACTAATTAATCATTTTCAAAACCACTGCATTGTGACATGTATGCATAATATCCATTATACCTTTAGGCCTATGCTACATTTGACTCATTTAGTAATTATGACCATGCAAAGTATCTATATTTGTTAAATTTGAATATAAGTATTTATTGTCAATCATCACACAAAAAGGTCTATATTTTTCTCACCAAGGAGCTCTTCGTGTGATGTTTGACTATAAATAGGAAATCCAAAGGCCAGGATTAAGTTTACACAGTTGAATACAAGTGTTTTAAATTGGCATTGTATACTAGGCCAAGTTAACACTGACATTCAGCTGACATAGACATCAAACCATGTCGATGGCCATTGCTGGCTAATTGCATTTCAAGTTCACACCTTGACCATATTGGCACAAGAAATCCAATGCATTGTATCGTATCTAATAACACTCTTGAAAGGTAATTGAGCTATATTGCTGTTATACCTGTCAGGGAATGAACTCAAGATACTGCAAGCCTTTTCCACCAGAGGGCTATTTTGCATACATACAGTGCTGCCACCTAGCTTGTTTTTGGTGCATGGTTGCTGGTTGCATGGTTGCTGGTTGCATGGTTGCTGGTTGCATGGTTGCATTTTATGGTTTCAGAATCCCATACACTCCTCACCCATTCCAATAGCTACGCCTATGGCTAGCTAAAAAAGAGAGCTTAAATTTTGAAAAACCAGCTTCATAAAAAGCATTGCATGATTAGTTCAATCTAAAATCAATTTTGACCACAATATTTCAAAGTGTTCATAGATTTGTCTGATTAAAATTTTTCCGTTTAGCAAAGGCACGGTGTGTAAGTAGTGTAAGTCTTGTAAGAGCATTTAGGGGAGCATCTTCCAGGGGGAAAAAAAGGTTTTTACAGTATACTGGACTTTTTGGCAAATTTTGATATCATCTAACAATATTCTGTAACCTGAATATGCCTAATGTCATAAGTCGCTCCGCTGTCTACAAATAGAAGCTTTCCGTTGAGATTCCTTGTAAGCCTTACAACCTAAAGAGGATGCTGCTTTATGAAACATCTTTGCTGTAGCCACACAACCTAAAAAAGAAAGACAAATTTGGTCATGTAGATTTAAAATATAAATCTGCACATTTTACAGGCATACAAACAAATGAATCTGATTCATTTGACACAAATATATTTTTTAAAGAGTTTCTAATTCACCTCAGGGTACAACCATACCAGATGTTCAGGAGAGGACATTTTTCTCACAGTGAATTTCTTTATTTCAAGAAAACATTGGATTTAATAATTAATCCCTGTAATTTAGTTGTGCACGAAAATCAAATAAAACATTGAGAGTGAAATCATCCATCCCACCAGACATTAAACACTGCCATGAATGGATTTGAGTTTTTTCTCCAATATTAGGCCAGAAATTATTTACTGAAGAAAAAAATCTATGCCCCCTGAATATCTAGATATCTAATGGTTATGGTTGCCTAAATCTACTTGCAGCAGACATAATGATGAGATGATAACTTGATAAGGACAAGACGAATCTAGCAGTTCAATCTACCCCAAGGTACATTCCCATAGGCAGTGTCTAAAACTCACCAAGAAACGTCCACTAATTTTGAAGCCATAGGCGTAGGAGGCCCATAAATTTAGGGGGGGCTGCCAAAAAAAAACTGCCCAAATAGTCCCAAAAATATTAAATTCACAAAATGTTTGCCCAAAAGTGCATGAAAATTGATTTTCCAAAATGGACAGCCTCCTACGCCTAGGTTTAAAGCTATTGAATAATGTTAAAAGTCTACTCCGAATGAAATGTTTCACAATTGCCTACCTTCTTTTTCAATTTTCTCCAACTCCCCTGCTTCTTTTATACGGCCACACATAGACAGAAGGCACTGCTCGAAATCATCATCACAGCTTTTCTTCATCCTTCCAAAAGTGTCATAGCAATAATCATGGTTATTACAGCAGTTTGTCATGTCAGGAATCGCACTTGTATCCAGCTGAAAAAGAAGAAAGGGAAAAAATTTACCCTTGGAAATAGTTGCAACATGGAATGAAGTTAAACTATAAATTAAATATCTAAGCTAATAAACACTGTTACCCAGAGAATCAACAGGATTGAAACGATTGTTTTTTTTATTAAAAAGTTGAGGCTTATTTATATACATGCATATATATGGCAACAAAAATAGCACATAGACTTAGGAAGTAGGAGATTTGGAGTCACGAGTTCAAAGTCGGAGTGTCGGAGGTTTTCAGATGACTTATACTCCTAAAGATTATTTAAATGATAAAAAAAACATTACAAAACTATGTGAACTGTATTTATGTGAACTGTATTCAATTTTTAAAGATTAAAAACACAAAACTTCTCAGACTAATTAATATTTATGTATTAAATCCTATAGAAACAAGGCAGAATTGAATTTTTTTGCTAACTACATGACACTTGTTTGTAAATATTAAGGGGGAGTCCATTTTTTTAGATAAATAATTTCTTTCTCAGTTTTGGAGAAATAAATAAATTCTGTTTGGGCAGTCTTGAAATAAATAATTTCTGCCAGGGGTATTTCTTAATAAGGCATTGCTTGATCTAGGAATGAATAAAGCTCTCTTGAAATAAATTAATACTGCCGCTGTTATCGTGAAATAAATAAATTACCGACAAGGAAAACTCCAGGCCCCCCAGGAAATTAAATGGTCACTCCTATATCGAAAAGAGGAATCGGGTGTTGAAAACCAGAAGACCCAAGGAGTAAGAGTCGCCATCATCATCTCGGGGTCAGAGGGAACGGACTCCGAAGCGCTGTTCGGGCCTGTTGGAATTATGAACATTAAGAATATTTTACATACTAATATTGATCATGTTGATTAACTGTATACATACCTCAATGCCGTATGACCCACAGCCATTTGAAGTTGGGATATAATGGGGGTTCTTGTGAGCAATCTGTCCTGCAAGAACAAATAAATTTTATATATGACAATAAATTATTCTAAATTAACTTAAAGTAAACATTTTAAACTAATCCTGATAAAAAAGCAATGAAGCAATGTAAGGAATCAACTGATAGTTCTAAGTCTTGTCAAGATAGTGCCAATGAAAATTGATTGATTCTTTATAATTTTAGCCATGCCAGCTAAAGCTAAATGAAGTTGGTTTTCTACTACAACTGAAATTTAACCTAACTAATTCCTTAATTATTAAACGATGACGTGTCTGTTGTTATTGTATTTTCAGCAATTCACTTATTCAGCTTACCTGGTGGGCATTTAAATTGACAGTTTTGACCCTCTTTCATAGATTCAGCCAGATCACTCAGGACTCCAAAAATATCAGTCCCTATATCTGCTTGAACAGTAACAGTAAATAAAGTACAGATCAGAAGCTCAATCGCCCTTGCTTCAGCTACCATGTTGACAGCAATCGATTTCTTACTTTCTTCTCTTCTTTACTTTTTAAACTGTTAGAGCAGACTGGGGTTACCCTGGGTGAAAATGTAACCTGAACAAAACCGTGCTAACGAAATTGTCAATTAAAAGCGCCACCTTCAGTATTAAATCTTTTTTCTTTCATTTGCAATTTAAATTAATCTTCCAATAAAGGAACATTTCATAATTATAATTTAGAACTATTTCTAGTGGCACGGGTTTGTATAGAAATGGCCATGACCACTTTGAACATGTTGAATCCAATTAGACCAAGCTCAGCAGGTGGCGCAGACTGAGATGAATTTTGGGCTGTGGAAAGAGTTCGAGTCATTTGAAAGTGTCATGTCTGCCATTTGACAGGATCAAGAGGATCGAACACGGCTTATAAAATGAGTATGTTGGGAAATATAGGACAATTTACTTGTGGTGTAAGGGTTAGAAGGTAACATTTTGGTCTGGTTCTAATATTTATTGGGAAATTAAGTCACTAAATATTTAACACTCCAATTAAGACTCAATTATTGGTTTTAAAATTGGTTGCCAATGTACACAAACTGTCACTCAAACTCTAAGACTTGTTGATGCTTGCATATGACAGGCTTCAAGGTCTTGGGCAGAAGTTACTGCCACGAGTGTGAAAAAATTCTTGTTGCCACGAAAACGTATCACATATTCTGAAATATATTCTATCTTGTGTAAAAAATTGTGCTCTTTCTGATGGTGACCTTTTAAAGTGTCTTTATAGTGGTGTCCAAGTCGCTATCTCACAATTTAAGTGGAAAAACGTGCGAAAAATGCTAATTTTGTGTGACACATTTTTCAGACATCAAAGTTTGACTGTCTCTTCCTATATAGGAATCAAGAATTCATGATAATTGAGGGTACCATGGCATTCCCTATTGTCTAAAGTTTAAAAGGACACCTAGTTTTAATAATTTGTCTCAATATATGCTGCTCTGTGAACATGATATCGAAACAAAGTCAGGTGACAAAAGTAAAAACAATTTATAAAAATGAAGTGAATTTACGTATTTGATTTTTTTTTCACCGTCATATGAGATATTTATGGACATGAATTACATATCAGTATGTTCAGAAGGACTAGACGAAGGCAATAGACTACATAAAAATGTCCTTGCCTTGCACACTTAGGTTCACACATGCAAAACATGGAGCCGCTGCTTTTCACTTCTAGGTGTGTGAAAAAAATATGTCATTTTTCTAAACAACTTGCATTTCGTCAATTTTTGTCATGCAGGCCTGAAAGTCAAACTCATTGTGACCAGATAGTTATATTAAAACGAGTTTGTGTTAGTTTTTCGATATCTGCCTCCATAAAAAGCTAGGTTTTTTAGAAATTCATTGTTGAAAGCCACAATTCCTTGGTTCGGGTTAAACTTACCAGAAATATAGGTTATTGGTACTCATATTGAAGCTTATTTTCTGCTGAGAATGATAGTATAAAAATTATGCATGTAAAGTGAAAATTAAGCGAAATATAAGAAACTGCGACTTACAACCACAAAATGTTTGCCATTTCAACAAAAAATGTCTTCCCATGTAGTCATCGTAGTTTTCGATGGACCATCATAGAATTCAAGTACATTAATTAGTAATATAACAGCAGCTTCATTACTGAAGCCATAGAAGTACAGACGCATTTATAATATTTTGGGGGTATCTGGCATACCCCACTAAGGGGGCTTTACAAATAGGGGTATATCTTCCAAAATTAAAGAGTGGGTGCATTTTTTTCTTCAAAATTGAATTCCTGACAATATTTTACATAAGATAGGCTAAAATTGAAACAAATGTTGTTTAAGCTAGAAAGTTGTGAGTTTGGCAGTAATTCCTGCCCAAGATCTTAAAGCCTGTCATATCGGTTTCACTTTCAGTGACAGTGTTTGTGAATAATTGAAATGAGTCTATTGAGTCAAAATATTTTTATATGATTGTAGCCTGTACGCTGAGTGTATTGAACACATTTTTTAGGTACTGAGAAATTCTTGGTAGGCCTAGTCTAATTTAGGGGAGAGCGGGGCACCATGAGCCGCTTTTCCGAAATTAAGCTCCTGAGCCTAAAGTTTCAATGGTAAATGGCTGGTTGCTTTATATAATCATAGCAAGACATCTTGGCTACAATATCCAGTGTTGTTACATTATATTCTTAATTCTTAAATAGTCAAAACATTGTCTTTAAAAAATGTAGTCTAGCGGCTCATCGTGCCCCGACCCTGGGGCACCATGAGCCATGGCATGGGGGGGCTGTTTACATACATGTATTATCCTTCTCATTCAACTGTAAAGAACTGATACCTCATAAACCAGATGTTTTACTTGAAATTTTCCCTTGGCATACACCACAATATGGATCAGGTGGATTTTACATATTTTTCTATGAAATTGCAAAAATTTGTCCTAAACAGCTGCTGATTTCTTGCACTATAGTTCTGGACTTACAACAGCAGAGTTGTTGTTACAATTCAGCTTTAATTGTACATTAAAACTTTATAGGAAATGGCTCATGGTGCCCTATCTCCAAGCCGCTCATGGTGCCCCATTTGTAAATTTCATTTATTAGTGCATTTCACCATATTCCAGTTTATCATAGTATCAATGTTATGACATCATCCTAGCATATGCCTTACCTTCTCTAAGAAGACTAAGTTTTATGATGATACCGGAAATAGTTGGAGTACCAGAAGTAAAAGTTCCACCGCCCAATATGTTTACTTTTTACTCAAATTCACTGATCAAAAGTATTTTTTCAATTCTTGGTCCTACATTGAAAAGAAAGATTACGATTGCTACCCCAGCCTGTAGTACACTCATAAAGGAATATATGGTCTTCCTATCGAGCAGTTCTATCTCGCCGTTTTTTTTGTAGGGACCATGGTTCATGGTGCCCCGTGGCTCATGGTGCCCCGCTCTCCCCTATAGTGCTCAATAAGAAGGATTTGTCTGAAGAAAGGGGGGCAATCCCTGTACCCCCCTCGATCCACTTCTGGATACCCTTTTTTTCACAATAAGCAATACAAAATTTAGGTGCCAAGATAAATACACGCATAAAACCCGAAGTGAATTACATTGCAATTTGCATGCGCGTTTGACTGTTCCGGCATGACCAAATAATTGGCAAATTAAGAGACCAGATTTAGTATCTTGCTCCCATACATGAGTCATGACTCTTGATTTTTATTGACATGTGAAAATGTCACATTTTGTCAACAGTAGTTGTGACACTATACTGCAATTTATTTTTTTCAGTTTTGAGTTACTCAGACAGTAAATAAATGACTGTAAGAGGTTACTTGGAACTTCCAGTGGAAATGGAGGTAAATAACGAGATTAAGGGCCTGAAAATAGGATTGAGAAAAAGAAGGTGAGAAGGAAAATTCGGACGTACCTCAGGCTGTAAAACTCGTTAGAAATGGCTGATGTAAGTACAGGTCAACACTCTATACAGTTTTAACTATTTGACTAAATATTCTATAATTTCATATAATTCACACTGTTTCATCAAACTTTCTGTGCTAAATGCTAATTGTGTTTTTTTTTCCATAAATTTGTCTTCTTACAGGCACCAGACTCTGTCCCACTTGCCAAAGAATCTCAACTGGCGCTCCCTGTGGCGGTGATTGTTGTCATTGCCATCGGAGCTTACGTGGTGCTGGTCATCATACTCCTCATCATACGACAGATTTTAATGGTGAGTAAGAGTTACGAATCAATTTATGTGTGGCATGTATAATTATGCATTTATATCACTAGTACTTTTGCTGTTTTCTTCATTATTTGAAGGTAGCACCTTCGAGGTACTGACAAAATGAATTAATGTACTGATGCAAATTTCATTCAAACAGGACAGGATAACATGCTGTGAAGGGGTATAAAGTCAATGCCTAAATTCTTGAAACTGTTACTTTTTAATTCAGCTGAAGTCTTGAAACTGATCTTTGTCCTGCCGCCAATCTATTATGTGTAGGCTATATACAATGCAGGCCTATACATTGATGTCAATTACTCACTCAAATTGGCAAGGCCTCAGTTGCTCCATTCGCAATTTTATATTAATATTAATTATGGTGACAATTTTAGCTCGCAGACTTCTTAAACATCTCCTGACAACTTTGTCTGCTATTTGTGCATACATGTACTGTATTTATTCTGCTGCCCCTGCTTATGGCGCACCAAGTCAATTTAAACCTTTTTATTAACCATTATATATAATTCATTGTCACTTCACAGCTATAATATCTTAACTGCTTGAGACCTGCCTTCTTCAAAATCATGATATTTTTTTATTTTTCGTTATTTTCCTTTTGCTCAGCAAATCAACCTCTCCTTTGTTTTATGTTCACATAGGACTGCAAAATGCAGATATCACTTTATTTTGCGTTATTAAAGGTCCATTCAACATTTACTAGGGATGGACATCGTTTCACGATATATCGGTTAAACCGTATCGATCATTCGATACGATAATCGAAATCGAATGATTAGCAATATCGTATCGAACCAATACTGCCTCAACTGCGTTATTTTGCTTGAAAAAGGTTTTAACTTGCGAAGTTTACGTTTAAAATGTCACCAAATGTTGAGAAAAACGTGAGATTGTTGCCATTTCAGATTCCTGTCTCACACAAGATCTCATTCTGACAGGCGAAATTTAAGTTTCGCTGCATAAATTTTCAGTAAAATTAGTTTATGGCACAATTTGTGTATCGCGATACGTATCGAAAACCGAAAATGAGTATCGACGATATGTATCGTATCGAACTTTGCAAATGATGTCCACCCCTAACATTTACGTAACACAGACATTACTCAATTTTGGAAGAGGATTGGGTACATTTAGACTGTTGTAAGGCCATAACCTTGCAAATGTTGACCTCATTGCTCAAGTGTAAAAGTATATGATCATAACGCTGGGTGGGTCATTCTAAATGGGTCAACCCCTTCCGCTGGTGTTGGATCAGTCTGACTCAGTCCCTGGCACTCCCTGCAAGGGTTTCACCTCTCCTTTCATCGTTACATAAGTTTTGAATTGGCCATAATTTTCATTAATTAAATCAATTTATTATAGTATTATAATACAACATCATCATTATGTTTGGAATAACTTTTCCCTATTATTTAGAATTAATAAACTTGACTATTGACCGTTGACTGGACAGCCAGTATGTTATAATCTTTTTAATGCATTTTCAGCAAAGAGGCTGGTGCCGGGAGACATTCTCTTGCTGTGGAAAAGAAGGGGAGTTGCAATGCTGCGATTGCTGTGTGACGTTGGCGGAGAGTTGCAACTGCTGTAACAATCCAAGCGTATCTGCGTGTTTGGATTCAATATGTCCGGCAAGAAGGGTGAGTTAACCCCATTTAACAGTTTTGTCAAGGCTTTTCATCTCTACATAATCACCGACTTCAGTTCAATCACTGCCTTGTACTGATTTGCAATCCATAATAAAATAATTTATTTTTCATGACTTTGAATTTGGTTTTATAACATAATTGAACACAAACTGTTCAACATGAGCGGGCCACACCGAATAAGTTTTATGGACGACTGATTTTTCAATAATATAATGTTGCAAGTACACAAATTTTTTTGAGACACCAATATCTCGTCAAACCATAAGATTGAAAGAAGTATCGTTTTGGGCAGCAATGTTGGCTGAATTTATTTAAACGTAACAAAATAGTCACATATTTCAATTTATAAGTCATAAAATTGCTATGTTGCTGGGGAGAAATTTATTTCATATTTGATCCTCCTGGTGTCAAGAGAAGCAAGCCAAATAATTAAATTTTTTTCAACATGAATCTCCTGTTTTATTCAGCGTTTGGACTGTGCCGATATCATCATGTGCAATTGTTGTGAAAATGGATGCTGCAACAGCGAAGAACCATTTTGTGATGTAAGTATATTCAGATACTGTTACGGATGCTACGGTATATGATACTGAAATTGTTGTGAAGGTTATATTCCCCAGATCCAGTCCCCATCAAGACATGAATTCCATGTCTGGTCATCTTCACAGATTTTTACATAAATCAAATTACATGCATTTGGTTTGCTTGCTGGACCTTGACTGGCAAAAATTTTGAGTAGGGGAGAGGCAGGTTAGTTGATACGCAAGGTTAGTTGATACGCCCCATCTCCTGGTCAGAGAAATGATAAATTGAGAAAGTGTTGCCATTTGTAAGAAGCGGAATAAAAAAACAAATCTTCTCATCTAGGTCAATGCAGAATCAGAATCAAGATTTAGGAGAAAAGCCAAAAAATTAAAAAATCACTGTCCTGAGTAAATTTGTGCTGAAAACTTACATGTTTTTTTTCTCTCCTTATAGTGAAGGATGATTCAGAGTAACTTAGAATATGGATAAGGTGTGTGAAGACGGTTATTTATGAGCTATCAAAGATGACCTAGTTCAACTTGTGGTCCAGAGCCCTGCTGTTTTCTGAAATAATCGAATTGATGGGTTTGTTGATACAGGAGATTGGTTAGGTTTTGTAGGCTGGCCTGGTCAAAATAACTACCCTTTACCTATTAGTACAATCATAATGCTTGGTGTTACCCAGAAGTTTACATGAAAAAGATCTATAGATGAATCTTAGGTTGAACTTATCATAAGATCACTCCCTCCCAACAGGTCGACCATCAGATCCGACTCACAATGGAAGTAGATATGCATCCACGGGAACAGAAAGTAGATTGGTGAAGGTGTATGGTTTTAAAGTATCCTACCAAGGCAAAAGAATGTGACTTTTTCGTTGCATGGTCCGTCAGGGTTTTGTGTATCAACTAACCTGCCTGGGTGTATCAACTAACCTTACCAGGTGGGTTAGTTGATACGTTTGTCATGGCCTCCTTTGAAACTATCTGGGGTGAAAACTACCCAACAGAGAAAGTCAAGTTTCTCAGTATATTTCAACAATGTATGTCCCCATGCACACGGCTATTTATCATTCCAATATCATCATCCGTTTAGCTTGGAGGCGAGATTTTCTGAAAAACGTCTCAACTAACCTGCCTTTCCCCTATATTTTAATCGATTCAAATCGAGTTACTGTAATGATATTTGTTTGGATTGGAGAGATACATCATTACATTATAAGAAGTCATTTTTATATAGAGCCTCCAATATATGGAATACTTTGCCAGAAGAACTAAAAAACTGTGATAGTCTTGATGTATTTAAATCCAAGACAAAGATTTATTTTAGCTAGATTTGTTTTTATGTTTTCTTGTATTTCATTTTTTACATTGTTGTTTTTATTGTAATGGGCCGCCTGAAAAACGGTTTTTACCGAGTGTGTTTACCCATGTAAAATATATTCAAAATAAAAAATAAAAATAAAAAAATGTTGCACATTGCAGTTTACTTTTGATTTAGTACGTGTACATATGGGACCAAGACAGGCGCAGAAGGAGAGTTGTTGTCTTTGGGAGGTTCGAGAAGTGGTGCCATGCCATGAAAAACTGGCTCACATGCCAGTGCTGTTCTAAGGAGTGCTTTGCAGCAGCCGTTCCAGAAGCATGCAAGTGCAAGTCAGATGAAGCCGTGAGAAATGTGAGGCGATACAATCTGGCCATGTACGCCTCTTGCTTTCAATGTTGTAAGGACGGCATATTCATAGATCTGTGCTGCAAGTGCTCCTGCACCCCCGACAGCTGCAAAGGTCCCTTCTGCACAGATCGACAAAGCAACAACGATTGCTGCATCTGCATTAATCCCAACTATCACGAAGACATTAACTTCCCCCGTGACTTCAAAATATTCAAGGTTTTTCACCTTTTTGCGGAGTTCCAACCATTCAAATGGTTTTCGAGCATTTGCATTGTCGGATTTAATTTTGGTAGCCTATTTGTTGAGCCACTAAGCCTTTGGTGTTCACCTTGAAAGAAACTGTTTGTACGTTAGTAACTGTTCAGTTCATTGCTGTTTTGTTCTGAATTTCCGTTTTTCTTCAGAATTCAGGATTGGATCATTA
Source organism: Platynereis dumerilii (assembly GCA_026936325.1). Classification (NCBI taxonomy): domain Eukaryota; kingdom Metazoa; phylum Annelida; class Polychaeta; order Phyllodocida; family Nereididae; genus Platynereis; species Platynereis dumerilii. The sequence goes on along the minus strand of JAPTHN010000002.1, from coordinate 76,533,736 downwards.
CTGCTTGCTGCCAAAGTTGGATGCAATTTATAAATAATCAGTTGATGTTCATTTGTTCTGTTAGGGCTATTCCATTTAAAAACCTGGGAGGGGGGTGGTCAGGTTGATTTATTTTTCGTAAGATGGATGTAGGGATCAGCGGAAATTCGCTTCAGATGTATGGTGGGATGCAAAAGAAATCGCTTCAGATGTACGGGGGGGCATTATCGCTCAATGAAGGCTTACGCATTGTAATAATAAAATTTTTATTTGATGCATGTAGGGTGAGTAAAAAATGTGCATTTAATGCATGGGGGGGTCGAAAATAATTCACTTTAGATGCATGAGGGGGGTCAAAAATTTAACCTGACCACCCCACCCCCAGGTTTTTAAATGGAATAGCCCTTACTACTCCAGGAAAAAAAAGAAGAGCATATTTATCATGTTTATGAATTTATAGCTTGAATTCACTTGATATGTATATTGGGTGCTTGCAAGATATAATGTAGTGATCTGTCTTCTTACTTTCAGTGCGAGAAATGCGACTGCACTTGCAATTGTCAAGGGGACTGTGACGGCATTGATTGCATGTGCTTAAAAATCTCTCTCAAAGGGAACAACCCACAAAGTCCTCAGCAGAGTCCTCCAGGGACGTGGCAGGGGGGTTATGGATATGGTCCGCAGGGGTGGGGTGGTTACCCAAACTGGGGAGGAGGGGGGCCAGGTGGACCAGGGGGGCAAGGTCCGTCAGGTTCAGGAGCAAATATCCCCTGGGGTGGGGGTCCCCCCGGTGGAATGGCAAATACAAATCTATCAACTGCAAACATGCCTTATGGGTCTTGGGGACCTGGGGCACAGGGGGGACAACCTCCTCCTCCCTTCCCAGCTTCAGGCAGAGAGAGTGGCACCCCCAGATCATGGGGTAGTCCTGATTATAGCTTGCCGCGGACACCTCGCAGCCCCGAATATGGAGAGTATCCTCGTCATTTACCCCCCTTGCCTAACACGAGGCCTCCTCGATCATCCCTGTCCCCTGGAGAATCTCGTCAGCTGCCGCCACCTCCACGAGCAGCGGAAAACACTTGAACAACCAAAGACTAATCACGCCGTAATTGCTTTCATCTTTCAGCATGTTCTAGTTCAATTTCTTGCATGCTGTTGTGTACCTATTTGTATACCTTTATGTTGCATGCTTCACTGCTGATGTTGTCCTTTCCTATGTTTATATGTTATCATCATATTCCGTTGTTATTTTTCAGTTTGGTTCATAAATTTAATTATACTTCATGTTTTAATTATGTCTGCAATTTTGTCTGCATTCTTTTGTCCCCTCAATTTCCAACTTGCCCCTAAATCTTATGTTTGTCCCCTCAATCTCCCAATTGCTCTAAACCTTCTGCTTGATCCCCAATCTCCCATTTTCCCCTCAATCTTCAGCTTGTGCCCTCAATATCCCACTGGCCCCTTAATCTTGTGTTGGTTCCCTCAATCTCCCACTGGCCCCTTAATCTTCTGTTTGTCCCCTCAATCTCCCACTAGCCCCTTAATCTTCTGCTTATCCCCTCAATATCCCACTAGCCCCTTAATCTTCTGCTTATCCCCTCAATGTCCCACTGGCCCCTTAATCCTCTGTTTGTTCCCTCAATCTCCCACTAGCCCCTTAATCTTCAGCTTATCCCCTCAATCTTCCACTAGCCCCTTAATCTTCTCTTGTCCCTTCAATCTGCATGTCTGTTAGTAATGGTTTTCCAATTTATGTTGTACAATTTGTATAATTATTTTGTCTTTTATTCCAATATTTTTGATTGATTCAGTGGTTATACCATAATACCACTATTCTATGCATGACAGATTGATAAATGTTGTGATTATGTTGAGCGTTGTCCAATCTATTGGTTGTTTAGATATTTCAATTAATATTAAGTTAAACATCAAATGAATTGCTTCTATAATCTTTTTTAATGGTTCTATAATTGTAAAACTTACTGGTATGAATAGGCTTTACTGTTTGAGGAAACATTATCTAGATCATAATTATTGATGAATATTTCGTTTTAAAATTTTCCTTGGTCAACAAGATAAATTAAAGAGTATGTAAATGTTTGTAATTTTGTGAATTCACTGTAATAATTTATTCTGAGCTTTATGAATTATTATTCCCTATTTTCTTTGTTACAGTGTGGGATATGCAACTGCAACTTCAACTGTATGTCAGGAGACACCGTTAATTGTCTTTGCTTCGAATTGAATCTCAAAAATGAATTGCCGCCTGAAGAAGATGATGACGGTGAACCATGATATGGACGATATATTTTTCAAATTACATTATTTTATATAATCCTATAATTAGTTCCCTAAATGATGGTTCAAAGTTACCCGGATGCTTAACTGTAAAATTTATATCTACGGTGAACATTTGATTTATCAGACACTGGGAGCCTCATTGATTTGGATTGATCAAATTACAGCTAATATTCAAGGAAAATTATGAACCATCAAATGGATATATGTATTAAAACATGAATATTTAAACCGGGAATCTCAAAGATCTCATGGATTTATATTGACTACAGTACATGTTGTCTCCGAAACTACAATCAAAGGTTTTACAGACTTCCTCATTGACGTCATTTGAGCTCATTCTCACTGGAGATTTTTGCAAAAGTTTCTGCGAGCGGATTATATTTGTTGATATTAATTGCTTTGAGAAACGAGTCAAAAGACTAAATTTCTCAATCTAGGTACTCTTTTTTTTTTTCACTGAATTGGTGAAATGAAAGACTTACAGGCTAGTTACAGCATTCAACGATTGTAAAAGGTATGCAATAATAGTATTATTACATACCTTCTATAATACCTGGATTTTGAAATTCGGATCTCATGAAGTGACCTTGGGAAAAAGACCACGCTTGAAATGTGCGTAGAAAGCTGAAGTTCATTCAGTTAATTAGAAAACTTTACATTTCTACATTCCAGTGTACATCTAAATAACCTTGTTTAGCGGTGTTTAAGTTTAACATGAACTTGAAAATGTTTCTGTTCATGACATGAATATTCTGACTTTATATATTTGTCTGTCGAAGACTCATGGAGTCTAGGAAATTTCTCCGTGAGGCGCACTATATATATACAGGCCTATATATATATAGTGCATACATATTATGTATTGTCCGTCCATCCCTTGTATATTTATATTGTATAGCTATTGCTATATGTGTTACTCACGTTTTGTTTTAATGGAAATGTTTTTTATGCATTCCAAAAATATATAATTTGTATGTAATAATTTTACACAATTTAATTTAATATCATCATGCATGATTAATGGTTTTAACTTCATTTAAATTTATACCGACAAACAATGTTTTGTATTTTGTTTGTTGTATTTTACATGTACACCTATGTAAATAAGATTACACAACCGTCCATTGAACGTTCCTTTATGTAAGACCTGCTCATTACCTCTAATTAATGCGACAATGTCATGCTTTGAGCAATAAATTTGTGATATGTATTTTTAAAATGAATTTAACATTGATCTATTTTGTCACAAATAAAACTTACAAAATTACTGAATCGCAAAATGTCACGGATTTGTTTCTTATTTAAAAAGAAAGAGCTTCTTTTCTAACATGCTTCAAGCATAGAACTGTACTACAGTTCTATGCTATGCTTCAAGGACAATCAGGGCATTGCACGGCTCAATTTCATTCATTCTGCATCTCATTAATAGTCATTATATCATATAATATCATAATTATTGAACAAAATGTGCTAATCTTGCCTGTTATAATTTTGTTACAGCGATAATTATGTTGATTGGTTATAGTTAACTGTCTCAAGGCTCAATGAGCTGATGAGCGCAAGGCACGAGGCCATTGGTTAGGCCACAATCAGCATTTTACTGAAATTTTTTGATGGGGTTTTCAAAATGAATAACGTTGTTGGTGAAGTTTGCAGTAGGCCTAGGCCAGAGAGAAAGAGCAAGGATGATTGCGGTCAGAAGGCATTATGATTGGCCCCAGTACCATGCTACGGATAGGAAAGATGTTTATTCAAGTAAAACATCACCAGAGGATTATGTGGATGTTTATTTACATATTACTACTTTTTTTGGTTATATATATTGACGTAGACAAAGTTGTGAGACTTCAATATTTTTTATCATATATATATAATTTTTTGTCAAAATCACAGTAGACCACGAAGTCGACCACAAAAGTCGACTAGTCAAGTCATAGTTAAGAATCCAAGCAGCAAGTTGTAAGTTCACTCAAGTCAAGTCGGACTTGAGTCAGCTGAAGTCAAGTCATTGCTGCATAACTTATCAATTTTTGGTATCATTTTAAACAGCATAAAGAGCACAGCACATGTTTCATACTCTTTTAAAAGTCTATGCAACATAAAAACATCCATAAAAATCTCGTCACATTTGCTTACTGCACAATTCTCCGAGTGCACAAATTTTGAAATTGCAAAATTATAATGGACCAAAATAATAAATATCTCTGTCAAGTATTTTTACTGAAGTCAATTCTTGCCAAGCAAGTCAGCACAAATTTTGACTGCAAAATTAAAAGCATGGAGGAATATTGACAAAATCCCCTAATAGTCAGTAAGATGTTACAGTAAGCTGAGGTGACTTGAAGTCAAGTGAAGAGTTGCACAAGCTGACAGAGTTTTAACTTGACCAAAGTCAGAGTTTTAACTCTGACTTCAGGGTCTAAATCACAGCTTTTATTTATTTGTCACTTCCCAATCTTTATATATTTCAGGAATTTCACAAATAAGACAAACCCACAAGCCATTTGAAAAGCATATATATTCAAAGGCTCAGTTGACAGGTGTCAAATTAATGGATCTCTGTGTCTTCGAAGGCATTTCAGCAAAATTTGCAGGATATAAAGAATTCATGGATGTGTAAATAATCTTAGAATGTAAACATAACAAAAAGCAGAGGAAGGTCCATGGCGAAACGGCAAACCCTACGCAATTATTTAAGCCAAGCATGTGATTTCGAAAACACCAGACAAATGCAAAGTAAGAATATTTATTCAGCCGTTCTACGAGGCTCCCGACAAGACTTAGTATTCACTAAAAAAAAAAGCAGAATAGAATTCAATATTTTTCACACAAATTACAACAAAATGCCTTAAATAATCATAATTAAATACAACAGAGACAATAAACAAAGCCACAGACCTTTGTGAAATGACCAAATAATATTTGGATGACTAGCATTAAAAAGACTTGGAATTTATTAACTCATACGACAATATATTCTCATTAGTTTGTACACTTAACAAATGCTATGACTCGTACCAATATATATAGGCCTTTAGTCTTCATATCATTGATAAATAAGACTGGTGCAGTTCTTATCACAAAAATAACTCAGAGTTGGGATTATGCATAATATTATACAATCATTTAAATATACATGAAATTACTTTGAGAGAGAGGTATATAAAACCGAAGCAACTTCTTACATAATGTTTATTATGGGAGACAATCAGTGCATTGGTAATTAAATTTAGTGGTTACATGTGTATTATCTAGACTAGCTTCTCTCTAGGATAGCTATAGATGTACATATAAATTAGTTGACCATGGCCAATAACAGCCATGAAGCTTCTAAACAGTGGCGTCCCTATGGGGGGCACGAGGGGTGGGGGCACGTGCCCCCCCATATTGGACCTGTGCCCCCCCACACGAATTTTCCAACCTTGGCTAAAGTATGCAATTAGTATTACGGAGCCCCCCAGAGAATCGCGTGCCCCCCCTGGTGCCCCCCCCCCCGCTCGAGACCCCCTAGTTACGCCACTGCTTCTAAACCATTGTCAGAAAAATACCGGTTGTTATAAGATCTTTCCAAAAAAACAGCAACTTTCAGCCTACTAAATTAACTATGTTATAAAATTTCATACATTCATCAATATAATAGAGCAATACATGAGAGTAATAAACTGACTTTTTCTAATGCAAAAATCCAGGAATGCTTAAGAATCTGATATGATTGGCATTTAATACAGTCTACATACATGTTTATATATATATTATAAATATTAAACGTAAAGATGCATAAATTTGATTATATGAGTTCTCTGAACGATGTTAAGACAAGCATTCATACACAATTATTTCACACATTCATCTTGAGAACCAATAAAGTCTAAAGAGTAATAAAGATACATGTATAGTATACACAACAAGAAACATTTATAGTTACATACAGGAATTGAATATGATACACCTGATCATTCAGAAATTGTGGGAATTACAATGTGAGGAATTGTGTCAGAAATAAGACAATGCATACTGAGCATAATTAAGTTTAATCAAATAAGCAATAAATAGGAGATAATACTGAGGAATTGTTTCAACAAAGTGAGCTGTAATGATATATTTTTGTAAAATTAAGCAATAAACCTTTCATTAAACAGAAAGATAAAACAATTAAATTGTACATGAAACAAATGGTGGAACACAAATTGCCAAAATGGCCTTATAAATGTTATACGTAGGCCAATGTGCATAGAGGTATAGCAGACCGATGTATTGAAAAACACTCATTATATATATTCACAAAGAACACCATTTTAAAGACTCATTGTTTGTCGATTTGTGTCAATAATTGATCTATTGAGATTTCATCTTAAGTTTGTTCAAAAATGCTATTTCAAACTAATTGTAGCCTTTTAACCGATACAGACAAAGTTTTAAAACTAATGTCGAAGCCAACAGAACAATCCAAGACAATGCTTTTCCGGAAGATGTTCTAATGTCTAGAAAAACTTTTTATTGCAAACATTGTAGGACTCTCTTGCATAGTTTAAAATTATTTGTATAGATTATTTACCACGGAGAGGGAATATAAGTGATTTATCACATGAGGGCTTTAGCCCGAGGTGTGATTAACACATTCCTGATACCATGGACCATGGTGATTGGTGAATAACCAGCTTATACCATGAGACAAACACTCAAACAGGTAACCATGGGACGATAAGTGGACAAAGAAGAATATGGGGAATTATCGCAATGACATACTGACATGTGATTGGCTGGCAGAGGTGTTAAATGGTATACTGCATTTTACATTTAGAATAGCAATAAAGTTTACTTCACTTTCTTGTTACGTTACATTAATGTGATTTGCCTGAAATCCATCACCAGACCAAATTTTGGTAAAACCTGCAGACAGTGTGCCTTTAAGATATTTAAACGTAAAAGACTGCCTAAGAATGAGCACTTTCAACTAACAATTAGCAATACATATTCAAAGATACAAACATGACTTAGATACAAACGTGACATTAGATACAATATCAAAAAGTTATTACATATATTGCCTTCTGTAGATAGGAGGTACAACTGGCCAATGAATTCCAGTTTTAGAAGTGCAACAGAGTATGTACTTTATCAGGAAAAGGAAATGCAAAATGACTAGACCTCGTAAGAATTATGCAAAAAACATGAATATTACAAATACACAAAGACCGAATAACATGTAAAAATTAAACGTAAAGATTTGTACCTCAATCGAACATAAAAGACTGTCTATGAAATATTCACTATCACATAGATATATATATTTGCTTCATTTCAATTAACATAAATTATTTGCTCGCAAGATTCCATAGTTCCGGCTCGTAAACTCAATTGTAACTCTTCTGCATAATGTCTATATACATAAGATAATTCTCCTATATAATTTACCTTTTCGCTACTTTAGCATTTAAATGCATTGTAATTAATAGAATTTGCTAAAGCTCAGACAATATCCACGAATTTTCCAGTTTCAAATTGGCACCATTCATCACACATATTTACAACATAATGCTCATTAATAGCATAATTTATACCTAAATTATTATAATAATTACCTAAACATCATGAAAATGTCATTTAAAGTGGTACAAGTAAAGCATTGCTAAGGATTATAGTATCTCATGTGAGCAAAAGCAAAAATGTCATATTGATACAAGATCAGCTAGCTCAAGCTCATTATCAGAAATGTCACAAACATACGCTTGCTTCACATACAATTTAAGATTAACACATTGGCTGTCATCAGCATGAGTATCAAGCAAAAAATGTCATTGACTAATTCAAGTGACACATACATAATTATATTATATTTGATATTATATAATATATTCATGACACAGACGAGAAATTTGTTGAGTGTAGCCTACAATTGCCACAGACTACAGCGTACAAAACACAATTGAATTGTAGTCAAACAGCAACATCCCTCACAGGTATACTTGGGAAGTTCACAATTGGCATAATTAGGTGCCACTAATACCAGTTTTTCACTGCTGATATCATCACTGTTTTCCTTCAGTATCGCCTACTTGATCAGTGAGCAATATCGGTACCATAATATTACACCGTCTGGTTTCTTAAGTATCGGGACTGATACAGATTCCAGGTACCCTGGTCAGAACATCCCCAATCATCACTCAGTCACTCCATCACATCCCATTAATGTCAATTGAAGAAAACTGATAAGATTAAATATCAGATATATATGCGCAGATATTAGCAGTCTTTGGTATCACCACAACACTGTAAGAAGTTTTTGTTTTCTGCAGCTTCTTGTCAAGCAAAGACTGTTCAGAAAAAACTTCAGCCTCATCACAAGGGCTTTCCCCTCCCGCTAAGGCGTAAGCAAATTTTTTAAAGACAATTGCACCTACTCTGCACTCAAATTCGAGTTGCAAAAACTCAGGACCACTTAAGATCAAATTAAGCATCATTTCTTCAATGTCATTGCAGGGAACGTAAGTGAACCACTCATGACTGGGAAAATAGTTCCCAGAAATAGGAAATAGAAAAGAAAATTGATGACTTAACCATACTGATTGTTACTTAATATGTGAAATAACAATAGAGTAATACAATGACAACAATCCAATTGTGTAAACTTCAAACTTGTCATCGTTTGTTCTCTGCACTTCCAGGAACACAAATAAGACCTTACTTAAAGACCCCATTAAGTTCATCTGCTCAGAAAAATGACTGCACAGCTGTAGTGCATACTTATAGAAGCAACAATATATATAAACGACGTCATGGTTAAACAGATTTGCACTTCATGTAACACAATCTCGTATCACAACATGCGCCATTGCTATGCAATTGAGATGGGAAGAATTCTTTTAAAATATATAGGTCTAAATAACCAAAACCATCAAATACGCATAAAAACAAACAACAAAACAAAACCAAAGAATACCGCCAAAGTGATGGATACTGGCGATGATAGTGGTGAGCTGAATACTGTAGCGTGCTCATGGATATTGCTATATACAGCACGCATACCGACTGGCCTTTGGGGTCGCAAAGGGGGCGACATGACCTGCCTGTTCGGGCTGACCCTTTCTGTTTCAAACAATTTACTTCGAAGAGTTTTCAGCTGAAACGAAACAAACAAAACCAAAATAAGTAAATCTACCCAAATTAGTTGTTATTGAAGTCACATTTTAGGACTAAAGTTTAATGCATAACTTAATTTTTCAGAATTGATTTATTGCTTTCACAATATGCTTTAGATTGCCATTCGTCAGTTTGCAAAATGTTTGATTAATCTAAAGTTGGCTGAAGGAAGTGGCACAAAAATTACGGCGTTTATTAAGTTTTACTAAAATTTGCAAAGAAATTTCGCAATTTTAGAGAATCTTATTTGGCTAAAACATTCATCTTGCTACTTTAAAAACACCTTGGAGCAACTCTAAATATTGGGGAATGAACTGTGTTAAGACATCATTCAAGACAAAAGGACCACTTGAACCAAAATAGAGGAATTTATTCTACACCTTCAGTTTTCCATATGAGATCAAACTTTCTCGTAAGGAGTAAGGAGCTGCATATATATATAAAATGTAATATACAGTGCACGTACCTGTCTTCTTGACAGTTCCACACGGTGAGTGAACAGCGTCCATGAGATTCCTTCCACACAAGGGGGCGTTGTCAAACTACCTTGGTAACGGTAGTATGTATTCAGGTTGCCCGGCAACAAGGACAATAGTGGGAGAGGCCGAAGCACTAATCTATCACCTGAAGAAAATTCATCAAGATAACTTAGCTTAAGGGAAGATCACCAAGTTAGGAATATTTTCATTTGCGAGTTGGCATTTCCAAAACTATGAAATCAGTAAAAAATTGCAGACACTTTAGTTCGGTTATCACTGGACATTGAAGTTTTCCACAGATTTCGAATTTGAAGCAAAAAAAGTCTGATATGACTTCATTGAGGTGAAAAACAAGGTTAATCTGCCAGGTTGGTAAAAGAGATTTAGTGACACCCAGGGCTTTGGAGACGGGCGGGAGTCACTAAGTTAGGAGTTTTTAAGATGGGACTCGTCAGTCAAAAAATAAATACAGGGGCAACAAAAATGGTTTTCTGAAAGGTATATTCAAATTTACCTGGGTGAGAAACATTTGCTAGTTTTGTGAATATATGATGATAAGCTGCATTTTCTTCTTTGCCAACCTGAAACGAAATAATAATTATCTTGGAAAGCCATATGTATTACACAAGATTGAGGACCCATGGATTGTCCAGAGATGAGTTCAATTATACATATTCATGTGTATATATAGCATATAGTGGAATCTTAAAACTGTATTGTAGGATGAATGGATGATTGGGGCTTTACGTCCTGTATTTATGCACTTGGTAGGCTAATTAGGACAACTGTATTGTAGGCTATTCTTGAATGTCATTTTTTACCAATCAGTTTATTTTAATGAGTAGAATTTACTTACCATATACAGGAAGGCCAGGACAATGATACCATCATGGTTTTGTAGAGCTTCTTCATACGACTTGTATTTTGCATTATAGTGTACCATTTGCATCTGTATAAAAAAAAATATTTATATTTGATTTTAAATATTTTAATTGTTGAAACTCAGTATAACAGCTGAGAGTGAAAGCCATTCACACTTGTCGAAAAACAATGACTCTGTTAAGCATGTTAAGCTTGAGCAATGCAGCAAACATAATTGTGACAATACATGTACTTTAATTGCCGATTTAAATGATTGGTTCAGTTATGAGGTCTCAGACTCAACTTATCTAAACACACACACTGGGCTCATAGTATTCACCAAATTCACAATATAATGACAAATTTTTGCAATTGTGAAATGATATGATTCACAATTGCAATTACAATTTCAAAGACATCAGAACGTTCGCAAATACAATTCTTTACCTCAGCAGGACCCCCTTTGTTGTCAATACTGTGTTCTGCTCCTGAGCTGTCATCTCGGCCCCAGTGCCACTCAAGGCGGCTCAACTTGTAGTCATCGCTGTAACCCCCTTCTCTCAGCCAGTAGTCTCCCCCACCCATTTCTAGGACCACTGAAACACAAAATTTGTTGTAGTTAGGCAATAGGTACGGAAAGTGAAACGCTATCAGGACGCTGATAAATCAGATTCCAAAGATGCACGATCTCTATTCTGTTTAAGGCCTGTATGACAAACCTGCTTTGAGGATGCCCAACTCATGCATATTCAGGGTTGCCACTCGAGTCGGACTTCGAAATTCCCTGGCGTTTCCCTGTCTCAAAACAAGTTTTCCCTGACCACAAAAGAGGCTCTCGCACTAAATCTTGGACCGCAACTCAAGGGCTTGGGTGAATTCACTTTTCGATTTAATACAAAAAGAAAATGGATGATGCCAGGTTGCTCACTCAAGATGCCTCGAGTTATAGATTTCTGATATTACGGTCACTTCATAACCATCAAACAGGTTAGACAAGCACATGTCCCACCTTTTTTTTTTTTGTTCTTATCTGACAGGAAACCATCGCCTTTTGTGTTGTGAATTAGTTTTTAGCAAAATTTCCATGACAAATGTGAGACTTCCCTGACTTTCTGCAAAATAACAATTTTCCCTGACTAATTTCGAAGTTCCCTAACCTTGAATTTCCCCGACTTTTCCCTGACCAGTGGCAACCCTGAGATTTCAATAACAGAAGTTTTCTGACTTATATAGCTGCTCAGTCAGGCTAAGGCAGACTAAATTGGTCACCTTCGGGGGTGTCTAATTTATTCACTGAAGGCTTTGTTGAAGTGAGATGGAACAGCTACACTTCTCAATTTTGCATCGATTGAATAGCATAGGATATAATTAACAACCTACAAGTCTGGCCCGTGTTCACAAGCTCCCAGTGAGCATGAGCAGGAATGTGGTCATAGTTCTCCATTTCAAAAGTGTGCAGACTGGAGGAATACCACACGTCAGAGGAATCAATGTTGACCGGTGATTGGCCCTCGCCGCCGCAGTAAGGGTACTGGCTTGACCAGGTATCTGGCCCTGCAAACAGAATGACACAAAAACATTAATCTATCATGAAATAGCAACAACAATATATATACACTAGAGTAGAGACAATCATCTGGGACAAAATTCAAGGCAGGAAAAGAAATAGGATGCTTTTTAAAACAATAGGAGTGTAGCTTTATCTACCAGAACTTTATGAAACCAAATCATTACCAGAATACTGTCTTCCTGAAATCATATAAAGCAGGACCTGTTTTTTCTAAACTTCAGTGCAAAATTGAAGAAACAATAATTATTTTAAATAGAAGACGTTATCATATAATAATGACAGATTACTATCCTATCGATTGAACCACTAGATGTACTAACAAATAATTTACCATTATCAGGGCCATAACCCCAAGATCCTGACACAACACGTCCACCACAGGTGACGGCCAAAAGGAATGCCACTGTAAACATCTGTTTCATTTTTATCTGGAATACAAAAAAATGTGTATGTCTAACAAGTCTTTCCATCCACTCAAGGTGGAGGACTTTCATTGGCTGTCCATGTTAAACAAAATCACCTTTACATTATTTTTACCTTAAACTTAAAAGAGTTCTTAATCAAATGACTGTTCCTGTATTGAGTAATCTTTCCGGACAATACATTTCCTACCTATGTTAAACAAAATCACCTTTACATTATTTTTACCGAGTTCTCAATCAAATTCGCAGAGCCAAGAACCCAACGGAAATCCCAGTGGAAGTGCTGCTTGGAAAATTTACCCGAGTGTTTGTTGGCCTTTTACTTTTTTCCAGTTTGAGGATCCGGAAAGATTACTCAATACAGGAACAGGGCTCAGTCAATGTTACTTTTAGGGATGCACCAATACCTCTCCCTCACGGTGTACGGTCAACTAGGCGACAAACCAACTAGGCGACACCCATCAGTACCAACTAGGTGACAAGAGATTTGGAAATTACATACCAGTGCAAACTAGGTGACAAGCAGTTCCAAGTAGGTGACACAAATTTACACAGCACTTCCATCTAGGTGACACAAGTTCACAAAACACATCCAACTAGGTGACAATACATTTCCTAATTGACCACCATTGAAGGTGATCTGTCACCTGGTTGGTATCCCCAATGAAATATGTGTCACCTGGATGGTATCTGCTGTCACCTAGTTGTCCAAAACGTGTAGCCTAGTTGGTAGTGGTATGTCACCTAGTTGGTTGTCGCCTAGTTGGTAGTGTTGTAGCCTAGTTGTCTGTCGCCTAGTTGACCGGCAATCCTTTTTCACTTCCGATCCGATACTGGTATTTTGTTGCCGATACAACTGTTCCGATACCGATACCATTGGTTAAATGGAGAGTAGTGCTACAGATCCGATCCTGCTTTTTAGCGCTGGGGCATGCGCACCCCGGAGAATGTAAAATGATTACATGCGATGCACTTTTTTTGGCCAAATTCTAGGGGGGCAATTGCCCAACCCCCCCCCCCCCCGGCCAAGGCTACGGCCCTGCTGTAGCCCTATTTGTTGGCAGCAGACTAAGATCACAATACCGGTACATGACACTGTATTAATACACATTGCAAACTATTTCATTGAATTTGGTTGGTTGCCATCCCATTGCAACCAAAACATAGCCTATTATCGCTCACTCAAATTTAACCCAGGTAAGCTACCACCTGCAGTTGCACCCACTTAAGTTTAACCACTTGTCCGACGTTCTTGAAGCCGCACATTCACCAGCCAAACTTAAAATATGAGACGTGCACACTCCAGTTAGATGTATTTTACTCACAACAAACATATTCACTTTTTGCAGCTGCAGCATCAAAAGGGAACCACTTGAACTCCACAAGATGCAATATATCTCACCATGCAGCGCCACTCTGTGGATGGAGCGCTCACAAATGAAAGCTTCATAGCAGCAAACCCCCAGGTCAAACACACTTATAATCTATTGACTAAACATATATATATATATTTTAATCAAATCATTTTATTTTGAGTCAGTTTGCCAAGTAAAGGCTAGCTAAAGCTAATATCACCTGTATTGCCAAGCTTTGTTTTGTAATAATTATGTGCAGCATGCGCAGCACTTAAACTTTTTACCCTTGGCAATGTATACATAGGACGGGTATTGTAGTTACTTTGGGAAAATTTGTATGTCCGGTTCTGACGGGCGGGCGTACAGATAACGGGCGTCCCACTTGTGTTTTGGGAGTAATGCCAAAACTATGGGATGTATACTTTTATTTTTGGGACATTATTGTATCTTTGATCCTAGTTGTGCCTTTTAGGGGTTTAATCCACGGTCAATTCCAACGTGACTTTTTTCAAATAAATGGAAAATCCTGCCTTTTTGCAACGGAAGCATAGATTTACTGCATTTCAACAAGCTTCATGAAATACCAGTTTAAATTTTCGTAATTAGGCCTATGCTAAAAACTTGGAAATTATAGCTATCTCAAAAATCACCAAAAGTGGTACACTTCCGTGGAATTGACCCCACATGAGATTAATACTTTTCTCATTATTATTGATTAATGATAAAAAATATTTTTTTGTGTAATGGGCATCAATCAGAACTATAGCATGTAAATGTATAGTTATCATTTTTAGGTAAATATGGTATATTTTATCCCAGTTGAGCCTTTTATAGGTGTAATCCCCATGACATTAATACTTTTCTCACAATGTGAAAAATTGTTTTTTGTTTGTTTCTGGGACGGAACAAAAAAACTACAGTACTTTTGACACTGAAATTTGCAGATTGTATGCATTAAATACTCAAGATGTGTTTTTTGAGGGTCCAAATGCTCTGAGAAACTTGAACTGACGAAAATTTACCAAAGATATGAAAAAATACTATTATTTCAAACCTGCATGATTCAGTCAATTTTGGAGTTAAGTCTATGAAATTTCCCAATTAGGTGTCTAAATTAGGTCTCTTTAAACATCTCAACTCAGTTGGAATGTTGGTCCTGTGAATTTTGATAAAATCCCAAAATTATTTTAAAAAATCCCGGTTTCCAACATCTATATATATATATACGTAAAATCTTGGTGTAGAAGCCCCTGTGTCTATGACTGCCTAGTTGCTTCCCCTAAACCAGTAGGTTCTTTTGTTCAGAGATAACTCCTCCCGTGGGAATGTCTCAAAAGTGACTGATTACTGGCTATCCAATCAAAATGTATCGATTTCAAATTTTCCCATGGATTATGAAAATATGTTATTCTTTACAGTCTTGCCTGAGTCTATTTCCCTGAGTGCAAAAAGGTGGTGGTTAATTTTTTTTAATTTAAAGCTTATTGTAGTTAGACACACTATGAACTAATATTCACAGCCATTGCAGTTAGTTATTTCAAATTTTTCCATTGAAATTTATGATTTAAAATGCATAAGAAATGTTACAATGTCCATTTACTCCCCATTTTCATTTCCAATGATTTCTGATGTCCTACCAGTCTTTGACATTTTTTGTCGAAATAAACCTGACATGTTTGACATCATCATCATGCTAATTTTGAGCAATATCTAGTGTAAAAAGTTCCATTGGAATCAGAAAATGCAAGATTCTATTAAAGATATAAAACAAACCTGGAAAAATATCAATGAAGTCCTTCGAAAAAATAAGAATAAAAATTCACTTCCCAGTTCTTTTATACATAATGACCAGCTACTAACAGATGATGCAGACATAGCTGATGCTTTTAATGAATTCTATGTGAAGTTAGGACCATCCCTTTCTGCAAAAATTCCAAACACAGATGCCCCAAGTTGTAATTCAAAAAAAAAAATCCACAACAAAAGCATTTTCCTTGCCCCAACAGATGTGCATGAAGTTGTTAAATTTATAGAAAAGCTAAAACCTAAAACCAGTGCAGGCCTTGATGATATCAGTAGTAAACTAATCAAGCTTAGCAACCCAGTCATAGCACTTCCTTTAACCCATATCATAAACCTATCACTTCAGTATGGAGTAGTCCCGACAGAAATGAAAAATGCTAAGGTCATACCTATCTATAAGTCTGACAATCCAAACCTGATTAAAAATTACCGCCCAATATCACTCCTTCCTGCGTTTTCCAAACTGCTTGAAAAAATTGTCTACAAAAGATTGTATACTTTCCTCACCAAAAAAAAAATTCTCACTCAGTGTCAGTATGGATTTAGAAAAAGTTTTTCAACTGAGCTGGCTATAAAGGAATTTCAAGACAGAGTAACTAAGCATCTCAAAAACAACAACTTTTGCCTTGGTTTGTTCCTTGACTTGTCAAAGGCGTTTGACACTTTGCAGCATGATGTTCTACTTGATAAATTGGAAAATTATGGCATACGAGGTGTCGCACTTAAGTGGTTCAGAAGCTATTTATCAAATAGATTCCAATCAGTCAGATACAAGAATACCACTTCAACATCTAAACCTATAACATGTGGGGTGCCCCAAGGCTCTGTCCTTGGGCCTTTGCTGTTTCTTGTCTATGTAAATGATTTGGTAAATGTTTCAGTGAATGCAAAATTCATTCTCTTTGCAGATGACACGAATATAATATATCATGACAAAGACTTCGACACTCTTATTGAGACTGTAAATAATGATTTGATTAAGATATCAAAGTGGTTCAATCAAAATAAGTTGTCTATAAATACGGACAAGACCAAGTTTATGATTTTCTCTAAAACAGAGAAAAATGATTTACCGCAGGTTACTATTAAACTAAACAATACGACCATTAATAGTACCAGTGATATCAAATTTCTAGGTGTTATTATCCAGTCAAACCTCAAGTGGGATAAGCATTGTGCGGCAAAAGCTGATAAAATAATCAAAGCAGTTTCTGCAATGGTACGCTTAAAAAATATCCTACCTTCAAGTACATTACTGACTATTTACCGTTCGCTTATTGAAGCACATCTAAACTACAGTGTGC
Organism: Platynereis dumerilii; assembly: GCA_026936325.1. Taxonomy (NCBI): domain Eukaryota; kingdom Metazoa; phylum Annelida; class Polychaeta; order Phyllodocida; family Nereididae; genus Platynereis; species Platynereis dumerilii. The sequence continues at coordinate 76,516,519 of JAPTHN010000002.1, read as the reverse complement.
TGGCCTGGGGAAATTCTCCAAAAAAGGCTACTGATAGACTAGTGAAACTGCAGAAAAAGGCTGTCAGATTAACTGCTAAAGCGAAGTACAACAGCCATGCTGAACCAATATTCAGATCATTGAAAATCCTCAAAATTGAGGACTTATTCAAACTAAATGCAATAAAATTAGGCTGGAAGGCATTTAATAAACTGCTGCCACAATATCACAATGAACAATTACCTATTAATGCAGAGTTTCAGAATACAAATAGGGAAACAAGGCAACAAAATGACTTTCATATATTTCCTTACTCCAGGTCGATTGAACAAACATCAATAAACTATACTGTTGGAATTTCTTGGAACAAACTACCCAATGAGTTGAAAAACAAACGTTCCTTGACTTATAAGGCATTCCTTGGTCATGTAAAGGAATTTCTTTTCTCAGGCTACAACTTTGTTTGTGAAAATCAGAACTGTTATGTATGCCGGTAATTACACTGCTACTACCCTTATCAGGCTTCGACAAATTCCCCTACCCCCACTCAATTACGTATTGCTAAACCCATCAACCCCCCCCCCCCCATTTTCATCCTCATTGCTCTAGCTCATTATCATCTCTTCTAATGTTTCTTTTTTTCTAAATATATTTATTCCAATTTTTATTATTAATAATTTTGTTTTTCTAAGTTATAACATGGTCTACATCCTGGTGGTGGGTAGAGGGGGTGAGTAATCACAACTCCTTGGAGTTTCAATCTCTCCTCCTGACATCAATAACGGAAATATATGTATACCTTACTTGTTTTTTGCTATGAAATTCATGTAATTGTATCCTAAATTTGTTATTTGATGTCAAAAAAAAAATAAATAAACATATATATATATATATAATATGAAAATTTTTATTCACAGCAGAGGGGTCATTCCTTGTCAAATGGACCAATGGTCCCGTGGGTGGGTCTTCAAAAAATTTCAAAATTTTTTATTTAGTGGGTGTAAATACATAACGGAGATGTGCAAAACGATTCAAGCCATTTCTTAATAGTTTTCAAGTTACAGCCATATAAAGATGGGGCAGTTAGTATTGAAATTTGCCCTCCCGACTGCTTTCAAGATCTACCTGTCTTGCAAATGATCCTACTCATCCAATTTTCAGTGTACACTGTAAATTTTGAATTTTGAGTTAGCTTAATTGATTGAGTGAGATGGTTGCACAATTCCTTTGAGCCAAGATAGCTTGTGTTTGCAAGTTATAACAACACAGAGGCGGACTGGCCCTATGGGCCAGAGGGCAGTGCCCTGGGGCCCAATACCTCAGGGGGGCCCACCAGCAACCTTTAAAAAATCTAAATTAATTATGATATAAAAGAGCTAATTAAGAAATCGTATTGTGGACCGAATGGAAAAATAGTAATTCTGCTATAAAAACAATTAAGTAAGGGGCCCCTCTCTCACTTAAAAAAAAATTAAGTAAGGGGCCCCTCTCTCAATTTCGGTCATGGTCCACTAGATGGGGCCCTAGGATTTTGACTGGACTTTTGGAGGTCCTCCTTGTTTGGGCCCCCTTTACCCCCCTTCTGAATCCCCAACTCTCTGCCCTTCAATCAATTAATTGTATAAAGGAAAAATGTGATCTTCTGACTTAATTATGACTTTTTCATTTTCTCTCTGATGATAATTTTCAGGTTATTTATATCTCACAAGCAAGGGCACGCTACCTGCTATCATGCAGAGGTAATAGCAATTTATGTCTGCAATTGCATGGATTTTGATGAAGATAATAATAAATTTAGAAGGAAAATTAAAAAATGCCGCTATTGCGATAATAGGGGCCCGCCAGTGATTTCGCCCGGGGGCCCACTCAGGGGCCAGTTCGCCCCTGTAACAACACAAAGATTATCATAACTCAAAACAGCAAGCTATCATGGCTCAAACAAATTGTGCAACCATCTCACTCAATCATTTGAGCTAACTCAAAATTTCAAATTTTACAGTGTATCATCATGGAACTCGGTAATCTAATTAACAAGAATATTTGCAACACAGTTGAGATAAAATTTCCAAAAAGCTGCATGGAGACTGTTAGCCCTCCCGGGCAGCAACGTAAATCAAACTTTTCGCTACATAATTATTTTCGTTAGAATCAAATGTTGGGCCAAACAACGTATGACAAAGGTTGGTCAAACGTAATTTCCAAACGTTGCACTCAGATCTAAAATGAAACGTTGGTCGCAACCTTAGTAAGAGTTTATATATATATTTTGATATGCATGGAAAACGTTTGAATGTAATGTTCAGGGCATACATCTGATCATACTATATACCAAAGGTTTGTTGAAGGTTTGCACAAAGTGGCAGAACCTGGGATCCTGAGTCTCAGAGAGCCTTGTAGCGCCATCTATTCCATACCTATTCCAATCTATCTGGTAACTTTGAGATTATAAAAACTCCAACAGGATGCTTGCTGGCGATGATTGCATGATACCATGAAGAGAGAGTAGATACACCAGTTACAAAAATTTTCAAAATATATATTTCTCAATATGCGAAAGATTAGATTGGCCAAAAAAAAATTCCGAAGTACTGCTCAATCACGAACGAGCAAGTCTGATTTACCATACATAACGTACAAGCCAAATAGCTTGATTTCCTAGTCCATAAGTTAACTTTAGCACGATCTCCTGTCCTGAAAAGGATGCCATTTCATTTGCAGAGCCATAGATGTTTAGCTAGCTCGGTGTGAATAGCCCAGGTGGATAATTTTTGTTTTTCATTGTTACCGAGGATATTAAATAGATTTGATTTGATAACTTTGATTTGATTTGACACATTGCAGAATTTTGTTACAGAAGCCTATAGAATCAACTTCAACATGGTCATGGCTTTTCTGGAATACAGAATTTACTGAATTAAAAATTTTGCTCCATGTGCATATGTATTAAATCATTACGCAATCAGGTTTTTTGGGCATGGTAATTGTTATTACACTGTTATGCCAGTGTTATGTAGTGTTATGGTTACTTTTTAAACTTCTGTATTAAAAATCAAAACTTGGAAGGACTTGAAATCATTTGCATTTGACTGATAGGCCTACACAGGTTTCAATTTTACTTTCACTCTAGTTACCGAAGAAAAGGTTTGCATGCCAGGGTAAAGTTTGCCATCTATTTTAACACACTTAATGGCAGAAATGCCAACGTTCCTCACCGACACAGGTGGCAAATTTCCCAAAGAAACCTATGTCAGTAGTAAAGGTGGCATTTCTGCCATTAAGTGGGTTAAAATTGGCAGCCAACTTTCCCCCGGCTTGCCAACTTTACCCAATCTACAGTATTAATGGCTTATCATTATGAGTCGGATACCTAAGAATTGACATCTTTAAAGCATTGTATTAATATATAAATTATTATTTTTTGATCGAAGACATGCCAAAAGCTTCCATGGAGAAATTACCATGAAGTTACAAGGCGCATGTGAAAAGTTGTTTAGCCTTCCCTACCAACTTGCCGCAATTCATCCATTTACCAATACCTTGCATATATTTTAGGTGTTTCATGAATTGTAATGAAGCAATTAATAATTTGATAGTTATAACGCATTGCTTGACCCTAAAAACACAGGTATAGACACTGAAATCAGCATTCTATCACTAATATTAAGGAAATTATGGACATTTTTCTTAACAATTAGCGGCCATTTCGTTTTTGGCCCATAAAAAGCTTACCTGAGTGTGCTAAGGTGACACCAGACTGAATCTGCCCCAGGACACACCAGAGTACGAAAATTAACCATAAAACATCATTCATACCCCAAAAAATACTTTTATAAGCTTCCACTAGACCAATATTTCCAAAATTTTGGGTACATTTTTGATGACCTAATTAACCCACTTTATTAGCTGACCCAATTTTGGTAGACTTTTAGTATGTTGTTCGTGTGACTATACATATACCATGAGATAATGCAATAAAACAATTTCTTGCAATTTTTTTTTTGAGTCATATGGCATATTTGCTGGACTAATGTACAGTCCTGCCAGGTTTTTGCACCATGAGATGAGCCAAGATTGTGAATTCTCAACATGTTACCTGTTGGCAAAACAGTGATAAAAATAACAATGAAATATGAAGACCTGTCACTGGAGCACAAACAATGGGTTTATATATCCCAGTAGAAGTGGGAAGAGTAAGCAGGCCTACTGAAGAATTGGCCAAGGACATTTAACCACCGAAGGTTAGTTTTTAAAGCAAATTATTTGATGTATTGCGAATGTCCTGATGTATTGTGAATGGATATAGGCACGCTTATTTAATGTAGGGGAAACCGGGGCACATTGGGACGTTTTTAACGTCTACTAATTTTGCTCAGTGCTGAAAGCACTGAAGAACTCAGAAGTTTGCATGAATATCACCAATACTATTGAGCTTAAATGCAATGCATAATAAACTAGATGGCACCTACCCTTGTGCAGCCAGACAACAAAATGTGAGTCTTAAAAATGTCTGTCCCAATGTGCCACGGTGGGGCACATTGGGACATCAGCCGGGGCACATTGGGACCTCAATTAAAAAATCATTTTAACACTCCATGTGCAATAGATGTTACATATAGTAGTGCGTAAGACAATATACAGTACATTAACATCTTGTAGTGCCAATAGTTAATAACTTTAAACATTTAACATAAACTGTCCTAGGTGCGGACATCTATGTAAGTAACACACAGTGCTTTGCGACAAATTTGTTCACAGAGCATGGTAATCCACTAAACCTCTGTTCACTGTTGCCTGACTACCTGTTGTGTGCTGTCCCAGGTCATTCAGTTGACTTGGACACTTAAATTCTGCCATATTAAGCGCGTCCCAATCACCCAGAGAATCTACCCCAGACTAATCCTTCAATTTTCGCGTATTATCATAGATTTACGTCATGAGCGTCATAGCCAATCAGCGTGCAGTATTTCCGCCCAGTTCAAAACTTTACCGGCGATTTGCGAGAGAACTATTCAGTCCTCAGTGGCCTATGACCTATCATTTTAAAGCTCTCAGAGAGATCTATCTATTCCAGTAACATGTAAGTCTGTACGACTTACGGAAGTCCGTAAATCGGCGAAATCGACCTCATTTGCATAACATGTGTTAAGGCCCGTTCATTGGCCAGCCTTGGAGGTGTGTCTGACTGATTCACTGAAGGCTTTGCTGAAGTGGTCCCAATGTGCTCCAAATTCACTGTCCCAATGAGCCCCGACATGACTTTTACACTAAAATGCTGATTTCTCAGGCACCAGTGAGTGTGTTTATCAGGATCGCAATTCATAACTATTCGTTACAATATATATAAAATTCATACAAGCACTGAGAAAGCCTCATTGTTCATGGTTTGTCCACAGAATGGTTCGAATTGTACCCGTCCATGTTTACTTTAGTAGTAGGAAAACAAACTTTTCCTCGTCATACTTCTGCATGTGGCTGTAATTTGTCTATAAAACCTTGGAAACATCAGGATCTGAAATTACAAGATATGATGGCACTGCCATATCATATGCCTTTCCAGGATCCAAGAAAACCCCACCGTCCCACAGTGCCCCGCGTCACAATGTGCCCCGGTTCCCCCTAAGTATGAAGACTTATACAAAAGCGATCAATGCATTTTTAACATATTAACGGGGAGACCAAATGGTCTTTTCCAAAGACTCTCATAATTTGCCTACTTCGTAGTGTATAAATTTGAAGTTCTTTGGTATATCTTTTCTATTAAAAAAATACAACAAAATATTCTTCAGTCTTTGCAATATATTTCGGCCTGTGACACCTTATATATCATTCTGATTTTCATTCTTCATTACAGTCTGTCGACTTGATATGCAAGAAGAGTTGACTGCACTGTTGCACTGTGAAACTGGCGCTTCGTGAGTGATAATACTGATGTTTGTCATGATCATACCCAATACTTTCAATGTTAATTTTTTAAGGAGACTATAATTCCACTTGTTGGTGACAGGCAAACAAAAGGATTATCCATCTGAATTTTACTCTAAAACAGTTATGACAAATCAAATTGCCTTCTTAGTCCCTCACCTAAGGGCCAAAATCTGGGATTTCGTTGACCCCCCCTGTTTAGCCAGGTTTCATGGTACCAAATTGTAGCAAATTTAGTATAGATTCTATTTCTGCCTGTTACCAAGTTGGCAAAATACCTGAAACATACTCAAATTTTAAAAAATGGGACAAACGTTGAAAAAATTAATTTTTTTAATATTTTGCTCCTTAAAATATTTAAAATTCAGCCCTGACCTTAAAAATTGTCCGAATATCATGATTTTTTCAGAGGATTATCACCAAAGTATTCTACAAAAGATAAGAGAACTAAATTCTACCTAACTTCAAGATGGCCACCAAAATTAAAGATGGCCGCCTGATAACAAATATGATTTCCCTCTATTTAAGCTATTTTTCCGAAATAATTTTTTAATTAATATTTCAAATGGCTTCAAACTGGAAGGAAGTGGTTGGCTACCATCAATTTATTGTATTTTACCATTTTGTGAAGACAGAAATGATTTAAATGCTATACTTTTCATTTTATAGGGGATTAAAGTTGGCCCAGACATGCAATTTTGTGTAAAAAGTTGCTGTAAACGGATCTAGGATTTTCATCTAATTCCTTGGGTCCAGTTGTGCTGCTTCATTGATCTCCCCCAAAATTTAATCAGATTTCTTTATACCAAATCGTTGAAAATTTAGTATAGATTGCATTTCTGCTTGTTACCAAGTTGAAAAAATACTTGAAAGATGCTCAAATATCGAGAAATGGCCGAAATGTTGAAAAAAATAATTATTTTTCATATTTTGCTCCAAAAATTTTTTAAATTCAACCCTGACCTTAAAAATTGTCCAAGTACCATGATTTTTTTAAAGGACAGAAGATCAAGTATTCTACAACAGATGATGGAACAAATATGCTTTTAATTTCAAAATGGCCACCAATATTCAAGATGGCCGTCTGACACCAAATCTGATTTAGCCATATTTTAGCTTATTTTTTAAAAATAATTTTTCTAATTCACACTTCTAATGGCTTCGAGCTGAGAGTAAGTGGTTGGCTAATATCGATTGGTTGTATTCTACCATTTTGTGAAGACGGAAATGATTTAAATGCAGTACTTTCCATTTTAAAGAGGTTAAAAGTTGGCTCGGACATCCACTTTTTGCGTGAAAAGTCGCTGTAAACGGATCAGGGATTTTCATCTAATTGATTGGGTCCTGTTGTGCTGCTTCATTGATCTCCCCCAATATTTAGTAAGGTTTCTTTATACCAAATTGTTGAAAATTTAGTATAGATTGCATTTCTGCTTGCTACCAAGTTTACAAAATACCTGAAAGATGGTCAAATATTCAGAAATGGCCGAAATGTTAAAAAAAAATTATTATTTTTCATATTTTGCTCCAAAAAATATTTAAATTCAACCCTGACATTAAAAATTGTCCAAGTATCATGACTTTTTTCAAGGATAGAAGATTAAAGTATTCTACAACAGATGACAGAGCAAGTTTGTTTTTATTTTCAAAATAGCCACCAATATTCAACATGCGTCTGACACCAAATCGGATTTACCTATATCTTAGCTTCTTTTTTATAAATAATGTTTTAATTCATACTTCAAATGGTTTCAAGCTGGAAGTGAGAGTGGTTGGCTAATATAGATTGGTTGTATTCTACCATTTTGTGAAGACAGAAATTATTTAAATGCAGTACTTTCCATTTTATAGGAGGTTAAATTTGGACCTGACATCCAATTTTGTGTGAAAAGCTGCTCAAAATGGATCTGGGATTTTCATCTCATTGCTTGGGCCCAGTTATGTTGCTTCTTTGGCCTCAACCCTCTCCTCCCGTATTTAATCAGGTTTCTTCATACCAAATTATTGCAAACTTAATATAGATTTTACTTCATGTTTCAAATTGAAAAAATACCTGAATGATGCTCAAATTTAAAAGATAAATGGGGAAATGTTGAAAATAAAAGGTTTTTTTTTCACATTTTAGAATTTAACTCTGACCCGAAAAATTGTCCAGTGTCTTGATTTTTTCTGGTCAACAATTTAGGTCAATCAGAATAACAATGAAGAAGGTCAATCAGAATAATAGAAGATGGGGAATTCAAAGGCCATCAATATGATATGCAGTAGGCCTACTGCCCTTGATATCCCAGGTAAATACCCAGCTCTCTGATTTATGTGTCAAAAAATTATGAAATAACTTTCTGGGAACTGGGTAGTTAAATTGGTCATAGAAGGTCAATCAGTATATGAAAAGATTGGGAATTGAATGGCCATCAATATGATATGCATTAAAGCCCTTGATGTAGACCCAAAAACCGCCACGAACAGCCATCAGTTGCCCCATTAAGGCCATCGACTGAAACTATAGCTCTTAATTTCTGCAGCCATATCCCAGCCAGCCGTTTGGACTGCAGCTCAGTCAGTTGATAATTTGAGTGATATTAAAGGCAGGAGTAAAGTCAATTGCAGAACCAGCCAAATCAGGTACATATAATTGTGCTTATAATTGCAATCCTGGAGGTTACATTTATGTCTCTCTCTCAGTTGAATATTTCGCGAAGGGTAAGGGGGGGGCTGCCTGTCATCAAGGCAAATGGCCCATCAGGGCAAATCCCGGCCAATATCAAGGCAAATCCGCTGCCCTGGCTATATCCATTACATGTTAAAATTTCAGGGGAAAATAGTGACAGCCCCCCACAGGATGGCGGTCCTTATACGCTTACTAGATAACGCTTGGGGCGTAAAGAAGTTTAAGAAGGCTACTCAATTGCTATTTGTTTGGGATACTAAATCATAAAATCATATCTAAATGTCATTATTTATTATAAATATATGTTTATAAACTGGTGTTTATTATTAGCAAGTTTATAAGCTACAAGTGTGTTTGTAAGAGAAATGCGTACCAATACGGTGAGATGCATATCATGTTGAAGGCCTTTAATTTCCCCATCTTTTGATATGCTGATTGATCTTCTATGATCAACATATTTACCCAGTTCCCAGCCGCCAGACCCTCGCTGGGCCCCCCGGGCGCCTGGGAGGTGCTTCGCTCAGATTTTTGTGGAAATGCTAGGTTAGGCTGGCAAACTTTGTATGTGAATCCTTATTTTTGAAGGCCTTTTTGGGCTCTAAATATCTTCCGATTTTCAAGTTTTTTTTTCAGACTAGTGAAAGGAAGGCCTATAAGATTGACTTCAGGCAACTTTGGAGGTCAACAAGACTCATCCAGGGCCGAAAAATAAGGGTCAAAAATGCAAAGCTTAGGTAATAGGTATACAGTCCAACAGGGCTAAACATAAATTGACAGTAAATTGCATAGATTTAAATCATGTTGTCTTTGCCAAGAATACAAACAATACTTATTTATGTTAGCCAATTTCCCAACAGATCCATATGAAATATAAACTATAGCATTAATTTGAAACAAAGCTACAAGAGAGGCAAGTCAGATTTGCCCTCAGGTGGCCATCTGGGATTTTAGTGGCCATATTGACAACTGAAGAAAAATAGCTATTTTATTGACTGAAAGAGAACTTTCTCTTTCAGTCAATGTGAGAGAATGGATCAGGTCCGTTTTTCTCAAGGTGCCTCTTGCCACAGGAAGAGGACTTGCCACAGCTATAGTTTGCTTATATGATGCATGGCTTAGGGGGTCTAGTATGTTGCTTCATGGCACCGGAGTCCTGCACTACTGTCGTGTGCTAGACTTGACTTGGCTGTGTCAGTTTTTCTGACAACGTGGACACTGCCATGGCCTTTTGAGTAGTGGTAGTAGTTTTCCCTCAGCTGGGTTAGTAGGTGTTGATTATCTGTTGTATCAGTTGATCTGTATTCAGGGCTGTAGGCTGGGCAGAATCCAAGGGGGGGGGGGGGCTGAGACTTATCTGGCGGCCTGCAGACCCTGGAAAACTCCAGAAAATTTGAAATTTTTACATTAAATGCACCTTTATTGGCCAAATCCTAGTGTGAGGGGGGCAGCTGTCGGGTCCACAATGGGTCCTCCAGGTGCCCAAATGCATGCATCTCTAACAACGGTGCTTGGGCTTAGAGCTACTGTGCATGTAAAATTGGTCCCATTGGTAATGCCGGATAGATATTGTAATATCTATACCTCTGCCCACAGGAGCACTTGTGACAAGGTGTGAAATTCTCAAATTGGAATACTTTTGATATCATAATAGTTCAATAAGTCTCTCTTTCAGTCTTTGAATTATCAAATTCTTTGTCTTCAGTAGAATACTTTGGTAATCAACAGCCTAATTAATCAGGACATTTGGACAATTTGCAAGATTACGGCTGCATTCTATATATTATTTGGAGCAAAATGGGAAAAACTAATATTTTTCAACAATTCGGCAATTTCTGAATATTTGAGCATCTTTCAGGTATTTTGCCAACTTGGTAACAAGTAGAAATGTAAGCTATACTAAATTTGCAACAATTTGGTACAAAGAAACCTGATCAAATATTGGGGGAGATCAATGAAGCAGCACAACTGGACCCAAGGAATTAGAATAAAATCCCAGATCCGTTTACAGCGACTTTTCACACCAAATCGGATGTCCGGACCAACTTAACCCCCCCATAAAATGGAAAGTACTGCATTTAAATAATCTCTGTCTTCACAAAATGATAGAATACAACCAATCTATATTAGCCAACCACTCACTTCCAGCTTGAAACCATTTGAAGTATGAATTAAAACAATTATTTAAAAAAAATAAGCTTAAATATAAGTAAATCCGATTCTTTTCAACATTTCGGCATGCAATTTCTGAATATTTGAGCATCTTTCAGGTATTTTGTCAACTTGGTAATAAGTAGAATTGCAATCTATACTAAATTTTCAACAATTTGGTAGGTAGAAACCTGACTAAATATTAAAGAAATATCAATGAAGCAGCACAACTGGACCCAAAGAATTAGAAGAAAATCCCAGATCTGTTTACAGCAACTTTTCAGACCAAATTGGATGTCCGAACCAGCTTAACCCTCTATAAAATGGAAATTACTGCATTTAAATCATTTCTGTCTTCACAAAATGGTAGAATACAACCAGTCTATATTAGCCAAACACTCACTTCCAGCTTGAAACCATTTGAAGTATGAATTAAAACAATTATTTAAAAAAAATAAGCTAAAATATAGGTAAATCTAATTTTTTCAACATTTCGCCAATTTCTGAATATTTGAGCATCTTTCAGGTATTTTGTCAACTTGGTAACAAGCAGAAATGCAATCTATACTAAATTTTCAACAATTTGGTATAAAGAAACCTGACTAAATATTGGGGGGGATCAATGAAGCAGCACAACAGGACCCAAGGAATTACACGAAAATCCCAGATCCGTTTACAGGGACTTTTCACACCAAATTGCATGTCGGGGCCAATTTTAACCCCCTGTAAAATGGAAAGTATGGCATTTAAATCATTTCTGTCTTCACAAAATGGAAGAATGCAACCAATCTATATTAGCCAACCACTCACTTCTAACTTGAAACCATTAGAAGTATGAACTAAAAAGATTATTTTCAAAAAGAAGCTAAAATATAGGTAAATCCGACTTGATGTCAGATAGCCATCTTGAATATTGGTAGCCATTTTGAAAATAGAAACAAATTTGTTCCATCATCTGTTGTAGAATACTTTGATCCACCATCCTTGAAAAAATCATGATACTTGGACAATTTTTAAGGTCAGGGTTGAATTTAAATATTTTTTGGAGCAAAATATGAAAAATAAATACATTTTCCGACATTTCGGCAAATTTCTGAATATTTGAGCATCTTTCAGGTATTTTTTCAACTTGGTAACAAGCAGAAATGCAATCTATACTAAATTTTCAACAATTTGGTATAAAGAAACCTGACTAAATATTGGGGGAGATCAATGAAGCAGCACAACTGGACCCAAGGAATTAGATAAAAATCCCAGATCTGTTTACAGCAACTTTTTACACAAAATTGCATGTCGGGGACAATTTTAATCCCCTATAAAATGGAAAGTATCGCATTTAAATCATTTCTGTCTTCACAAAATGGTAAAATACAATAAATTGATGGTAGCCAACCACTTCCTTCCAGTTTGAAGCCATTTGAAATATTAATAAAAAAATTATTTCTGAAAAATAGCTAAAATAGAGAGAAATCATATTTGTTATCAGGCGGCCATCTTTAATTTTGGTGGCCATCTTTAAGTTAGGTGGAAATTAGTTAATCTATCTTTTATAGAATGCTTTGGTGATCATCCTCTGAAAAAATCATGACATTCGGACAATTGTTAAGGTCAGGGCTGAATTTTAAATATTTTTAGGAGCAAAATATTAAAAAAATTAATTTTTTCAACGTTTGTCCCATTTCTTAAAATTTGAGTATGTTTCAGGTATTTTGCCAACTTGGTAACAGGCAGAAATAGAATCTATACTAAATTTGCTACAATTTGGTACCATGAAACCTGGCTAAACAGGGGGGGTCAACGAAATCACACTTCTAGGCATCTTTTTGGATTCATGTAATGGACTATCTCTTGATATGAATAATCAAACATCCTCTATGTTTCCCACGTTGAATGGAATGTAGAAGATGACACTTCACCACATCAGCTATCATGAGTCACAAAGTGCATTTTTGACAGTGAGCTGGCCTTATCTTTTTTTGCATAACTAATGGATAGTCTGCATGAATAATTGACTTTAAAGTGTATTCATGTGCACACAACGGTTGAAACCAGAGAAATCCCCTAACTTTTTTTTAACTATGCTATTAAATATTTATTAGGCACTAGACTCATAAAATTACTGGGGGATCTGGTATGTGTGTGTTTTTCAAACTATTGTATTGCATTTACTAAATACTTGCATTTCAGGCAACCACAGTTACCACCTGCAAAATGAAGATTTTGGAAAAGTTGCTTTTGTTTGCTCTGGTGCTGAAAACATCAAAAAGTAAGTGCCAAGTATCAATATTCAACAGGACCCTTCTTGGCATATTTTTGAATTCATTCAATTTAGTTGAGATATCAAGGAGGTTAAGACACTCAATTTGGAAATGTAAAATTAAGGGGATCACCTAGTCTACATCGAAAATCTTTTTGAATAATTAAGTTAGTCAAATTTAATAAGTAATTTTCCTAATTTACATCGAAATTTGCCCAATTAAGCTGGTCATTTGACTAATTAGTTAATAATTAGCTACAATACGATACGATACGATAATTATACAGTCAAATTTGTTGTGGCATACGATATTCAAATAACAATAGTGAAATGTCAAACGTATGTACAGTTCATACTAAATAATTTATACAATTTTTAATACAGTTTATTCATAATTAAGCAGTCTAACACTGCAGGTACGAATAACTTGCTAAACCTTGCTGTTCTTGCATATCGTGCTAGAAATCTCCTTCGTGATGGTAATAATCGGTAGAAACTATAAAGTGGATGTTGGCAATCCACTTTTATGGCCGATGCTTTTTGCCTGGCAAACTTCTCATATAGTTCAAACAGAGTTTTCACATTTCGCATACCTAGCCTTTTAGCATATTTGATAACTTTACATAGTTTGTTTCTGGACACTTGTGTGCAATTACCATACCATGCTGCTATACCGAAAGTAATCACAGACTCCACAAGAGATCTTAAAAAAGTTCAACTATTGTGCTATCGGCATGTAAATTATACAGTTTTCTTACAAAGAACATCCTTGAAATAGTTATTTTGACTAACTAACTTAGCAATTTGACTAATTAATTACCTTAGTCACTTTGACGTTTTAGTTACCCATGTTCAAAGAAACTACCAATGTACCACCCTGACAGCTTCTTCAAGTGGTGTTGAACTTGCAAAATAATATAACACCATATCTAATAATAGGATTATGGCTCACTTACACTGCTGAAAAAGTTTTGAGTGTGAGCGATTAAAATAGTCAAAATTGTTTAGGTAATTTATTATTCCTTAGCATGGTTTGATCGACAGCTTTGACACTGAGCTGAACATTGACTGTTCAAGCCTCACTTGATTTTTTTTTTTCAATTAATTTGCTTAAATCTCAAATTTAGGATAATTTTCATTTGATTAAGTTAGTAATTTGACAAATAATCCAATACAGTTAGTTTTTTTGTTTAATATTTTACTATTAACTTAGTTGACTAATTAAGTTAGACATTTGACTTATGTGACTAAGAATTTACAGTCCTTGTCATATTTATGTGGAATCTCAAGTTCTTTTCTATGCTGTTGAACTGTGATGTCAGAGATGGCTCTATTCTAACATCGCAGTATGTGTAAATTAACTGTAAGCTGTGATGTCTTTTTAAACTGGGTCTGATTCTCCGGCTTCTAGCCAATGTGAATCCACCAAACTGAGCATCACAGTTTCAACTCAGTGTCAGAGTGAAAATTGGCTCTGGGGAAAACACATGCAAGTTCAACATCCCAGCCTCTCAGCCAATGGGCTGCCAGAACTAATATGCATCACATAATCCACGTGTTTACAAACAAATTGTCAAAGCCTTTTGTTCATATCAAGTTCCATCAAAGTTTTAAGTTTTAAATTTGCAAGTTTGTAGATTAATCAAACAACTTTGTGGGGATTATAACAGTTGTCTACTAGACTGGTGATTGCCTGTGATAGATCATTGGGGTCACAAATTAAATGTTATGCTTCCTTTAATATACACTGTGTCAATGTTTGAACTGTTATGCGAAGTTTACTGTCAGCCGATTGGCTATCAAGCTGTGATGATGTGGTTGTCGGGGGCTATCCCTGATAAAATGCTTGTAAACTCTGACACTGAGTTGGAACTGTGATGCTCAGTTTGGTTGGATTCACATTGGCTAGAAGCCCGGGAATCTGACTCGATCAGTTTAAAATGACATCAAAGCTTATAGTTAACTTACATAATATTGCGATGCTAGAATGGAGTAATCTCTGACATCACAGTTCAACTGCATAGAAAAGAACTTGAGATTCAACGTAATTATGATTAGGGCTGTATGACACAACATGTAGAATTAACAGTTGAGGGATTAGATTAGATTTTAAAAGATGACCAATTGATCATTAAAGAATTGAAGAATGAAAATGAATTGGAATTTTTCAGGCCAAGGAGACTTCTTGTACATTACTGACATCCACTATGACCCAACTTATAACGACACAGATGAATCCTGCAATCCAGTAGCCGGTGACATCAGAGGAAATTACGGCAGCTATGAGTGTGAACCTCCATGGACCCTGGTGGAAAGCGCTGTAAGAGAAATGCAGAAGAGATTCCCAAATCCCAAGTTCATCATTTGGGGAGGGTAGGCAAAATTTTCTGTTTCAGATTTTCAATTTATTCAGCCCTGAGGATTGACACAATGATTTGTTATTGTCCTAGACATAAAGTTTTACAATCAAGTTTAAAACAACAAAATTGTTGAAGAACACCATGTGATATCAAAATGCATGTATACAGTATGAGAAAAACATGAAAAACAATCAAGGCCCTCTAATATCCAGCGATAGCTCAAGCAGTGATGCATGGACCTTTAGAGGAAGAGCCTTCATCCCAAAAAATGGGCCAATCTTCTGTCAAAGATAACTAAGTATTTATTTAACATCTGGCTCAATAGTGGCAATTGCATAAAAAGAATCAGTTCGATTTAGCTCTTGCCTATTCTTCTTAAACTTAGAGTAACATTTCACTTTTTACAGAGACAATGGCCACCATATCCTTCGCGAAGTGGCAAAAACTCGCTACACTGAGGATTACATGGCGGAAATAATTCAAAATGTCACAAATCTGCTTCTGGAGGTAACATAATATTATCTAAATATCAAAATTATAACTGCAATTACTTCTTTCTTGTAATTGGTACATATTTCATGAGGTCTAAAAGGCACAGCCGTGATTGCCACTGATTGGTCAAGTGCCGTGACATGTGATGAAGCCCGGAAATTGACTACCATGACAGCTTTTTAATTTACCCATCTAGCACTATGAAATTTACAGTCAAATAAAAATCAAATCATAAAACAATTAGCAGTGTTGGAGTCCTTGAGGCTGGTCTCATTCTCGAGGCCGGCCTCGGAACACATTTTGATGGCCTCGTTCTGGGTCGCGCTATTCTTGGCATTGTACACGGTCTCGGACCCTCTAGTCCGAGGCAAGCCGCATAAATAAAGAGTAATTTGCTAGAACAGTAAAACTAAATTTCCCATCAGTTAAATATAATTATCAGTCTGTTTGCCTTATCTAAGGAACCTTCATGTATTATCCTATATATCAGAATCTGATAGAATCCTTTTCTGCTTTAACGACTATTTATATATCTTTTCTAGGCTGAGTGCCATATTATTTTTTGTGATACGTAATGAAGTTATGAATGTCCAAAAGTATTAAATATTTCTTATTTTCCTTCTCTAATTGAGGTGTTTTGACATTAAACATTGTTTAATGTAAATTTCATCCATAATGATGGAAGTCTTAATGTTTTTGTTTACATTTTTAAAGAAAAAATTATGGAATTTGTTGTTCCAGTCATGCCGAAAAGGCTCGGTATAATTATTCTTTCTTAGCTGTCTTGAAATAAATTTCTGTCAGATGTACTATCTCAGTCTGCAATGTTTGATTTAGAAGTAGATAATGGTTTTCAGACACTCAAAGCGAATTTAATCTTTCGTTTCTCCATAAAAAAAATTGATTTCTGATTCCAGGTGAGACAAATTCTATGCCCATGCATTTAAAAATGTAATGATTGCCCCCCCCCCATTGTCTTCAATTCATTTATTTAATTGGGTCACTGTGTAAGTCTTGAATAGCACTGTTATAACCTTATATTGTAAGCGGCATGATGGCTAAATGTCGATAATATACCAAGTTAAAATAGTTTGTCAGTCAACCAAAATTTACTTTCTGCCGGCCTCGGTCTCGGTCTCGATGGCTGATGCCTCGGTCTCAGATGGTCAATATTTCGGTCTCGATCTCGGATGCTCATGCCTCGGTCTCGTTCTCGGATGTCTTGGCTCCACACTGACAATTAGACTACTAATTGGACTACTAACTCACTTGAAAGTATATGAATATCAATGACTCTGCGCCAATCCTGAACAGGCCTATCACACCAATTTTCCCATTTTTCTTCCATCTTGATCATGTACACTTATTAGGCTGTCTTTTGGGATTTGAATTAATTCTATGAATTTTGATGAGATCAGACTATATCTCTTTGTGTGTCAACTAGTTTTGTTGTACTTCTCCAGACATATCCGTCAGTGCCAGTACTCCCTGTACTGGGCAACCATGACTGGTGGCCAAAGAACCAGCTTCCTGACAATGGCTTGAGCACCTCTGATGACTTGTATGACAGATATTTTGAAATGTGGAGACAATGGATTCCTGACGACCAGGAGACAAACTTCAAGAAAGGTACAGAGAGATAAGAGTCATGTGAAGTAACTTTATTGAAAAAGATAGTGAAGAAAAGAAGCCTGTACTATAGATGTGTTCCTCTAATGGTCCGTTAACCTGACAAATTTAATTTGGATTGGATATGCCGAAACGTCTATACTGTATATATTTGCAAGAGAAAAAATTTTGATTTGAAAATATTAGGAAATTTACACACACACATGGTAGGCTAAATAATCAGTGTCCTCATTATTTGTTTCAGCCGGTTACTTTTCTATAAACCTGGATGGGGGTGCCATGACAGCAATAGTAATGAACACCAACCTCTACCTCAGCTCCAATAATGCTGCCAGTGGGGAGGATCCAGGCGGCCAGTTCGAATGGCTTGAAAAATTGCTCAACAATTCTAGGTTAACAAACTCAAAGGTATGTGTAAATTTAGTTGCATTTCGAGGAATCTTTTAACAATATAATCTGATAATGTCAATTAAAATGTGTACAATCTGTTGTATTGGAACTGGAGTTGTTTTGTGCGCTGCTCTGAATCTAGGTATTAGTTAGACATCACTTGTGAGGATTCTTCCCAACCAGTAAGCAATATTGATCATTAGAATTAGATGAAGAAAGAAGTGCATGGCATACTATATAAGATGCCTTCAGTAGTTTAAAAATTGATTATGGTGCATTAATGCTACATGAATATCTTCAGGTTCACCTGATCATGCATGTCCCTGCCTCAAACAGCAAGATGGATGATGAGTACAACAAACAATTTGTTGACATAGTAGTTTCCTATGCTGACATCATCCATGCGGTCTATGGCGGCCATTTGCATATTGATGAATTCAACCTTTTCTTCTCTGGCAGTGAGTAACGAAGTTGTGGGCTTAGCTGCTTAGGACATATGTATAATTGAATATCTGGTTTAATTTCCATACTCACAAATATAAAATGTAAAAAAAATTTGATTTTTTAACTTTCTTGAAATGTTTATTGTCAGTGGCTGATCATGGGCATGTCTAATTCTAATTGGGGGGGGGGCAGATTATAAATGAAAATGTACTAAATGTAGGTAATTTCTTGATTTTTGTTTTTTTTTAATCAATACTTCAGGCCCATGTTTGAACCCCCTGGTTCCACAATTGTGAGTTTTTTTAGAACTTTTTCTGCAATATCATCTTTCAATGCAGGTGAAGAGGAAGAGTCGCGTAAAGCTGTGGCTTTTAATCTCCAACTCCCTTCCATTTCTCCCTGGCGCTGGTCTGGATTGGCTATTGCTCGGAACCCCACTTTCCGTCAACTGAGTTACAATGTCGAAGGAGAGTTGCAGGACTACACTCAGTTCTACTTGGATCTACCAGAGGCAAATGGTGGCCAACCAAATTGGCGGCAACTATACAAGTTCAGGTTTGTATGAATCTAAAGACATATTCAGAAGTTTGTATGTTATATTATGTTACATGTATGTATGTTTATTTAAGCATATTGCTTAAGGGCTCATATAATAAGTGTAACTGCCAAGCAAGAAGTAATACTAACCATACTATTCGTCTTCTTCTGTAACGCTCTTTGTCCTTACGATATAGTACGGTTTGTATGAACCATAACTTTTTCTTTGATGTTACTACCAGTTAAAATGAATGTTTATTTAAAGTACAGCGAGGAGTCATGCCACACTGTCAGGTTCAATATTAAACATTATACCATTCGACACCTCTGTCAGCCAATCACATGTCAGTCTTTCGGGGAAATAATTCCCACATTCTTTGTTGTCCAGTTATCCTCTCATGTTTGACTGTTTGAGTGTTTGTCTCAAGGTATAAGCCAGTTATTCACCATGGGATCAGGAATATGTGTTTATCACACCTCGGGCTAAAGCCCTCGGGTGATAAATCACATATTCCCTCTCCCGTGATGAATAACCTATACCTATACCTTATTATGAACTCTTAACTTGGAAATTACAGTGGAATAAGGACAACTGTAGCAAAACTTATATCTAGGAACTAGCAGTGTATATTTTTTAGGCTTATTAGTTGGGGTACAAGTGTGTCTTTGTTTTATCCTTGAGATATTTATCTTTTCACAGCGATGCATATGGAATAGACAAACTGACAGTTGAAACAATGTCGAGTCTAGCTACAGAACTGCAAGACCTGAACAGCGACAAATGGGAACCGTATTATGAGAACTATAACGTAGCCATTGGAGCTCCCTACAACGTGTGTAACTCAGTGTGTAAAAACAAACGGTTGTGTTCCATATTATATATCCAAAACAACCAATATGAAAATTGTAAGGATAAGGTAAGTGCTGGCACACACATTTCCATCTCTTTGACTTTGATGCTGTTTGCCTGTTGTTTCAGTTTTTGAAAAACTTGTTTAGATTGCCACTAATCAGAAATTTGTGAGGATTTTCATTTCGGTTGCCATTGTTGCGTTTTTGTATAATCTATGTATAATTTTCAGTGTCATTTCATACATTGATAGTATTTAACAAGTTGTTTTTTGAAGGGAGAATTGTTTAATCTTTAAGGATATTTTATTTTTATAAAATCATGAATCTGGAGAAAATCTTGAAAATTGGGGTCAATAGTGGAAAAAATGAAAAAACGACAAATATTCTAGATTTTTGAAGGGTTTAAATTACATGAAATATTGTTGATACATGAAAATAATTGTTAGCAAATGAACAAATTGTATTGGAGGAAATACCCTCTGTATAGGTGGATGAAATATTCCTTTTGTACCAGTTCAATACATGGCAGCCAAAAAAATATGAACCACTGTATCGATTCGTAATAAATATTGCAAATGGTCATCTCTGAATGTGCATTACGCATAGGACTAGAAGAGTTTTTGTACATGTTTGACGTGTGATCCACTATCACAGTAAACAGACGTTGTTGTGTTGTGACAAACAGTCAATAGCAAACGTTGCAAACAACCATTACTGGAAGTCATGGTACCATTTGGAAGAGCTCTTCTTTGGTGAACTTGCCAGTACATAAAAAGTGGTTCTGATAATTACTATACAAACCAGCAGTTTCAAAATTATAAGAAATTGTCAAAATTCCTGGATCATCATATTTCCCGACTTCATCAAAATCAAATATTTTTGGGACAAAAGGAAGTTTTCATCCAACATATGTGTCCTCCTGCTATCTCCTAAAATTTCAGAGCTTTTAAAACTTCTTTTAGAAAGAAAAATATTCCAAAAAAAGGGGTATGCCATTAAAATTATAATTCAGATAACCCCTACAGGATATTTTCTCCAGTCTAAAAAAATTTACTAACAAATTTTGACCTCGATTATTCATTTACTAACAATTATTATTCATGTATCAACAATATTTCATGTAATTTCAACCTTTCAAAAAGTCGGAATATTAGCTATTTTTAGAGTTTCCATTTTACCCCATTTCTTAAGATCTCCTCCAAATTCATAAAATGTTCACCTTGTGACACTAAATGAGCTCAACCTAAGTAAAAATTGTTAAAAGTCTGTTTGTAGCTCATATCATGAAACAGTGTCACCATATTCGACTAACTTTTTGACATCTGCCCATAATATTTCATATTTATGAACAAGAGTTTATATATTCCAACATTCACAATTAAGCATTGAATTTGAAGGTAGAGTAACGAAATTATAATTTATTATCAAAATACAAAACATCAAAAATTGTATACGTATAAATGAGGTATATCATGAAATATATAAATATATAATTGATACTGCTTAACCATGGCATACATATGCTCAATTATTTTCCATTACGACATCAACATAATAAATCATTAAACCAGATATGTAAATGAGTTTATATGTACAATGATCGAATAATATTATATAAATTGCGCAATCGTCTTTGTTACTAAATTTGCCAATAAACTTTTTTTTTAAATGACAATTGTTTTTTTTGTTGTTGTTTTTTTTTCGCTGCAAAATTTATGCACAGGATGCGATACGTCACCCAGTATTTAATAATGAGCTATTTCACTGCAAAAGTTATGCACAAGATGAGATATGCCACCCAGTATAATCGCATGACCTACCATCAATTGAGCTGCCAATGCTGGTACCTACTGGGTATGAGGTCTGTAAGGTGTGTAACCCTGTGTTTGATAACATGATAGTTATTATAAATGAGCTCAGTGAGCTGGCAAAGGTTCAGGACCACCACCATTCTTTGAAGCCCCCATTCCCTCCACACCCAGCAGGAGCTGTGTAATTCAGTGCCAGAAGACTTCGCATTTTACAACCTGTGCCCTTTGCAAACAAGATTGATCCTCAGAATTGTTCAATGTTCACCTGTCTGAAAACTGCCAATCATCCTACATTCTTACTAAGACTTAGGTCTAAGGGTCCTAAGCTCTACATTTGCTGCCTTGATTGAAACAGATATTGAATCTGACAGTACATACGTGTTCAGTCAAATTGGTTCAGGCTGGAGTTCATCTTAATAATATATAGTGATATGCCAGTATTCTTTCATCTTCATTTTTTCTAGAGAGTTTTTTCTAAGATCTGTGTGCTCTGCATTTGCTGCCTTGATTGAATCAGATATTGAAAATGTTAGTCAACTCATTTCATGCAAGAGTCCCTCTTCGTCGCCTATGTCAGTTTTCATTTCAACTCTTACATTCACTCTCTATACTCAGAACTATCTTCTGCCAACTCTCCAGTCCTGTTTGTTGCCAAATTTAAAGTCATCATGTCTTTTTCTCTTCTCCTCCTCTCTTTTCAACTGCGTCCCTGGAGCTCTGTGGTTGACGAAGAGATTCTGCTTCTTTCCCTTTCTCCCACCAAACTGTCTCCGGTCGTCCATTTTTCGGTCCCATTCCGCATCGTCGTGCTTTTTGTGCCTCACTTCTTGGAAGTGGTCCAATTTCTCCTTCTCCTCCGTCTTCTTCTTTTCAAAGTTCCACTCGTTCTGCTCCCTCCGCTTCTGTCGCTCTTCTTTCCTGCGTCTGTCTTTTGTGTCTTGCTTCTTCAGATCTTCTTCTTCCTTTCTTCTTCTCTCCAATCGCTCTTCTTCCTCTTCACTTGACTTCACGTTCCCCATTTCATCTGAAAAACAAGAATGCAGAATTCAATCTCGTAATACGAAATCAGCCTCAGCACGATGAACTGATATATATAAGGGGGGAGTGTGTTCAATTTGCAGCGCCATAGGCTTCCGATCCATGGGTGCCAGATTTTACTTCAGCTCTGCCCTGGGTGGGTCAACTCACCTCTACCGGATTGTATGAACGCTTAAGAAAAAGTGGTCAACTCCTACAACTTATCTTTTAACTTGGCTACTGGCAAAAAAACATCGTTGTAGCATGTGCTCAGTCAATTAAAACTAGATACCTAACTCATGTTCAACTACTTCAGTAATGTCTCATTATGAGTGAAATGCATTAACCACTTTAGGATAACCCATGTGATAAGTGTTGATACAATCCGCTATAATGGAGCAAGTCCTGGACCCTCGCGCTGCTCGTGCTGCTTTGAATCAATTGGGCTGCTGGACATGACCTTGGGCCATTCAAACAGTATAGCGCCCTCAAAAGTAGTGTTACTGTTATATTGCCCCTGCACTGGTACAGGTCATGAAATACAGTAATTAAGCAAATACTTGAGATCAGTTGCCCTTAACTACACAAAAAGCATTCAGAAAAGTTCCTTGATCTTTCCTGAGCTAAGATACACCAACAGCCTGTTATTGGGTAGACTCTCCATTGAGCAATGAGGTTCAGTAGTTGGGATGCTGGCGGCTGGCATGTCCCAGGAAGAGGTTGCACGTCAGAGGGGCTGCTCCCAGCCAGCAATCAGTAAGCTCATGACCAAGTTTGGTCTAACAGGCTGAATGAAGGACCTTCCAAAGGAAGGCAGACCTGCAGTCAAAACCCATGATCAAGACAGACACAACATCCATCAGAATCTGAGTGACCATTTCAAGACCGATTCAAGACCGTCACATCCACAGCTGCTGAAATTCCAGGCTCTCGAAGTGAAAGAGTGAGTGCCAAAACAGTTATGAGAAGGGTCGCTAAGCACTGTAAGCGCACCTGCCAGTCAGACATCCATGCAAAAGGCCTGTTTTGACAGATTTGTGAACTCTGTTTTCTGACCTGGTGTTTATCCTTTATTGCAGTGAAATGGGTCAGCCCAGACCTTGTTTGATCTGATTTGTTGAAAAAGTGCAGAATTACAAACTGTTTTCATGTTCCATCCAGGTACATTTCCTCCAGGACTTCATGCCACAGTCTCCTAAAGAGGTGATAACTTATTTGTGTCCTTCAGTTTACAATATAAAATCCCAATCACCCATTCACATTGCCGCTTCCATCCCACGTTGCAGCTGGGAGAAGATGTTCATTTCTACAACTGCTCAAGTGTTTTTGGAAGGCAGAGTTCAAACAACTACATGAACCAGAGAAACATTTGCACACCTTTCTCATTGACTTTTATTTTCCCCACAACAAGCTTTGGCCACAAAATGATGAATGACAATTTTCTGAATCTAAGACATGTGGTGAGGTGTGCAAAGGAGTAGAATGATTAGAAACAAATGTCTTCTGCTAAATTGAAAGATTAACTGTCAGGTTTATAGAAGTAGAATATCAGTCAGATGTTCTTCAGCAACCTCAACAAGTCTATAGACCCTGTGCCAAAATGCCATGCTCAGGATCATGCACTACTTCAGATAGAGAATGTACC
Organism: Platynereis dumerilii; assembly: GCA_026936325.1. Taxonomy (NCBI): domain Eukaryota; kingdom Metazoa; phylum Annelida; class Polychaeta; order Phyllodocida; family Nereididae; genus Platynereis; species Platynereis dumerilii. The sequence continues at coordinate 76,492,365 of JAPTHN010000002.1, read as the reverse complement.
TTTGTCTTTTTTCACCTCCTTTTTGTTCCCTTTTTCCAAACAGTTTCTACTTTTAAGCAAAGCATAATTAGAGGGGAGTCTAGGCTAGTTGTACTCCAATTACTCCAGACTTGTAAAAACTGCAGTAAGTGCAGTTGCTTATACATAGACCAACATAAGATCATTCTCTGAGGCTGAAGCTTCTACAGACCAGCCTGCAGCTGAAAGGGACTTTTTAAATGGTGAACTCCCTGAAGAGATATAAGCCTGTACATCTGATATATGATTGGAGTACTGTTGACATTCAGCCTGAATGCATTTATAAATTGGATATATTTACAAAAGAATAAGTTGGAGCCAAACATAAGCGCATAACACTTACAAGTGGCTTAAATATGCCAAGACGGTCGAAGCAAAGCATTGTGTGGATGAACAGTAATTGACTCTTTTTGCAGTGAAAAGGGCAAAAGTCACTGCAAAAGTCAGCAGGGGCCACAACCTATATCAAAGTTCAGACTACCTGTTCAGGCTCCCATGCAGACTGCAGAGTTAGGGGTCTGCATCGGTCCTTGAAAACAGATGTTCAACCAGAGATTTTTTTTTCAGGTATGACCATTAACGAAAATACTCCTGATGTCATTTATCATTTTCTAAGGTCATTTTAACCTGTCTATCACAAGATCAGCTTCTGCAGAAATGTTGCTTCTTAAGAACGACCGTGGTCCCTCTAAATCCTGCCTCTCCCAACAGAAGAAGCTGATGACAATTAGAAGTATGCCAACACTCTAGCATTCAGGCAATAAGTGCACACAATATTCCTGGCTTGGCATTCTCTAAAACGGGCAAAGCACATCAATTGTTTCGGATGGGCATCTCTCTGGATCAGCACCTCAGTCAGCTGGCAAAATAACTTGCCCTCCTCCAACACACAGCTGCTGTTTATGTTGCTCCAGTTTGCAGATCGAGAGCAGACTGAGGAGAAGCAAAATGGACCATAAGAGCACATGTAGTATTATCCGACTCTCAAGAACAAATCCTTCAAGGGTTTCATTACTCAAGTGACCCACTTCCCACTTGCATCAACAAGAAAACTTTTAAGTGTGTGTATACTAGGTATTGCCTCTACTTGTGTATATATAGCCTGTTGGCCGAGAACACTTATAAATGGTTTCTGTATCCCTCTGGAAGGTCCCACAGTCAGAAATTTAATTTCTTCCCAACATAAAAGCTTTCCTCAAATTAGTATAGTGGAAACCAGAAATGGTACCATTCTCATGTAGGTAAGATCGAATTTTCCAAAATTGATATTTGGAGGTCCTTTTTCTGACGCTGCTTTTTCAAATATGTGTACCTTGATGCAGAAGACAAAGCTAGAGTATAATTAAATTCATTACCAGATTAAGTTTTTGATTTGCAAATTTAACATTTCCATGGCACAACAAAATTGGTGAAGGACAACACATTATTTGAAAATACAGATAGCCTATTTTTAAGATTTTTCACTGAAATAGTAAATTTAGTAATCCAATTACAATATGCCTCTCAGTTCCAAAAAAATCGGGTTTCCGATTACCATAATTCCTAGCCAAGCCACTTTTATAGATTAAATGAGAATGCCTGGGCGATCCAACATTGGCCCGATGGCGGACAGATATTGGGATAATGCACAATTTCAGACAGAGAATCATTCTCAATGATAGACAATGTACCTTTGTCTTTCTACAGGGTGTCTACAGAAAAAGAGGACAGTCACTTTTCTTCTTTTTCACATTTATATAAGTTCAGAATTTGGTGATAAGTCTAACATAAGAAGGGATTTGATAGTCAGCCATATTAGGTCTATTATGTTTATTTGTGAATTAGATCACTACTAAAGACAAAATGCAAGCATGATATGCAAAAGTTCTTGCATTGCTCTAAGCTTAAAAAGGTCCTGTTTTCCTCATAGTTGATGAGACATTTTTCACGATTTATGATGCTTGTGAGAGAAGGAACGATTCATGTGTGAGTAGTGGGACATTTGCTGATGCTGCAGCTGCCGATAATTCAATTCAGGACCTAACACTTGGTCTTCAACATGCAGTCATCTGATGACAAGAAAATCACAAAAAATGTCTCAAATAACCATTGAACAGAGTGCCAGAATCAATGCAAATGTTTATAATAACATTCTGAAATAATTTGGGGTGCCATGGCATCAGACAAGAAACTCTTTTGATGGCAAAATCATCTTCCTACAAGGTGTAGCACCTGTTCATACTGCAAAGAAGACTCAGGAGTGCCTCAAAACAAGCCCAACCCTCGCATTAAAGTTAAAGGCCTTCGTCATGTCTTCCTGGGGCAAAATTTTCGTGGAGAGCATCAAACACGCTTTTGCATCATTTATGTCTCATCTGCAGAAAGTTACCACATCAAGGGGTGCGAATAATGGGTAATTTGACTGTTCTGAATATACTGTTCATGTACAAATCATGTTTTGTTGAATAATGATGCTTGGCTCAAAATAAAATGTAATCAAATCAAATTGTGTTGACTGTCCTCTTTTTCTGTAGACACCATGTGCAGCCCTTTTTGTTCCCTTTTTCCAAACATTAAATGAAAAGATTAACAGTCAGGTTTTTAGAAGTGGAATATCAGTGAGATGTTCTTCAGCAATCTCGGGAAGTCCTGACACTTCTGCCAAAATGCCATGGATGCTCAGGATCATGCACGACTTCAGATAAAGAATGTACCTTTGTCCTTTTTCACCCTTGTTTGTTCCCTTTTTCCGAACATTTTCTACTTTTAAGCAAAGCATAATTAGAGGGGAGTCTAGGCTAGTTGTACTGCAATTACTCCTGACTTGTTTAGAACTACAGTTGCTTCTACATTGAGCAGCAAAATATCATTCGGCAAGGTTAAACTTCTGCAGATCAGAAGAGTTCTAGATAAACATTAACAAACTAAGTTTTACTAACTCTTTGAAGAAACGAACAAGAGCTTTGCACTTTGTATGATGGTTGTATTAATGTGTAGACATCTAACTGAAATGCTCACTAAATTCTACATGTCAAGAAGGATTAATGGGAGTGAAGCCAAGAACTCGCAATTTAGATCGCAATCAATTTCTTTAACAAACTTGTAAGTATAGCTTGAAATATGCCAAGTGGTTGAAACAAAGCATTGTTTGGATGACAAGTAATTGACTCTCTCACATTGTAAATGGCAGAAGTCACTGCAAAAGTTAGAAGGGGCCACAGCCCTGCAGAGTTCAGACTGCCTCTTCAGGCTCCAATGCTGACTGCAGAGTGGGTGTCAACGTGGGTCGGTGGAAGAAGATGTGTCAAATGTCAATTATTTTTTCAAGCTATTACTAGAGAAATACTCTGGACATCATTTGGTTAATTTTTAAAGCATTTGAAGCCTCTGTCCCTTGTCAAAATGTTGCTTGATAGAAACTGTTGTAGTATTCTAAAGCCTGCCTCTCCCAACAGAAGCATGTGCTGACAATTAGCAGCATGGCAAAACTCCATGCAGTGTGCAGCATCCAAAGCATTCAGGCAATGAGTACACACAATATTCCTGGCTTGGCATTCTCCCAGTCTTACAAGGCACATCCTTTGTTTTTGTCTGGGCATCTATCGAGATCAACACCTCGATCAGTCGGAAAAATAAATCGCTCTACCTCAACACACAGCTGGCTGTTTTAATGTTGCTCCAGGCCGCAGATGGGTCATTCCACAATAACTGAGACAAAACTGTCACTGGTGTTACAGTAAAAGTTAAAAAGCAAAAATTGACTGAAAGTAAAACCAGTGACCAAATTAATAATTGTTGAAATATTTCATATTGAAATAAGAATTTCATTGGATTTTCTGTCACCATTCATTATTGGTGTTGCCATTGGACACCTGTGTTAACCATTTTTGAGTAACACCAGTGACGGTAACACCAGTGACAATTTGATCTGAAATACCAATTGCTCCCACATTGATGCAATGATTTGAACAGGTGTTGCCAAAGATTGATATCTCTAAACAGGACATATCCTATGACTGAGGCAGTTTTTGAAAATTCTACAATTATAGACCATTTTTGAGGGTAACACCAGTGACACCGAAAAATAATACTCTTAATTTCAACTCACCGTAAAGCCACCCTGCTTGCTAAAAACATATAAATGCCAAAAATTGCAGTTATCATGGATGCCTGTCCATCAGAAGAAGCCCCCTGGTGCATTAGACCAAAGATGGAAAGGAGCATTCCTCTTACAGCCATGCTTTATTTAATGAGTAACACCAGTGACATGTTTTCTGGTGACGAGGTCATTTTGTTTTCCACAGTATTTCGTCTTAAGCTATCAACAAGCTAAGAAAAAGCCTGTGTATATGTGTTTTATAGATTTTACTAAAGCATTTGACTACATAAACAGGAATGCTCTGTATTTCAAACTGAGGCAGCAAAACATTGGGGAGAAAATGCTAAAAATTATTATAAGTATGTTTGACAAGGCAAAAGCTAGGGTTCACCAGAGTGGAAATACTAGTAATGCAATTGACAGTCAATGTGGGGTCTTGCAAGGGGGAATTCTTAGTCCAAAGTTATTTAATGAATTTATGTCTGACCTTCCCCAGTATCTTGACAAATCAGATGGGATAACATTGAACAACTTTTCCTTAACACACATATTGTACGCTGACGATATTGTACTTATTGCTGATTCCCCTAAGTGTCTACAGAATAGCATAGATTCAGTGCACAATTTCTGTAAAAAATGGCATCTTATAGTAAATGTCAGTAAAACCAAAGTTATGCTAATTGGTACCAAAACATCTGACTCCTTCTTTTGCAATGGCGAGGAACTAGAAAAAGTGGACAGTTTCAAATATCTGGGCCATATGCTAACTAACAAACGTAAAGTGCACAGCAAGATGACAGAATACCTGTCAGTGCAAGCTCATAAAGCTCTTTTTGCCCTGCAAAGTGATTCAAAGCAAGTTCTAGGACACATTGACCCAAGTATATCTCTGCGAATGTTTGATACTTATGTTCTACCAATCCTTGAGTACAACAGTGAAATATGGACTAGTGAAAAACCTGTATCTGAATTAGAAGTTCTGCAACTTGGCTATCTAAAACGTATGTTAGGCGTAAGAAAACAGACACCTTCTCTGGCTGTTTATGGTGAAACTGGTAGATTTCCACTGCATGTTAGACAAAAAGTTAGGATGATCAATTATTGGATGAGATTAGAAAATGCACCAGATGGTAGCCTGCTAAGGAGATGTTTACAAATTCAGAAAGATACTCATACGAACAGAGCTAATGAAACTAATTGGTTCAGTAAAGTAACAAACATTTTAAGAACCTGCAACATTGAGTATGAATCAAGTAACAATACTAACATTAACATTGACAGCATTTGTAGAACAGTTAAATTGAAACTTTATGAAATAGAACAGGAACAATTATTCATATCCATAAATGATAGTACACAGCAACCAAAACTTAGAACATATAAGCTTTTTAAGACTGATTGTAGATTAGTGCCATATCTCAGGCTGCAACAAAACCGCAAGGGGTTAACTAAAATTGCCAGATTCAGGACAAGTTCCCACAGTTTACGAATTGAAACAGGCCGACATCAAAAACCAGTGATTCCCGCAGCAAACAGAATACAGTGTGTCTGACGAAATTATGCAAGTTACGTATTTCACACTGGTATGAAAACTGTTTGTCCCAACGTTGTATCCTTTTCACATAATCATCGGATTTGGCTTGGAAATCTTCCATGTAACTTTCAATAAGTTTCATTGAGGCAAAATTGAGTTATGCCATATTTTCAAATATTTGGGTGTCTGACGAAATTACGCAAAATCTGCATTGGGCCTTGGAGACGTTAAAGATTCAAATTATTTTACATCAATCATTAGCATTCTATCATTTGTCAACTATTCATGTCAAAACATTTCACTTACATGCTGCCTATGTCATGCAATATGTATTAATTGTCTCCATTGGAATGACATTGATTTTGCATAAATTTTTCAAATTTGTGCTCTCAAAAATCTCCAAATAGGCTGATCATTTTGAAAATGCCTTTAAAAGTTGCCTTTTTTCATCTATTTAGTGTAGTGAAACTGGTCGATAAGTTGTGTGTTGGAAATTGACAAACTATTGAATAAGGAACAGCACATCCTAATCACAATGCTATTCCAATGGGAAGTCGTGGAAAGAACTTCTGATTGCTAATTATTTTAAAGTAAGGCATGTTACTTCAGTTTCCTTTGCAACGAGCTAAATAGACAGTACAGGGTTAGTTCTAGAAGCATTTTTTATATGATCGAAACCATTTTGAAGTTTTGGGGAGCAACAATTTGAAAGATTTATGCAAAATCAATGCTATTCCAATGGAGACAATTAATACATATTGCATGATATAGGCAGCATGTAAGTGAAATGTTTTGACATGAATAGTTGACAAATGATAGAATGCTAATGATTGAAGCAAAATAATTTGAAACTTCAACGTTTTTAAGGCCACATGGGGATTTTGCGTAATTTCATCAGACACCCAAATATTTGAAAATATGGCATAACTCAATTTTTCCTCCATGAAACTTAATGAAAGTTACATGGAAGATTTCCAAGCCCAATCCAATGATTATGTGAAAAGGGTGCAATGGTGGGTCCAATAGTTTTCATACCAGTGTGAAATACGTAACTTGCATAATTTCATCAGACACACTGTATGTGAAAAGTGTTCATTAAATGTGGTGGAGGATGAAATCCATTGCCTTGTAGTATGCCCTGCTAATGAATTGTTCCGTGAAAACCTGTTTGCAACAGCTGCTAAACTTATCAACAATTTTCTATCTTTGAATGACACTGACAAGTTTACATCAATAATGAAAAGTAAGGAATCTGACCTACTAAATGCTCTAGGGAAATTTTTACTTCAGGCTGATGTTTAAATTTAAAGCAAAATATCTCCTACATCCACATGGTCATAATTCACCATCATGATAATTATGAAAATAATGATTACCTTCATTAGTACTATCAATATTAAAGCAACAATGTATGTAATTGAATGAATGTTTAGTATATAACGTTGAAATATGAAATATCAAGCATTGTTAATTAATGTATAATTTGATGACTTGCATGTCTGTCGCTTAGATCTTAATCAATCATAATTTTCTTAAATAATTTAAAATGGCTGTATGTAAGCTAGTATCATTGATGTTTGTATTTTATTGTCTATGATCTATATTAATTGTTGTTTTATGCCTACAGTATTTTTTTTTTAACTATTTGGGTGGCTGGAACCTAGTTTGTATTTCTTTTAATCTTGCATACTATTACTCGTGTTTATGTTTGTATCAATATGCTCACTTTATTTTAACTTTCTTATAACATGTATATACAAATGACATATGTATCAATTGTGATATTTATTAATGTCAATAAAAGAATATATATATAGTATACACAGAAGAGGAAAAATTCAGTCGGTCTTGGGATACAAGTATGTGGAGTAGTTGTCCTGAGATTTAGACCCACCACAAATATTTACATTGATTTGACATGGTTAAAAACGTATGATAATTGACAGAAGAATTTTCTGTGACATCACTTTTTGGCTATATTTTGGATATTGTGAAGGTTGCACAATATAAGCAGTAGCTGATAATTTCCATTTAACAATGAAAATATCTTCTTTAAATGAGGTGAAAGGCATATGATTAGTAACAAAATCCTGATATTATGATTTTGCCGTAAACAGCTTGAGTGACACAAAAGACTCAGTTATTGTGGAATGACCCAGATCCAGAGTAAAGCAAGTACAAGCAGTGTGGTCCAAGAGAACACATGTAGCAGCCTTTATCCTACTTAAGAACAGATCTTTCAAGGGTTTCATTGCTCAAGTGATCCACTTCCCACTTGCATCAACAAGAAGATGGTTAAGCGTGTGTATACTATTGCCTCTGCTTCTGTTGCTCATTGGCTGAGGTGGCTTATGGCTCCGTACATCCCCGTGGGAGGTCCCTGAATCAAGAGTTCAATAATTATTTCTTTCCAAATCTTCCACAAAATTTAATGTATTCTCCAAACTAATGTTAATTGATTTTTAGGAGATCTTATATTGTGAACTTAATTTATAAAAGGCTCCATCCACTGATATGTCACTATTGCTATTATACCCCAGGTACTGAGGGATGAACCTGTTACAATTGGGTAATTTACCTTGTAATTTTGAAGTTTTAATTTCTAAAATATTTCTAAAATATCAGTAGAATGAGATGGGGACAGCTTAGCGGAAGTTTGATGCACTTGGACCCTTTTGGACCCGGAGTCAAATATTGGGCACGGGCAGCACATACTTGAAAGAAACAGAAATAATATGTGCCAAGAGGATGCCTCGAGTCCTTACATAGTCCCTGCCCGCCCTATTAAGCCTGTCCGAGCAGAAATATAGGAAGCAAACTGTAGCCAAGTTCTTTTACCCTACCCTACCATCCAAAGCATGATAGGCTTAGAGAAATTCTGTAACATCAAGAGCTTCCTGAAATGCAGGCCTATGTTATATCAGCCCTGGAAGTGAAGTGAGGAAGGTGAGATAAACATTTATAAAAAGAATGTATCAAGATGGCCCTGACGACCTCTGTGCAATCCAGACATTGCTGTGGAGTCATGCCAATGGAAATAGACCTCAAAAAAGTGAGAAGTTTACAAAAAATACCAATAAAAGAATTTACAAGAAAAGAAACAGTGACAAAAACACAGGCAAAAAGTCACAAAAACTATACACACACACAGGTGCAGCAAAAACAGAAGAAGATGAAGATGAGTCTATTACCCACCCATACTGTTGTGATCACTTTTCATAATAAACTCAAATAGTCAGTAACTAGAAAATAACTGGCTGGCCCAAGTTAAATAGTGCAGTTAATAGACCTGTTGTCTTTTTTTTTGCTGCACCTGTGTGTGTACAGTTTTTGTGACTTTTTGCCTGTGTTTTTGTCAGTGTTTCATTCTTTAACCGAAAATCTATGTCACACACACAACCCCTGTCACCAGGACCTCTGCATATGTACAATTTCATATAGAGAATGTAACTTTATTGTCTTTTCACCCCTTTTTTCCCCTTTTTATAAACATAAAATGGAAAGATTATCAGTCAGGTTTATAGAAGTGGAATATCAGTCAGATGTTCTTCAGCAATCTCAGGAAGTCCTGGCACTTGTGCCAAGATGCCATGCTCAGGATCATGCACTACTTCAGATAGAGAATGTACCATTGTCCTTTTTCAAACATTTTCTACTTTTAAGCAAAGCATAATTGGAGGGGAGTCTAGGCTAGTTGTACACCAATTATTCCTGACTTGTTTAGAGTTACAGTTGCTTCTACATTGAGCAGCAAAAGATCATTCAGCAAGGCTAAAACTTCTGCAGATCAGAAGTTTTACTAACTCTTTGAAGAAACGAACAAGAGCTTTGCACTTTGTATGATGGTTGTATTAATGTGTAGACATCTAACTGAAATGCTCACTAAATTCTACATGTCAAGAAGGATTAATGGGAGTGGAGGCAAGAACACCCCATTTAGATTGCAATCAATTTCTTTAACACGCAAGTAGCTTGAAATATACCAAAATGGTTGAAGCAAAGCATTGTTTGGATGACAAGTAATTCACTCTCCCACATTGTAAAGGGCAGAAGTCACTGCCGAAGTCACTGCAGAAGTCACTGCAAAAGTCAGAAGGGGCCACAACCCTTCAGAGTTCAGACTGCCTCTTCAGGCTCCAATGCAGACTGCAGAGATGGGGGGGTCCACATGGATCAGTGGAAAAGATGTGACAAATGTCAGATGGGATATAAATTTTTTTTTTTTAACTATTACTAGAGAAATACTCTGGACATCAGTTGGTTCATTTTCAAGGCATTTGAAGTCTCTGTCCCTTGTCAAAACGTTGCTTGTTAGAAACGGCTGTAGTATTCTAAAGCCTGCCTCTCCCAACAGAAGCATGTGCTGACAATTAGCAGCATGGCAAAACTCCATGCAGTGTGCAGCATCCAAAGCATTCAGGCAATGAGTACACACAATATTCCTGGCTTGGCATTCTCCCTATCTTTCAAGGCACATCCTTTGTTTTGGGTCTGGGCATCTGTCGAGATCAACACCTCTATCAGCTGGAAAAATAAATCGCTCTCCTTCAACACACAGCTGGCTGTTTTAATGTTGCTCCAGGCCGCAGATCCAGAGCAGAGCAAGTACAAGCAGTGTGGTCCAAGAGAACACATGTAACAGCCTTTATCCTTCTTAAGAACGGATCTTTCAAGGGTTTCATTGCTCAAGTGATCCACTTCCCACTTGCATCAACAAATACTATTGCCTCTGCTTGTGTTGCTCATTGGCTGAGGTGGCTTATGGTTCCGTACATCCCCGTGGGAGGTCCCTGAATCAAGAGTTCAATAATTGTTTCTTTCCAAATCTCTCACAAAATTTAATGTATTCTCCAAACTATCCTATATTAAATTTGAAGGTTTTGCCCACACCTCATTTCTTTATGCACATCGCCAATTCTCCATGCATTTGGCCATGCTATACATCAATCTTCATGTTTTCAAAAGCTCCATACATTTTTATCTTTACAGAACTGTCTGTTACCTCTAACAACCTATCCACACCTGTATGCTATCCACACAACCCTATTCATGTGGCTACAGCATAGTAGTTGTAGTACATTGATGTTGCTATTTTTTCTCAAATTTTCACATGATACAAATACATGTCAACCCCCCTCAGTACATTTTCCCACAATTGCCATTTCCTCTGAAATATATGTGTATCATGGGAAGTTCTAGTTGCTAATATTGTGAACTTAATTTATAAAAGGCTCCATCCACTGATATGTCACTTTTTCAATTATACCCAAGGTACAGAGGGATGATCCTGTTGGAATTGGGCAATTTACCTTGTAATTTTGTAGTTTGTTTTTTCTAAAATATTTCCAAAATATCAATAGAGTGAGATGGGGACAGCTTAGTGGAAGCTTGATGCACTTCGAATCATTTGGACCCTTTTGGACCCGGGGTCAGATTCTGGGCACGCGCAGTGCATACTTGAAAGAATCAGAAATAATCGACTCTTCACGTAGTCCTGGCATGCCCTATATTAAACCTGTCTGAGCAGAGATACAGGAAGCAAACTGTCGTCATATCAAGTTCTTTCACCCGATCGACCCACCCACCCAAAGCATGATAGGCTTAGAGAAATTCTGTAACATCAAGAGCTTCCTGAAATGCAGGCCTATGTTATATCAGCTGGAAGTGAAGTGAGGAAGGTGAGATAAACATTTATAAAAAGAATGTATCAAGATGGCCCTGACGACCTCTGTGCAATCCAGACATTGCTGTGGAGTCATGCCAATGGAAATAGACCTCAAAAAAGTGAGAAGTTTACAAAAAATTCCTATAAAAGAATGTACAAGAAAAGAAACACTGACAAAAACACAGAAAAAAGTCACAAAAACTATACACACACAGGTGCAGCAAAAAAAGGAAGATGAGTCTATTACCCACCCATACTGTTGTGATCACTTTTCATAATAAACTCAAATAGTCAGTAACTAGAAAATAACTGGCTGGCTACAGTCAATAATGCAGTTAATAGACCTGTTTATGAGCATTTTACAGTACATTGTTACAATTAAAATAATTTAGTTAATTGTATACATCACAAGACCAATAAAGGTTAATAGGACACTAGAAGTATACTGCTGTGTATCTCTAATGCATCTCAGATATACCACACTACACGAAGGAGTAGTACCTGAACTGACAATTGAGAGCAACCTTTGTCCAAGTCAATAACAGCTCCCTTACTAATTGAACTTTACATATCATATGGAAAATGAATACGTTTTACCAGACACAGTGAGGAAAATAAGTATTTGAGCCCCCAACCATAATTTCTGGCTTGGGCACTTGCGCTTGCTCCAAAACTCTAAAATTTCTCAGGTAGATCTGGTCCAACATTAGAAGACAGGTAATGCATGAAAATAAAATTTGACGTCATCAAAATCGATTTCAATTTTTTCTCCAATCTCATTTAGTTTTTAATGACGTCAGGCTGTTTGAGGACATATCCGGACGTCAATGATGTCACTATGGGTCCTATATTGAAAATTGAAATGGGTGGTCATTGGGAGTGATGTGACCCCACTAGGGTGGTCCAAAAAACACTATTTCTTAATTTCTCTGATTCGAATCAAGCATTATGATCATATATCGATAGAAGGTATTGAGTAAAAATTTCAGAAAAATCAATTAATATTTAGAGGTGGCACAAAGCCGTTGAAGTTTAACATGTGATTGCCCTGCAGCAGACCTCAAAATCATCGGAATTTGCAAATCTTGCACTAATGGCATATTATTTTGATTAAATAACCTTTTTTTAGTATGTCAAGGATGCCCAATCTAGTCCTAATATTCTTTTTGACTTACTAAGTTTTATGGAAGGTCAGCATAGATAATACATTGGTCAATTTTCAAGAATTTCTTCATAAAAACAGGCAAATATTTCACTTATCAAATCCAAAATAACCCCCAGATATTACTTTGCCATGCCAACTTTATCATATACTAAAAAAACGCAAAAAAATATTTACTTCGGTGAAAGATCTGGGAAATTGACCACTTTTTCAGTTCGATCCGCGAATGGGGAATTACATGATAAACTTCAGGGGCTTTGTGCCACCTCTAAATATTAATCGATTTGGCTGAAATTTTGCGTGTGTTTGTTATACTTATGTGGTCACCAATTTCTACTTTCAAATTGGGGGTTTCTGGAGATTTGATTTTTCCCATAGGAATGTGGACCACCCTAGACCTCACTAATGACAAGATTAGTATAAGATTTGACATTTGTATAACAGGTCAAGTACAGAGATTTGGTCCAGCAATGAGAGTTTTTGGTGCATTTTGTCAATTAATTGTATTTCTACAACTGTAACCAAATCTATTTGAGTAGAACTTATCTCTACATCTATATATCTTATATTGATGCAGGGACTGATACATCATGGTATGCAATATAAATAGAGTGGGGTCAGATATTGTAACTTATACTATCACAACCAGAAATGTTTGTAAGAGAGGACCTCTGAAGAGTCAATAAATACCCTATAACTGGCAATGGAAAGGGATATAGAGAATGTCTCCAGGTGGTACTGGTTCAGAAATATTTTTAAAAAGACAACTCTGTGCAATTCTAGGAAGGTTAACCTCCCAGTAAATCAAACCAAGACAAAAGAAACCCAAAGCTATGTTAACTTTCCAGTACAAAGAGTATGAGTGGAAGCAGATGGGGATGAAGGAAGGCAACGATCAACCTGTGGGCAATTGTCAGTTGAATTTGTAGAATTCCAATGGGAAATTGTAATATAATTAATAACATGTTGAGGACTCCCATCCCACGAAAGAGAAACATTCAAGGAGGACAATTCTGCTGACGTCTTTTAAAAAATGTAAAAGTTAAGTTATGTGATCATGGTTGATATATAGATATCTATATTTCATGTGGCCAATTCAGTAGTGAATTATTGACTGATATTCGGCCAGTATATAGGAAGAAAGAAAGCGAAGAAAGAAAGAAGCAATCTAAATCAAGCTAAAGCCAACAGCATGGAAGCAAAGACGAAACTTTAAGGAAGCAAGGAAGAAACTTGTCTTTTTTTGGGGGGGGGGGAGGGGAAGAGAGCTAGGAATGAAACAATTTCACTCTAAACACAGGGTGGTCAAGATGACAACTCTGAAGTGGTAATTCCTGGTGCCTAAACCGACAACTCCCTGAGTCAAAATTAGTAACAGGTTGTAAATGTGACAAATATTGGATTAGTAAGCTGTACCACCCCGGTAATCAGAGCTAACAGATGGTGATAAAATTGACTACCTGTCGGACACTTACATAATCAATGTAGTAACTTTGATTATGATAGAATAGTCAAAATGATTTTCCAGGAAGTCACCACCAGATTTTTGCAACCATTACTACCCTAAAGTAGTCATAAACTAGTCACAGTGACAACCAAATGTTTAGAGTGTTTGTAAGGAAGTGAGCAAGGAAAAAAATAACCAAGGAAGCAAGGAGAAAGATGAAAGCGGGGAAACATGAAGTTAAGCATTTGAGGTTCAGGGAATTAAGGAAGCAATGGGAGAAAGCAAGGGATTATAGATGGAAGTAAGGAAGATGCTTGATAAAATTGCATACAGAAAGTAGATAGGAAAATAGAAAATAAGGCAAGTGCATAGCTTCTTATGAGGTCCAGAGCCAGCCTCTCACAGCCCAACAACATAACTAGTTGTTGTCAAGAGAAAGTGACAAAATAAATAAATACAAGTACAGGGTATTCTATCAGCACTCCATGGGCACTTGGTGCTACTCACAGTCAGGATTGTGAATACTAGTACAAGGTTGGAAAGCAAGAACAAAGAGAAACCTGAGATGGTTCAGGTTGGTGCAAGTTTATGTAGATAAGAAAGAAATTGCAAACAAACCAATCAGCAGTATGAACAGAATAAACAAAGACAATGCACTTCATGCACAGAAAAAGTAATAGATAAATGAGATAACCTGAGAAGAAAACTTACTGATATGTTGATGCCCAGAGGGATATGGAAGTGTGGAGATGAAGATATGAGATGAAGATACTCCAGAGAATTCTGCATCAGCAGGTAGGCCGCATCTACAGGTGGAAAGTGATGCTCTGATGCCACAGGGGTGTTATGAGAACTTTTGATATATGACTGTAGTTCAGTACAGCTGGCATCTACCATGTACAAAGTTGCATGGAGAGAGTAATGCCTGAGCATCTAATTGAACATGTGCAGTCACCATCCATACAGCACCACACACTGAGCAGCATATACTAAGTAATGTGTGCTGCAGAAGAGGATTTGCAGGAATGATAAGCTTCAGGAGAAGGTCTGCAAGATGCTACTTCTGCAGCAGCAACATACACACCAAGCTGATGCCCCAGCTGATGCCAGGGGCTTCCCCTGCCCTGCATAAATTGTTCCCATGGTAACGCATCTCCAAACCCTAGGAAGTGGGGCAATGGTGTAAATTAGATAGACCTTGGTGAAATTCTTCCTTTACACACATTCTTAAACTGTTATTGTTGACAGTTAAGGAATTGGATTAACTTTATGAGTCTTTATCTGACCACTGACAGTTTATTTGTGTCGTATTACACCATCACCCTCTTCTATCATTATTACCTGGAAGTTCATTAGTTAGTATCTCTGCATCTTGGACAACCCCACATTGCTCTGCACCTCTGTGTTGATCCCTAAGTTGTATAGGCAACCTTTGTGTTTTCCATATATCAAATTGTTCAGTTTGCCAGTTGTGGCAGCCCGGTTCTGGCAGTGCAGAGCAAAGGTCAGCATTGTTGCTGAAGGTCACTGGTTGTTACTTCACCCCTCCTCCCCCACATCTCACTCAATCACCTCACATAGTTCATCCGTCAGATATCATCTTTCAAATCAACTCACTAATTGGCTCGACCATGTTAGGCAACAGTACCTGCGTGCTATGACCCAGGTCATGTTGTGCTTCTAATTCTAAATACCAGGAATAGGAGGCCCTCAGAGATCATTCCACCATCTTCCAGTGGGCAGATTTGTCATGATAGGGAGTAATTATGCATTTATAGAAGCATTGAACTTGGCAAACAGTTCAAGAACATTTTTTATTTGAGTGAACTGAAGGTATTGTTATCACTTGGGTAAAATGTTGTCCGTCCGCCGCCGGGTAGGTGGGTGGGCGGGCAGATATATCGTTTCCAGGCCAGCACTCGGCCTCCTTTGAAGGTACATGGATGAAATTTGGTACACATGTAGCCTGTATTGTATTGTTGTGCCTTTTGATGGTTTGACGGAGAGATGTCCCATACTTTTTGAAATAATTTTAACTATATAAATTATTTTTATTCGTATCCGGGCTAAGATGAAAATTGGTACAAATGTGGCCTATATAGTTGTGCTTTTTGATGGTCTCATTGATAGATATTCTGAAAAAGAGAAACAATTTCTGAAAAACAATTTTTTGTTTGTTTTTGGGCTAAGACTCGATCACTGTTGCATGTACATGGATAAAGTTTGGTACACATGGCCTATAAGGTCTAGTCGTGCCTTTTGAAAAGTCTGAGGGAAAATATTGTATATTTTTTGATATATTGAAAAAATAATTATAATATCTTTTTTGTTTCTGATTAAAGACTGAGTCAATATTGTATGTACCTACATGGACAAGGTTTTGTACACATATGGCTTATATGGTCTTGCTGTGCCTTTTCATGCTCTAACTAATAGATATTCAATACTTTTGCTATATTGAGAAAAAGTAATAAAAATAATTTTTTTCATATCGGAGCCAAAACTTGCCCACGATTGCATATACAGCAATGAAACACTCTACACATATCACCTATGCATTGTAGTGCTCGGTGCTTTTTGATGCGTATAAATTAAAAAATTTTTGAATGATTGGAAAAACTTGAGAAAAATATAACAGCGTTATATTTTTTGGTTTTCAACCAACAGCTCATAACCTGGACTTTGTACATGCATGAAACTGTACCATAATATGCGCAAATTAGTCTAATAAGGCCTTTCCCTGGTTTCAAACCATGGCAAGCAGATGGGCCGAAGGTAGGGGCAGCAGGCAAATACAGATAATTGAAGGTGATTTGTCAAGAAAAATGCTGGTGGAGAAAGACCATTTTCTGGGGGGTATAGGGAACTTTCATTCAATATTTGGAAGGGATAAAAGTTATCTGCCACACATTTCCTGTGCAATATTTTTTACTGATATGTTTCTCTAAAACAAATGACCACCATGAACCTTGTATGTACATTCATGTCCGTATGAATTGCTGAGACACTGGAGACAAGAATTTCAGGTTTACACAATTTTGACCCATTCAAATGAGAGCCACTTTAGATTTGACCAAATTTACCCACAGCAGAGATTTCCAAAAACTGCAGCAGATTATTCCAGTTTCCTCTGGAAATGCCCTCCCGATTGCTTCCTTAACCTTTGTCACTGACCTTTGGCTATTTGTTTTGATTAGTTTGGAGAACCTGTAAATGTTTTCTCTTTGATTAAGCTCTATGGTGGCTGATTGTGTTGATTTTTTACCTGTTCGGTTACTCTCCTTGGACTTTTCATGCCTCTTTCAATGAAGTTGCTCAGTTTGTTTGACGTATTTGGTCGCCCCCCCCCTCTCCCCCATTAACATCCCTGACTGGGTTGAATAACCGATGAGACTGCCCCTTTCACCTGGAGTTTCATCTGGGGCAAATTCTTCTGGAGTAATGAAGAAATTCTTTGTCAGTCATCTCAGGTCAGTCCCAGATTACAGCGTGTATGGATTACGTTGTCAAGGTCTGTTTTCATGAACAGTTGAACTCCGACACGGCTTATATATCTGATTGTTCTTCCCCTACAGATTAATGAAATTCTGCTCATTTAATTGATTCCAAATGCGTTCAAAGCAAATATTTTATATTTTTTAATTCAGTAATATGGTTATACGACATCCATCCTTTAAAAACAGAATAAAAATGCAAATGTAAATGGATATATCTGTCAACTTGTCTGACAAAGGCTGACTCAAAACCACTGTTTGAAATATGAAAGCATTTTCCGGTCCACCAGTAAACACTAAAAGTTGAAATGGGAAATATTTATGGGATAATCAGTGATTGTGGAAACAATCACACAGCATTATGTTATTCAATGCATTGCACAGAATGCAGTAATTTCTTGGTTATGCTTGAGCATCAGGTTACTTGGTTGTTTATTTGCTTCTGCGACTGCCAAAGATGCCCAATAAAAACAACCAGCATCCAGAGTTCTGTTGGACATTATCACACTTCAAAGGAAAGACTCAAACCCACAACACATTATGTCGCTGCACACTGTAAAAACAGTGATGTCGTTTTAATGGTATCACCATAAATTCTATAATCATTTTTATAGGTAGGTCCCTGTAAACATGATGGTCATAATAGAATTTAAGAGAAATTTGATGATTATTTTAAGAGTGATAAAGATTTAGTCTACTTGACCTATATATATCACAGGTTATCATATGTGCACCACTCTGTCTGTGTGTGTGTAAATAAAATCATTTACGGAATATATTATTATTTATATCACACCACCAACAGCCAATCAGAAGCCTTTATTTGACTGGTATATATCATATATATTCTTTGTTGTTCACTTATACAACCATGCGAGTATATAATGCCTCACTGTTTACCAAAACTCATAACACAAACAGCGAACAAAAATTAAACAAAAATAAAACAAAAGTATTATAAAACCTAACACCTATGACAAATCCATAAATCCTTTCATTTAAGCCCAATTTAGATTTTTAATGCAAATATCATGACTAAAGGGCTGTCTCTGTTCGGGACTGTCAAGTGGCAGCAGAATGCTGACAGTCCCTGGAAAATCGAATTGGGTCAACAATAATTTGATCTGTTTTGGACAGATCACAAGATCAGGTCGCACAACAGCTGTCCATATTACTACGCCAAACTACTTTCACAAAGCATGGTTGCTAGCAAAGATCCAGTCCACTGCTTTGAATGAAATGTTTGGAAATCATGAGACAAACACAAAGTTTTGAAACTTTAGCATAAACTTTGCCTGTGAAAGGGATGATTTTACTCATCAGAAGTTTGGTGGTTTTCAATCTGCTTATGCCATTTAGTGCATGTTAAATTGCAGTCAGAAAAGTGTCCAAAAAGAATGCTCTCTCACTTATTCACGTGTCCATACAAAGCCAATGTTTTTGCTTTGTGATATCAAAAATGCTCATTTGTATCTATTCTGTTACTTTATGGAGATTTATTAACTATGACAACAATATAATTCACAATTTCATAAGAGCTGTGTAACACTCAACAAAATGTCTTGTCCATGCCACAAGTGGCCCCCTCTATACTGGCATTATATGTGAGCTACAATGTATACATCCTCCATGATAAAAAATAGTTCCAACTTATTTTGGTATTTACAAGCTGTCCGCTTAAAATTGAAGCCAACCAAAGTCAGATTAGACACTTACAGAGTTGTTGGAAATAAACTAGACCATCACGAAATGATGGAATGTCCTGGTTTCTTCCACACTCTGCTGGTTTCTTCCAATGATTGAAATTCGGTTGACCGCTCACAGGAGCTCGCGAATTTTGCACCCTAGGTGGCAGTAAATAGCGGTCAACTTGTTCACAGACTAAAGGGTCAACCATATTAAATCTCAGGGAGGGGAGGAGGCTTGGATATTTTTCAAATAAATAATTTCTTGTCTCGTTTTGGTAAAATAACTAAATTCCTTTTCAGTAGACTTTGATTTACACACTCCAAATATATAGATCTGATGGCAGAGCAGCAAGCGTACAGTTGATATATTGCATAGTTTACTTACATGCAATTTGGCTTACATCACTTTTATGGTGTAATTGTGTCCTTTAATGGTGTTTTTTCGCTGAAAGTTTGCTGCTACACAGCCTATGTTTAAAGAATGAAGCAACTGGTAACAAAATCAGAGCCAAATCGGGAGAACTGTTGGTGGCAGCACTTGCTTTATTCATACATATTTTGAAATGATCATTCTGGACATTTGATATGGCACATAACAGTTCATTTTTACACACTGAGTTGCACGTTTTGTTGTAGGGGGCTCCAATAGCAACATTAAGGTTTTCAAAATATGTCTTCCACTTCTCGCTGTTTAGATCTTGCAGTTCTGTCGCTAGACTCAACATCGTTTTCACTGTCAGTTTGTCCTTTCCATATGCCTCACTGTGAAAAACAAAACTTCTGTATGAGACAAACATTTTACATTGCAGCAAGGCCCAGGAAATCTACATCATTGAGCTGAAGTTTTCTTCATTACCATTTCACTACAAACAAGAAGGCATTTATAAAAATCTTACACATATACTTCAAGTTCTAACAGAAAATGTAAGAGTATTTCCTGTCTGTTTGCTAACAAAAAGACAGCTTCAATGACAGGCAGATGCAAATGCACACATAAAACACTGGCAAAACTATAATTAAATAATACTGTATTCCTCCTCTGGACTCATCCTCCATGTTCTCAAATTACAAGGATAACAATGCTTTTCATCTTATTCAGCAAGATGTTACTCATTTCATGGGTCTTGGCAAAGTTGCTCTTTGTGGCGACTTCAATGCAAGCACAGGTAAACTCAAAAGATTTTGACAACACGTATGGCAAAGATGTTACTTCTGGCATTACACCATTACATAATAACTTTCCATTAGTAGATAGACACATGGAAGACACCAAAATCAATACCTATGGTAGAGAATTAATTGCGCTCTGTAAATGAAGTCAGATGAGAATTATGAATAGTACTTTGAAAATGATCACTCAACAGGCATGTTTACCTGCTGTACGCCACGTGGAACCAGTCTTATAGTGAACAAAAATTAAACAAAAATAAAACAAAAGTATTATAAAACCTAACACCTATGACAAATCCATAAATCCTTTCATTTAAGCCCAATTTAGATTTTTAATGCAAATATCATGACTAAAGGGCTGTCTCTGTTCGGGACTGTCAAGTGGCAGCAGAATGCTGACAGTCCCTGGAAAATCGAATTGGGTCAACAATAATTTGATCTGTTTTGGACAGATCACAAGATCAGGTCGCACAACAGCTGTCCATATTACTACGCCAAACTACTTTCACAAAGCATGGTTGCTAGCAAAGATCCAGTCCACTGCTTTGAATGAAATGTTTGGAAATCATGAGACAAACACAAAGTTTTGAAACTTTAGCATAAACTTTGCCTGTGAAAGGGATGATTTTACTCATCAGAAGTTTGGTGGTTTTCAATCTGCTTATGCCATTTAGTGCATGTTAAATTGCAGTCAGAAAAGTGTCCAAAAAGAATGCTCTCTCACTTATTCACGTGTCCATACAAAGCCAATGTTTTTGCTTTGTGATATCAAAAATGCTCATTTGTATCTATTCTGTTACTTTATGGAGATTTATTAACTATGACAACAATATAATTCACAATTTCATAAGAGCTGTGTAACACTCAACAAAATGTCTTGTTCATGCCACAAGTGGCCCCCTCTATACTGGCATTATATGTGAGCTACAATGTATACATCCTCCATGATAAAAAATAGTTCCAACTTATTTTGGTATTTACAAGCTGTCCGCTTAAAATTGAAGCCAACCAAAGTCAGATTAGACACTTACAGAGTTGTTGGAAATAAACTAGACCATCACTAAATGATGGAACTGTCCTGGTTTCTTCCTCACTCTGCTGGTTTCTTCCACTGATTGAAATTCGGTTGACCGCTCACAGGAGCTCGCGAATTTTGCACCCTAGGTGGCAGTAAATAGCGGTCAACTTGTTCACAGACTAAAGGGTCAACCATATTAAATCTCAGGGAGGGGAGGAGGCTTGGATATTTTTCAAATAAATTACTTCTTGTCTCGTTTTGGTAAAATAACTAAATTCCTTTTGAGTAGTCTTTGATTTAGAAACACACTCCAAATATATAGGTCTGATGGCAGAGCAGCAAGCGTACAGTTGATATATTGCATATTTTACTTACATGCAATTTGGCTTACATCACTTTTATGGTGTAATTGTGTCCTTTAATGGTGTTTTTTCGCTGAAAGTTTGCTGCTACACAGCCTATGTTTAAAGAATGAAGCAACTGGTAACAAAATCAGAGCCAAATCGGGAGAACTGTTGGTGGCAGCACTTGCTTTATTCATACAAGTTTTGAAGTGATCATTCTGAACATTTGATATGGCACATAACAGTTCATTTTTACACACTGAGTTGCACGTTTTGTTGTAGGGGGCTCCAATAGCAACATTAAGGTTTTCAAAATATGTCTTCCACTTCTCGCTGTTTAGATCTTGCAGTTCTGTCGCTAGACTCAACATCGTTTTCACTGTCAGTTTGTCCTTTCCATATGCCTCACTGTGAAAAACAAAACTTCTGTATGAGACAAACATTTTACATTGCAGCAAGGCCCAGGAAATCTACATCATTGAGCTGAAGTTTTCTTCATTACCATTTCACTACAAACAAGAAGGCATTTATAAAAATCTTACACATATACTTCAAGTTCTAACAGAAAATGTAAGAGTATTTCCTGTCTGTTTGCTAACAAAAAGACAGCTTCAATGACAGGCAGATGCAAATGCACACATAAAACACTGGCAAAACTATAATTAAATAATACTGTATTCCTCCTCTGGACTCATCCTCCATGTTCTCAAATTACAAGGATAACAATGCTTTTCATCTTATTCAGCAAGATGTTACTCATTTCATGGGTCTTGGCAAAGTTGCTCTTTGTGGCAACTTCAATGCAAGGACAGGTAAACTCAAAGATTTTGACAACAAATATGGCAAAGATGTTACTTCTGGCATTACACCATTACATAATAACTTTCCATTAGTAGATAGACACATGGAAGACACCAAAATCAATACCTATGGTAGAGAATTAATTGCGCTCTGTAAATGAAGTCAGATGAGAATTATGAATAGTACTTTGAAAATGATCACTCAACAGGCATGTTTACCTGCTGTACGCCACGTGGAACCAGTCTTATAGACTATTTTATTTGTGATTGTGAATTCATGAAGGAGCTTAAACCTTGGCCTAATTCACCAACAAAACTGTGACCGGGTAAAAGGTTAGTTAACTCTGTTACTGAAACTTATATATCCAGAAAGTTTCAAAAACACAGACTAACTATCAGTGTTGAGTACCGTATATTATATACTCGGATATAAGTTGCCCCTGTGTATAAGATGCACCCCTTCTTTGAGACCCAAAAACTCCCTTCCCAGTGAAACCTGTGTATAAGTCGCATTAAATTTGACTGGCGCCAAAGCAATACATGGAGGATGATTTAATGGTTGAATTCCATCAAAAATGGCACTTATTTGGGTAAATTTACCTTCTACATAAGCTAAAATTTGAGAAATCAACTCGAATCGACATTGTTTATGTCTATGCGCCACCATCTTGGCCATCTTCATCATGTTTTCTCTTGCTTGAGATCTCGCGAAAGCGAGAACTTGGCGAATTTGACAGCACGTGTTTCAAAATGGACAACGAGTGCTATGAAAAGTCAGATTTTGGCGGTTTTGGCAGGAAAACTTTGACAATTTGGTATATTCCACGTATATGACGCACTCGTTCTAGAGTTTTAATTTCTAGGTATCAAAAGTGTGTCTTATACCCGAGTATATGCGGTATGTACATGTATGTTTGAATAAGCCTTTATGTGCTTGTACATACCTGAATTTGTAAAGTTGCCGCCAACTGGACTGGCCTTCATTTGCCTTTGGTAGATCCAAGTAGAATTGGGTGTAATCCTGCAACTCTCCTTGGGCGTCATAACTCAGGTGACGGAAGGTTGGGTTCCGAGCGAAGGGTGATCCAGACCAGCGCCACGGAGTGATGGACGGTAGAAGGAGATGGAAAGCCACAGCTTCACCTATTCAAAGAAAAATACCTATAATAATGTTGAAGTTTTATTACAGATCTCATATAAGTGTGCCATGTTCCATGTGAATATATGCCCAGATGATGTCAGTATTGCAATACTGACATCACTATTGGCACTCCAAGCTTGAGGGTCAATTCCAACTGCTACCAACAATTCAGGCTTATGGGCTGTCTAAGTGTGAATGAAAATTGATTAATCTGCATTCATTGGTATGGTTGTTTGATTCAGTTGGAGCAGGTGAAACTGATACGTTTGAGCCACTTGCTTGATCCATCATAGACATTCATGGTGTCCTGTTGTGAAATTTCTCATTGAGGGCAGCACCATGTGGCTTTTCAGCCTTTTAGGGGAGATCTGTGCCAAATAAACTGTTCAGAATTGATGACTGGAATGGGGATGAAGGGGAGATTTTTTGGAAGTGAATGTGGCGGTGTTGCATGGGCATACCAGAGGATGAAAAAAGGGGGGGGTAGTTGCTCCCAAAAAATTTGGGAAAAGGTCAGACAAGTAGGCTAAGAATTCGATCATCAAATAAACATTATTGGAAATCAGTGATAAGGATGCCACCAAGCAAAATTCCCCCCTCCCCTTATGTCTTAAATTCTGAATGGTACCTGAGTATATTATTTTTGCCAAGACAGAGCAGCACATGATAACCTCTCAGACCAACAAATGAATGTGAGAGTGAATGAATTTGTTTTGTTGTAAAAGTGCTAAAACTGATAGCAGTTATACACAAAATCCATGCATTATATATAGCTGGATATTGTAACTTTTGGATTTATTCAAAACATCAAATTGAATAATCAATGTTGAGCAACAATCTAACAGCTTATGTGTGAATTTATAATGGTGTGATCAGTATGGGTTCCAGGTGACATAGCTGAAACTGCGAATATACCAACTGTGAAATCATTATGCGGATACTGACATCACAAGAGCACTGTGGCAGTTGAAAAGAACATGGCACACTAATACGAGATCTGTAATAACGGTAAATGTTTGTAATATACAGTAAACCAGTAGAGTTTTAAAATGTTTGAGGGAACCCGACTTTTTTCTTCAAGGCATGTCTCACTTTATTGATCTGGGAAATAACTTAAGCCCAGCTGAAATTTAAAGTTAAGAATTTTGTAAACAAATCATTATTTTAAGAAACAGATAAACATCCTTACAAACCAACTTGCAACTTACCGCCAAGGAAGAAAAGGTTGAATTCATCGAAATGCAAATGGGCGCCATAGACAGCATGGATGACATCTGCGTTGGACACCACTATGTCACCAAATCGTTGGTTGTACTCATCAGTCATCATGCAGTGGGAGACTGGGACATGTGTGATGAGGTGCACCTGAAGATACAAATACATTAATGTAGTTTTTAAAATAGATAATCCAATAAACACATACAGTATTGGTTGAAGGTTATAAACACAGTGTATTTCATATATATTTTTATCCAAATATGACACATTCACGCATGGTAGTGAGCGCACATACACGCGCGTGTACATGTAATTGCGCGCATCATTATGCGTGTATATGCCTTCACGATCACCTGTGTACATGTCATCCAGCACAAGCGTGTATGTGCCATCAAGCGCACGCGTGTATGTGACATCGTGGATGTGACATCCAGCGCAAGCTTGGACATGCTATCCAGCGCAAGCTTGGACATGCCATCCAGCGCAAGCTTGGACATGCCATCCAGCGCAGTATTATCCATATGGTTCTGAACCCCTCAGTACAGTGGCGTAGCCACAATGATGGAAATGGGGGGCGCTCCTTTTACAAATTTAAGTTACCTTTAACACTTAAGTAATGTTTAATTTAACTAGTACAAAAAAAAGTAAGTTTTTGTAACTTGTTTGTTACAATTTATTGAAATAATGGCATGGAAAGCAATCTGTGGGGGTGTGGGGGCGGCAGCCCCCAGGTTAACATCTAAAAAACGATTGTTTTCACTTGCCAAATATGGTCATTTTCATGGCCTCAAAGCCCCCCCCTCCTTCACTGACAGATTTCTAGCTACACCACTGCCTCAGGGTTGTTTTATTTTCATCTGCTCATATGCGCTGTATAACATATCCACGCATGCGCTGGAAGCATGTCCACTCATGCGCTGTAAAACATGCTCACAGGTGCGCTGTAAAGCATATACACGCATCCAAAAACTACGCGCGTGCGCGCTATGACACATCCACGCGCGTGTATGTGTCAAATCTAGCACATCCACGAGTCCTAAAAGCGTGTATGTGCGCTCTAGAACATGCGTGGATGTGTTAAATTTGGATAAAAATATACCTCAGTATTTGCATCAAAGATTTAATACGATCATACCTTTGAATTTGCCAATCTAGAATAATTTAACAGTTTTTCAAGCCACTCAAACTGGCCGCCTGGATCCTCCCCACTGGCAGCATTATTGGAGCTGAGGTAGAGGTTTGTGTTCATTACTATTGCTGTCATGGCACCCCCATCCAGGTTTATAGAAAAGAAACCGGCTGAAAAAAAAAACAACTTAAAAATGAAATGTACATTCAAACTGGCCGCCTGGATCCTCCCCACTGGCAGCTTTGTTGGAGCTGAGGTACAGGTTGGTGTTCATTACTATTGCTGTCATGGCACCCCCATCCAGGTTTATAGAAAAGAAACCGGCTGAAAAAAAAACAACTTAAAAATGAAATGTACATTCAAACTGGCCACCTGGATCCTCCCCACTGGCAGCTTTGTTGGAGCTGAGGTACAGGTTGGTGTTCATTACTATTGCTGTCATGGCACCCCCATCCAGGTTTATAGAAAAGAAACCGGCTGAAAAAAAAATCTTAAAAAATTTACAGCTTTGCATATTGGTGTCCAAGGTCTGACCGACTCGACATTAATTGGACAGTAAATTCGATCATCCCTTGTCATATTGCCTTTTTCTTTCTTAGTCCTACTTAGCATAAACAAGCCTTCATAAATACAGGACGTCTGTCCATCATTGGCAACTCTTCTATCCAAAGGACTTTATATTGACATTGGACACAGAATGCACTTTGTTCACTATATTTGATTTTTAAGAGGACTGCTTTCCGTCATCAGGTTTTGTAAATCAATCTATGTCACACCTTGTTCTACAAACCTTTTTTGAAGTTTGTCTCCTGGTCGTTAGGGATCCATTGTCTCCACATGTCATAATATCTGTCATACAAGTCGTCGGGGGTGCTCAAGCCATTGTCAGGAAGCTGGTTCTTAGGCCACCAGTCATGGTTGCCGAGAACAGGAAGTATTGGCACTGACGGATATGCCTGGAATGGTGCAACAAAGCAAATTTATAAGTAACTGATGATGCAGTCATACAATGAAATCTGAGAAGTTGTTTGATGTACTGTGCTACATATCTGTTGCAGTTAATTGATTTGCAGTGTAATTTAGATTTCTTGGGATATCATGCAGTAAGGTGGATTTTAACTTGTAATTGATAATTTCATCATGATTTTAATGTGGGCTTGGATCTAGAACTTTAAACTTTAGGTTTTAGTTTCAAGCTTGATCTCTGATGCAAGCATTTGTTATTGTTTCAGGCTCAGAGTTCCATGTCATGGCAGAGGGAAATGTGATCATGTCAACAACCACAGGAGTTGGTTTTCAACCATCTGCAATTTCTATCTGATGTCACTTAGCAATGTGTTCTGTTTATTATTCTATGTACATATTAGTTGCAAGCAGTCTAATGTCAGCATTTGGTTTTTTTATGTGCAACAAAGTTTTACGCATTAGGCCTACATATGCATGTATGGCATCAGGTAGCATGTCAAAGTTCCAGTTAAGTTTGAAATTTAAGCAAATCTTGTTATTTTCATGATCGAACTGTACATTTGAAAGTCAATATGCTGCCTACCTGAAGAAGCAGATTCGTGACATTTTGGACTATTTCTGCCATGTAATCCTTAGTATAGCGAGTGTTTGCTCCGTCATGGTGGCCATTGTCTCTGAAAAACAATTTAAAAAACATGTCACCGAAACAGAAATGAGAAACTATGACATTTCACTCTTGTTGTTTATTGCTAGGTCTATACATGTATATATTTATGCATAAGTCTAAAAATTGAAATAGTTCTGTTTGCTTACCCTCCCCAGATGACGAACTTGGGATTTGGGAATTTCTTCTGCATTTCCCTTACTGCACTTTCCACCAGGGCCCATGGAGGGTCACACTCGAAGTTGCCATAAGTTCCCCTGGTGCTGTCAGCTTCTGGATTGCAGGACTCATCTGTGTCACCATAGGTAGGGTCATAGTGGATGTCAGTGATGTACAAGAAGTCTCCTTGGCCTAAGACATACATAATACTCAGTCCTTTAGGTCTGCATTCACAACTGTGTATCCTAACCTTTGATTATTACATATACTATCTCTACCATGGTTACTAACCATGTAGGGGAGAGCGGGGCACAGTGAGACACTTTTTTTATTTTCAAGTGTTCCAAAATGTTGGCAATAACCAGTAAAATGAGATCAGGTCTATATTAAAGATAATGACGTTGGGTATATTGTCCAGTGGTTTCAGGTTCCTACCTTTTACAGGTTTGGAGAAATTTTGAGTTTAGTACATGCTCGTCAACGGGGCACAGTTAGACATGGCATCGACTGCCATAACCGCCGATCCTCAGGATCTGCGGAATTGTTCCATCAATTGTTGCTACAGAAACTACAGTACTCGTATAAAAGCAGCTGGCTTAGTGATTTTTTAGGTCCATTTTTGAGCATGTTTTGAAACTTCATCACAGAGGACACATGCACGACTTATTTAACCTGCCGCACCTGTTACATACTAATCATAATTCTTTCTGATGCTTCTCTTTTGATATGACTCACTAAAATCAGTAGTTTATAGCAGGCATTTTGTTTTTAATAGTGAATTGTGAGCTATGCATTACATTCTGGTCGTTTTGAGTGTATTTTGTGATGTCTCACTGTGCCCCGCCTCAAACTGTCTCATTGTACCCCACGCAGCTCTCTTTATAAAAATTTTAGTCCTGCGGACCGGATGCCTTTATTGTGGTTCATCATCTCACTAAACCAGGACAAATAATCAAGGTTTGAATCCCTGGCAATCGATTTGCATTATAACAATTATAACAAAAAGTCATTCAGCTAAATTATTTACTTTTACTGGCTAAAAACCAAAATATTGAAATTCCACTCTAGATATGCTGTGTAGGCTTTCAGAATATAGAACAGTCTCTCACTTATTTACTTTTGTACTATACAAAAGAGGGTTGATCTATAAACAGCACCAGCGAGACACAACGGGCTTTGTCTCACTGTGCCTGCCGTCTCACTGTGCCCCGCTCTCCCCTACAGTCGGTAGCCTGTTTCAATTACATTGTACTGGGATTTTCAGTCATTGAAGTGACAAAGGTATGGCTCATATAAGTATTATGATAAGTACATGGCCTGTTTTTCATTTCTATTATACATTCATTAAGGTGTATGTACTTCTCTGTAGAGTATTTATTTTAAAAATGTAAGCAATATTATACCAAATACAAGAGGTTGATGATAAGTATAGGTTATTCACCATGAGAGAGGGAATATGTGATTTACATTGTATCACCCGAGGGCTTTAGCTCGAAGTATGATAAACACATATTCCCGATCCCATGGTGAATAACCGGCTTATACCATGAGACAAACACTCAAACAGTAAACCATGAGACACTAAGGTGACATTATCGCAGTGAAATATTGGCTTGTGATAGGCTGATAGAGGTATCGAATGGTATATCCTAGTTAATCTCCCGAGTAATTATTATTTACGTCATACATGGTGTGACGGAGCCTCATCAGTCCTTAAGCTAATATCATTATGTCTGTAACAACATTCTATATATATCCATGTAATCAAACTTCTGACAACTAAATTCTACTTAATGTTGATTCTTTTATGATGAATATTTAAATACTTCCGTGAATAATTCATACCTGTGGATGTCTTCAACACCAGAGCAAATAAGAGGAGCTTTCCCAGAATCTTCATGCTGTTTGAAGTTACCTGTAAGGCAAATAAAACAATATCATACCTATAATAGCAGTTTCAATCAGCAGTGATTGAGCACTGCTTTAAATCATAGCCTATAAAAACCTTTTTAACTTAGCTAAATAGATTTACAAACCATCGCGAGAAATTTTAAGATAACCAATAACAGATAATCCTGAACTACTGTCAGTCCACAGTGCTAATTAAAGTTGTCAAGATACAAACATCCTGCACTTTTTCAGAAATATTTTAAACATCTGTAATCCTCCTGAATTTATATCTTTGCAGCTCGTTGTACTTGTCGTACACTGCACTGATCTGCATTCATGAACGCTTCACCTGTTGCCTGTCAATAAAATTATCTGATTCCAGTAAAAGACCACTTGTGAATCACTTCAAATAATTTTTCATCAGCTACACTTAATCTGGACTTGATGAAAACAAATGTTACTCTATAATATGTTTAATAAGCATCATTTTATTATTGTTTCATATGACATTTCCTGTAACAATGTTGACTACAGCCATGGCCCTAAGTTTTCACTCAGCAGCCATGCTTCACTATGGTGCTATAATTTTGACCAATCATAACAAAGTAAATACCTGCTCAATCTTCACCAAAACGACAGGAATTATAGTTAGCATGTACTTGGAGGTGTTCTGATAAAAATTGTTGAATGGAATAACAAACATAATAACTGTGAGGCAAAATACTGAATTAGTTGAAATCTAAGCATATGATAGTTCTGATCCTATATTTGTCATTCACATGATAGTAATTTCCCCAAAGTATCTGGATGTGTTGGCCACACACAAAATTAAACATTCATGAGAAAATAACAATGAAATATGCGACTTTAACGTTGCTTGATCGGATTTCGCTTGATGTGTTTATGATTAGAAAAATTGTTAATTTCTGATGTAAGAATAAAGTAGTAAACTGTTTTTCTTATTATGAAATTTAATTTGTTTCATAAAATTTCACATTAATGAAAAGCATTTGACACAATTTTCTTTCAAAAGAAGAAGTGCAGTTATTTCCTACACCTACATAAAAGTTCGCCATATTTAAAGAAAAAACCTGTTCTAGTAAAACCCGATGAACGGAAAATTCAACCATGTATTTTATAGTAATTTTGTCATGAATGCTTTGTGTACAAAACACATCCACAAACTTTGGTGGCTGTTACTACCATGAGAATAACATGTAGCATCATAATTGATTTTATGCCTAAAATTCAACTTATTCATTGTTTTGCATCACTATCACTGTGAAAATATCATTTAATGCAATTAGTTCTACCAGAACACATTCTTCTCTGTACAAACTATAATTGCTCACGATTTAGTGAAGATTGAGCAAGTATTTGCCTTGTTATGATTGGTCGCAATAATTGCACCATGGTGCAGCATTGCAGATGAGTGAAAACTTACTAATCAATTTGTTATTGTTTGTACCTGTACTTTCAAATTGATACAATCCTGCAAGGACACTTTTTCAGGTTAAAGGAGCTGACGTGGCCATGAAGAACTATGGCCACTTATGGGCTTGAGGGAGGTAATGACAGAACTGTTTCACATAGTTTGATATGATGTAATTTCAAAGTTTTGCAAAGTTTTATGTTTGTGTTAACATTGAGATTAATTATTGGGTGCGCTCGTTTGTAGACCGACCACATGGTGGGTTGACCGAGGATAGCTGATAGCCTGGTCATTGTCCCAGACTGAGTTGTCTGTCTACATATGGCAGCCATCGTAACAAATGTAAAAACAATCAAAACCTTATTTCAGAGGGTCCTAAAGCATGTGTTTGTGTTATTTAGACTTTTTCACTGCTCCCAACATAAGAACAACGAGCAACCAGAGGCAAACGGGCCACTCTTCGCGTGTGTCGAAACCCAGAAGTTTATTTGCCTCGTGTTGAATTGGTAGCTCGCCATGCACCGCCGTCATCTCCATGACTGTATTTCATATTACCATTCTGTTCATCATCTTCCAATGGAATGTTTGCCTCTAAATAGCCCACACTGGTGCTGATGGGGCGTAAAACACAAACTCACTCACTCACTCACTTCTAATGGAATATACTGTACAACCCAATTAATTTTCTAAAAAGATGCTCACATTTGCTTGCCCCCAGCTCTACCAGGCACTCCCTTGCTTTTGCATGTGCTCCTCTGTCCAGTGTCCTCCCTTCCACTCACTTACCTGTAGAATGGAAACAGTAAATTTCTATCGATGAAATAAATATGAATAATTTTCAAAATGTGTTAAATTTTGTGCATAAATTTGGTAATTATATGACCTTTGTATCATAGAGTGAGGTTTCCGATCAATATTCGACATTTAAGCTGTATTTATCCTCACCGTCTATTTTAATCAATGCAATTGTGAATACATGTGTCTCTCAACATTAAAAGCAGAAATTGCAAATTATATGTGGATAACTATACACTGTGTACTGACCAAGTGACCCAATTAAGGATTTTCTTTGTTTACATTTTGCTAGTTTTCATATATAGAGCAAGCAACAGACTTTGCCATATAGCCAGTATGCTGTCTTATAGTACACTCAATACACAATTACACATACAAAATTTGGAATCAATCAGTTAAGTATTCTGGGAGATTAGGCAGTTTTAGTAAATTTTAGTGCATTTTTTAATAGAATCACCAAATCTTTTGATTACTAAATATTTAAAGCTTGAAACATTTCACATCAAGATGTCTGATACATAAATACAGCATACTGGCTATGCTATATTGTAATTACATTGTTTTCTAATCTAAAATTTAAGAATTTATGATTAACTAGGTCGCTTCACATAGAGCAAACGGTACACGGTGTATATGAAGAGAAATACAGTTAATACACAAAGTAATAAGTGTTATTCAATGCATGGCACAGAATGCAGTAATTGCTCGATGATGCCTGAGCATCAGGTTACTTGGTTGTTTATTTGCTTCTGCGACTGCCAATGATGACCAATAATGACAACCAGCATCTAGAGTTCTGTTGGACATTAGCTTCACACTTCAAAGGCAAAGACTCAAACGCATGTACACATTGTTTGCACATTTGTTGTTTTTCCTGGCGTATTGCAGAATTACACATGGCAAGGATATTTTGTCGTCAAAGGCATTGTACAGAATTTATAACTTTATAACTTGGAGGGGAGGGGTGGGAGTTTTACCTTAGACTGTTGGTATTTGATGGGATGCATAAATACCCATATCAATGTATTGTCCACAGTATATAAAGTTATGGCCATATCTTTACATACCATAAAATGGGGGTTACTTTGGCCGTTTCAGAGCACCAAATTTGTGTTCTGAGAAAAACTATTTGTTGAATATCAACAGTTTCATGCTCCAGCACAGCCAGTACATTGAGGTTTTCATCTGTCTAAAAGCCTTCCAAAATCTGTAATGGTTCTATGTTTTATTACATAATTAAAGGGTCGGCTGAAGTAACCCCGGAGTTGGGGTGACTTTGGCCGCCTTACATTTTGAGCATGTAATACCATGTACCGTGGTAGAATTTAATTAGTTATATTATCTTAGCCACCCAACAAACTGAGGAATGTATTTTGGTAATCTAGAATGAGTTGTGAGATTTCTGAACCAAAATTTAGTATTGATATGTGTACAACACTCTGTATTCTACTGCCTCCTAATTCAGAATGACTTAGTGTGAACATACACCAGTTTTTAGGTCAAATATTTATAAATTCTCGGATGTACAAAATAAGAAACAGTGGCTGTAAAGCTATTTACCAAGCACAAGAATGTAAGATATGCTACCAATCATGAAAGGTGTCATTTTAAAACAATTTTCATCAATCATATGACATTTTACATTTCTATTCTTATTTTCAATTTTTTTTCGTAATTCACCAATGTAACACAATAAACACCATAAAAAATAATTACAAGATGAAATAACTTTGTCTAATGCTATTTTGGATGAAATCATACGTCTACGGTAGTTCTCAGCTTCCCTAGAAGCCAGTACATCATCACTATGTTTTGCTTGTTAAAAGACATAAATTTCAATTATTGCATTGGACCATGTATTGTATTTCTTTAGCATCTATGGCAGTAAACATACTTTACAGGGTCATACACCTGTTTGTCAAATCAAGGTTGACAGCTCCTTGACTGCTATTAACTACAATCTGTTCCAACTCTTGCCAATTGCCATTTCAAGGGGTGGCCAAAGTAACCCCGACACTGACTTAGAGATTTGGGGTAACATTGACCATACCCCTAAACTCACTAAATTGCATAACAAATCCTGTGTAGTTTGAAGCTGTGATTTTCAATGCGTAAGCTTGCACTTGATCCACCCAGAACAAAGTCGAAACTTCCCTGCAAACCACACTTTTATGCAAATCTGCTTTTTCCCCGAATTCATGGCCTTCACAAGAAGCACTCGTATCAAGATATTGAAACAAAATTAATGCACATAAAAAGTAGACAAGTTACTCTAGCAGATGCAAAAAGAAATTTCCTGGTATCTGTATTGGTTTGAGAGATACAGGATACTGAATCTTTTTCTCATTTGGTGGCCAAAGTAGTACAGAACGGCCAAAGTAACCCGGTTTTACGGTACAGAGCTAGAGGCTTTGTCTAACTTCATCTGTGATTCAAATAGCTCAAAATGTATCAATTATATTAGTTCTACCACATGTACAAATAATAACATAAAGTGATTAGATAGGTGCTATTTCAGCTTGTGCACTAAATACAGATAAGGTGATACTGATAACAATAATTACAAATTGTCTTACCTGGAATCAAGTAAGTTTTTTTACTGGCTTAAAACAGTCAACAGAAAGGTATAAATTCGTCAGATCAGAGACATGCAGGACAAGGATTCAGATTCAGTCAGATTACAGTTATTGAATCGAAATGTACTGGAGCTACATCAGGGTGCCTCATTTCAGAAAAAGTTTTAAATTTCCTACTTCCTGGTGTTTCATGGTGTTACTTATGTCAGAATACGAGGGGTGTCCCAAAAGTTCTGACCATTTTTTTTTGCAGACATTTCTATTTAAAATAGCTAAGTGAAATTTTCGCAGAATAAATTTCAGGTATTTGACCATCTATTTTGAAAAAATCAAGACTGTACGAAGTGTTTAAGTTACTGTTCTGTTACCATGGTTACAAGAGGTCTGTGCACCCAGCGCAGCTCAATTTCTCACACGAAATGCAGCAAATTAGCTGTGTTAAAAGTCAGAGAATTTATAGTAAAAAAGCAAATGATGGCAAGAAATTGTATTTCCTGGTAAGCTTGCAGTCTTTCAAGATACCTTCCATTAGATTAGGGATGCCAAAACCTGCTAGGTGGAGCTGATCGCAGTTTTGCTTCTTGTGAAGAAAAAATGACACCTAAAATCTCAGTGCATAGTGGTCTCACTTTACAGGCTTTTTTACATTGAAAACAGTTTAGAATTTTTCGAAATTTTATGGAATCTGTTTCTAAGATATATTAGCTTGCTGTATTTCACTATTTGGTTCACATGTTTACATTTGCCATCTGAAAAAAATTGAATTTAAAACTTTGGAGATGAGAAGGGACATGAAATATTTCAAAGACGTGCATCTTTTTCATATTGGAAGAAAGCCAATACTCTCATGAAACATTTTGTAGCCTTTGCAGAATTTTCAGAGGCCGTAGAGTGCCAGCACAACCCAGTTTTTGACTCCACTTCAGCTTCCAGTTAAGGACAAGGGAGACTGACACCTGGTGGTCATTTTATGAAATTCTGTAAAAATGCTCGAAATATCAATGCATTTTTTATTGTAGGATTTTTGTAGATTAAAAAAGTTGTTTTTTAACCAAAATATAATCCATTATGACATTGTCAACGCACTTATTCAAAGTCAAACAAAATTTGATTTTAGCTATTTTATTTTTCAAAAATGGCTATTCTTTCATGCAAAAAATGATTGAGGGGACCCCCGCTTTTTTCCTTCATAAATAGATCAATCTTGTTAAAACCTCAATGCTATGCACTTATCTTTTGGAAAAGCAATGGAGCAGATTTTTTTTTTTCCAGTCTAAAAGACTGGGGGGTTTTTGGGAATTTTTGGAATAGACAATATGTGGTATACCTATCCTTTGCTGTGACAATACAAATTTGTGGCCTTTGAAATGTATATTCCCAAAATACAGGCCTATTTTCCTTTGCAAAATTTGGAGTAAATCATCCAAGTCATGCAAGGACTATAGTCCTTTACCCCCCTTTTCGCGGGGGGGGGGGGGGTAATTACTGAAAAACGAAATTCTCATCCACAGTCTGAAGTCAACCAAGTCAATAACAAGATTACCTAAAAACAAACATTTCTACCGACTTTCATCCACAGTGTAAAGGCAAGTCTTAAAACTGACAACTATGCCATTAAAAACACAAGAAATACTCAATTTGAATATTCACCCCTTTCAACCTTGATTATAAGGGTAAATTACGCCAAGATATATCAAAGTCGAAATTGTACCTGCATTGTGTATCCAAGTCACCCAGAGACAACAGACTAACAATTCGCAAAGATTTTGAAACACAAATGTGCCAGTCAATCAAAGTTATAGCTATTTACCCCCTTTAGTGTAATTACCCCTCAAACATCATTTTTGGTATATATTATGATTCAAATTCATGAATACCATACAGTATAAACACATTAACTTTCATGAAAGTCCCTCCGTTCAAA
Organism: Platynereis dumerilii; assembly: GCA_026936325.1. Classification (NCBI taxonomy): domain Eukaryota; kingdom Metazoa; phylum Annelida; class Polychaeta; order Phyllodocida; family Nereididae; genus Platynereis; species Platynereis dumerilii. The sequence continues at coordinate 76,456,053 of JAPTHN010000002.1, read as the reverse complement.
CGAAGTTCAAGTGTAAGTCTTCATGACTTTCTTGAATGAATAAGGACTGTATTTTTGCATAAACACAAGAAAGTAATTCTTTAATGATTTTGCGGGCATTCATGGTCATGGTGTCACTTTTTTTATAGTTTGGGTTTTCGTTTGCTTCCGAACGCCTGGACTTCATGTTGTTTAATTTAGCACAGTGAGGTTAATTTCAATGTTAGGAAATTTTTTTTGGCTGATTTTTAATCACAAAATCATAGTGCATGCCTCTGTATGAAGAATTATCACTTTTGTTCATTTATTAGAAATGGTCTGTCATCCCTAATTAGATTATAAACAAACATGTATTTATATTTCAACCTGATCAGCTGAGGAAATTGCTAAAGGCTTTCTCCAGCAGTTGCCTAACAGCGCTTGAGACGGTTTGGCTGAAACAATCTGCTGTCAAGAGGCAGTGCTCAAGAACCTCAGGTTCAAAACCCAATCTCATCTGCTTTAATTACCAGATTTGGCCTTCTGTAACTTTGCGTGATACTAAAATATATATATCAGTTCAAAAATTAAAGAAATAATAGTCATAACGAGAAATGAAGCAGTCGCCACATACACTGAAATTCCACAATTTAGGAACAGCCCAGTTTGGAGGACCCAGGTGATCGCCTCAGCACATGGATTGAAGTGATTCACTGTGACTTTAAATGTTAATGAAAAACTTTGAGATACTGTTGGGTTTCCAAATAATATTTTTCATGATCATCCATTGCATATTTACAGTAAATTCCTTGGTTATTTACAAGCCTAGACACTTGGATTTGGCCTAAAAAATTGAGCTGCGCTGGGTGCACTGACCTTCTGTTTCCATGGCAACAGAAAAGTTATTTAAAATGTTCAAACAGGTACCATATTTTCAAAAATGGATAGTGAAATACCTGAAATTGATTCTGTGAAAATTTCATACAGCTACTTCAAATAGAAAGGTCTGTCAAAAAAATTGGTGAGAACTTTTGGGACACTCCTCATACAAGTCAATGCCAAATTCAAGAAAACATATTGATGTTCTAAGGTCCCTCGAGAGCTCTGAAGATAACAGGGTTGAAATTAAGCGTTTTTAGCGATTTTCGTCAGGTATACATATTTCTATTCATAATCTTATTGTGAGAGCACACATCATGCAAAATGTTCATGTTTGTAAATCTGGAAACATAAAAGATGCATTTTCCAACCCCAAAAATAATTTTTATGGTAATATTACCAGTATTGAAGTATTTTACAAAGTTATTTTAAGTGAAAATCGCTAATATTAATGGAAATATCACTGATATACAGAACAAATTGGAACAGTTCTACTTAATTCCTACCCTTAGGAGTTTAGGAGGCTCAATTATAGATAGGCTACCAGGCCTCAAGCTGATTCATTAGTATCCACCCTCGCATCAGACTGTTTGACAGCTTGACCTGCGTTGGCCAAAAAAATGAAAATATGACCGAAGTCATATCCAACTCATTTCTGTAACAAGTTCAACAAATTCTGTCTGAACTTTCTGAATCACTGAGGCCATCCCTCCGGCTAATATTGCAGTTAAATCTTGGCTGACATGATCAGTCCTGCCTTAGCTCTAAACGCCTTCTCTGAGCATCCCACTCACCCCAACTTTCCACCTATCCTTATTTTTCTGGCCTGTCTATCTGTGAGGACCATATAACCTTCTGACTCCTCTTTTATTTCCAATTTCTACTCCATCTCAAAATCGCCACCAGGAGTGCATGGATCTCTCAAACCCCACATGAAATACTCTCTCCAATGTCTTCTCCTGCTTTTAATACTCCAATTACAGGACTAATACTTTGTAAACCTCTAAACCGCTTTCAAAGGCTAATTATTTCACTATCTTTCCCATTTTTACTGCAAGCTCACCTTTAATCCATTTCATACCAAACTCATATTGCCATATTATATTCATGAAGTTGCACTGCAGCACACCTGGTGGTGGGCTCCAACATTACATTTCCTTCAGCTCCATCACAAATATGCTAACCCTTCTTCTTTGTTGCTGTGTCTCATTTCCTTATTCAGTTGCTTACCTAATGTCTGTACAAATCTACTAAATTTCCAGATTGCAACACTTTGCATACACCTGACTCCTGTACATGTACCAATGTATAATGAGGCATCAGACTCAAAATTCAGGCAATGACAGAATTAGTCAGAGGCCTCTGCAACACTTAAATATTCCATCTGTAGTTGGCTATTAAAATTTCAATAAAATATTTGCAAATTGTACCAAAAATTGACAAAAATAAAACAATACAAGTTTGTGGAACTCATTGCAGTGAGGGCCGGCTCTACCATTTGGCGAACTAGGCGGTCGCCTAGGGCGCAGAGCAAGGAGGAGGCGCAGAGCAAGGAGCCACACACATAGCTCCACTGCTCCCACTCACTTTTTCTAGTCTTTCTTAACACCGACACGAAAGCCGAGAGAAAGGGTATGTACAGTATTTATTCAAGAAAATTTGTAAGACTTGAATATTTGCAAAAGGTCATGTGTAAGTTTATAAGTACTGTGATATCATTTTTAATAAAAACTTAACTTTTCTGGCTATTTTATCGATTAATCTCTTTTTGATTTTTTTTTGTCTTTAATTGTGCCCCATCCTTATTTCATGTGCCCCTCCTTGCCCTGCGCCCCTCCTTGCTCTGCACCCCTCTTATCATTCATGTTTAGTTAAAAAGGGACAGGAGACATCTGTTTTCCCTTTAAATTCCGACATTTGACACTGATTCTGTATTTAGGGACCCATGTAGAGTTTGTAGTAATGCAGACCAGACCAACTTGGACTGGTCCGGTCCGCGGTCCAGCCCTGGACCGCCAAAATACCGGACCATCTACTAAATACCGGTTCAGTGTCCAGTGATTTTTCATGTCTAGAAGAGTATCGCATGAATATTGTCATCTCTAAAAATGACATGTATGTCATATAGCTTGTTTTCACCCTCATTTTATAATACCTTTTGAAATGCCGATGGACCGCTTCTGGACCGGTCCAGTAACAAAATCGGACCACCTCATCCTGGACCAGACCAGGACCGGACCACTTTTGTAAATACCGGACCACCCTCTAACAGGTGGTCTGGTCTGCATCACTAACAGTTTGTACACCACTACTAAAAGGAATGTGTTATAATCCTGACAAGACTTTGCGAACCACAGTGCTCGAAATTTGAACATGTAAATTTATTTGGAAGTTAAGTTTCATTCACAAATATTGAAATAGGACTATACATTACAGATTATACTCTTTTTTTTTTTACTGAACATCAGGAAATGTATTAAGGAGCATGTATATGTATATGTTGACAGAGGAATAGTAGAACCCTCAGTTGTCATATCTTATACTAAACTAGAATTGACCCATTATAGGGAATGTAAGAAGACCATAACTTATAAGATTAAGAGAGGGCGGTCCATTGAGTGAGTGATATAGTGGACTTGAAGTGTGTAAAATTAACCTGTGTGTGAGGGGGTGACGACTTATAAAGAAAGACCCTTTAAAGAAATTATTTGTTTGAAGACTGGGTAAAGAAAAAGTTATTATTTTCATAAAACGGAGCAAGAAATTAGTTATTTCAAAGAAACTGCCAAGGGTACCCGGACATTAAATGGTCTCCGCCTAATGAATTTGAGATGCATGTAGTGTCAATGGAAATATTGATTGTAATGACATTACAGGCACTGGGTTTGATAGGTAGAGGGTAGGGTAAAGTGAATGAATTGATGTTGATTGTTGAATTGTTTGGCATAGAAATAATAGGTGAATTATGAGTTGGGACAGAGGTTATGGTGACTGTTCGAAGTGTAGTGTGAACAGGTGTAGTCATGATTGGTACTTCACAGATGATTGAGGGCTGCACTATCTGTCAAATAAATAATGACAACTTGGTTTGCGAGGAAATGACAATCCATGTGTTGTGAAATAAGGGCGTTTTTGTTTGGTGATATGGCACAGACATGAGTGGCCGAAGTTGAATGAGATGTGAGCCCAAAAAAAAAACACCTACAGATGATTCTAGTTGTAATTTAATTGAAGTTGGGCTTTGGTTCCTTCTGAAAATTGTTTCAATGCACTGCAGAGAGAGACGATGTTAGCAGCATGCATTTTTGGTTGGGCGAACAGAGAGCACCCAGGGCACTGGAGTAATACATAATAACCGCAATCAAATACGGCCCGATTGGTGATTTTCGATGAATTTCTTGTCTTGATGGAGAGAGGGATGACGTGAATGGACATTTGAATCGAAGGGAAAAGGACTGCAGTAATTGATTGTAACTCGATGTCATCAGAAGGCCATGATTGAAAAAAGAGTATATGTGCAGATTAGACGGGGTGAGGATTGGCAGGGCTGTTGAAGGCCTTGGACAAAAAAAGAGGCAGGAATGATCTAAGGGGCTGAAAAGGGGCAGTGTTTGAAATGGTAAATTTGGGTGGTATGGGTGAGTAGGTTTTGTGGATATAGCAAGTATTAATGTTTTTGATGCCTAAAGGGATGGGAAGGAGGTGAAAATTGGGTGATATTGATGGCATCAGAGGTGGGACCCCAAGTGGCGAATGTGCCACTGGAGTTACACTCTTATATAGATAGGTATATAGATAGGTATATAGATAGATAGATAGATAGATAGATAGATAGATAGATAGATAGATAGATAAATAGATAGATAGATAGATAAATAGATAGATATAGATAGATAGATAGATAGACAGATATCTGCTACAGATTTATTAAAAAAAGTTGTATGCAGTGTTGCTAATAACCGGCATTAGTTTTTTCTTCTCTCTGCGAGATTATGTGTGATATCGTGCCGTTGCAGTCATTTTGGGGACCAGCTGCTGTTTTGTACAACTCCTTATAGTCAAAGGGGGTGGTTTTCGAGGCCGATAAAATTATTGTTAAATCAGCTTGTCAACACTGGATTAGCCCTGCCGAGTCGAGATCTGTACCCAATCCATGGATCCTTTTCATTTGAAGAGACATACCTGTGATTTATCCAGATGTTTAGATCGACGAAGTCCGTCTGGCCAATGCCTGCCATATTTTCGCCACTTCGCCGGGGCAACACCTGAAGATTACGTCGTCAATCGACTGGATAATGATTGCAATCAACAGTAAACATTCCATTTAAGACTCAGCTATATGTAAATCTGTAGAGTTTCAATGGATTCAATGTTCTGGAGCCCAGAATGCCAGGTTCATAGACCCAGCAAGGGTACAAAATGGCGGCGTGTTCCCGGAAAAAGTTTTAATGTGCAGAAATATGGAGAGCTTGAAATTGAAGAGTTCCGCTATCACGGCCTACCAGCGTCCACGCTGCCACATAAATAACTAGCTGTGCTTTCCCCTATATATTAGAAAAAAGAGCAGCAGAGCAGAGCAGTACAGCAACAAATTAAGATTTTCAAAAATAAAACTGATCATAAGACAGCACAGAGTTTGGCCAGAGAAGCCTGACGACAGGTGCAGTTATAAATTCAAAATGACCTCAGACTCACCTTGATATCAGCTGTGACCCTGAGACCTTTCAAGCCGGCAGTTATCTCTGCAGGTTTGTTTCTTTGTTGCTTTGAGTCCCTCTGTTGTTTGGAGGCCACCAACTGTCTGCGGAGCAGGTGGTGTCAACTGAAGAGCAAGATATTCTTCTCATCATCGCAAGGTTCAATGAGCCTGGAAACCCTGTTTGCCTTGTCAGTATATCATCTATGTCAACAATGGCTTGACTAATACTGATATATTCAAGATCAATGGATAAATACGAGTATGAAGGAACAGCAAACTTCTGGGCAAATAAGTCCATGTCTGACTGTGAGAACAACGACATATAAGCTGGGTCATTGATCAAACATACCACACGTTATATTATAAATGCATCACTGCTGACACTGCGGGGCAAATTATATTTCCTAACAATTTTAATGCTCCCTCCTTTTATTCTTCCAAGCAACATACGCCAATTCAACACTGGTGCAACCGAATTAGGCTTCCACTATTCCTTCTACCTTACCAGACTTATTTGATTATGAGAATCAATATTGCTAAAATAATGTTTCACAATGTCTGTTGTACAGATGTAACTTTCACCAATAGTAAAGAACAACCATTTAGTTACCGTCAGCCTAATGCAAAATTGGCCTAAGTCATTTTTGGCGATCTTTGGCAAACAGCCTAAAAAAACTGACTTAGGCAATTTTTTTCTTTTTAAACCAAAATGACTTAGGCAAAAGTTATTTTGTGGTGTAGCTGCGTTTTTAAGCAACATAAAATTAAGGAGTCCAATTTTTTTTAAACACAAAAGGGCCTTCCTTTGGTACCAGAAGGCCAATTTTGCTTTGGGCTGACGTTACAATAAATGGTAAATAACATTCCCATCTTAAACGAGCAAAGGCAAGCATGCCCGCTGCCCGGGCCCATGTTGTCAACAAGAGATTTGTTACCGGCCACCATCATTTGGAGGCAAAGGACCTATGGAATCTGATCTTTTGACAGGAAGAGTTATCCCCCCCCAAAAAAAAAAAGACTTTTGACAAATACTTTTCAGTGCATAACATGATTACATGAAAATTATATAGCTCAGGTTTTGTTTATTATTATATATAATTTATATCATATTTACACTGAAACAGTTCATCATTGTTAAAATTATAAATCCAAATAAAGTGTTCCAAAAGTCAACATTGTATTACACATGCATGCATGTTAGTCAATCACATATATCATTGATATAAACAACCGTGTAATGTTATTTCAATGAGCAAGCCATGTAGTTAATTGTTAACCAATATTAATTGTAATTGTTCAAAAATGATTAGAGTCAAGGGAGCATATGCTGTTCCTTGTTTAGGCATCAATCCTCAATGAATTATTAGAAGTGTGCAACCCATACTTATTTTGGGAGACAGCAAATACCTTTGAACGCCTTTCGAAAGCGTTCGCTACAGGAACTGTAGATGAAGAAATTTGAGACGAGCATAAACCCCGAACAAAATTCAGTCATGGACATCACAAAAGAGAATGAGAAAGACAACCTCAGCATAAGTCCTTTGGCTAGGAATTGTGAGATTGTGATACCAATGCTACAAATGGTCATGACAAGAAAGATGGAGGCCACTGCAACACTTATGCGGATGATATTTTCCTCTACACTTGACGTTTGTTGTGGTGCATTTCCGTTTGTCAGTTGTCGTCGTTGCTTTGCAGCTTTTCTCAGTTGGTTGAGGAGCAGAATGTTAAAGATCAGCCCAAGGATAAACGGTATGAGAAAGTGAATGATCGGGTAAGCTACTCTTATAAGTCCTGACATTGCAGAACTACGCCCCAATGTAGTGTAGACAAGAATGAATACACGACGGTTTGAAATGGGATCAATCACTTCCTTTTGCTTAAATGCCAACCATATCGGAATTATGTGAAACAACGCCGAAAATATAAAAATGGTGATACAGGTGATTTTTGCCTGAACTGGTCTGTCCAACGATGCAGCCTGCATTGGGGATTTGACAACAATGAGCCGTACCACCATGAGAGCAAGGATTATGCACGTACTCGTAAATTGAAGAGTTAGTGCGATGGCGTACACTGTTAGACTAGTGTAATAGACAAAGTCTGCATTATAAAGGACTGGAGTTTGGGGTACAATTATCATAAAGCCAGCAATACTATGCACAAGGTCTGAAAAGGATAAACATAAAAGATAAATGCTACTGGATGAGTCACGATGTTGTGGCAAAGACCAAATTCTGATATTAAAGATATTTGTTATCAATCCAAGAGTAAAAAAAATATATCGTGATCCAAGTATGAAAGTCTGAAATGTCAACATGATACTTTTCTGTTCTGGAGTCCATTGGTTTGAAGATGTATTTGGCTTTGATGCTGAAGTGGAATTACTCACGATGTTCTCTGTATTGATCATGTTTTCTGCATTGAGAGTTATTGAATCGTAATTATATGTTGTTGCATCTTGAGAAAATACTTTCGTAAATAATCCACTTAGGTGTAGATAGAATAAAAAGTAAACTTTTAAGTAAGAAAAAGCCATTATAATATTGATATAATATCTCTTATAAGTTGCCGGTTTATCTTCCAACCAGTAGATTCTTGGGAAAGGAGAGTGCAGCCCTGAGCAAACAGGTTCTTCCCACTCACAGAACTGATTTTAAGGGAAGAATCTGCAATGCTACAGTTACAACAGTAAATACGATACCTTTTGGGAAAATTTGTTTTAAAATAAATCCAAAATTGTAAACTGAGTCCAGAATTCTTGATTTGATAAGAAATCAGAGTCCAGAATTACAATAAAGTAGGACTTCCAAGTCAAGAAAATTTCTTTTCCAGCAGGTTTAACTTTACTTAACAAAATCCAAAAGCGAGCAATGAAGTAGTAATGAATTTCCAGCTTGCTGAAAGTTGCTCCTTCAAGACAATACTCTTGGCAATGAATCAACATCCAGCAGCAGCGATGTGGTTCAGCTGAAACTCTCAAGCAGCTGATTAATTATTCATGAGATGGCATACACTACAGGAGCAAGAATATATTTTAATATGTAAATGGCGCAGCTATGAAATTCGCTCAGCACTTAAAAAGGTTTTTTTAGGACTTCAATGTATGGAAGGCAGTTATGTTACTGTTTCAAAATCTTGAAAGATGGATATATAGAGAAATTTAGACATAGAAACATTAGAAAGATGAAATAGATCAAAAATAGAATATATATATATATATAGATAGATAGATAGATGGATAGATAGATAGATAGATAGATAGATAGATAGATAGATAGATAGATAGATAGATAGATAGATAGATAGATAGATATATAGATAGATATATAGATAGATATATATAGACAGATAGGATAGCAAATAAATAGAATTGATAGATAATCAGCAAAATAGTAAAAAGGAAGACAACAATGAAAGCTGCCAAATTTAAGTCTATGCTAGATTGTTGTTATCACATATCAATAACAATATCATGATCTGCATGTAAATTAACTGCTCACTGTTACATAATCATCAGTTCACAAAGATTATGTAACTAATTTTGTTATGTTTTATAGTTGTCTGTTTTGAAATGAAATGAATCACATGTTAGAAATTTTATATAGCTTGTCAAGGCTTATAATTAACTATTCCATAAAAATTATAGATGCAGGGAATATTACTGGAGAAATCGAATTTTTAAGACACTTTTGAATATGAATATGTCATGTTTTGTTACAGTCCTTGTCATACTTACATGGAATCTCAAGTTTTTTTCTATGTTGTTGAACTGTGATGTCAGAGATGATGTCAAACTTGCATGGGTTTTTCCAGACCTAATTTTCACTCTGATACTGAGTTGAAACTGTGATGCTCAGTTTGGTGGATTTGTATTGGTTAGAAGCTGGGGAATCTGACCCAGTTTGAAATGACATCACAGCTTGTAGTTAATTTACATATATTGCAATGCTAGAATAGAGTCATCTCTGACATCACAGTTCAACAGCATAGAAAAGAACTTGAGATTCCACGTAAGTATGACAATGACTGTAAATTCCAAACTGAATCATTGATAAGAAGCTGGACCCACTCGACAAAATTTCCTGCTGTCGACCATTGATGTTGAGACCATCACTACACAGATTTTTGAAACCTCTCTTGTGCTCAATTCGCTTTGCAAAACGGCCTATGGCCGTTTCGCTGCGCGAATATAAACATAGGCTGCACAGTGGCATGCTTTCACAGCATTCAGCTGTTTTAGAGCTCTTTGCAGATTGACGGTCCACTGGAAAAATTAATTTTCTTATTTTTAACTTGCAAAGTGGATATGCCACATCATTGACAGTTTTCTGTTGGTTTCCTAATCCTCTTATTTAATGAAGTGCCTCAAGTCATTAATTAGTTTGTTTATTGTCACCTATGCTGCTAGATATTATAAGCACTGATTATCAACTGATTAACCATAACTGATACAAACAAAACATTTTAAGTCTGTGACATCACATGACCAAGTTGAAAGTTGATTTTGAAACTGTTTGGGCCGCTAATCCACAAACAGCTCTAATATAATGTGGGCAACTTCATCTGCAACATTTTTTCCGAGACGTAATACTTTGGCCCCGGACTTTGGCTCTGAAAAAAGTTTAACAGACAACCGGTTTCAAGATGTTACACTGTCATGAAAGTAATACTGTTCAACATTTCAAATGACAATGAGGTATATCGTTACAGTGCAGGCAATTTACGATAAATTTCACTCTCAAAATGTATTACCAGCACACCCAACCGGCATTGTGTGAGAAACGGTTTAAATTAGAAAGATTAGAAAGTTTAATATGTTAGTATGCATGTCCCTCTGTAAGGATCAGTAAGGGGGTGACCATTAGATTTCCATATGGGGCTTTGAGTTGTCCTTGATGGGAAATGTATCTCTGTAACAGCGTGAATATTTCAAGGGTGTGAAGTCACCAAATATTCATTCCTATAAATCAAGGAAGTCCTAGTTAAGAAATACCCGCAGCAGAAATCATTTCCAGACTGGGCAAAAACAATGATTTAGTTTGGCAAAAGTTATCAAGAAAATATTTATTTAAAACAAATTCCAATCCCCCCCCCCTACCGAATTGTTAAAAATGATTATACTATCCTTTGCTGATTATTGCAGCACAGGTACCGGATTCCATTGGGTGACAGACCCATGCATCAGCAGCAATAAACAGAAGGAAGGTTCCTCACTGCTGAATATCCTGATCCTGTCAGAAGCCCTGGATGACCTCAGTGTCTCATTTCATTGGTCGATCTGATCTGGGCCAATAAATTGGGGCAACAAAGTTCATGAAAGCTTTCAGCCAATGGTGAAGAGTCTCACTTGTTGTCAAAACCTGTCCATGTAGTCAGGGGCCATATTCAGAGATTCAAACATGCTGAGGCATTTCAGAGTAGAAGTTGTCATCCCATTGAATTAAGTCAATTTGAGGGCGCTGATTTCAAATTTTGGGGATGACATTCTCTATCTCGCATAATAAGCTCTCAAAATGGCCGAAAACAAAATGGCCGCCAAAAAACTTCAATGAGCTCTAACTCCCTCACAAATTGTCATAGAGTTATGATCTTTGGCTCTATTCCTAGGTTTTTGGGTATGAGAAAACCAAATAAGGTACTTCTCAAGTCAAAAAAAGAATATTTCTGGAGATATTGACAAATTTCATAACAAAAAGTAACATTTTAGTTAAAAAAGGATCAACTCAATGAAATACTACAGACCTAATTTCTGCATTGTTAAAATTTGGATGGGGGGCCCCACATGAAAGGATGCTGTCCTTTTCAGTTGGTGTGTTGTTGCAACACATAATCATAAACCTGATAGCAAAATTTTGCTCTTTTCTTGAAATTTAAATTTTTGGCAACTTGGATGGGCCCCCCTGAGTGGATGGGCCCGTGGCAGCTGCCACTTTGCCACATAGGCCAGTCTGCCCCTGACCACAACTAACAAGCTTGAAGCATTCATCTGGAACTGGGTCCAATGTTGTCAGCTGTGGCTTCAATCTGTTTCCTTCTATTAGCCATCCACTCTCACTTGGTGGTACAATTTCTGGCTGCGGTTCCAGTGCTTTAAGCCAAACCATGATCTGATGGTGAGCGTTCATGATGTGCAACCTCAGTGCGTCTGATGTCGGTGGTAGTAACTCAGCCTTCACCCCTCTCTTGAAAAGAAGGCTTCTTGCTTCATCTGTTGATGTGGCATCTGGTGCCTTATACACTTTACAGATGAACTTCTCGCACAACTGTATAGTGTCAGTAGTGAGTGGGTCATTGCCTAGGTTTGCTACCAGTTGATTTTGTTCCCAAAACACCTGTAATGCAGTCTTCTTTGAGTGTCCAGCCAGGTATGAGGTAGAGTCGGACCCCGTGAAAGCATGAAATGGCAAAAGGGAAAGTGCCACACCAGGTTGTAGATTCCATGATCTTATAACTCCATTAATGGAGATGAACTTTGGTTTTTTGCTGGTGCCTACTCTCATCCAAATGTCTCTTCCAAGGGTGTGACTGTGAGCAAGTAACATGAGGAACACATCAGTGTCTCTACTCCAAATAACAATGGAGTTTGAGTTTGTGTGTTTGCAATGGAGTAACAGCTGTGTGTCAGCCTCTTCGTGTGTGGCTTCAAGACTGCTGAGTTCTGCATCAGACTTATTAAAAAGGACAGCCGTTGGTTCATCCAAACAACCAGAAGTCACCACACATTTGTTTACAGGTGCCTTGTCAATCAATGAATGAGATAGCAGCTTAGAAAGATCAGCTTTGTTTCCCGGATCCAAAAGAAATCCCTGCCAATCCTGTGGCAGTGGCACATCCGGGTTTTCAATTACTCTTTGTATGGGATTACCCCTTTTTTCCTTCTTGCCCTGGTTCCTTCCTTAATGGTATTGATCAAACACAACATGGATGTGTTGGTTATTGCGACCATACATGCTGGCGTACTCACCAAAGGTGCTGAATCCTAAGTTTTGGGGTATTCCAAGCAAAGACTCAATGGCTTGGCCGTCTACGAGCAAAGTGGAGTGTTCCGGTGGAAAGTACTCCTCATCAGGTCGAAATCGTTGGCACAGTTCATCCATAAGAAGAGACTTTTGGCCCACACGTAGATTGCCATCCATTTCTGCGATAGATAGTGGCACAGGCACAAGTTCGTGCTTCATGATTTCATTTCTGCGATAGATAGTGGCACAGGTACAAGTTCGTGCTTCATGATTTCATTCAAGTTGACAGAGTTCTTCTAGCTTCATATGGCATGACTAGCCTTTGCAAGATCGACCTGTCATTGACCACTTTTGCTATAGATGAACATTTAATTTCATATAGTTTTGCAAATGTTGTGGGTTTATTTTTCTTCATTGCATCATTGAATTTTTTCTTTAGCATCCCATCATCACAGAGGAGGAGTCTGTCATGTACAAACTCTTCTAAGAGCAATTGACCTGTACTTCTAGCACTGAGCAAGGATTGCTTGATATCAGATGCTGCTTGATCTTTCGTTGCGAAGTTCCTCAGTTCAGTAACATCATCTGAAAACACACTGAAGGCCTTTACTGCCCTTGAGCTTTGTCATGATTTTTTGAAAAACAAATGTGTGGTGACTTCTGGTTCTTTGGATGAACCAACGGCTGTCCTTTGTGATACGTCTGATGCAGAACTCAGCAGTCTTGAAGCCACACACGAAGAGGCTGACACACAGCTGTTACTCCATTGCAAACACACAAACTCAAAACTCCATTGTTATTTGGAGTAGAGACACTGATGTGTTCCTCATGCTACTTATTCATAGTCACACCCTTGGAAGAGACATTTGGATGAGAGTAGGCACCAGCAAAAAACCAAAGTTCATCTCCATTAATGGAGTTATAAGGTCATGGAATCTACAACCTGGTGTGGCACTTTCCCTTTTGCCATTTCATGCTCTCACGGGGTCCGACTCTACCTCATACCTGGCTGGACACTCAAAGAAGACTGCATTACAGGTGTTTTGGGAACAAAATCAACTGGTAGCAAACCTCGGCAATGACCCACTCACTACTGACACTATACAGTTGTGCGAGAAGTTCATCTGTAAAGTGTATAAGGCACCAGATGCCACATCAACAGATGAAGCAAGAAGCCTTCTTTTCAAGAGAGGGGTGAAGGCTGAGTTACTACCACCGACATCAGACGCACTGAGGTTGCACATCATGAACGCTCACCATCAGATCATGGTTCGGCTTAAAGCACTGGAACTGCGGCCAGAAATTGTACCACCAAGTGAGAGTGGATGGCTAATAGAAGGAAACAGATTGAAGCCACAGCTGACAACATTGGATCCAGTTCCAGATGAATGCTTCAAGCTTGTTTTAAAAATTGTGGTTGCCAAATGCAATGTCCCACCCTCCGCTGTAGTTGTCGCAAGGCTCAGATGCCTTGCCCAGGATGTTGCAAATGTCAAGGACAGTGTTTGAATATGTCATGAATGAATTTATAGTTTTGCTATTGTGTAGTATGAACATTTCAGATTGAGTCGTGGTTGACATAATACGAGGCACAATTTACTCATTGGACTTACATGTTTTTGGTTGACTGAATACAGAAATTGAAATGATAATTGGATATTACCTTGTAATGTACACTGTACAGGTTTGGAACTAGCAAAATGAATGTTTGATTACCTCTGGAGTGAATCAATAGAGCTTTTATAAATGTGTAATATGCTGTATTATTTTCAATTTATGTCCGATTTGTATTCATATTTGAGAAACAATTTTAGTGAGTTATTGAACTTTTCTTATATATATTCCTGGTTTCCTACATGTTGAATTAAAATCAATACTGGACATTATCGTGTCTTTAAAGTTTTCTTTCCATTTGTGTTGGTTAAATTGTGATTTTTATCAATGCCAGCTGGAGGTTCATTGAGTTGGTCTATTTTTAACTAAAATGTTACTTTTTGTTATGAAATTTGTCAATATCTCCAGAAATATTCTTTTTTGACTTGGGAAGTACCTTATTTGGTTTTCTAATACCCAAAAACCTAGGAATAGAGCCAAAGATCATAACTCTATGACAATTTGTGAGGGAGTTAGAGCTCATTGAAGTTTTTTGGCGGCCATTTTGTTTTCGGCCATTTTGAGAGCTTATTATGCGAGATAGAGAATGTCATCCCCAAAATTTGAAATCAGCACCCTCAAATTGACTTAATTCAATGGGATGACAAATTCTACTCTGAAATGCCTCAACCACTTTTAATAAGGCACTTATCGTGTTTTGACCCCTGACTAATGTGTTATTTAATCCTTTCACATTGCTTGACTTGCTAAATATTGGAAGGAATTTTAAATCACACTCCAAATTAAATTCCACTTCTTATTTAATCTTCCGCTAAAAGCATCACAAGTGTATCCAACTATTAAACATCTCAGAAAATAGGTGATATCCATATTTCAAGAAAAATGTATAAAATTGGGATTTCAGCCCAATTTCGTTGGTCTTCATTAGTTTGCAGTCAGCTGAAATGTTGAAGGATGTGTGTCAATGACTCGTGTCTAGGTGTTAGTTCCTTGTACCCCTAACCCCAGCTATATACGATGTATATAAATGTAACAGTTCAAAAATAAGTCCCCCTTTACCAATACTGTAGTACTTCAAAGACCTCTTTTTCCATTCACATTAAAGCTGACCCATTTGTAGGCTTGCATATTGACGTTGTTTCCGTGTAGGCTATTTGTAGCTTGATTGCTTCATTTTTGTCTTAGCCAGCAGACCCTGAGTGCATGTACTCCTCTTTTTTTTAAAAATTGAAGTTTTGGCTTTTCAAAAAATTAAAATTTCCAAAAAGTGCTCGAACTCCTCTCCAATTATTTCTTATGTCAACCAAGGTACATAAACTGTGAAAATGTAACAAGAAGTCCTCAATTGTCTTCTAAATTTGATTTACAGACAAATTTTCAATTGATAAAGTATGCCGCACCCCCACGAAAGAGCGCCTGACTGCTTTTATTACATGTTCCTTTCACATATATATTACAAGTATGCCAGTTAATCCTGGATAACCTGTTCTATATTACAAAAGTTCATAATCCAAAATATCAGGATTTAGTGCTCAAAATCATATTTTACCCCAGAACTCCAGTACACCATGAGCAATTTTGAATGTCATGCTTGAATGAGTATGCTGGACAAAATAGCCACTCTGTAGATAGCACATTCTATAGCAATTTGTGGTATAAGCATCCAGAAATAGCTACTGATTCACTGTTTCCAGCGATTCACTGTGCCCCTTCTCCCCCTACGTGAATGATGCAGAGCTTAAAGACGGGGGACCACCTATGAAAGGACCCAATCCAGGTAGCCTTCATTCTGATTCTGGCACTCAAACAGTCAACATGTCCCATTTTCCTCAGGTAAAATCATCAATACCAGTAATAATACTGTATGAAACAACCCCAATTTTCAACCACATCATAATTCGCAACGAAGGAATACATGAGTGTAGTTTTGAGCAAATCAGGGCATTGTAAGACCATAAAAATAGCATTTTAGTAAAAATTTGAGCTAAAAATTGAATATGAACTGCTGTGAGCTGATTGGTTATGAACATTTACAACTTGAGGGTCATTAGGACTGTCCACTTCAAAGGAATTCAATTATACATTGAAGTTAGAAACCCTAATTACAGTTTAATTACCCGTCATTAGCAGCAATCAGCAATTCTTAAAAAACTAAAAACTTAGAATAATGCAGATAATAATGTTTATTTTTAAGAAAAATGTATGATATGCAACTTAACATAAATCCTGAAATTTTCATCATTCAGGGTTTTCAGACAATGTCATGTACAAGGTTTTCTCACAGAATGCGGGTCCGTTTCATTATGCTGGCTTCTTGAACTTTAGGACAAGATTTGTTATAGTACAGTATTGGCTATGCAGCCAGCATACTATACTGATTGCCCCATACGCAAAAATGTCAACCAGTTTGGTCCCCACCATTTAGTAATGTCAGCTAGAGCATTACAAAATATCTTATGATCACAAATACTTAATATTGTTGCATTGATGTAAAAGTACACCTGCCACTCATTAATCGACCAATTGGTGCAGATACAATTGTTGCAGGACCTGAAATAATTGGGGGTGAGTGGTAACAATTGGGGGTGAATAGTAATGAGAGCAGTTTGTTGTATTTATAGGTCCAATTTTTGGGTGGCACATCCTTGGGGAGATTAACAGACTGTTAGTGACTTACAGTTAGTGACTAGCCCTGGACCCCTGTGGGACAGGGGTCATGAATCGTCCCATTGAAAAATCATGAGATTTAAATGAGAGGGTTTGGTAGAATGTTGTTTTCTCAATTATTTTTACACTTACACCAAAATCAAAAATACACTTTGAAAATAGACAAAATTTGCTACTGACGGCACCTATTTCCATGTATTCAACCTTCCTGATATCTGCTGGGTCATCCTCTGAACTACACAGAGATGTTTTCTTCCTTATGCATTGAGGAAAGGTAATCTCTGATTGGTCACAGTTCTAACTTTGGTGATGATGTCACAAGCAGCAATGGTGACGTCATAACAGAGGTACAGTGACGTCACAGAGGTGACATCACATATCTGAATGAGTGTGATGGCTGGAACTTCCCATATTTCTTGGATTTCACTGTCTTTCTTTGCAATTTTCTCCAACTCAGCATGTTAAAAAATAGTGCCGTCAGTAGATTGGTATGTTGGGTTAATGAAAATCTAAGTTTTATGAAATTTGAGGCATTTGTTTTGTTGCCGTCTTACTTCTCCTAATGCAGTGTCAAAATCTAAAGATTTTGCATGGGAGTACCCATGACCCATGCTCACGCATGGGTCCCAGGGCTAGTTAGTGACTAACTGGCAGTTCAAGACTAACAAACAGTGAATCAACAACAGTTAGTGCTTACTAACAGTAAGTGCCTAACAACAGTGACTTACTAACAGTAGTGACCAACTGATGAACAACAGTTAGGGACAAAATGACTAACAGTCAGGGACTAGCAGTTAGTAACTTACAGTTTCCTAACAGTTAAGGACTAGCTGACTTACATGACTAACTAACAGTTAGTGACTCACTAACAGTTAGTGACTGATTAACAGTGACTGACTAACAGTAAGTGAATGACTAACAGTTAGTGACTGACTAACAGTTAGTGACAATTAGTAACTAATTAACAGTTTGTCACTAACTGACAGTTTTTGACTAACCAACAGTTTTGACTAACTAACCATTTTTGACTTACAGTTTTTGACGACAAACAGTTTTGACTACAAATAGTTTTTGACTAACTAACAGTTTTTGACTAACAGTTTTTGACCAACTAACAGTTTTTGACTGAATAACAGTTTTTGACAAATTAACAGTTTTGACTGACTAACAGTTTTGACTACTAACAGTTTTTTTTACTACAGTTTTTGACTAACTAACAGTTTTGACTACTGACAGTTTGACTGAATAACAGTTTTTTTTACTACAAACAGTTTTGACTAACTAACAGTTTTTGACTGACTAACAGTTTTTGACAAATAACAGTTTTGACTGAATTACAGTTGTGACTACAAACAGTTTTGACTAACTCCCCCTTTTCACTAACTAACAGTTTTTGACTAACTAACAGTTTTGACTACTAACAGTTTTGACTAACCAACCATTTTTGACTACTAACAGTTTTGACTAACAGTTTTTCACTAACTGTTTTTCACTCACTGTTTTTGACTAACAGTTTTTGACAAATTAACAGTTTTGACTGACTAACAGTTTTGACTAACAGTTTTGACTTACCATTTTTGACTACTAACAGTTTGACTGAATAACAGTTTTTTTACTACAAACAGTTTTTGACTAACTAACAGTTTTGACTACTAACAGTTTTTTTTTACTACAAACAGTTTTTGACTAACTAACAGTTTTTGACTGACTAACAGTTTTTGACAAATTAACAGTTTTGACTGACTAACAGTTTTGACTACAAACAGTTTTGACTTACTAACCATTTTTGACTACTAACAGTTTTGACTACAAATAGTTTTGACAGTTTTTGACTAACTAACAGTTTTTGACAGAATAACAGTTTTTTTTACTACAAACAGTTATGACTAACTAACAGTTTTTGACGGACTAACAGTTTTTGAGAAATTAACAGTTTTAACTGACTAACAGTTTTGACTAACTCCCCCTTTTCACTAACTAACACTTTTTCACTAACTAACACTTTTTTACTAGCTAACAGTTTTTGACTAACTAACAGTTTTTGACTGACTAACAGTTTTT
The DNA here is from genome assembly GCA_026936325.1 of Platynereis dumerilii. NCBI lineage: Eukaryota > Metazoa > Annelida > Polychaeta > Phyllodocida > Nereididae > Platynereis > Platynereis dumerilii. The sequence goes on along the minus strand of JAPTHN010000002.1, from coordinate 76,437,213 downwards.
GACTAACTAACAGTTTGTGACTAAATAACATATTTAGTGGCTAACAAATAGTAACTACCAAAACAACGGACTTAATGACTAACAGGTAGTGACTACCTGATGAACAACTGTAAGGGATGCCTGATTAACAGTTAAGGATTGACAGTCATATATAGTGACTTACTAATTAATAGTGAGTCATATTGAACATATGCTCCCCCATATGAACTTGCCAACTCCAGCTAAACTGTCATAGGAATAAAAATAACAGTCAATACTATACACCAGTTAGTGTAGATCAGCAGAGCAGGTATAAGAAGCTATAAGAGGATTTATAGATGAACCCATGATGTGTGTGTGTTCAAGACCTAGTTAGTGAGAGATATAGAAAAAGTATAGTTGGTGTCTCCAGAGTATCGCATGCCCCCCTTGGGATGAAGAGATAGAGAGGGTGAGAGATAGACAGATAGATAGATAGATCTATCATGGGTTCATCAATAATTCCTCTTATAGCTTCTTATACTATATTATGGGTTCATCTGTAGTTTCTCTTATACCATATTTTAAAATTCTTTTGGCAAAACATACTCTAATTGTAAATTTTGAAATCGTAATCACTACAGCCAGCATATATCTTTTTTTTCAAAAAGATTTTCTTGTTTTTATTAGGTGGCCACAGAGGCCACCTCTTCTAAACGACAGAATTTGTCATAAACGAGGGTGTCACAAGATCAATTTTCACAATAACGATCGATTTAAACAGCGTTTTCTGGCATTCAATCAATCACTTTAGTCAGCTGCTTCTCCGATCTCGTTGCATAGAAGCTAATCCTGCCTAGTTTTCGAGGTAGAAGCACTTTATTTTTCTCCATTGGACTCAATGCTTTTCACTTTGACATTTTTCCAGCATTATTGGTTAGTTGATGATTCTCCCTGGACTGTTTTTATTTTCTCTCTCTTCCCAAATTACAACGATAAAAAAATTACAAAATAGATACAACTCAATCCATTTATTATCTACTGCCAAATACAAACTAGTTTTACGTTAATGCATACTTCCATATTTAATTATGGTGACATTTTTAGTAGCCTCAACTATTTTCAGGCTTTCTGGAATCCATTTTGGTGGAAATATCATCTCAAATACTGTATTTTCGCGGTTTCGCATTGTTTCGCCAATTCTTCATAAATCTCGAAATTAGTTACATATTTGAATTCCTTACAAAAAGAGCATTCAAATGAGTACCCGCATTAATGGTAAATTTGGTGCAGAAAGGGAAAAATTGAACATAAAATGTTTTTTGAAGATTTCGGTTCTGAGGTTCATTTCGACAAAGAATTCACGGAAACTATTGATGCTTACATTCATTTGAAAGCTCTTCTTACAAGGAATTCAAATATGTAGTCTGTTTAAATATCAATTGAGATTCCATGAAACTATGGGAAACAGCGAGAATGCTGCACTTTCTTTAACAGTTCCAACAAAATGGACCCTGACCACCCCAAAATCCCTCAGTTCAATCCAGGAATAAATTGTAAGTGTTTTTTAGATCTATAGAAGGAATAATGACCGTTGTTTTCATATGGTCAAACTATAGGCACTTCACAGAAAGCAGGAAAATGAGAGAATTGGTCGCCATTTTGGAAAATGGCTGCTATGGGTCAACCAGGTCAAATCTGAAGTGGCTCCCTATCTTAATATATTCTTTAAGATGTTTTTAAACGGTGTGCCAAGTTTCATGCTTCTATGTATAAATGCACTATTTCTTCCCTATTCATGACAAATCTGCCCCGCTATAATGGCCATTCGAGATGGGATGAAGTGTGAAAGGGCAGTCAATTAAGTCTGATTGCATTTTTTTTTTTTGCTTTACTTTACGCTGATGACACTATTGTCAGGGCTGAATCCCTATCCGATCTTCAAATTGCCCTAAATGCAGTTTTTGATTACTGTAAATTATGGAGGCTAACGGTTAATACCTCCAAAACGCAGGTGGTAATTTTCTCAAGGGGCAAAGTCGGAAACTATCCTCAGTTTAAATTTGGTGAACATGTACTTGATGTTATTGGTGACTATGTTTACCTTGGTGTCAAATTTAACTATAAGCACAGGCATAAACAATCTGTTTTATGTGTGGTGTGTTCCATTCAACTGGTGGCTCTCTGATACGTATTACTATTAGAAAAGGTATGACAGCTTGCTTGGCAATGCTCCAACTTTCCAGACCGAACTGGTACGTTGTCACTGTAGCAGACGACAGAGGTAACAGTAAAATTCAGTAAGAAGATTTGGAGAGCAGACCGGGACACTGGGACCTCCCCCACGCCTCCAAAATGAACAGTTTGACAAACACGATTGTTGATAGATTTTGTCCACCACAGTTAGTAGTTATAAAGCTGACAAAACACAATTGAAAACTGTGGAAAGTGTTGCAGTGTTTCATGAGATTAGTTTTATTTATATGCTGCGTTGATTGACTTGTCCAGAGCGCGTTTTGTCACGCCATTTTAAACTGCATAGATAGATAGATAGATAAATATGTAGATATAGGCATAATGTTTGTACAGGGTAGTTATTTATTTCAATGCAATACAGCTACATGTAAATGAGACTCATGACAGTTGTGTAAGTGATGTGCAGCGCAATTATACTGATATGAAATTCAGTGCATTAATGATATGAGAATTTACTTTCAAATTAATATGTTTAACTTCTTTGCTCAAGTTTGATATTGTTACAGGCTTACTTAGACAAGCCACAATAAAATACACTTCGTGGGAAAAAACATGACTTTCTACAGATTTAAGGAGCCCAGAACCACTTAGAGAAAACGAGATAATTTATCAAAGAAGAACTTGTGCGGCAGTAATAACATTTTACAAACAGATAGGTTATGATCGATGTCTGATTGACACTTATGCTACTATTATGCTACCTTCGCTAGTAAAGGTAACTAGAATGCCCGTTGGATAATTGGAGATTACATAATCAGATTTAAGTTAGGGAAAAGGCAAAGGTGAACAAAAGAAATAATCGTTCTTAGATTTATGGCAAATGCAACTTTGTGATATTTGCATTGCATGGTAGTACTGAAGGCAAAATGACAAAACTATGGATCATCATAAAATGCAAGATGGATTATCAGGAAAAATGACTTTGCTGGAAAGTGTATAGAAGTTGTTTTAGCAGACCCCCCTCCCCGCCGTGATGAGATGTATACATTGTTATTTATTGGTATTTGAAGAAAATATAAGTTTCAGAGAGTCCAATGTTATAACCATCTGTCAGGTTATTTGTCAATGTACCTGTCAATGGAAGTGTATTTCCACCTGTCTATCTATCTATGTATGTATCTATGTATCTATCTATGTATCTATGTATCTATGTATCTATCTATCTATATATCTATCTATCTATCTATCTATCTATCTATCTATATAGCTAGGTATGCACCTGCGTATCTATCTTAGGCATTTATGTATATGTCTGTGATCTATCTATTCAGCATGCTTATATCATTTATGTATCATTCATCTATCTATCATTTAATCTATCTTGCATCTATGTATCTATCTATTGTACTTAGACATGCGCACACTTTCTTTCTTGCAGATTATTCTTAAAAAAATAATAATTATGCCCCATAGTGAGCTTTTATGTCAAGTGTTGTGTTGTATAGTTCAAGGTTATAAACATTAGGACTGTCCTATGCATAATTCTTGAAAATAGGCCTATTATGAAAACGCATTATTTCGGGGGAAATGTCTATTTATAGCCCAGCTGACTGAGACTGTTATGTGGTGCAAAAGTGTTGCATTGGCAATTTGTTGGTGAAACTTGTGTATAGGGAGAGCTTACAATCATTTCACAGGCAAGCGTCTCTGAATTTATATGGTGAATATATAATATCAGGTCAGGGAAATGCATATCAAAAGTGTTGAGATCAGCACATAGGCATAGGCCTACTGCATAAGGCAAAACCCGCGAAAATGCTTGAGGTCACCTGAGGCTGTTGCTTTAGTGGCTGTGCCTCCCTCCGAAATACATTGGCTGACTGAGAACAGCAGGGGGAGTTAGTGCAAGTAAAGAGAGTGTCTATTTAATGGCGTCGTACGTGCATGAAGGAATTTCATGAAAAGGGCTGCAGAAAAAGATGATTCGTGAGAAATAAGGGAGCATTTGCATGAATTTTATTGGCCACACTCAAAGGCAATGTCAGTACGATGCCTCATGCAAAATGCAGTGGGTGTGGGTAGAGCAGGGCTGGAGGAGTAGAGGTGACATCAAAGTTGAAGAGATAGAGTCTTAAGAGTAGAGATATCTTTCTAGTTTAAATTTGTGACTTTTGTTTACATTCAGAATTTTGATATATATAAAACTGCTCAGTCAGCACATTCCTCACTGGATAATGTGGATATATCAAAGAGCTCAGGCGTGTGCCTGAGCGTGGTATTACATGATAACCATGCATAATGCTTAATTTGCAATCAGGCTCAGAGAGGTCACTGAGTGCAGAAGATCCACATTTTTAAATAACATAAAATTCAACAGAGGGTCGCATATAGTAAGTTTTACCTGGCATATTGACTGTAAAAGTGGGTTAAAATTTGGTTATGTACCTCAAATTTATGCAGCAAAGTATACACTAATTTTTACTGCATACAGATTATGTATAACTCATCTATAAATCTTTTTTAGACATATTGATGTAGAAACTCTTTTAAAGCATGTCATACAGGCAGTTGTATATATGGGGCCTAAAAAGAAATGTTGCGGTTTGGAGTTGTCATTTTTGGGGCAAGTCAATCACTGTTCAAAGAGTGTTTAATATTCATTAACCTCAGGGAAACTAGTGACCAATCAGAATGCAGGTGCATGGTTCATGGTTGATTGATTGAAATAAAGATAACACTTTAAGTTGATATCAGCAGTTTTCTTTATAACTTTCATACCATGCAGTGTTGTCAGTTCACAGCTGGGCTGAGATTTCTTAACCCAGATTCAGATTCAGATTCAGATTCATATCATTTATTTACCATTTGAAATCATCATTCATACATCATCAAAGCAATTTTTATGGTAGGAGACCCCAATAAGGCCAAAATGACCGTTGGCTTGGGGCCACCTTAAAGGAAAAGTAAATTTCAGAGGCAGAGCGGTACACTGATTGCAGTGTATCACAGTTTTGTTTTTTTTTCAGAATTAATTTAGAATTAATTCACTCACATGCCAGCTTTTTCGTTGGTCCGTTGAAACTGAATTTTACTTGTACCTGTGAATTTTCTATTTGTGTTGACATGCATGATTGCCCTCACTTCGATTTTTATTACTCTTCTATCCAATTCTAAACACATCAATTCGAACTGAAAATTTGGCTCCAAAATAAACATGTTGTTCTGCAAATGCTACGTGAATATTAGTGTTTAAGATGCAGCAGTTAATTTGACATATTTTTATTATTGTTGGTGTGGCAGTCACAGAAATTAACTTCCGTGCCAGTTCAGTGTGGAACTCGAATTTTGGATTAATTTTTTGCTTAATTTTGCAGTTTAAGACAATTGTCAACACTACCAGGTATGTTTGATATCTAGAAAATGTATCAGAGAAAGTTATGTATGCGACATCCAGGAGTTTTCTTTGTGATAAATGTGAATTTAGAGGAATTATACCACTGACTATGTAGAAGGTCGTCTGCTGGGATCTCCAAGCTGTCATACCTTTTTATTAGTTAATGAGAGGAGTCAGTGGACTGGCCCAGCCAAGTCCAAGAATACATGAATCTCGTTGTTTCTGCCTGTGCTTTAATGGGTCTTTTGTCAAAGCGATTGATAAACAGGTAACCCAGGCCAGCAGAGCTATGTTTGGCATGTTGAGTAAAGCAAAAAATTTGGAATTACCTTTAGACATCCAATGTGAACTTTCTAGTAGCCCTGTATTACTATACGACTGCAAAATTTGGGGAAACCAAAAGTTGGACCAAATTCTTTTATTCCAAAGAAAATTGTTACGTCGTCTCTTACAGGTTAATAAGAGTACCACTAATTGCATGGCTCCAGCAGAAACGGGTTACACTATGTATCCACTGCAGAGAAAATTATTTGAATTGAATGATTATGATCAAAACAAACCATGTAAAACTATAATAAAAGGTATCTTAGACAAGTGTGGTATGTCTAATATTTGGGTATCACAAAAAAATATTAATTTCGATTGGTTCAGAGCCAGTATTGATGTAAAATTAAGAGACATAGCTGGGAAGAATCGTATTGCTGAAATTAATAGAAACGCACCTTGTACAAATTATAGAATCTTTAAATTAGTTATTATGACCGCGGCCAGCCGCTGGCGCGGTCATTTTGCTGTTACCCCCGGATTGTACCATTTTAGGCACATTTTTGGGGATGAATATAACAAGTTACACTCAATGTACAATCATGAAAGTTGCTATATAAACATAACTTTACATTCTACAATCAAACATCTGAAGACCAGGATGATCCAAGGGGTCTTTCATACCTTTCTCGGATTCATGATTTTTCAGTGAAACACCCCACCTTATTGTTATTTTGGCTGTGTGAAGGTTGTAATCGTGATTTTTGGCACTGTGCCAGATTAGAACTGCTTGGCACAGTGCTAGATCACTCCGACTACAGCAAAAAGTCGCCACCAGGGGAACTAATATTTAATCGGTATAGCAGGCCAGCCTTATCTAAGGGTCTAGTAATGGATAGGTAGGTAGGTAGGCAGGTAGGTCAGGTGGCAGGTCAGTAGCCAGTTGGCCTACATTTCATGACAGTTTACTGACATGGGCGAGTGTATACTAAAGGGTGTTTCTATATATATGTACCAATGGTTGTAAAAAAACACCCATGGCAGACATTGATCGATGGGCATACACACACAGATGGGCATACCTGTGGGTGTACACAGATGAGTGTACAGGTGGGCATGCCCACACAGCTAGGCATTCAGGTGGGCATGCACAGACAGATGTGTGTGTACACACACATGGGCGTCCACACACACATGGGCGTCCACACACACATGGGCGTCCACACACAAATGGGCGTCCACACACACATGGGCGTCCACACACACATGGGCGTCCACACACACATGCGCATACAGATGGGCGTGCACATACAGATGGGTATGCACACACAGATGGGCGTACACGCACAGATGGGCTTACACACACCGATGGGCGTATACATGCAGATGGGCGTACATATGGCCTTGCGCTCACAGAAGGCCATACTAAGATTCCGGGTGAATTCGGCGCGTGGGAGAATACGGCGCGTGAAAAATAGTGAATTCGGCTCATAAAAAGGAGAGTTCGGCGACGGAGAGTTCGGCGCTTACTGAATTCGGCGCCTTAAAGTTAAACATAATCATAACTAAACCAGTTATAACTTAATGTAAACCTATAAATTGGTTATAGTTTCACCTGACATTCATTGAATAGTTTTGTTTAGCTACGTCTGCAAATCACGGGAATGTAACTATTTTGCACTCAGCGGCAGTGCATGCTATTAATGAATAGCGCCGACTGAAGTTTGAAGTTCCATACCGATCATGACTGCCATTGAAATAAATAATAGGCCTATTATGTTGTTATTCGTTGTTGTTTTTTTTGGTTTCTTTTTTGTTTTTTCGTTCAATAGGCCTATTTGGTATATTAAATTGTTTGTGACTTATAACTTTCAGTTTCATGTTCTGTATTTAAAGTACCGGGTAGCCTACCAGTGTTATGTTTTGTTTTCAGTTGTCATTTTGTTTAAAGGCCTTACCTATTTTATGAACATATATTAATCCACCAGACAATTGCAGTGCATTGCTTTGTTGACAGTTGGAAAATGGAAAATGTGCTTATAGTGCACGGACGTGGTTGAAATGAATTGCTTGGTCGCTGACTTCAGTTTTCACCTGACTCGTCCCTGTCCACATATCAGTGGACAAGCAAGTAGTGAGTGACGTCACAAAGCAATTGTGAATGAGCGGATGTTGATTACATTGTTGTCTCGACCAATCAAAATCACAGAAAGCGGTACTAGCTACCTAAGGTCATGAAATGCCGTGGATCCCAGATTGGTTTTCACTTGACATACTCATGATACTGACGGGATAATGCCAATGTCAGTGGCGTAGCTAGGATTTTTCTCTGGGGGGGCATTGATGACCCTGAATTTCCCCAAAATATTATCGACAACACGGGGTTGCATTTGACGCGTTCTGAACTTTTGACAAACTTTACTGAAATCTCAAGTAAAGCACATAACATTGAAAACACTATGAATATGATGATGCTATAGTACTGTCAATTTAGGAACTAACTTGTTATATATATATAAATATATAGAAACTGTCATGTAATTTTACACTGAAGTCAGTGGGCATCCACAAGTTTGTTGTCTTTCATCATTCATCACACAGGAAAACTGTTGACCTGTTACAGTATTCAGATATACCAAGGCAAGCAGAGACATCCTTGAAATACACCAAGGCAAGCAGAGACATCCTTGAAAGAGGTATTGGCCACTTAAAAAAAAGCTTTCCCAAGGTGTTGTGGGCATGTAAGCAATACGCAGGAAGAAAATTGCAAAGGTTCGATCAATTAAAAGCCAATAAAATCTGAAAATCGGTCTGAAAGTTCCTGTTTCCCAAAAACGTATTTTGACTTTTCTCATCTTTTTGCTGTTTTCCCCTTTTCTTCCCCTGTTTCCCCTCACATTTCTCAATTTTTTCCCTTTTTCCCCATTTTTGCCCATTTCCCCACTTTTTTCTCCATTTCCCCATTTTTCCTCCCAAAAGTTGTCTGGTGGGGCAACTTGCCCCCCCCCACTAGCTACGCCACTGGCCAATGTTGGTTAATTTGGAATTTTGGCTGGCTGATAGGTCTACCTTGAGCGTTCTTTGTGCCCCCCCCCCCTAAATACGCCACTGGATCATCATAGGCCTACACCAAGACCATACAAATAAAGTGCATTTATATTTATAACAGTCTTGTTTGTTGATGTTGTATTTTTCACCTTTCAACAAGTCAAGGTATTGAAGGCCTGTGCTCAGGCCTGATCAATCACATGAATCAGAGCCCATGATCAGTGTTTATGATCAGATCAGTCCATGAGTGGCTGCTGAAAATACAGGAGGCGTGTCTTTGAAAATTGACCAATAGTATTGCTTGTCAATCATTTTCTGCCCCTCCCCAGACAGATAGGTCATGGAAATCAGAAAGGTGCGTGACCTTTTATTATAACGTCAAACAATGTACCTATTTACTTAGTTGCAGTTGCGCAATACAGTCTAGACTTGGGATGTGGGGAAGCGCTGTCATCAAATTTGATAGCATGCAGTCTACTTTGTGATCAATTTCAAGTTGTCACAAAGTAGCTAGATAATAGTAGATAGTACCAAAATGATTTCATGATCAACAAAATAACTCTTATTAACAATAAACAAAGCCAAATAACGAGTTATTCAGTGTAATTTACGTTGCGCCGAATTCACTTTGGCGCTCGCCGTATTCACTTCTTTTGACTGGCTAATTACAGTGAGTTCGGCGTCGCCGAATTCAGAACGCGCCGAGTCCACCAGTTTCCCATACTAATGGGCGTGTACACAAAGATGGCCATGCACTCACACATGGGCGGACACACCCAGATGGGCATACACACACAGATGGGCATACAGGTGGGCATGCCCAAACAGACAGGCATTCAGGTGGGCATGCCCATGCAAATGGGTGTGTACACACAGATGGATGTGTACACACAGATTGGTGTGCACACACAGATGGGCATGCCAGATGGGCCAACAGATGGGCGTACACTCGACGATGGCCGTACACAGGCATGCACTCACAATGGAAGTACAAGCGCCGATGGCAATACACCTTGAATAAAGGCGCCCCTCAAAAAGATGCCCCTCTTGAATAAAGGCCTCACTTGAACAGAGCCCATCTATAGAGGCCCGCTTGAGTAGAGACCTTTCTCGAATATGTGCCTCCCTTGAACTGCCTTGAATAGTGGCTCCTTGTTTGAGTCCTTGAATTATAGGCCCCTTGAATTATAGGCCCCTCAAATAAAAGCCCTCCTCAAATAGAAGCCCCACTGCACCATGGACAACAACAAATATATATATATCTTTTAATTGTTATTATACAACTGACCTTTTTTACGCCAGGGCTAAACAAGGTGCGCTCATTACACAAATCGTTATTCATCTTTTATGGATCGACACAATCACACTTGATTGCACATCAACCAAAAGGCGTCCAGCGCTGCCCGCGGTCATATTATGATTGTTTGCGATTCTAGTTAGTTTTCAGAGCTACCTCACTAACTTGGAGCCTGTAAATTGATACAACTTGGCTTAATTTAGATGTAGAAATCACAGACTGCTAGTATCTGATAGGAGATATATGTTCCACAGCAGGCACACAGGCCTTGTACTAAATGTAACAGTAACGATCTAGGGAATGAATTCCATTTTGTTCTAATCTGTCCTTTTTTGTCCACTATTCGTGCTATGTACAACAAACCATATTTTTATATCAGACCCAACACCCTGAAGTTTAACCAGCCTTTTTCATTGCCGCTGCAGAGTAAACTCTACTAGTCAAATTCGCTAAATTTGTAAAGATAATTATGGACATGTTCTAACTGTTTTTTTTCTTAAGATAGCAATAGTTTTATTCTTCAAATGAGTACTCAGGAAGTTTCTTAGTGTAGTCATTGTGTGAAAATGCTGTGTGTATGAGCTTTTTTTAAAAATTTTATGTTACAACTAATGTTTCAATATGTGCCAAATCTGTTTTCTGTTTTTTTTTTCATTTTCAACACTTGCCAAATTAATGTTTTATATCCTACAAATTATATAACTCGCATACCCCTGCCAGCTGCCAGGGGTCTTTTGAGTGAAAATGAAGCATTTGTCATTTGTCAATTGTCATTTGTCACTATATGCACTTTACAGTGCTAAGCAATACACGTAGACCTAAGTTTCATCTCAGGTTGTACATACATTGATATTTCATGCGATCTATTGTTACACCCAATAGGCTTGAACTGCCCAATCACTTGATCGGGTGGCCTTTGTCAACCACATGGGCATTTTTTCAATTGGCCCAAAGGCTTGCTTTCCCAATCAGGTGATCGGGCATCCTTTGTCACTGAAGCCCAAAGGCTTGCTCTGGGACAAAAGGTCTGCTGGCCCGATCAAGTGATCGGGCATCCTTTGCCCAAAGGCTTGATCTGGGCCAAAAGGCTTGATGAAAAGTTCCTTGGCCTTTCCAAAAGTCTTGATCTGCCTAAATCACTGAGCTGCATTTTCCAAAAGGTTTGACCCACAAATTCATTGGATTATCATGGAAAAGGGCCAGCAATCCTTTGGGCCAGAGTCCTTTTTGTGCCCGAACAGTAAGCAATTTGCAAAATTCAGTGACTATTTGCAAAATTCAGTGACTATTTGAGGGGAGGGGGTTTTGCAGCCAAATAAATTTATTTTATAGTCAAATTTGTTAAATGAATGTATCAAAATACCATAAATTGAGTGAAATTAAGTCTTTTTTTTTCAAAAACATTTTGAGGTTGATAAATAATAATTTATGGTGGAGTTGAACCTGTGCCATTTCAACACTCTGTCACATTATCTCAGCTGCTCTACCAACTGAGCTAATGAGGACACAATACAAACAGGTAAGAACATAGTATTTAAACTACAAGTGCCACCAGAGGCACTGCAGGTGATCAGGTGATCGGGTGATCATGTGAGCTATTTTTAGACCATGCTGCTTCAGCTTGCTGGATGATCAATGCTTGATCATGCTGCATAGGATAAGATGGGATAGGTAGAATAGGACAAGATTATCACCCCAACTCCCTAGCCACCTTCCTGGCAGTGCTGACACCCCTGCTCCCTCCACTGTCAGCTCCTTGTCACAAGACAGCTTGTGAGCCAAAAATAGCTACATAACCAACAGAAAGTGCACAATTGTATGTAAATTGTCATGGTGGCTTAGTGGTAGTGCACAGGGCTGGAGTTCCAAACATTGTGAGTTCAAATCACAAACTTGGAATTTTTTTTTCCAACATGGGCTTCACCACATGGCCAGGTTCATCTTTACAACAAAAAAGGGCTATTTGTAAAATAAGCATTGATCTAAACAAAATTATTATCAACTATAGGAGGGTGGCAGTTTTATCAGAAATGGCCTACAAAAAAGGGGTACTCCTCCAGGGGACATCTATACAAGGATGCGCCACAGTAATTTTAACCAGAAACTAACACCAATATACACCATTTTAATCCTTATATTATTATTTCTAAAAAAAAAATTTTATTTTTTTTTTTCGAATTTTTTTCTTGTTATTTCACTTTTATTCCAAAAATTTTCTTCTGTCAAAAGATTTTTTTTTGCTTTTTTTTCTAACATCCCCTCCCCCCCCCCCTTCAAGACAATATTTCCCTGACATTTTTCTCCCTGACTTTCTTTACTGAGTTTGAGTAAAGGTGGAGCCACATGTGGCGACTTTGCATCAAGTATATGGGCAACCCAAAGACAGTGATGACCTCAAATAGTTCACTTCGACTTTTTGAAAAGTACAATGAACTTTTCAAATAGTTCGAATGAACTTTTTGAAGACTATTTGAGAATCAGTACTTTCGGCATCAAGACTATTGGTAAAAGCATCTATATACAATTGAATTCAATGGATAAACTAAAATATCACTCTTAATTGTATATTCATTTTGAAGACTTTTTTGGTGTTTTATTAGTCAAATTTATTTAAAATCTAGGGGAGTGTTAATTAGGCCATTCCCTGGGTGTGTCAGGCATGTGGCTCAAAAATTTGCCCAAAAGGCCAAGCAAGATATTACTTTCTTAAATGTTAAAATCAAGCCTGTCCGACTCAAGGAACCCTACCCTATTAAAAACTGTGTGCAGTTAAGTGAGGCAGTGTGGTTGCCATGGTGATGGTAGCAGCTCACCTGCATGGTGTAAGATATTTTGGGAAAAACATCTTGGAAAAAACAACTACATGTGCAAAAAATGTTGGGAAAAAAGAATTTCGGAAATTGGAAAAAGCAGTAGCCCAGTCCCCTCAGGACAACAATGCGAGTACGCTGTGGGAGAAAAAGATAGCCCGGTCCCCGGCTCAAGTCCAATATCCAGTTAAGTAGATCCAGTGAGACTCTTTACTCTTCAAAATCATTGCGTCACAACCGGACAAAAATTTGCCATAGTAACTACAATATCCGACGGCAATATACATTGCCGAGGGTAAAAAAAGAATGCTGGATCTTAACCAGCCATGCTTCTTGAAAGTAGCCTGGAATAGTAATACAGACAGCTGTTGTGCGACCTAATCTTGCACCCTGTCCTATATATATGTAAATGTTGACCCAATTCAATTTTCCTGGGACTGACAGCATACTGCTGCCACTTGTCAGTCACGAACAGAGACACGTGCAGTCAATTGAGTGTGCGCCAACATTGCAATCACGCGGTAATTTTTAAAAAGCACATGTAAAGGAAATGTAACAATGGCATATCTGGTTTGTTAAGGGAATGTAGCAATGGCATATTTATTTGAAGACGTTGTTTTGCAAAGATGGTGAATGAAAATCTGTGGAGGAAGACACATGTCGGAAATGACTAGCCACAGTTAGGCTTATTACCCAGTTCCAGGAAATAAAACTCTCTTGCAGGTTTTCATTGACAAAGCAATCTCATAACCTTTTTATGAAATGGAAGACTGACAAGAAGTAATTTCCGCCCAAAATTCAAATATAGCTCCCTCATAACAATGATGAAATACAGGTTCCAATGAGCAAAGCAGAAACCGTATTATTCGCTTTTTTCCTCATTCAAGTAAAGTTATAATACTTTACTGGTTTGAAATCCGTGATGCATTCCTTATAAATTCTCGTATGATATTAATTTATAACGAGACTGTGATGACTTGTTTGATTCTCTGAGATTTGACCAAATCACTCACATTTTCAGATTTTGGACCCTATCAGCACAGGCACTCTCCTGGACTGACTGTACAGTCTGTTAGAAATAATATAAACAGTTCAACAAAAATAAGTCCCCCTTTGGATAGACTTGAATGTCTCTCAGATTCCATCTCTGATTTTTATGACAGTTGGCTGAATTATAGCTTCGCATGTCGACCTTACATGTGTACACTTACAGCTCAGTGGTATTATTCCTGGCTGAGCCAGAAGCCTTCGAGTGAGCCTACCCCTGTTTTCAAAAATCCCAGGCTTTTCAAATGCATATGAACAATTTCACCATGAGAGGGAGCCACCAGCTGGATAAATTTCATCATGTGTCTGGAGAAAATTTGTTTGTCAATCATATTTAGAAGACAACTAAGGACTTCTTTTGTAACAGTTTTACAGTTTAGGTTCCTTGGATGCAATAACAAGTAATTTGAGTGGAATTTAAACACCTTTCAGTAAAAATTTTGTTGGAAAAGCCAAAACTTTGTATTTTTGAAAATATGGGTACGTGCACTCAGGGTCTGCTGGCTCAAACAAAAAGTAAGCAATATAGCTACAAATACACACGCACACTTTCAATACACAGGCCTAAAAACTGGCCAACTTTCACAGAAATCGGAGAAGAGGTCTTTGAGATATTCGCATTTTTGTAAAGGGGGACTTATTTTTGTTGAACTGTTTATATAATGAGTATCTATTGACTAATACAGGAGTGTGCCTGTGCTATCAGAAAGGTCATAATTCACGAAACTGAGTAAACCGTGAATGTAACAGTGATTGATTCAAACCTACAAGAATCTGCCCCAAGATACAGATACAGGGCAATTACTGTTGATTTTACAGCTATTTCTTTAAGAGAAGTTGCCGTAAAACTGATGGCTTTTCGCCGTATACTCAGTTACTCATGCACTGCAGAAGGTTACTGTTAAAATTCTATTGCTGCAGACCGGCTGTGCTCAACCATAACAGAGACATTGCTGTAATTGCAGTTTGTTAGATTCTACTAACATGACTCTTGGCTGTTTAAGATAACAATAATCTACAGGAAATTAGATCCAGCAGTTATGTCTAAAAATTCAATTTACATAAAAGACTAATTATTGACAGATTTCAGTCGTATTAAACAAGTTGCCCCACCCTTGTTACGCCATTGTCCGCAGAGTTCAACATATTGATGACACTTATCAGACCTCATGGTCCAACAATGTGGCACTGTGGCGGCACTATTGGTGACTTCATGTTTGATCAAACGTTGGCTTGGCGAAAGCAGATGTTCCAGAAAAGGTCAATACATTTTGATATAAAATCAAATTGCTGTCAGCTATAGAAAACCACTAAGAACTGTGTATGTAGTCACTGTGGACCAAAACTAGTTCGCAAAGTATAACATTGAAACATCTTTGATATTTGATTAACTGCCTACAATGCCCTCCATGGTTTCAATGTGAGTTGGCAAAAAAATTCTGTGTTGACATGGCCATAGGAGAATTTGTCTTACCTTCTACAAACATATATAAAATTCGCCTCCCAATATTCCTTTGTCACGGGTGTTCTCAGTTATGGCTTACCTGATTGTCACAATATTTTACAACAGTGTCCTGCTATGTCTGAACTGTGTTTGTATCACTTCAAATTTATCAAAACTTCCGAATATTTACTAAAATGTCAACTTTTCCGTGAATTATGGCTGTCATGCTGCAGTCAAAGCAGGAGCACCAGCAGCAGCCAGTCAAAGTGAGTGTTAGCATTCATTAAAGCGTTACAACACTATAGAAGGAAAGAATGAATGAATGAAGGGAATAAGGAATTAAATAAGGAAGGAAGGAATGCATAAAGGAAGGAATGAGGGAATTAAGAAGGGAAGGAATGAATAAAGAAATGAGGGAATTCAGAAGGGAAGGAATTCAGGGGCGTTACTTAATGCAAGTTTGGGGGGGCTGAAGCCTCAAAGATTAGAAGCGTTGTTTGAGGCCCGAAGGACCGAAGCGCGAGCCATCCCGAAATCCAAAGATTTTAGATGTCTGCTGATCTATGCACACATAGCAAATACATAAACTGCAAAAATGATGACAAATAGTGCACAACATATTACGTACAGTGTCTTTTCATGGGCTCTGGTTATTCATTCACTACCAGCATCATACAAGTAAAATTATTTTTGGCCAAGATTTTTTGGGGGGCTGAAAGCTCCATTTGGGGGGGGGGGCTCAGCCCCCCCTAGCCCCCCCCCCCTTAGTGACGCCACTGAAGGAATTAATGAAGGCGTGACGAAAGGAATTGAGGAAGGGATGAAAGAAGGGGAAAAGGCAAGAAGATAGCAAAGAAGCAGGGCGGAAAGAAGGAAGATAGAAACAGATCACAGATAGAAACATTACAAGATAGAGATACAAAGCTACTACATACATACATACATATATTACATCGACACATATTGCTATATACATAGATCTCTATAGGTTCAAGGAGAAGATATAATTACTTTCAGGCCCCAAAGAAAACCATGGTTACAAAGAAAAGCAACAATTGGACTATGGTAGGAATGCAGATAAATTGGATGATTGATTGCGCCTTTGCATCATGCATTTATACACTACATGCGTTATTGGGACACACTAACTAATTCCCACTGATGCAGAGCTGTGGAAGCACAATTGAAATTGCTGTCCAAGATAGGCTTGGTCCACACGAAAGGGGAGGGCATTCAGAAGTAGCAATTTTATTGAACTTCACTGTAAACAACTATTCTTACAGAGATAATCTTGACATATTCACACAACCCCTGATTGGGTCAATAAACAATAAAATGTCAATGCAATCTCTACCCGTCTTTAGACGGGTACACTGCTAGTATCTTATAAATTAGTGCCCTCCGGGTTGTCCTGTTAGTCATTCCATTTAAGAGATATTCCATGCAATATAGTTATACGAGGGGTTTTCCATAAGTTCTGTCCAACTTGTCATAACTTTTGCTAGATTTGATGTAGAAAAATTATATTTGGGTCAGATAATATTGACGTAATTTGCAAATAATTCCCAAAAAATCAGATCAATAAATTTAAAAGAAATGCTAAATATGTTGCCATGGAAACCAGAAGTCATGAAATGCGGCCCAGACTTTGTACTGCTCACTTAAAACGGAATGAACACTAGCTTGCATTATATGTGTCTTGACATACTGAATTGAAGTATATTCATATTTTTTTTTCATGAAATATATTCAGTTAATTGTAAAATCATTGATAACAATGGAAACTGATATTTTTTGTTACAGCTCAGTTACTTTATCATCACTCATGTAGTTTCTCAGTTTTTTATGAGACCAGCAATTTTTTTGGATATGGATGGCATCATATATACCTGTTACATTTTTTCATTTCAATTGGATAAAACTAGCAGAGAGAGTAAGAACCTTTTATCATACATACAAGGAAGACAGTATGAGTGACAGAACCAAATAGGCCTACATATTGTACAAAACTTTTTCTGAATCAAGAGAAGACACATTGGAAAACCTAAGAAAAGAAGACTGGAAAATGCCAAAACTGACCTTAATGTGAAGACTGAGGTATCATACTTATAGAGATGGATAGAAAGTATGAGAAAACGTATTTACAAGGTCCCAGGCATTATTTTTGGAATTTGTGAAATTACTATGAATGTTTTGAACAAATTCTGTTCCATATCTCTTGTAATAATTATATATTTTACACGATATGTCAAGTATGTGTCTGTTAACAAGCTCTCAGTCGTATTTCATGACTTTTGGTTTCCATAGCAACAAATCAACAATTTATTTTTACCTCTATGATCTGATTTTTTGGGGATCATTTGCAAATTATCTCAATATCAACTGACCCAAATATCATTTTTCTGTTTAAAATCTAGCAAAAGTTATGACAGGTTGGACAGAAATTATATGGAAAACTCATTGTGAAGACCAAAAAGTCTTCGAAACACCAACTGTGATCTTAATATGAGGACTGTGAGGCACTGACTTTTTGAGGGATATAAGGTTATAAATAGGAAATGTGCTCAGTGTCAAGTTCATTCTTACAAGAATTTGTGAAATGTTACAGATTATTTTTAATAGGTTTCTTGTCCTCTAACCCTGGTAAAATTAAATTTTTTGGCAAGATATAATGAATCTGCCATCACTAAAGGTGCCCAGGGCACTATAGAAATGCAATGGAAAATTTGCTCTGACCTCATTTGGCACTGAGCATGCCCGGCAGTGACCTGATTCCACTGAGCATGCTCAGACCTATTGAGCATGTGCAGAGAGCAATAACAAATGGTGGCCATTTTGAAATTTCCCTGATTCAAACTTTTAAGGCCAGTTTTCACTACAAGCTACATGGGGTTCACTCATCAGACCAGGCTCATATTAATGTAAATTTTGTAAGGAATTTTTTGGTGTGGGTCTGATCAGTGAACATTATGTAGCTCACTTTTGGGTGATAATGGATCAAATTTTACCATGAATGATAACGACAGTTTTCATAGTGCAGGGCCGCATTTCATGACTTTTGGTTTCCATGGCAGCAAATTAAGCATTTATAATTGTTTCTATGATCTGATTTTTTTCAGGATCATTTGCAAATTACTTCAATATTATCTGACCCAAATATCATGATCCTGCATTAAATATTGCAAAAGTTATGGCAAGTTGGACTGAACTTTTGGAAAACCCCTCGTAGTCCATGAACAATTCCATGTTGATAAATGGACGCTCAGTTGTTCCAATTATTAGATTTAGACAGGTCCAGGCCAGGAAAAAACTGCTAATTTTTCCATTCAAGGTTTCTTAAGTGGATTCTGGTGGTTTAAGATGTGCTCTTCAAAATTGGCACAGGGGCCATCTTGATTTTTGCCTTATATCCAAGATGGCCACCACTTTCCAAAATGGCTATCAAAATACATTAAATGTTCCTAGGAGATCCCTATCAGTTGAAATGGAATTTTTTTTCACTAAAATTTTAGTGTAATGACTACTCAACATGACCCAGTTGGTTGGTTGCCATGGCAGCACTTTTTAGGAGGTCTCCTGAATTGGTTGAGTTATGGCAATAAAATTGGTGTCTATTCCTAGGTTTTCATGGGTGAGGGATCCAAATTCTAGTACCCATTTTTACTAGTTATAGAGCTAAGTAACTCATAAGTGCGTGTTTCTTGTCTTAGTAGCCGCATTAGTTCCCTTATCCTGAAAAACTTCACTAAGACATGAAACACCCACTTATGAGTTACTTAGGCACTAACACAAGTAGATATGGCCCCTTAAATGGGTCCCTACAGCAGATTTGGCTTCTAATGACAACTGTAAAGCTCCTAAAAATCCACAAAGAGCCAAACATAGGTGCTTGTGCCAGTTCCAGCCACTTACAAAACTACAGAGCATGAAGTCTACTTAGAATTGATTGATTGATTGATTTATTATTTTCAAAAAGCAAAAAACATACAATCACATATAAAATGTTCAGCCTTATTGGCAGTTTGAAGGAGATGCACCCAAGTATAAAATACCATGACCTAAGAAGTGGGTGCACCACCTTAATATCCCGAAGAAAAAAAAAAAAAAAAAATTAATGGCACTTTGTGCTCAGTAATAAAACAGAGCTGCAATTGTCTCTTGCTTGGACCTTGGCCTCTCTTGATGCCTAGGTCCAAGTCAAGAGTAGTCACAGCAATTAAATACAACATTCAACATCAATTATATATATATCATAACATCAGTAATTTTTGAGAATTGCTTGATCTATGAATAAGTTTATATTAAAACATACATATTTAATACTGTATTATCGTCATTTATATACGAAGTTACATAACAGATAATAAGAGTAAAACTTTTTTTTTTTTTAAACCATAATGATAATCAAAAATTAGTATTGATTGTAGTCACTGCTTGCTTGGGCCTTGGCCTCTCTTGATGCCTAGGTCCTAGTCAAGAGTAGTCACAACCAACACATTACTCACAATTAAACTAAGCGCAAATAATTTTACAATTGATCCACCTTGTATTTAATAAAAGCCTTATTGAACAATTTCATCTTGATGTTGTCAGGTAGACTTAGCCAGTTCTTTGGTGACTGTCCAAGATAACTCCTATTGTATGAACTACTGATATGATGAATTGCTTGTAAGGTATTTCTGTTACGTGTTTGATAATGATGAGAGGGTATTTCAAAGAGATTTTCAATACGTGTTGGCAGTATATTATTGACATATCTAAATGAAATTTTACATAAGTTGAGATCACTCACTGGTAATACTGAAGCCCTTTTGTAAAATTGTCGTACCGAAGTTCTTTGATTGATATTAAATATAGCTCGTATTGCTTTGTTTTGTTGAACTCTAATTTTTCTAAGGTTAACAGCACTAATCATGGTACCCCAAGCACTTATAGCATAGCTTAGATGACTTTGGATATTCGCAAAGTATAAAAGTTTCTTAGAATCTTGTGTCAGTAGTCTTTTAGACATATTGAGACTATATGTACCAGAAGCCAGTTTCATTGACAAATGTTTTACATGCACATTCCAATTTAAAAATTCATCGATATATACTCCAAGGAATTTAGTGCTTGTTACTTTCTTAATTTCTTTCCTGTCAACAGTTACATGACCAATAAAGTTTGGTTTTTTATTAACCCCTCTGAATAACACATAGCAAGATTTTTCTACATTCAAAGACAGAGAATTACTGTTGAACCACCGTATCAATCTCACTAAGTCTTCATTAACCTTCTTATATAGAAACCTTAAATTTCCACCAGATGCATAAACAGTTGTGTCGTCTGCAAACATTACGCAGTTACAGAATTTCATGCATTTAGGCATATCATTCACTAGGAGAGAATATATCAAAGGGCCTAAAACTGAGCCTTGTGGAGTTCCATATTCAATTGGAAATTTTCCTGATAAAGTGTCTTTGTATTGAACCATTAGCTGTCTATTCGTAAGATAACTTTTTAGCCATTGGAGTGTTTTACCTCGCAACCCATAAATTTCTATCTTTTTAAATAAAGTTTCATGCTGTATGCTATCAAAAGCTTTCGACATATCAAGGAACACTCCTAATGTATACATTCCTTTATCTATTCCCTCTATAATATTTCCTGATAGGTCTAGGATAGCATCAGTTGTACTCCTGAGTTTTCTTAATCCGTATTGGCCACTGTATAATACATTATTCTTATCAAGGAATTTTGTCAAGCGAGTATGAACAATTTTTTCAAGTATCTTTGATATAACTGGTAAAAGCGATATAGGCCTGTAATTTGTGATTTCAGTCTTACATTTAGATTTAAACAGAGGTTTAACTATTGCGAGTTTCATAGAGTCAGGAAAGTTTCATAGAGTCAGGAATGTCCCCAAGAAGGATGACAGAAGTGAGAATGCCTAAGGTGAAAATCCTCTGGTTGACAAACTTTGCAGATTTTATCTCGCATTGGTTCATCAAGTCCACAGCGAGGAAAACAACCAGTTACTGCAATTTCAATTAGTATGAGTTTCTATAGCAAGTTTTGCGACTATCTAAGTAGCATTTTAGGCTCATCTGATTAGTTTGTGAGCAGTAAAACATCCTCAAATCTACAAGCAGCTAAAGTTTCAAATCTGTAAATTGGACTTTACATAATTGCCCAGATGTGAAATTGGTGTGAGATAGTGGCACAATCGAGGGCAGGCATTATACTCATAGAAAAGTGAAAGATGAAATTATATCCATACTGGTCTGCCTTAACCCAGTATATGGAGCTGATATTGTACCAAAAGGCACACGCAGATCGTCCAAAAATGTCTGTATTTCCTGAATCATTCACTTATTGATGCAAATATACCTTCAAAATTTGTCAAGTATTCCTATAGTCTACTGGCCACTTAGGTGTAACCCAGAAATGTTGAGTACTACAAATGTTTTATGATTGATTTGTGTACTCCAGAAATGTTGAGTACTACAAATGTGTTATGATTGATTTGTGTACCTTGGGTATAAGAGATGAATTCAGGAATCCAAATATGACCATCCATGTTTCACTATACCAAAATCACCATCCATGTTTCACTATACCAAAATCACCATCCATGTTTCACTATACCAAAATCTGACCAATAATTAGCCTAATTAGGCCTAATGTTATTTAAAGTGACAAAAATGTTTTTTTGGCTGTTTATTTGTTAAAGATTGCTCATAGACGCAGGATTTTGATGTCAAGACAAAAGTTCTTTAGCCAGGTTAAGGTAAGGAAACTAGTAAACGCTATTGCTAGGTCATTGGACCAAAAACGAATGCGTAATTGGCATTATTAATAGAAAAATATTCATTAGCGAATTATATCAAAACATGGCATTGATGTAGATCCATGTTTTTGGCATGTTCAATATAGAGGTTAACTCTTGCTTGATCCAAGTTCTTTGGCCAGGTTAAGGTAAGGATACTCACAAATACTATTCCTAGGTCATTTGACTAGTGATGCAGACCGGACCGCCTTGGTAAAGTGCCGGTCCGGACCGGTCTGGACAGTGATTTTTCATTTCATGAAGAGTATCGCATGAATTTTGTCAAAACTAAAAATGAAATTTATGTCATATAACTTGTTTTAACCCTCATTTTATCATAATTTTTGAAATGCCGGTGGACCGCTTCCGGACCGGTCCAGTAACAAAATCGGACCACCTCACCCTGGACCAGACCAGGACCGGACCACTTTTGTAAATACCGGACCACCCTCTAAAAGGTGGTCCGGTCTGCATCATTACATTTGACCCACTCAGGGAAAGTATAATCATATGTTAATTAACAAATTTTATCAAAACATTTTGAACACGGTTTCGGGGTTGACCTATTTTTTGGCTTGTTCCATTCAGGTACAATTAGGTTTTGTGAATGATTTGTATTCAATGGATATAAGAAGTGGATTTTTGCTTGGTTGCTATTATAAAGAATAGTCAGTCTGGTGAAACTGAGAACTGCATGCTGCTGCCACCTGGCACAAAAGTTGATTTCCCATGCTACAGCATTGCTGTCCCAAGAAATAGTTCCAATTTCATTGCACATTCACAAAATTGCTATCCAACATTGATGTATAACAGAGTCAGACTTGGCAATCACATTCTCTAAGGAAGTAGACAAGGCCATCAGCACACTCAGAAACAGCCCCGGTGTCTTCCAGACAAAATTGTGTGTGTTCCTCTGGTCGAAAGTATGTGGACGCTCACAGGAGCTCGCTGAATAGCACACTAGTCACTAGGTGGCAACACAAGACAGCATATGTTCTGATCTGTGGCAATGCAAGAGCAGTCCACTTGTAGACAGAAGAATAGTGCAATCATGATAATTAAGTATAATCAAGCCAGAATTATGTTTGCTCAAAAATTGCCTGTAAAATGTCCCTTGGACGAGTTTTTTGGGTCTGGACCAATGTTGATCATACCCGGGGATTCAGATATTTCTATTACTGATCTGCCAGACATGTTTCAGTTATTTCAACACTTTAAAATTAGCATCATCGTGATCATTGATGGCTATTATTGATGGAACATGGTTGTGATGAAGATGCGACATTAATACTTGTCAAGCAGTTTCTGTTTGTAGTGGATTGTTTCAGCTTAAGTGTGCTTCGGGACAGCTAATGGAAAAGTATACTTCACAATTATTTCGGCAAATCATTTTAAAATATAATTATTTGCCTTAAGTGAAATCGAATATACCATGGAGGACTGAAAGACTGTCAATAAATAGTTTTTCTCATGATCAGACGTTTATTTGCTGTAAATTCTACTATCAAAAACACAGCCAGTCTGTTGGATTTGGTTATCAAGAATTTTTTTTTTCGAAAAAATAAGGGCAATTTTTTAAAGCAAATTTTCGGGCAAATCCCAGAACCCCCAGGTGTCTGTCTCCCTTGTTCTTAGGCAGTTCATACTTTATAAAGGCTTGCCATAATCAAGGGTGGCAGCTGCGGGATGGTCGGATGAGAAAAATCTAATTCGTACGACAAAAATTTAATTTGGTGTTAATGGTAATTTTGAAAAAAAAGTTATATTTACAAATGTTTGCCTAAATTAACATCTAATGATTTTTCTTCATAAGATCAATAGGTCAAACCTTGCCCTGGTTTAGTGCCCTCTGATCAAGGGCAGGAGGTGAAATTGCCCCCCGTGCCCCTCCCTCGCCATTCTGGGACCCTTGCCATGAATGACTATACGGAATCCATTGGTGAATCTCCGAGGAGTTTACTTAACTTACTTTCTTCGAGTTTCTACATCAATTGTACGGTACTGTCACTTACTTGCACACTCTTTTCATTCCTCTGTGACTAGCTGTTTGACTAGCAGTCTCATATTTACTCTGGATTCTTAGAACGCATCGCTCAGCCTTCCAAACACAGTCAGGAATTTTGACCCCAGGCCTGTGACTGGATCAATTCGAGTCCTCGTGGGCTTGGCTTCAGCAGTCTGGAGGAAGAAAAATATCAGCAAACTATTATGTACAGATAAGTTGGTGAGTAGAGTAACATTGAATTTTACTGGCCCAATCAGTCATATGATCGATTCATTTATTTTAAGCATAAAATTTTGGAAATCAGGCAAGCATTGCTGCTTATAGAATGACATTGGTGCTTACTGGAAAATTAAAATTTGAAAAATTGTTTGTGAAATAAAGAATTTTACCGGAAAATTGGGAAAAAGAGGGTTTAACTTTCTGATGCCAACATTGAACATAACAAAAAATGTACACTTAAAAAAGGTTACTTCATCGATCTTACCATGAACCTGAGGGCACGTGACATGCAACAAAAAGGCCCCCTTCCCTTGTTTCATGAATAATCTTACGCAACCCACCAAGAAAAGTGAATGATACAACCAAAGGATGTGTCAAATAAAAGTAAACTTTAGTCTTTAAAACTACAGTTATTGTTTCAAACTCAAATAGAAGTAAATTATCGTTATTTAAAACAGATTTACAAATATCCCCTCCCGCTACAAAAATAATTCTGGAGGTGCAGCAATTCAGAGGAGTTAAATTGGCATACACTCACCCGCAAAAGAAACGCAACGCTTGATTTTAGCTCCTATTATTGCAAATAAAATTTTTTGGTCAATAGGTCAAAATTTGAAAATGGTGAAATTTCGTTCAGGAAAAAATTTAATTTGAAATCTGGTTTAAAGGATTTCAAATCAACTTTTTTCCTGAGTGAAATTTCACCATTTTCAAATTTTGACCCATTGACCAAAAAAATTTGGAAGGTAAAACAATCACCTTTAATTGTACTTTGATGTCCAAGGGTCAGGAAACGCAGTTTTTATTTGCAGTGGAGGTAAATACCGGGGTATTGCTTTTAGCCGTCATTAACATCACGCTGTAAAAACCCCCAAATATTTCTCAGAATTCACACATTCGTATCACCTGGACTAATGCAGAGGGAGCATGAGGTACAGCAACAGCCAGAACAATCATGTAAAAAGAAGAGTACTGCTATCTGCCTGACAGCAACCACCTTGAAAATAAATGGCAAATAATTACATTTTTCATTTTTTCTACCCTTCCATTATTTTTCTTTCACACTACTTGATTTCAGTTCATCAAACTCTGTTTAGTAACTAAATTGTACACATGCCAAATGATTCCTGTGAAAAAAGATCCTATGCAACACTTTCGAAACCTAAAATCAAGCAATAAACACCCCAAAATTAGCTATTTTTGATCAGTGAATCTGTGACGTTATTGACAATTTATGATGCTCATAAAAGTAATGGCCAGTTAAAGTTGAATCCCTAACTTGGCAAGAAATCTAAAATCCATGAGATATTCATGAAACTTTGCCAAAAAGTTCTTCAAAAAGAAAGCTTTCCAACGTAAAAAAAAATAGGCGGGCTATCCAACATAATTTTCGAACTATGATCTTTTCAAAATCTTATGTCATTACATTAAAACATACTGTAAAATACTAAAAAAGTGTTGGATTTATAACGAAAAGCAGCGTCACTCGAACAATATCCATGAGATATTTTTGAAAAATTAAAGGAATATAGCTGAAAGTACACTTTATTGAAAAGTAAGTCTTTGAAGGGGGGATACCGATGTTTTTTGAGAGTTACGTGGTGTACAATATGAGAAAATTATGAAAAACAGTTCAACAAAAATAAGTCCTCCTTAAAATAAACTTGAATATCTCAAAGATTCCTTCTCCGATTTTTATGAAAGTTGGATTGGATTATAGGCCTGTATATCGACCCATGCAAAGTGTGTGCATTTATAGTTTAGTGCCATTATTTCTGGCTGAGCCAGCAGCTTTCGAGTGAGCCTATCCCTGTTTTAAAAAATCTGTGGCTTTTCCAGTGCATATGAAAAATTCGACCAAGCGGGGGAGCCACCAGCTGGGGTATTTTTGTTGAACTGTGAAGTACAATAGGTGGAGCAGCTATATTCTGTGGGATTCAACTTTAAATTGCTCCTGAGCCTCTTGCTAGTGCATGCAGTTGCATATAAGTTATTAAAATATCATAAGTGCAAAAATTATTTAAAGATGTAAGAATTGTATTGTTTCCACTTTCTATACATATGCTGCACCCAGGAACCTACCTGAAGTGGTACACTGCTGCAACAGTGGAAATAAATCAACACTTCCAAAATGCTTGTGACATCTTGTTCGCCAATGACTAGAGTCACTTCCAACTGGGATTTTAGAATGACAACACCAAAATTGCCATTAGTACGACACATATTTTACTAAAACCATAAAACCATGTTCCTTAATGACATGTGACGTTAATGACAATTTTAAACAAATGTTTCCTTGAACCAGTGAATCCAGGAAGACCTAAAGACCACATACTGGCTATCAAATAATAATAACAGACATTCAAATGATCACAATCAACAGGTCCAGTGACAAACATATGAAGATTTAAGCAATTTATTTGAAAATTTCCAATATTCCCAATATTCCCGCACAAATAAATTCCCGGAAATTTTCCCTGGAAAATTTCCAATATTTCCGGAAATTTTCCCGGCCTGTGCATCCCTAAACACGGGTTATCCTACTGTGGTTAACTCCTATAACTTTACTTTTAACAGAGTTACTGGGAAAATAATTTACTCATTACAATACATATAACGTGGGGTCAGCTTAAAACATGCCTAAGTTATTTTCCCAGTAAACCTGGTAAAAGTGAAGTTATAGGAGTTTTACCACTTTAGGATAACCTGCATTAAGCATTGATACAATCTGGCACTGATGTCAACATAGGTCAAACTGCCCACATGGAGTGCTTTGATCATGACAAATCATCAGTATGATTACTCACAAAGTGAAATTTTCACAGTGCAACAGCCATCCTTTCCCCCATAGTATTAGCAAATTGACTAGTTGTAACCCAGAGGTAAAGAGAGTACATTTGATGTGCTCAAATTATTTAAATTACACCTCATTTATACTCCAATATGCAAATTCATGCGCTGCAAATACGCTCCCTTGTAGAAAAGTATAAGCGTTTTTGCAGTACAATCGGAGTACATTTGGTAATTTAAATAATTCTAGCGCTTCAAATGTACTCTTTTTTCCTCTGGGAATAGTTCGTTTGTCCAGCATTCAAATGTCCAGTGTATTTCATCATTTGACTCTCGTTATAGGGTAATTGTTGGGATTCACATAAAAACCTATGCTAATATGTCGTCCACAGTATCCAAAGTCCTGGCCATATTTACATACAGATAAAAAGACAAAGGCTTTGTCTAATTTGCACCTCTGATCCAAATTTCTCAAAATGCATTAATTAGTTTTTCCATACATAGGCCTAACAATAACATAAAGTGATCAGGTAGGCGCTATTTTATGATTGCCCATACTGTTTCAGGAAATGTCGTATATACACGCGCATGAATATCAATAGTACCTTATAGACAATACAAGCGTATGCAATTCGAATTTTGAGATTGCAGGAGCAGAGCCATTTTGCTAATGACACACAGATACGGCGCAAATGCAATAGTTTACCTTGTACATCTCACTTATTTTGATAATGTTCAGGCATGAAAAGTATTTTTTCTTTTATAGTATTTGCATATTTTGAAGAAATACAAAACTGGTGTGAGCCCATTCCTAAGTCACATGACAGATTCCAATCAGAATACAACTATAGCAGTGATCACAAACTGTTATACATTGTTTGTTACTATGTGTGCTTTTAGCAGTTAGATATGAGATAAAAATATATACGAATCTGCAACTTATAAAACTAACAACACCCAACAATAACTGTGAATTTTGAGGAAAGTTTTTTCATGGTCAACTTTCAAATTTGATAGAATCTGTTACAAATATATCAAATCACACATGTCCATGGTATTTCTTGGACTTGTCATATGCTAGTATATGGATGAAATAAATCTATCTACAAGCCCTAATATACTATGCCAGTGACTGGTACTTCCGCTCGTGCATATATAACAATAATAAAATATTGTTTATATGAAGTTATATCTGTTATCAGCTTGTGCACTACAGTGTGCACATGTGCAGATTAGGTGATACTGATAACAATGTTTACAGTTATTCACAAGCAGTCTTACCCGGAATCAGGTAATTTCTTTTGTAGGCTTGAAACAGTCAACAGGTGAGGTATAAATTAGTGCAGATCAGAGAAATGTGGGACAGGGATTCAGATTCTATCGGTTTGCATTTGTTTTATTTAAAAAGTGCTAGAGCTACATAATTATGTATACACCTTAATTCATAGATCAGTCGCTTTAGAAGGGGTAAGAACGTTTTAGGACCACCTGTTATCTATCCATTTTAAATTCTTTACAAGAGTTCATGATTTTTATCTTTGAGGATTTCAAATTTATTAGGTCAAAATGTAACGGTATCATGTAATGTAATAATATAACTCGTCTTTCAGGAATCTGCAATCAAAATGACAGTCGGGATTCTGGAAAAGCTCCTCTTGTTTGCCCTCATGCTGAAAACATCAACTGGTAAGCCATGTTCATAAGTATGTCTACGCATCAATATTCCATGGAATCTTGGGTGGGCTTTTATAGAATTCAGTAGAAATAATGTAACCTCAGGATTGGGAAGGACTAGATGGCCCCAGAGCACAATAGGGAATAAATTGTTTAAAAATTCTAGTGTGAGGAGTGCCAGGAGTGAGAAATGTATGGCTAGGGACCTACCAGTGATGTTTGATGACGATAAATTTCCAGCACTATCCCAAGAGTTACAGATGATTTCATATTTGTAGACTCAGAGACTGAATGTGAATTTTTTCTTCTTGTATGTGCATTCTATAGGGGATTATCACATAAAAAATCTTATGACATCACATTTAACTCTCATTGTCTACAAATATGAAATTGTCTGCACGTGAGGCAAGAGTTACGTTTCCTGGTTGCAATTGTCACACTTTGATCGCTAATGTGGCAGAAAATTCCTCTAAATAGTATAATTACAATCAGCAACTGTTATTCAATTTGGAGAGTAACTGATTATACTAAAATTGTATCTGGGTGGGTCACTTCTCAATAAATGTTAAAGTTACAGTGGACGAACGACGAGTACTTACATTCTGCTACTAGAGCACATCAATGACCTTACAGCAGGCCCTATCCACTGAATTGAAATTGACTGTCAATTTGTCATCAATTGGGCAACTGGTGACCTCATTGGTGAGAGGTGTAACTAGGTCCAGTGACTCTGGAAAATATCATAGGGGGAAGTATAGGATATGACCTCACTAGCTGCTTACGTCTCAAGGAACATTTCAGTCCAATTTGGTAACCACTCATTTTTCGTCTACTGTAAGCAATTGAAAATAAATTAGTTTCAGGCCAAGGAGACTTCTTGTACATCACTGACATCCACTATGACCCCACCTATGGTGACACAGATGAGTCCTGCAATGCAGAAGCCGACAGCACCAGAGGAACTTATGGCAACTTCGAGTGTGACCCTCCATGGGCCCTGGTGGAAAGTGCAGTGAGAGAGATGCAGAGGCAGTTCCCAAATCCCAAGTTCATCATCTGGGGAGGGTAGGCAAACTTATCTATTTCCATTTTGATTCATATGTCTTGCAATTAACAACAATTTAAAGTGAAATTTTAGATCTTCTTCCTATAAGGTTGACATGTCTTTTTCATTGTTTTTCAGGGACAATGGCCACCATGAAGGAGCAAACACTCGCTTTACTGAGGATTACATGGCAGAAATAGTCCAAAATGTCACAGATCTGTTTCTTGAGGTAGTATACATTAATTGGTTCTGCCTGTTTTATGAACCAATCAAATTAACATCATGATACAATGAAAAAGAATTACATGCTTACTGATAATGCTGTACAGTTTTCAAAATATAACGCTGATGACTCTTTGTAATTGATATGTGGAATAAGAAACTATAATTAACACTCTGAATGTTGTATGAGGTGACAATAGTTGTCCTTGCTTGGACAAAAAACTAAACATGAAGTACGAAAAGTCGATCATATAAACATCTTATTTGTGAGAGCCTGTTGTCCAGTGGATGTGATGCTAGACTCAACCGCTCCAAGTTGTGGGTTCAAACCCTGCTTGGTGCTTAAAGGAAATGAACAGATCCTCCATGAATCACTGCTTCACTCCTCCTAGTTCTAGCGTCCAAAGGGAAAACCTAGTAAGTCACAGTTTGGGCCAAATTGAGTTAAGGTCAAAATAGGACTTCTGAGACATGTTTCTATATGTTTATTAAGTTTAGATTTTCAAGAAGTGGCCCATTACCCCATAATGACACTGGAAAATCCCAGTAAGTCCATCTCTTACTGCAAGGACTGGAATTTAAAAGTCAATTTTCTCAGAATGTCCTAAATGTGACTTACTAGGTTTTCCCTTTGGACGCTAGAGGGGAGTTGGCTATACAGACAGAGAAAGGTACAAGATTGATCAGTGATAGCACTGAGTGAGGCGGCCAGTCGTATGTCACCCAGGGGAGTGATACAGATCAAGACTTATCAGTGAACCTGCATGCCAGAGTTGAAAAATTTATGACAACTGCTTAAATAGAAAAGCACTGTTTCTAGTGAGGTCATATCCTCTCCCTGCCTTGTTAATCTGTGTGGCACATAAGCAGTTTGTGTGGTCATACCATATATTTGCAATGCTATTAGAAATTCATTTAACATGACTGTAACAAAGGCCGGTACTGCATAAAGTCGGCCGAGCATGCAGGTGCAATTATCAGCATGGAAGCAGGCTGCACATCTGCAGCTTTGGCTATACCTTTACTTTATTTGCTTTGTTTGACCATTCCAGGTATATCCATCAGTGACAGTACTCCCTGTGCTGGGCAACCATGACTGGTGGCCAAAGAACCAGCTTCCTGACAATGGCTTGAGCACCTCTGATGACTTGTATGACAGATATTTTGAGATGTGGAGACAATGGATTCCCAATATTGAGGAGACCAACTTCAAGAGAGGTATACAGCACAAGGGTCATTTTGTGACATAGATTTATTCGAAACGTAATGAATGCAGCATTACATTTTTTTGGGTTCTCATCTCAAAAAATGATTTGGGTGAGAAACAAAAGCCAAATGTCTGGTATATAACTGAAGATGAATAGGTATACTGTGTTTGTGTGTCTCTTGTAATCAGGACAGAAGGACAAAACAGTAAGGTAAAGGGGCAACTGAAAGACCCTGGGCATCCATGAATTAATTTTTATAATAGGGTGTGTGTCAGACTCCTGGTCTTCTCATCTCATCATCATACGGCGGTCACCAAAAATAAAAAGTGCAGCTCCCTCCACAAAGATGGCGGTTGACCTGCCCAGCTGATCCAGGGTATATACCAGTACAATTGTCTCTGTTCGGGACTTACAAGTGGCAGCAGAATGCTGACAGTCCCTGGAAAATGGAATTGCGTCAAAAATGATTTGATCTGTTTTGGACAGATCATAAAATCAGGTCGCACAACAGCTGTCCATATTACTGGGCCAAACTACTTTCACAAAGCATGTATGCTGGCAAATATCCAGTACACTGCTTTGAATGAAAATGTTTGTAAATCATGAGACAAAAAGAAAGTTTTGAAACTTAAGCATAAACTTTGTCTGTGAAAGGGATGATTTTACTCATCAGAAGTTTGATAGTGTTCAATCTACTTATGCCATTTAGTGCATGGTAAATTGTGGTCTGAAAAGTGTCAAAAAAATGCTCTCTCACTTATTCATGTGTCCATACAAAGCCGATTTTGCTTTGTGATATCAAAAATGCTCATTTGTATTTATTCTGTTGCTTTATGGTGACTTATTAACTAGGACAACAATATAATTTACAATTTCATAAAAGCTGTGTAACACTCAACAAAATGTCTTGTTCATGCCACAAGTGGCCCCTCTATACTGGCATTATATGTGAGCTACAATGTATACATCCTCCCTGATAAAAAATAGTTCCAACTTATTTTGGTATTCACAAACTGTCATATTAGACACAGAGTTTTTGGAAATAAACTAGACCATCACTAAATGATGGAACTGTCCTGGTTTCTTCCAGACACTGTCCTGGTTTCTTTCAGAGATTGAAATTCTGTTGACCGCCCACAGGAGCTCGCAAATTTTGCACCCCAGGTGGCAGCAAATAGCAGTCAACTTGTAGAAAGCCAGCACAGCACAAGTCAAGTCAAGTCAAGTTAGGGCTGAAATTGTCCGGAGTGCTACCAACTGAACTAAACCCTCCTCAGTTGTTGAAAATAACATTTGATTTTAAAATACTGGAACATTTGGACACACTAAAAGCGAACATGATCATTATCAATGTTGTCGATTTCAGCCGGATTCTTTTATGTGGAACTGGATGATGGTGCCATCAGAGCAATAGTAATGAACACAAACCTCTACCTCAGCTCCAACAATGCCGCCAGTGGGGAGGATCCAGGCGGCCAGTTTGAATGGCTTGAAGAGCAGCTCAGTGATGCACGGTCTGCAAACTCAAAGGTAAAATATCATTAAATCTGACCATGCAATTATTTAACTGTTATGCTGAGTATCTGTTATATATGTAAGGAAATTAGCAAAGAAAATGTGTATCGCCTTCTACTGCAGGCAGCTGAGTGGTAAAGTTTGATCAGTAAAGATTATATGCTGCATGCACTTCAGCAGAGCCTTCAGCTAATAAGTTTTCCGCCTCTTAGATTGAGCCAATGACCATCCAGAAGCATGAGATCAGTGGTCGAAATAGCCCATATTATTAGGTGGCGCCGCTAACTTGACCAGTCAAGGTTGAATAAGCACATTATATTTCAAATATTTTTGGAGGACATGAGGGATGTACGTGAATTTAAAATATTGGACAAAATCCGTGAATACATGGTGATCATCCAACAACCAGGACAATGATGTAACAATTGGATTTAACAGTTTTTCTACAAGGAGCCAGTTTGACAATTTTGACAAAGATTTTGTTATGAATCCAGTCGTGACGCTACCAACCATGCAGAGCTATTTTTAGAGTCAACTGAGGTCTATTTTTAGCTGCAGCTGGAGGCTGTGAACTTGTGACGCTACCAAGCTCAGAGGCTTTAAATTGTGACGCTACCAGGCTCAGGGATTGTGACATCATCTCTGAGAGTTGAATGACCTTTGCGGAATTTGGAGATCCAGGATTACCGTGATGTCCTCTCATAGTGGTGAATGACCTTTGCTGAGGTTGAAGATCCAGGAGCAATGAGCGCAAGCAATATGACAGAAAAGGCCCTTACGAAATAACATTGTTCAGTGTCCGATCTGTACAATTGCGAATTTATTAAAAATGGAACAATTGAACAATGATGACAAATTTGAAGGTGACTCTGTAATCATTGGTTCGACAATCAATGAAAGTCAGCTGTTAGCTGATTTTTACAGTCCCAATCATACCATCATCCACATACCGGAAACTTTAATGGGAGATAATTCTCTTATTTTTGATGACTCTGGATCTTTTATACAAACAATTCCTGAAACTCAGAACACTCCCACAGTGTCAACATTGAGTCACTCAATGGATTCAATGTTTTTACATACAAATCAAGAAGCGAGCCTTGCCTCTGATAGTTTTCTGAATGACTCTGCATCTCTTCTTCCTATTACTAATGGAATAATTGATGAATTTCCATTATTAGTCTCTTCTTCAATGGTCCCACCTGAGGATGTCAATGCGATACATACAAGAACAGTTACAGACTTATTGCATGCCAATGAACGCATCAAATGCTTACTCAAAGAAATAGATGAATTGAAATTGGACAAAACTATAAATACAGCCCATCTATCCCTTGATCAGCCAGAAATGAAAAAGAGGACCAATATTCAACCGATCACGGCAATCAGTAATACAAGACCAGATCAAAATGAAATGCTACTTTTCAGAGCCAGTGGGAGACATCAAATACTCTCAAATTTCTTCTTGGACAAGTTGATTATTAAAGGAGTAACATTCAACAGTGCTGAACAAGCCTATCAGTTTAAAAAAGCACAATTTCATGGCAGACAGGATCTAGCTATCAAGATTCTTCGAACAAGATCACCTTTCCAAATTAAAAAGATTGCAAATGGAATTATCCAGTGTCAAGCTTGGCATGAAGTCAAAACAGAAATAATGCAAGAAATCCTAAATGAGAAGGCAAAACAGTGCTCTACATTTAGAAAATCCCTTGTGAAGACTGGTTCCAAAAAACTCATTCACAATGTGGAAAGTGACAGTTTCTGGGGTTGTGGAGATAACTTTCTGGGTCAAAATGTTCAGGGGATGCTGTTGGAGGAGCTACGGATGAGCATTCAGCTTGAACTGCCAAAACCCCTGCAAACTGAACAAAAAGGAAAACAAAAATCAACAGAAACAGTTGACGATACTTCAACTAGTCAAAGACAGAAAATCGCCCCTCAAAGTGCTGTTCCTCCCTCCCCCTTTGCCATGGCCCATGTATCCGCAACGATCAACAACACTCGTCCAAAGATTGTAATAATAGGAAATTCAAACGCACGTGGAATTTCCGAAGGACTCAATGAAAGAGGTCTCGATGCATGTGGTTATGTGTTCCCCGGTGGAACAATTTCCCACATCACTTCTCGCATACGTAATATGACGTCCTCCCAGAGCCCGGACTTCGTCATGCTCATTGCTGGAGACATTGAGGCTGCCGATGGCCTAGCTGCAGCAACAATATGTGCAAGATACGAACACTTGATAGACGGGGCTAAACGAGCATTTCCTTTTTCTCGAATAATTATTTCGGGTCTTGCTCAAACTGGAGGTTACACCCAACGAGAGACTTTGAGAGATGTGAATCGGCATCTAGAAATTTTAGGTAATGACGAGAGACTTCTTGAATTTATCTGTAATGAACAAGCTAAATTGCGTGACCACATACATCTGTCACGTAACTCTGTCAACAAACTCTCGTTCAATGTGTCGCTTTATGTAAAGAAGGTTTTTCTGTGAGATGGTTTCAGCCACTTTCCGCAGCTTGTTGCAATGAAACATTGTCAGTAAACTGTAACTATAATGAAACAAAACCATCTCAGTACGACTATGAAGGTCAATCGGTTTCCTTATCTAATACTGAGCATGAACGGTCTGATAATAAGTTAGACACATATGATGAAAATGATTTGTCTGATTTACCCAAAAATATGGTTTTTCAAAGAAATGTGTTTGATAGTGATGGAGGTGGATTAGGTAATCTTAAATTGATGTCATGGAATATACAGGGTGTTGGTTGTAAATGGGTGAAAGCACAGTAAGCGCCTCAATATTTGGCCCCTATGACCTAATAATTATTTTCATCAGAAATGAAAGTGTAGTACATCACTTTAAACCTAATAATGTGTATAATACAGAATTATGTTTGTCTAATAAATCAAGACAGGTATTTGCTGGGCTGCTATGCACTACATTATGAAAGTTCCTTGAAAATCTAGGTTTTTCTACTGAAACGGACCATTGGCTTTTCGTCAGTTTTCGCAGATGTGATATAGACAGTTTGCATGAACTGTGACCAATTAAATTTTTGAGCCTTGTCAGCATTCACTACAATAATTCAAATATGTCACTAAACATGGTATCCCTGCTTTATTCGTGACATACCAGACCTCCAAACATGAGTCCCCAGACTAATTTGAAAATTTTTGTGGACGTAATGGACGGACATTTACACTTTTTAGCCTGGTGTCCAGTGTATAAGTTAAATTCATTGTGTTTTTAAATTTTTCAGTTGCATACATAGGTAGAGAGAGATAGACATGCATTTCCATCTCAGTTGACATGTTAGCTGGTCTTTAATTCATTTAAATTACCAAAAAATCAGTTGTGGACGTAATGGACGGACATCCATTTTAGCCATTAAAGCTTCTTGCATCTCACAATCATCAGTGGCCAGTGGAAATTTTTTGCTTAAATTCATTAAACCAATATCATATCTAGGCAAAAGGACCAAATTCGGCTAATTATTACATAAAAATACCCTCCAGCCAGCCTTTTGAGCCCCTGACTGTAAATTTGCAAAAATATGGTTACAAGCAGACCTTTTCTTTGGACATCATGGCTGCCATAATCATCATATCGAAAAGTCAGCCAATGGTCCAAACAGAAGGCCAGGGAGGTACAGTAAACAGATAATGTCACCGGCAGAATGTGAACTAAATATTAGGCTACAGCATTGCTGCAATAGATGGTGCTTCGGAAAAAGGGCCGCTGGTTACATGCTAAAATTAACAAATTATACCCACTTTAAAGGTCTGCCCAGAGCATGGTTTTAATTGTATGCTCATGAAAAATGCCTAAATTTCTCATATTTACTTGTTGATCAAGCTTAAATACTGCGCTGTTTCTTCTTTATGTCAGAAATTGGTTTATAGGACCCTAAATTTACTTTTATCTGATCAAAACGCAATTGAGGCCTTTACTGTGCTTTCACCCAAATTAGAGTTAGACGAGATAAGAAATATGATAACCTGTTTTGATGTCATTTTCTTGTACGAAACTATGAAGCTGGATTCCTTTGACCCACAAATGCAGGGTTACAATTATTTCCATTATCAAAGAAAATACAAAGATCCTAAAGCCAGAAGGCCCTCTGGTGGCATTGCAGTGCTAATCAAAACAGATTTATTTGAATCAAAAACCTTAACTATTGAAAAAGCCAATGAATGGGTTATATGGCTGAAAGTTAGGAGATCAACTCATGAAATGTTTATTGGTGGTGCCTACATTCCCCCTGAAGATAGCACAATCTATCTTAATAGTAGATATGGTTATGACATAATGAATAGATTAAGGGATGACCTTGCTTGTTTACTTGAGCGGACACCTTTTGTGTCACTTTGTGGAGATTTCAATAGTAGAACTGGTGATAAGAAAGATTTTGAGGAAATAGTTCATGGGAAAAACTCTCAAATCTCTGACTTCGGTCGTGGGAATTGTGATGCCATGGCAACAAATACTAGCTGGTCAAGAAAACCCAGGCAGTCAAAAGACAAAAAGACAAACAATTACGGAAAAGATCTCATTAATCTATGCCGGGCAAGTGGTTTAAGAATTATGAATGGTTTATTTGATGAAATTAGAACTGATCGATTTACATGTCATACACCAATGGGACAGAGTGTTGTTGACTATTTGCTTTGTAGTGAACCAGTGTATTATTGTCTTCATGAATTTGTCATAACTGATAAACTTACGGAGTCAGACCATACACCTCTCAGTTTCTCTTTTAAATTGCCTACGCTAACTAAAAAAGATAGTTACACTGAAGGTGATAGATCTCGTAATAAAATATTCAAATATGTGTTTGACAGCAGTAAAATTGATGAGTTTCTCTCTAACTTTGACAGTGAAAATGCCCAAACAACATTGTATAAGTTAGGCTGTGACATTGAGTCTAAAGTAGATACAGACACTGTCGTTGATACTGTATACCATTATGTAAGAGATAGAATACAGCCAATATTTAAGAAGAAGAAATATAGGTCCCCAAAATGCACATTTCCAACCAACAAATGGTTTGACAGTGAATGTAAAAATTTAAGAAAATCTTTGAATGAGTTTGCCAAACAAAATGACTTAGCTTTACATTTTAATAAAACAAAATATTATTACTTACTCAAAACTTACAAAAGAGTAATTCAAAAGAAGAAACGGCAATTTCAAGAAAAAAATCGAGAAGAGATACAAAAACTTATGGGTAAAAATCAATCAGATTGCTGGAAGTACTGGAGTAAACTAAAGTCTTTGGGGAAAAACCGAACTAATTACCCTGATTTAGAAACTTTTCACAATTACTTTAAAAAACAATCTCTTCCACCTGAACGAGATTATTTTGACAATGAAAACATGACTCATGTAAACAATATTGTACAAACTTCTGAGTATAGTTGCTGTAATGACATTGCTCGTCAGATTTGTGATAATGTAATAACTGAGGAAGAAGTTGCCCTGCATTTTAAGAGACTTAAAAATAATAAAGCAGCGGGTATAGATGGCATACCGGCAGAATTCTATAAGTACGCAAGTGAGAAACTTGTAATGCCATTTTGCGCTGTATTCAATCACATTTTTGATAACGGGGAATATCCCTCTCAGTGGTCTGAAGGACTCATCAATGCCTTATATAAAAAGGGAAGTCGTTCGGATCCTGATAACTACAGAAAAATCACCATTAATGTTGTAATGGCTAAAATTTTTGATTCTATCCTGAATAGTCGGT
Source organism: Platynereis dumerilii (assembly GCA_026936325.1). NCBI lineage: Eukaryota > Metazoa > Annelida > Polychaeta > Phyllodocida > Nereididae > Platynereis > Platynereis dumerilii. The sequence goes on along the minus strand of JAPTHN010000002.1, from coordinate 76,398,507 downwards.
TGTATTTCAAAAATGATGCTCTGAACCTAGATAACCCTTGTCAATTTGGTTTCACTCCTGGAACCAGTTGCACTGACTGTGTTTTCATTCTAGATACAGTTATAAGTTATCAGCAAGCAAAGCGAAAACCAGTTTATTTGTGTTTTATTGATTTTACAAAAGCATTTGATTATATTAATAGGAATGCACTGTATTCAAATTAATGCAGCAGAAAATTGGTCAAAAAATGCTCAAAATTATAATTAGCATGTTTGAAAAAGCAAAAGCCAGAGTCCACCACAGTGGGAGTACTGGTGATGATATTGACAGCATATGAGGGGCTTTACAAGGTGGGATTCTTAGCCCCAAACTATTTAATGAATTCATGTCTGATCTACCCCAGTATCTTGATAAGGCAGATGGAATAACACTGAACAATTTTACTGTAACACACATTATGTACGCTGATGATATTGTACTTGTATCAGATTCTGCGAAATGTCTACAGAATAGCATTGATTCAGTACAGGAATTTTGCAAAAAATGGCATCTTATTGTAAATATAGGGAAAACCAAAGTGATGCAGTTTAATAACAAATCGGTTAATTCTTTCTTCTGCAATGGTAATGAGCTAGAAAATGTAGATAACTTTAAATACTTGGGTCATATGCTTACCAATAAGCATAAAATACATAGCAAAATGACTGAATACCTTTCAACACAAGGACATAAAGCACTTTTTGCCCTACTAGCTGATTCTAAGCAAGTGTTGGGACAAATGGATCCAACTGTCTCTTTACAAATGTTTGATACTTATGTTTTGCCAATTCTGGAATATAATAGTGAAATATGGACTAGTGATAAACCAGTATTGGAATTAGAAACTCTGCAACTTGGATTTCTAAAAAATATGCTAGGCGTACGAAAACAAACTCCATCCTTAGCAATTTATGGTGAAACCGGTAGATTTTCTTTGCATGTAAGACACAAACTTAGAATGATGAATTACTGGATACGATTGGAAGGTGCACCTGATAGTAGCCTATTGAAAAATGCTTGCTAGCTCAGAAAGATATTTATATGAAAAGAGTGAATGAAAGTAATTGGTTCGGAAGATTAAGCAGAATATTAAGTTCTTGTAATATTGAAAATGACATTGTAAACCGTACTGACTTAAGCATGATTGGCGTTTACAGAGCAGTGAAACTGAGGCTGTATGAAATTGAGCAGGAAAAACTTATTATCGCCATAAATGATAGTACACAGCAGCCAAAACTTAGGACATACAAATTGTTTAAAATTGATTGTAGACTTGAACCATATCTTAAGCTGAGACAAAGTCGAAAAATGTTAATCAAAATCGCTAGATTTAGGACTAGTTCACACAGTCTACATATTGAAACTGGAAGGCATCATAAACCAATAATTCCTGCAGCAAATAGAATATGTGAAAAATGTACATTAAATGTAGTGGAGGATGAAATTCATTGCCTTATAGTGTGCCCTGCTAATGAGTTGCTTCGTGTTAACCTTTTTTCGACAGCAACAACCTTAATAAATGATTTTCTGATTTTGAATGATAATGATAAATTTAAATCAATAATGAAAAACAAAGAACCCGAAATGTTAAGTTGTCTAGGAAAATTTCTCCTTGGAGCTGATGTTTGAAACAAACTATATCCTACATCGACACATGGTTTTGTGGAAGTTTATGAATACATGCATGTACCCACATACATATATATATATATCTTAAAATTTTGTGAATATCTCATGCCTGTATATATTGACTGCAGCCACTGTTTTCTTATTATTTTCTATTTTAACAGCACAAATGTGTGTTTATTGATAGGCCTATATTACTAGAACAAGTTATTTTGGGGGGGTCTCTCAAGTTCCAAGGCCTGAAGAGTTGAAGCCGTTTTAGCCGGAATTCTGCGGGACACCAGCAGCGCTTTAAAGCCGGAGTGTTTCAGATGTTCTAAAAAATGAATTCCGAGCACTTTATAGGCATGTTTATCTCAGAAAATTGGTTTTGAAAACCCTATTGGTGATGTTGTAGTATGTTGATTAATCTTTACTTGCTGGTTCATGCTTATTCCTCCAAACAATTTCACTATTTGGGTCCTTCTGAAAAATGCATTTGAGGGGGTCCCAAGAGCATTTGGGGGGTCAAAACCCCCTTGACCCCCCCTTATTTCGACCACTGCATGAGATGCAAATGAGGAAGCCGCTGTTACGCGCATGCGTGTTAGTTAGAGCAAGTAGCGATGCTAATTCAAAATGCCTTCCGAGGTAAACAGGGATGCCGTAGCTCGCGTATTTGTTGTACAGAAGTGGCACACCACTTTTCTGAAAGAACATCTCAGAAACACATAGCAGTTTTCGATGTCCATAAATGAGTAGAAGTGTGTCAAAATCGGCTGAGAAGCTCCGAAGTGGAGGGCGTGGCTTGTTATTCTTGATTTTATAATGAATATGCTCAATCACAGAGCGATTTGTCTAGGGTAGATTATCTGGGTGGCTGCATGCATCCATGGGTCAAAAAGTAACATGGTCAGCCCCTCAGAATAACCTGGGTTGGGTTCTTAGTCCGGGATCACTTTATGTGTGGAAGTAATGTCAATTATAGAATGTTGTACGGATATATAGAATAATTATCAACATTGGTACCATCTTATGTATTTGTAGAATTTCAACATTTTAAGAACATGAAGTTTAGGATTATCAGTGTTATGTATATCATGCAGTTGAATGATCATTGATCATATTAATATTACTTTACTGATGGAGTGTGAATATGTGAAAGTGTGCTGTTGTATTTGAGTGGTATGTGTGTAGTAGAAACAAAACGATTCTACTTTAAAAAATTAATTATCATATCATGAAAACTCTTTTTCTATCTACATGATGATTACTGATACTACGGTTTCAGTAGGAATGTGTGATATTTCATGATTTTGGTACATTAAATTACGTTATTTACGTAAAATAAATTCATTGTATATGGCTATCAACACTCTATATCTACATCTTCAGGTGCACCTTATCACCCATGTCCCCGTCTCCAATGGCATGATGACCGCTGATTACAACCAACGATTTGTTGACATAGTGGTGTCCAACGCAGATGTCATCCATGCTGTCTATGGCGCCCATTTGCATTTCGATGAATTCAACCTTTTTTTTAATGGAAGTAAGTTGCAAAGGTGGCAAAATACCTTGGAAATTTGACATAATTTTCTTGAATCAGTTCATCAGTCTAGTTATTCAATTGAGTGAAGATGGATTTTCAAAGGGTTTTTTTGTGCCTTTCGATAATGCACATACAACCTCTTTTTATTGTGAGATGATATATTATTGTATTATTGTTCTACTGTGAGATGGAAGATGATACAACGCAGTCAGTGAAAAAGCGCTTTCTGCGATGTTTCACAAGGGTAAACAAACACAGTTTGTGGAAAATCATGCATAACATAGGTACAATCGACATAATTGGTTCTAAGTAATACCAACTTTTGAATAAAAATCGTATGTCATAAAGATCCTCTCCTCATACTGCCTATCAATATTACTTGACCAATGTGTTCTTTTGTATACAGACAGAGCATTGAAAGATCTTAGAACACACCATCCAATCTAAATTTGACAATTCGAAACTTCCCCTAGGTTCATTATTAGACCTATATTCTAGTCTTTAAAATTGGCCCTGAGTCTTTTTCCCGGAAGGAGACAATGAGAGTGATAATGAATGCTTGAACACATGTTTGAACCACAGTAAGGTTATCCTTAAACCACTTAACTTCATGGTTTTCTGTATTGCTATGGTGCATGACTGCATGTCCACTGCCAAGACTTAATGATACTCCTATGGTGGTGTTTTGATACAGGTGAAGAGGAAGGGTCACAACAAGCTGTGGCTTTCAATCTCCTTCTTCCATCCATCACTCCATGGCGCTGGTCCGGATCATCCTTCGCTCGCAACCCTACATTCCGTCAACTGAGTTATGATGCTCAAGGAGAGTTGCAGGACTACACTCAGTTCTACTTGGATCTACCAGAAGCAAATGGCGGTCAACCCAATTGGCAGCAACTTTACACATTCAGGTTTGTGTGAATCTGAATTTATATTCATATGTGTATGTTCATAAATATTTACTCAACAGCAAAAGAATATTCTTTTTTACAATGACCATCGAACGCTTTTGCCCAATTTCACCAACAGAGTTAAGCCAAGTCTAAGCCTTAGGCCTGGACTAAGCAGTTCTAAATTAAAACTGAAGAGTAAAAAAATTTCTGTGATAAAATGGCAGCATCCCCTTGTAAGCAAAATGCTTAAGACCAGGTTTAACCTTGAGCCTGGTCTTAGCTGTGTTGGCGAAATCGGCCGTCAGTATTTTACGACCCTTCTTTCCTGCCCTTCTAAAGTCCTGTACTATGAGTACTAGATATCTGGCAGGTGTCAGAGATTGTGTCTGTCTGTATGTGTATTTGTTACCACCAGAAAACGAAGGATATACAATTTCTGATAAAACTTGAAAGTATGATGCTTTCCTGTTTGAAATGAAACGCAATGTGGTCAACTTCAGCTCAACTTATTCTAAATTGAGTGATACAGATTTACTTGGTCTTGCTGTAACAATAACTCTTGTACATTTTTGTCTGATGATGATACCTTTTCGTTTTCAGTGAGGCATATGGAAAAGACAAACTTACAGCGGAAACGATGTCGAGTCTAGCGACTGAACTGCAAGACCTAGACAGCGACAAATGGGAAGCCTATTATGAAAACTTTTATGTTGCTATTGGAGCCCCCTACAAGAACACTTGTAACTCAGTCTGTAAAAACGAATTATTGTGTGCCATAGAAAATATCCAAAATGACCCCTATGAAACATGCATGAATGAAGCAAGTGCTGCCACCTACAGTTCTCTCTCCTTTGCTTTGATGTTATTGCCAGTTACTTCACTCATTAAAAATTTTGTTTAGATTGCCTCTCACTAAAAAATTGTTTAGCTGGCCACCAATCAAAAAATTTGTTTGTTTTGTCTCTTATTAAAAGCTTTGAAATAATTTTTTTCTGGTCGTTGCTGTTGCTAATTGTTGAGTTTTAAATAATAGTATTACTCCCAAAGCTTTACCTTGTATTAAGATAGTGCAACAACGTGGCAGCACTGTACATGTTGCACATGACTTCCTGTTTGATCAAAACATTGGCTTGGAGAAAGCATGAGTTTCAGAAAAAGTCAATTCATATAAAATCAAATTGCTGTCAACTATAGAAAACCACTTAGAACTGCGTATTTAGTCACTGAATTAGAATTAGAATTAGTTTATTTATATAGATGCATGAAGTACATACAGTCACCTTTCAATAATTACATACAATAAATCAGACATATTTTTTAAAAAAGAAACAAATGCATCAAAGGGTAAGTAGCCGAGTTACAAGTAACTATGAAAATTGCTACTCCCGTTAATAATAAGTGAAATAAATTATAAATTATAGATTATTAATTATAACTATATATTATCAGGTAGATTAATTTTGATTAGATGAAAATGAAAATGGTCATGGATATGGATTGTGAAGTGATTGTGACAAAGAATGAAATGATATTTAATAAGAATTGATCACATGTCGACAGTAATTTTTTGTAAAAGATTTAATCTTAGTTCTTTCCTTAAGTTGCTCGTCCAAGTGTAACCACAAATGTGGTGACCTCCCTAGAAAACTTACATTGTATTTTTCTATTGTGTGTTGTGGAGCTCTTAAATAGTGTCTAGTCCGGGTATAGTATGTGTGGTGACTTAAATTAAATAAATTGCCTAATCTCACTGGTAAACTGCCATAGATATATCTGTGCGATATTTTTAATAATTCCAATTTCACCAAGTCTTCAATTTTAACAATTTTCAGTTGTTTGTAGAGTTCAGATAGTCTGGCACGTCTGCCTACATTACACATGATTCTGACGGCTTTATTTTGTTGAACTTGAATCTTCCTTAGATCTTTTGATTTAACCATTGACCCCCATGCACTAATTGCATAACACATATGACTTTGTATATTAGCAAACTGTGGACAAAACCTATGCAAAGTGTAACCTTGAAACATCTGTGATATTTGATTAACAGCCTTCATAGTTTCAATGTGAGTTTGCAAAAAAATCTGTGTTGACATGGCCATAGGAGAATTTATGTCTTACCTTTTCTTACGAATCTGTATAATTCGATTTGTCCAGTTAGCAATTCCAAATAATAGATGTCCCATGCAATATAAATATAGTCCATAAACAATTCCATGTGGACAAATGGATGCACAAATGCTCAAATAAGAAATTCGTTGGCAAAAATTCCCTGGCTTTGTGAGTCTCTGTCAAATTTTCTTATACTCTGACGGTCAATTCCACTGTGACTTTAGGACAATTAATGTATTTTCCATCTTAATAGTAGTCAAAATTTACTAGAAGGAATCAGAGGAAGGTATTGCTGTTCTGCCATTTTGTTGCTGTGTCCATAAAGTTGCAAAAAATTATAAAAACATCCCTTGAATTTGATTCTTAGTTTTGATATGAGGTCAAATATGCTCTTGTGACTGATGGGACTTTTTTGACCACCACTTTTTGTGAGTTTACTGAACTTGTAATTACTATCTCAGTTCAACATGTCACACCTTATTGTCATAGTGCATTGTAATTGTATTGAGATAAGCTTTCAAATCAGGCCCACATTTAGACTGGTGGATCAATTGTTCTCCAGCAGCACCTCATTCATTTTGTGACTGATGGGACACCTCTTTGTGACTGATGGGACAGTATCTCAGAAGTATTTAATAAAAGACTTTTGATTCATATTATTGATAAAATATGCTGTTATGGTAACACAATGATTCATCAGAAAAGTATGCATTATCAATGTAATACATTTTATAGGTTCAAGATAGCAAATTTTGAGATACACAGACATGAGGTATTGTCTATATTTGCGGTTATATATTAAAACAAATTTGACCTTAAATTCATAAACCTGATGATAGTTTACATCTAATATAAGTGTGATAGCCATTAACAGCAATATAAGATTGTTTTATTGGCCTTTCCGTATCCTTCACTCAGTTGCATTTGTCAAATGAGCATCTCTGATGATACCCTTTAACATCGTACATGGTACTATCAGGTACACCCTGCTCGTTTCGAGGGTACGGGAATATACACCTCGAAGGACTCCGTACACCACGAAGCCGAATCCTCAGACTTCTTGTTTTATTGATTATCTTGCAAACTGAGTCTGAAATGTCTTTCAGTAACAAAGCAACAGCATTGTGACGTCATCACTAGTGCTGTCACCTGGATGATGTCACAATGGCTCAAACAATGGCGTTGTGATGTCATGACTATTGTTGCTACAAGGATGACGTCATAAAAATCCTATGGTTGCAATTGTGACATCATTGTTTATCTCATACACCCTGTCTGGTGACGACAGACAGGGTGTACGGTGTCATACACCGCGGCTCTCAGCCAATCAGAATCAAGGATTCACACTGGACTGAGGATAAAGGTTAATGACCGAATCTCATCTTTTAATTTTGTGCTTGGTAGACTAATTAGGATAGGAGACATGGGCAAAATTGAAAGAGAGAGAAATGAGCGTGACTCTGCACCCATGTAGTGATCGGCAGCTCCGGGTGCTACCAACTGAGCTGACTAACCAACTTACAATATGAAAATCTGCACTGAAATAATTATTACTCTGGCATGAAAACATGATTTTATCTAAGCTGTACCAACTGATATGAGTCTGTACAATTAGTTCAGGCGTTGTGAAACATTTGGTTATTTTTATTATTGATGACATGAAATCTACTCTCAAAAATTTATATTTATGAGTTGCTCAATCTGTATTCCATATAAACTTACCTGACCGTTATGTTCTTGTATTCCTTTCAACATTAATAGACCCTGGCATACAGCTCAGTAACAAGTCTTCCATCATCAAAAAATTTACGATGGTCCAAGTGGGATTTTTGTGACTTTAGGTACAGGATTTCAGAACTTTTTTTGTCCTAAGAATTATTGGAAATTAAAAAGGACAATCCACATTCATTTATGTGCAATTTTACACAAAATAATAAAGATTAAATCAACAAGAATAAGTAATTAGCTGCTTGTGGTCAATTTATCACGTTTCAGCGTGACTGACGGGACAAAGTTTACACACCATTTGTCATACAAACGAGTGTGAATAACCTTCAAGGCAATTCATGTCCTGTTATCTGTCACTTCGTACTAGATAGCAATGACAAAATGTCTGCTGAAAACAGATAATTCACTGAGTGAGATCAATTTATCATGTTTGAGCGTGACTTCGGGACAATGTACAGGCAATGTCTTACATAAATGTGTGAATCGTCTTCAACATAAGTGTCAGTAAATATGTTTTCAAATCAACTGCCCAGTACCTTTGCAAACCAGAAAAACATGACTTCGCTTTTCTGTGATGTATGTGTGATCAGTAAGAAGATAATAAGCAGCTGCTTCTTTCCATTTTCATTTTTTCCTAAAAATCTGAACAGATTGGGGGAAAATATTGATCATTTCCAAACGGAACATGAAATCAACAAAATTCAACTGGTTTTGCGTGGTAGAGACCATACTGGTTTGTTACTGTGAATGATTTGATGATCATTAAGATTTTTAAAAATGCTGTAAGTGGTACACTTCTGTGGAATTGACCTGACAATGTTTAAAGGGGCCCTGTTACAAAATAGTAACCTGGATTATCTTGTTTAGCATTGTTTGACATTGACTGTTTGTTGTAATCACCTGTTTCGAACCTCAGTTCAGTGGAGTGCACCAACGTAACTGTGAATTCCATATGTGTGGATGTGGGACCATGTATTAAGTAAATTAGCACGAGTTTTTGGAATTATAGCGGTTTGCAGATTTTCAACTTGGTTGTGTGATGTCACTGGTTAAAAATGTTTTGTTTGTGTCAGTTGTGATTAATTCAGTTGATACAGTGATTATATATCTTGCAGCACAAGTGAATAAGCAAACTAAAAATGGCCTAAGGTACTTCATCAAGTAAGAAGATTAGGAGACCAACAGAAAACCGTCAATGATGTGGCAATTTGGCAAAGCCAGTTAGCAAATTGAAAATAAGAAAATTAAATATACAACTGTGGACTGCCAATCTGCAAAAAGAGGTCTAAGTGAAGCCAACTGAATATTTCCTCTGAATGAGGCTTAAGATGAATATAGGGGGCATATTTATAGGTACAGTCACCAGCAAAAGAAACCAACACTTGATTTTGGCTTATAATTTTGCAAAGACATTTTTTTTTAACAAAACAAATTACATGGTATTGATCCTTAGATCAAGTAGTGTCTTTGTGCCAAAAATCATTCAGCTGTGACCATTTCCTGTCTGCCTTTTGACTTGTAAAATATGACCTAAACAACAAGTTACACCAAAAATAAAGGCGCCATTTTAAATAATGGCCAAACAGACCAAAGCCAAAAAAATTAGCGCAGCAACACTATTTTTGAATTTTACAGGACAATTTGAAAATTGGAGTTTTGCACATTTCAAAATGTCGCAGACAAAATCTCTATGGTTTGGGCCCTTAGAATTTAGCTTTTTAAAATAAAATTTTCAGACAATTTAACTATGTTGTCAAAGAATTGCCACAATTTTTTCAGAGCAAAATCAGAGTTTAACAATTTTTTTTGTGACGACGAAGGCAATATTCTTAAAATCACATTAACATGAATTGCCTACAATTTTAAAAAAAAACAATATGGATCAAAGCGCGAGATGTTCCAGATTATGGAGTCCAGACATGGACTAAACAGGTATGCCAGTAAAAGTTCCAGGTCCATAGTTCCAATTAAAGTTTCTCATTTCAGAATTGAAGTGTCATTCTGAAAAGTTCCTAGAGGGGGTGCTGTAGTCTCGGACTCCAATAATTCCATTAATTAATTAATATAATATGAAGGCCCACTCGGGTGGCCAGAAGAAAAAAATTAAATTTCAAATCGCTGAACTTTCATTTTACAGCGCAAAATAACACATAATAACGTCACTGTACCCAACCGGAAGTCAGTTCGGAGCGTAACTGCAGTTACGCTCCCAAAACGTCCACCATGTTTACTCTCGATTCAGAGGTTTGCAGCCACTTTTCTCATTTTATTGGATGAATTGGAGTTGCTCATACTACTCCAGATGTCCAGTTTACATGTTAGAGCAGTCCTGATGTCACAAATTGGGCAGCTATTGCCTGTAATTCTACGATTTTGAGTTTGAAGCCAAGATAAACTTTTTTTCTCTGCTGATTATTGTTCTATAGGGTCTAGACTAACTTTCCAGGGTGGGTGTGAAACTCTCACCCTTGAGCATTTTGAGAAATCCAAGATGGCTGCCAAAATGGCCGCCAGAATCAGAAAAACCTCTAATATGCTTGCAATAAGCAGTACAGTGACATATAAAACATGTAAAAAGGGGTTTTTGAGGTTGCTGAATTCAAATATGCACATCAGAAATTCCTAACTCATGCCTATATGTGAATAAATCCAAGATGGCTGACAAAATGGCTGCGACAGGCAGAAAAACCTCTCATTTGTGTGCAGTAAGCAATATAGAGACATATGAACCATCTAAATAGGGGTTTTTCAGGGTGCTGATTTCAATTAGGCATACCACAATTCTCTAAATGAGGGCTATGACTGAAAAAAATCCAAGATGGCTGCCAAAATGGATGCTGAAATGAGTAAACTGTCAATTACACTTACAATGAACAGCACAACATCAAATAATGGTTTTAGAGGTTGCTGAAGTCAAATATTTGCACACCATCAACCTCTGCCTTTACTTATGTGAGCCAAAAATCCAAGTAGGCAGCAAAAAGGGCCACCAAACCTTGAAAAATATCATTATGAATACTACCGAGGCATGAGAGGTTTTCCAGCTTGCTGATCTCAAATATATATCATTGAAATGTTTGATGTTGTTCATGTTGATATAAATCTAATGACAGGCACTTTGATGGCGAAGAAATGTTCTATACAATAATATCGCCCTTGTCACAAAATGATTTCTATGAGGCTCTCACATACAGCGCCATGTGAATCATATTAAGTATGCCTGTTAAATAAGCTGTCCTCAAATGTCTTCTTCTTTTTTTTTCTTTTTTTTTTTTTACTTATTTTACTTTATCAAATATCTATTGGCTAATATTGGGGATCATGGCCAAGGCAGATTTACATTACAGTTTATCAAGATTATAGTCTTCTCTTTCAGAAATATGTGGTGATGGTGTTTGCATGTGTATGCAGAGGCATACATTTTTATATTTGTAGAGCTTCAATAACTGTACTAAAACTAGTTTCTTGTAAGCACCTTACCAAATCAACGCAATATGCCATGATACAGATCCCAGCTAAAATGCAAATTGCTCAACTTTAACCCATGTTTTCTCTCTGGATTTCTCAGATGCAGATGCAATGATAAACATGCACAATCTACCAAGTAGAATTGGATCATTTTTAGGCCTCAATATGGTTTCATTGTCAGTGACACTATAGCCACAAGGACAAGAAAATAGAAACTTCACTATTTTCTTCTATCTACTAGTGTGTATCCATGCACCACTCAGGATCTCATCAGCTAAATACGGTCAGAAACATAACTCAGATGATGAAAAACCAAGAAAACTCAACTGATCCATTTGCTTTCAGACAAAACTTACTTAATTGAGGGGACACAATGTATTTGGGAGCTTGAAAAGGATTCAAACAACCCCCCATGAAGGAAACCTGCCTTTTTTGTCAATCTGCACTTTAATTATATTGACAAATCAACCATACAGACGATTTTTTCTGGATGTATGGGCCAACCACCAAATGTAACAATTGCAGGGGCCCTGGGTCTGCATGCTTCAGAAACACTGTGCATACCACCTAGACTGTACATGTAGTGCAAGCCTGCAGTATGAAGAAACTTCGTAACTGATATTTACTGCAGTTGAAACATCAAGGTGGGTGTTATTTAGAAGGCGAGTCTGCCATATAGGTTCTTTGAATCATTTCAAAGCTCACATATACCCGACAATAGAGACAGTCTTGTCAGAAGTCAAATGGATCATTGAGCACACAAAGATTTCTTTCTCACAAATGAAGACAATGTGTAGATTACCTAATCTATTTGTTATGAACCCTCATGTCAAAATCAGCTGGGGCCATAGTTGTCCCATGAATGAAAATACTTATGATACTGGAATTCTACACTTTACAGCATCTCTCAAAATGTAGACTTTTCTGGAGCAGATCAAGAGGAGTTTAGGCGGTTTTAACTCACCTTGGGTCTGTAGATTTTAATGTAAAAGAAGTGAAAATGTGGTATTTACTCACTCATTTTTATTGGAAACCCCCCCTACCCATCTGACATTTTCTGGATCCATGATATTTAATTACTTGAAATTAACATAAAAGATATTTGAGGACACTTCTGTTAATTTAACAGGCATACTTACCACACATAGTTATGGCGTACATGTGAGGGCCTAAAAAAATTAGCTTTGACGTGGTCTATGTCATTGCATTGCGCAATAAACGTTTCTTTTGCAGTCTTCTCAGCAATTCTCAAAAACTAGTGCCCATTTTACTGCCACCACAAGGACCAGCTTATAAAGAGTTATTGCATTATGACCAATATTAATTGGTTTCAGCAAAGATATTTGAAATTGGCAGATTGGAAAAACTCGCATAGGCCTACTAGACTTCTACATGAAGTAGTGATATTCATAATGATATTTTTCAAGGTCTGGTGGCCATTTTGGCTGCCAACTTGGATTTTTGGCTCACATAAATAAAAGCAGGGGTTGATAGTGTGCAAATATTTGACTTCAGCAACCTCTAAAACCCATAATTTGATGTTTTGCAAGCTTCTGTGCTGTTCATTGTAAGCGTAATTGACATTTTACTCATTTCATCATCCATTTTGGCAGCCATCTTGGATTTTTTCAGATATAGCCCACATTTAGAGAATTGTGGTATGCCTAGTTGAAATCAGCACCCTGAAAAACCCCTATTTAGATGGTTCATATGTCTCTATACTGCTTACTGCACACATATGAGAGGTTTTTCTGACTCTCGCAGCCATTTTGTCAGCCATCTTGGATTTATTTGCATATAGGCATGAGTTAGGAATTTCTGATGTGCATATTTGAATTCAGCAACCTCAAAAAACCCTTTTTACATGTTTTATACTTCACTTTACCGCTTATTGCAAGCATATTAGAGGTTTTTCTGATTCTGGCGGCCATTTTGGCAGCCATCTTGGATTTCTCAAAATGCTCAAGGGTGAGAGTTTCACACCCACCCTGGAAAGTTAGCCTAGACCCTATAGAACAATAATCAGCAGAGAAAAAAAGTTTATCAGAAACTTTGAGGTCACCCCCTGTGGCAGACAGACTAGATCGTTGGGAGCGTAACTCAAATATTTGGGAGAGTAACTGTAAAGTTTTTCTTTGGATAAGGAGAGTAACTGAGTTTAGCAAATACCCTTTTGGCTGGGATATGGCTATATTCCTTCAACATGGACATCATATTGTGGACTACAGTGCTTATCAATACTGCTTTGTTATATTTCAAGATCCACATTTTGTATAATAAAGATTAATTAGCATTTTTTGGATAGCATTGCATTTCAATAATTCATATTTGATCGTCTGTACAAATTTTTAGTCTTCTGTTCCAAATCTATAGAATTCAACTGCACCCCCCCCCCCACCCTCTGATAATGGATGTATACTGTATAGACCAGCTGCATGGTGTATTCAGAATCTGTTCACACATTTACCCGCAAATAATAGTCCATATTATTGAACTCTGTTGGGGAGGGCAGGTAACTGAACATCAGTGAAGTACATGTAATATTCGCGCAGCGAAACGGCCGAAGGCCGTTGAGCGAAGCGAATTGAGTGCAAGAGAAGACTCAAAAATCTGTGCAGTGATGGTCTCAACATCAACAGTCCACAGTTTGGAATTAGGTCAAGTGGGTCCAGCTTCTTATCAATGATTTAGTTTCGTATTTAACAAAACATAACATATTCATCTTCAAAAGTGTCTTAAAAATTCAATTTTCTCTAGTAATATATCCTGTACCAATAATTTTTATGAAATAGTTAATTATTAGCATTGACAAGCTAAATCAAATTATTAACATGTGATTCATTTAATTTCAATCAGACAACAAGAAAACATATCAAAATTAAAGTTACATAATCTTATAAACTGATGATTATGTAACAGTGAACAGATAATATACATGCAATGTTATTGTTTTTGTATTACTATATATTTATACTATTATGTAATATCAACAATCTAACATAGACTTGACTTTGGCAGCTTTCAGTGCTGTCTGCCTTTTTATCATTTATTTAATATATATATCTATCTATCAATTTATCTATCTATCTGTCAGTCATTATATCTATCTGTCTATCTATTTATCTATCTATTTATCAATATATTTATCTATTTATCTATTATATTTTTTGTCTAGTTATCTTGCTATTCTACGTTTTTCTCTGTCTTTCTAATTTTCTGAAACAGTTACATAACTCCTTTCATACATTGAATATTAAATAAACATGAAAGTTATGGTAAAACTATAAGTCCTACAAAAACTTTTTAAAGTGCTGCGCGAATTTCATGGCAGTGCCATTTACATATTAGAACCATTTCACCGAGTGGCCTAAAGTTTGGCCCCTCATAACTTTGATGTGATTCAATGATTATTAACTTGCTTTTTCTACATAGATGCACTTTAAATAAATAAAAGCAACTTTCAAAAGTTATTTCAAAAGAATGACCAAGTTATAAAGCCTTAAAGTTACATTAAAATGCATCTTCTGGGCTCTATGTTGTGATGTGTCTTCTCTCAGTTGTGTAACATTGTCACTAACAGCAGAATTAGCATACATGCATGATCACAATACAGATGAGAGCAACAACATCAAGGAAACATTTATACCTCCCATTAGCTAGAACTCGAGTGTCATAAACAACAAGACAAAAACAATGAAATAAAAATGTACATGTTTATATATAAAAATAGGCCTACAGGACAGCTCTAACAACACCTGCAATTCCCTCATTCAGTGATGAAATGCTGCTGGATAGAGCGTGAAAGCTTCATGCACAAGGTAATTTTATGTTTAGTGACCAAGTTGAACTTCGCACCAGAGCTAGAAAAAAGTGAAAATTTCCAGGCAATTTGATGAAGTACAACAAAATTTCCCACAATTAGCCGCAAATGAAGCAACTACTTTAATGTCAGATAGTTGGACCTTTCTTCAAAAATTTCCGGTGAGATTGAGAAATTTCCAGGCAATGACAAGTCCAAATATTGTTTTTCCAGCCATGCTTGGCAAGTTAGCATGTTCAATATGTGAAGAATAATAAACTCTATATGGTTAATGATGATTTCTATTGGTAAACAAATGATCTGAATCCGACAAATTCAGACCCAAACTTCAGGACAAGTTTGGGTCTGACTTGTGAGAAAAGCCCAGATGTCCCAGTAATGCCCCATTCTCACGGGGGATGACGGTAAGCTTTTTATCGACGGGGGCGCAGAGCCAGACGAATTCTTGCAAGATTTTCAGTTAGGACGGCGCGAAGGGCAATTATGTAATCAATTAAGGCTAATCGATAACCATGCAGCGAAAGCCACGGCGGGGATTTTTTTGTTCCCTGCGGGGCAGAAAAGTTGTACGCCGTCATCAAAAGTTCGCCGGGGGGAAAGAAATTTCCTCCTCCTGCGGGATACTTTTATATCGCCCCGTGATATAAAAAGTACCCCGCAGGGAACCTATAACTGCCCCTCAGTGAACCTATTTCACCGCGGCGGACTATATTTTCACAACGCCGGGGATTGCTTTTACGACTGCGGGAATGGTTTTGTTCTCCACGGGGATGTCTGTAGGCCCGAGGGCACAACGCCGGAATGAAAAGCATGACGCCGTTGTCAAGGGCACCGCGGCGGAGGAGGGCGCTGCGAAAGCCAATAAAAAGGGCCGCAGAGGGCCGCCTTGCTTCACTTGCTGCTTGACCTTTGAAGGGGACACTCCTGGATGCTGGACAGACATGATGGCTGATGAAGATGCTGGGGAAGACCTTGACGTTGCTGTTGTTGCTGCTGTTGCTGGTGCTTTTTATCTAAGAAGAATACGGAGAAGGAGGAAGATGAAGAGATGGTGGATTCGGAATTGGCTGCTGCAGAGGGAACAACATGGCCATTTCTACCAGCTGCTGCCTGAATTGGCCAACAATGATGTCTCTGGCTACTACAACTTCTGCAGAATGCCTCCTGACATTTTTGCTGAAATCCTGGCTGCTGTGGCTCCTGCAATTACAAAACAAGACACCAACATGAGGAGGGCTCTGGAACCTGGATTGAAGTTGGCAGTCACCCTACGGTACATGGCGACAGGAGAGAGCTACAAGTCCTTGGCCTACGGTTTCAGAGTGGCTCCCAACACCATCTGCAATTTTATCCCCAGTGTCTGCATTGCCATCATGCGAGCTTACGAACATCTGCTGGCCCTGCCAATGGATCCAGCATCCTGGAAGGAAGTTGCCAAGGGCTTCGAGAAGAGGTGGAACATGCCCCATTGCATCGGAGCACTGGATGGGAAGCATGTTGGCATCAGATGTCCTCGGAAAGCTGGGTCAATCTACTTCAACTACAAGGGCTTCCATTCCATTGTGCTTATGGCTTTGGTGGATTCTGACTACAAGTTCCTGTACGTGCAGGCTGGATGCCAAGGAAGCTCCCAGTAAGATTCAGAGGTGTGAACCATATAAACAGTTCAACAAAAATAAGTCCCCTTTTGGAAAAACTTTTTTCTAAAGGGGGACTTATTTTTGTTGAACTGTTTATATACCATGGTGACATCACTGTACACCTTCTCAAAGACTTGAAGTTTGTATTTTGGAAAACTCGGTTTAAATAATATTAGTTTCTTGTAAATCTTTAAGATAAATCGTTTCCGTGTTCGAAGTCAAGACTGGAGAGATCATTTCGACCTATCTGCATATTATAGTAAAACATGTGATTATTTTCTGATGGATTTATTTGGGTGATGATTGCCATTAAGAAAAGCTCCTCTTGCCGTAATGCCTGGGTTTTCGTGAATCACAATTGACTCTTCAAAGTGAGACTTATTGTAATTAAGCCTTAATTGCAATACTGGATTGCCTGACACTAATAAATTAAAACCTTCACTTCACAGTAGGGCCTGGGGCCTCATATAATGCTTTGGAATCCTGGCACAGTGTACTGTTACTGCATTTAAAGATATGAGTTACGCTCTTAAAATTTTGAGTTACTCTCCTAAATATTTTACAGATCGTGGAGTTACGCTCCGACCGAGCACAATTTCATGTGCAGTTATTGAACTTTTGGGGAGTTGAGGGACGAAAATCAAAACCCCAGCCTTCCTTTAACTAACCAAATAACACCCTCGCAAAGTAATGTGATATGGAATGGCCTAGCCAAGGAATAATAGCCAGTTAAACTTCTGAATCGACAATAATCATGGTGGACGTTTTGAGAGCGTAACTGCAGTTACGCTCCTAATTGACTTCCGGTTGGGTACAGTGAACGTGGTGAGATGTGAAAAACTAATGCTGGATTTCTGAGAAAGAGAACTTTAATTTGAAAGCCAGGTTGAATAGTTTCTCCTGAAAATGACTCTGCATGGAAATTTTTCTTTATGGTGTTGTGAAATTTTAAAATATTACATGTCAGTATGGTACTAAGAAGTCTGAAAAGTCTCAAAAGTGTGGAAGTTGCTTTCACTGCCTTTCATGATCATACAATGTCACCTCGATTGAAATTTTGTGACGTCAGCAAATTACATGGCAAACTGCATAAACTGCATTCCATATGCGTGGAATTAGACAAGTCAGGCACTATTTAGATAATGATACCTGTAAGAAGGCAGTTATTGGGCTTGTTGTGTCGAGACTTGATTATGCCAATGCTGTATTGGCAGGCATTTCTGAGCATGGCCTGCGCAGACTGCAGGTGGCCCAGAACTGTGCTGCACGTATCATCACAAGAATTCCAAGAACAGAACATATCACTCCTGTGCTCTTTGAACTACATTGGCTGCCTGTGCACAAAAGAATTGAATTTAAAGCAATGTGCACCATCTACAAATGTCTCAATAATCCTGCCATGCCTTCCTATCTCTCTTCCCTGTTTGTCCGCTATTCGCCAACCCGCAGCCTACGCTCAACATCAGGCCTACAGCTCACCATCAGAAGAACGCGGAACAAATATGGCGATAGATGCTTCGACACCTGGGCCTCCAAGCTGTGGAACACATTACCAGGGTTGGGCACGAGTACATGCAAATTTACTCGAGTACGAGTACGAGTACTTGCCACATCTACGAGTACGAGTACGAGTACGAGTACAGCTTTTTCTGAATGTACTCGAGTACGAGTACGAGTACTTTCAAATGTACTCGAGTACGAGTACGAGTACATTTATGCAGTTTCGAACCTTATTTGTGCAATATTTTAAGAAATAAAAGCATTATTAAGAAATAATAATTGAGCTACAATAAAAATATCAGTTAAGGATACTACTTATGCTCCTTTCTTAATCAAAAGTGAACTGTGGTAATTTGAAGCGGCCTTTGAAGCTTCTTGCTGGGCTGCCAATTGCCGGGTCCAGGGTTCGAATCTAGCTCTAGCCAGGTCACTTGGGACTGTGTTGGACGCAGTAAATTCAACTGTTTGGAGCTATAGGACGTCAGATCGGCGTTCATACTCAAAACGAAAAATTAAGTGACCACTGTGGAGAAATGAAGGAGGTTTAGGCCCATTTTAGAAGGAATAGTATTAGGAAGTCAGTTATTTGGTTATTTGTGGGAGACCGGGGTAAGTTGTGCCATTTTTTTGCTTCAGGGTGATTTTCTAAAAACCCAAGCAATCCCGATATGAAAATTAGAAATCAAAATACAATACCTTGGGAAGAATGGAGCCTAGACTGCCAAGTTTCAGGGCCACCAGACCAATGGGTAGCTCATTGTAGTCAATTGAAAAAAAGTAAGTTAAGTGGCACAACTTGCCTCGGTGCCACGGTAAGTTGTGTCGCATGACAGGGCAAGTTGTTCCACAGAGTTTATATTTCAAAAACCCGGTTTTTCACCTGTTTCTTCAGATAGAACTTTTGTATCATGTCTTTAGCATATGAATGATATATTACATGAAACTATCAGGCATTTATATAAATAAGCCTTTTTACGGAAAATTCAAAATGCTGCAAAAACTAGAATTATTTACTATTTAGACTGTGGTATAAGTTATAACACTTTCAACACAATGTCATTTTCTTCTTAGTGTAAGTTTTGGGCTCAGAGAACAGCACATTTCCATTACATGCTGTCAGTTTTTATTTTTTTCAATATATTTTTTAAGTGCCAAGAATTTGTTTATTTAAAGAATCTGTTTAAACTATAGCTTGGCAAGCCCATACTCCTCTGCAGCTACGACTTGTCAAAATGGGCAAGCCAGATTTAGTAACAATTTAATACAATACAAATTTCATTGCAAGTATGGAAATGGTTATTTCGTTCAGCTAAGAACATTTTTCGTTAGATAAAATCATAATACAGCAACAGAGACAATGCCCTGGTAGCCTTGCCAAGAAATATTGGCTTTTAGATTTATAGATTTTATAACATTTTGATTTAATACACAATATCAAGCAGAATAAAAAACAATTCCCTAAATAAACAAAATAAACAAGTATCAACATGTCATGTATAATAGAACAAATGGAAATTATATATATATAATCATTTAAATTAAATAATTCCTTAAAATCACAATTTTGACATATAAGATAAGCCAGTGTGAGCTTGTCTGAATATTATGTTCCGATATCCGGAAAACGTCGATCTAACCAAAAACAGGTTAAAAAGAAAACGGCTCTAGTTGTGGTTAAAATAGGGCTAGAAACATAATTTGAAAACGTAGATATACCATTTAGAAGTAGCTGAATACAGTAGTTGAAGTAAAAAAGCCATATCTTTAACAATAAGGCCAGTGTTAGCCTGTAAATTAAGATGTTTTGATTTGCGTCAAAGGTGTGAAAATTGCAAATGGCGACTATGTGATCAAATTCTATTCAAAATGGTGAAGTTCAAATATAATCTAGTATATGTTTTACTGAATGAATAATTATTTAAGACTTGATTACCAAAACAGGGATTGTGGAACTTTATATAGATGACAACATTTGTTTTAGAATATAGGCCTATTTCACAATTTCGGCCAATTCCAATTTTAAAAGCTTGTTTTGTGTGTGACTCACAAACTCACTATATCATTTCCATTTTTAAACTCTGGTATTCACATAACACATTATATGTAACTTAAGCTGTGAAGCTTCTTTCAGAGTTTTTGGAAAATTGAAAGGCATTAAATAAACCATTATGTTAGTTAAACACTTGCTTTTGTGTTCAATTCTGTTCTTTTGAAGCTGCAATTGTACTCGTGATGTACTCACTACGAGTACGAGTACTTTAGCAATGTACTCGAGTACGAGTACGAGTACTGTACTCATGATTTGGCACGAGTACTGAGTACATGCGAGTACTTCAAAAAATGTACTCGAGTACACGAGTACACGAGTACATGTGTACTCGTGCCCAACCCTGCACATTACCCAACCGGATACAAGAAGCGCCATCTTTTCACTCTTTTAAAAGAGCCTTAAAGACTATGTTGTTTAAACAACATTTTAGAGACTTTACTTGATATGCCTGCTCGTTTTGATTTTAATCTTGTCGATTTTATAGTTATTTACAGCCAAATTATACTTTTAATCTTATATATATATATATTTACATTTTAAAATTTATCTTCTTGTACAGCGCATAGAAAAATTATATAATATAGCGCTTGTAAAAATGACTTAAATAAATAAATAAATAAATAAAAAATGTATTCGTAATCGCCACATTATCTTGTGTAGATTTGTGCTTCTCTGCTGCAAGGACATCATTCCATGCAAAAAAGATGTAAACATTCTCAAATTCGACAGTATATATTGTTCTTTATAAATACTTAATTCATGGTAGGATTTGAATTAAGCAGAATTTGACTATTTAGACAAATGATATTAGTGGTTTGGCTTGACAACATGAAATTTTGAGTTTTCTGAAATCCTGCCTGCTTCAAATTTATAAGACTCAATAACCTCCAGCTTTTAAAAAACAATTCTCAGTCTTATTTGCAGAACAGTTTATTCAGCAGAATTTATCAAATGCTTGAAAAGCCAGGACCAGGTCATGAGCTTCGTCATGCACGACCATTCTATTTGCAAGTCTCACTGTATTTTATATATGTCAACATCATAGAGACACACAACGTATCTTGCATAATTCTTTGAACATTTTTACCTTCAGTGAACAAAGCTCACAGAAGTTATTGTTATCACTTGGGTAAAATGTTGTCTGTCCGCCGGCCAGCGGGGAACAGTTGCCAGAATTTTATCACTCAACTTTTCAGGCTTGGTATTTCAAACATGATGGAAAAAGTGTGGTTTAACTGTAAAGAAAAAAAAAGCTTTTAAAATGCATTGTTACAAACATACAGTGCATACTGCATAAGCTTCTCAATTCAAGGCATCCTGTTGATTGCAGAGCTTACACAGCAGTGATTGCAGAAGCTAACTTAGTTGCTCAATGCTCATGCTTCTTGAATACTATTGCAAAATAGTCTGCTTAATGTTGTGTTGACTTATTTAAGGAGGGCTCGGGGCAGGGTAGAAACAATTGGAAAGTTGTCCTCTTAAAACCCTTAACACTTTCAATACTTAAAGCCTCTTCAAAGTGATAATGGGTTAAGTTTATTTAATAAGTCATAATGTCCACAAAAACTGCTGCAGTTGTATTTTCATGCTCTGGTTGGTGTGCACCAGAGTCTTGTGACCATGCGTCAAAAACTCCTTTAAAAGGAACCCCCAGAACTCCACAGGCACACACCTGGTGAACACCCTTTCTTGTAACAACATTCAGCTGAACTGCTTAAGGTAAGCTAACTGTTTTGTCTCATTTGATTTGGTCAGTATGAAGGGTCACTGGGTCAGCAACCTCCAAAATCGATATAATATATATTCACAATAACATTGAGGGCAACCTGCTTACAAGTGTCTGATGTATGACTTATGCACAACAAAATGTGCATTCATGTTGTTAAAGAAAAGTAGAGCAAAATAGCATTTTTTTGATTTGTATTTAGCTGAATATATTTCAATTAAATAGAAACATGAAATATTCACAGACCTGTTGAAAATAATTTTATTATGGACCCTGTAAACTTATACAGTGGAGATTTATACAGGCCCAAGGTCTACATATTATATTCTTTGTAAACAGAATGAATAAAGGTGATCCTCTGTTATGCTAGGTTAAGTACGGTTATACTCAAAGTGTGTTATTTGCCCTGGAAAAAGTTTAAGATGAAGGTGAAGGGCAAAAGGTACTAATATTTGAATTTTCTGTTGCCTTCTGTCGTCTTTTGTTGTTATTGTATTTTCTTCTCATTCTGGACAGAACGTCCATGCAAAAAATTGAGAGCGATGTTGGCAGAAATGAGTAAAATGAGATCAGGTCCACATTATAGATATGACGTTGGGTATATTGTCCAGTAATTTCACGTTTCTACCTTTCGCAGGTTTGGAGAAATTTTGATTTACATCCATGCACGTTAAGTGTCTCAATGCCCACGGGGCACAGTGAGACAGCAGGCGGGGCAAAGTGAGACAGGGCATCTGCTGCCATAACCGCCAATCCTCACAACCTGAGGAATTGTTTTATCAATTGTTGCGGCAGAAACTACTGTAGGCCTACTCCTATAAAAGCAGGTGGCTAGGTGACTTTTCTAGGTCCTTTTTTGAGCACAGGAGACATGCACGACTTATTTAACCTGCCGCACCTGTTACATACTAATCAAAATTCTTTCTGATGCTTCCCTTTGGATATGACTCACTAAAATCAGTAGTTTATGGCAGGCATTTTGTTTTTAATAGTGAATTGTGAGCTATGCATTACATTCAGGTCGTTTCGAGTTTATTTTGTGATGTCTCACTGCACCCTGCCTCAAACTGTCTCACTGTGCCCCAATCAGCTCTATTTGTAAGAATTTTGAATCCTGCAGACCGGATGTCTGTATTGTGGTTCATCATCTCACTAAACTAAGACAAATAATCAAGCTTTGAATCCCTGGCAATTGATTTGCATTATACCATTTTTCTTGGGAATTATAACAAAAAGTCGTTTTATGGCAAAATTATTTACTTTTACTGGCTAAAAACCAAAATTTTGACATTCCACTCTCAATATGCTGTGTAGGCATTCAGGATATAGGACAGTCTCTTACTTACTTACTTTTTGTACTATACAAAAGAGGGTTAATCTGTAAATATTAGTAGCTAGACAATGCGGGCTTTGTCTCACTGTGCCAGCCATCTCTCTGTGCCCCGCTCTCCCCTACTCTGAGAATTTCAAATCATACATTCTGTAGAACTTGTTCAAAATGCGAATAATGCTATCTAATACACACATTTTTATTTGCCATGTTTGGTGGACATGGGAACTTGGGAAGGTCAAATACAAATATGCATGTCTTACATTTTACGTATGAATGGCCATTTTATTTGCCCTTGGCAGTCATCCACGATTCAGGATATTGTCAGTAAAAAGATAAGTTTAAGGATGAGAATTTCAATATCATATTCACACATCAGTTTGCATGATATGTAGAACATTAACAAAAACTGAAATAAACAGTAGAACTATTCATAGCTTTCCTCTAAATTTCCAGTACACATGCCAGTATTTCATTGCGATACGAGTAATTCCTATATCCCTTTTTGTCCACTTATTGTCTCATGTTTGACTGTTTGACTGTTTGTCTCATGGTATAAGCTGGTATTCACCATGGGATCTGGAATATGTGTTTATCACACCTAAGGCTAAAGCTCTCGGTTAAAAAAAATCACATATTCCCTCTCCCCTGGTGATTAACCTGCACGTTTCTTCGCTCAGGTGTTTCACAACTAGAGTGGTAGATCTTACAGTACAGTGAAAGATTAAGAGTGTGAAAAGGAGAAACAGCGGTGTTTCACAGTTATGTTAAGACAGTTTACATGCCTGGAATGTATAAAATTTAAATGAGCAGTTTGTTTGAAATATCAATGAAAAAGATATGTATCTATAGAGCCACTAATCAGTTCAAAATCAATTTTCATCGGAGTACTGGTTAATTCAACCGGTTGGCTGATGGCAATTCTTAAAAGTTTTGAATGCATATTTAGCCTATCTGATATGTATAAAATACTTATAACAAACCAAGAAAATGCTTAGTTCATAAATTATTACATTGTGAGGGCCATAAAAAACATCAGTTTGAAATGTACATATAAATGTTTATTTGGATCATTTGGGTTGACAGCTAATCAGGATTTATGTCAAGAGAAAAAAACAAGTGTCCTTCACAAGTTTGCGAAAAAAGGCATCCATTATATAATTAGACCAAAAAATAAAGTCTAAAGCCATTATGTGAGCAGATTTAACCAAAATTTTTAAAAGTTGCATTGCTTACTTTTAAAACGAAAAGTGGGTTTATCACTGCATCAAAACTAATTGTTTTCTTTTTTCAAGGAAATGATCTTCATAAATATTGCCCCAAGAATAGCAGTTAAGTAAATTGATCAGTTGGAATGTGTTATATGACTGCAATCTGTCCATAATCGATCTACAGTCTTCACTATATGATTGGTATGATTGCCGTTCAGCAGTCAGAAAATGAGAACTGCATTCTGCTATCATCTGGCACAAAGTTAGTTTTGTATGCTGTAGCATTGCAGCTCTAAAGAAATAGTTCCAATTTCGTGGCACATACACAAAGTTTCTATTCAACATTGAGGTAGACCAGAGTAAGACTCAGCAATCACATTCCATAAGGAAGGAGACAAGGCCGTCAGCATACTCAGCCCTGGTTTCTTCCAAGAAAAAATTCTGTGAGTTCCTAACAGTAATACTCAGTTTATATGGACCGCTCACTGGAGCTCGCAGAGTTGCACAGTTGCCACTAGGTTGCAACACATGCTAACATATGATCTTAGGGTGTGTCAATTTTAAATTTTTATGCAATTTCAACAAGCACTAGTGCCTAAAATGTGCGTTTTGAACTGGGGAATCCAAATCTGTTCTCGAAATGGCGATACTAACATTCTTACCTGCTTCAATTTTGGTTCAAAGTTTCAATGTTGTTTTTTTCGTTTGTGACCATTTTTGCCAAACCGCGGATCTCTGTAACTTTGTCAGTATTTGTCAAACAACATTCTATTTACCATGGTTGGAAAGCTCTCTAAAAGACCTACATTTTGAATACCAACATCAATGGTCTAGGACAATATCTTGACACTTTTCAGAAATGATCATGTAGCTGACTGACCAATCGAATTAAAAAAAGGCTTTTGATTTTTTTTTCAGTGATAATTGCTGTGATTCACATTCTCCAAGTTCCAGAATAAGCAAATAAAATATTTTTTCAATATATGGTCATCGAAATCCTGCTTTATGAGTTTAGAAGTTTTTATGCAAAATTTTGACGGAATTATTGAAAGAAATCATGGAGGGGCTGTTATATTTCATATTTTAACTTCATAAGAACTAAATGTAGGACAACATCATTAGTACCATGAGAAAGCTAAGAGTATTTTCTTCCCTTTTGTACTACCACTCATGTTGCCCTGCAAATAAATTCTGACGAAGATATGATATGAAATGCAAGTTTTCAACTAAAGTGAACACTAAAACTTCATCACTCTCAAGCCAGGCACACCCATGGTAAAAATCAAAAAGTTTTTTGTATTTGGTCATTATGGAACTTGGAGAATGTGAATCACAGCAATTATCGTTGAAAAAAATTCCAAAGTAATTTTTTAACAGGATTAGACATTCTGCGTCCTTTTCATTCTAAAAAAGTGCAGGCTGAAGGGCCAATGGGAGTCAAGATATCGTCCTAGCTTTCCGACCATGGCAATTATAATGCTGTATGACACATATTGACAAAGTTATAGAGAACCATGTTTTGTCGAAACTGGTCGAAAACTAAAAAAATATTGAAACTTTGGACCAAAATTGAAGTAGGTAAAATTGTCGTATCACCATTTTGAGAACAAATTTGGATTCTCCAGGAAAAAACGCAGGCCACAGCAGCCTGCTTTAGTTGCGAGCGTAAGCAAGCAGGCTACAACATTTCGCTGAAGGTGCTGCCAATCAGGTCCTCGCTCACATGCATTTTTGAAGCAGCTCAGTGAAGTTCTGCTGAGTTCTGCTAAGCGCGGACCTAAGGGGCAGCAGCGCAGACTTTACGGGCAGCAGTTCTACTGGCCTAGATTCCAATTCGACACCCATTTCGATGTGAATTTTGTCAGTCTGCAGCCTCGCTCGCTCGCCTGCTTGTACAGCAGACTGTTGTCAGTCAGGTCAAAATGCTCATTTTAGACACTAGTGCTTTTTGAAATAGCAGAATAATTAAAAATTGACACACCCTAATATGTCCTATATTCAAACTGAATAAAGAAAGTCAGGGGAAAAAATATTCAGAGAAAAATGTGTAGAGGTTGGGAAAAAAAAGAAAAATACAATTTAGAATAAACTTGCGGGGAAAAAAATTCTTAGAAAAAAAAGAATGTTGAAAAAAATTATCTTTTTCTTTTTGTTTGGGGAAAAAACAATTCAGAAGAAGACTTTTG
Source organism: Platynereis dumerilii (assembly GCA_026936325.1). NCBI lineage: Eukaryota > Metazoa > Annelida > Polychaeta > Phyllodocida > Nereididae > Platynereis > Platynereis dumerilii. The sequence goes on along the minus strand of JAPTHN010000002.1, from coordinate 76,371,668 downwards.
AAAAGGTAAGGGAACTATTCAGCAAGCCTTTTTGCCAGATCAAACCTTTGGGCAAAGGATGCCCGATCACTTGATTGGGAAAGCAAGCCTTTTGGCCCGGGCCCCCCCAATCAAGCCTTTGAGCAAAGTGTTTAAAAGATGCCAAATCACTTGATTGGGAAAGCAAGCCTTTGGGCTCATCTAAAACATGCTGAGGTGGTTGACAAAGGTCGCCTAATCAAGTGATCGGGCAGGTCAAGTTTATTGGGTGTAACAGAGGCAGAATGTATGATCTTCCAACCCCATTTTCAGTTGATCTCTGATGTTGTGGTGGTCAGGGAAAAGTCTACATTGTCAAATTTGGCAAAAAATAAATTGGGTCTATCTGCAGAGCCATTTTCCAACAAAATTACGGGATCTTTTCTTTATTTATCTATACTTTTATGACACCTGTATCTTGATGATGTGTATTATCAATCAAATACAATACATTACATAATTTAATCATTTACAGATCCATAGAGCCTGAAGCAATGCTGACTGGACTGCTTGGTGTGGCTGTGTGCCTTGCAGTGGCACAGGCCTACCCTTCCTTCCAAGATGCCATTCCTAATGGAGAGTTGGTTCCTCATCCTTGCAAACCAAACTACAATTAATATCTTAGCATTTATTTACAGATCCATAGAGCCTGAGTAATGCTGACTGGACTGCTTGGTGTGGCTGTGTGCCTTGCAGTGGCACAGGCCTACCCTTCCTTCCAAGATGCCATTCCTAATGGAGAGTTGGTTCCTCATCCTTGCAAACCAAACTACCTCTGGAAGGGAGTGGGTCACTTCAATGTGTTGGGCGGAGGAGCAAGAAATCCTTTTGGAAGGGACTTTGACAAATTGGGAAAGGTACTTTTTTCAAATAATCCTATCAAGTTTTTTTTTTAGGAATAAAAAGTTACACTTTATAACTTTTGTCAAAACCTGTACTGTGAAGCTTTTTCAATGGATAAATAATCTTATACATGCATATGTACATGGACATACATAGGATGAAGAACCACGTATACCCCATGTCTTAACCTTGTTTTCATCATTGCAGACCTGGAATCGAGAATTGTGCTTGATGGACTCTGATGGAGACGGAAAAACAAATGGTGTAGAATTGGGAGATCCGTATTGTGATTGGACCCCTCAAGGAGGTGCTCCTACTGGCCCTGCTACAGGACATCCAGGTATATTTTGATGGACTATGAAAAACCATATGAAAGTGAGGCACAAGACAATTTACAGTTTTATTACCTATAAGAGCTAGGAGGTTGGAAAATCACAATACGAAAATGTTGGAAAATATGGTATTACACATTTCAGCTTTGGAACCAAATAACATACACTTGTGTTAGTAGTGGATGAGTCAGGCACATTTTCAACATCTATGTACAGTAAAATAGTTTATTTCAAAAAGACATGTAGGCCTCACAATGTTGCGGCAACTTAATTGGTCAATTTTACTTTGCAGTTCTTTATACTTATATTGTTTTGTACATGTAAATAGTAAATGCCTCTTGCATGATGCATAGATGGCAAAAGTCACAATTTTGATGGATGAGGTGCTTATGGTTTGAAATTAATACCCAGTGTTTCCCGGAAATTGCCAATACATCAATAATTATGGTTATGCCATTTCACAAATTTCAGGTGTATGTGAACCGGTCGAATCAGCAGACTGCAAAGCCAAAAATGCTGCACAGAAGCAAGACTGGGAGTTTTGCGAGCAGGGAGAGTTCGAATGTGACGGTCTGGATGAACCTGGTAAATTCAATTTCTATGAAAAAAAAACAACTTATTTGCCAACAGCTGAAATAATTTAAGAAGTTATCCAGATATTGAGATTTGTTCTTTGTAGACCTCATGGCTTTATAAAATATGTAACAAGACCACGAAGCACGAGCAAAAGCACTGGCCACTGCAGAAAAACACTGTTGTTTTATGTAAATGTAAAATACTCTTTTTAAAATTGTAAACATAGAAATATCCCTGCTTCTTGTACCAGAACTTGACTGCAATTTCTTCTTCACTCTCTTTTTGTTTTTCTGAACAACACTACTCTCTACAATTATTATTGTTTGCGCAGTTACTTTGTAAAACAAAACATTAAACATACCAACAAACATCTTACAGTGTACACTGGATTTTACCACAACTGATAAATCGTTTGAAATGACATATTATTTTTCACTACATGCAGCAACAACTAACATTAAATGACATATATTTGTAGATGTAAAGCAGATGAAAATAGCCATAGATGCTGGAACAGAGGTGCCTGCCCAAGAAACAACCTACATGTGTCAGTTGGTGAAACTGCCTGATGACGACCAGTATCATATAATTGGAACTGAGCCAGCAATTGATAACAATGTTGTAGCTCACCATATAATCGTATATGGCTGTGATGAGCTCGGTAAGTGTTATTGAATAGAATCATCAATTTGTAAAACAGATCCAAAAATTTTGACAGCCCCGGTCTCGGCGGCTCATGCCTTGGTCTTGACCTCAGATCATAGGCTTATTTCGCAGGGGTCGGTGGGGGCTGCAGACTGCTCTGGGCCCCTGGCATAAGGGCAAATGACAATTCAGGGCAAAGCCAGACCAATATCAAGGCAGATCCACTGCCCCGAGCACATCTGTAACAGCCTCCCCCCTGGCCCTCCACGGAACGGCCGTCAAATACGCCTAGTTCTAGTTCTATTTATTTAATGCTAAGAGGCCACATATTGGCCGATGTAAGCATGGTGACCGCCGTGTGATGGACGAGTGATGGTAAGGCTCTGAGTCTGCTACATGCATACCACATTAGTTCAGGGATGTGCAGGGTCTTTCAGTGGCCTCCGTATAGAACACTGGATACAACCCCCTCCGTTTATTTTTGCCCATGTCTCATGGTACAGACAGTCAAGAGCTATATAGCTCTTGATAGTAGCTGCAGCTGCGCTTTGTTGAGTGAAGTCCAGGAGCGGGATTCGAACCCACGTCCTCACAGGCTATTGGATTCAGAGCCAACTGCTATACCGATTAGGCCACGGGGAACTGTCGGATGTCCCAGTCTCGGGTGTCCTATAGCCACAAACTATAACAGCAGTAGTTTCCAAAGTTATCAAAGTACTTCTCCTGAGGTTACTGAACTATTCCATTACAAGCTAAAGTTTGTATTGTCATAACATGCATATTTTGCTGGTATATTTTACTGTTTACAACTTCATGCTGCTTACAACATACGTCAAAACGACTGATTCATGCCAAACTTGAGTCAGCCGAGGCCATCAAAATACTGTTACTTGCTGGAGCACAGTATGGTCTGATTCAATTGTAACTATCCAATGACTGCCATGCTAGTTCCCAGGGAGAGCTACGGAAGGGTGAAATAGGGATATCAGTACCAGATTGTATCAACGCTTAGTAACACCGGTTATCCTAAAGTGGTTAGCTCCTGCAACTTATCATTTAACTGGTTTACCGGGAAAATCATTTAGTCATTATATAACATGAGGTCAGCTGAAAGCATGGCTGAGTTATTTTCCCAGTTACCCTGTTAAAATATAAGTTATAGGAGGAGTTAACCACAATACAATTATGGACTTTGGTTGAGGTCAATATCAGGTTTAAAGGCCCTGACTGGTGAATATCACTAGGTCAGGTCCGCAAAACATGATATTCACCGAAACTGAAGTCCACAATTATTTTGTTCCATGACCAATTGTTTAAGAAATGTTTTGACTTCTTTTTTAGGGGGATTTTCTCTTCTTTTTTTTTGAATTTTTGAATTTTTTTTTTTAGAAAATTTCAGTTCTTGGATTTTTTTTTTTTTGGAAAATTTTTATTTATTTTTTGACAAATTTTTCCAGGGAAGTCAATGACACGTGTGATATTCACTGATCAGTCAATAATGTTTCCCATATTGACCTGCCTGTCACACAGAGGTGAACATCACAATATGCAGGTGGCTTGTGGCTTGTTACACAGGCGTCATGGAACAATTTAGGATAACCTGTGTCAAGCGTTGATACAATCTGGCACAGGGGTAAATAAAAGTTGCGTAGATGTATATCTGACCAAAAATTATAATTTTTGTTGAAATAGCCTTTAAGCATCAAAGAATGATTAGGGAAGATGACAAGACCTTTACAGTGGACTCTGCTAGCATTCAAACACCAAAATTTACTTTTGCTCAAGAAAGGTTTTCTATAGATATTATGACTAGCTGGAGTGTATTTTCAAACATAATTAACTCTAGTCATTCCCCAGTTTTTGGTATCAAATAATCTTTTGTATGCCTGGCACGACAGATTTTACATTTTTCTCTCAGCTGCCGAGAAGCTGGAAGACTACAACACACCAAAGATATGTGATTCAATGCGGATTTACGAGTCCTGCGACTACAGTGTTGGTGGTTGGACAGTTGGCGAATCCGGCTCTTGCTTACCAAAAGAAGTGGGGAGACGGTTTGGAAAGAGAGTTTTCAATTATGCAGTCATTGAGGTGAGATAACAGTTAATAAAAAAATATATATATATGTCACCCTGGTGCACAGCTTTATACTCCTGCTTTTTCAGTAAAATAATTTGAAAAAATCACTTTATTGTCTTTAAGCAACCCCTTACCATGAATTGCCTCATCATTTAACAGATCCACTGGAACAACCCAATGGAAAATCCCAACTTTGTTGATGGTTCTGGCCTTACTATTTACTACACCGACAAGACAAGAGAAAATGACGCTGGCACTCTTACAGTTGGACAAGGGAGTCTTGCCATCCCTCCTGGGGCCGAAACTCATTATGAAACGGGCTTCTGTACGTCAAAATGCACCGAGGATATTGAAAAGCCGGTCTTCTTATATGGAGCTGGTCTCCACATGCACTACCTTGGTGAGTTCAAGATAACAAGCAAGTAATTTCTCAATATGTTTACAAACTTTACATATTGAGTGAGTGAGTTCGTACTTTACTTTTGATCAGCACCAGTGTGGGCTATATAGAGGAATCAATATATTTACAGAGCCCACACGGTTGATGAGTCACAAACTGGGCTATGGTCACTTAGGCCAGTGTTATCAACCTCTCACAAATTCTAAGACTGAAGTTTTGTAGATTTTTCATGGAGATATCATGAAAATCATTGGTTTTATTGATAAATATTAATGGGCTGATTATCAAACAAATTGATAGGTTGTGCTCATGATTTCAGAGATTTTCAAGGCTTAGAAATTCATGTTTAATTTTTATTGCAATAATGCAATGGACATGTGGTATCCCTGTATGGTTTTTATTCATGAAATGAATGAGCCTTAATTATCAATGAGGGCAACAAGATAAGTCAAGAATGGTTTGCAAGGAAATCAGCACAATTATTTTAGCAATATCACTATTGGTCTTCAGGTAGGGGAGGAAAATTGGAGCACTGGAGGAATGGAACAATGTTGAAGGTTCTTGTAGATGAAGATGGCTACTCCTACGACAATCCAATAGCCTATGGGTAAGCATCAACTCGATTTGTTCCTTCCTGGTTGTGTATTCTTTAATATGTGTCCCAGTGTTCTTTCCAGTGTGTGTGAATTATGTACAGTATATCATGGTAAAGTTTATTAGTAGGGGGAACGGGGGCACATTGGGACGCGGGGCACTGTGGGACGTTGGGGTTTTCTTGGATCCTGGCAAGGTATATGATATGGTAGCGCCATCATATCTTGTAATTTCACATCCTGATGTTTCCATGGTTTTATCGACAAATTACAGCCACGTGCAGAAGTATGGCGAGCAAAAGTTTGTTTTCCTACTACTTAAGTAAATATGGACAGTTTCAATTCGCACCATTCTGTGGACAAACCATGAACAATGAGGCTTTCTCAGTGCTTGTATGAATTTTATATGTCGTAACGAACAGTTATGAATTGCTATCATGATAAACACACTCACTGGTGTCTGAGAAATTAGCATTTTGGTGTAAAAGTCATATCGGGGCTCATTGGGACAGTGAATTTGGGGCACATTGGGACACACTTAATATGGCAGAATTTAAGTGTCCAAGGCAACTGAATGACCAGGGACAGCGCACAACAGGTATTCAGGCCACAGGGAATAGAGGCATAGTGGATTACAATGCTCTGTGAACAAATTTGTCGCAAAGCACTGTGTGTTACTTACATAGATGTCCGCACCCAGGACCGTTTATGTTAAATGTCTAAAACTGTTTGAAGTTATGAACTATTGGCACTACAAGGTGTTAATGCACTGTATATTGTCTTACACACTACTTATATGTGATATCTATTGCACGTGGAGTGTTAAAATGATTTTTTAATTGATGTCCCAATGTGCCAACATTGGGACAGTCATTTTTACGACTCTCTGGCTGCAAAAGGGTAGGTGCAGTCTAGTTTATTATGCCTTGCATTTAAGCTCAATAGTATTGGTATTATTCATGCAAACTTCTGAGTTCTTCAGTGCTTTCAGCATTGAGCAAAATTAGTAGAGATTAAAAGTGTCCCAATGTGCCCCCGTTCCCCCTACAGGTTGAACCAAGTTTTGTGATCCCAATAACAGTAAAGACTTAAAAAGAAAGAGTTTCGATTTTTTGGCGATTTAAGGTGGTATACTACAGATATTGAAATGGAAGAGCGAGAAACACTCATGTTTGCTAATAAAGGGTCTTCAAGGTAAAAGTCACAGTGAAAAGTGCTTTCAATCATTGCAGCAGCCTTAATCCTTATATAATTGCAAGAATGGGTCTTGAGTCATGCAGAAGTCCAAGGTTATCAAAACCATCATTGTTGTAGTCAAAGGGATTGATTACATATGCAACATTTTAACATTTAACACACCTGAAATAACCTTTGAGCAAAAATAAATAATTAATTAGCTCTTGGTGTTCTGCTCTTTCCTGCTCATGGAGCTCTTACAAAAAGTGTGTTACTGTTTGACCTTTAACTTGTGTGATATTTCCAATTCAGATTTGATCCCCCAATAGTTTTCATGCCTGGAGATGAACTGAAGATGTTCTGCAAATTCAAGTCTACTTCAAGAAGTGAAATGACATACTATGGAGATGGTACTTCCGATGAAATGTGCTTTGTTTTCATTGACTACTACCCCCTCAACAATTATTTGGGTGCATGCACCAACAGTGGGCCACTGAATTTGTGTGAAACCAAAGAGGCGGATTATGAGACAATGCTATATGGTATGTAACACCCCATCACTATACAGTGCCGCCTGTAAATAAGTGAAACGCATGATATTGTGCCATTGCATCAATGTTAAACATGCTTAACCAAAATGCTTCTGGAAGGATGAATTCTCATCCGATGAGAGGAAAACGTTGTGGGTCATAAAGACTGATATGTGAGGCATATGGGATAAAAATAGCAGCCAATTTTCTTTGATGTAGTTGGAGTTAGGCATGGGTCAAAGTCTTTGATAAGTAAGTGAAATGCAGGCCCAATGTTAAAACATAAGGAAGGGTGGTTCACTTACTTATCAAAGACTTTGACCCATACCTAACTCCGACTACAGCGAAGAAAATGGGCTGCTATTTTTATCCCACTTGCCTCACACATTGGCCTTTATGACCCGCTTTGTTTCCCTTTCATCCGATGAGAATTCATGCCTCCACAAGCAGTTTGGCTGAGGATGTTTAGCATTGATGCAATGGCACAATGTCATGCGTTTCACTTACTTACAGGCAGCACTGTATATATATGCTTTGTCAACTGAAAATAACATGAAAGAATTAAATAATAGGGGTGTCGCTCATTAACGATGAATGCTACTTTGAGCATAGTGCACTTATGCCAAGAAGAGGCAAATTTGTGTCTGTTTTGTGTAAATGTTTACATGTTTGCCTGATCAGGAAATATCAATGAAAACCAACAAAGCCAACAGTACTTAACACTGTTTAGTTTTTACAAATTTCGATCCACTCCTTAATCCTCATGTTAAAACAACCAGTGTGGTGCCATGCTTCATTCACACTGTGTACCGTTTGCTCTATGCAAAGCGACCTAGTTAATCATAAAATCCTAAATTTTAGACAAGAAACCAATCCAATTACAACATAGCCAGTATGCTGTATTTATGTATTAGACATACTGATGTGAAATTACAAGCATTAATTATTCAACAATCAAAAGATTTGGGGATTCTAGTAAAAAATGCACTAAAATTTACTAAAACTGCCTAATATCCCAGAAAGCTTAACTGACTGATTGATTCCAAATTTTTTATGTGTATCACTTGTACTATAAGACACCATACTGACTATAATGCAAAGTTTGTTGTTTGCTCTATATATGAGAACTAGCAAAATGTAAAAATAAAAATTCTTAATTAGGTCACTTGGTTTGTTCACAGTGTTCAGTGAACTCTCCAAAACATTAAGCTCAAGCAAAATGAGGAGAAAAAATGCTTATGACAGCTAATTTATACTCGTCACTGGACATAAAGTCATCCAAATTGGTTCACAAAACATTCCATCAAAAAAATATTTTCTCGACATCAAAAGTTAACCTTGAAAGTAATGAACTTCCGCCAGGCATAAATTCCTTGATTTTTCAAGAATCAGACAAAACATCATATGACGCTTTTTTGCAAGCAGGAAAAAAAGGATAGCATGTGATATGTAAGAAAATGAGAAAATATCAAGCATTGTCATCAAAATATCGAAGTGTAAATGGTGCTCATTACAAAATTTCTATTTTTCTCACATCTTCAGTATCTGCCATGAAGATGGGTTGCGACACAGAGAGCTACGAAAAATTGGTACCAAAAGTTATTGAGGCGGCTGCACCTTTTTGTGGTTATGAAAATCCTAAATGTACACCTGAATGCAAGACCTTCTTTGAGGTAACTATAATATTTTTACATCATTACATAGAGCATGTAATATAGTAATTTAATAGATATTATACTAAATACATTGCATGCCACTGGACTATGCAACCATAATAGGCCTATGTGTTTTTGTGATATCTCAAAAACAAATGAGTCTATTTAGACATTCTTCATACATAATCATATATGTTCCATGGAGTCAATATATTGTACGGAATGTGCCCAATTCTGGTTGTTAATTTGCATTTACAGGAAATTGGCTCAATGCACATGTTTCATAATTTTGTGTAAAGAATATCAAAATTGTCCTATTTGTTTTTGAAAAAGTCACAAAAAAGGGCTTCATAATCCAATGGCATGTGATGCACGGTTGTCCCAGCCTTGTTGTCTTTAAGGTGGATGCATGAGGTTCCAATTCATGATATTTCTACTTTGTTATTATCGTTTTCATAGCTACGTGTTTTTCAAGTTTGCAATTTGCTTCATTCCAAAACTGTGATGTCAGAGATTAGTTGAATAAGTATAGGTTATTCACCTAGGGAGAGGCAATATGTGATTTATCCAGCGAGGGCGTTAGCCCGAGCTGTGATAAACACATATTGCTGATCCCGCGGTGAATAACCGGCTTATACCATCTGACAAAACTGGAACATGTAATCCACAAACAACAAAATTAATATCAAACCATGAAACAGTCAGCTCATAAATCCAATGTGTGAAGAACAAGCCTCAGTTTATCAGATGAATTGTATGTGTAAGCATCATGAATGATTCTTGGAGTATTGATCAATTAATACTAATAACATGGAGTCATTTCATAACGGGCCATGTAAAACCACCAACCAACAATAATAGCTGAAAAGGTGAGTGATACTGAACATTTTTGTCAAGACAAAAATAATAATAATTCAATAGAAAAGATGGTCAGTTGAGATTTTCAAGCAATGTACATGTATCTTAGTTTGTATAGAATAGAATAGAATAGAATAGAATTCATCCAATTCTTATGAAATTTCTTAACTGAAATTTGACACAGATTTAGATGAGTATTTGAGATTTACCATATTCAATATCCAGCTGGATTTCATTTGGTTGACCCTATAAATTGATGGTACCTTGTATCAGTGACTATGCTGGGAAGAAACGACGGTTATTGGTGTGTGCTCTCCATTTTGCAATTGTTAAAAGCAAACTCTACTAGTGTGCAATAAGTTTCAGCATTAGAGGGTTGCACTGTGTTCACGGTACACCTACCCACAGCCACCTTCCTACATTGTTTGGCTTTTAAAATATGTTTTATTGGGTATTTCAATGTCATGTACATAATTGTAAGAGCCAACTTTTACATACATGTGCTTTTGGTTCTTCTGGTTGTCCTTTTTTTTGTAGATCGATACACACTTTTTTTCCTCTCACATTAAAGATGGGTAAAGTTGAAGTTGTTTTACACGAAATTTAGAAAAGTAGTGACAATTTGAAGATATATGTGTGTTTTTGCTGATTGCTGAAGTGAGAAATTTTGTTGATCATTGATAAGTTTTGTTTATTTGTGTTGTGCATTCATTGGTGGCCAAAATTAAGACCTTTGTTGCTGTGGCGTTTTCACAGCTTCACTTATTATTCTCCCATGGGAGGATAACTGGACAACAAGGAGTATGGGTTTTATTGCAGTGAAATACTGGCTTGTGATTGGCTGACAGAGGTGTCGAATGGTATAATTTCGGTTATTACAAGCACAGATTTCAGGAAACTGACCAAGTGCAATGAGGTTTATTCACGATTGACCATATGGCCAGGCACCTTTTGAAGTTGTGTCACAGTTATTGCAATTCTATTGTATTTGACAACTCTTTCAAAACTCTCTTTTGTTTTTGACCAGAAGTAGTTCGGCAGAAGTGTACAGCAGTTGCATCCTAAAGAGAGTGCAAGCAACACGAGAACTTGCACTTGATTTGCAAACTTAAGGATTAGTTCCAGGTCTTGGTTTTTTCATGTAAACTGTTGAAGAGAAGTGAAGTTTCACTGACATTGGTATTTAGCCATCCCCCTCCCAGTAAAATTTTCATTTATTTCGGAGACAGCGAGAAACTAGTCAGGGGGGGGGGAGGTGTTTCTTAAATGACAGATTATCTTGGCAAGGCAAAAAGGTCCGATGCATTTTCAGTTTGGGGCAATGGTTTTTAACTAAATTTGTGTTTCTGATTGACAAGTCCATTTCCGAAAAAATAACTTCCCACAAATCTGCATCGAGCTGACACACGTTTTATATACACATTTTATTCCCCTAGAAGCCATAACATTCCCATGGGCGTATCTAGGAATAGCCTGAGGGGTGAATACGGGGCGCTCTGCGGCTTTTCCTATCTTTCCCATGTTAATTTTTGGCCCAAGGGGAGGGGGGGCACGGCCCAATGGCCCCCCTAAATATGCCACTGAACATTCCTAACGCATGTTCATATTCACATTGCACTACATAATATGAGGGGGATTTGGAGTTTTATTTTATGCGGCACTAATAATTATTTATATTTAGCCTGCAAAGTTCCCGAATTTCATTAACAAAATCAACAAAATTTTGCAAAAAAAAATGTATTTCTAACAAAAAGTTTATTTAAAAAAAATCTCCAAGTCCCCCCCCCCCCTGGACATCAAATGGTCTCTACCAGCACATCAATCGGTCATTTACAATCAATCTTTGATTTTTTCTATCATCTATCTGTCTATCCATCTATCATATCCAATCCATCCATCTACCTATCTATCTATATATATATCTATACATAATATCTGTTTTCAATATCTATCTAGCATCCATCATATCTATTATGGATAGATAGACAGATAAATATAGTAACTGCAGTCCTCTAAGTCCACTTCTGGGCACTCACAAGGGTTGATTGATGAGATGGGAGAGAGAGCAGTGAGTCCTCAACATGTTGCACATTTACCCTATGTGAGGGATGTTTTACTTGCCCAGCACAGACACTGATACAAGGGACTGCCAATTTAACGCCTTATCAGAAAAACATTCAGCTGGGATTTTGCTCATAAAGGTTCACTGAAAATTATGGGTTCCCCACCCCAGGTTCGGACCCATACAAGCAAGGACCCTCAGCGGAGCAGGTTGGCACCTTAAGCACTCAGCCACCCAACCTATTATATCTATCTATCTATCTATCTATTTTTCTATATGTCAATCTTTTCTTTTTTCAATTATACATAATATTAAACTCCCATCTTCTTTCAAATGTTACTTTATATTCTGGCTGGCTTTCACATAAATTAATAAAGTATACCTCAGTTGATCTTATTTTGATTATCTAACAAAACTGTCAGAATTGGTGTGATACACCAAGTAACGTTTTATTTACAAGACAATATAATTGTTTGGAGTTTTGCTCCATTGCACATCCAATCCAAACAATGTTATCAGACTTTAAAATGCATGTAAGTTGTCTTTTTAATTGGCCTTTCTTCTTTCTCTTATTTCATAAATATGCACTTTGAATTAGTTGTAACTGCACATAAATTTGTTATGCCTTTTTGAGCTCATGATTCTGCATTAATACCTAGGCCAAAAGGGGACTATTTCTCCAAGAGTAGGATTGCCTTTGACCACTTGCTGGTGAGTGAGGCATCTGAGTCAGAAGTGGTCAAATACAAAAGAAAAGCATTGATGTAGAGGAGTGATCAGGCTGTTGTCAACACCAAAAGGTGTTAATCTGTGCTTTTGGCCATATGGTCAATCGTGAATAAACCTCAGTGACACATGGATGATGCATGTTTCACTATGCACTGTAACTGAACCAAACAGACTACTTAGCCTCAAAGGAGAGTTGCAATTACCGACAAAAAAGTTGTTTGAAATTGTGATGACTGGTGTCTTGTGAAAAACAGCAACATATTTGGTTTGGAAAACAATGAGGTACAACACTCAGCTTAGACATGCATTGGTTGTTGTGGTTGTACACTAATAGTAACATTGCCTGACAGTTTTAAATTCCTTTGTCATTAACTGTGATGTAAAACTCTGAACTGATATGTCACAGATTGAAGATTAGACCAATCACATTGACAGATACGCGATGATGTCACGGTTTAACTACAAAACAAAGTTTTCAAAAAACACATAGCTATGAAAACGATAATAAATATGTTTATTTTTCTCGTTACAGAAAACCTACAACACTGAACCTTGTATGAGAAATGGTCTGCGTTTCATGTTTGAAGAGTTCATGAAGGCTTACACAGAGTACGATACTGAAGGTGACATCCCAAAGACCCTCAAATTATTCCACGTATGTGACAAAGAACTCATCAAACCCAATACCGTGGTCAGTTACATGGACGAACGAAAGTACACTACAGCTGGGTCATCTGCATTGTCTGTTTCAATGGTGGCATTCGCTGCAGTCATGATAGTCAGCTATGTCACGAAGAATTAGTTAGGCAAAAGAGGAACATTCCTGTACAAGACAATCTTTTAGAATGCTCATCACAACCTCCAATATGGAATACGTCACTTGCACCCTGACTTTCCTGTGATATTCACTTGTAACTGTTAGAAACCATGGTTATGATGTTACTGCAGATAACAGGACTATGAATTCTCTGTTTGGGAAGCCTCGTTTTTACTAATAAAGATGTATCTGAAAGAAACCGATCATGTCATCAATATTGAATAAGTTTACATGTCATTGAACTCCCTTAATGTTCTTCCTGTGTTAAGCTCAAACACCATCAGCTATGTGTGATATGACTGATTTTTAGAGAGTGAACTCACTGCCAATCTGTTCATGATATATTAACTGAAGAAGTAATTACCCAAGAAATAATTACTCAAGAAGCAAAGAATCAATACGACGTCTAAAATACTCTTAGTCTCCATCTATTTTTTTTTAAGTTTTAAAGGAAGACTTAATTAATGCGATATATTTTTGCACATTCTTATACATTCTATTATCAACTACCATTGCACACTCACATGAATCAATTTGTACTTCTTTCATGAAATTTAGATTTGCAATAAAGAATTTTTCTTGATATCGCTCTTAGTGTTCTTATTTGGGTCAAAATTTGAAAACGGTGAAATTTCACTCAGGAAAAAAGTTGATTTGAAATCAGGTTTAAAGGAGCTCCTTTTGATTTATTTTGGTAGGTAAAACAATCACCTTTAATTGTACTTTGATGTCCAAGGGTCAGGAAACACAGTTTTTATGTGAAGTGGAGGTAAATACCGGGGTAATGCTTTTAGGCATCATTAACATTGTAAAAACCCCCAATATTTCTCAGAATTCACACATTCGTATCACCTGGACTAATGCAGAGGGAGCATGAGGTACAGACAGAACAATCATATAAAAAAAAGAGTACTGCTATCTGCCTGACAGCAACCACAATGAAAATAAATGGCAAATAATTACATTTTTCATTTTTTCTACCCTTCCATTAAGTTTTTCTTTCACACTACTTGATTTCAGCACACCAAAGTCTGTTAAGGAACTAAATTGTACACCTTCCAAATGATTCCTGTGAAAAAAAAAATGCAACACTTTTGAAACCGAAAATCAAGCAATAAACACCCCAAAAATCAGCTATTTTTGATCAGTAAATCTGTGACGTTAATGGCATAATATGATGCTCCTGACACTAATGGCCGGTTAAATTGCTCCAGAGCCTCTTAAAAGTGCATGCAGTTCCATATAAGTTAGTAAAATATCATAAGTGCAAAAATTATTGGAAAATGTAAGAAATTGTATTGTTTCTATAATATGTATGCTGCACCCAGGAAACTTACTGAAGTGGTATACTGTGGCAACAGTGCAAATAAATCAGGACTTCCAAAATGTTTGTGACATCTTGTTTGCCAATGACTAGAGTCACTTCCATTGGGATTTTAGAATGATAACACCAAAACTGCCATTAGTATGACACATATTTTACTAAAACCATGTTCGTTAATGACATGTGACGTTAATGACAATTTTAAACAAATATTTCCTTGAACCAGTGAATACATTATATGATGTCAATCTTGGCTTACATTAAGACTTGTGTACACCAAAGCAAAGTTCCACAGTGATTTTTGTCCTGATATACATTGCCAAAATTAACAAGGAGGGCGTTTGTTAATGACAAATCTAGGTAGGACAACTGACATGTTGCTATAAATAGTGTAATTATCTATATTCTGTGCAGTTTATGGACTTGCAGATGATTCAGTCAGCTTGCAGGGTTCACAAAGGTCATCAAAATTTAAGTCATACAAAAAAATGTTTGTCAGCTTTGATTTTTTATGAGAAAAATCACTGGGTGTGACGTTAATGACATGAAATTGGAGACAAAGACAAAAGAGCCCCCTGTGGTTGGGTAGCAATATTAGGCAAGTCATTGGTTTTGGAATTTGAAAGGGTGTTGGTCAAGGTCAAATATGAGGTACAAATGAGGCAGATCAAGGTAACAAGGAAATTTATTTGAGCTGATTTGTCAAGGAAAATGCTAGTGAAGACAGGTCATTTTCAGGGGGGTAGGGCACTTTCATTCAATTTTTGGAAAGGATAAAAGTTATCTGCCACACATTTCCTTGGCCAAATTTTTGGCTGATATGTTGCTCTAAAAGAAATGACCGCTATGAACCATGTACGTACATTCATGTCCGTGTGAATTGCTCTAAGACATTGGAGACAAAAATTTCAGCTTTACCAAATTTTGACCCATTTCAAGTGAGGACAAAACCACATTCACTGCTGCAAAGTGTGAAGAAATGGGCTGCGTCAGTGAACTCAATTTTCATACCTTTTCCTGAAAGTGTATGTGGTTTCATCTGACCTCAATACATAAGACTTATCCGAATTGGTCGAACATCTATTCAGGTCAATATAAATATATGTCGTATGGTAAGCTTGGGAGAGTTGGGCCACTTTTTACACTCTTGCTCCTCCTGCTAACAATATTGATTATATAAACATGCTTAATGCATGTATTGTATCTTGAAATATTTCAGAAAAATATCTTTAGGTTTGCATTGATATTTGCCCAAGAACATATGAGCTACAGCCCCATGAAAATTGGAAAAAAATTGGCCCAACTCTCCCCATCAAGTGGGAGACTTGGGCCATTCAGGAGGGAGACTTGGGCCATTGCAATATATCAGGTTCGGTTAAGCTGCACTTGAGGCAATAATATTTTTAACCTGAAGTGTGGTGGTCATAGAAGTTGCTAATCCTGAATTGAGGCCTCTTGCAACTCTAGTTTGTTGTCAGACTTAAGCCTCGGCCTGATGGCCCAACTCTCCCCATCTAGATTTCCTGATATCTAATTTTATTACATTATGAATAATTATTAAGGCCTAAAAATATTCAATCTCTGTAGAAAATTGCTCTAGACAAGTTCTTCTGTCTTAATAAAAATAAATCTGGGTAAATGCAACACATGTGGGGAGAGTATTAGCACTGTCCCAACTCTCCCCCATTCCACCATTTTTCTCTAATTCCCAATTATGACAAAACCGGTTGTCTGATAATTTTCCAAAATATGTTAATAACAACTGAATAATCAAGCCTACCAAGCATGCCATAGAAAATTTTCTCAGTCCTTGTTGTCTGACAGACAATTAAAAACTCGTAAAATGGCTCAGTTTTTCCTTTTTTCATCCAAATTTGAATTTTCTTCTCTCTAAAGATCGTGACAAGCAAATTAGCCAGAAATGTTACATCCATTGAAAGATTTTTATTTTTATAAAATTTTGGTGGCTGCAGCTTTCTCAAAAAATTTTTAGTTTCCTCAAAAATCAGGGTGGCCCAACCCTCCCTGCGGCCCAACTCTCCCAAGCTTCCCCTATATATGCTCTGAGAAAAAGTAAGAGTCGTAGAAACAGTTCCAGACAAAAATAGTTGATTTGCATCAGATTGGACACAATGTTTGCACTTATATTGTGAGATCCAGAGAGGATGTACATAATTGCTTGAGGTACAGATAGATGCCTTAAATTATTACCTTTACTTTGATACATAGTTCAAGGCAGTACTGTAAGTTTGTGTAGGTGCTGCAATTGTCAAAAATGTGAAGTAAGAATGTTGAAATTATGTGCAAATATGGCATTTCCGTCATATATTTTCAATGACCCAAAAAACATTGTTCCAATGCCATTTTTGAGTGGGATTTTCATTTTAATATCCGCGCAGTGAAACGGCTGCAGGCCGTTTTGTGAAACGAATTGAGCACAAGAGAGGACTCAAAATTCTGTGCAGTGATGGTCTGAACATCAACAGTTCACAGTTGGAATTAGGTCAAGTAGGTCCCGCTTCTTATCAATGATTTAGTTTCGTATTTAATTAATTAACAGAAAATAACATATATGCATCTTCATAAGTGTATTAAAAATTCAATTTTCTCCATTTATTTATCCTGTACCAATATTTTGTATGTGATAGTAAATTATTAGCCTTTACAAGCTAAATCAAATTATTAACATATAATTCATTTAATTTCAAAACAGATAACAAGAAAGCATAACAAAATTAAAGTAACATAATCTTTATAACTTAAACTTATGATTATGTAACAGCGAGCATTAATCTACAAGCAGATCATGTTAATGGTTATTGTATTACTACACTATTATGCAATATCAACAATCTAGCGTAGACTTGATTTTGACAGCTTTCAGTGTTGTCTACCTTTCTACCATTTAGCTTATTATAATTATCTATCAATATAATTTATCTATTAAATATATATATATTTATCAATTTATTTATCGATCTGTGGGTCGAACTTTCTATCTATTTATCTATCTATTTATCTATCTATTTATCTATCTATTTATCTATCTATTTATCTATCTATTTATTTATCTATTTATCTATCTATTTATCTATCTATTTATCTATCTATTTATCTATTTATCTATCTATTTATCTATCTATTAATTTGTCTATTTAGTGTCTATTATATTTTTTGTCTATTTTATCTTTCTAATATTCTAAATTTATATCTGTCTTTCTATGTATCTGTCTTTCTATTTTTTAAACAGCTACATAACTGCCTTTGATACATTGAATAAGAAGTAAAAATAAAAGAACTTATGGTAACACTGGAAGTCCCACAAAATACTTTTTAAAGTGCTGCGCGAATAGTATGACAGTGCCATTTACATCTATGTTATTAAGTAGAAGTAAAAGGTGCAAAAAAAAAATGGTTTGGTTTTTTTTTGCAATTTGTTAGTAGCTTAGTTTAGAACTAAGGTTTATTGAAGCTGGACAGGGGGCTAGCCACAGTAACCTCTATGTTTGTTGTAATTTTGGAATTTTCTGGATTTCATGTTTTTCTCACCTTCGTGGTTCTCTGTTGTCCTCGCCCTTTTTTCCAATCTCCTCTGTCTTCTTCTGGTCTCTCTCACAGCTTTCTCAAGCTGTCAAATCCTCCAAATTCCTATAAAAACTCCTTTCTTCTTTTCGTGGGGTCGCGCTCTCTCTTTTGCACCCACCCTCCTCTCCCTCTTCTAAAAAGTTTTTCACCTCCGTTTTCCTTTCCTCTAAGGTTTTTTCCTTCTGGTTTTAAATTCAAAATTAACCCTTTCCAGACTGTGGAGAAGATTGCAAATTAAGGGTTTTTAACCATTAAACCTAAATTTTCTCAATGAAGACTTGTGAATTCACATAGATAACCATATATCAATATAAAGCTAGGATGGTGAGCTATACAATGATATAACAGAGGAGACACCTGAGCAGATATAAAAAACACACCTGCCTTTTACAGGTGAGATTATTAATATCAAAGCCAGTTTGGCATATTTCTTACATTGAGGCCTTTAACATGAAAAATAAGCAAGACTTTTGATGTACTCCAGCACTAAAATATCACCAAATATGTTAGCAACAAATCAGATGTGGTTCCATTTTGTTATAAAGCTAAGGTATGTACAGGTAAGTCAATTATGATTACCTGTGGACAATCTTGCTAGCGGCCGAAAATCAGACTAATTTCTCAGGCTGACAGCAATTCATTGCATGGCCCATTATTTCACTGGTAGTTGCCAGATTTTGATCATGTTTGGTGATATTATACAGGTAAGGTTGCAACATCTATACAACTGACCTGAGTCCCATTACCCCTTTACCTGGCCTAATTACAGTTGTGTTCAACCCCCGGAGGCAAGTACTACAGGAAATGTTCGATTTTGTGTATATTTTGCCAATTATCACTAAATAACACATCTGTAATTAGGCCAGGTAAAGGGGTGATGGAACTCAGGTCAGTTGTATAGATGCTCTAACTTCACCTGTACAAGATCACCAAGTATGATCAATGTCTGGCAACTACTAGTGAAATAATGGTCCATGCAATGAATTTCCGTCAGGCTGAGAAATTAGTCCGATTTTCGGTCTCTAATCAAATGATCCGGAGGTAGTTATAAATGACTTACCTGTACATACCTGATCTTTGTAACTAAGGGAAACCATTTCTAAGTTATTCTAAACTTTTTTTACATGTTCAAAACAAAGTTTTAGTGTCATAAACTGATATTTATTCTCTCCCATTTGGTTGTATTACCGGAAATGTTAGATTTTTGCAGATTTTGCTAAATATTGCCAATTAACACACCTGTAATATAGCCAGGTAAATGGGTAATGGGGTTCAGGTAGGTTGTATAGATGCAGTAACCATACCTATATGCAATATTAACACTCTCCTAGTTTAAGTAATGGCAGGGAGTGTTTGATTTTTTGCCTTAAATGCTCAAAAACATAGCATAATGTTGTTTTGCTCTGAGGTGACGTGTTCAGGGAATTCCCCGGGATTCCCCTTTTCAGATCCCACTTGGATTTCCCATTCTCACAGGATGAATTTTTGAGAAACAAAAATGGTGATGGGCTGAATGAAAAGCTTATTTCCTGGTGCACATTCTGTGTGAATTTCATGTTAATATTTCCATTCTAAGGTACTGTACAGGGGGCTAGAGATCGTGGCCCAAATTTGGGCCACCATCCTGGGCACAGTCTGGAAAGGGTTAATCTCAAAAATTATTTTGGCCTCCAAAAATAACCCAGGTATCATCAAATTTGTTACCTAGTTCTTTATTGTATTAGTTTAATGTAATTTTCACATTCCTCATTTGTGTATATATTTTCGATTTCCTTATTCTCATTGTGTTTTTCATATCGCGTATTATATGTAACCTATGTGCAATCTATGTGTATTACTAAATTTCATCGATTTCCATTTGTTTATGCTACCAGCCTGCGTGCTGGTCCGGAGCAGCAGCTCCTATCTGTGTGTGTTTTTTCTGATCTGTGTTGTATGATTGTGTGTGTGAATGTTTATTGTATCGTCCTTCATTCGCCAATAAATTTGGAACAGCGGCCATTTTCAATCTACTTAATTTTTCTGTCCTCAGTCCAGGGGTTTCAAGGTGTGTGTGTCATATTTACATTAGATTGACAGGACTATCAGTGGCCTTAATCAATTAAGGAAGAACAAGAGGTTGCCAGGGCCTTCAAGGTTGATAAAAAGTAATCCCATGCAGTTACATAAAAGTTAAAGTTTCCCAATTTCCTTAACGATTATTCAATCACCTCACAGATTGTATTTACACAAATACTTGCCAAATTCTTTCAATAAGTTACTATTGTTCTGAGGCTATTTCCTTGTCACAGCTTACCACACTTACCAATAATAACCAAAATGTGCATTTTAAAAACTGCTAGTCATTGTTTGAGAGACATGCAATTTAGTTGTAGTCCCAGACAAAGAGACGAGCCAGGTGGTAAACACTGACAAACAATCACTTGGCAATCTTTTTAGAGGTGCTTGCTTGCTCTATTAATTACAAGAGACGGAAAACCAGTGCTTACAGAATTGGTCTGAAATGTTCTTTGTGAGGTCATAGCCCTATCCATGCCATGTTATTCTCTATGAGTCAAAAGCAATTCATGAGGTCATAGCCTATACTTGCAATGCTATCAAAACGAGTGACCAACTGAGTATCAATGAGGTCACAAGTTGCTCAATGACAAGTTGAGAGCTTATTTCAATGTGTTTGATAGGGCTTGTTGTGAGGTCATTGATGGCCATCTACAGCTTTTCGGTAAGCACTTGTTTTTCGTCTACTGTAGGTCAGAGCAAGTCTTTGGTGTATTTTAAGTAAGTGTATTTTAAAGCCTAGAGTTCCCAACTTCAGTATATGTAAATAATACCAAACTAAAATCCCTTTCTGCATGAAAGAACAAGATCAAAAGGTATATTAAGGTAGCCATGGCACAGTCATGTAAATTTATGTTACTATTTATGTTCACACATCAGATAACAACATATTTCCCAGGATAATTAACAATTTTGGTTCCTTACATCTCAATATTGCAGAATATATGAAATATGTGTCAATATGAAAATGGAGCATTGTTAGGGTCATGAAATAAAATATTCTTAAGTTTCTCAGCTTGAGTAACTTGGCTTTTGTATCAGGCTTATTTGCTATTAAAGGACTAGAAATTAAGGCAATTTGACGCGGGTACTGTGCTGTCATCCGTAAATATATGAAGCAGGATGGTGTATGTCAACAATGTCACCCTGACCCCGTCCCAAAAAGTGCTGCATTGGAAATTTCATGCTCTGATTGGTAAAGAGCAGGCTGGTAACAGTGCAAATCAAAAAGTTTCCTAAATTACATACCCTCAGGAAGATGCTCAGGCTCAGACACCCTTCAGTTCTCACAGTTCTCACCTTCCCAGCTCATGTAAATCACTTTAAATTAAGTTAGATATGACAACTCAATCCAAAACACTTCTTTATTATAAAATTGTGTGAACTGAGTCAGCTTAAATTTTTTAGTCAGACGGCCCACAATTTGTATGGGCTATAAAAAATTGCGCAACCATCTCACTCAATCATTTAAGCTGACTCCGTTCATGCAATTTACAACTTGTTTATTACTGAATTGTTATATTCAAGTTAAAAGCCATTTAGACTAATACATTAAAATGATTACAGCCTTCCACTTTGATATAGACACAATGAGGATAAGTTCACTGTGAAAAAGGCATTTCTTGACTAATGATAGCTGATGAAGTGTCATCTTCTCTACTTCAACATGGGAAACATAGAGGCTGTTTGATTAGTCATGATCAATAGAAGGCCATTTGACTTGTCAAAACTGATTTCAGAGTGAAAATCAGATACATAATCCTTGTCACCAACAAGCGGGATTAGTCTCCTTAAACCAAATTAACATTGAAAGTATTGGGTATGATGATGACAAATCATCATGATGGCACACCAAGTGCCATTTTCACGGTGCAACAGTCCACTCTTTTTCTTTATCAAAGTGGAAGGCTGTAATCCGTAGAAAATAACTGTTGTCATCTTATTGCCTAGTGAGTGGAAGGGAAGGCTGGGAGTGCCAATTGACACTGTAACATTTGAAATTTTGAGTCAGCTAAAATGATAAAGCGAGATGGTTGAGCTAACATAGCTTGTTGTTTTGAGTTATGATAATCTTTCCGTTGTCATAACTTATAACAGCAAGCTGTGTTAGCTCCATTCAAGGGAATTGTGCAACCATCTTACTCAATCATTTAAGCTTACTCAACTGAAATTCATATTTTACAGTGAAGGTACGGAAGTGCGTAGAAGTGTTAGGCATGCAATTGCAACATGTGCTTGGAAAATTTATTAGATGGTGTTTCAACATGACCCTGTCCCAGAAAGTGCTGCATTGGAAATTTCATGCTCTGGTAGGTACTGTTCTGATTTGTCAAGATCTTGTGACTGTCAGCTACAATGCCTTAAAAAGGGAGAACTGCTGAAGAGGAATTATACTTGGATAACAGAACTTACAGAAGGTAGGTGTTGAAACAAGGGTCAGAGCCATCATACTGGCCTATGCTTGACTGATTTCGTATCCGTGCGTGTCAATGTATTAATTACAAATTGTTGTGTACATATTAACAGCTCATTTGTTCGAAAATAGTCAATGTTTTAATGTTGTAGGCACAAACTGAATTTTAATTTCAGTACAAAAATATATATATTAGGTATGTACTGTTTATTCTTTGAAGTGGCAGAGCAAATACAACAATATACAATTTTATTTAGAAATTATCACAGCCCTCTTTTGAGCATATACCACTCCAAACCCTATTTAAAATATAACATAGTTGACATTGGCACATATATACTGCATAAGTAATAATAATCTACTGCAGTATCAGATTTCTTGCATTTTAAAGCTTTCACTTTATTCCCCCCCATGCTTTTGTTAGATATTTACTAAGACATTTCCAAGTTATCATTTGTATATATTTTCTTCATTGTTCAGTAAATTCAAGTTTGGAAATCAGCCTAAAATATCTTGTAACATTATAGATCTGACATCGTCATAGAATTAACATTTAATGACAAAATGAAATTCATCTTTAATATCAACGTGATTATATAATTTGCAAATCCTACTTTCTAAATAAATATTCCTAAATCTACCTACTTCAATATTCAAAGGCAACAAACCCAATCATAGCTGAGCTAACTAACTTTGTTTATATCCGTTTAATAAAAGTTATAATTTTGAAATTTGGTAATCATGCACAGTTGCACACCTCCAAGTGTTCCTGTTGCTGTGCCACCAGACACTGGTTCAAATATTTGGTACAGTTATCTCATGTATTGTTGTGTGGTCTGGGTATAAATTGTTTCTGTATTTTCAGATCAGGGAAGTAACACACTTGATTGCAGAACTATGTATAATGTTATCTATATGGAGATATATGACATGTATTTGTACGTATTTGTAGATCCATAAAGACTGAGTCATAATGCTGACTGGACTGCTTGGTGTGGCTGTGTGCCTTGCAGTGGCACAGGCCTACCCTTCCTTCCAAGATGCCATTCCTAATGGAGAGTTAGTTCCTCATCCTTGCAAACCAAACTACCTCTGGAAGGGAGTGGGTCACTTCAATGTGTTGGGCGGAGGAGCAAGAAATCCTTTCGGAAGGGACTTTGCCAAACTGGGAAAGGTACCTTTTTTATATCATCTGCTGAAAACCCTGCAGAAAAGGCTAATTAATCCCTGAATAAAAAAAACAACAAAAAAATAGATAAGCAAACAAACCAAAATATCTAACTTATATTAAACTATCTAAGGTTAGGCCTACGTTTTTTTGAAAGTCTAGAGTTACATATTTTGAATGCCCTCAGAAATGTTTAAAATATAATGTTAATTGCCCCAGAGCTGTAGAGTGGGGCTAATTTTCAGAGTGAATTATTTCAGATGTATGACCAAAATCGTGGCACATTAACATTTTGTTTTGTAAACTTTTATGAAATCATTAAAGCTGGGAAACAAACCTTCCAATATTTTAAATACTATATTTACTTTTTTGCAGACCTGGAGTGAAGAATTGTGCTGGATGGACTCTGACGGAGACGGAAAAACAAATGGTGTAGAATTGGGAGATCCGAATTGTGTGTGGAGTCGCCAAGGAGGTGCACCTAATGGCACTGCCACAGGACATCCAGGTATACACATTTCATGTGGAAGTGAGACACAGGCAGAAACAATGAATCTTGTGCATGCTTTGACTTAGCCAGATCAGTCCACTCATTATCTATTAGAACAAGGTATGACAGCTCAACAATCCTAGCAGACGGCCTTGAACGAGCCAGTAGCAATAATACCTTCAAATTACACTTTTCACAAGGAAGACACACAGATATTAATTTCAATACTTCCTTTGTTACATTTTCTAGATGTCGAACATATTTGGCAGTGTTGACATTTGTTTTAAACAACTAAATTTAACACAAAATTAATCTAAAATCCGAGTTCCTCACTGAACTGGACGGAAGTTTAACTGCTGTGACAGCCACACCAACAATAATAAAGCCATGTCAATTTAATTGTTGCATATTTAACATTAATTTTAACATGGAATGTGCAGGACAAAAAGTTTATTGTGGTACACAATTTTCAGCTCGAATTAAGGAGTTAGGAATTGTAGAGAAGATGTTAAAAAATCGAAGTGAGGGCATTCATGCATGTCAACACAAATAAAAAATCTAGAGATATCAGTAAAATTCAGTTCAGACGGACCAAAGTACAAGCAAAAATGTCATTCAGTGTCATAACTGTGACACACCACAATGGGTCAAAAGAATCTCTTGTAGAGGCCTAGCTGTGAACTGACAACAGTCAGATAATGAGTGGACCTGACTGACTTAGTCAAAGCATACATGAATCATGTTATTTATGTCTGTGATTGTGTGAACAACCTTTCAAAACACTCCTTGGTGTTGTTGATAATTTCAAGTTTCATAATTCTGCAAACAAAAAGAATCTGACACTCCCAAGTCTCCCATCCCATGTCAATCATCAGACACAAGATTTTGATTGGTGGACATTTTCTAAGTCTATTCAGATCTACCAAAAACAGTGATTGACTGAGACCACGCATGACACATCCCAGACCGCATTTTGTGTTTGTCAACAGGTCCATGATCGTGGCTTTGCTGTTATTCTATTCTATTATATCTCCATACAGTAACAATTACAGGGCTATATGTGATCATTTAACCTGTGGTATGTCAGAAATTGCAGGGCAGCTCCTTATTAGCTCTTATTAGCTCTCAATGAATGTGCACCGTAAAATCGCATTTAAAGACAGGCCATTACATTTCAGAAGGAATGAAGTTTTAACTACAAATGAAAGCATAAGGCCAATAGCAGACTTTTTGTCAGATTTAGACATGTATGTTATGAACACTCAACACTGTCTGTCTCTTGTCGGAATAGCATATATATATAAAGACAACACAGAAGTTAGCTCTTTCGAAAAAACAAAAAGCAAGCCACAATTTTGTAAAATAATTTCATCCACAGGAGATGGTCCAAATTTACTCAATTTAACATGGTTTACCTATCTTAACATCATGTAGGTTACAGCCCTGTAACTTTGATGGAAGTGTCACTATTATAATTTATAACACCCTCCTTTTTGTTAAATTCCATATATTTCTACTGACAAAGATTTTGGATCTTTTGCACTCCTTGACCCCAGGCCTGATTGCCTGTTACGTAATGGTGCATGGCCAGCCCTCTGAAGTTTGCCCCTGGAATGTGCTGACTCATAATTGCGGAGAAAAAAGGTAAATAAAGGTCTATGGATAGATAGAGAGATAGATAGAATTTATAGGAATCAAATAGTCAGTGAAATGAAAAAGAGATACAAAAGAATAGCAAAAACTGGTATATCTATTAATCCCTTCTTCAAGTCATTCTCAGTCAATGATGATTATTGGAAAGCGGGTTCAGTGTTGTTCACTAATGACAGTAATGTTGCGATGTGGGCTGGCCAGTTTTGGGGCTAGTAAATCAGTTCATTTGCAAGCTCCAGAGAAACAACCAGTCAGACTGCAGGTGCATGGTTTATTGCTTGAAATCAAGGCGACTCTTGTAAATTGTTTTACAACAGATATGAGCAGTTTGTTTTTATTTGTTGACAGCTGAACTTGACCATTGTTGTCACTTAGTAGACTAATATGTTACAATTTATCACAGTCTAATTATGTGGAAAAAAAAAGACAGTTTCACTCAGTTTCGACTCTCAAACTGTGCATTTAAATAGAGGAGGAGAGGGGGAGGTTCACCTGCATGGTCCGCTGTCACAATCTTTTAATTGGATTTTACAGTTAGGGAGAACAGGGCAAGATGGGACACTTAAATATCACTTGACCCAGCAACTGTACATTTTGTTTTGGATGCTAAATATGGTGCAGAATTTGTTGCTGATAATGGTTGCATCATTTTAAAACACTGCAATTTCACAATTAATTTCTCTAGGAAATTTTATGCCAACTTTAAAAGTTTTGCTGATTTGTCCCATCTTAAAATCAGTTCATTTGCAAGCTCCAGAGAAACAACCAGTCAGACTGCAGGTGCATGGTTTATTGCTTGAAATCAAGGCGACTCTTGTAAATTGTTTTACAACAGATATGAGCAGTTTGTTTTTATTTGTTGACAGCTGAACTTGACCATTGTTGTCACTTAGTAGACTAATATGTTACAGTTTATCACAGTCTAATTGTGTGGAAAAAAAAAGACAGTTTCACTCAGTTTCGACTCTCAAACTGTGCATTTAAATAGAGGAGGAGAGGGGGAGGTTCACCTGCATGGTCCGCTGTCACAATCTTTTAATTGGATTTTACAGTTAGGCCTACCTCTGTCGTCTGCTACAGTGACAACGTACCAGTTCAGTCTGGAAAATTGGAGCATTGCCAAGAAAGCTGTCATACCTTTTCTAATAGTAATAGTCAGAGAGGTGGCAGTGGCATGGAACACACCACGCATGAAACAGATTGTTTTTGCCTGTGAGTGAGATTAGCTAATTTGGTAATGCTCAGGGCTTCCACTTGTTGGTTCACAGGTTCCATTCCAGTTCTGAGGGGTCGCATTGACCTCACTTAGAACTTAGACAGAAGTTTTATCATTTTTTGCATCATCACTGTGTCCTTCAATCATCCTGATGAGCCTATCAGTAACAGAAGTGATTAAATAAGATCAGAAGTGATGTTATGTCCCGAACATTCATCTATCCCATTTTATGTGTGCTCCTCATACCTTGAGTGCACTTGTCTTTTGAAATATTCCAATATAACAGATTTATTTTGATGAAGCCATGGAGACATAAGATGTAAACCAAGTCCTGGAACCAAGTATGCTCGCAAAACAGGGCATGATTCTTTTGTAATTTCTGTTTAACACAATTACATAAGTAAATATCTTTGTTTGTTAAGACACAGACTCTCTTGAAAAAGTAGAAATTGCTATGAAAAGGCATTCTGAATTTCTGTCGGTGTAAATCAACAATAATTGCAAGTGTCATTTCACAAATTTCAGGCGTATGTGAACCCATTGATTCAGCCAACTGCAAAGCCAAAAATGCTGCTCAGAAGGATGACTGGGAGTTCTGTGAGCAGGGGGTAGAGTTTGAATGCGATGGTCTGGATGAACCAGGTGAGCAAAACTGTAAATAACAAACACGAAGAGATTCAGTAACCACAGAAATAGGCTTAATGCTGACCTGGGAGATGCAATGCTATTCAGTTTTTAAAAAAAATGACTCTTTGTTTTATATTCTTGTTCTGTTTCACAATGAACATTATATCACACACATCAAGTGTTGACAACAGCAGTGAGTGCTAGGCATAACCTATACTTAAAGCAAGACAATGGCATGTTAGGGCTAACACTGCCTGTTTTTAAATTATTTTACCATCAGTTGTTGATTGCTTTGTCTTTATTGTACAGTGATTTTATTGTACTGCACTTGTTAATTTTACCTGTATCTTTTGGGCCACATGAAAAAAAGAAAATTTCTGATTGTGTCATAAAAAATAAAATATATTCGTAAATAAATAAATGGCTTGATTTTTAGCTTCTCAGATTTTCTTGAGGCACTTTTTCTAAGGTCCGTCAATAGGACGAAAAAAAGAAATACATGTAATCACACATTTTTGCTGTGTCAATCAATTTCATAATATTTTGGGCAAGCATTCTTTTTTCATTGGCAGAAAATCTGTTGGGTCAGCCGATCGATCATAGAAGCTAAAAATTAATTATGTCATCACACTATGAATGCAAACATCAAATCACACTTTTATAAATCAATACTAAGGAGTTTTTATAATGGCATCTTTGTTATTTTAATTAAGTAATGGACCATTTTGCAGATGTTGAACAGATGAAAATAGCCTTGGATCCAACGGAGGTGCCTGCCAAGGAAACAACTTACATGTGTCAGTTGGTGAAACTGCCTGAAGAAGAACAGTACCACATCATCGGTCACGAACCTGCCATTGACAATAAAGTTGTCACTCATCATATTGTTCTTTACGGCTGTGATGAGCTTGGTAAGTGTTCTGAAGCTGTTGCCTGTTGTTCCATTACCAGTGATGAGTTCCAGCATCTGGAGGTAGGGGAACCGGGGCACATTAGGACGCCGGGCACTATGGGACGGTGGGGTTTTCTTGGTTCCTGGTGAGGTATATGTAATGGTAGTGCCATCATATTTTGCAATTTTACGTCCTGATGTTTCTATCGTTTTATTGACAAATTACAGCCACATGCAAAAGTATGAAGAGGAAAAGTTTGTTTTACTACTACTAAAGTAAATTCAGATTGATTCAATTCAAACCATTCTGTGAACAAACCATGAACAATGAAGCTTTCTCAGTGCTTGTATGAATTTGATACATCACAACAAACAGTTATGAATTGCTGTCCTGATAAACACCTTCACTGGTGAGTTGTGCCTGAGAAATTAGCATTTTGGCGTTAAAGTCATGTCGGGGCTCATTGGGACAGTGAATTCGGGGCACATTGGGAAGCACTTAATATGGCAGAATGTAAGTGTCCAAGTCAACTGAATGACCTGGGACAGCACACAATAGGTATTCAGGCCACAGTGAATAGTGGCATAGTGGATTACCATAAAACTTTATGAATACATGCTGCCACAGAGCCACTTATGGAGCAATTTCACGAGCTCCAGCGGATGGATGGGAGATTGGGGCTTTAAGTCCTGTATTTAAGCACTGGGTAGGCTAGTCAGGAGGAGGACACGGCAATGAGGCAAATGACGATTGAAACATCCATTAATTCCACTGATTAATTTTAAAATAGGCCTATAACGAATTATAAAAGTCAATCAGAAAAATTCATGATTTTTTTACAATATTTCGGCTTTATTCAGTCGTCCTCAGGCATGAAATGACAATGTTATAGGAAATGGAGAGTAACATGAGAAACAAAAAACAACAGCATGAATAGTGTGGGAAACATAGACAATGAAAAAAGTTACCTGAATGTAACTAACTCTTTTTAGTCTTTCTGTGGTTGCCATGGAAACTGAAAGTTCAGCTTCTGGGGGCAGATAATACTGAAACCACTAAAACCAATGCATTTTGGCTGTGAGAGACCTCTCTCTGTCACTTGCATTAGTGAGATTGACAATATTTGACACAAGAAATGTAATATTAGCCTTAAAAAATACTCCCAAGTTCACCAAAAGCATTGATTCATACACCTGACCCATTTAAGTAAATGTACCTTGAAGCCCTCCAAATAAAGTTCTGTGAAAGAATTGCGGTCATCCAAAGCCTTTTCTCCTCCAGTGCCTGAAACTATAGCCCCCATGGACTAAAGTAAGGAAAAACCAGGACTTATAAGTAAAGCAGCATCTAACAGGAATAGCTAGGATGGATAATGCTGTCCATTTTGGTCTCTTGTTCATACTAGTGAATCCATGCTTTCACAAGTCCTTATGTAGCCAGGGAAACACACCTTTGCCTCCTGAATTTCCCTCGCCAAATCTGGCATGCAGGAGTGCTTTCCTACATGGGTTCAGTGTAAGAATACACACATTTGGTGTGCTTGAAAGCATATTTAGAAGCTAATACCATATTTGTTGTGTCAAATATTTTCAATCTCACTAATACAAGTGACAGAGAGAAGTCTCTCACAGTCAAAATTTCTTGGCATTCTTGGTTTCAGTGTTACCTGCCCCAAGAAGCTGAACTTTCACTTTTAGTTTCCATGGCAACCACAGAATGACTTTAAAATGTCAAAATTGACCAAAATTTTGGAAATCAATTCCAAATTTGCTGAATTTTATCCTGTGAAAAATGCACAGTTCTCGATTGAAAATAAGTATCCATATGAAAAAAAGCCTCGAACTTTCTGAACACCCCTCGTAATTTCAAGTACTCTCATGTACTCAGTACTCGTAGCTTTCATGAATACTGTGCTTGTATTGTACTTGAGTACATTTGCAAAGTACTCATATTTATGAGTACATTATGAGTACTTTTTTCATAAAGTTCCTTTTAGAACAAGGCTTACAGAGAGAAGACTTTAGTTTTGATTGATTGAGGTGTGAGTGGCATTCAATACTTGTTTAAAATTAAATTTCTTCTTTCATAATATATTTTTATTCAAAGATAATAATAGAATAAAAATAAATTTAGCAAACACACTGTAACGACAATTTCGATTTTTAATGTTCACTTTTTAAAGTATATAATTTATTATTGACAGTCAGCATTTTCAAAGTCTTGAGGTCATCAAATTGATTTCTTTTTTGTTTCAGCTGCTGAGAAGCTTGAAGACTACAACACAGCCAAAGAGTGCGACTCAATGAGGGTGTATGAAAACTGCAAATACAGTGTTGGAATTTGGGCAGTTGGTATGACTGGCACGTGTTATCCGCCAGATGTGGGCACGCGATTTGGAAAGAGGATTTTCAATCATATTATGATCGAGGTATGATGTACGAAAGTAGTGGGCGATTATGACTTTAAACAGTGGGATCTCCAAAGGGAGTGGTAATGATGTAAGATAATAAAGTCACAATTTTTTTTAACAAGTGGTCTCCTACCTGACCTCAAAACCGCTCTTAGAAATCCCACAGCCCGTCATGGTGGCCAGTAGTCTCTACTTTCCTATACATTTCATCCACTTGTCAAGGCAATATATACATTTGCTTCAGAATAGAGGTTACAGCCTTTCACTTTGATAAAGAAAAAATGATCATGACAAATCATCTGTATGATGACACACGAAGTGCCATTTTCACAGTGCAACAGTAGGTACACTGTTTTTCTGTATCAAAGTGAAAGGCTGTGAGGCACCCAGCACAGCAGCATCACAGCCCTATCATGGATCAGCATGAATTTATTGTGTCTATCTCTGCCATTACAGCCAAGAAATTTGATAAGCAAAAAGAGTAGCCTGATGCACTGTGAAAATGGCACTTCATGTGTCATCATAGCCTACTGATGATTTTTCATGATCATACCCGATACTTCAAATGTTAATTTGATTATAGGAGACAAATTCCGCTTGTTGGAGACAGGCAAACGATAGGATAATGCATCAGCTTGCATCTGATTCTTACTCTAAAATCAGTTTTGACAAGTCAAATAGCCTTCTCTTGATCATGACTAAACAAACAGCCTCTAAGCTCAATGTTTCAGGGGAGGATCCAGAAAATTCCGGAGAGGGGGGGTCTATCGGGCTATCGGGTTGCGGAACGCATAATTCGCAACATAACGCGACTTCACGCGGATAAAATTAACATGTAAAAATATATAAATTTTGGTCTGGGGGGGGATGCATCCCCCCATCCCCCCTGCGTCCGTCCCTGCTATGTTTCCCATTGAAAAGTCCATCGGCCTGTCAATCCAGCTGAAGTCAATCCTGATGATGCATGCTGGTTGACAGATACTCTGCTCCGATGGCAATTCTGTTATATCTAAGAATTTGTTAGCAAGTCTGGTAAATGAAAACAGAGAGATGTTTTGCTCTTAACAAGATCCAAAGAATAACTGATTTTATTAATACAAACAGGGGTTTATATAGTCCCCAACTTCAGGGTTGTCAGCTGGGCATTCTGCCAGCACATCAGTTACAACAGCACATCAAATTCACAAACATCATCAACAATAAACATTATACAATATTCAACTTCCTCCAGAGCAGATGTGGGTTCTCCCTTGAATGGCCTGGGCCAGATGCGATGGGACATGAGAGTTCTTGAGTTCCCACTCAATGGGGTGCTGAAGTGGATTCAGCCTTCACATCTGCTGTGACATCAATAATCAATAACAGTTCAATTTGCTGATGCAACAGAGTCATGTAGCAGCTGCCTCCTGGCAGCTGGTCCATCAGCCATAGCTTGCTCACTAAGATATGAGTGTACAAGGCCATGGATAGTTATATACATACAGAAAGTAATAATTGTAAACTGACAAGAAATGGAAACTACATGACAAAGTATATACAGGTAAGTTGAAATTATGATGCTTAATTTGGACCCTGACTCTCTACATAGGTCTCCCCTCTTTTTT
This sequence comes from Platynereis dumerilii, assembly GCA_026936325.1. Classification (NCBI taxonomy): domain Eukaryota; kingdom Metazoa; phylum Annelida; class Polychaeta; order Phyllodocida; family Nereididae; genus Platynereis; species Platynereis dumerilii. The sequence goes on along the minus strand of JAPTHN010000002.1, from coordinate 76,338,914 downwards.
AAGGTCAAGCAATACTTTGATTTTAGTATTTACCTGTGACATTTGTTGGTCAGACAAAGTGTACAAAATAAAGCAAGGTTGAAGGAGGGATAGAAGAGTACATTAGGGTGATAAAAATAACAATGCAATCCACAGGCTAATAAAGAAATGATCTAGGAGTATCAGTGAATATAGGGCAAGTCAGAAGCATGTACCCCTTAATGCTATAAACGTCACCGAATTATGTAAATGACAACTAATTATATATGCTAAGTGTGTAATACATAGGTGCTTTCGTTTATATTACTGATCTGTGAAGTACACAAGAGTCTTTGAGTCACTGAAATTGCATAGGTGCATGCTCTCGTGTCTGTCTTGTGCGTTTTGGCGGTGTGTGATCATTGCAGGTACTAGAATGCAGATGTGGAGCAAGAGATGCTCCTAGACACAGATAGTTGATTAAGAGTAAGGATGGAGTGAAAAAGGATGAGTGTAGATAGAGAATCCAGTAAAGGAGATTGTTACCAGGTAGATCTATGTAGCTACGGGGGCTGACGCATTTGGCAGAATCGGCCAAATGTTTGGCTGCTGGGCCTGGGCGTCCTCTCGTGTGATAGTGCCATTAGTGACCGCTAGGGGTATGCCTTCTGGGGCGTAGCTGTCATCCGACTGAGGGGACTGACGTTTCCAATTACACTTTTGAATACGTTTGCGTGCAAGCCATAAAGCAACGAGTGTCAGAATGATTGATATGCAAATCAGATTTATGACGGTCATCAGGGATGGTCTATCTGAGAATGAATAGTGTGGGGCTGGTGGGAGGGGCTGGGGGTGCATAAGAGCCTTAATGTCAATGTCTTGCATGGGGGGTCGGCTGCCTTTATCTAACGTTAAGTGAGGCAAGGCTTTAGCTAGAGCAGTCATGTCAATGCTGTGTGTGAAATTGAAGTGATGTGTCACGTTGACTGTTGGCATGACATACTTTTTGGAGATGTATAATCTGTCCACACATGCTATTTTGAAGTGTGGGCCTGCCAATGTGCATGGGCCTAGGCATGTGATATTATACGTGCCTCTTGCTAATGTTATGTGCCTCTCTGGGTCTCCGGGGCATCTCATTGCCAGAGTGGAGCCGTGCGTGGCGAAAGCATACTGATTAACATCTATGGTTGAAAGCCATGGGTCTTGTGTGAAGTCCCGGACGGTTGCTCTGCAAAAGCTGGCTAGTTTGGGGAGGTTAGTGAGGATGCCCCTTGGGCACCTCATTCTCTGAGGGCCATACGACGGGCCGACTAGACACGCCGATGGTTGTCTTCCGACGCATTTTCTAGGAATATAGAGGTCACCTGAGACCGTGTCTAGTGCATACGAGGGTTCTAATTGAACGTTGACGGAGAATGAGGAGTTTGCTATGGGCACAGGGAAAGCTTTAACTTTATATAAAAGGCTGGGCTTGTCTGAGATGAGGGGGATCTCTACCTGGTATAAGAGGCTGGAAGATTGACGCCGCAGTGGGGCTACAGATAGATAGCGATAGTACCATGCAATGTCACTTACCGTCTTATGCTGATCGGAGGCTTGGTCGAGTATGTCACGCATCTGTGCTTCTGAAAGGAGGGCTCGGGTTAGATGTCCCAGGTCGAGGCTGGCACGTTGCCTGTTGAATAGGGCCGTCTCTTGTAGGTAGTGCTGGGCCGCGAGATCCAAGGTGTCGAAGTATCTGTCTAAGTTCGTCAGTAAGGTCACCCTGTTGAGCATCCTGGTCTGTTTCTGCTGAACTATCATGAGGTTCATGATTGCCGAGTCCAAGCGGATGAGCTGGTCGTGCAGGTGCTGCTGTTGGAGAACCAGTTGGGTTGTGTAGGCCTGAGTTTGGTTCACAATGGTAGCCAGATTGTCGTAAGCATGAGCTATTTGTGCCTGCCTGCCTTGTGTTTCTCGAAGGGCTGCCTCGAATCGTTGGAGTTGTTCGTCTGTGGCCACTCCAAATAAGTGATGCAGTAAGGTGCCTCCCACGTTTAACAGGCCTCTCTTAACTCGTGCATTCGCTGGCTGGGTTTCTAGGATTTGTTGCAGTCGAGCTTTTCTGATGTAGAATGGCTGCAGGTCCATGAATTGGGAGTCATTGAGTCTGCGTATTCTGGAGAACGTGGTCTGCAATTGACGTACTCTGTCAGCTAAGTCCTGTGGGAAGGGTGGAGGCTCCAATGTGACGAATATATTCCATGAAGCCACGATCTGCCTAAGGTCTTCTCCTCCTAGCACACTCAGGCCGTCCGGCAGCTTCTTTATGAGTACTGGGAGATGGTTGCCTGTGGATCGCTGTAAGTAGATGATGAGGATGATGGAGATGATGATGCAGGTGCGTGGGAGATTGATGAATGTTTTCAATCTCGAAGCAGGTGTCTGAGACATTGTATGGCCTCAAGACGCGCTTTCTTCTGCAAGGCTGGTGAGGGAGTGTGGCAGTCACGTTTGGGGCCTCGGGGCAGATATTGTCTTTGTCTTTTGACCGAGGGTGCGTATTCGCCTCCTTGTGTCGGACGCTTGGTCTGGGGCGCTGGCCTTGGCGTGGGTGCTGGCTGTGGAACTGGCTGAGGAGTGGGCGTCTTGCTGGGCAGTTGAGGTATCTGCTGCGGTTGAGCGGGGACTTGATGATCCAGTTGTTCTCGCCTGCTCACAGTGCTGTATGGCTTGGGCCCTCTGTAGTGACTGGTTCTCTTTGGCTGTGTCTGCACTGGTGGCAGCTGTGGCCTGGCTGCTATTTCTGCATAGGACGGTCTTGGCTGAGTCTGTAGTGCAGGTGTAGGCTGAGGTGTTGTGGGTGTAGGCTGCGCCGCTGTTAACTGTCCTTGGCTGGGGAGGTCTGCTGATAAAGTCTGGCTGTGCGACTGTGTCGAAGCTTGAGGGCTCGTGGCTGCGGCTGTGCTGTGCGTCTGGTTTCTAGCCTGTGACTGTGCTGTTGCTGTGGCGCCTGGATGTTTTGAGGCTGTTGTTGCCTTGGTTGTGCGACTGCGCACCTGTGTTGTGTTGGTGCGTGTCATGCGCTTGTGAGGCGATGTGGATGCCTGTGGGGGGGCCTCCTCTCTAGGTCTCTTCGAGTTACGTAAGACCTTATGGCCTTTTGTGGGTTGGCCAGGTGGTGACATGTGACGTGGCCTCTGTGTGATTAGGGTGTTTGGTGTGCTATTGAGCAGTGGAGCATGTCTTGGCTTTAGAGGTGCTGTGGACGTGGACGGTGTGGGGTCTGGTTCATTAGCCAGTGGCGTATCGTGAGTGACGTGTGTGGCCTGGGGGGCTGGATGCCGTTGTGGCAGTGGCGGATCCAGCGGTCGTAGGCCTGTCACTCTGGTGGAAATCCTGGGGTTGCGTTTGGGTGTCGGATTGATTTGATCCCAGACTATGTTTGGGTCCACCAGTTTGACCTTGTTTACATTGAGGGTCTTGGTGTTGCCTGTTTGCTGATGACGTAGCCAGACTACCTTGCCCCTGCAGCGTGTTACAGTCCACTGTGGTTCCCATTTGGATGCCATCGTCAATGGTTCATTTATCTTGATGACTACAGAATCCCCGACGTGTAGTTGTCCTGTGTTGGCCTGTCGTTCTAATCGTTCCCTATTGTAGCGTCGGGAGTCTGCTGTGGCTTGTGTTGCTGCTGTGAGTGCTTCAGATAGGTCCTGTAGTCTGGGATCCAGCAGTGGTGTGGGACCCATTAGTCGTGTGATGGGTAACCTCGCACGGCGCCCATACAGCAGGAAGAAGGGAGTGTGGCCTGTTGTGGTGCTGACTGCATTATTATAAGCAGTGAGGGCCATACCAATTTTGTCCTGCCAGTCGTCACGCATGTTATTGATGGCTTTGGTGAGGATCGACTTTAACGTGCCATTGAGTCGCTCTACTTTGCCATTGGCCTGGGGATTGTAGCTTGTGGTGCGTCTCTGTTCAATGCCCAGGTCCCTGAGGTATTGGCGCAGGGCATTCGCTCCGAATTCTTGGCCGAGGTCATTTAGGATGACTGCAGGATATCCATGCCGCGGGAAGAACTCTTGTGTCAGTTTGATCCATATGTCCTTGCTGGTTTTGTTCGGGATGGGATACGCCTCTGCCCATCCTGTGCAGTGGCATATGATTGTGAGCATGTACTGGTTTCCCTGAGGTGACTTCACGAGTGGGCCTATAAGGTCCGCTGCTACGAACTGCATAGGTGCCTTGGGAAGTGGCATCTGACCCATGGGTGCCTTGGGTGTCCTTTTTGAGTGTACAATGCATGTAGGGCATCGGGTGAGTGTGCGTCTGACCTGAGGTACCATGCCTGGCCATGCGAAGGCTTCCTGTACCTTGCGCAATGTCTTTAGATGAGCCATGTGCCCTGTCTCTTGATGTGCCAGTTTGATAATGACGGACCTGTTGGATGGAGGCAGCACCAGACGAGGGTGGTGACTGGCATATCGATGGGGTGGGGTGTTGGTGTATAAGAGGCCCTTGATGATAGTATAGCCATCCTGTTCTTGCTGACCCTTGGCCCATTCGTCCATCTGTTGTTGTTCGTGGGCGACCTCATGTAGATTCAAGCCATAGGTGTTCAATCCGTCCTCGTCGGGTGGTAAAGGTGGTAGGGCATCTCCTAAGTGCCAATCCTCCGTGTCAAATGTGCAGATAGAATTCCAGGCACCGAAGGAACACATGGGCTCTTTCCATTCCTCTTGTTTGGTGGTGTCGTGCGTGCTCTGCTTGATGCGAGATAACATGTCAGCTCGCACGTTTAGCTTGCCTTTGTGGTATTCTACCTTGCAGTTATATTCCGCGAGTAGGACTGCCCATCGTTGTATTTTAGTATTGTTCATGTCCTTTGTGAACAATGAGGTCAATGGTTTATGGTCGACGAATGTGCGGAAGGACGCCGCCCAGAGGTACGGGCGTAATTGGGTGAGCGAATATACCACTGCGAATGCTTCGCGCTCGATCGTCGCCCACTTCCGCTGAGTCTCGTTAAGCTGCTTGGAGAGATAGACGATGGGTCGTTCCACTCCTCTGTCGTCGACCTGACACAATATGGCCCCCACGGCGTATGCGCACGCATCTGTGTAGAGGAGAAAGGGCTGGTCCGTCCTCGGGTGGGCCATGACGTTGTCACTGGCGAGGGCCTGTTTGAGAGTGTCGAAGGCCCTTTGGTGCTCGTTCGACCATTGAAATTTGGCATATTTTCTTGTCATTGCCACCAATGGTTCTGCTATCTTGGCGAATTGAGGGATGCAGGAACGATAGTAATTAGCCATGCCCAGGAAGCTGCGGACTTCCGGTACGTCCTTGGGCGCCTGCATGCGGACGATGGCAGCCACTTTGTCCGGGTCAGCCCTGAGACCTTCTGCGCTAACGAGGTATCCGAGCAGTTTAACCTGTTGTAGTCCGAAGACACATTTCGTGGGGTTGAGCTTCAAATTGTAGTTTCGCAGGCGCTTGAAGACCTCTTGAAGGTGTTGAATATGTTCTGCTTCCGTTCGGCTGAATATGATTACATCATCAATATATAATAAAGCGGAAGTGCCCAATAGGCCCTTGAGGACCACCTCCATTGCCCTTTGAAATAATTGTGACGAGTTGCACAAACCCATCGGCATTCTCGTCCAATTGAACAGTCCTCTGTGGCAGATGAAAGCAGTCTTGTCTTGGCTGTCTGGATGGAGAGGGATTTGATGAAATCCAGACTTAAGGTCTATCGTAGAGAAGATGGTGGCCCCATGTAACTGGTCAAAAATGTCTCTGATGAGTGGAATGGGGTATGCATCCTTCTTTGTGACCTTGTTGAGTGCCGTGAAATCGATGCAGAACCTCGGGCCTTCGTCGGAATTGGCTTGTCTACGAGCACGACAGGGGACGCCCATGGCGATGACGAGGGCACAATGACACCCTGCGCCAAGAGATCGTCCAGTTTAGCGTCCAAGGCTTGTCGTCTCGCCAGAGGTAAGCGATATGGCCTTCGTTTGATGGGTGGACCGTCTGTCTCGATGCGAACCTCGATGTCAGGATGGCAACCCAAGGGCTCACCTTTGGCCGCGAAGATGTCAGCATGTGCCCTGACGCATGCCTGGATAGGAGGGCTGTGCATTATGGGTGGGCGATCACCCAGTGACGCCATGTCACTCCAGCCTGCTGCTGGCAGAAGTGGCAGATTGTGATTGCGCCATGAGAGCGTGCCTGTTGCATAGTCAATGAGTGCGCCCTCAGCTGCTAAAAGGTCACGACCTAGTATCATGGGGTGTCCAATATTGTCCACGACTATTATAGGTATAAGTCCCAGCGAGTCCTCTTGTATTGAAGTAGCGCCCAAGACTGTGATGTCATGACCAGTGACACCACAGAGTTGTATGGACTGTTTGAGAGGAGGCATCTGGGGATGAAGTTTCTTCAGGGATAGGTACTCTGTGCGCCGCAGCACCGAGCGAGATGCGCCGGAATCGATGAGCACGTGCGTGGTTCTCCCATAGAATTGGAGCTCCACGTACACGCACTCGCCAGCTGCGGCGCCCCTTAGTTTCCCGAGGCCGAGTCGGGGTTCCTTCCTGCTTGTCTTCTATCTTTTCGACGTTTGCGACAATCGCGGGCGATGTGCCCTTGTTTCTGGCAGTAGCTGCAGGTGGACCTGGTCTGATCAGAGAAGTGATAGTCGTCCTGTCGATCCTGGCTGTTGGATGCATTGGTCGATGTGGCCGTTCGATCCAGTTTAAGGGTGGCCATCAGCTTGGTGAACTGAGTAGCCAGACCTGAGACCTGCCTCTTCATTTCTGCCATATCTTTGCATATGGTGTCTTCTGGTTTCAAGGACCTGTGTGAGGGTTGCTGCTCCACCCTGAAGTTAGCTGCGCCTTGAGATGGCTGTGCGTCTCGCCGAGGGTTGGATCTGCCATATGCTCCAATTTCCATGGGCTCCTCCTGCCTGTCTTGGTTCTCTGGGACATCTCCATCCAGGGCCAATTGTAGGCGGTAGTTGTCAGCCTCATATTGTTGCACCAAGGACATTGCAGCTGTGAAATCTGTGGGTCTGCCTTCACGTACCAGCCTTTCAACAACATGACGATCTCTTATGCCCCTCATGTACCATTTTAGTAGATGCCTTGTCTGGTCTTCGTTTCTGGCTTCAGCGCCCTCTGGTTCGGGGTATGCAAGTTCAGCTGCTTCTCTGAAGCGTCGTCCATATGCTGCCGAGGTCTCGTAGGCCCCTTGCTTGACCTTCTCCACCTCGTGTCGCAATCGATCGTCTTCATGTGGGGAGAGGAATGCTTTCTCTAGATGGGCCTTGAGTTGTGGCCATGTGACCTGCTCTCTGTCTGGTTGAGAGTTGAGAAAGTGCTCCAGCTCTCTTCTTAATGCAGCAGTGGCCGTCTGTGCAGCAATATACACTGTAAAAGGAGAATAGTATGTTGTCAGTGCAACATTCCTGAGCCATTCACGGACCGAGGCCGGGGTGGCGCCATCGCATTGAGGTACCCTCTTTACTTGATCTTCGGCCTTGCGTCGTGATTCAGCTTTGTCTGTCTGTGTCTTCCTGGCTTCACTTGCTTCATCTCTGAGAGCACGTTCCTGTGCCATGTATCTCTGGAAATCTTGGACTAGAAGGGCTGCTCCCGCAGCAGGGTGTGGAGCGCCGCCAGGGTTTGGGGCGCCACCAGCGTTTCCTCCTGGAGGCTGTTGCTGTGCTCCTTGTCCAGCTCCGTCGTTATCGTTGGGGGCCATGGTGTGTGCTGAAGGTGATGAATGCGATGTGTGAAGGATGACGTGTGCAGGTTGATGTGACGCTGTTACTCCTTGTGGTGTGTGTTACTGCTGCATGTCGGCGTGCTGTGACAGCGAGAATGTGGTCATTGCTGTCTGTTGCGGTTGTTTTGGATTGTCAATCTGATCATGATTGAATCAATCTCACTTAGTCTAGGGTCACCATTGAAAAGTCCATCGGCCTGTCAATCCAGCTGAAGTCAATCCTGATGATGCATGCTGGTTGACAGATACTCTGCTCCGATGGCAATTCTGTTATATCTAAGAATTTGTTAGCAAGTCTGGTAAATGAAAACAGAGAGATGTTTTGCTCTTAACAAGATCCAAAGAATAACTGATTTTATTAATACAAACAGGGGTTTATATAGTCCCCAACTTCAGGGTTGTCAGCTGGGCATTCTGCCAGCACATCAGTTACAACAGCACATCAAATTCACAAACATCATCAACAATAAACATTATACAATATTCAACTTCCTCCAGAGCAGATGTGGGTTCTCCCTTGAATGGCCTGGGCCAGATGCGATGGGACATGAGAGTTCTTGAGTTCCCACTCAATGGGGTGCTGAAGTGGATTCAGCCTTCACATCTGCTGTGACATCAATAATCAATAACAGTTCAATTTGCTGATGCAACAGAGTCATGTAGCAGCTGCCTCCTGGCAGCTGGTCCATCAGCCATAGCTTGCTCACTAAGATATGAGTGTACAAGGCCATGGATAGTTATATACATACAGAAAGTAATAATTGTAAACTGACAAGAAATGGAAACTACATGACAAAGTATATACAGGTAAGTTGAAATTATGATGCTTAATTTGGACCCTGACTCTCTACACCATGTTGAATGTAGAGAAGATGACACTTCATCAGCTATCATGAGTTACGAAGTGCCATTTTCGCAGAGCAACTGTCCACTCTTTTTGCATATCAAATTTTCTGGCCTTAAGTTGAGCTCAAAATAATCAATCCACGCTGTGACATCTTCTTTTCCATTGCAGATCCACTACAACAATCCAATGGAATCCCCAAACTATATAGATGGCTCAGGCCTCACTATTTACTACACGCCCGAGCTGAGAGACTACGACGCTGGAAGTATGACGGTTGGACAACTGGTCGTGGCCGTACCCCCCGGGGCCGACACTCATTACCAAACGGGCTACTGCACCTCAAAATGTACTGAAGATATCGATGATAATGTCTATATTTACAATGCTCGTCTTCACATGCATTACCTTGGTATGTACAATTGTGATATAGTGCTACCTGTAGCCTGTGGTAGTAGTTACAGGAGGGGTGGGTGGGGGAAGTTAGCAACACTTTTTATTATAAGGGCATTCTGCCCTATTGTTACTGGTCTTTTCTGGAATCTTGTGAACTAATTTCGAGACAAAATACTGAACCAACTTCATTCAAACTTTGCACACGAGGTTTCATTTGCCTAAGATTGTGTTGATCAACTTTACAGGAACGTGCACATTGTCTAAATACCATTTTAGAGACCCAGAAAAACCATCCTAGAAAAACTGGAAAGAGGGAGTCCTGTGAAGTCATTGAGGGGCTTCCCCACCCCAGATCTATTTATAGCTCATTATAGCTCACTGAGAATTTGTCAAAACAACAAGAGGTCAGCAATTAGGACAAAACACCACTGCATGCTTCATCAATGTGTTGCTAAGGACCTCAGATCAGTAGTTAGATGATGTGCAGAATGCCCTTCAAAGTGCCTTGTACACGTTTTTTTATTTTAAATAATTAATCTCCTGTTCAGTTTGGGTGAAATAAATATTCTTTTTGCGCAGTCTTGTAATGCAAGATTTCTGGTGGGGATGTTGCTTGATCTAGAAAGGAATATTTTGGGACTTCACACACCCGAAATAAATAATTACTGTCAATGATACTGTAATAATTTCACACTGAGGAAAACTCCAAGACGCCCGGATTTCACTTCACAGCCAATCAAAAATCATGAAATAGGGATAGGATGTAATATTATACCTGCCCAGACAGCTATGCACCTTAACTTCCTAGATTGCAGTTCTACCTATTAGAGTTTGTTTGTTTGTTTGTACGTGTTTTACGCCTCTGCAGCACCTTGGTGGGCTATATCGAGGCAGACGACCACCGTATGAAGATGAGATGAGAAGACTGTGAGTCTGGCACATACCCTATTAATTCAGAGATGCCCAGGGTCTTTCAGTTGCCCCAGCATAGAATACTGGATACAACCTGCCTCCATTTAAAGTCCCATGGGCTCGGACTAAAGTGAGATCCAGGGGTGAGATTTGAACCCACGCCCTCAAAGCCAGTTGACAATTAAGCGCACTTACACATTTACCCCATATCAGGTGAGAGATCTTTGAATTCGACTTGCCCAGCATAGACACTGATACAAGGGGCCGCCAATTTAACGTCTCATCCAAACGACATCTGACGGCATCCGTGCATCCTCTAGTTGGTATATAGAATCAGTTTTAAGAGGGTTTAGGTTAAAACTAATTGGTGCTGTCAACTAAGAGGTCTACATCCATATTCACCAGGGGTAGGGGGAACGGGGGCACATTGGGACGCGGGGCACTGTGGGACGGTGGGGTTTTCTTGGATCCTGGCAAGGTATAGGATATGGTAGTGCCATCATATCTTGTAATTTCACATCCTGATGCTTCCATGGTTTTATAGAAAAATTTCAGCCACATGCAGAAGTATGGCGAGCAAAAGTTTGTTTTCCTACCACTAAAGTAAATATGGAAGGGTTCAATTCGAACCATTCTGTGGACAAACCATGAACAATGAGGCTTTCTCAGTGCTTGTATGAATTTTATATATATCGTAACGAACAGTTATGAATTGCTATCGTGATAAACACACTCACTGGTGTCCGAGAAATTAGCATTTTGGTGTAAAAGTCATATCGGGGCTCATTGGGACAGTGAATTTGGGGCACATTGGGACGCCCTTAATATGGCAGAATTTAAGTGTCCAAGGCAACTGAATGACCTGGGACAGCACACAACAGGTATTCAGGCCACAGGGAATAGAGGCATAGTGAATTACCATGCTCTGTGAACAAATTTGTCGCAAAGCACTGCGTGTTACTTACATAGATGTCCGCACCCAGGACAGTTTATGTTAAATGTTTAAAACTGTTTAAAGTTATGAACTATCGGCACTACAAAGTGTTAATGCACTGTATATTATCTTACGCACTACTTATATGTGATATCTATTGCACGTGGAGTGTTAAAATGATTTTTTAATTGATGTCCCAATGTGCCCCGGCTGTTTTAGCCGGGGCACATTGGGACAGTCATTTTTACGACTCTCTGGCTGCAAAAGGGTAGGTGCAGTCTAGTTTATTATGCCTTGCATTTAAGCTCAATAGTATTGGAATTCTGAGTTCTTCAGTGCTTTCAGCATTGAGCAAAATTAGTAGACGTTAAAAGCGTCCCAATGTGCCCCCGTTCCCCCTACTGCATAAATCACCTCCTATATATCTCATACATACACTGTCATACAGTGCAACACAATCCTACCACTAACCTGTGCTACTACTCAGCCTCACCTTATTAACTCTCTTTTTCAGGTCGGGGAGGAAGAGTGGAGCATTGGAGGAATGGGGAACTGGTGAATGTCCTCATAGATGAAGACACCTACTCCTTTGACGACCCAAAAGAGTACCTGTAAGCACATCTGTCACTTGCCAAGAAATTAATACTCCTCATTACTGTCTACAGTACATAAATGAAGCACATTCTAAACAGTTCAACAAAAATAAGTCCCCCCCCCAAATAAACTTGAATATCTCAAACATTCCAATTTGGTTTTTCTGACTGTTGGCTGAATCAAAGGCCTGTTTACATCGATTCCAAATGTGGGGATTTGTAGATCAGTGCCATTATTCCTGGCTGAGCCAGAAACCTTCGAGTGGGCCTCCCCCTGTTTTCAAATTCTAAAATCTATGGCTTTTCCAATGGATAAGAATAATTTCACCATGTGGGGAGCCATGCTGCTGGATACTCTTCATCCTGAGACAGGAGAAAATCTGTTTCTGAATCATTTTGGTGAACAACTGAAGACATGGATTCCTTGGATTATATTAGAAATCATTTGAGAGCAGTTTCAGCACCTTTTTGTAAACATTTTTTGGAAAAGCCTAAAATCAAAATTTTGAAAAGAGGAGTACATGCATTTAGGCTCTGATGGCTCAGACAAAAATGAAGCAATCAAGCTACAAATACAAAAGCACACTGTGCCAATATGCCGGCATATAAACTGGTTAATTTTCAAAAAGACCAGAGAAGATTTCTTTGAGATATTTCAAGTTGAATTCCAGGGCAAAATGAAAATCAGGACAAATTTTGGAAAATATCAGGGCAGATCCATTGTCCTGGTCACATCTGTAACATGCTAATACTTCAGGGTAGTTAGCGACAGCCTCCCACGAAATAGCTGTCCTGTATTCCTTAGAACACATTTGACAATGTGGCTGCCAAATCAATATAAGGGTACAACATGTCCTGTTTTTATAATGACTCATATATTATTATGGACCTATTTGAAGCACGTGTTAATTTCCAATTCAGATTTGACCCTCCAGTAGTTTTCATGCCTGGAGATGAACTGAAGACGCTGTGCAAATTCAAGTCCACTTCAAGAAGCGAAATGACATACTACGGAGAAGCAACATCAGATGAAATGTGCTTCGCTTTCATTGGATACTACCCACTCAACAAATATTTTAGTTCATGCACCAATTATGGGCCATTGAATATGTGTGAAACCAAAGAACAAGATACGGAAACACTGCTGTTCGGTATGTATAACTAAGCCAGTGCTACATATTAAATTTTGTATGTACATCTGGAAATAACAATAATAACATGAGCAAAAAATATCATTCCTGTACATACAACTAATTTAGCCAAGTTATAAAATTATCAAAAGGGCAGGCTTTCCCCTTCAAAAACATCTTAAATTTGGGGGGGGGGGGGGCTTGGTGGTATTTGCTATTTACAGCAAATTATCTATAACAGACATATTTTTTTCATTTCCGGCACACCTGTGACATGAGGCTTAACATCCCATAAAATATATTAATAAAACAAACAATACAGTGTCAAGAAATTCCACCCCATAGAAATGATTATGTAATGGATGCTCCCTAAATTTTTCCATTCAAAATCGCAATGCTTATAACTACTGGAGATCTTTTTTTTTTTACACTTCACAGCATCCCTATTGAAGATGGGTTGTGATATCGGAAAGGCATATGATCCTGAAAAAGGAATCCTGTCACAAATGTTCCAGAATGCCAGCATTCTCTGTGGTCTTGAAAAGCCCAAATGTACACCAGAGTGCAAGGAATACCTGGAGGTAAGTATTCTCATTTGTTCCATGACTCCTATGTAACAAGCCACCTGATTGGCCTTCAACTCACCTGCATATTGTGATGTTCACCAGGGAGGTCAATGACACATGTGATGTTGACTGCAAAGTAAACATCACATGTGTTAATTAAGTGTTATTAAACTCTTTGGAAGATGCATTACTTGACTAGGTACCAACCTGAACAAAACAATTGTGGACTTCAGCTAGTTTCGGTCAATATTATAACAATAACGGGACTTGTGAGGGCAATATGGGATTTTGACAGCCCAAGAGCAGGGCCATTTCAGCCCGAAAGTTCATTGTCGGCCCTGAGCGAAGCGAGGGCCGAAAAGACTTGAGGGCTGAAATGGCCCTGCTCGAGGGCTGTCAAAATCCCATATTGCCTGAAACTAAGTCTCGTTATTACTATTATTGCCACACTTCAGAAAGTTACAGACCTATCTTATTCCGATAATATGAAAATGCCGCAGCATAGAAGATGGGACGTGTAAATACTCTTGTTTGGTTAACAATATAGGTAAATGCCAAAGCTCCTTTATTTTTTGGGAAATTTTTTTTAAAATGTTTTTGTTTTTTTGAAAAAAAATTAAAAAATTAAAAAAACTTCTTTTTTTTGCCAATTTCTTTTTTTTTTTCCTAATTTTTTTTTTTGGGGAAATTTTTTTTTTTGCAAATTTTTTTTTTCAAAAAATTTTTTTTTTTTCCCTCGCAGGAGGGCCGACAATAATCATATCGGCCCTGACCGAGGGCCGTTATTGAAGATATTTCATTGTCGGCCCTGATAGAGAGCCATTATTCATTGTTGGACAATGATTTTAATGGGAGATTGTCACATGGCAAAATGGTGACAATCTCTTACTTATCGGCCCTGGTATGTGGCAACCATAATAGTCCGGTTGCTGAGGCCCAAAAATGGACCCGAGCGGTAACCGGCTGGAATACATTCATTCCAAAGCAGAATTTTCTGAATTTTTCAGAAATGGTATTTTTATTGTTCTATCTGGGGGCTATCTTGGTCAAAAATGGTTACCATGGCAACCAAAATATAAAAAAATGCTTAGATTATGAAATCTAGTAATTTCCATATCTCTGTGTCTTTGTATCCGATAGACAAAATTTTAGTGTCGGTATATATGTTATCAAACATGCCCGTGTCATTTGTGCTATTGGGGTTAAGGTCAAAGGTCAACTTCATTTGCATATGGAATGTTTCTACATAAAATGTACCCATTAAAAGAAGGTGGTTTGTTATATTTTATGTTTCACTTACTCAAACTTGGATATTATTGTGAAATCCAAACACAAATTTATTTCAGCATCCATCCACAAAAAGATGAGACCAAAATTGCGATATTTGCTTCAGTTATAATGTGAAAAATTTCCATAGAAACAGGAAAGTTGATCTGCCTTGCAATTTCTCGGTCATTGAAAAATTGACACTCATCTATCACGCACCACGCATACATCACTTTAGTTCGATTTTATACATACACAAATGTAACTTTCCTTTGTAAGAAATTACCAATATGTTGTAGAACTTGCTTTTTTTAAAATTTACATAATTCTATCTATTATGTTGCCATGGAAACAGTTTTAAGATGAAACAGAATCACAAAATATGTTCTTCCAGGCATGTGTATTTGATGTTGATGATAAGCAGCCAGAAAAGATTGATTCTAATGCAGAATTTTTTGAATTTTTCAGAAATGGCATTTTTAGTGTTCTATCTGAATGCTATATTGGTCAAAAATGGTTTCCATGGCAACCAAATTATAAATAAATGTTCAGTTGATGAAATCAAGTAATTTCCATATCTCAGTGTCTTTTTATCCTATAAAATAAATTTAAGTGTCCATATATATGTTATCAAACATGCCCGTGTCATTGGTACCACTGGGGTTAAGGTCAAAGGTCAACTTCATTTGCATATGGAATGATTTTTCATAAAATTTACCATTTAAAACATGAAAGTTTGTCATATTTTGTGTTTCACCAAGCCAGACTTGGAAATCGTAGTGAAATCCAAGCACTAATTTATTTCAGCATCCATCTGCAAGAAGAAAGGACAAAACTGTGATGCTCAATTTTGCGAGACATTGCCATAGAAACAGGACAGTTGATTTGCCTTGCAATTCATTGCAGCTTTAGTGCACCGCATATACTTAACTTCAGTTCTTAAACATATTAAAATGCGACATATCTTCATAAGAATGTATATTATGCAGAACTTGTCTTTTATTTAGGATTACATAATGTCATCTATTCTGTTGCCATGGAAACAGTTTTGCTAAATAACAGAATCACCAAATATGTTCTCCCCACCCAGAGAATCTACCCTAGACGAATCCGTCAGAAACTCAATATTATCATAGATTTACGTCACGAGCCTCATGGCCAATCAGCGCCTAGGATTCCTGTCCACTTCAAAACTTTACCGGCAGTTTTTGAGAGAACTACTGACTTCTCAGAGACATATGAACAATCATTTTAAAGCTCTCAGAGAGATCTATCCACTCGCATAACAATCGCATCTCCAACCTTTACAGCAATGTGGCAAACGGCGAAGTCGCCCTCATTTGCATAAAATGTGTGAAGGCCTGTCCATTGGCCAGCTTCGGGGGCGTGTGTGATTTATTCACTGAAGCCTTTGCTGAAGTGGTTCTCCCCAGCGTAATATTTAATCTGGGTGGTAAGACGCTAGATTAGGTTGATACTGAAACAGAATTTTGTGAATTATTTTTTTTGCTAAAACTTGGTCAAAATTGGTTGCCATGGCAACAGAAACATGACTAATTGCAACATAAGTTTATCAGTCTGGGAAATTACCACGTACATATACTGAGGACTCCAATGTCTTCAGGCCTGGAGGTCTCGCACTCCAGTAGGTACTGTCCTCACTGTGCTGTGAAACTATTGAGGGTCCTAGCCTGAGTAGGAATCTGTTAGTGTTTAGCATCATCTTTCATAGGCAATTTAAAGATAACTGTTGTTGTTATCACTACCCAACTTTGCATGGAGGTGTATCAGGGTCTCAACTTTCTCTGTTAATTTCGTCAGGCCTTTCAATTACATAACCAGGAAAAGAACACAATAATTCCAGAGAAAACAAGGGTACTGTCATAGGGGCTAATGAATTAGCAAAATTTTCTGCTGAGACCATGCTGGTCAACCCCAAAGACTAATTTTGTTCAAATGATGTTTAAATTATCTAAAGTAGCGTCTATCATAGGCCCCTAACCTGTAAGGACAGGGGCACCCCATGATCTGTTATGCCAAATATCTGTTATGAAGCAGGCGCCTGGCTGGTTGGCAGACTGTCAGCTGAGATTTTTTTCCAGCTGGCAAAGTTGTCAGCTGGGAGTCAATTTTTGGCATGATCAACTTTGTCAACTGATGAAATATGCAACCGGGTAATGAGAAAGCAGTTGAGACAGCCAGCTGAACAATTTTCGTATCAGCTGGCTGGGAGGTGCTGACTGGCGCTTGGGCTGGCTGGCAACCCAGCTGGCAGCGTAACAGATATTTTCACCAAGTTGCATAAAAAAAGGCATAAACCAGTTGCATAAAAACTGAATCTAAGTGTCACAAAAGATGTGCAACCAGGAGCTGACGCTGATATGGGCATTATTGTAACCTTGTAACAAGCTGTCATGAGGATATTCTAGTTATGCATGGCAATTACAATTTTGGCAAAAATATTTTTATCTGTTTGTAACTCATGCATTGCATGGCATACAGAATAACTCATGGCACCTCATCTCACACTTTAATATTTGGGTCTATAGATATATGTAGTTAAACAAAACTCTTTTATTTGTGTTCTTTCAGTATTAAATAATAGAAAAGTAGAAAAATAATTTACAGATTTATGCCTTTTTAGCTCCTTTGGCAGCTGTGTGGCTTAGTGGTCATGGTCCAGGTCTGATCTGATGGGTTCGAACAATGTGAGGAAAATCTAAATATATTCAGTAGACCTTCACCAGCAAAATCCCAGATGTATGTCATTTGGATGTTAAATTGGCAGATCCTTCATCTCAATCTGTACTGGGCAAGTTAAAGATCCTTCACATGCATCTTGTCAATAAACCCTCATGAGCACTCAGAAGTGGCTTAGATGGCTGCATTTACAACTATATAGCCATGTACATATTTTGACATGGAGAATTGGAGATGGGAGCCAGGTGAGTTGGTAGGATATGTAGCATCATGTCAGTGGAAGGAGAACTTCCCTAACCCTCTCCACATAAAACTAGTATAATCTTATGATACCTGATCTTCAAGGTTATGGTAATTAAAAGGCTGCTGTGGAGAGAGTGTCTGCAGAGGGTATCTGGAGGGTTTTGGGATCTCCTGCTATCATTTTCTTCTTGTGACAATGGGATCTGTTGATGTTGTGTTGTTCCAGTTGGATCCTTCTTTTTGATGGAACATGAGGCTGAGGTCATGGGCATCCTGCCACAGCAAAACAGTACTGTCAATGCCAGAGTTCTGGTCCCCGAGTCTTCTTGACTCTGGGAAGGATACGGCTGAAGCTGCCTGCAGCGTCAGAATTTATTTTTCCTTAATTCATTGCTTACAAGTTCTTCCATATGATTGATGAGCATCATAATAATTTACATAATAGGAGGGGCCAAGCATGGCTGTTCTCTTGATTGTGTGTGGTCCTGGGAGCCGCAGCGCCCACTAACGTCTAGTCATCTTGTCATGAACACCATTTACTATGTGTCTGAAATGCTGACATTTATAGCAGCATCTAGGATAAGAGATATCGGGGTTGTTCACTGTTCCCATGTTTGGTGAGTGTTGAGGCTCAACAGATACACTGGTTTCTGCAGTATTTTTTAGCTAAAGAACTTTTCTTTTTTTTTTACATTCCTTGTCTTGACAAGGATGGTTCCATCTTGTTGTTGGCTCATTTCTTCAGGTTTCTTTATCATATCGAGTATTAGTTTGTTGTTCTTAGAAGGAGGATTTCTTGTCAGTTTTATAACAAAATATTGATCTGGATAAATTATTCTGATTGCCTTGTTGCCATTGAGCTGGCCAGGTTGATGTTGCCATTTCCCTTGAGATTCTTGCGAGTTTTGCAAAAGAAAATGCCTTTTTTCTAATTCGTCCTCCAAGCTCCCCATCCACCATGGAGCCAAGGAAAACGTGGCTAATAAAATACTCTTTAAGAAAGCTTGATCATTAATCCAGCAGAAATCATAGTGAGAAACATGTCAGCATGTACACACATTGTCAAAACCTTCCTTGGTTGACCCATCAGCCATGGTCAAATAGGACAAGCTCTAATGGAAACATGACAAGCCGATTGACTGGATCAGGCAAATCCAGCCTCCCATCTAGGTGAAACCAGGCCTGAGTAATGTATTTTATGGACAGGACAAACTTTGTCCTACAAACTCAGGACCCCTTCAATAGGCCTTCATCCTTCATGTAACCCACGGCAAAGGGGTAAGCTTGATAACATATATATATATATTATATTGACACAAAAATCTTGCCTATTGGACAAAAAGAGACTGGAATATGGAAATTACTAGATTGCATTGATCTAAGTACTTGTTTTTATTTTGGTTGCCATGGAAACCATTTTTGACCAATGTAGCATTCAGACAGAACAATAAAAATGCCATTTCTGATAAATTCTGCTTCAAATCAATCTTTTCGATCTGCTTCCCCCCAGGTCAAATATATACATGCTTCGAATAACATATTTTGTAATTCTGTATCATATTAAAATTATTTCCATGGCAACAGAATTGCTAGCATTTCGTAAATTAAAAACAAAAGCAAGTTCTACAAGATATGTTGGTACATTCTTACAAAGAAAAGTTACATTTGTGTATGTATAAAAAATGAACTAAAGTGATGTTAATGTGGTCCATGAAAGATGAGTGTCCATTTTGCAATGACCCAGAAATCTCAAGGTAGATCAACTTTCCTGTTTCTATGGCAATTTTTTCCGTGTTATCAAGCATCGCCATTTGCATAATGTGGGTATCTTCTTTTTTTTCGATGCTAACTGAAATAAATTGGTGCTTGGATTTCACTATGATTTCCAAATCTGGCTTGGTGAAACACAAAATATGACAAACTTTCATGTTTTAAATGGTAAATTTTATGAAAAAACATTCCATATGCAAATGAAGTTGACCTTTGACCTTAACCCCAGTGGTACCAATGACACGGGCATGTTTGATAACATATATATGGACACTTAAATTTATTCTATAGGATAAAAAGACACTGAGATATGGAAATTACTAGATTTCATCAACTGAACATTTATTTATAATTTGGTTGCCATGGAAACCATTTTTGACCAATATAGCATTCAGATAGAACACTAAAAAAGCCATTTCTGAAAAAATCAGAAAATTCTGCTTCAGAATCCATCTTTTCTGGCTGCTTACCATCCGGAGCATATACATGCCTGGAAGAACATATTTTGTGATTCTGTTTCGTATTAAAACTGTTTCCATGGCAACATAACAGATAGCATTACGTCAATTTTTGAAAAAATACAAGTTCTGCAACATATTTGTACATTCTTACAGAGGAAAGTTACATTTGTGTATGTATAAAAACGGACTAAAGTGATGTGTACGTGGTGTATGAAAGATGAGTGTCAATTTTTCAATCACCGAGAAATTGCAAGGTAGATCAACTTTCCTGTTTCTATGGAAATTTTTGTATTATAACCGAATCAAGCATCGCAATTTTGGTCTCATCTTTTTGAAGATGGATGCTGAAATAAATTTGTGTTTGGATTTCACAATAATATCCAAGTCTGAGTAAGTGAAACATAAAATATAACAAACCATCTTCTTTTAATGGGTACATTTTATGAAAAAACATTCCATATGCAAATGAAGTTGACCTTTGACCTTAACCCCAATAGCACCAATGACACGGGCATGTTTGATAACATATATACCGACACTAAAATTTTGTCTATCGGATAAAAAGACACAGAGATATGGAAATTACTAGATTTCATAATCTAAGCATTTTTTTATATTTTGGTTGCCATGGTAACCATTTTTGACCAAGATAGCCCCCAGATAGAACAATAAAAATACCATTTCTGAAAAATTCAGAAAATTCTGCTTTGGAATGAATGTATTCCAGCCGGTTACCGCTCGGGTCCATTTTTGGGCCTCAGCAACCGGACTATAATATACAATTATGGACTTTGGTTGAGGTCAATATCAGGTTTTACGGACCTGACCGGTGATATTCGCCGAGGCCGAACCTGATATTGACCGAAACTGAAGTCCACAATTGCTTTGTTAAATGACTTCTTTTTTTTTGTGGAATGATTATTTTTAGAGATATTTTTTCTTACTTTGGAATTTTTTATTTGGCTTTTATTTTTTTAAGGGAAATTTTTTTGTTTTTGTTTTTGAATTTTTTTTTTTTTGGAAATTTTTTTTAGAATTTTTTTTTTTTGGAAAATGTTCTTTTTTGGAAATTTTTTTCCAGGGAGGTCAATGACACATGTGATATTCACTGATCAATGAATAACACATGTGTTATTGACCTGCCTGTCCCACACCAACGCACACAGGTGATCATCACATTATGCAGGTGGGTTGTTGGCCAATCAGGGGGATTGTTACATAGGGGTCATGGAACAACAGGTTTTACGCAACTGACCAGGTGATACATTATTTGTCCGCATTACAGGAAACCTACATCACTGAACCTTGCTTGCAAGATGGGATGCGTTACATGTTTGACCAGTTCATGATGACATTCCCAGATGCGGGAACTGAGGGAAGGATAAAAATGCTCCGCATATGCGACAAGCAAATAACCAGAGCCAACACCTATGTCAATTACATGGATGAACGAGAGTACCAGTATGCTACAGCTGGGTCATCTGCATTGTCTGTTTCAATGGTGGCATTTGCTGTGGCCCTGGTCAGCTATGTCATGAGGAATAAGTAGACAACACGATGGAGCGAAAAGGTGAATACAAAAGAAGGCAGCCTTTTACAATGATCACCGCTTTCATCAAACTATAAAAACAATGGCGCAAAACTACAAGGCACACATTCAACTGTAAACTGGCGTAAGCCATGAGTATGAAGTAACTTCACAGTTTAGGTCTACAATGTAAGGTCAAAGCATAATCATGACCTTCCAAGCATCAATATAATTATATTATAACTCGTTGCTTCATATTTTTCTGTGATGCAAATATTACTGTCTGTAAACTTGATATGCAAAAACAGTGGACTGTTGCACTGCGAAATTGGTATTTCATGTGTCATCATGCTGATGATTTTTCATGATCATACCCAATACTTTCAATGTTAATTTGATTTAAGGAGACTAATCCCGCCTGCTGGTGACAAGCAAACAAAAGGATCATGCATCTGATTTTTACTCTGAAATCAGTTATGACAAATCAAATGGCCTTCTCTTGATCATGACTAATCAAACAGCCTCTATGTTTCCCATCCCGGGGCCATGTTGAATGTAGAGAAGATGACACTTAATCAGCTATCATGAGTCACGAAGTGCCGTTTTCACGGTGCAACAGTCTACTCTTTTTGCATATAAAATTTCCTGGCTGTAACTGGTTTTGCATCAGCGAAAGTTCAAAACCTTTGGTTAACCAGGTGACTGTTTTTCATGCATATCATGCAAGACAAATGTATGGTATATGTTTTTGACCTGAAACATTTTGAAAAATACTGATTGATGTTACATACAATCAACATAACTATGTGATGTTACTGATTTTCAGAGTGAGTTCACTGAATGTTAATGGTACACAGTGTATATAAACAGTTCAACCAAAATAAGTCCCCCTTTGGATAAACTTGCATATCTCAAAGATTCCATCGCTGATTTTTATGACAGTTGGCTGAATTATAGCCTCGCATATTGACCTTACATGTGTGTACTAATAGCTAGGCGGCATTATTCCTGGTTGAGCCAGCAGCCTTCGAGTGAGCTTACTGCTTACCCCTGTTTTCAAAAATCCCTGGCTTTTCCAATGGATATGAACAATTTCACCTTGCGAGGGAGCATCCAGCTGGATAACCTTCATCACGTGTCAGGACTCTTGGGAAAATTTGTTTCTCAATTGTATTTAGAAGACAACTAAGGACTTCTTTTGAAACAGTTTTACAGTTTAGGTTCCTTGGATGAAATAACAAGTAATTTGAGTGGAGTTTAAACACCTAAAAAATTGTTTGGAAAGCCAAAACTTTGTATTTTTCGAATAAGGGGTATGTGCACTCAGGGTCTGCTTGCTCAAACAAAAATTAAGCAATAAAGCAACAAATACAAACGAACCAGTCTGGTGAAACTGAGAACTGCATGCTGCTGCCACCTGGCACAAAAGTTGATTTCCTATGCTACAGCATTGCTGTCCCAAGAAATAGTTCCAATTTCATTGCACATTCACAAAATTTCTATCCAACATTGATGTATACCAGAGTCAGACTCGGCAATCACATTCTCTAAGGAAGTAGACAAGGCCATCAGCACAATCAGAAACAGCCCCGGTGTCTTCCAGACAAAATTGTGTGTGTTCCTCTGGTCGAAAGTATGTGGACGCTCGCAGGAGCTCGCTGAATAGCACACTAGTCACTAGGTGGCAACACAAGACAGCATATGTTCTGATCTGTGGCAATGCAAGAGCAGTCCACTTGTAGACAGCAAACTAACAGTGTCAATATGTAGGCCTACAAACTCGCCAACTTTCACAGAAATCGGAGAAGAGGTCTTAGAGTTATTCACATTTTCGTAAAGGGGGACCTATTTTTGTTGAACTGTTTATGTCAATTCTGTATTTCCTTGCGCCTACAAATCCTTGGGGAGTGGAATATTGTACCTGGACATATTGTCTATCTAATTTCCATGACATCCACTTTTCACAAAATGCATTTATGTTTTGTAATTGCAATAAAGTTTTATTTTTAGATTAAAATTTCTGGTTTATTCAAGTTTGAGAGTAGTGAAATACACTCACCAGCAAAAGAAATGCAACACTTGTTTTTAAGCTATTTTAGCTCCTATTTTTTCAAATAAAGTTTTTTTCCTGTGTGTGGAAAACCTCTGTGTGGAAAACCTTCACCTGACTGAGGTTTTCCTGTGTCAACCTCAGTTGGAACCTAGTTCAGAGTCAATGTGAGCCTAGTTCAGTGTCAACCTCAATAATGTCAGTAAAGTTGCCTAGCTCCTGTGCCAACCTCAGTTGTAGGGGAGACAGGGGCACGTTGGGACCTCGGGGCACGTTGAACCATCCCCAATATTTCTTTATAAAAAATGCACAGCTATCCAAATCCCCAATGAAGAGACCTTTAGTAGTATGCATTTTAGCCAAACTATTTCATGAGCATTGAAGGAAAAGTGTGAGTTGTATTTCAGGTTTCCTGATTTTCAGAAAAATGACTTTTTCCAAGTCTCGATGGCTAGGTTACCCTTCTTAAAATATGGGGGATCTGGTCAGACAAGTCTCATAAATTGAAACTATAACCACTAAAGTAAAGTTTGATACATGTATAAGTTTCCCGAGTTCACATTCAACCTTGTCAGTGAGGCATGCACATTTTCATAAGAGGTTGGGACGGGGCAGGTTGGACCAGCATGGCCGGGGCACGTTGGACCATTATAAACTGGATTGACTGAAAAAAATAATCTGCAAAATGCCAGCTGTGTAATTTTTAACATTAATGGATTACCTAAGTAATTCTTGTACAATATGAGGGTAAAATCAATTCAGTTGGCTAATCTGCCAGCCCTTCCAGCTGAAACAGGACTGATTAAAATTATCTGGGTAAATATTCCGATATAATCATTCTGCAATGACACACAAGTGAAGTGTGTTGTGATCTGTGAAAATAAAATGTGGTGTTTGCTCACTTTCTTCTACTTTTCTAGACTTTTATTCCATGGTCCAACGTGCCCCACATGGCGGTCCAACATGCCCCGGGTCCGGGGCACGTCGGACCATTAAAAAAACTATTTTTCAAACTCATTTTTCTCCACAACTAAAGTAGGTAGATCGACTTGGTTTGGCATAAGGGTAGTGTAGATGTTCAGAAGTCAGTCAGTAAAATGATTTTTCAAATATTCAGAGTTTTAGATTGAGAGCCACATAATAAAAAAGCGGACCAACGAGACCCGGTCTCCCCTAGCCTATAGCTTCTATGTCTGCCAAAATTGCAGCCTAGTAAATTTAGTTTCAATCTCAGTCGGAGACAAGCTTCTTATATTCAGCCTCAATTGGAACTTTCTCTTTCAATCAAAAATGCATTGCAAGAAGTGTGAGGGCCCACTACAGGAACACTTGAGATGACAGATTCGCATATAAAAATCATTTTAAAATGTAACATATCACTTCATCAGCGCCCATAGCAGTATGGCGCACATGATTTTGGGGGGGAAGCGACATTTGTCTGAATTTCAATATCAAGATTAAAATACTGTTTCAAACAAAATTGGATCATTAGAGATCTGTGCAGGTTCACACAAACCCCTAGCTCCTCGTGAATAATTCTCAATTTGACAAGATCCCCATGCAATAAAAGAATTCTTCATCCCTTTTATTTCAGTTTTACACATAATAACAGATTAAAATTTCCTGACCATTTGAAAAAAATTACTCCATAACAAATTTCATCATCACTGCAATAGCAGCACAATACCAACATCTGATGATATTCACATGCCCCAAAATAGGAACATTTTGGTACACAACAGCAAACCATTTTAAAAAACAAGAAATTGGGCCTACTTGGTCATCTTAAACCCGGAGATCCATCAATACATGAAGAATATTTGCATATCAGAGTTGCAGATGAACTGCATGCCACCATACCAGAACAGTATCCAGTTTTACCAGTTATCATTACTTTTATACCTGTAACTGTACCTTGTCATAATACATTACATGTGTCAAACCAGCCAACGCAGCAAAATAGCCCAACTTACTTCGAAGACGACAAATTTCAGCATAATTCATTTGCCATATAAATATACCAGCTTTATAGCAGTAGTACCCTCTGATGAAATTCACATGCCACAATAACCGACATTTTGATAAGCCCAATAGTCGGTCAAATTGGTTGGGCATGTCAGCATGCATAGGCTCACAAATTGCAGAAGACCTATGCCATGCTAACAGTATTACAGCTCCATTCTCTATCTGGGTGCCTTTTATCGGTGTCATTGGTATGAATTTGGTTTGCGTCATGGAAGCACCATACATTCTGCCATACATTCTGCCAAAAAAGGGAAGCAAAAAAAAAAATATAGCTTTGTAGAATTTATTAATCTTGTTTCATGAGTTTTAGAATTACATATCGTGGGTGTAGAGATATTGTGCCAAAAAATGTATAAATCAAAATGCAGTTTGGCAATACATACTTACTTGAGACTTACTAAGCATACATATATATTAAGAAACTTCAGTACTTATTTGCCATAATTTTAAATAACTTGACACAAGTTATAACTTTATCAATACATATCACAGCTTGAGTAAATGAGGCAAAGAAAGCCTTTGAATAGGCCTATCATTAATTCATTATACACATAAATCAGTAAAATTCTTTTATGTACACAATCAACATGCAATGCTGATAACAATAGCACTACAGTTGAATTAAACTGTTCAATTGGTAGTAACTATATTAAACTCATTTCAAATATTTTCGAAATAGCTACAACCGAAGTCTCATAACATAAATATTCATCATATTGGATTATCCAATTAAATAACATGACAAAAATAAATGGCAAATGATAGACACAAAAGTCAGAAAATGGTTGAGATTATTCAGTCAGCCGTTATCAAAAATGGTTTAAACGGCCAACATCATATAATACACCACCTAATAGTGCATGTCTGCATGTTCAATGGCATATAACCTCATATACCCTTTTCTGTTACTCAGTTCTTGTTGAGTTTTGACTGCTAATATCTCACATTGCACCAGAGACCAGACAATACTGTCACATGACATAACAACTATACTACACATAAATATAAAATCACCGGAAATTAACTTGATACACTGAACAGACATAATTCATCATATTCAGTAATTTACAAGTTCAGATAATCATTTTGATTACTAAATCGGTTGTCTGAGTATAAATTTCGCTAGTTTTCGAAATTGTGAGATATTAGCAGTAAAAAAATCAACAAGGTTTACGAAGATCAGGAAACTCGAATGTCAGCAGCCGACGCAGGTGGTCTCCGGCAATACATCTCTGATGAGAGTTGTTGGACGTGTCCACCAGATGGAGTCGGTTTTGCAGATGCGCCTTCGCCTGAAATGGCAACACATCCAGAATTGTGTTTCATTAAATAATACATGGTTCTTCAGATGGATGCTAAATAAAGACAGGCACAAGATACAGCTGCTTATATAAGCAGCAAGGGCCAGGGTACCTGAAACAGTTCCCCCGCCAATTACAGCGAAACACTTTGATATATATAGAATTAGAGTGGACTGTGGCACTGTGAAAATGGCACTTCGTGTGTCATCAAGCTGATGATTTGTCATGATCAAACCCAATACTTTCAATGTTAATTTGATTGAAGGAGACTTATCCCACTTGTTGGTGACAGCCAAACGAAGGGATTATGCATCTGATTTTCACTCTAAAATTTGTTATGAGAAGTCAAATGGCTTACTCTTGATCATGACTAATCAAACAGCCTCTATGTTTCCCATGTTGAAATTAGAGAAGACACTTCATCGGCTATCATGAGTCACGAAGTGCCATTTTCACAGTGCCACAGTCCACTCTAATTCTATATCAAAGTGTTTCGCTATAAATATATGTTACTACTACAACACTAGAAAATAAGTGAATTTTCAGGCAATGCAAAAAATAATAATACAAAATTGTCCACAATTAGAAACGACATTTCTCCAAAGACGGATGACGAAGTAACACAAAAGTCATAAGTTTTTTTTGAAAGTTTGTACGGTCTTCCAAAGTATCCATTGAGATTAACAAATTCCAAGGCCATGCCAGATTCCCCAACTTTTTCCAGCTATTAGCCTATGGTTACTGCTCATCAAACCTAAGACTTGGTGTTTGCCATCTTTAAAGCAGAAAATAAAATAAACTCCAACATCAATCCAACATATCATGCACAAACGCAAACACTAAATAGCCTACCTTCATCTTTTGTTGCCAGGTTTTTAGTTGGTTTTGCAATGTCACTCAAATCCACATTTTCATCGAAGGGGTTTTCCAGAAGCTTGAGCACTTTCCTCACTTCACTGAAGTCTCCCCTTTCAGCTGCTTCAATTGCATTTTGGGCAATGTAATTTCTGAGGATGAACCTGAAACAAAAAAGTAGTCTTATTGCACGTGAAATATGACTTTATAAAGTAAACATCAAAAGATATAAATGAGACTTCTGTTCTACCTGTAATACAATACATACACATTATAAACTAGTTAAGAATGTTCTTAAACGTCATTGAGCCCAGTCCATTAGATTTGTCACATCCTAATATAATTTTCATAGACTCAAGAAGTTTTATTTGACATGAAATGCGTGAGATATATAATATGATGTTTGATGGCTGTATAGTATACGGTACATAGATATTAAGAAGAAAAAAACATTACGTGAGTAGGAGGACACCCCTAAGGCAAAGGGGAAAAGTACATGAATTTTATGGAAAAATAATCTCCTTGAATCTATATGACTTGATTCATAATAAAGCTTTTTTAAAAACGCATTTCCACATAATGTCTTGGCCTTACTTTGGATTGGCAGAATCCATCATGGTGAGTCGTGATTGATTGAGTGTCGTAATGTCATCACTTTCCTCAACTTCTTTGGCAAGCCTCGAGCAGTACTTCATCAACCAAGCGTCCCATGTCTTGCCATCCTGAGTTCTCTTAGTCTCTTCCGTCATATCCTGAGAATTAAGTAGTCAAATAATGAGACTTTTTCTGTTTATTACAATGTCGAAGTTTAATACAGACAGTTGAATGCCTTAGAGAGAACCAATTCAACTTTAGTAACCATTTCTCTAAAAAAAATTCACAACTTTATCTGGCAGTTGGACAATTTAATATGGGATAGTTTTGATTTTACAGAGTGTTCTTTCCAGATAAATCCGCTCACTCCCCTCACATATTGAGCAAAAATCATACAATTATTATAATGATAACATAATGGCCAGTGCGGGTTTGGAACTTGTGTCTAAAGTTCACATGGCAGACATGCTAACCAGTATGTGCCACGGGGCCACATTAGTTGTAAGTTATCCGCAAGACTCACACTCTGCATTGTTATTCCCAGTGGCTCCGCAGATCTATGCACTGACACAACAGTGGCACTTCCGACAAACTGACGACTGATTTCTTCATGAGGAAAAAACAGCACTACATACAAATAACCCATATTACGCCACTTGGGAGAACAAACCTGATTAGTTCAAAGCAACTTGAGTTCAATATTATATTACGCAGCTAACCATTGCCAGACCATATCAATGTTTTACCATTGCCTTCATGGCTGTGCATACTTGTTCATCACATGCATATAATTACCTTCAAATCCTTCAGCCTCTGGTGCCTTTTTATTTCATTATAGACGGCCGCTGTTCCTCTTCCAAGTTGCTCCAAAATCTCAGGCTGAGACTGAAGTAACATCAACATCATTTGGAATTGGCTGCGGGGAAAAAATGAATAAAGCTTACCACAACCATTCTTAGAGGATGTGTAATGCTGTCTGTGCAGTCATTAATTCGCAAATATCAATATATTTATTATGGCAATCACAACTCAAGATTCTTTGAAGCATAGACTGCATTTACCACATCTATCTGTAGAAAGTAGATCTATCAAAAGACAGTAAGCAACTTTGCCCCGCTTCTTGAAATCTACAGGAAGGGTGATTAATGATTATATGCCTAATCAATCAATCAATCAATGAAACAAATACATACCCAGCTGGCATCTGAGGTTTGTTTGCCCTTCGGAGTTCTTCAACCGTGCAGCACTGGTCCAGCAAAATCTTCTTGAGTTCTTCTCTCTTGGCTTCAAAATCTGGAGAACCAGGTAAAGGCAAGATTCGGAGGCTCCTGAAGGCATTGGTGAAGTCCGCTCCACTCTCCTGCATCGTATCAAAGAAGGACAGGAAAAGCTCTCTGCAAAATTAAAGGTAAATTCAACATTCAGCAGTTAATCTCACATTCAGCAAAGAAAATCAAATCAAATCTTCATTTTAATTTGCTGAAAATTTTATGAATGCAGCATCCTCATTATGTCAGCACTACAGGCCTAATGTATGTGTCTGGTTTTAATACTCTTTTATCAAATTTTACACATTGTTTTTATCATTTATTACATTTTAAAAATTTAATAGAATATGTTGAGTTAAATAAAAGGATATTATATGTCCCTAAAATGAAATCCTACTACTACCAGTGCTCCAACTTGAATTCTAGGCTTATTTGAATGCAATGTGGTAAATTTCCGAAAAAGGGCATTCAATGTATGAAATTTAGGGTATTTATGTGAAACACAAAAAACATCATATGTTAACCGAAGCAGTTCTTTGTCAATAATAAGCAAGATACATGAAAAAAAAATCCAAAATGGCAGTGGCCCCCAACAATTGACCAAATCGGCCGCAGTGCTGGGAAAAAGTGTGACATATACACTGTATGTGACATTTGGAGGGGGGAGAGAAGAAGGATATTGGGCCACACCACGCTGAAAAAACCCTATCTTGAACACGGTACTAGTATCAGGGACTACTGTTTGTATTATAAAATTATACACACCTGTCATCCTCAAAAACATTTGTCACACCAAACTGCAACAAAAGTAACAGAGAATAGTTCAGGTAAAACAGTTACGAATAAATCCTGCAAAGTATCAAGTTAAATTCATTTAATACAGAATTTGTTACAGCTATCATAGGTATAGCAAATTGTTCCAACAAAAAATATCAAAATAATAAAAGTACCAAATACTTATATTCCAAGTATATTTGCATGAAATTGGACTGAGTAATATTTTCATTGTTTTAGATATCTTGAAAGCCTTTCCCAACCCACCATATAATACATATAATTTGTAGTGGAATTCTATCCTAAAATCCAATAAAACAGACAAAACTTTCCTGAAAATCCTAAAAAAAAGTCTAATACCACAAAAAAAATCCATATTAATCCTAAAAACATTTTGCGTTACGCAGAGCTCTTATACAATAATATTGAATAGGATCTAAAGAGCACATTAATTAAAGCGTGTTAATTAATTAAACTTAAAATAGCAACGCAGTTAAATTCTTGTTGGAAAATGTTTTAATAACAATGAATCAAAAAGACACTCAAAATTTTGGTAAAAACTAAGACAATGGTGCATAATGATAAAAGCTAAGGCAATTAAATTGAAAATACAGCAATTACAAAGTAGCTTACCTTTTTCATAAGCATTGAGTGAAAGGTTTTCTGAAACTCCTCATCAAACAGTGATATCATTTCTTTAGACTTTTCTAAGCTAACAAGGGGCGCAAGAGCTTCTGCCAATTTGGCACAATTCCATTTACATATCTCCGGCTGTTTTTCATAAGTGTACCTCCCTCCATCATCTGTAAAATGACGTGGAAATGCAAAATTTAACGATCATGAAGAATTATTAAATTAATTATTAGAAAACATCAACAGAGGCACATGCCATGGAAACAGGACCCCCACTTTCACGTTAAAAATATATTGTGTATTCAATGTACACATATTTCTGGAATTTAATCATACAAAGGGTGAATAAGTATATGTGCTCTTGCAATCTTGCATGAAAATTGAAAGAAGTCAGAAAAAGGGGTTTATGCACAAAATTAACAGAAAAACGAATGTAAACATGTAGTGATTGGTATGCTCATGGAAGCTGGGTGAAGGTTCCAGGGATAAGACCAGGTAATAGAGGTATCAGACAAGCCATCAACCAAAGCTCCAAGTGTAACAGGAGTTGAGCTACGGCAAAATGTCATGGAGTCGGATGTGCACCGTGGACATACACTGTGGGCTACACGAGCTGCTAAAGTGTAAAATCTGTAAATCGGACTTCACGGAATTGCCCTCCTGCAATTGATGGTAGACAGCCATAGGTAGAAGATAAGATAGATAGATTAAAATCAAACTTACCCGAAGAATTACAGATGAAACCAGGATCGAATGTGTCAATAAAACCAAAGGGACCGTAGTCTATTGTGACACCAACAATACTCATATTATCAGTATTCAGCACCCTAAAATGAAATACAATGTCATCAGCATAACGATATCATCATCATCTTATTTAACTTTTGATGAGGTCTAGAGGAGAGCACACATTCTAAAGTTGGGAATACCATAGGAATGTGATAGCATTGCATTGGACTGATCTGTGCAGTAACCAAAGTGGAAATCTCAAGTGCTACCAGATGATTATATTTTAGGGAAAACTACCTACATCTATCAGGCCATAAATGGCTCTCTTGGATCCATTTGTCAAAGTGGCAAGTGAAATGTTACAACACCTCTTGATAAAATGTATCAATCACATTGAATCCTAAAGTTGCTGCAGAAAATCTTATTTAGTATTTGGAAATGTTTTACTAACTTGAGTTTCGAGTTGGTAAAGACATATACATACTCAAAATTGTAATATTTCTTGGGATTTATCACGACTACAAAATATATCAAAACTTCAGACAGACGTTTTTGTAAAAATAAAATATTATTCTCTTCAAACTAAGAAACAAAAATCTCACCCATGACACCAGCCAACAGATTGCCAAGCAGCAACAAGTCTGGCAGTTCTCAGGACCACCTCTTTCAAAAATTCCAAGTACATTTTCTCCTTGTCTTCACTGTTAGACTTCCATATCTGGAAAAAGGACAGTTACCTCAGCTGCTTAGTTCAATATTATAACCATGATAAGGTGAATTCCATATTTGCGGCATAAAAAATCAATAAAGTTGTCAATTTTTAAATTCATTCACCTCGGGATAAAATGTTTCAATGACATAATGAGTCAACTGCTCCAAGATGTCCTTGCGACCAACGCTTGGCCCCGTTCTGCCGGTTGTGGGGTCACGAGTCTTGAAAATCTCAAAAGAGCCAAATCTAGAAGAATCAAAGAGCACAAAAAACATTGTAAATCAAACGATGTGGACAGAGCTGAAATTTCTCAGAGAACATGAAAAAATGGAAGGCAAAGGTCATATCTTGTACATAATAATCCTTCATGCTGCTCGGCAGTCGGCAGTGCTCACAATATGAGACTGCTAAACATTTTAAATAGCCACACACCGTATGAATGTTTCAGCAATTCTCAGAATTATTGTTGCTCGTTCGTGGATAGGGTTACCAGTGTAAAAGATGTCTCGGATGACCTTGGTGTCAGAGGTCACACATGACCCAGCCCTGGTTGTGGGGACTCCAAGGTGGTGCATAGCCTGAAGAAGAAGAAGAAAGACACAGCATTAGAATATTTTAAGAACTCCTTTAGGCAGGGCAATAAAAATCTTCAAATATACAATTGGTCTTAGTCTCAGTAGAAATAATTAACAGAGAGGTTTTGCTACACGTATTCGTATTACGTGCCTGGGATCATGAGCAGTTGCTACCAAATTGCATTGTTGCTATGGCGATCCACACATTCAAGAGCTAGTAAACGTGTAGCAAAACCTCTCTATTATGATCATCTTTATCTTCACCTCGGAACAAAGAAATTCCCTGATGCTGGAGCGCAAGACCTTCCTCCCATCCGCAGATCGAGAATAAGGGGTGGAACCTGCTCCTTTGAATTGGATTTCCCAACGTTCATCCTTGGAGTTGATAACTTCGCCAACATACCTTAAAATACATTTATTTCATTCATGATACAGAAAGCAGACTTCAAATGATCAAAGAGAGTGATTACCCTATTTTTTGTATTAAACGCCCAGTGGGCAGATGTAATGATGACAAGGGCAATTAATAATTTTTTACATAAAAAACTCATGATAAAGTCATTTTTGATGGAATATTGGTTCCTTATGGAGGGGATGGGCTTTTATTAAGGGGTGTGCTTTTAATACAGAAAATATGGTAGTCTTTTGAAAAGAGGGACAAGTACTTTAAGTCAACATTAATCTTGATAATAATATCAATTCACAAGATTGCCAGTCAACTAAGTCATCAAAGTAAAATCACTACAAACAAGGATGGACGGATGATTGGGGCTTTATAACCTGTATTTATGCACTTGGTCAATACAAACTAGAAGACAATCAACTCAGAGCTTTATTACAAACCATTGCTAATCTTCTAATAATGACAAACTTAAAGTCTTGTAAAATGCTTGTCAATTGTGACCATGTAACACTGATAAATTGTTGGTTGCCGTCCAGACATAACTACTTGCATGTCTAATCTATACTATATCTATAGGAACAGGCCTTTAATATTGCTACATGACATATATAATAAACAGATTTATAATTTCCTGTCACAAAGTTTGTACTGATTCCGCATGATGCCCAGTCGATTTTTTGAATGATGGCACAAATACACAAAACACAAGGACTAAATTTAATATCAATTAAATCATTTACATGGTGGCACCATCTCCAAGCTGCCCTGAGAAATGACCAAACTGGTGGCCGCAGTAGCAATGGGCTGCTGTCTGACATCCAGGCAAAAGTTGATTCCCTGAGAAATATTCAGCAAAATCACATCTGTCCAACTGCTCTCTTGGCAAGTCCAGCAATTTGAAGGCATCCTCGGAATATGCCACTGTCTGAGGATTGTCCACTGGTGTGGGCTCCACTTTGGAAAAACACGCCCCAGCCACAGACCGCACATACTTGCGTTCTTCAGTGTCAATGGGCAGTGCTCTGAGAGCCAGATTGTCAAAGTTGAGTGTCTCTAAAGTTGCCATCTCCCCTGCAGTTCGCCGGTGATGTCGGCTCTGGTCTGGACCTCCCCAACTTATCGGTCTGCCCAAGAGAGATCCACCGGTTGATAGCCTTCCTAATGGCCACGATTTCTTGCCAAGTAATGTAGATTTCAAGTTTCTGGCGAATCTGTTCCAGTTGCTCATCTGAAACCTGTCCTAAATCTCGATAACCAGACCACATTGAAATGAGCCCTCAATGTTGGCCGCCATTAGCGGTAAAGGATGCTAGCCCCATACTAGCATATCTGGTGTCCCGGAGAGTTTCGTTTTACCGCAAAATCGTAAGAGGGCGCTGCGGGACGATCTAATTGCCGGAGTAATAAGATGGGTTTACAATTTGCAGACTGCTCTAAGAAAAAACAATAAATTGAAAGATAAAGGATCTGCATGTTATCATTCCAACTGTTTTGCTATTTTACTTGTTGTTGAACATTGTGAGATAATTGCAGCTTGTCTACTTGTGCCAGGAGGACCACTGCACAGACCATTAAAATCAATAAACAGTGATAAAGGGCTGCTGCAAGCGCGACCATTATATCTATTGGGGGGGGGGGGGGGGCTTGGGGAGGGGGTTTAGTTCATTCAGGAATTTATTATATATTTTGTGGTCGTAATAGGAGGTATAGCTATTTATTTCAAGTGTGCTTTAGGTCTGCTGATCTACATGTCCTTGTATAGCTATATATATTAATTCTAAATCAAGCAACAGTTTGTTTAGAACACCCTGAGAATCTATGCCTATGAGCACATCTGAGTGAAGCTCACAAGAAATCAGGCTATAATTTGGCAAATATTTGATGGTAGGCAGTCCAATATGAAGGTGGCCTATTAATCTTAAATGAAGAAAAGTTTTTCTGCGTTCAACTCTACTCTGTATTGGACGATTTACCATCAAATGTCGCTATAATATTTGCCCCATTATTGCCGCTATAGGGCTACCATCTTACACTTTGGACTGGCCTAAAAGTGGCCTATAGGCATATTGAGTTTGGACTAACAAAATAGGAAATTTAGTTGGATTTCTGGCCTATAATTAGGGACCATTCAGAATTTATGACTGGCGGGATTTTATCAATCTTTGACGGGCGGTTCCAGCTAAACTCCCACCAACCCCAGTCAGAAATTCTGAACGGTCCGTCATGAGCTAATATGGTTTCATTGAGCCTTTAGAAGGGTTCCGAGAACTACGGGGGGGGGGGGGGGGGTACATAGCAGTTTTCTTTTTTTTAAGCATGCGTCATTTTGTTGGCTTTCTAGCTTATATCGTTTCATTTTGGTCCACAGGTTCTGAGAACCCAGCCCTCAATTTTGAAATGTGAGAAATCACAGATTTTTGAAAAAAGAGCGTGCGTCATTCTGTGTGGAATGGCTTAAAGGTGGTTTCAAAATGGCTAGGCATATTTAGTTTGGCCTGACTAAGTAGGGAATTTTGTTGGCTTTCCAACCTATATGGTTTCATTTTGGCGCAATGGTTCTGAATACTCAGCCAGCAATGTTGGAAGTTGAAAATCACACATTTTTCAACAAAAAAATCCATGCTTCTTTCTCCTTGGACTGGCTTAAAGGTGGTTTCAAAAATGGCTAGGCATATTGAGTTTGGCCTGACTAAGTAGGGAATTTTGTTGGCTTTCCAACCTATATGATTTCATTTTGGCGCAATGGTTCTGAATACTCAGCCAGCAATGTTGAAAGTTGAAAAATCGCACATTTTTCAACAAAAAAAATCATGCTTCTTTCTCTTGGACTGGCTTAAAGGTGGTTTCAAAAATAGCTAGGCATAATGAGTTTGGTCTGACTAAGTAGGGAATTTTGTTGGCTTTCCAACCTATATGGTTTCATTTTGGCGCAATGGTTCTGAATACTCAGCCAGCAATGTTGAAAGTTGAAAAATCGCACATTTTTCAAGAAAAAAATCATGCTTGTTTCTCCTTGGACTGGCTTAAAGGTGGTTTCAAAAATGGCTAGGCATCTTGAGTTTGGTCTGACTAAGTAGGGAATTTTGTTGGCTTTCCAACCTATATGGTTTCATTTTGGCGAAATGGTTCCGAATACTCAGCCAGAAATGTTGAAAGTTGAAAAATCGCACATTTTTCAAGAAAAAAATCATGCTTGTTTCTCCTTGGACTGGCTTAAAGGTGGTTTCAAAAATGGCTAGGCATCTTGAGTTTGGTCTGACTAAGTAGGGAATTTTGTTGGCTTTCCAACCTATATGGTTTCATTTTGGCGAAATGGTTCCGAATACTCAGCCAGAAATGTTGAAAGTTGAAAAATCGCACATTTTTCAAGAAAAAAATCATGCTTCTTTCTCTTGGACTGGCTTAAAGGTGGTTTCAAAAATGGCTAGGCATATTGAGTTTGGTCTGACTAAGTAGGGAATTTTGTTGGCTTTCCAACCTATATGGTTTCATTTTGGCGCAATGGTTCTGAATACTCAGCCAGCAATGTTGAAAGTTGAAAAATCGCACATTTTTTCAAGAAAAAAATCATGCTTCTTTCTCCTTGGACTGGCTTAAAGGTGGTTTCAAAAATGGCTAGGCATATTGAGTTGGGTCTGACTAAGTAGGGAATTTTGTTGGCTTTCCAACCTATATGGTTTCATTTTGGCGCAATGGTTCTGAATAATCAGCCAGCAATGTTGAAAGTTGAAAAATCGCACATTTTTTCAAGAAAAAAATCATGCTTCTTTCTCCTTGGACTGGCTTAAAGGTGGTTTCAAAAATGGCTAGGCATATTGAGTTTGGTCTGACTAAGTAGGGAATTTTGTTGGCTTTCCAACCTATATGGTTTCATTTTGGCGCAATGGTTCTGAATACTCAGCCAGCAATGTTGAAAGTTGAAAAATCGCACATTTTTTCAAGAAAAATATCATGCTTCTTTCTCCTTGGACTGGCTTAAAGGTGGTTTCAAAAATGGCTAGGCATATTGAGTTTGGTCTGACTAAATAGGGAATTTTGTTGGCTTTCCAACCTATATGGTTTCATTTTGGCGCAATGGTTCTGAATACTCAGCCAGCAATGTTGAAAGTTGAAAAATCGCACATTTTTCAAGAAAAAAATCATGCTTGCTTCTCCTTGGACTGGCTTAAAGGTCGTTTCAAAAATGGCTAGGCATATTGAGTTTGGTCTGACTAAGTAGGGAATTTTGTTGACTTTCCAACCTATATGGTTTCATTTTGGCGCAATGGTTCCGAATACTCAGCCAGCAATGTTGAAAGTTGAAAAATCGCACATTTTTCAACAAAAAAGTCATGCTTCTTTCTCTTGGACTGGCTTAAAGGTGGTTTTAAAAATGGCTAGGCATATTGAGTTTTGTCTGACTAAGTAGGGAATTTTGTTGGCTTTCCAACCTATATGGTTTCATGTTGGCGCAATGGTTCTGAATACTCAGCCAGCAATGTTGAAAGTTGAAATATCGCACATTTTTCAACAAAAAAAATCATGCTTCTTTCTCCTTGGACTGGCTTAAAGGTGGTTTCAAAAATGGCTAGGCATATTGAGTTTGGTCTGACTAAGTAGAGAATTTTGTTGGCTTTCCAACCTATATGGTTTCATTTTGGCGCAATGGTTCCGAATACTCAGCCAGCAATGTTGAAAGTTGAAAAATCGCACATTCTTCAAGAAAGAAATCCATGCTTCTTTCTCCTTGGACTGGCTTAAAGGTGGTTTGAAAAATGGCTAGGCATATTGAGTTGGGCCTGACTAAGTAGAGAATTTTGTTGGTTTTCCAACCTATATGGTTTCATTTTGGCGCAATGGTTCTGAATACTCAGCCAGCAATGTTGAAAGTTGAAAAATCGCACATTTTTTCAAGAAAAAAATCATGCTTCTTTCTCCTTGGACTGGCTTAAAGGTGGTTTCAAAAATGGCTAGGCATATTGAGTTTGGTCTGACTAAATAGGGAATTTTGTTGGCTTTCCAACCTATATGGTTTCATTTTGGCGCAATGGTTCTGAATACTCAGCCAGAAATGTTGAAAGTTGAAAAATCGCACATTTTTACAGAAAAAAATCATGCTTGTTTCTCCTTGGACTGGCTTAAAGGTGGTTTCAAAAATGGCTAGGCATATTGAGTTTGGTCTGAATAAGTAGGGAATTTTGTTGGCTTTCCAACCTATATGGTTTCATTTTGGCGCAATGGTTCTGAATACTCAGCCAGCAATGTTGAAAGTTGAAAAATCGCACATTTTTCAACAAAAAAAATCATGCTTCTTTCTCCTTGGACTGGCTTAAAGGTGGTTTGAAAAATGGCTAGGCATATTGAGTTTGGTCTGACTAAGTAGGGAATTTTGTTGGCTTTCCAACCTATATGGTTTCATTTTGGCGCAATGGTTCCGAATACTCAGCCAGCAAAGTTGAAAGTTGAAAAATCGCACATTCTTCAAGAAAAAAATCCATGCTTCTTTCTCCTTGGACTGGCTTAAAGGTGGTTTAAAAAATGGCTAGGCATATTGAGTTGGGCCTGACTAAGTAGGGAATTTTGTTGGCTTTCCAACCTATATGGTTTCATTTTGGCGCAATGGTTCTGAATACTCAGCCAGCAATGTTGAAAGTTGAAAAATCGCACATTTTTTCAA
The DNA here is from genome assembly GCA_026936325.1 of Platynereis dumerilii. Classification (NCBI taxonomy): domain Eukaryota; kingdom Metazoa; phylum Annelida; class Polychaeta; order Phyllodocida; family Nereididae; genus Platynereis; species Platynereis dumerilii. Next base: position 76,300,262 of record JAPTHN010000002.1, on the reverse strand, counting down.
GAAAAATATCATGCTTCTTTCTCCTTGGACTGGCTTAAAGGTGGTTTCAAAAATGGCTAGGCATATTGAGGGAATTTTGTTGGCTTTCCAACCTATATGGTTTCATTTTGGCGCAATGGTTCTGAATACTCAGCCAGCAATGTTGAAAGTTGAAAAATCGCACAGTTTTTCAAGAAAAAAATCATGCTTCTTTCTCCTTGGACTGGCTTAAAGGTGGTTTCAAAAATGGCTAGGCATATTGAGTTTGGCCTGACTAAGTAGGGAATTTTGTTGGCTTTCCAACCTATATGGTTTCATTTTGGCGCAATGGTTCCGAATACTCAGCCAGCAAAGTTGAAAGTTGAAAAATCGCACATTTTTCAACAAAAAAAATCATGCTTCTTTCTCCTTGGACTGGCTTAAAGGTGGTTTGAAAAATGGCTAGGCATATTGAGTTTGGTCTGACTAAGTAGAGAATTTTGTTGGCTTTCCAACCTATATGGTTTCATTTTGGCGCAATGGTTCCAAATACTCAGCCAGCAATGTTGAAAGTTGAAAAATCGCACATTCTTCAAGAAAAAAATCCATGCTTCTTTCTCCTTGGACTGGCTTAAAGGTGGTTTCAAAAATGGCTAGGCATATTGAGTTTGGTCTGACTAAGTAGGGAATTTTGTTGGCTTTCCAACCTATATGGTTTCATTTTGGCGCAATGGTTCTGAATACTCAGCCAGCAATGTTGAAAGTTGAAAAATCGCACATTTTTCAAGAAAAAAATCATGCTTCTTTCTGCTTGGACTGGCTGAAAGGTGATTTCAAAAATGGCTAGGCATATTGAGTTTGGTCTGACTAAGTAGGGAATTTTGTTGGCTTTCCAACCTATATGGTTTCATTTTGGCGCAATGGTTCAGAATAATCAGCCAGCAATGTTGAAAGTTGAAAAATCGCACAGTTTTTCAAGAAAAAAATCATGCTTCTTTCTCCTTGGACTGGCTTAAAGGTGGTTTAAAATGGCTAGACATATTGAGTTTGGTCTCACTAAGTAGGGAATTTTGTTGGCTTTCAAACCTATATGGTTTCATTTTGGCGCAATGGTTCTGAATACTCAGCCAGCAATGTTGAAAGTTGAAAAATCGCACATTTTTCAACAAAAAAAATCATGCTTCTTTCTCTTGGACTGGCTTAAAGGTGGTTTCAGAAATGGCTAGGCATATTGAGTTTGGTCTGACTAAGTAAAGAATTTTGTTGGCTTTCCAACCTATATGGTTTCATTTTTGCGCAATGGTTCCGAATACTCAGCCAGCAAAGTTGAAAGTTGAAAAATCGCACATTCTTCAAGAAAGAAATCCATGCTTCTTTCTCCTTGGACTGGCTTAAAGGTGGTTTGAAAAATGGCTAGGCATATTAAGTTGGGCCTGACTAAGTAGAGAATTTTGTTGGCTTTCCAACCTATATGGTTTCATTTTGGCGCAATGGTTCTGAATACTCAGCCAGCAATGTTGAAAGTTGAAAAATCGCACATTTTTTCTAGAAAAATATCATGCTTCTTTCTCCTTGGACTGGCTTAAAGGTGGTTTGAAAAATGGCTAGGCATATTGAGTTTGGTCTGACTAAGTAGGGAATTTTGTTGGCTTTCCAACCTATATGGTTTCATTTTGGCGCAATGGTTCCGAATACTCAGCCAGCAAAGTTGAAAGTTGAAAAATCGCACATTCTTCAAGAAAAAAATCCATGCTTCTTTCTCCTTGGACTGGCTTAAAGGTGGTTTAAAAATGGCTAGGCATATTGAGTTGGGCCTGACTAAGTAGGGAATTTTGTTGGCTTTCCAACCTATATGGTTTCATTTTGGCGCAATGGTTCTGAATACTCAGCCAGCAATGTTGAAAGTTGAAAAATCGCACATTTTTTCAAGAAAAATATCATGCTTCTTTCTCCTTGGACTGGCTTAAAGGTGGTTTCAAAAATGGCTAGGCATATTGAGTTGGGTCTGACTAAGTAGGGAATTTTGTTGGCTTTCCAACCTATATGGTTTCATTTTGGCGCAATGGTTCTGAATACTCAGCCAGCAATGTTGAAAGTTGAAAAATCGCACAGTTTTTCAAGAAAAAAATCATGCTTCTTTCTCCTTGGACTGGCTTAAAGGTGGTTTCAAAAATGGCTAGGCATATTGAGTTTGGCCTGACTAAGTAGGGAATTTTGTTGGCTTTCCAACCTATATGGTTTCATTTTGGCGCAATGGTTCCGAATACTCAGCCAGCAAAGTTGAAAGTTGAAAAATCGCACATTTTTCAACAAAAAAAATCATGCTTCTTTCTCCTTGGACTGGCTTAAAGGTGGTTTGAAAAATGGCTAGGCATATTGAGTTTGGTCTGACTAAGTAGAGAATTTTGTTGGCTTTCCAACCTATATGGTTTCATTTTGGCGCAATGGTTCCAAATACTCAGCCAGCAATGTTGAAAGTTGAAACATCGCACATTCTTCAAGAAAAAAATCCATGCTTCTTTCTCCTTGGACTGGCTTAAAGGTGGTTTCAAAAATGGCTAGGCATATTGAGTTTGGTCTGACTAAGTAGGGAATTTTGTTGGCTTTCCAACCTATATGGTTTCATTTTGGCGCAATGGTTCTGAATACTCAGCCAGCAATGTTGAAAGTTGAAAAATCGCACATTTTTCAAGAAAAAAATCATGCTTCTTTCTCTTGGACTGGCTGAAAGGTGATTTCAAAAATGGCTAGGCATATTGAGTTTGGTCTGACTAAGTAGGGAATTTTGTTGGCTTTCCAACCTATATGGTTTCATTTTGGCGCAATGGTTCAGAATAATCAGCCAGCAATGTTGAAAGTTGAAAAATCGCACAGTTTTTCAAGAAAAAAATCATGCTTCTTTCTCCTTGGACTGGCTTAAAGGTGGTTTCAAAAATGGCTAGACATATTGAGTTTGGTCTGACTAAGTAGGGAATTTTGTTGGCTTTCCAACCTATATGGTTTCATTTTGGCGCAATGGTTCTGAATACTCAGCCAGCAATGTTGAAAGTTGAAAAATCGCACATTTTTCAACAAAAAAAATCATGCTTCTTTCTCTTGGACTGGCTTAAAGGTGGTTTCAGAAATGGCTAGGCATATTGAGTTTGGTCTGACTAAGTAAAGAATTTTGTTGGCTTTCCAACCTATATGGTTTCATTTTTGCGCAATGGTTCCGAATACTCAGCCAGCAAAGTTGAAAGTTGAAAAATCGCACATTCTTCAAGAAAGAAATCCATGCTTCTTTCTCCTTGGACTGGCTTAAAGGTGGTTTGAAAAATGGCTAGGCATATTAAGTTGGGCCTGACTAAGTAGAGAATTTTGTTGGCTTTCCAACCTATATGGTTTCATTTTGGCGCAATGGTTCTGAATACTCAGCCAGCAATGTTGAAAGTTGAAAAATCGCACATTTTTTCAAGAAAAATATCATGCTTCTTTCTCCTTGGACTGGCTTAAAGGTGGTTTCAAAAATGGCTAGGCATATTGAGTTTGGTCTGACTAAATAGGGAATTTTGTTGGCTTTCCAACCTATATGGTTTCATTTTGGCGCAATGGTTCCGAATACTCAGCCAGCAAAGTTGAAAGTTGAAAAATCGCACATTTTTCAACAAAAAAAATCATGCTTCTTTCTCCTTGGACTGGCTTAAAGGTGGTTTGAAAAATGGCTAGGCATATTGAGTTTGGTCTGACTAAGTAGAGAATTTTGTTGGCTTTCCAACCTATATGGTTTCATTTTGGCGCAATGGTTCCGAATACTCAGCCAGCAAAGTTGAAAGTTGAAAAATCGCACATTCTTCAAGAAAAAAATCCATGCTTCTTTCTCCTTGGACTGGCTTAAAGGTGGTTTCAAAAATGGCTAGGCATATTGAGCTTAGTCTGACTAAATAGGGAATTTTGTTGGCTTTCCAACCTATATGGTTTCATTTTGGCGCAATGGTTCTGAATACTCAGCCAGCAATGTTGAAAGTTGAAAAATCGCACATTTTTCAAGAAAAAAATCATGCTTGCTTCTCCTTGGACTGGCTTAAAGGTGGTTTCAAAAATGGCTAGGCATATTGAGTTTGGTCTGACTAAGTAGGGAATTTTGTTGGCTTTCCAACCTATATGGTTTCATTTTGGCGCAATGGTTCTGAATACTCAGCCAGCAATGTTGAAAGTTGAAAAATCGCACATTTTTCAAGAAAAAAATCATGCTTGCTTCTCCTTGGACTGGCTTAAAGGTGGTTTCAAAAATGGCTAGGCATATTGAGTTTGGTCTGACTAAGTAGGGAATTTTGTTGACTTTCCAACCTATATGGTTTCATTTTGGCGCAATGGTTCCGAATACTCAGCCAGCAATGTTGAAAGTTGAAAAATCGCACATTTTTCGAGAAAAAACTCCATGCTTCTTTCTCCTTGGACTGGCTTAAAGGTGGTTTGAAAAATGGCTAGGCATATTGAGTTGGGCCTGACTAAGTAGAGAATTTTGTTCGTTTTCCAACCTATATGGTTTCATTTTGGCACAATGGTTCTGAATACTCAGCCAGCAATGTTGAAAGTTGAAAAATCGCACATTTTTCAACAAAAAAAATCATGCTTCTTTCTCCTTGGACTGGCTTAAAGGTGGTTTCAAAAATGGCTAGGCATATTCAGTTTGGTCTGACTAAGTAGAGAATTTTGTTGGCTTTCCAACCTATATGGTTTCATATTGGCGCAATGGTTCCGAATACTCAGCCAGCAAAGTTGAAAGTTGAAAAATCGCACATTCTTCAAGAAAAAAATCATGCTTGTTTCTCCTTGGACTGGCTTAAAGGTGGTTTCAAAAATGGCTAGGCATCTTGAGTTTGGTCTGACTAAGTAGGGAATTTTGTTGGCTTTCCAACCTATATGGTTTCATTTTGGCGCAATGGTTCCGAATACTCAGCCAGAAATGTTGAAAGTTGAAAAATCGCACATTTTTCAAGAAAAAAATCATGCTTCTTTCTCTTGGACTGGCTGAAAGGTGATTTCAAAAATGGCTAGGCATATTGAGTTTGGTCTGACTAAGTAGGGAATTTTGTTGGCTTTCCAACCTATATGGTTTCATTTTGGCGCAATGGTTCCGAATAATCAGCCAGCAATGTTGAAAGTTGAAAAATCGCACAGTTTTTCAAGAAAAAAATCATGCTTCTTTCTCCTTGGACTGGCTTAAAGGTGGTTTCAAAAATGGCTAGACATATTGAGTTTGGTCTGACTAAGTAGGGAATTTTGTTGGCTTTCAAACCTATATGGTTTCATTTTGGCGCAATGGTTCCGAATACTCAGCCAGCAAAGTTGAAAGTTGAAAAATCGCACATTCTTCAAGAAAGAAATCCATGCTTCTTTCTCCTTGGACTGGCTTAAAGGTGGTTTGAAAAATGGCTAGGCATATTAAGTTGGGCCTGACTAAGTAGAGAATTTTGTTGGCTTTCCAACCTATATGGTTTCATTTTGGCGCAATGGTTCTGAATACTCAGCCAGCAATGTTGAAAGTTGAAAAATCGCACATTTTTTCAAGAAAAATATCATGCTTGCTTCTCCTTGGACTGGCTTAAAGGTGGTTTCAAAAATGGCTAGGCATATTGAGTTTGGTCTGACTAAATAGGGAATTTTGTTGGCTTTCCAACCTATATGGTTTCATTTTGGCGCAATGGTTCTGAATACTCAGCCAGCAATGTTGAAAGTTGAAAAATCGCACATTTTTTCAAGAAAAATATCATGCTTCTTTCACCTTGGACTGGCTTAAAGGTGGTTTCAAAAATGGCTAGGCATATTGAGTTTGGTCTGACTAAATAGGGAATTTTGTTGGCTTTCCAACCTATATGGTTTCATTTTGGCGCAATGGTTCTGAATACTCAGCCAGCAATGTTGAAAGTTGAAAAATCGCACATTTTTCAAGAAAAAAATCATGCTTGCTTCTCCTTGGACTGGCTTAAAGGTGGTTTTAAAAATGGCTAGGCATATTGAGTTTGGTCTGACTAAGTAGGGAATTTTGTTGGCTTTCCAATCTATATGGTTTCATGTTGGCGCAATGGTTCTGAATACTCAGCCAGCAATGTTGAAAGTTGAAATATCGCACATTTTTCAACAAAAAAAATCATGCTTCTTTCTCCTTGGACTGGCTTAAAGGTGGTTTCAAAAATGGCTAGGCATATTCAGTTTGGTCTGACTAAGTAGAGAATTTTGTTGGCTTTCCAACCTATATGGTTTCATTTTGGCGCAATGGTTCCGAATACTCAGCCAGCAATGTTGAAAGTTGAAAAATCGCACATTTTTCGAGAAAAAACTCCATGCTTCTTTCTCCTTGGACTGGCTTAAAGGTGGTTTGAAAAATGGCTAGGCATATTGAGTTGGGCCTGACTAAGTAGAGAATTTTGTTGGTTTTCCAACCTATATGGTTTCATTTTGGCGCAATGGTTCTGAATACTCAGCCAGCAATGTTGAAAGTTGAAAAATCGCACATTTTTTCAAGAAAAAAATCATGCTTCTTTCTCCTTGGACTGGCTTAAAGGTGGTTTCAAAAATGGCTAGGCATATTGAGTTTGGTCTGACTAAATAGGGAATTTTGTTGGCTTTCCAACCTATATGGTTTCATTTTGGCGCAATGGTTCTGAATACTCAGCCAGCAATGTTGAAAGTTGAAAAATCGCACATTTTTTCAAGAAAAAAATCATGCTTCTTTCTCCTTGGACTGGCTTAAAGGTGGTTTCAAAAATGGCTAGGCATATTGAGTTTGGTCTGACTAAGTAGGGAATTTTGTTGGCTTTCCAACCTATATGGTTTCATTTTGGCGCAATGGTTCTGAATACTCAGCCAGAAATGTTGAAAGTTGAAAAATCGCACATTCTTCAAGAAAGAAATCCATGCTTCTTTCTCCTTGGACTGGCTTAAAGGTGGTTTGAAAAATGGCTAGGCATATTAAGTTGGGCCTGACTAAGTAGAGAATTTTGTTGGCTTTCCAACCTATATGGTTTCATTTTGGCGCAATGGTTCTGAATACTCAGCCAGCAATGTTGAAAGTTGAAAAATCGCACATTTTTTCAAGAAAAATATCATGCTTCTTTCTCCTTGGACTGGCTTAAAGGTGGTTTCAAAAATGGCTAGGCATATTGAGTTTGGTCTGACTAAATAGGGAATTTTGTTGGCTTTCCAACCTATATGGTTTCATTTTGGCGCAATGGTTCCGAATACTCAGCCAGCAAAGTTGAAAGTTGAAAAATCGCACATTTTTCAACAAAAAAAATCATGCTTCTTTCTCCTTGGACTGGCTTAAAGGTGGTTTGAAAAATGGCTAGGCATATTGAGTTTGGTCTGACTAAGTAGAGAATTTTGTTGGCTTTCCAACCTATATGGTTTCATTTTGGCGCAATGGTTCCGAATACTCAGCCAGCAAAGTTGAAAGTTGAAAAATCGCACATTCTTCAAGAAAAAAATCCATGCTTCTTTCTCCTTGGACTGGCTTAAAGGTGGTTTAAAAAATGGCTAGGCATATTGAGTTTGGTCTGACTAAGTAGGGAATTTTGTTGGCTTTCCAACCTATATGGTTTCATTTTGGCGCAATGGTTCTGAATACTCAGCCAGCAATGTTGAAAGTTGAAAAATCGCACATTTTTCAAGAAAAAAATCATGCTTGCTTCTCCTTGGACTGGCTTAAAGGTGGTTTCAAAAATGGCTAGGCATATTGAGTTTGGTCTGACTAAGTAGGGAATTTTGTTGACTTTCCAACCTATATGGTTTCATTTTGGCGCAATGGTTCCGAATACTCAGCCAGCAATGTTGAAAGTTGAAAAATCGCACATTTTTCGAGAAAAAACTCCATGCTTCTTTCTCCTTGGACTGGCTTAAAGGTGGTTTGAAAAATGGCTAGGCATATTGAGTTGGGCCTGACTAAGTAGAGAATTTTGTTGGTTTTCCAACCTATATGGTTTCATTTTGGCGCAATGGTTCTGAATACTCAGCCAGCAATGTTGAAAGTTGAAAAATCGCACATTTTTCAAGAAAAAAATCATGCTTCTTTCTGCTTGGACTGGCTGAAAGGTGATTTCAAAAATGGCTAGGCATATTGAGTTTGGTCTGACTAAGTAGGGAATTTTGTTGGCTTTCCAACCTATATGGTTTCATTTTGGCGCAATGGTTCAGAATAATCAGCCAGCAATGTTGAAAGTTGAAAAATCGCACAGTTTTTCAAGAAAAAAATCATGCTTCTTTCTCCTTGGACTGGCTTAAAGGTGGTTTCAAAAATGGCTAGACATATTGAGTTTGGTCTGACTAAGTAGGGAATTTTGTTGGCTTTCAAACCTATATGGTTTCATTTTGGCGCAATGGTTCTGAATACTCAGCCAGCAATGTTGAAAGTTGAAAAATCGCACATTTTTCAACAAAAAAAATCATGCTTCTTTCTCTTGGACTGGCTTAAAGGTGGTTTCAGAAATGGCTAGGCATATTGAGTTTGGTCTGACTAAGTAAAGAATTTTGTTGGCTTTCCAACCTATATGGTTTCATTTTTGCGCAATGGTTCCGAATACTCAGCCAGCAAAGTTGAAAGTTGAAAAATCGCACATTCTTCAAGAAAGAAATCCATGCTTCTTTCTCCTTGGACTGGCTTAAAGGTGGTTTGAAAAATGGCTAGGCATATTAAGTTGGGCCTGACTAAGTAGAGAATTTTGTTGGCTTTCCAACCTATATGGTTTCATTTTGGCGCAATGGTTCTGAATACTCAGCCAGCAATGTTGAAAGTTGAAAAATCGCACATTTTTTCAAGAAAAATATCATGCTTCTTTCTCCTTGGACTGGCTTAAAGGTGGTTTCAAAAATGGCTAGGCATATTGAGTTTGGTCTGACTAAATAGGGAATTTTGTTGGCTTTCCAACCTATATGGTTTCATTTTGGCGCAATGGTTCCGAATACTCAGCCAGCAAAGTTGAAAGTTGAAAAATCGCACATTTTTCAACAAAAAAAATCATGCTTCTTTCTCCTTGGACTGGCTTAAAGGTGGTTTGAAAAATGGCTAGGCATATTGAGTTTGGTCTGACTAAGTAGAGAATTTTGTTGGCTTTCCAACCTATATGGTTTCATTTTGGCGCAATGGTTCCGAATACTCAGCCAGCAAAGTTGAAAGTTGAAAAATCGCACATTCTTCAAGAAAAAAATCCATGCTTCTTTCTCCTTGGACTGGCTTAAAGGTGGTTTCAAAAATGGCTAGGCATATTGAGCTTAGTCTGACTAAATAGGGAATTTTGTTGGCTTTCCAACCTATATGGTTTCATTTTGGCGCAATGGTTCTGAATACTCAGCCAGCAATGTTGAAAGTTGAAAAATCGCACATTTTTCAAGAAAAAAATCATGCTTGCTTCTCCTTGGACTGGCTTAAAGGTGGTTTCAAAAATGGCTAGGCATATTGAGTTTGGTCTGACTAAGTAGGGAATTTTGTTGGCTTTCCAACCTATATGGTTTCATTTTGGCGCAATGGTTCTGAATACTCAGCCAGCAATGTTGAAAGTTGAAAAATCGCACATTTTTCAAGAAAAAAATCATGCTTGCTTCTCCTTGGACTGGCTTAAAGGTGGTTTCAAAAATGGCTAGGCATATTGAGTTTGGTCTGACTAAGTAGGGAATTTTGTTGACTTTCCAACCTATATGGTTTCATTTTGGCGCAATGGTTCCAAATACTCAGCCAGCAATGTTGAAAGTTGAAAAATCGCACATTTTTCGAGAAAAAACTCCATGCTTCTTTCTCCTTGGACTGGCTTAAAGGTGGTTTGAAAAATGGCTAGGCATATTGAGTTGGGCCTGACTAAGTAGAGAATTTTGTTCGCTTTCCAACCTATATGGTTTCATTTTGGCACAATGGTTCTGAATACTCAGCCAGCAATGTTGAAAGTTGAAAAATCGCACATTTTTCAACAAAAAAAATCATGCTTCTTTCTCCTTGGACTGGCTTAAAGGTGGTTTCAAAAATGGCTAGGCATATTCAGTTTAGTCTGACTAAGTATAGAATTTTGTTGGCTTTCCAACCTATATGGTTTCATGTTGGCGCAATGGTTCCGAATACTCAGCCAGCAAAGTTGAAAGTTGAAAAATCGCACATTCTTCAAGAAAAAAATCATGCTTGTTTCTCCTTGGACTGGCTTAAAGGTGGTTTCAAAAATGGCTAGGCATCTTGAGTTTGGTCTGACTAAGTAGGAATTTTGTTGGCTTTCCAACCTATATGGTTTCATTTTGGCGCAATGGTTCCGAATACTCAGCCAGAAATGTTGAAAGTTGAAAAATCGCACATTTTTCAAGAAAAAAATCATGCTTCTTTCTCTTGGACTGGCTGAAAGGTGGTTTCAAAAATGGCTAGGCATATTGAGTTTGGTCTGACTAAGTAGGGAATTTTGTTGGCTTTCCAACCTATATGGTTTCATTTTGGCGCAATGGTTCCGAATAATCAGCCAGCAATGTTGAAAGTTGAAAAATCGCACAGTTTTTCAAGAAAAAAATCATGCTTCTTTCTCCTTGGACTGGCTTAAAGGTGGTTTCAAAAATGGCTAGACATATTGAGTTTGGTCTGACTAAGTAGGGAATTTTGTTGGCTTTCAAACCTATATGGTTTCATTTTGGCGCAATGGTTCCGAATACTCAGCCAGCAAAGTTGAAAGTTGAAAAATCGCACATTCTTCAAGAAAGAAATCCATGCTTCTTTCTCCTTGGACTGGCTTAAAGGTGGTTTGAAAAATGGCTAGGCATATTAAGTTGGGCCTGACCAAGTAGAGAATTTTGTTGGCTTTCCAACCTATATGGTTTCATTTTGGCGCAATGGTTCTGAATACTCAGCCAGCAATGTTGAAAGTTGAAAAATCGCACATTTTTTCAAGAAAAATATCATGCTTGCTTCTCCTTGGACTGGCTTAAAGGTGGTTTCAAAAATGGCTAGGCATATTGAGTTTGGTCTGACTAAATAGGGAATTTTGTTGGCTTTCCAACCTATATGGTTTCATTTTGGCGCAATGGTTCTGAATACTCAGCCAGCAATGTTGAAAGTTGAAAAATCGCACATTTTTTCAAGAAAAATATCATGCTTCTTTCACCTTGGACTGGCTTAAAGGTGGTTTCAAAAATGGCTAGGCATATTGAGTTTGGTCTGACTAAATAGGGAATTTTGTTGGCTTTCCAACCTATATGGTTTCATTTTGGCGCAATGGTTCTGAATACTCAGCCAGCAATGTTGAAAGTTGAAAAATCGCACATTTTTCAAGAAAAAAATCATGCTTGCTTCTCCTTGGACTGGCTTAAAGGTGGTTTCAAAAATGGCTAGGCATATTGAGTTTGGTCTGACTAAGTAGGGAATTTTGTTGACTTTCCAACCTATATGGTTTCATTTTGGCGCAATGGTTCCGAATACTCAGCCAGCAATGTTGAAAGTTGAAAAATCGCACATTTTTCAACAAAAAAGTCATGCTTCTTTCTCTTGGACTGGCTTAAAGGTGGTTTTAAAAATGGCTAGGCATATTGAGTTTGGTCTGACTAAGTAGGGAATTTTGTTGGCTTTCCAATCTATATGGTTTCATGTTGGCGCAATGGTTCTGAATACTCAGCCAGCAATGTTGAAAGTTGAAATATCGCACATTTTTCAACAAAAAAAATCATGCTTCTTTCTCCTTGGACTGGCTTAAAGGTGGTTTCAAAAATGGCTAGGCATATTCAGTTTGGTCTGACTAAGTAGAGAATTTTGTTGGCTTTCCAACCTATATGGTTTCATTTTGGCGCAATGGTTCCGAATACTCAGCCAGCAATGTTGAAAGTTGAAAAATCGCACATTTTTCGAGAAAAAACTCCATGCTTCTTTCTCCTTGGATTGGCTTAAAGGTGGTTTGAAAAATGGCTAGGCATATTGAGTTGGGCCTGACTAAGTAGAGAATTTTGTTGGTTTTCCAACCTATATGGTTTCATTTTGGCGCAATGGTTCTGAATACTCAGCCAGCAATGTTGAAAGTTGAAAAATCGCACATTTTTTCAAGAAAAAAATCATGCTTCTTTCTCCTTGGACTGGCTTAAAGGTGGTTTCAAAAATGGCTAGGCATATTGAGTTTGGTCTGACTAAATAGGGAATTTTGTTGGCTTTCCAACCTATATGGTTTCATTTTGGCGCAATGGTTCTGAATACTCAGCCAGCAATGTTGAAAGTTGAAAAATCGCACATTTTTTCAAGAAAAAAATCATGCTTCTTTCTCCTTGGACTGGCTTAAAGGTGGTTTCAAAAATGGCTAGGCATATTGAGTTTGGTCTGACTAAGTAGGGAATTTTGTTGGCTTTCCAACCTATATGGTTTCATTTTGGCGCAATGGTTCTGAATACTCAGCCAGAAATGTTGAAAGTTGAAAAATCGCACATTTTTCGAGAAAAAACTCCATGCTTCTTTCTCCTTGGACTGGCTTAAAGGTGGTTTCAAAAATGGCTAGGCATCTTGAGTTTGGTCTGACTAAGTAGGGAATTTTGTTGGCTTTCCAACCTATATGGTTTCATTTTGGCGCAATGGTTCCGAATACTCAGCCAGAAATGTTGAAAGTTGAAAAATCGCACATTTTTCAAGAAAAAAATCATGCTTCTTTCTCTTGGACTGGCTGAAAGGTGATTTCAAAAATGGCTAGGCATATTGAGTTTGGTCTGACTAAGTAGGGAATTTTGTTGGCTTTCCAACCTATATGGTTTCATTTTGGCGTAATGGTTCCGAATAATCAGCCAGCAATGTTGAAAGTTGAAAAATCGCACAGTTTTTCAAGAAAAAAATCATGCTTCTTTCTCCTTGGACTGGCTTAAAGGTGGTTTCAAAAATGGCTAGACATATTGAGTTTGGTCTGACTAAGTAGGGAATTTTGTTGGCTTTCAAACCTATATGGTTTCATTTTGGCGCAATGGTTCTGAATACTCAGCCAGCAATGTTGAAAGTTGAAAAATCGCACATTTTTCAAGAAAAAAAATCATGCTTCTTTCTCTTGGACTGGCTTAAAGGTGGTTTCAGAAATGGCTAGGCATATTGAGTTTGGTCTGACTAAGTAGAAAATTTTGTTGGCTTTCCAACCTATATGGTTTCATTTTGGCGCAATGGTTCCGAATACTCAGCCAGCAAAGTTGAAAGTTGAAAAATCGCACATTCTTCAAGAAAGAAATCCATGCTTCTTTCTCCTTGGACTGGCTTAAAGGTGGTTTGAAAAATGGCTAGGCATATTAAGTTGGGCCTGACTAAGTAGAGAATTTTGTTGGCTTTCCAACCTATATGGTTTCATTTTGGCGCAATGGTTCTGAATACTCAGCCAGCAATGTTGAAAGTTGAAAAATCGCACATTTTTTCAAGAAAAATATCATGCTTCTTTCTCCTTGGACTGGCTTAAAGGTGGTTTCAAAAATGGCTAGGCATATTGAGTTTGGTCTGACTAAGTAGGGAATTTTGTTGGCTTTCCAACCTATATGGTTTCATTTTGGCGCAATGGTTCTGAATACTCAGCCAGAAATGTTGAAAGTTGAAAAATCGCACATTTTTCAAGAAAAAAATCATGCTTGCTTCTCCTTGGACTGGCTTAAAGGTGGTTTCAAAAATGGCTAGGCATATTGAGTTTGGTCTGACTAAGTAGGGAATTTTGTTGGCTTTCCAACCTATATGGTTTCATTTTGGCCTAGTTGTTCTGAATACTCAGCCCTCAATGTTGAAAGCTACTAAATCGCACATTTTTTAACCAGAAAATGCCTGCACCTTTTTGTTTGGACTGGCTTAAAGGTGGTTTCAAAAATGGCTAGGCATATTGAGTTTTGTCTCACTAAGTGGGGAATTTTGTTGCCTTTCCAACCTATATGGTTTCATTTTGGCCTAGTGGTTCTGAATACTCAGCCCTCAATGTTGAAAGCTACAGAATCGCACATTTTTTAACCAAAAAATGCATGTACCTTTTTGTTTGGACTGGCTTAAAGGTGGTTTCAAAAATGGCTAGGCATATTGAGTTCTCTCTCAATAAGTGTGGAATTTTGTTGGCTTTCCAACCTATATGGTTTCATTTTGGCCTAGTGGTTCTGAATACTCAGCCCTCAATGTTGAAAGCTACAAAATCGCACATTTTTTAACCAAAAAATGCCTGCACCTTTTTGTTTGGACTGGCTTAAAGGTGGTTTCAAAAATGGCTAGGCATATTGAGTTTTGTCTCACTAAGTGGGGAATTTTGTTGACTTTCCAACCTATATGGTTTAATTTTGGCCTAGTGGTTCTGAATACTCAGCCCTCAATGTTGAAAGCTACAAAATCGCACATTTTTTAACCAAAAAATGACGGCACCTTTTTGTTTGGAGTGGCTTAAAGGTGGTTTCAAAAATGGCTAGGCATATTGAGTTTGGCCAGACTAAATGGGGAATTTTGTTGGCTTTCCAACCTATATGGTTTCATTTTGGCGCAATGGTTCTGAATACTCAGCCCTCAAATATGATTAACTTAATGGAATAATATGACAGTCACCTCACCCCTCCTTTACCCCCACTTACCCCCACCACCTATTTACTTAGAAACTTCATTTTTCACCTCCCCTCACATTTCAAACTCAATCCCCTTAGTTTACCCTCAATCAGGGCCGAACCCATAGCCTAATGGTGGGGGGGGGATGTAGCACCCTTTGGCCCCGTTTCTTGGACCATTTGGGCCCCCTTCAGACACAGCTCAACAGTATCGGAAAATGGGGTTCGCGAGAGCATATGTCCTCCAATAGGGATATCAGTGAAACCCCCCCCCCTTATGGGTGTGTATATCACAATAATGTGTGCCCTACAAAATTGGGTTCCCTCCAAAAAAATTTTATGCCTCCAAGGTCCCCCCCCCAGTGGTGCCGGAAGGATATGTGGGCGGCAGGGGCGGTCAAACACAAAAAGGCCCAATCAAATTTGTGCGACAAAATGTAACTAGAACGTCAATAATAATTTTGAATATATGCTAATTAATTTATGCTTAAAATCAGTAAAATAAGGCCTAATAATGTTTTTTTATAAGATCAAAAGGGCACACCTTGCCCCTCTCCCCCTGCCCCCCTGTTCTGGCACCCCTGCCCCCCTGTTCTGGCACCCCTGCCCCCGCTGCTTAAACACTGAATTTCAGACCGTAAAAAACCTCAGACACATTTGAATGTCTTATTTTTGTTCAATTCAATTCTCCAAGATAAATTCTGTCCTATAATTTAGTGAATTTCAAAATTGCAAACTTGTGTGGACACAATTGCCTTGCTGCATCTCAGACAGAGCCTTTTTTATGGATTTTCGACTGGGAGACCAATGTAATTTCATAGTGTCATAATAACATGTCCGACTTTTATAGATCAGCAGATGATTTGCTTGCCAAGGAATTTTGAACTGTTGAGCTGGCTGCTAATATAGGAGTTTCGCAGATTGCCACAAATAAAGTCTTGACATTTTTTTTAAATCGGAAACCAGAAAGATGACCTAAGCAGAAGTATATATTGAGGAGATAGTGAAGATTACTGTTGATATGAGAACCAGAAGCCTTGGTTTAAAGTGTACCCAAGTCTTTGGAAAAACTTGGTTTCCCTGTGATGCCAATTTGGCAATGACAGGTAGACCAAATTTGTCCATTGGGAGACCATTTTGGTCTACAAGTCACTACACAGTATGCACCACCACCTCCACCTTTCCACCTCAAAACTTTTTCACCTCCACTCACTTCTAACACTCAATTTTTTCACTTACCCCCACTTACCCCCATCACTTTTTTACCTTAAACTTTTAATTTTCACCTCAGTTCACTTCTACCACCTCATTTCCTCACTTTCACTCACTTACCCCCAATTACCCCCACCACTTTTTTAACTCGAAGTTCATTTTCTTTTTTTTTCTCTTAAAACTGAACCGCTCCTCACCATCTCTGCCATAATCATACCCATTCCACACTATGATATCGAGTCCCAAAAAGGATAAAGCCAATGAAAAATGTGGCTATAGGTTAAGGCACCATTTCTTGTCTAGGTTGTTTTAGCTGCATTCATGAGTAGGCCTATAAATAAAGCTAATTAGTGCCGTCCAAGTTGAAGGGCCACCTCCTTTCATTCCGCTTCGCGATATGAGATCTAGTTCTAACCAAAATTTCATAGCCCCTCCCCGTTCCCCAAGGACGTCTGGCTGTCCTATATGTCGGCACCATGAGAATTCTAAGATTGTGGCCATTAAATGTATTGTCCATTGTGATCTTATTGTATTTTATTGATATTTATCAAAGCTGGTCCAGCAATTTGCCTGTGGGTGAAAACACATTCGGAGAAATCCAAGATGGCTTGGTCAGGATTGTGTTGTGCAGTGATGGTTGTTGTCTGATGGATTGCTCTGGTCAAGCCTTTTATTTGCCACATAACTCAAATGCTTAATTAACCAACCCCAACAACTAACAAATTTTAATTCTCAAGCAATAGGTTCAGCAGCTTCTAACATTCTGCTCGCAGTGTGAATTTTAGTTTTTGTCATGTTGGTATACTCCGAATCAGACGGGGCAGCTCAACCTGCATTTTTGTGGAGGGAGCTGCATTTTTTTCTGGTGAACACCGCACAATGATGAGATGAGAACACTGGGAGTCTGGCACATACCTTATTAATTCAGGGATGACCAAGGTCTTTCAGTTTCCCCATCCCAGAACACTGGATACAACCTACCTCATTTTAATGTCCCATGGGCTCGGACTAAATTGAGTTCTGGGGTGGGATTCGAACCCATGCCCTCAGAACCAGTGGTTGCAGAAACAAGCACTCTTAACCATTAGGCCATATAATTCATATAGCATGTTCTGTCTCTATAGGGGAGACCAGGGCACGTTGCATGGTCCGCTTTTTTATCTTTTGGCTCTCAATCAAAAACTTTCTAAATATTTTAAAAATCTTTTTACTGACTCACTTCTGAACATCTACTACCCTTATGTGAAACCAAGTCAAACTACCTTCTATAGTTGTGGCGAAAATAAGTTTGAAAAATTCTCTTTTATGGTCCAACGTGCCCCAGAAAAGGAAATATTTGTTTAAAATTGTCATAAACATCACGTGTCATTTACATTAAATTATGTTTGGTACTAATAGCAGTTTTGGTGTTATCACCCTAAAATCTCAATGGAAGTGACAATAGTCATTGGCAAATGTTACGTCACAAGCATTTTGGAAGTCCTGATTTATTTGTATTGTTGCAGATTCAAACATCAGAAATGGCAAATTTTTTGAGTGTTTATTGCTTGATTTGAAGTTTAAAAAGTGTTATACAGGATCTTTTTTCACAGGAATCATTTGGTATACATGTGTACAATTTAGTAAATAAACAGTTTGGTGTGCATGAAAGAAAAACTTAATGAAAGTGTAAAAAAAATGAAACATTTAATTATTTTCATTGTGGTTGCTGTCAGGCAGATAACAGTCTTTTTTATAGGATTGTTCTGTCTGTACCTTATACTCCCTCTGCATTAGTCCAGATGATACAGTAATTATTGTGTGAATTCTGAGAAATATTGGGGTTTTTTATAGTGTGATGTTAATGACGCCTAACAGCATTACCCCGGTATCTATCTCCACTGCATATAAGAACCATGTTTCCTGACCCTTGGACATTAAAGGGCCACAATCGTTTTTATCAGTTGAGAGCTTCAAGCATTATATTTATAGAAACACTATAGTGGTCCTTGCAAATTTGATCCAAAATAAACCCATTAAAAACTTACTTTTATTTTTCGATTTTGACTATAACTTTGGCACAGTAAAAAACGACACCTACTGGAAGGCAAGTATTCCAGTGACGTGAGACAGGGTTTTCAATAAACAAATACATGTGACATTTTATGAGTATTGGAATTGATAGGCAAGCTGTGAAATAAATGAAATGACACCTGCAAACAATCACGACAATGTAAAACTGTGATGAATTGTGAGCTTAATTTTAATAATTTAGTTTTCCAAAAACACACATTGAGTATCTCAAGGTTAAAATGAACAGTGACTGGCCTGGACCTGAATTGACAAGCTCAGACCGCAAAATGAGAGAACAAGGGCATAGGCCTATTAACAACCTTATCTATCTTTCTATCTTTCTATCTATCTATCTATTTATCTATCATATTAACAATCTATCTATCTATATATCTGTCTATCTAGCTATCTATCTATCAACCTGTCTGTCTATCCATCAACCTGTCTATCTATCTATCTATCTATCTATCTATCTATCTATCTATCTATCTATCTATCTATCTATCTGTCTAACTATCTGACTATCTTTCTATTAACCTGTCAATCTATCTATCTAGTCAATCTATCTATTGTAATGTATTTTTATCTAGTAATTATTTATCTAGTAATTATTTAAAAGAGTATTTGTATCATAGCATTTGTTTGAATAGGAAGATGAAAACTATAAA
Organism: Platynereis dumerilii; assembly: GCA_026936325.1. Taxonomy (NCBI): domain Eukaryota; kingdom Metazoa; phylum Annelida; class Polychaeta; order Phyllodocida; family Nereididae; genus Platynereis; species Platynereis dumerilii. The sequence goes on along the minus strand of JAPTHN010000002.1, from coordinate 76,281,864 downwards.
TAGATTCTCAGGTTGATCCCCATAATAGGGTATGGGATCCAACCCCAGCAGCTACCTAGAGGCTGGTTACTAGCCAGTCCTAGGCAGTTAAGCTTTGGCTTCTGAAGAGTGTACATGTATATCAATATCTATCTACAATAAACTTGGATTAACAACAACCTGGATCCATAGTCTTCATTGATTAGCATCTACCATCTGAGCACCCTAAATACTTAATATGGTGTAGCTCTCCGGATTTTTAACACCAGTGGAATAATTAATAACTTCATCAAATTCATGGAAATTAATTAAAATCTGGACATTCCACTGTGTGGATCTCTGGTCCACTCACAGGCCAAGTCCAGACCAGTATATATGACTATCATGGATAAATATATCACCAAAACTGCATTAAGAAGCTAATTTATACTTGTGAACAACTTTTTCACATTTTGACAGAACTGAAAAATAGACAATGGTCTAGCCTCTACCTTGGATCCAGAAATCTATACACAGTTGATGCTGCTTCAAGTTCAAGTTCAAGTGAGTTCCAGATGATCTACATCGTTCTTAATCCACAGGCATCTTTATCATGACTTTATTCATGTGTTCCACACATTTGTTGCACTGTGAAGAGTGTATAATTGCCGAAATTATGCATTTGTGAAGTCTAGAAATACCTGAAGCATGTAATGTATTTTTATCTAGTAATTATTTATCTAGTAATTATTTAAAAGAGTATTTGTATCATAGCATTTGTTTGAATAGGAAGATGAAAACTATAAATAGATTCTCAGGTTGATCCCCATAATAGGGTATGGGATCCAACCCCAGCAGCTACCTAGAGGCTGGTTACTAGCCAGTCCTAGGCAGTTAAGCTTTGGCTTCTGAAGAGTGTACATGTATATCAATATCTATCTACAATAAACTTGGATTAACAACAACCTGGATCCATAGTCTTCATTGATTAGCATCTACCATCTGAGCACCCTAAATACTTAATACTATCTATCTATCTATCTATCTATCTATCTATCTATCTATCTATCTATCTATCTATCTGTCTGTCTGTCTGTCTGTCTGTCTGTCTGTCTGTCTATCTATCTATCTATCTATCTATCTATCTATCTATCTATCTATCTATCTATCTATCTATCTATCTATTTATCTATCTATCTATCTTTCTATTTGTCTGATTGTCTGTGTACTTGTATTTATCAGGTAGTTGAACAACATTTCAGTCAAAAAATGCGATCTGGACATGTCACATGTGGAGCAAATGTATTAAATTGACCACTGTCAAATTAACTGACTCCACCCATCACAGAACAAGCCAATCAGTACAAAAGGCAAAATATTGATTGACAGCGATGTTTATGGAACTCTTCTGGAAATATTTTTCACAGTTTAAGTATCTCTCAAATTAATTTTGTCACCAATGAGGATTATTCACGAATGGCCATATGGCCAGACACCTTTTGAAGTTGTGTCACAGTTATTGCAATTCTATTGTATTTGACAACTCTTTCAAAACTCTCTATTGTTTTTGACCAGAAGTAGTCCAGCAGAAGTGTACAACAGTTGCAACCTGGAGAGAGTGCAAGCAACATGAGAACTTTCACTTGATTTGCAAACTCAAGGATTAGTTCCAGATCTTGGTTTTTTTATGTAAACTGTTGAAGAGAAGTGAAATGTCACTGACATTGGTATTTAGCCATCCCCCTCCCCGTAAAATGCTTTCTCAAATTTTAATTTATTTGCGGTGACAGCGAGAAACTAGTCAGGGGGGGGAGGTGTTTCTTAAATGACCGATGCATTTTCAGTTTGGGGCATTGGTTTTTAACTAAATTTGTGTTTCTGATCAACAAGTCCATTTCCGAAAAAATAACTTCTCACAAATCTGCATCGAGCTGACACACTTTATATATATACACATTTTATTCTCCCAGAAGCCATAACATTCCCAGGGGCGTATCTAGAAATGGCCTGAGGGGGGGGCATAATATGGGGTGAATACGGGGTGCTCCGCGGCCCTTCCTATCTTTCCCATGTTAATTTTGGGCCTGAGGAGGGGGGGGGGCATGGCCCAATGGCTCCCCCTAAATATGCCACTGAACATTTTACGCAGAACTAATAATTATTTATATTAAACCTGCAAAGTCCCCGAATTTCATTAACAAAATCAACAAAATTTTGCAAAAATAAATGTATTTATCTCACAAAAAAATTATTTAAAAAAAAGCTCCAAGCCCCCCCCCCCCTGGATATTAAATGGTCTCTACCAGCACATCAATCAGCAGTCATTTATAATCAATCTTTAATTTTTTCAATCATCTATCTGTCTATCCATCTATCATATCCATCCATCTATCTATCTATCTACCTATCTATCTATATATCTATATATAATATCTATTTTCAATATCTATCTAGCACATAGAAATGATCTATCATATCTATTATAGATAGATAGACAGATAAATATGGTAACTGCAGTCCTCTAAGCCCACTTCTGGGCACTCACGAGGGATGATTGTTGAGATGGGAGAGAGAGTGGGATTCCTCAACAAGTATCACATTTACCTCATGTGAGGGATCTTTTACTAGCCCAGCATAGACACTGATACAAGGGACTGCCAATTTAACATCTCATCGGAACAAAATTCAGCTGGGATTTTACTCATGAAGGTTCACTGAAAATTTTGGGTTCCCCCCCGGGTTCGAACCGATAGGCAAAGACCCTCAGCGGAGCAGGTTGGCACCTTAAGCACTCAGCCACCCAACCTATTATATCTATCTTATTTTATCTATCTATCTATCTTTCTATCTGTCGATCTTTTCTTTTTTCAATTATACATAATATTAACCCTTGTAGCCGCAATGGGGGCCTCGGAGGCCCCCCTGGGACTTTTCGCTTTTGTATCTCGCACAATATTTGGTCAATCGCATTCAGATTTCTGTGTAATCCTAGTCCAACTAATGTAAAAAAACATCCAAAAGTTGAGAATGTATTAATATTGAACAGGGTCACTGGCATGAGTTTGAGCGTTTTTCCGACACAAAGCCGCAATGAGGGCCTCGTAGGCCCCCACCCTTGTGAGTGTCATATGAATTGTTGATGAATACTGCATCTGTGCTGCCACTTATAACTGATCAAATTATGGTAATACAGTCACTTTTGTATGTTTGCAGAGCTGATATTTGCCTGTCAGTCCATTTCAACAAAATTAAAATGATATTCATTTGAATTTCGAGTAAAATTTGTATGAATTTATCTTAAATCAGGTGACATTAACCATTTAGTGATCTGAAACCTACAAAAATGGATTCAGCATCATCAAAAACGCCTAGAGTGATGATTTTGTAAATGTCAGCTGGTATGATAGAAGTGCAGGACCTACACTCTCACAAAAAACTGCCCGGAATGGACACCTGAAGGAATGGATCTTGCAGGGCAAGGGCCAAAATGGCCATTTTCAGCGCTTCTTTTCTCATCTGTTGCAATTTTTAGCCCACTAAATGGTTTGTATTGAAATCAGAAGGCAATCCCTTTCATTTACAGAACAGTTTGGCCTTAAAAAACTTGAAAAATACTGAATATTCCAAAAATGAATCAAACTGGCACAAAATTGCGAAAATTGGACGGAACATTATTTCATATTTTTAGCTATACGATATTATTTGTTCCCAATTTCACTGCCAGTATCCTCCAATTTGACTTAATTTAGTATACTAATACTACTTTTAATGTGAAATGTTTAAACTTTTGCGGCTTTGTGTACCCAAAATCGGTTGCGGCTACAAGGGTTAAACTCCCATCTTCTTTCAAATGTTACTTTATATTCTGGCTGGCTTTCATATAAATTAATAAAGTATACCTCAGTTGATCTTACTTTGTTTATCAAACAAGACTCTCAGAATTGGTGTGATACACCAAGTAACGCTTTCAAGACAATATAATTCTTTGGAGTTTTGCTCCATTGCACATCTGATCCAAACAATGTTATCAGACTTTAAAATGCATGTTAGTTGTCTTTTTAATTGGCCTTTCTTCTTTCTCTTATTTCATAAGTATGCACTTTGAATTAGTTGTAACTGCACATAAATTTTGGTATGCCTTTTTGAGCTCATAATTCTGCATTTATACCTAGGCCCAAAGGGGACTATTTCTCCAAGAGTAGGATTGCCTTCGACCACTTGCTGGGGAGTGAGGCGTCTGAGTCAGAAGTGGTCAAATACAAAAGAAAAGCATGGATGTGGGGGAGTGATCAGGCTGTTGTCAACACCTAAAGGTGTTAATCTGTGCTTTTGGCCATATGGTCAATCGTGAATAAACCTCAATGTAACAGAATCAATTAATCCAATTCAGTATATCACAGTATTGTTTGGTGGTCAAAATTCCAAGTGTCTCATTTTCTTATTGCCCATGCAATCTGAGGAGGGAGGGGGAGGGCCACCCAGCCTTACGTCACTGCACAGCTGACTGAATATCATGAAGGACCACAAAACTGGGCTGAAATGCAAATTTCATGTATTTTTCCTGATCTGTGACAAAAACCGTTTTTGGGAAATGTTAGCTGAATGAATTCGAAACATCTGATTCTTTCATGGGAAGATATGCTTATTAAAAGTATGATTTCGATGAGTGTGTGCCTTTAAAGTACAATGAAAGGTGATTATTTTACCTGCCAAAACAAATCAAAAGGAGCTTCTTTATTATCGTTTTCATAGCTATGTGTTTTTTGAAAACTTCGTTTTGCAGTTATACCGTGACATCATCGGGTATCTGTCAATGTGATTGGTCTAATCTTAAATCTGTGACATATCAGTTCAGAGTTTGACATCACAGTTAATGACAAAGGAATTTAAAACTGTCAGGCAGTGTTACTATTAGTGTACAACCACAACAAACAACGCGTGTCTAAGCTGAGTGTTGCACCTCACGGTTTTCCAAACAAAATGTGTTGCTGTTTTTCACAAGACACCAGTCATCACAATTTCAAACAACTTTTTTTGTCAGTAATTGCAACTCTCCTTTGAGACCAAGTAGTCTGTTTGGTTCAGTTACAGTGCACAGTGAAACATACATCATCCATGTGTCACTGCACTTTGTCAGTTTCCTGAAATCTGTGCTTGTAATAAACGAAATTATTCAACTAATCTCTGACATCACAGTTTTGGAATGAAGCAAATTGCAAACTTGAAAAACACGTAGCTATGAAAATTATAATAAAACCGATTTCAAATCAACTTCTTTCCTGACTGAAATTTCACCGTTTTCAAATTTTGACCCATATATCTTTACATTGGACTTGAATCCTCTTTTAAATTTCTATGCTTTCAATCTCTGCCTCTTCCCTCTTGAAACCATCCTTCTCCCTTTCTTCCAGTAGTCCCAATATTGGATCACTGGTCCAGTATCAGGAAACGGGTGGTCCAACATAAGTTCCATGACATTGTGCCTTAAATTGGACCAGTGGTCAAAACTTTATTTTTGCATTTCATGCTAAATATAGCAAATGTGTTTTTAACCTAAATGTGGCCTCACACTGAGCCCCATGTGCATAATGTGTCAAATAATTCATCTCTCAGGTATTATCGTGTATGAGAGATAAGGCCTACATTGGATTGTTACGGATATAAATGCAGTCGTGTTATCTTTGGTTGAACTTTTAGCATAGGCTTGAATTTGCTGAATTTGACCCAACCATAACATTCCCTGGGGTTTGAAATCAGGAGGGGGTGTCAAAAAATCCAAAGACAATAGAGACACACTTCTGCCTGACCATTGTCCAAGGTGTGATAGACTGTGAAAAACTTTGACCATGCTGCATATATCACAGCTAAATGTGCTGAATGGCATAGAAAATTACCATTATTCTGAGACTTTTCTTCACAATGTGAATAGAAGTTTTCCGGTATCATGAAAGTGACATTTGTAAAGTTTTAGAAAATAAAGAACTCCCAGTCTTACAGACTTTGAGACTTGAAATATTCAAGAAATTTCAAGACGTGCTCATTGGCTATGAAAGTAAAGTCTAAAGAGCTGAAGAGGAGGAGGGCCAAGAAAACAGCTACCAAAGACATTTTCATTCTTGGGTACAGTGTTGCCCATAAGTCTGCCGCCCAGCTCTCATGATACCAGTGATGAGGAAAGTGATGAAAAACGTGAAGGCACGCAGAACTCCTGGTCTCCATGATCAACCCCTGGATCCTGCTGATCATCCTGATCCCCCTGTGTGTATGTATGGCTGCAAGAGATCGAGGGTGATGACCCATGATATGCTTCGCTGTCTCCTATGCCAAAAGAACTTCCACATTGAATCCGTAGCTCAGTGGCAATGCTTCACAGCTTGCTTGTAAAACAAATTGAAATGAGCGAAAATCTGTCAAGTAAACTTGACAAGCAAATATCAGAATGTCATTTTCTGAAAGCCCAAAACAGCAAGTAACAAAGGAGGATGATGAGATTTGACTGCAGTGACCTTGCTGACATTCTAGGTGATGATAGTGAAGAGAGCAGCTCAGAAGATGAATCAGATGATGAGGTTGAAATCACAGGTCACTTTCTAATAGGGGACTCAATGCTGAGAAATATCCAAGCAACCAGTGATGATCTGACTATCAAAGCCATATCAGTGGCACCCATTTCTTAGACATTGCCAAAAAAACTGAAGATGAAGTAGAAGACCCATAAGCTTAGTCTGTGGCACAAATGACTGCGCAACAAAACGTCAGGTGAAGAAAATAGCAGGACATGCAAGGAAAACTATCGCAGCTGCCAAGTTAGAAGCAGAATCAGTCCAACTCTGCAGTGTCATGCCACAGCTTGATGGAAAGGTTGAGATCACAAAAATTGATGAACTCAACTTGACATTAAAATGTCTTGCAGCTGAGCTCAATGTTGACTTTATCAGCAATGACCTTAACTTCAGGTATATGACAACACTCCTGAAAAAACCTAAAGGTCACTGATATGACGAAGTTCAATGTGCCTAAGTCCCACTTCAAAAGAAGTGACACTATGATCCCAAATGCAGCCCGTCTTTCTGAAACTGTCCCAATCCAAAACAAGGGTCGACACACCAGAACAAGAAATGGCACAACAGTCTTCTATGGCCTAAATTCTGTATTTAGTAACCTGTACACTGAAGCTCCCATTACAGTTGATGGAAAAATGTACTCATGTAATGAACAACTATTCGGTTCCTCTAAGGCCAAATTTTTCGGTGACAATGACAAAGCTGAACGCATTTTGAAGTCAATTGATCCCTATGAAATACTCAACCTCCACAAAGACGTAAAAGGGTAAAGTGAAGGAAAATGGAAAACTGAGGGTGAATGTGTGTTGTACCTCACAAATATGGCAAAGTACAGCCAAAACACAAAAGCCAGGAAAGCCGTGCTCGACATTGGCGAAAACCAGATAGGAGCGGCAACAAAAAGTCGTCTTTGGGGTATTGGCCTTGCGTTGCAGGATTCCAGAAGTTCAGACTTTGATCAGTGGTTTGGCCAAAATGTAATGGGTCAGATACTGATGCGTGTCAGGCAGTCAATGGCAAAACCCCAAAGATGATGACGAAGCCTGGTCTACGGAAGAGTATTCTTACCCAAAGCGGTTTTCCCGATCCAGAGAAACTCCCAAACCCACCTCTCGTTTCCTGTCCAACCACAGCCGGCCAAGCAGAGTCTTAGCAGACCATCCCGCAAATACCAGTCTGAACCAAACCAGAATGCTACAAGTTCCCAGTAGCAAGCTTGTTATAATTGTGGTGAGAGCGGTCATCTGACCCACTCATGTAGATGGGAAAGCCCCCTCAAATGCTGGTCATGTGAACGCCTGGGCCACAAAGCGAAGCTGTGCAGTGAACGAACTGGCTCCTACTCCTACAACTAGAGTGGTGGCTATGATGGTAGTGCCGACGAGACAAAGGCAATACGTGCAACTCCATCAAAAGAGACTGCTGAAAATGGTGCCGGCATCATTGATGATGTAGCAAATGACTCTTTTTATACTTTACGTGATAAAATTATCTTAATGCAAGATAGACTCGACCTTCCTGAAAGTCTGTCCGAAAATCTAAACTGTGTAAATGATGATTTACTTGGTAATGTTAGCAATGAATATACAAATTTCGCTAGTGAAAATGAATCAAATGTGTGTGATTTTAATGATGAGACTGATTTTAATGATGAGATTGATTTTAATTATGAGATTGATTTTATTTCTGATGTAAGTGCTGAAAATGAAAACCCTTTCCATGTATTGAAACAATACATATTGGCTCACAGCAAAGGTTTAGAGATGATTTCATATTTGTAGACATAAATGAAATAACAAAAAATTTAGCAAAATTTTTGATCTGACATCAGAAAATCCTGCCAGGTGATTGGCCAAGCTGTACATAGCGTGTCACTTTTTTTCAGGTTGCTTCAAGCAAGTGATGTTGGCTGGAAAAATTATGTCATAATTTAAACCAATAAACTGCTGCAAAGGCCAACTTGGTATTGTGGCAGTTGTTCACACATGTCAAACCGCAATCCACATGAACTCTTACGAGAGGTGTTCAACTTATTTTGACAAAGAGTTCATCCCTACACAGAAATTGACAAAGGTGACTTTTTTCCTGTCTGATGACAAAAAGGGTTAGCTGTAGGTCTTGTCAATATAAGATATGTGTTTGAAATATTTTGGAACAGTTTGCACAATTTTATTAAACTTTTCCTGAGATAGGCCTCCCTCCAGCTTTGAAAGCAATATTTCGGCCAGTGATAGTGGTTGCAAGTAGATTTGCCGATTTTTTCCAGTTACACCGATTTTGCTGAAACTTCTCAGACTTCATCAAAGGTTCTTTGGTAACCTATCCACCAAGTTACAGGAATATTGCTTCTTTTTTTGAATATTGATTGTGATTAAGATTACATGGCCCCGAACAATTTTCTGATGAATACTATCTCATTTCTCCTCGTGGAAAGAACTTGGGAAGGTTCTTTCTGAAACCAATTTAGATTTATGCTGACAAGGTATTCGGCTATTCTATTTTAATTTTTGGTGGTGAAAGTGTGACTTTTTCTGTGTTTAATCACAAACATAAAAAGGCATGTATTTTCATAGTAGATTGCTCAATTTTTCAATCTTCTAACTTTAAAGTGCTCTGTACATAGCTTTTATGCTGCAAACCACTCCTAAATTGGTATAGTCTTGTAGATGAAGCTTAGTTTTATTAAATGTAACCATTTTTTTTGGTCTTTGTTTATAACTTTCAGGTGGAGCATACATATAAGATTCCTTGTTTTCTCACTTTTTTTCAAAATTGCGTTATTTTGGGCTTTATTTTTGTAACTTACACTTTCAGAAATCATGTATAAACTTGTGTCTACCTCCAGTGTTGTTACTGGAATGGTCTGACATCTTAGTATGAATAAGTTGGTCTTTCCAACTATGTCACAGATCTCATTTGTTTATCACCCCAGATTTGGCCGTCAACCATGGCCAGGGGAATTAAATTTTGAAGCCCCTTACGAGGGTAACATCCAATTTTTTCCTTGTGCGGTAGTTCACAATGAACATCTGGCTTAAATAAATACAATAATCATCCCCCATGGTACGAGACTGTATGCTTGAGGGAGTAAAACCCCTCCTCAAAAGGCATTTTATCACACCTTCCAAACAACATGCAATTAATTACCGTTACGATAGTCCTGAGATAATTTGGTGATGTGACATGCAACATGAGCAGCATGCGGATCACTCACAGCAATTTCAGTTCAAAGCAGCAAAAATTCGCAATTTAGTGGCTGTTTTCGTTTTTGTCAAAATAAGTTGAACACCTCTTGTACAAATATGAAATCATCTGTAATGTCCGGATACCTAAACATAAACAGCTTACTGCAAAATTTTGATGTCTGAAGGACTTATTTATATACTGAGTATAGGTGAATCCAAATTGGATGAACATGTATCTGATGCTGTGGCTAAAATTGCAAACTTTAAATGTTACCGTAACGATGTGACAAGAAGAGCTCATGGCTTAGTAACTTATATCCGCTCTGACATCACACATTTTAGGCGATGTGATCTTGAAAATGAGTGTTCTGATTTTCAGCATATTATTACTGAAGTACGGTTAAGAAAAGACAAATGGATTTTTTTGTCAGTTTATAAACCACCATCTATCTGTAATAATTCATATATAAATGAGCTCTCTGTAATATGTGAGAAATGTTTTGCTGAAACTAGTAATGTTGTTATAATGGGTGATATGAACATTAACATGGCAAACAGTGGCAGCAAACTTCATGATTTCTGTAACTTGTATAATTCAACAGATTTGGTGAAAGAACCGACTTGTTTTAAGTCAAAAAACAATCCCTCACTAATTGATGTTATCCTAGTTACTATGCCCAGGTGCTTTCATGAAAGTATTGTTTTTGACACAGGACTTAGTGATTGTCATAAAATGATCTGTACTTGTACGAAAATGCGTGCTCCTGTCTCATTGCCTCGTAAGATATACTATCGAAGCCTCAAAAAGTTTAATGAAGACCAGTATCGAGTTGATATTCAATGTATTCCTTTCCATGCTTTTGAGTGCTTTGATGATATCTAGACGATATTACTTGGGCGTATCAGACTGCAGTAAATGATGTAATCAACTCCCATGCCCCTCTTAAGCAAAAAACATTGAAAAAAGACAGTGTACCCTACATGAACTCAAAATTAAGAAAAGCAATATTAAGAAGAAATCGTCTTCGCAATAGATACTGGAAAAATAAATCCAATGAAAACTGGGAACTTTACAGGAAAATGCGGAATCATGCAAATGCAGTCCGGAAAATGTCTAAAAGTACTTACTTTAAAAAAAAATGTTTAAATTCAAGTAGACCCCATGATTTCTGGGCTGCTTTCAAACTTTTCTTGTCGAACAAAAGCAATGTCTCAACCCATATCACATTGAAAGAGCAAGATCAAATTATTCATTATCCAAAAGTTGTTTGTGATGTAAGTCTCCCACATGTTGCTGATGCCATAAAAAACATGCAAAGTCACAGCATTATAACAAATATCAAATCAATGGTTTCATAAAGAACACAGTCTTTGTGAGTTTTGACCTTTTCTTATAGCCTTGTCATACAATAATATATTAAAAACCCAGTGTATTGAGCAAATAATTTTTCAAATCACTGGGTCTTTAATATTTTGTAAGGAAATTTCTCCGCGATTGGAGAAAATCATCCATTTTGACCTTATTAAAAAAAGGTCAAAACTCACAAGACATTTTAAAAGTCACAATGTAAATAAATGCTTCGAAAGAAGTTGAAAAGTCCGTTTTCACTTAAAAGCAAGTTATGATTTTAACATCATGAACCGCTTTTTTAGACTTGACTTTTAGTAATATTAAGCTTTTGTGAAAACACATAGACATAATTATTACAGTTATTTGCAGGGAAATTGGAGAGGCATTGACTCATGCCACAGACAGTGCGGGTCCTGTAAGAGTGGGTCATGGAAATAAAAACACAGTCGTGAGAGGAAGGAGATAATTACGAGATTCCATATAGGGATGCTGATGCCAGAACCATGCTGAAAAGGCAGCACAGAGTGTGTGTATCAGTTATTAGGCGGGAGGTAGAGACCATAGAAATACATAGAAAGGACATGAGGCTCTAGCAGACGAAGCAACTGAATCCACCGTCTTGGAACTGCCTGGCAGCCTGGCATTTGGTAACCGTGACATCACCAATAATAGTGACTTCACTAGTAACAATGGCATCATGTCACGTCACAATCAGCCAAACACAACATCTTGTTGCTCCTGCTGAGACGTCACAATGATGTCATGTCTCAGGGCAGTTCCAATATGGCGGATTTGGTGACCTCATCTCGAGGTGGCGTCATACAGCCTCATGTCCGTTCTAAGTATTTCTATGGTAGAGACTACTAGAGAGGGAGAATGCAGAGAGGGTAGAGGCAGAGAGTTTGGAGGCAAGGATGGAGAGGGCAAGACCTGGGGAGGAGGGAGAGATGAAGGGGACAAAAAACAATTGGGGTGGGGGTAGAAAAGGAGTTTCACAAGGGAGGTGCCAGAGATGGAGGTGACAAGAGCGGGGGGAAAGGGAGCAGCTATTGCTAAGCAGGTGAAGAAAGGGAGACTATTAGTCAGAAAGATCTACAGAGGTGACTGAAGAGGGTATTGTAACGGAGAATGTAGAGAGGTGCAAGTCAGAGAGATATATGGTTGGGGAAGGAAGATGAATAAACCGGCAAAGGCTTGAGCTAACAAGAGGAGGCAAAAACTAAGGAGGAGTTAGTCTGAGCATTTCTTTTGAATATAGAAATGCAGAAATTTAACAGAGGAGGTGGACAGCCAGAATGAGAGAAACTGGAGATAGAAAGGGAGTCAGGAAGAGTGGAAGGAGGCATTAGCGAGGGAGGAGGCAGCGAGGGATATGTCTAGAGAGGAAAGTGACTGAGGAAGGAGGAGGCATACCAGGAGGAGAGAATCATTGTGCCCCCCTAAAATATTCCTATTTGGGTCAAAATTTGAAAACCTTGAAATTTCAGCTGAAAAAATTTTGAAAATTTTTTTAGTCCAGAAACGCCTTTTTAAGTTGGCATTGGGTAGGTCAAACAATCAGCTATCACTGCACTGTCATGTCCAAGGGTCCCAAATGCTTTGCTGATCTGTAATGAGGTGATATTTACAGCTGTGATTTTTTTTGATTGCATTGAAATCACACTTATAACAGAAAAATCCTGACCACTTAGGGCTAAATAATCTATTACCAATGATTAGGCAGGTAGCTTGCACATTTTAGGCCAAGTTCCAGGTCTCTAGCACCAATTATTTTTTAGATAATGCATTTTGGTCAATTAAATACCGAATATGTGTGTCATTAGCATCATGCCTATAACTTGAAAACCGTATCACTTAGAGCTGAAGAATGTATTACCAACGTATGGGAAAGTGGCTATTCTGCAAACATTGAGCTATATTTCAGGTCTCTACGACCAATATTTATTAAGATAGAACATTTTCTTTAACTAGAAATTTACAAACAGAAACAAAAATACTCCTTTCACCGATAGTTTGGATTCTGAATAACAAAGATGATCTCTACTACCCCTCCAGGGCCCAATGTCTTTGCTGAACCATATTTCAGGTGCTAGACAATGGTAAAATGTCACTGACACCCCATATTTTATTAGTAATCTCATAGAAGCGTCAAAATTCATACTAAGCATGTCAGACGCAAGGAAATTGCAAAAATTGTGTGTAATATTTTGTTAAAACATTAATTGATAGTATATATTGAACACAATTTTAACTCCTGTCACCTGCAACAGAATTTTAGTGAGGTAAAGGAAAGAAGCCATTTTTTGTTGTGATGCTGATGACAGTGTGATGCTAATGATAATTAAGATAAAAATCTTTCTAGGGACCAGTGCAAAACAGGCAATCTGGCAATTTGTGCATGCAATGATCCTATGAACACCAGAAGCATATTTCACATTAATTCTGGTCCAGAAATATGCAGTCAAAATAGAGCAGCAAGGCGTTTGCTAATGACAAATTAAGATAGGACAACCGACATGCCTACAGAAACACTCAAATATTTTGGTTTACATAAATGATACAGAGCTACAGATAGTTCAGTTATTTTCTTGGGTTCTCAGACAATGTCAGACACAAGGTTTTCTCACAAAATGTGCATCCCTTTCATTTTTATTAAGAAATCAAACTGGTGTGACGCTAATGACGCAATATTGGAGACATTGACAAAACAACCTCCTGCTCTTATACAGGATATTATTTCAGAAATTAGAAACTATATTTTAGAAGAGTGATACTCAAGTCTCCATGTATGGAAGAGTTTAATTGAATCAGGATCCTGTACTAGTTTTTGTGAAGCAATCTTTCAAAGAAAATGTTGGTGGAGACAGGCCATTTTCAGGGGGGTTGGCCACTTCAATGCTATTTTTGGATGGGATGAAAATAACCTTCCACATATTTTTTGTGTCAGAAGTTTTGCTAATATCCTTGTCTATGACAAATGACATCAAGAGGTCCTGCATTTGCCTTTCTGTCATCATGAATTATTGTTAAACACCGGAGACAAGAATTTCAGACTTACCAAATTTTGACCCATTTACGGGCCTGATTTAAAAAAAATGTCTTCTGTTTTTGGAGTTTTTTTCCTCTTTTCTTCACTTGGAAGTTCTGGTATATATGGGGCAGTGAAACACACCCTTCACACCCCCTGACCGTAATTCCATATTGGAATTTCTTACTTTGGAGTAGAGCCTGAGCCACGCGGACCTTATGTTAAAAAGCCATACAACTTTGTATGCTTGTACGTGATACGCATGCTCAATTGCTCATATGGCCAATACCTGCTCTGTCCCTCAAGACCATTCAAGGTTTCTTTGTGAGGGGAGGCCTCATGACAGGATACATCTCCTGCTCCCTTCTCTTATTCCCGCAATATCAGTTATTTCCCATCTTGCCCTCGATTTCCCTCTTCTACCCCCTTCTACCCCCTCTTCCATGAACTTGCCCCTCTTCTCCCCACTTACCCCTGTTTCCCTCCATTTACCCCTCTTCCCCACTCCCCACTCTTGCTCCCATTTCCCCCACATTTATAACCTCCTCCTTTCCCCCAATTCCTCTGCCTTTCCCCCTCACTACCTCTAATGAAATGTTCTTATCTTTGCATTACCCCATACGGTGGTTGGTGTATATTCTCAATGCCGCTGTCTAATCGGGTGTAGTTTCTTTCGCATCATTGCCCAGTGTAGGCCTAATACTTTTTCTGGACAAAAAATACATACAACCTCTTGATATCGAAGAAGAATATTATACCCCCTATTTAAAATACTATAAGCTAGGCCTATTTAAAGAAAATTCGGAATGGTCCCTCAAATGGTTTCTGTGTTTCTTGAGCAATGCTTACATTTATTTTTGTTTGGAAATAAATCCAAGCAGTAGGCATTGCAGACCACGTGAATCAACATTCTCGGATTCTCCCAAAAACGCCTAAGATCATTGTGGATTCAAGGGGGAAGTTGGGCTGTGGGGGGGTGTGTACACACCCAACACACCCCCCCTGGCTACGGGCCTGAGATATATGAAATGTATGAATGTAAAGGAAAGCTACTGGCTATGATAATATTGCTCCAATGTTCTTCAAGTCAGCAGCCTCAGACTTTGCTTATCCAATGGAAAGACTATTCAACATGTCCATACCCATGAACAAATTTGCAGACGGCCTGAAAAGAGGGGAATATTTGCCAATTTTTAAATCTAAAGATGATTTCAAAAAAGAGAATTATAGGCCAGTAAGCTGCCTAAGTGCTATGTCAACATTTTTTGAAAACCAGTATATGAATCAAATGAAGGATTTCCTCCTTCAAATTTATGCTGACAAACTGTCCGCCTTCCGTAAAAAATATGGATGTGGACATGTATTGATAAATGGCACAGATGAATAGAAATGTTCTTTAGATAATGGAAATATTGTTGGTGTGATTTTGATGGATTTAAGTAAAGCATTTGATTGTTTACCTCATAAATTGTTCATTTCGAAGTTGCATGCATATGGATTTAGTCTTGAAGCTTGTGCCTTAATGGCTTCATGAATACCTATCAGGGAGGAGGCAAAGGGTAAAGCTACAAGGTTTTAAAGGCAACTGGTATCATTTACGAAAAGGTGTCCCCCAAGGGAGTATTTTAGGTCCTGTATTCTTTAATATCTTCACAAATGATTTGCTTTTTGTAATTAATGAGAAGATGACAATTATGCAGATGACAACACAATTGCTGTAATAGGGCAAAATTTGAATAATGTAAAAAGTACTATATCTAAAAACTCAGAAATGTGCATTAAATGGTTTAAGGAAAACATGATGAAGCCAAATCCGTCAAAATTTCAATATTTACTTCTGGATCAAAATAGAAAACCTAATGAGGAAGACCAGATTATAATAGATAATAGGCCTACAGCAATTGTGTCCTCAAAATGTGTAAAACTATTAGGTGTAAATATTGACTTTCATTTAAACTTTAATGAGCATGTCAATGTCTCTTGTAAAAAAGCCAGCAAAAACCTTAATATAATTTAATGAAGTTATCCAAAATGGTCAAAAGTCTCAATGAGAGACGTGCACTTATGACAGCCTTTATAAATTTGGCTACTACCCTATTGTTTGGCATTTTTGTAGCAGGACTGCAACTAGAAAATTGGAAAACTGCATGAAACTTTAAAGAGGTTTACGTTTTGTGCTACAAGATTTTACGAGTAATAATTTTAATTTGTTGACTAGTGCTGAATGTTCTACACTACTTGTTCTGCGATTGAAATTGTTAGCCCTTTTTAGGTTTAAATGCTATAACAAATGTAATCCGAAGTACGGGAGACCGGGGCACGTTGGACTTTTTTATTTTCTGGCTCTCAATCAAAAAGTTCTCAAAATATTTGAAAAATCTCTTTACTGACTGACTTCTGAACATCTACACTACATATGCTAAACCAAGTCGATCCACCATCCATGGTTGTGGAGGAAATTAAGTTTGAAAAAATTTCTTTTTGTGGTCCAACGTGCCCCGGGTCCGGGGCACATTGGACCGCCATGTCGAGCAGGTTGGGCCACGGAATGAAAGTCCAGGAAAGTAGAAGAAAGTGTGGAAACACCACATTTTATTCTCAAAGATCACACACACACGTGTGTGTCATTACAGAATGATTATATAGAAATATTTACCGATATAATTTTAACAAATCTTGTTTCAGCTAGAAGGGCTGGCAGATCAGGCAACTGAATCGATTTTACCCTCATATTTTAGGGGAAGCCGGGGCACAGTGAATCGCAGTACACAGTGAATCAGTTGAATTCCCAGGATGCTCAATAGCAATATTTCGAAATTTTTTCATTTGTTTGATGTATTTTATGACCACTCAACAGAATCTGGTATAACATTTGATGAAACATATACCTTTTGGACACTATGGGATGAAATAGGATTTTTGGCTTGAAAACCTGGAATTTTTGGATTTTCAATTTGCTTAAAAGTGCAGATAAATTGTGAATTATTTACAAAAATCATAATATGTGTCAGGGGAACATCAAATAGAAATAAGAAACAGGTGATGCATGAACACATGGTTCAAATTGGTGAAATACGGTGATTTAGGTGGGGAGTAGCCTTGGGGAACTGTGAATCGGGGCACAGTGAATCACTGTGTTTTCTGTAGTAATAACCATAATGACTAATATCATATTTCAGAAGTACTGAGAATAGCCTAAATTAATGAATACATCCATTACAATTTATGCCATTTACATATTAAATGGCTTTAAGTTGTTATTCATTGCTACGAAGGGGGTTTTTTGTTCAGGAAATATTCTGAGATATTGCAAATGTTAAAATTTTTTATTTCAATGTTCAGAAGTCCAGTTTCAATTTGTCTTTAATATTTTTGTATTTTTAAAAAGAAATGACATTGATTAACTGTACGATGAGCACTGATTCACTGTACCCAGTGCCAGTACACAGTGAATCTTTTTTTTTTGTGCTTATCTTTTGTGGATAATCTCGGAAATCCCAAATAATGTCATTATTTCCTTGGCTTGCATATATAGTAGACACTATTACCTTTCTCTAAAGAGATTCAAAAAGAAAATATCTTTGTATCTCTTTGAGATCTAGTTAAAATGAACTTATCCGATTCACTGTGCCCCCGCTTCCCCTACAGGAATTACTTAGGTGCTCTATTCATTTTAAAAATAACACAGCTGGCATTTTGAAGATTTTGCAGATTATTTTATTTGTCAGTCGATCCAGTTTAAAATGATCCTATGTGCCCCGGCCATGCTGGTCCAACCTGCCCCGTCCCAACCTCTTATGAAAATGTGAATGCCTCGCTAACAAGGTTGAACTTGAACTCGGGAAACTTATATCAAACTTTACTTAAGTAGTGACAGTTATAATTTATGAGACTTGTCTGACTGGATCCCCCATATTTTAAGCAGGGTAACCCAGCCATTGAGACTTTGAAAAAGTCACTTTTTATGCCGAAAATCAGACAACCTGAAATAGAACTCACATTTTTCCTTCAATGCTCCTGAAATATTTTGGCCAAAAGGCATACCACTAAAGGTCTCTTCATTGGGGATTTGGATAACTGCGCATGTTTTATTAAAAAACATAGGCTGCGCAGCAGCATACCGTCTGCAATTCAGCAGGCTATTCCGCAGGGTGGGGGAGGGGGGAGCAGGAAAGGCCCCCCCCCCAAACAGTTAAAACATGGGCACAGACACTAATTAAGGTTCTGAAAAATAAGGCCATTAGCAATTTCGGAATTCAGATAAACTTGACAGCTTATATATTTCAGCCACTAATCTCCTTGGGAACCAATTTTTATCTGAATCTATTTATCATTTGAGTTTTCCCTCTATCAACATTTTCTTTTGGCCTGTATGAATCAGACAATAAGTCAATCATACCATATGGTTGTCTAACAATAATAAGATGTTTAAAAAGCCATTTTCATTTGCCATGATTTTCACTACTGATATATTTATTGTATGTTTATTTTCATAAAAATATACCTTAAAAACTTCTGATAATCATTATAGTATTGAGTGTATAGCCATTAGGGAAGAAAAAAAAGTAAAATAAAATGACAATTTGCAGAACAAAGTTGATTTTAACTAATGAAAGGAGATTTGGAAAATTATATTTTGAAAGCATTTTTCTTCATTAAAATATCTCCATAATTTCATGACTGCTGCTTTTGATGTGTTCTGGATATTAGCCAGCCACTTAACCACAAACTGTGGCTGACATAAGATTATGTAACAATTACAGTTCTGCCCAAAAGTTTACATACCCCTATGAAAAATGACCAATTTCTCCATTTCCAGGGCAATTTTAACAACAATAGGCAAATTATACATGAAATACAATGCACTGCACGTGGCTAAACACTTCTGAACCATTAAAAATCCAATAGCAATGAGATTCAATGATATTATCACTTAATTGCATTTTATGACAGTTTCAAAAGTTTACATACCCTCCTGTACTATCACATATTTTCCCGCTTAGGATCAAGAACAGCTTACAGGATTTTACCACAATATGTCAAAAGTACTCAAGACTACATCAGCAGTGTTTTTGGATGGATGAGACTTAGCTGAGGTGTTATATCATTAAAATTCCTTGTAATCCCTTGCAATGTGTTTGCAGGAGTTCATTCAGAATTACGGCGACAAGAAGACCATTGCCAAATTGAACCAGGGTGGTGCGCTTTCAATGCTTTGCAGCTGTTTCAGTTCGAATAGCACCAGAGACATTGTCAAGACCAAATAATTGTTTAATATCACTGATTTCCAGAAAATTTTGGAAGAGAACTGACATGATTCAGTGCGAAAGTTAGGAGCGGGATGAACAAGTTGTACCAGCTTGACTACAATCCAAAACCTTCCACAAATCCTGGAATGTTAATTTTTTTAGGACAGTTGGGAGAACCTTCTCGAGTGGTTTAACACCATCCATACTGGAATATTATCGATAAATTATGGGTTTATCCATGACAGACCGTGCCCCAGCCGAGACCATCAACTAAGGTGGAGTTGCAGAAATTCTGTGATGCAGAAATGGATTAAAATCACTGCTGATGTTGTCTTGAGTACTTTTGACATATTGTGGTAAAATCCTGTAAGCTGTTGTTGATCCTATGCGGGAAAATATGTGATAGTACAGGAGGGTATGTAAACTTTTGAAAGTGTCATAAAATGCAATTAAGTGATAATATCATTGAATCTCATTGCTATTGAATTTTTAATGCATGGTTCAGAAGTGTTTAGCCACATTACATGCAGTGCATTGTATTTCATGTATAATTTGCCTATTTTTGTTAAAATTGCCCTGGGAATAGAGAAATTGGTTATTTTTCATTGGGGTATGTAAACTTTTGGGCAGAACTGTATGGTTCTACTTTTGATGCTTGTAAATTAATTTATAGTTACTTATCCTGTAGAAAACAAAGAGTCAAAATTAAGGAATATAATAGTGATTGGTCTTACATTGTAAGAGGCGTTCCTCCAGGAAGTATTTCAGGACCTGTTCTATTTAATATTTACTTAAATGATCTAATTAATTAACTCGATCAAGAATGTGTTGTATATAATTATGCCGACGACAATATGTTGTCATGTGTACATAGTGATCCAAATGTTGTTAAATATACTCTTGAAAAATCTTGTAACATAGCTATTTCGTGGTTTCATACCAATTACGTGAAAGCGAATCCCGACAAGTTTCAGTTTATGCTGCTTCACTGTGATGAAGTTTTCTCTCTAAATGTAACAGGTATTATGATTGATCCTGTCAATACTATTAAATTACTAGGAGTGTTTATTGATAAGAGTCTATGTTTTAGTGAGCACGTTGATTCTATTGTAACTAAAGGTGCTAAACAAGTGAATGTACTTGGACGTCTGTCTCGTAAACTCAGTGAACCAAGTAAATTGAAGATTTTAGATGCTTTTATTTCATCAAATTTTTATTATTGTAGTTTAGCATACCATTATTGTAGAATGGTTGATGCTTGTAAATTAGAACGTTTTTTGTTTAAAAGAGCTTTACGTTATGTATATCTAGATTTTAACTCTTCATATATAGTGATTTATTAGACAAAGCAAAAAAGAGTCCATTATATGTGCAGAGAAATAGGTTAATTCTAGAGGCAGTTCATAAAATCATAAATAACAATTATCCACCAATAGAACCAACTTTTTATGAAAAAAGTAATGTTGAAACTATGTATAATCTCCAAAATATTAATTTACTAGTTCAACCTAAACGTAACTCTGTTAAATATGGTTTTAAATTGTTAAGATATGAAGGTTCTGTTTTATGGAATAGTATGCCTGATGCACTTAAAAGTGAAGATTTTATGAATTTTAAAAATAATGTAACAAAACATGTAAAAAAATGTCAATGTGGTTTCTGCCTGCTGTGTCAGGTATAAGTTTGTTTTTTTTAAAATTATTTTATTCTTCATTGTAAATATTCATCAATAGTTTGTCATCATCTTTTTTATAATTTTATTGTCGGAGACAAGTGCCGAGCGCTTATGTTATTGTTGTATTGTGATATACCGACAGTAAATAAAATTTTACTTACTTACTTACTTACTTAGTTCAAGATTAAGTGTCAACATTTTAGAATATTGAAAAACAAATATACATTTTTGAATATGCTTAATGCTTTGAAATTCGACATATAAACATATATTTCCAAATTCCAATTGATAATATTTGGTGAGGAGTGGTACAAAAAGTAAAATTTAGACATTATTGTGGCAAATTTGATTGACCAGGGCCAAATATTGACTGATATATGATTATCTGAAAATCCTTAGTATTTATTTAATTTTTTTAATATTGACCTCTGCTATGAATAAAAATTTTCATATTGCTCAAAATTAGCATGACGATGATGTGAAATATATATGTCAGGTTTATTTCGACAAAAAATGTCAAAGACTGGTATGACATCGGAAATGAAAATGGTGAGTAAGTAGTCATTTTAACAATTTTTTTGCATTTCAAATCATAAATTTAAATGGAAAAATTTGCAATAACTCATGCAATGGCTGTGAATATTAGTTCATATTGTGTTGAACTACAATTAGCTTTAACAAATTGTTTAAATTTAAATAATCCAACCATTACCATTTTGGCTTTTCACGCAGAAATTTTGGAAAATTGGGATTTTTTTCTAATTTTTGGGTTTTTATAAAAATTCATAGGACCAACATTCCAACTGAGTTGAGATGTTTAAAGAGACATAATTTAGACACCTTATTGGGAAATTTCATAGATGTAACTCCAAAACTGACACATCTTGGGTAATTTAATGCACACAATATGCAAATTACAGTGTTAAAGGGCCACAATCGTGCATATTTTTTATCAGTTGAGAGCTTCAAGCATTATATTTATAGAAACACTATAGTGGTCCTTGCAAATTTGATCCAAAATAAACTCATTAAAAACGTACTTTTATTTTTTCGATTTTTGCTATAACTTTGGCACAGTAAAAAACGACACTTATTGGAAAGCAAGTATTCCACTGACGTGAGACAGGGTTTTCTATAAACAAATACATGTGACATTTTATGAGCTGTGGAATTGATAGGCAAAGCTGTGAAATATATGAAATGACACCTGCAAACAATCAAAACGATGTAAAACTGTGATGAATTGTGAGCTTCATTTTAATAATTCAGTTTTCTAAAAGAGTTTTCAATATTTTTCAAAACTGTAAATTAGACAAAAACCTCGACTTTTCAAGTTTGTTAATAAATTTCTTAATTGTGAAAATACACAAATATTAACATGATTAAACTGGCCCTTAATCTTGGTAACGTAATTTACATGAATTATGTGACTTTTTAAAATAACCTTGCAAACTTATTTTTACATTTCAAAATGAGTTTAGTATTTTTCTATGTGAAAGCCTTTATTGTTATTAACATTTCCATTCACTTTCCAAATCAATACCTGCAACAATATTGCCACAACACTGATTGATATGAAACCAGTCAGTCATTGGACATGCCATTTTCCTGTTTTTGGCCATTCAACATGCAAATTACACCATTTGCCCTCACAAATTATATGAAGATTTTATTTGACTATATTTCTATACAGGTTTTCTAAATAACTGCCAAATTTCAAAATTTTAAAACGCTTCTGCGATAAATGACAGCGAATTTGCCCATTTAACTGGGATTGAGCCTAAAATGATAAAATGTGAGGAAAAAAAGGATCAACCAATTTCACTAATCCGATGATAAACCTTACACCAACACAGGGATCAGATGTGCCATCTGGAACTCTTTGTGAAGGTCTGCCATTACCTCTCCACTTTCAAACTCCTCTGGGAAATTTTTTTGTTTCATTCCTTGCAGCACTTCAGGGCACGTTTGGCCTTTGGGCATGCTGTCATTGTTCTTCTCCTTAGATGGTTCCTCGGGGCACTCTTTGATTCCTCAGGGCAATATTTGTACCCTCAGGGCACCATTTGTACCCTCAGGGCACTATTTGTACCCTCAGAGCACTACTTGTACCCTCAGAGCACTACTTTGTACCCTCAGGGAACCATTTGTATCCTCATGGAACCATCTGTACCCTCAGGGAACCGTTTGTACCCTCAGGGCAGTGAGGGCACTGATTCGTTTTATCAATTAATCCTCAGGGCACTTTTAATTTCTTTTGGGTACATTTTGGATACCTCCAGTCCTTTAATGCATTCCTCTGGGATCTTTATTGTCCAAAGAGCACTTTTCAACTCCTCCTGGCACTCTTTCTTGGATCATTCTGGTTCCTTGCAGCACTTCAGGGCACCTTTGGCCTTTGGGTATGCTGTCGTTCTGCTACTCAGATGGTTCCTTGGGGCACTCGTTGATCCACAGGGCACTATTTGTACCCTCAGGCCACTATTTGTACCCTCAGGGCACTATTTGTACCCTCAGGGCACTATTTGAACCCTCAGGACACTATTTGTACCCTCAGGGCACTATTTGTACCTTCAGGGCACTATTTGTACCCTCAGGGCACTATTTGTACCCTCAGGGCACTATTTGTACCCTCAGGGCACTATTTGAAAGTGCCCAGAGGAATGCAAGAACCTGAGGTATACAAAAAGTGCCAAAAAGAAATAAAAAGTGCCCTGAGGATTTATTATTAACTTGCACTCTGTCACTGTTCTGTTTCTTAGATGGTTCCTTGGAGACTCTTTGGTTCCTCAGTGCGCATTTTGTTCATATCAATTGAAAAGGGGGCCAATCCACACTGGGGGAAACCTGATGGGTTAACCACAGTTACCCCATCATCCACTATGGATGGCAGTGAAATAAGCACGGGATAACTGCACAAACTGCAAGTAGCTCAGACTTTTGCTGGGAAAGTGTCTGTAATTGATGAGTGCTTTAGAGAGTACTAATGCAAATGACCTTGAAATTGATTCTTTGAGATCCATAATATCAGCCTTGCATTCATTGAAACACTACATTATTTATTTTTAATATCAAAGAAGATAAACCCTTAAGAAGCATTTTTGCTGTAAGACAAAAAAACTGATAAAAGAAACGTTTTTTGAAAAAACTGAAAACTTGTAATTAAAAACATAGGCTTCGTACAGCAAACCTTCAGCGAAAAAAAAAAAGCATTAAATGACACAATTACACCATAAAAGTGATCGAGGTGAACCAAATAGCATGCAAGTATTTGCAATAGTGACCCGATCTTCTATATGTTGAACTAAGGAAAGGCCTTACTAGACCAATTTACCCTTATTATGAACCAGTTTCATGCATAAACAAGGAATAGGTATTGAGCTACAGGTAAGAAACTAAAAAAGATATTTATTGGTATTTTCCGAAGTTTTTCTGGATATTTCAAAAAGCATTAAAATAACCTCAAACAAAAAGGCATTGAAATATTATATAGCTTGTCTACATCAAATTTTGTCTATGGACATGCAATGATGGCCAAGTTTTGGCCTGGAAACAAAAAAGTAATAATTTTAATACTTTTTTAAAATATTTCAAAAATGTATAGAATATCCATGAATCACACCAACAAAAGGCACAACTTTATTATATAGGTGACATGTGTAACAAATTTCGTCCATGGAAAGCCAACAAAATTCCCTACTTAGTCAGACCAAACTCAATATGCCTAGCCATTTTTGAAACCACCTTTAAACCAGTCCAAGAGAAAGAAGCATGATTTTTTTGTTGAAAAATGTGCGATTTTTCAACTTTCAACATTGCTGGCTGAGTATTCAGAACCATTGCGCCAAAATGAAACCATATAGGTTGGAAAGCCAACAAAATTCCCTACTTAGTCAGACCAAACTCAATATGCCTAGCCATTTTTGAAACCACCTTTAAACCAGTCCAAGAGAAAGAAGCATGATTTTTTTGTTGAAAAATGTGCGATTTTTCAACTTTCAACATTGCTGGCTGAGTATTCAGAACCATTGCGCCAAAATGAAACCATATAGGTTGGAAAGGCAATAAAATTCCCCACTTAGTGAGACCAAACTCAATATGCCTAGCCATTTTTGAAACCACCTTTAAACCAGCCCAACCAGAATGAAGCATGCTCTTTTTTGTTAAAAAGATATCTGATTTTTCACATTTCAACATTGCTGGCTGAGTATTCAGAACCATTGCGCCAAAATGAAACCATATAGGTTGGAAAGGCAATAAAATTCCCCACTTAGTGAGACCAAACTCAATATGCCTAGCCATTTTTGAAACCACCTTTAAGCCAGTCCAAACAAAAAGGTACATGCTTTTTTTGGTTAAAAAATGTGCGATTTTGTAGCTTTCAACATTGAGGGCTGAGTATTCAGAACAACTAGGCCAAAATGAAACCATATAGGTTGGAAAGGCAATAAAATTCCCCACTTAGTGAGACCAAACTCAATATGCCTAGCCATTTTTGAAACCACCTTTAAGCCAGTCCAAACAAAGAGGTACATGCATTTTTTGGCTACAAAATGTGCGATTTTGTAGCTTTCAACATTGAGGGCTGAGTATTCAGAACAACTAGGCCAAAATGAAACCATATAGGTTGGAAAGCCAACAAAATTCCCCACTTAGTGAGACCAAACTCAATATGCCTAGCCATTTTTGAAACCACCTTAAAGCCAGTCCAAACAAAAAGGTACATGCATCTTTTGGTTAAAAAATGTGCGATTTTGTAGCTTTCAACATTGAGGGCTGAGTATTCAGAACCACTAGGCCAAAATGAAACCATATAGGTTGGAAAGCCAACAAAATTCCCCACTTAGTGAGACCAAACTCAATATGCCTAGCCATTTTTGAAACCACCTTTAAGCCAGTCCAAACAAAAAGGTGCAGGCATTTTTTGGTTAAAAAATGTGCAATTTTGTAGCTTTCAACATTGAGGGCTGAGTATTCAGAACCACTAGGCCAAAATGAAACCATATAGGTTGGAAAGCCAACAAAATTCCCCACTTAGTGAGACCAAACTCAATATGCCTAGCCATTTTTGAAACCACCTTTAAGCCAGTCCAAACAAAAAGGTACATGCTTTTTTTGGTTAAAAAATGTGCGATTTTGTAGCTTTCAACATTGAGGGCTGAGTATTCAGAACCACTAGGCCAAAATGAAACCATATAGGTTGGAAAGCCAACAAAATTCCCCACTTAGTGAGACCAAACTCAATATGCCTAGCCATTTTTGAAACCACCTTTAAGCCAGTCCAAACAAAAAGGTACATGCATCTTTTGGTTAAAAAATGTGCGATTTTGTAGCTTTCAACATTGAGGGCTGAGTATTCAGAACCACTAGGCCAAAATGAAACCATATAGGTTGGAAAGCCAACAAAATTCCCCACTTAGTGAGACCAAACTCAATATGCCTAGCCATTTTTGAAACCACCTTTAAGCCAGTCCAAACAAAAAGGTGCAGGCATTTTTTGGTTAAAAAATGTGCAATTTTGTAGCTTTCAACATTGAGGGCTGAGTATTCAGAACCACTAGGCCAAAATGAAACCATATAGGTTGGAAAGGCAACAAAATTCCACACTTAGTGAGACCAAACTCAATATGCCTAGCCATTTTTGAAACCACCTTTAAGCCAGTCCAAACAAAAAGGTACATTCATTTTTTGGTTAAAAAATGTGCGATTCTGTAGCTTTCAACATTGAGGGCTGAGTATTCAGAACAACTAGGCCAAAATGAAACCATATAGGTTGGAAAGGCAATAAAATTCCCCACTTAGTGAGACCAAACTCAATATGCCTAGCCATTTTTGAAACCACCTTTAAGCCAGTCCAAACAAAAAGGTACATGCTTTTTTTGGTTAAAAAATGTGCGATTTTGTAGCTTTCAACATTGAGGGCTGAGTATTCAGAACCACTAGGCCAAAATGAAACCATATAGGTTGGAAAGCCAACAAAATTCCCCACTTAGTGAGACCAAACTCAATATGCCTAGCCATTTTTGAAACCACCTTTAAGCCAGTCCAAACAAAAAGGTACATGCATTTTTTGGTTAAAAAATGTGCGATTTTGTAGCTTTCAACATTGAGGGCTGAGTATTCAGAACAACTAGGCCAAAATGAAACCATATAGGTTGGAAAGCCAACAAAATTCCCCACTTAGTGAGACCAAACTCAATATGCCTAGCCATTTTTGAAACCACCTTTAAGCCAGTCCAAACAAAAAGGTACATGCATCTTCTGGTTAAAAAATGTGCGATTTTGTAGCTTTCAACATTGAGGGCTGAGTATTCAGAACAACTAGGCCAAAATGAAACCATATAGGTTGGAAAGCCAACAAAATTCCCCACTTAGTGAGACCAAACTCAATATGCCTAGCCATTTTTGAAACCACCTTTAAGCCAGTCCAAACAAAAAGGTACATGCATTTTTTGGTTAAAAATGTGCGATTCTGTAGCTTTCAACATTGAGGGCTGAGTATTCAGAACCACTAGGCCAAAATGAAACCATATAGGTTGGAAAGCCAACAAAATTCCCCACTTAGTGAGACCAAACTCAATATGCCTAGCCATTTTTGAAACCACCTTTAAGCCAGTCCAAACAAAAAGGTACATGCATTTTTTGGTTAAAAAATGTGCGATTTTGTAGCTTTCAACATTGAGGGCTGAGTATTCAGAACCACTAGGCCAAAATGAAACCATATAGGTTGGAAAGCCAACAAAATTCCCCACTTAGTGAGACCAAACTCAATATGCCTAGCCATTTTTGAAACCACCTTTAAGCCAGTCCAAACAAAAAGGTACATGCATCTTTTGGTTAAAAAATGTGCGATTTTGTAGCTTTCAACATTGAGGGCTGAGTATTCAGAACCACTAGGCCAAAATGAAACCATATAGGTTGTAAAGCCAACAAAATTCCCCACTTAGTGAGACCAAACTCAATATGCCTAGCCATTTTTGAAACCACCTTTAAGCCAGTCCAAACAAAGAGGTACATGCATTTTTTGGCTACAAAATGTGCGATTTTGTAGCTTTCAACATTGAGGGCTGAGTATTCAGAACAACTAGGCCAAAATGAAACCATATAGGTTGGAAAGCCAACAAAATTCCCCACTTAGTGAGACCAAACTCAATATGCCTAGCCATTTTTGAAACCACCTTTAAGCCAGTCCAAACAAAAAGGTGCAGGCATTTTTTGGTTAAAAATGTGCAATTTTGTAGCTTTCAACATTGAGGGCTGAGTATTCAGAACCACTAGGCCAAAATGAAACCATATAGGTTGGAAAGGCAATAAAATTCCCCACTTAGTGAGACCAAACTCAATATGCCTAGCCATTTTTGAAACCACCTTTAAGCCAGTCCAAACAAAAAGGTACATGCTTTTTTTGGTTAAAAAATGTGCGATTTTGTAGCTTTCAACATTGAGGGCTGAGTATTCAGAACCACTAGGCCAAAATGAAACCATATAGGTTGGAAAGCCAACAAAATTCCCCACTTAGTGAGACCAAACTCAATATGCCTAGCCATTTTTGAAACCACCTTTAAGCCAGTCCAAACAAAAAGGTACATGCATTTTTTGGTTAAAAAATGTGCGATTTTGTAGCTTTCAACATTGAGGGCTGAGTATTCAGAACCACTAGGCCAAAATGAAACCATATAGGTTGGAAAGCCAACAAAATTCCCCACTTAGTGAGACCAAACTCAATATGCCTAGCCATTTTTGAAACCACCTTTAAGCCAGTCCAAACAAAAAGGTACATGCATCTTTTGGTTAAAAAATGTGCGATTCTGTAGCTTTCAACATTGAGGGCTGAGTATTCAGAACCACTAGGCCAAAATGAAACCATATAGGTTGGAAAGGCAATAAAATTCCCCACTTAGTGAGACCAAACTCAATATGCCTAGCCATTTTTGAAACCACCTTTAAGCCAGTCCAAACAAAAAGGTACATGCATTTTTTGGCTACAAAATGTGCAATTTTGTAGCTTTCAACATTGAGGGCTGAGTATTCAGAACCACTAGGCCAAAATGAAACCATATAGGTTGGAAAGCCAACAAAATTCCCCACTTAGTGAGACCAAACTCAATATGCCTAGCCATTTTTGAAACCACCTTTAAGCCAGTCCAAACAAAAATGTGCAGGCATTTTTTGGTTAAAAAATGTGCAATTTTGTAGCTTTCAACATTGAGGGCTGAGTATTCAGAACAACTAGGCCAAAATGAAACCATATAGGTTGGAAAGGCAACAAAATTCCACACTTAGTGAGACCAAACTCAATATGCCTAGCCATTTTTGAAACCACCTTTAAGCCAGTCCAAACAAAAAGGTACATTCATTTTTTGGTTAAAAAATGTGCGATTCTGTAGCTTTCAACATTGAGGGCTGAGTATTCAGAACAACTAGGCCAAAATGAAACCATATAGGTTGGAAAGGCAATAAAATTCCCCACTTAGTGAGACCAAACTCAATATGCCTAGCCATTTTTGAAACCACCTTTAAGCCAGTCCAAACAAAAAGGTACATGCTTTTTTTGGTTAAAAAATGTGCGATTTTGTAGCTTTCAACATTAAGGGCTGAGTATTCAGAACCACTAGGCCAAAATGAAACCATATAGGTTGGAAAGCCAACAAAATTCCCCACTTAGTGAGACCAAACTCAATATGCCTAGCCATTTTTGAAACCACCTTTAAGCCAGTCCAAACAAAAAGGTACATGCATTTTTTGGTTAAAAAATGTGCGATTTTGTAGCTTTCAACATTGAGGGCTGAGTATTCAGAACCACTAGGCCAAAATGAAACCATATAGGTTGGAAAGCCAACAAAATTCCCCACTTAGTGAGACCAAACTCAATATGCCTAGCCATTTTTGAAACCACCTTTAAGCCAGTCCAAACAAAAAGGTACATGCATCTTTTGGTTAAAAAATGTGCGATTTTGTAGCTTTCAACATTGAGGGCTGAGTATTCAGAACAACTAGGCCAAAATGAAACCATATAGGTTGGAAAGCCAACAAAATTCCCCACTTAGTGAGACCAAACTCAATATGCCTAGCCATTTTTGAAACCACCTTTAAGCCAGTCCAAACAAAAAGGTACATGCATTTTTTGGTTAAAAATGTGCGATTCTGTAGCTTTCAACATTGAGGGCTGAGTATTCAGAACAACTAGGCCAAAATGAAACCATATAGGTTGGAAAGCCAACAAAATTCCACACTTCGTGAGAGAGAACTCAATATGCCTAGCCATTTTTGAAACCACCTTTAAGCCAGTCCAAACAAAAAGGTACATGCATTTTTTGGTTAAAAATGTGCGATTCTGTAGCTTTCAACATTGAGGGCTGAGTATTCAGAACCACTAGGCCAAAATGAAACCATGTAGGTTGGAAAGGCAACAAAATTCCCCACTTAGTGAGACCAAACTCAATATGCCTAGCCATTTCTGAAACCACCTTTAAGCCAGTCCAAACAAAAAATTACATGCATTTTTTGGTTAAAAAATGTGCGATTTTGTAGCTTTCAACATTGAGGGCTGAGTATTCAGAACAACTAGGCCAAAATGAAACCATATAGGTTGGAAAGCCAACAAAATTCCCCACTTAGTGAGACCAAACTCAATATGCCTAGCCATTTTTGAATCCACCTTTAAGCCAGTCCAAACAAAAAGGTACATGCATTTTTTGGTTAAAAAATGTGCGATTCTGTAGCTTTCAACATTGAGGGCTGAGTATTCAGAACAACTAGGCCAAAATGAAACCATATAGGTTGGAAAGGCAACAAAATTCCCCACTTAGTGAGACCAAACTCAATATGCCTAGCCATTTTTGAAACCACCTTTAAGCCAGTCCAAACAAAAAGGTACATGCATTTTTTGGTTAAAAAATGTGCGATTTTGTAGCTTTCAACATTGAGGGCTGAGTATTCAGAACCACTAGGCCAAAATGAAACCATATAGGTTGGAAAGCCAACAAAATTCCCCACTTAGTGAGACCAAACTCAATATGCCTAGCCATTTTTGAAACCACCTTTAAGCCAGTCCAAACAAAAAGGTACATGCATCTTTTGGTTAAAAAATGTGCGATTTTGTAGCTTTCAACATTGAGGGCTGAGTATTCAGAACCACTAGGCCAAAATGAAACCATATAGGTTGTAAAGCCAACAAAATTCCCCACTTAGTGAGACCAAACTCAATATGCCTAGCCATTTTTGAAACCACCTTTAAGCCAGTCCAAACAAAAAGATGCCGGAATTTTTTGGTTAAAAAATGTGCGATTTTGTAGCTTTCAACATTGAGGGCTGAGTATTCAGAACAACTAGGCCAAAATGAAACCATATAGGTTGGAAAGCCAACAAAATTCCCCACTTAGTGAGACCAAACTCAATATGCCTAGCCATTTTTGAAACCACCTTTAAGCCACTCCAAACAAAAAGGTACATGCATTTTTTGGTTAAAAAATGTGCGATTTTGTAGCTTTCAACATTGAGGGCTGAGTATTCAGAGACACTAGGCCAAAATGAAACCATATAGGTTGGAAAGCAACAAAATTCCCCACTTAGTGAGACCAAACTCAATATGCCTAGCCATTTTTGAAACCACCTTTAAGCCACTCCAAACAAAAAGGTGCAGGCATTTTTTGGTTTAAAAATGTGCAATTTTGTAGCTTTCAACATTGGATGTGAGTATTCAGAACCACTAGGCCAAAATGAAACCATATAGGTTGTAAAGCCAACAAAATTCCCCACTTAGTGAGACCAAACTAAATATGCTTAGCCATTTTTGAAACCACCTTTAAGCCAGTCCAAACAAAGAGGTACATGCATTTTTTGGCTACAAAATGTGCGATTTTGTAGCTTTCAACATTGAGGGCTGAGTATTCAGAACAACTAGGCCAAAATGAAACCATATAGGTTGGAAAGCCAACAAAATTCCCCACTTAGTGAGACCAAACTCAATATGCCTAGCCATTTTTGAAACCACCTTTAAGCCAGTCCAAACAAAAAGGTGCAGGCATTTTTTGGTTAAAAAATGTGCAATTTTGTAGCTTTCAACATTGAGGGCTGAGTATTCAGAACCACTAGGCCAAAATGAAACCATATAGGTTGGAAAGCCAACAAAATTCCCCACTTAGTGAGACCAAACTCAATATGCCTAGCCATTTTTGAAACCACCTTTAAGCCAGTCCAAACAAAAAGGTACATGCTTTTTTTGGTTAAAAAATGTGCGATTTTGTAGCTTTCAACATTGAGGGCTGAGTATTCAGAACCACTAGGCCAAAATGAAACCATATAGGTTGGAAAGCCAACAAAATTCCCCACTTAGTGAGACCAAACTCAATATGCCTAGCCATTTTTGAAACCACCTTTAAGCCAGTCCAAACAAAAAGGTACATGCATTTTTTGGTTAAAAAATGTGCGATTTTGTAGCTTTCAACATTGAGGGCTGAGTATTCAGAACCACTAGGCCAAAATGAAACCATATAGGTTGTAAATCTAACAAAATTCCCCACTTAGTGAGACCAAACTCAATATGCCTAGCCATTTTTGAAACCACCTTTAAGCCAGTCCAAACAAAGAGGTACATGCATTTTTTGGCTACAAAATGTGCGATTTTGTAGCTTTCAACATTGAGGGCTGAGTATTCAGAACAACTAGGCCAAAATGAAACCATATAGGTTGGAAAGCCAACAAAATTCCCCACTTAGTGAGACCAAACTCAATATGCCTAGCCATTTTTGAAACCACCTTTAAGCCAGTCCAAACAAAAAGGTGCAGGCATTTTTTGGTTAAAAAATGTGCAATTTTGTAGCTTTCAACATTGAGGGCTGAGTATTCAGAACCACTAGGCCAAAATGAAACCATATAGGTTGGAAAGCCAACAAAATTCCCCACTTAGTGAGACCAAACTCAATATGCCTAGCCATTTTTGAAACCACCTTTAAGCCAGTCCAAACAAAAAGGTACATGCTTTTTTTGGTTAAAAAATGTGCGATTTTGTAGCTTTCAACATTGAGGGCTGAGTATTCAGAACCACTAGGCCAAAATGAAACCATATAGGTTGGAAAGCCAACAAAATTCCCCACTTAGTGAGACCAAACTCAATATGCCTAGCCATTTTTGAAACCACCTTTAAGCCAGTCCAAACAAAAAGGTACATGCATCTTTTGGTTAAAAAATGTGCGATTTTGTAGCTTTCAACATTGAGGGCTGAGTATTCAGAACCACTAGGCCAAAATGAAACCATATAGGTTGGAAAGCCAACAAAATTCCCCACTTAGTGAGACCAAACTCAATATGCCTAGCCATTTTTGAAACCACCTTTAAGCCAGTCCAAACAAAAAGGTGCAGGCATTTTTTGGTTAAAAAATGTGCAATTTTGTAGCTTTCAACATTGAGGGCTGAGTATTCAGAACCACTAGGCCAAAATGAAACCATATAGGTTGGAAAGGCAACAAAATTCCACACTTAGTGAGACCAAACTCAATATGCCTAGCCATTTTTGAAACCACCTTTAAGCCAGTCCAAACAAAAAGGTACATTCATTTTTTGGTTAAAAAATGTGCGATTCTGTAGCTTTCAACATTGAGGGCTGAGTATTCAGAACAACTAGGCCAAAATGAAACCATATAGGTTGGAAAGGCAATAAAATTCCCCACTTAGTGAGACCAAACTCAATATGCCTAGCCATTTTTGAAACCACCTTTAAGCCAGTCCAAACAAAAAGGTACATGCTTTTTTTGGTTAAAAAATGTGCGATTTTGTAGCTTTCAACATTGAGGGCTGAGTATTCAGAACCACTAGGCCAAAATGAAACCATATAGGTTGGAAAGCCAACAAAATTCCCCACTTAGTGAGACCAAACTCAATATGCCTAGCCATTTTTGAAACCACCTTTAAGCCAGTCCAAACAAAAAGGTACATGCATTTTTTGGTTAAAAAATGTGCGATTTTGTAGCTTTCAACATTGAGGGCTGAGTATTCAGAACAACTAGGCCAAAATGAAACCATATAGGTTGGAAAGCCAACAAAATTCCCCACTTAGTGAGACCAAACTCAATATGCCTAGCCATTTTTGAAACCACCTTTAAGCCAGTCCAAACAAAAAGGTACATGCATCTTCTGGTTAAAAAATGTGCGATTTTGTAGCTTTCAACATTGAGGGCTGAGTATTCAGAACAACTAGGCCAAAATGAAACCATATAGGTTGGAAAGCCAACAAAATTCCCCACTTAGTGAGACCAAACTCAATATGCCTAGCCATTTTTGAAACCACCTTTAAGCCAGTCCAAACAAAAAGGTACATGCATTTTTTGGTTAAAAATGTGCGATTCTGTAGCTTTCAACA
This sequence comes from Platynereis dumerilii, assembly GCA_026936325.1. NCBI lineage: Eukaryota > Metazoa > Annelida > Polychaeta > Phyllodocida > Nereididae > Platynereis > Platynereis dumerilii. The sequence goes on along the minus strand of JAPTHN010000002.1, from coordinate 76,247,498 downwards.
TTGAGGGCTGAGTATTCAGAACCACTAGGCCAAAATGAAACCATATAGGTTGGAAAGCCAACAAAATTCCCCACTTAGTGAGACCAAACTCAATATGCCTAGCCATTTTTGAAACCACCTTTAAGCCAGTCCAAACAAAAAGGTACATGCATTTTTTGGTTAAAAAATGTGCGATTTTGTAGCTTTCAACATTGAGGGCTGAGTATTCAGAACCACTAGGCCAAAATGAAACCATATAGGTTGGAAAGCCAACAAAATTCCCCACTTAGTGAGACCAAACTCAATATGCCTAGCCATTTTTGAAACCACCTTTAAGCCAGTCCAAACAAAAAGGTACATGCATCTTTTGGTTAAAAAATGTGCGATTTTGTAGCTTTCAACATTGAGGGCTGAGTATTCAGAACCACTAGGCCAAAATGAAACCATATAGGTTGTAAAGCCAACAAAATTCCCCACTTAGTGAGACCAAACTCAATATGCCTAGCCATTTTTGAAACCACCTTTAAGCCAGTCCAAACAAAGAGGTACATGCATTTTTTGGCTACAAAATGTGCGATTTTGTAGCTTTCAACATTGAGGGCTGAGTATTCAGAACAACTAGGCCAAAATGAAACCATATAGGTTGGAAAGCCAACAAAATTCCCCACTTAGTGAGACCAAACTCAATATGCCTAGCCATTTTTGAAACCACCTTTAAGCCAGTCCAAACAAAAAGGTGCAGGCATTTTTTGGTTAAAAATGTGCAATTTTGTAGCTTTCAACATTGAGGGCTGAGTATTCAGAACCACTAGGCCAAAATGAAACCATATAGGTTGGAAAGGCAATAAAATTCCCCACTTAGTGAGACCAAACTCAATATGCCTAGCCATTTTTGAAACCACCTTTAAGCCAGTCCAAACAAAAAGGTACATGCTTTTTTTGGTTAAAAAATGTGCGATTTTGTAGCTTTCAACATTGAGGGCTGAGTATTCAGAACCACTAGGCCAAAATGAAACCATATAGGTTGGAAAGCCAACAAAATTCCCCACTTAGTGAGACCAAACTCAATATGCCTAGCCATTTTTGAAACCACCTTTAAGCCAGTCCAAACAAAAAGGTACATGCATTTTTTGGTTAAAAAATGTGCGATTTTGTAGCTTTCAACATTGAGGGCTGAGTATTCAGAACCACTAGGCCAAAATGAAACCATATAGGTTGGAAAGCCAACAAAATTCCCCACTTAGTGAGACCAAACTCAATATGCCTAGCCATTTTTGAAACCACCTTTAAGCCAGTCCAAACAAAAAGGTACATGCATCTTTTGGTTAAAAAATGTGCGATTCTGTAGCTTTCAACATTGAGGGCTGAGTATTCAGAACCACTAGGCCAAAATGAAACCATATAGGTTGGAAAGGCAATAAAATTCCCCACTTAGTGAGACCAAACTCAATATGCCTAGCCATTTTTGAAACCACCTTTAAGCCAGTCCAAACAAAAAGGTACATGCATTTTTTGGCTACAAAATGTGCAATTTTGTAGCTTTCAACATTGAGGGCTGAGTATTCAGAACCACTAGGCCAAAATGAAACCATATAGGTTGGAAAGCCAACAAAATTCCCCACTTAGTGAGACCAAACTCAATATGCCTAGCCATTTTTGAAACCACCTTTAAGCCAGTCCAAACAAAAAGGTGCAGGCATTTTTTGGTTAAAAAATGTGCAATTTTGTAGCTTTCAACATTGAGGGCTGAGTATTCAGAACAACTAGGCCAAAATGAAACCATATAGGTTGGAAAGGCAACAAAATTCCACACTTAGTGAGACCAAACTCAATATGCCTAGCCATTTTTGAAACCACCTTTAAGCCAGTCCAAACAAAAAGGTACATTCATTTTTTGGTTAAAAAATGTGCGATTCTGTAGCTTTCAACATTGAGGGCTGAGTATTCAGAACAACTAGGCCAAAATGAAACCATATAGGTTGGAAAGGCAATAAAATTCCCCACTTAGTGAGACCAAACTCAATATGCCTAGCCATTTTTGAAACCACCTTTAAGCCAGTCCAAACAAAAAGGTACATGCTTTTTTTGGTTAAAAAATGTGCGATTTTGTAGCTTTCAACATTAAGGGCTGAGTATTCAGAACCACTAGGCCAAAATGAAACCATATAGGTTGGAAAGCCAACAAAATTCCCCACTTAGTGAGACCAAACTCAATATGCCTAGCCATTTTTGAAACCACCTTTAAGCCAGTCCAAACAAAAAGGTACATGCATTTTTTGGTTAAAAAATGTGCGATTTTGTAGCTTTCAACATTGAGGGCTGAGTATTCAGAACCACTAGGCCAAAATGAAACCATATAGGTTGGAAAGCCAACAAAATTCCCCACTTAGTGAGACCAAACTCAATATGCCTAGCCATTTTTGAAACCACCTTTAAGCCAGTCCAAACAAAAAGGTACATGCATCTTTTGGTTAAAAAATGTGCGATTTTGTAGCTTTCAACATTGAGGGCTGAGTATTCAGAACAACTAGGCCAAAATGAAACCATATAGGTTGGAAAGCCAACAAAATTCCCCACTTAGTGAGACCAAACTCAATATGCCTAGCCATTTTTGAAACCACCTTTAAGCCAGTCCAAACAAAAAGGTACATGCATTTTTTGGTTAAAAATGTGCGATTCTGTAGCTTTCAACATTGAGGGCTGAGTATTCAGAACAACTAGGCCAAAATGAAACCATATAGGTTGGAAAGCCAACAAAATTCCACACTTCGTGAGAGAGAACTCAATATGCCTAGCCATTTTTGAAACCACCTTTAAGCCAGTCCAAACAAAAAGGTACATGCATTTTTTGGTTAAAAATGTGCGATTCTGTAGCTTTCAACATTGAGGGCTGAGTATTCAGAACCACTAGGCCAAAATGAAACCATGTAGGTTGGAAAGGCAACAAAATTCCCCACTTAGTGAGACCAAACTCAATATGCCTAGCCATTTCTGAAACCACCTTTAAGCCAGTCCAAACAAAAAATTACATGCATTTTTTGGTTAAAAAATGTGCGATTTTGTAGCTTTCAACATTGAGGGCTGAGTATTCAGAACAACTAGGCCAAAATGAAACCATATAGGTTGGAAAGCCAACAAAATTCCCCACTTAGTGAGACCAAACTCAATATGCCTAGCCATTTTTGAATCCACCTTTAAGCCAGTCCAAACAAAAAGGTACATGCATTTTTTGGTTAAAAAATGTGCGATTCTGTAGCTTTCAACATTGAGGGCTGAGTATTCAGAACAACTAGGCCAAAATGAAACCATATAGGTTGGAAAGGCAACAAAATTCCCCACTTAGTGAGACCAAACTCAATATGCCTAGCCATTTTTGAAACCACCTTTAAGCCAGTCCAAACAAAAAGGTACATGCATTTTTTGGTTAAAAAATGTGCGATTTTGTAGCTTTCAACATTGAGGGCTGAGTATTCAGAACCACTAGGCCAAAATGAAACCATATAGGTTGGAAAGCCAACAAAATTCCCATCTTAGTGAGACCAAACTCAATATGCCTAGCCATTTTTGAAACCACCTTTAAGCCAGTCCAAACAAAAAGGTACATGCATCTTTTGGTTAAAAAATGTGCGATTTTGTAGCTTTCAACATTGAGGGCTGAGTATTCAGAACCACTAGGCCAAAATGAAACCATATAGGTTGTAAAGCCAACAAAATTCCCCACTTAGTGAGACCAAACTCAATATGCCTAGCCATTTTTGAAACCACCTTTAAGCCAGTCCAAACAAAAAGATGCCGGAATTTTTTGGTTAAAAAATGTGCGATTTTGTAGCTTTCAACATTGAGGGCTGAGTATTCAGAACCACTAGGCCAAAATGAAACCATATAGGTTGGAAAGCCAACAAAATTCCCCACTTAGTGAGACCAAACTCAATATGCCTAGCCATTTTTGAAACCACCTTTAAGCCACTCCAAACAAAAAGGTACATGCATTTTTTGGTTAAAAAATGTGCGATTTTGTAGCTTTCAACATTGAGGGCTGAGTATTCAGAGACACTAGGCCAAAATGAAACCATATAGGTTGGAAAGCAACAAAATTCCCCACTTAGTGAGACCAAACTCAATATGCCTAGCCATTTTTGAAACCACCTTTAAGCCACTCCAAACAAAAAGGTGCAGGCATTTTTTGGTTTAAAAATGTGCAATTTTGTAGCTTTCAACATTGAGGGCTGAGTATTCAGAACCACTAGGCCAAAATGAAACCATATAGGTTGGAAAGCCAACAAAATTCCACACTTAGTGAGAGAGAACTCAATATGCCTAGCCATTTTTGAAACCACCTTTAAGCCACTCCAAACAAAAAGGTGCAGGCATTTTTTGGTTAAAAAATGTGCGATTTTGTAGCTTTTAACATTGAGGGCTGAGTATTCAGAACCAAGAAGCATGCATGTTTTGTTGAAAAATGTGCGATTTTTCAACTTTCAACATTGCTGGCTGAATATTCATAACCATTGCGCCATAATGAAACCATATAGGTTGGAAAGCCAACAAAATTCCCTACTTAGCCAGGCCACACTCAATATGCCTAGCTATTTTTGAATCCACCTTTAAGCCAGTCCAAGGAGAGAGAAGCATGATTTTTTTTTTAAACCACCTTTAAGCCAGTCCGACCAGAAAGAATAATACATATTTTTTTAATTTGCAATTTTTTAACTTTCAACATTATGACCAGTAAATCCTGTGCGAAGCCCCTCTGGTTTGTATGAAGCACAGGGGCTTTATAGACGGACAGACAATTAGACAGCTAGACAGCTAGACAGACAGACAGACAGACAGACCGACAAATACTTTATTGACCTGTGTAAAAGATATACAACCAGCACAATATGAGCTTACAAGTCATCAAAACAATTCAAAAGTAAATTTAACGACAAATTTTCTAGAAACTACAGTATCAATACATTTATAATCACATATTTACATTATTTAAACAACAAACTTCTTCTTCTATGAAAAGCTTTAAACACATATTCTGCGGTAAATTTAACTAAATCTTTGGACATCAACAATTTAAATTTTTCTTGTAATGATAAAAAGTAAAAATTTCTGCTATTTCCCCCCATTTCTTTCGTTGATTATTGCACATTTTTCACAATTATTGCAAATATACGATTATTGTACATATCTTCATGACTGTTGTTGCAAAAGGAGTGATTTCAGTCCCAAATTTGTGCAAGGTATAGATTGTATGACTGATACCAGAGAAGCTTCATAGTAAGAAATGTTTAAGAAAATCTAGAAAATGTTTTGCAATTATCATTTTAAAATTCCTGCTATTATGCGCAATTTCCGCATTGAATATATAAATATTATATTGAGATTCATCAAGTTTTGCATAAGTACTAAATTATTGTAAAATAAATTTATTTTTTTGGTGAATTTCACTTTATTCATTCATCCTTTTTGAGAATTGAACTTTATGACAGGCAGACAGACAAATTCTTTATTTAAAAAATAAACACCCAGCCCTACCTGGGCTTACAAGTCATCAAAACATTTCAAAAGTAACTTTTACAACAAATTTTCTTTAAACTACAATATTAAAACATTAATATAACCACATCTTTACATCATTTACGACTTGTTCTATGAAAAGCTTTACCATGGTAAACAAATATTCTGATGTAAATTTAACTAAATCTTTGGATTATGCATAAGTGACACAAATTCAACTTATCATGTCACATTCATTCATGATGGGCTATAAGTTGTAAATTAACATAGTCACTGCTTCCAAGGCTCCTTGGCCAACTTGGCCAAATAAGCAGAATACAAGATTGAAATGTTGATTTCAAATGATTTTCATGGTAAACATAAAGTTTCTGAATCTAATCTGAGCTGAATCTGCATATTATTACATGATTGTGAATAAAAAGTCAGCCGCCTTACACTGAAGTCAGCCGCCATAAACCGATTCACCTCTTTGCACTTTAATAGATCATTGACCTGTCTGACTTGCTGAGGAACAACTTTTGATCGTCCGCTGCAAAACCCATATTTTTGCCCGGAAAGTCGTCTCCACGACGTCCCGGCCACCTAGCGGAAATGCGGTGAAATAAAAGTTCGTTATGATGGCAAATAATCACAACCGCACTCATTTTATTGACGGCCTACTTCAACATTGGCGGCTGAGTACGCTAATGACGGCTAGCGCAATTTAACGACGGCTCACTTCAAAGTAGTGATAACCAGTATAATCATCATGCATACATCGTACCACATTGAAATGAGCCCTCAATGTTGGCCGCCATTAGCGGTAAAAGATAATAGCCGCACCACAGCCTATCTGGTGTCCTGGAGAGTTCCGTTTCACCGCAAAATCGTAAGAGGGCGCCGCGGGACGAACTAATTGCCGGACTAATAAAATGGGTATACAATTTGCAGCCTGCTCAAAGAAATCGATAAAATTGAAGGATAGATCCATCTGCAGGTTACCATTTGCAGTTGTTCCTACTTTTTTGTTTCTTTTACTTGTCGATGAACACTGTGACTAGTCACCTGTTTTTAAATGGCGCCTAGTAGCGCTTCTTAACTGTTTTTACCTAGTCAAATTCTTTACATATCTTAGTCTTTTTATTAGATGGTACATTATTTACCCATCTTTTATATGCGGACGACATAGTTCTTATTTCGGAATCAGCTGAAGGCCTGCAAAATAGCATAGACTCTCTTCATAAATTTTGTGCCAAATGGCATCTAATTGTAAACACATCAAAGACTAAAGTCATGCAAATTGGCGTAAAAAACCACAATCATTTCCAGTATAACAGTGAGCAAATTGAAAATGTTGAAATATTTAAATACTTAGGACATACCATTTGTAATCAAAGAAACATTCATAAAAAGATGGCAGATTACATAGCAACACAAGCCCAGAAGGCACTTTTTACATTATATGGGCGCATGAAACCCTCTCTGGGTCACATATCCCCGTCACTTGCCCTAAAAATGTTTGATAGTTATGTACTTCCAATCCTTGAATATAACAGTGCCTTTTGGTCTGGCGCGGCAGAAATCCCCCAAATTGAGAAGATACAAATTAGCTTTCTTAAACATGTTCTCAATGTGAGACGGCAGACGCCAACACTAGCTGTGTATGCAGAAACAGGAAGATTTCCTCTAAAGATAAGGCAACAGATAATTGGAGTAAACTATTGGGCTAAAGTTAAAAATCTACCAAGTGATGATATCTTACATAAATGCTTAAATATACAGATAAATAATCACAATGCTGGTCAGAACAACTGGTACAGCAAGATAGCAAAAATAATGACAAATGCTAACATTGCCTGGCTAACCAAAGAGCCTTGCAAGATTATAAAGGAAATCAAACTTAGACTATATTCAGAGGAACAGTCCAGAATTTTGAATGAAATTAATAACTCAGATAAATTTCCCAAACTGCGCACTTATAAAATTTTCAAGACAAGTTACTGTCTAGAACCGTATCTGAATCTAAACCTCTCAAAGAAAACATACAGCAACATTGCCAGATTCAGAGTAAGCTCTCATAATCTAAAAATTGAAACAGGTAGACATAACATACCCAAAATTCCGATAGAACAGAGAAAGTGTGAGAAATGTAATACTGACAGTATAGAAGACGAGATTCACTGTCTCTTAATTTGTACTTATAACAATATCCCTAGAGTAGAGCTTCTTGACAGCGTTAGTTGCCTTATGCCCAACCTAAGTATTCTCGATAAAAGTGAACAATTTATTGCACTGATGTCAGATAAAAGACCGGAGATAATACAGGCGATAGGTCGTTACCTTAATAGAGTAATGTAAGTGTAGCTAAGAAATTAATGATTCAAAATTTAAAGTGTATATTTTACATATTTTAGGTGTGTTGCTGTGCCTCCCTACATGTTGAGTAGAAATTTCCGAACCTTGACTTTGGACTATTTGCTAAAGAAATTTTGTTGAATGAACTTGTGAATTAACTATATAAATGCCTTTTATTATTTTATATTTTATTTTATATTGTAACTGTCTGAATGCTATATATATGTGTATGTAGGGCATGTTTACAGAATACATTAAATTGTTTGTAGCATTTGTATTTTATTTTGATACTAATTAGATTGACTGAAATGACATCTGTAATTTGATATTGAAACTCTGAATTGGGACTCTTTTTAAAGTATCAGAAATTTACCATTTTATGTTATGTATTCTAGATGTAACCACTAGAACTGGGACCAGTATTGTAAAATTTTATATACTTAATTGCATTTTAACTCTCTGTAGTCTGTAGATTAGTGTAGACATTGATTTTGCTGACACATGTATCTCTTTTGATATCCAGTTTGTCTAATAAAAGTTTATATATATTTATTTAGTCCTACTTTTGTTTTTGTTATATGTTATAATTTAGTTCTTAGATAGTCGGATTACTAGCCTCATGGCTAATGTTTGTATTTATTTCCAATGCGACTATAAATAAATTGATTTGATTTGATTTGATTTGTGAGGTAATTTGAGCTCACACAGACCTGTGCCAGTGAATGAATACACCTTGAATCACTGATCATATAATTATTTCCATGTTAACGTAGAAGGCATGTTGATAGGCCTAGGCATGGCTGGAAAGAGTAGGGAATTCGGGCATGTCATTGCCTGGAAATTCTAAATATCACTGGAAATGAAAAGAAAGGTCCAAATTTGATTTTGAGTAGTCGCATGATTCACAATCATTTCATGAATTCTATGATAGGGAATGGCTCAGAAACGTGACCTTTTCTTACATTAAGGGACCTTGAAAAGACAATTTTCAATATATATATTTACATGAAACAAAATTATTCCTAATCTAGATATGTGTGCGCATCTGGTATTTTCATTAATCTTAAGAAATCTGTGCCGGTTATATTATTTTCGGCTGAATATTTCCAGGAAATCATATAATTTTTTTAATAGTTTCAATTATTTTGGCCTAAAAAATTTTTAAAAAATGCTATTTTCTAAGGCTTTAATACAACTGGATATGTTGTGTCTTGTTGTTTGATGTTGACATCACCTATTGCTAATATATTTGAAATTTACAAATTTTTAAGAATTTTTGCCACGGATTTTGTTACTGTATAGGCCAATTTCAATTAAGCGTAACGGAATCACATCAGACGGCGTGACGGAATCACACAATTTTCTTCCGAACCTTGTCCCAAAGAGGGCAGCTCAACTCTCATCTGTGCAATCTCAAACATAATTGATCTTAAAATGTTTTTAGAGTATATCCCTGGGATGATCACGGTCAGTCTATCTTTTCCATAGTTGGAGCAGTTTTCTTAAATTAGACAATGAAATCAAAAAGTAACAAAACTTGCTGTTTTTGTCCGTGATTCCGTTACGCTGTGTTCAACCTGTTGTAAAAAACTGCTCGGGCTGATCACAGACATTCTATGTATCACAAATGTTAGTTCATATTCATTGAAGTCAAAATAGATCACTAAGTCATAATTTCTGCAAACACAAATTTTTTGATGCATCATGAAAGTGTAATTTTTGTGATTTTTCTGTGATTCCGTTACCATGGAATTCATGATTTGTGGAAATTTTTTCGCACTTGGTAAAATTGCCTGGAAACTGACATTTTTTCCAGCCCTGGGGCCTAGGCCTACAAGTACATTATATATTGTCATAATACAAATAGCACAGCAGAAGACACAGCTGAGCTGTAACTGTAATTTAGTGTGGGGGTTGGGGAGATGGTGACAGCCACAATTTTTTTTATATCAATAAAAGGTTTGTTGCATCTGCATTGAGGGGGCGACCATCAGGTATCCGAGGGTGGTGGGGGCATGAAGTTCTCCTCAGCGTGAGATTAATTATTTATTTTAAGGTCATGGTGGCACCGTGGCAGTATTCCTATTTATTCCTAAATCAAGCAACAGCTAGTTAAGAAAAAACCCTGTTATTTATTTAAAGACTGCCCAAAAGGAATTTTTCATTTGGTCAAAGCAAAGCAAGAAATAATTTATTTTTAAAAAGTCAAATTGCCCCTCCCCAATATTAAATGGTCACCCCAAACAGCAAACGCCCAATTATAAGCTCTTCTAAATGAATCTCAAAGGATTTACCGCGGAAGGGCAATAATTTAGCAAATATTTGATGGTGAGGAATCTAATAGGCCTATAATTGGTCAAATTTTTCTGTGTCCAATTTCAAATACTGCTATAATAAGACACCCAAGCACCCACATTGAAATGCGGCACATGTCTCACAGATTTTTAAGCAAAAGAATACAACAATTCTATATTTTGGACAGGCCGAACTGTTATTTTAAAAAGGCTAGGCACATTGAAATTGGCCTACATTTCAAAATGGTAATTTAGTTGGCTTTCTCACCCATATGGCTTCATTTTGGCCCAATGGTTCTGAGAACCCAGCCCTCAATATTGAAACGTGACACTGACACATCTCAGATTTTTTAGCAAAAAATGCATGCGCTTTTTAGTTACGACTGTTCACTGGCCTGAGGGTTGTTTCAAAAATGGCTAGGCATATTGAGTTTGGCCTGACTAAGTAGGGAGTTTTGTAGGTTTTCCAACCTATATGGTTTCATTTTGGCGCAATGATTCTGAATACTCAGCCATCAATGTTGAAAGGTGAAAAATCTCACATTTTTTAACAAAAAAAAATGCATACATCTCTCTGTGTGGACTGGCTTAAAGGTGGTTTCAAAAATGGCTGGGCATATTGAGTTTTGCCTGACTAAGTTGGGAATTTTGTTGGCTTTCCAACCTATGTGGTTTCATTTTGGCGCAATGGTTCTGAATATTCAGCCAGCAATGTTGAAAGGTAAAAAATCGCACATTTTTCAAAGAAAAAATTCCTGCTTCTTTCTCCTTGGACAGGCTTAAAGGTGGTTTAAAAAATGGCTAGGCATATTGAGTTTGGCCTGACTAAGTTGGGAATTTTGTTGGCTTTCCAACCTATATGGTTTCATTTTGGCGCAATGGTTCTGAATACTAGCCATCAATGTTGAAAGTTGAAAAATCGCACATTTTTCAACAAAAAAACGCATGGTTTTTTCTCCTTGGACTGGCTTAAAGGTGGTTTAAAAAATGGCTAGGCATATTGAGTTTGGCCTGACTAAGTAGGGAATTTTGTTGGCTTTCCAACCTATATGGTTTCATTTTGGCAAAATGGTTCTGAATACTCAGCCAGCAATGTTGAAAGTTGAAAAATCGCACATTTTTCAACAAAAAAATGCATGGTTTTTTCTCGTTGGTCTGGCTTAAAGGTGGTTTCAAAAATAGCTAGGCATATTGAGTTTGGCCTGACTAAATAGGCAATTTTGTTGGCTTCACAACCTATATGGTTTCATTTTGGCGCAATGGTTCTGAATACTCAGTCAGCAATGTTGAAAAGTGAAAAATCGCACAATTTTCAACAAAAAAATGCATGGTTCTTTCTCCTTGGACTGGCTTAAAGGTGGTTTAAAAAATGGCTAGCCATATTGAGTTTGGCCTGACTAAGTAGGGAATTTTGTTGGCTTTCCAACCTATATGGTTTCATTTTGGCGCAATGGTTCTGAATACTCAGCCAGCAATGTTGAAAGTTGAAAAATCGCACATTTTTCAACAAAAAAATGCAAGCTTCTTTCTCCTTAGACTGGCTTAAAGGTGGTTTCAAAAATGGCTAGGCATATTGAGTTTGGCCTGACTAAGTAAGACATTTTGTTGGCTTTCCAACCGATATGGTTTCGTTTTGGCGCAATGGTTCTGAATTCTCAGCCAGCAATGTTGAAAGGTAAAAAATTGACATTTTTCAACAAAAAAATGCATGCTTCTTTCTCCTTGGACTGGCTTAAAGGTGGTTTCAAAAATGGCTAGGCATATTGAGTTTTGCCTGACTAAGTAGGGAATTTTGTTGGCTTTCCAACCTATATGGTTTCATTTTGGCGCAATGGTTCTGAATACTCAGCCAGCAATGTTGAATGTTGAAAAATCGCACATTTTTCAACAAAAAACGCATGCTTCGTTCTCCTTGGACTGGCTTAAAGGTGGTTTAAAAAATGGCTAGGCATATTGAGTTTGGCCTGACTAAGTAGGGAATTTTGTTGGCTTTCCAACCCATATGGTTTCATTTTGGCGCAATGGTTCTGAATACTCAGCCAGCAATGTTGAAAGTTGAAAAATCGCACATTTTTCAACAAAAAAATGCATGGTTCTTTCTCCTTAGACTGGCTTAAAGGTGGTTTAAAAAATGGCTAGGCATATTGAGTTTGGCCTGACTAAGTAGGGAATTTTGTTGGCTTTCCAACCTATATGGTTTCATTTTGGCGCAATGGTTCTGAATACTCAGCCAGCAATGTTGAAAGTTGAAAAATCGCACATTTTTCAACAAAAAAATGCATGGTTCTTTCTCCTTGGACTGGCTTAAAGGTGGTTTCAAAAATAGCTAGGCATATTGAGTTTTGCCTGACTAAGTAGGGAATTTTGTTGGCTTTCCAACCTATATGGTTTCATTTTGACGCTATGGTTCTGAATACTCAGCCAGCAATGTTGAAAGTTGAAAAATCGCACATTTTTCTGCAAACAAAATGCATGATTCTTTCTCCTTGGACTGGCTTAAAGGTGGTTTCAAAAATGGCTAGGCATATTGAGTTTTGCTTGACTAAGTAGGGAATTTTGTTGGCTTTCCAACCTATATGGTTTCATTTTGGCGCAATGGTTCTGAATACTCAGCCAGCAATGTTGAAAGTTGAAAAATCGCACATTTTTCAACAAAAAAATGCATGGTTCTTTCTCCTTAGACTGGCTTAAAGGTGGTTTAAAAAATGGCTAGGCATATTGAGTTTGGCCTGACTAAGTAGGGAATTTTGTTGGCTTTCCAACCTATATGGTTTCATTTTGGCGCAATGGTTCTGAATACTCAGCCAGCAATGTTGAAAGGTAAAAAATTGACATTTTTCAACAACAAAATGCATGGTTTTTTCTCCTTGGACTGGCTTAAAGGTGGTTTCAAAAATGGCTAGGCATATTGAGTTTGGCCTCACTAAGTAGGGAATTTTGTTGGCTTTCCAACCTATATGGTTTCATTTTGGCGCAATGGTTCTGAATACTCAGCCAGCAATGTTGAAAGGTAAGAAATTGCCATTTTTCAACAAAAAAATGCATGCTTCTTTCTCCTTGGACTGGCTTAAAGGTGGTTTCAAAAATGGCTAGGCATATTGAGTTTTGCCTGACTAAGTAGGGAATTTTGTTGGCTTTCCAACCTATATGGTTTCATTTTGGCGCAATGGTTCTGAATACTCAGCCAGCAATGTTGAAAGTTGAAAAATTGCACATTTTTCAACAAAAAAATGCATGGTTCTTTCTCCTTGGACTGGCTTAAAGGTGGTTTCAAAAATAGCTAGGCATATTGAGTTTTGCCTGACTAAGTAGGGAATTTTGTTGGCTTTCCAACCTATATGGTTTCATTTTGGCGCAATGGTTCTGAATACTCAGCCAGCAATGTTGAAAGGTAAAAAATCGCACATTTTTCAACAAAAAAATGCATGGTTTTTTCTCGTTAGACTGGCTTAAAGGTGGTTTAAAAAATGGCTAGGCATATTGAGTTTGGCCTGACTAAGTAGGGAATTTTGTTGGCTTTCCAACCTATATGGTTTCATTTTGGCGCAATGGTTCTGAATACTCAGCCAGCAATGTTGAAAGTTGAAAAATCGCACATTTTTCAACAAAAAAATGCATGGTTCTTTCTCCTTGGACTGGCTTAAAGGTTGTTTCAAAAATAGCTAGGCATATTGAGTTTTGCCTGACTAAGTAGGGAATTTTGTTGGCTTTCCAACCTATATGGTTTCATTTTGGCGCAATGGTTCTGAATACTCAGCCAGCAATGTTGAAAGGTAAAAAATTGACATTTTTCAACAAAAAAATGCATGCTTCTTTCTCCTTGGACTGGCTTAAAGGTGGTTTAAAAAATGGCTAGCCATATTGAGTTTGGCCTGACTAAGTAGGGAATTTTATGGCTTTCCAACCTATATGGTTTCATTTTGGCGCAATGGTTCTGAATACTCAGCCAGCAATGTTGAATGTTGAAAAATCGCACATTTTTCAACAAAAAAATGCAAGCTTCTTTCTCCTTAGACTGGCTTAAAGGTGGTTTAAAAAATGGCTAGGCATATTGAGTTTGGCCTGACTAAGTAGGGAATTTTGTTGGCTTTCCAACCTATATGGTTTCATTTTGGCGCAATGGTTCTGAATACTCAGCCAGCAATGTTGAATGTTGAAAAATCGCACATTTTTCAACAAAAAAATGCATGCTTCTTTCCCTTGGACTGGCTTAAAGGTGGTTTAAAAAATGGCAAGGCATATTGAGTTTTGCCTGACTAAGTAGGGAATTGTGTTGGCTTTCCAACCCATATGGTTTCATTTTGGCGCAATGGTTCTGAATACTCAGCCAGCAATGTTGAAATTTGAAAAATCGCACATTTTTCAAGAAAAAAATGCATGCTTCTTTCTCCTTGGACTGGCTTAAAGGTGGTTTCAAAAATGCCTAGGCATAGTGAGTTTGGCCTGACTAAGTAGAAAATTTTGTTGGCTTTCAAATCTATATGGTTTCATTTTGGCGCAATGGTTCTGAATACTCAGCCAGCAATGTTGAAAGTTGAAAAATCGCACATTTTTCAAGAAAAAAATGCATGCTTCTTTCTCCTTGGACTGGCTTAAAGGTAGTTCCAAAAATGCCTAGGCATAGTGAGTTTGGCCTGACTAAGTAGAAAATTTTGTTGGCTTTCAAATCTATATGGTTTCATTTTGGCGCAATGGTTCTGAATACTCAGCCAGCAATGTTGAAAGTTGAAAAATCGCACATTTTTCAACCAAAAAATGCATGCTTCTTTCTCCTTGGACTGGCTCAAAGATGGTTTCAAAAATGGCTAGGCATATTTAGTTTTATCTGACTAAGTAGGGAATTTTGTTGGCTTTCCAACCTATATGGTTTCATTTTGGCGCAATGGTTTTGAATATTCAGCCAGCAATGTTGAAAGTTGAAAAATCGCACATTTTCAACCAAAAAATGCATGCTTCTTTCTCCTTGGACTGGCTCGAAGGTGGTTTCAAAAATGGCTAGGCATATTGAGTTTGGACTAAGTAGGGAATTTTGTTGGCTTTCCAACCTATATGGTTTCATTTTGGCGCAATGGATCTGAATACTCAGCAAGCAATGTTGAAAAGTGAAAAATCGCACATTTTTCAACAAAAAAATGCATGGTTCTTTCTCGTTGGTCTGGCTTAAAGGTGGTTTCAAAAATAGCTAGGCATATTGAGTTTGGCCTGACTAAATAGGCAATTATGTTGGCTTTCCAACCTATATGGTTTCATTTTGGCGCAATGGTTCTGAATACTCAGCCAGCAATGTTGAATGTTGAAAAATCGCACATTTTTCAACAAAAAAACGCATGCTTCTTTCTCCTTGGACTGGCTTAAAGGTGGTTTAAAAAATGGCTAGGCATATTGAGTTTGGCCTGACTAAGTAGGGAATTTTGTTGGCTTTCCAACCCATATGGTTTCATTTTGGCGCAATGGTTCTGAATACTCAGCCAGCAATGTTGAAAGTTGAAAAATCGCACATTTTTCAACAAAAAAATGCATGGTTCTTTCTCCTTAGACTGGCTTAAAGGTGGTTTAAAAAATGGCTAGGCATATTGAGTTTTGCCTGACTAAGTAGGGAATTTTGTTGGCTTTCCAACCTATATGGTTTCGTTTTGGCGCAATGGTTCTGAATACTCAGCCAGCAATGTTGAAAGTTGAAAAATCGCACATTTTTCAACAAAAAAATGCATGGTTCTTTCTCCTTGGACTGGCTTAAAGGTGGTTTCAAAAATAGCTAGGCATATTGAGTTTTGCCTGACTAAGTAGGGAATTTTGTTGGCTTTCCAACCTATATGGTTTCATTTTGACGCTATGGTTCTGAATACTCAGCCAGCAATGTTGAAAGTTGAAAAATCGCACATTTTTCTGCAAACAAAATGCATGATTCTTTCTCCTTGGACTGGCTTAAAGGTGGTTTCAAAAATGGCTAGGCATATTGAGTTTTGCTTGACTAAGTAGGGAATTTTGTTGGCTTTCCAACCTATATGGTTTCATTTTGGCGCAATGGTTCTGAATACTCAGCCAGCAATGTTGAAAGTTGAAAAATCGCACATTTTTCAACAAAAAAATGCATGGTTCTTTCTCCTTAGACTGGCTTAAAGGTGGTTTAAAAAATGGCTAGGCATATTGAGTTTGGCCTGACTAAGTAGGGAATTTTGTTGGCTTTCCAACCTATATGGTTTCATTTTGGCGCAATGGTTCTGAATACTCAGCCAGCAATGTTGAAAGTTGAAAAATCGCACATTTTTCAACAAAAAAATGCATGATTCTTTCTCCTTGGACTGGCTTAAAGGTGGTTTCAAAAATAGCTAGGCATATTGAGTTTTGCCTGACTAAGTAGGGAATTTTGTTGGCTTTCCAACCTATATGGTTTCATTTTGGCGCAATGGTTCTGAGTACTCAGCCAGCAATGTTGAAAGTTGAAAAATCGCACATTTTTCAACAAAAAAATGCATGGTTCTTTCTCCTTAGACTGGCTTAAAGGTGGTTTAAAAAATGGCTAGGCATATTGAGTTTGGCCTGACTAAGTAGGGAATTTTGTTGGCTTTCCAACCTATATGGTTTCATTTTGGCGCAATGGTTCTGAATACTCAGCCAGCAATGTTGAAAGTTGAAAAATCGCACATTTTTCAACAAAAATATGCATGGTTCTTTCTCCTTGGACTGGCTTAAAGGTGGTTTCAAAAATGGCTAGGCATATTGAGTTTGGCCTGATTAAGTTGGGAATTTTGTTGGCTTTCCAACCTATATGGTTTCATTTTGGCGCATTGGTTCTGAATACTCAGCCAGCAATGTTGAAAGTTGAAAAATCGCACATTTTTCAAGAAAAAAATCCATGCTTCTTTCTCCTTGGACTGGCTTAAAGGTGGTTTCAAAAATGCCTAGGCATAGTGAGTTTTGCCTGACTAAGTAGAAAATTTTGTTGGCTTTCAAATCTATATGGTTTCATTTTGGCGCAATGGTTCTGAATACTCAGCCAGCAATGTTGAAAGTTGAAAAATCGCACATTTTTCAAGAAAAAAATCCATGTTTCTTTCTCCTTGGACTGGCTTAAAGGTAGTTTCAAAAATGCCTAGACATAGTGAGTTTGGCCTGACTAAGTAGAAAATTTTGTTGGCTTTCAAATCTATATGGTTTCATTTTGGCGCAATGGTTCTGAATACTCAGCCAGCAATGTTGAAAGTTGATGAATCGCACATTTTTCAATCAAAAAATGCATGCTTCTTTCTCCTTGGACTGGCTCAAAGGTGGTTTCAAAAATGGCTAGGCATATTGAGTTTTGTCTGACTAAGTAGGGAATTTTGTTGGCTTTCCAACCTATATGGTTTCATTTTGGCGCAATGGTTTTGAATATTCAGCCAGCAATGTTGAAAGTTGAAAAATCGCACATTTTCAACCAAAAAATGCATGCTTCTTTCTCCTTGGACTGGCTCGAAGGTGGTTTCAAAAATGGCTAGGCATATTGAGTTTGGACTAAGTAGGGAATTTTGTTGGCTTTCCAACCTATATGGTTTCATTTTGGCGCAATGGATCTGAATACTCAGCAAGCAATGTTGAAAGTTGATAAATCGCACATTTTTCAACAAAAAAATGCATGGTTTTTTCTCGTTGGTCTGGCTTAAAGGTGGTTTCAAAAATAGCTAGGCATATTGAGTTTGGCCTGACTAAATAGGCAATTTTGTTGGCTTCCCAACCTATATGGTTTCATTTTGGCGCAATGGTTCTGAATACTCAGCATGCAATGTTGAAAAGTGAAAAATCGCACATTTTTCAACAAAAAAATGCATGGTTCTTTCTCCTTGGACTGGCTTAAAGGTGGTTTAAAAAATGGCTAGCCATATTGAGTTTGGCCTGACTAAGTAGGGAATTTTGTTGGCTTTCCAACCTATATGGTTTCATTTTGGCGCAATGGTTCTGAATACTCAGCCAGCAATGTTGAAAGTTGAAAAATCGCACATTTTTCAACAAAAAAATGCAAGCTTCTTTCTCCTTAGACTGGCTTAAAGGTGGTTTAAAAAATGGCTAGGCATATTGAGTTTGGCCTGACTAAGTAGGGAATTTTGTTGGCTTTCCAACCTATATGGTTTCATTTTGGCGCAATGGTTCTGAATACTCAGCCAGCTATGTTGAAAGGTAAAAAATTGACACTTTTGCAACAAAAAAATGCATGCTTTGTTCTCCTTGGACTGGCTTAAAGGTGGTTTGGAAAATGGCTAGGCATATGGAGTTTGGGCTTACTAAGTAGGAAATTTTGTTGGCTTTCCAACCTATATGGTTTCATTTTGGCGCAATGGTTCTGAATACTCAGCCAGCAATGTTGAATGTTGAAAAATCGCACATTTTTCAACAAAAAAACGCATGCTTCTTTCTCCTTGGACTGGCTTAAAGGTGGTTTAAAAAATGGCTAGGCATATTGAGTTTGGCCTGACTAAGTAGGGAATTTTGTTGGCTTTCCAACCCATATGGTTTCATTTTGGCGCAATGGTTCTGAATACTCAGCCAGCAATGTTGAAAGTTGAAAAATCGCACATTTTTCAACAAAAATATGCATGGTTCTTTCTCCTTGGACTGGCTTAAAGGTGGTTTCAAAAATGGCTAGGCATATTGAGTTTGGTCTGACTAAGTTGGGAATTTTGTTGGCTTTCCAACCTATATGGTTTCATTTTGGCGCAATGGTTCTGAATACTCAGCCAGCAATGTTGAAAGTTGAAAAACCGCACGTTTTTCAAGAAAAAAATTTATGCATCTTTCTCCTTGGACTGGCTTAAAGGTGGTTTCAAAAATGACTAGGCATAGTGAGTTTGGCCTGACTAAGTAGAAAATTTTGTTGGCTTTCAAATCTATATGGTTTCATTTTGGTACAATGGTTCTGAATACTCAGCCAGCAATGTTGAAAGTTGAAAAATCGCACATTTTTCAAGAAAAAAATGCATGCTTCTTTCTCCTTTGACTGGCTTAAAGGTAGTTCCAAAAATGCCTAGACATAGTGAGTTTGGCCTGACTAAGTAGAAAATTTTGTTGGCTTTCAAATCTATATGGTTTCATTTTGGCGCAATGGTTCTGAATACTCAGCCAGCAATGTTGAAAGTTGAAAAATCGCACATTTTTCAACAAAAATATGCATGGTTCTTTCTCCTTGGACTGGCTTAAAGGTGGTTTCAAAAATGGCTAGGCATATTGAGTTTGGCCTGATTAAGTAGGGAATTTTGTTGGCTTTCCAACCTATATGGTTTCATTTTGGCGCAATGGTTCTGAATACTCAGCCAGCAATGTTGAAAGTTGAAAAATCGCACATTTTTCAAGAAAAAAATCCATGCTTCTTTCTCCTTGGACTGGCTTAAAGGTGGTTTCAAAAATGGCTAGGCATATTGAGTTTGGCCTGACTAAGTAGAACATTTTGTTGGCTTTCCAACTTATATGGTTTCATTTTGGCGCAATGGTTCTGAATACTCAGCCAGCAATGTTGAAAGGTAAAAAATCGCACATTTTTTAACAAAAAAATGCGTACATCTTTCTGTGTGGACTGGCTTAAAGGTGGTTTCAAAAAAGGCTAGGCATATTGAGTTTGGCCTGACTAAGTAGGGAATTTGGTTGGCTTTCCAATTGATATGGTTTCATTTTGGCCCAATTGTTGTGAATATCCATCCCTCAATGTTGAAAGATAAAAAATTGCAGATTTTTTAACCAAAAAATTCATGCTTCATTCTGTTTGGACTGGCTTAAAGGTGGTTTCAAGAAAGGCTAGGCATATTGAGTTTGGCCAGACTAAATAGGGAATTTGATTGGCTTTCCAGCCTATATGGTTTCATTTTGGCCCAATGATTCAGAATATCCAGCCCTCAATGTTGAAATGTACAAAATCTCATATTTTTTAACAAAAAAGAGCATGCGTCATTCTGTTTGGACTGGTTTAAAGGTGGTTTCAAGAATAGCTAGGCATATGGAGTTTGGCCTGACTAAATGGGGAATTGTGTTGGCTTTCTGACCTATATGGTTTCATTTTGGCCCAAGGGTTCTGAAAACCCAGCCCTCAAAGTGAAATGTGAAAAATTGCATATTTTTTAATATAAAATGCATGCATGGTTTCAAAAGCGGCTGAAAATAGTAGTTGCGTAGCAAAGATTCCGATACTTTATTTTGTGACTTGTTTGTGATTTGTCACATTATTATGATTTTACTTCCCTGAAGACTTTAAAGTATGTGTCTTTTGTCATCCAAAAAATATTTCTTTTGATGATAAGTTGCCTTTTAGTCTATTTTTATTTCAATTTCATGGAATTTAAAAATCAATAAATTCCGCTTCTATCAGTTATTTCCTCACAACAAAGGACAATGGAATATATATGATTTCTGAAACTAGGACACATTTATTACAATATCATGTGGTCACTTGAGACACAAATTTATACATTTTAAAATGTTGATGGTCATATCATGATTTGTTGCATTTATAATACTCTGACATTGAGTTACTTGACTGGACCAATCAGAGGCAAGAGTGGTAAATGTATGGGTTAATGTGATTTAAGTATTCTGACCCCACTTTTATAACTGAGAGAACCATCTGTGAAATTGGATTAAATAATTAGGCATGATGCAACATTCACCCTGATTCTCATTTGAATGCATCAAGGACCTAATTGTGATAGGCCACAGCCAGCTTGAAAAAACCTTGGGATTAAAAAAAATTGACCAAGAAAACGGTTAGCGCAGTGATGTAGAGGAAGGTCAGATGAACATTTTGATATATCAAATTAAAAAAAATCTGTTGGTAACTTTTTTAGATATTGGAGTTTTACATTTTCTATTTATCACACCCTATTCTTTGAGGAGCATATAATTTCTTTCTGCAGTTCTGCACTCTGAAATTCATAATTATCCCACAAGAAATACACAAAATTTTGCAACTCCCCTTAATCGACATAGTTTTACTAATAGAAGCATCAGGTATCGTCTCCCTGCTATTTATAACAACTGTCCTGAATATCGATGGTGAAAGTGCAAAACCTCGTATGTCAAAAAAAGCCATTTTTCAGAAATTGGAAAAAACTATCACCGATCTTTTTTTTATGGTAATGTTTATCAATATGTGAGTTAGGCTCAACTTGATTTATAGAAAGTGACACCCTGTTTTAGCATAACTTTTTGTCAGAGGTCGTTGACCCCTAGCATTGATGTCACATCAGATATGATTGAAAATGTTGACTTACAAGGTTTTGCACTTTCACTTAGTAAGGTGCAAAACCTTGTAACTCGACCATTTTTCACATTTTAAAGCAACTTGCAGTATTCAATGTACCTTTAATCTATAGGTAAACAGTAAAAAATATAATTTGGCCATGATAAATAATAACAGCTTATTTTAATTAGTGGCTACAATGGCAAAAATCAGGAAAATGACACTTTTTTCAAATTTTTGTGCATGCTCTTTTTCAATAGCCTTATATCACCACAATAAATATAGGGAGGTAAAAAATTTTTAAAAAGGAAATTTCCTGTGAGCCATAAAAAACGTACCACAATCATAATTTTTCAAAAAAGGTTGAAATATCCTAAATATGTGCTTCAAAGTTCTGATTTGAGTTACGAGGTTTTGCACTTTCACTTTTTGGAACAAATCGACATACAAGGTTTGGTGAAACCATGGTTAAATCATTCTTTGACAGCTTCCAAAAATAGCAAAGAGGCAAGGGGAGCAATTGACAACATGTATTGGATATTGAATTAGTCATTCCACTCAAAATCTAAAAATAGCAACATTTTGACATACAAGGTTTTGCACTTTCACCATCGATATATTAAGTCGATATTTACAGATAGTATAGAGGGTTTTACCAAATATGTGAAAGCAGATATTATTTACAATTACAACATGCATTGTTCTATCAGAAATTGTTACATTTGTCAATCCACTGACAACCTATTATAATTTCAGCTTGTTGTGTTTTGTTTGTACTTAGTGTATAGGCATCCTTCATGAATCATCTTGTCCCTATCTCTCAAATTTCGTTTTTTTTTTTTTAAATATTACATGCTATGATATAAAATGCTATGGAAGTTCAGCACCGTGTTGTCAGGACCTGCTGGGTCATGAACATTAAACAACGGGGGGCACCTTAGTAGCGACAGAAGACTGTCTTGGAGGTGTCTCCCCTTTACATTGATTTAATGAGCTGTCTCTGAGAAAATCAGGCGGGGGTGTCCGGATGGCCCGACTCGGATTTTGATGAAATTTTCACCAAATGACCTTCAAATAGATTAATGAGGACTGGTGAAGTCCGTTTTGTCATCCGTCAAGATTTTCCATGCTTTTGGGCTTATTCAAAAATAGATGTCAAAACTACCCAAATTATATTTAAATTAAAATATATAGTAAAAATGGTCAACTTTTTTTCCGCCCGGTGGAACTTTTCCGTATATTTTTGTAATTGACACAATAAAAAACGCAAAAACAGACGATTTTGAGGCAAAATGACGGAACCACAAAATTCAAAATTTTTCATATCTCAGCTAATAATACCTCTATTTCAACAAATAAAGTGTCAATTCCTATGTTTTTAGACATGGGGAACTGATTTATGGGGTTATTTTGACCATCAAAGGTCAAGGTCACCACGAAATGGCAAGGTCAAACACCAAAAATCCAAAAATTGCAGTTTTTTGGCATCTAACACCCTCCAAAATACCCGAATCATGTAATATTGCCAATAATATGATGCATAACTATAGGATAGGTTATATTCATCAAGTAGAAAAAGGAATTATCCTTAAATATTATGCATACTCAGCACAGCTCCTGTCAAAATGCAGATAATTTCGAATTCTGACGATAACAAAAATCATGAATCGATGACGTAGATCAGGTCCTGATGTATATATTAATTGTATCTGTTCATCCATACATTTTGAGAAAGCTTAAACACCAAGGATTCTAAAAACTGGTATTTCCATTTATCATTATATGGGCTATGGCGGCCATCTTGGAGTTTCCCAAAACGGCCATCCGAAATACCTTTTTTGCTCATATCATCAGATCTATTTGAGCTAGAGTGATGATTTTTGGGTCAAATTGTTTGTATTCAGGGCAGGGATATTCAGTACATTTCCCCTTACACTGCTAGTGGGCTGTTATCCACAAATTAACATAAGCACTTTAATTTGCTGGGGAAAATATTGTCAAATGAAATAGTCGTTTGAAGATACATTCCGCGTTCCTGATGTACCAAAAGGAATTCAGAGCTTTTGAAATCAATACAATGTGTGCTGCTCTGCTTGTATTAAGATAGCTTCGTTAGCCATATAGTATTATTGGTGGTATGTAACAGGAATGGTTGCTAAGGAGGACAGAATTGGTTTATGTTTTTAAGAAACTGAGCCAATTATAATAACAAATTGTAAACTGAAGTTCAACAATGCACAATGAAGCTTCATCAACTGTCTTTTTTTTCCTGTGGCATAATACTAAGTGGCAGTGCCTTGTTTCCTTTAGGATACTGACTTGTACATCACTCACACTTTTTAGAATATATTTCAACTCATATTTTGCTATTTAACTACTTCGAATATAATTGGCAATGATAAAATTGCTAAAACCTTTTGTTTATGTATTAACTTAATGGTCATATCAATAGAATTAATGTTTTTATTCATTTATCCTTAATACCCAAATTTCCAACTTTAATTAAAAATCAAACTTTCAGATACACAAATAAACAAAACCAGAAAAACTTATATCATATCGAAAGGAACATGTATGACACCAAAAAGTATTTTACATATTTTCTTAATTTTTTGGTTTTAATGAAATCTGTATTTGATTTATTAACATTTTCATAATTCTGTTCATATTATGAGTAAAACATGATTCTATAACTTTCTTTTTTAAAAAACCAATGAAAAACAAATTTTCACATATCTCATCAGCAATACATGTTTCTTAAACACAAAAATATGAGTTGATTGCCATCAATGCACCTTGTGTGGACATATATAAAGTTGTAGTTCTTTATTTGGATTATTTGCCTTTGACTGTCTTTTCCAAAGAAACCTATATGAGTATAAAAGGTTACAGTGCTGTCTGTAAGTAGCCCAAGTGAAAGGGTTATTCTTTGCCATTGGGACAACGCTAAACATCCTCAACCAAACTACTTGTAAAAACAAGAGTGCTCATCCAATGAGAAAATATTCGGGGTCATAAAGGATAATATTTGAGGCAAGTGGATACAAATGGCTGCCTATTTTTTTGCTCTACCAACAGTTACATATGGGTCAAAAACTCAAAATCTTTGATAAATAAGTGAACTGCCCTCGTCATTGATGAAAAAATTGGCAGCTATTTACAATTTATAAGCTCTCCTTCGAAGAAAATGTTAATGTGATTTATAAAAAGGCAAATTCCAGACTATATTTTCTGAGGAAACTTTACCATCTAAAAGTTGATGTAACAATAATGAACTTATTTTATACATCCGTAATTGAATCCGTGATTAGCTTTGGTATTGCCGTTTGGTTTGGCAATTGTACTGTAGCATCAAAAAAGAAATTGTACAGGATTATTAAACATGCTAACAAACTTGGTGTTAATGTAAGCAAAACTCTGGAATATTTGTATAAATTTTATGTTACTCAAAGAACTAAGGTTATAAGATCAGATGTGAACCATCCTTTACACCATATGTATTGCCTCCTAAGATCCGGCATAAGATTAAGAGCAAATCCAACCAGAACTGTCAGGTATAATATATATATGTCTTTTGTTCCAGCTAGTATTCATTTTTTTAATAACCAGTAACTTGTATTATTATTATTATTATCACACTATTGTTGTTTCATGTATTTATTTCATTATTTGTTTTGTTTTATCATTTGCACGTAATGTCAAAACAAATTTCATGTACTACATGATAATAAATTCTTATCGTATCGTATCCCTTCCGACAGGCCTCAAGAATTGCCCTTTATAATTCAATACACTTACATCTCATCAGATGAGAATTCATGCATCCAAAAAATGGTGTGGTTGAGGAATTTTACCATTCAGCCACCTGTTCAACTTACACGAAGCTCCTTTACAGTTTTGTGTATTTATATGTTTATGAAAAAAGACACCAAAGGCAAATTTTCCTAAATTAATTTATAAATAACTACATCTTAATATGCGGACATGATGGAATACATTTATTACAATTTTAACCAACAATCTGATCAATTTCAAACACTTAATATACATGTTTTTAATTACCATAAATGTTGGTAAATGTACAACTCATGAGAAATTTGAAAATTTGCTGTTCAATTAATTTTTTTTATATGAAACCAGATATAACATAAGTACTATAATAACAGTTGAAAACATGTCAAGTTACCTGTTGGTGTCACACCTGTTCAGTTCGATTATGATGTCGGGTTTTCTGTTGTTGTTTTTTGTGATTCTAAATATTTGACTTTTAATAAAATTTGGGTATGAAGGATTAAAATAACCTGTTTAATAAGTGTGACGCACTAGATTGGCGCGCTGTGTATTTATAGGGAGAAGATTTACACGAGGTACGTGTGAATGCTAAACAGCTACAAACAAGAATGTCAGAAAACGTGGCAGCAACACAAGTCTGAAGTGAATAGAAACTAGAATGAAGAATAGACGATGGAGAATAGCACTGGCCAGGGTCACTCAATCGCTCTTAGTTTTAAGCTAGGCCATAATTATTGCAAAAACGCATATATCATATTCACTTTACAGAAGATTGTGTGATGATCTCTTTATAAAAAGAAAGTTTTAGCAGTTTGTCACTGCCAGGCGGTTGATTGAGTGGCCGAGTGCTCTACTGAAGGTCTTTGCCCGCATGGGTTCGAGCCCCGGGTGGGGAACCGAAAATTTTCTGTGGATCTTCATGAGCAAAATCCCAGCAGAACTGGATGTTATCAGGATGAGAGGTTAAATTGGCCGCCCTTGTATCAGTGTCTATCTATCTATCTGTCTATCTGTCTATCTATATATATCTATCTATCTATCCACTTATATTCAGAAAAGTTCAATAGCTCCACCGTATTACCGTATTATGTAAGGAGTCCCTAATATATCCGACCTACCATTTAAAAAGCAGGTTGTAATTAATAATCTGTACTAAGTATGAGTTGAAAAATCTTCCAAAAACAGTGTCAGT
The DNA here is from genome assembly GCA_026936325.1 of Platynereis dumerilii. Taxonomy (NCBI): domain Eukaryota; kingdom Metazoa; phylum Annelida; class Polychaeta; order Phyllodocida; family Nereididae; genus Platynereis; species Platynereis dumerilii. The sequence goes on along the minus strand of JAPTHN010000002.1, from coordinate 76,221,196 downwards.
GATGTGCAAGTCACTGAAGCCTGCCTGAAAGACACCAGGTACTTCACTGACACTCAGTAATATGCCACAGGAAAAAAAGACAGTTGATGAAGCATTGTTGAACTTCAATTTACACAATTATCATCAATTTCTTATTATAATTGGCTCAGTTTCTTAAAAAAATAAATCATTCTGTCCTCCTTATCATCCAATCATGTTACATAACACCAATAATACTATATGGCTAACAAAGCTGTCTTAATACAAGCAGAGCAGCACACATTACATTGATTTCAAAAGCTCTGAATTCCTTTTGGTACATCAGGAACACAGAATGTATCCTCAAATGACTTTTTCATTTGACAATATTTTCCCCAGCAAATTAAAGTGCTTATGTCAATTTGTGGATAATAGTCCACTAGCAGTGTAAGGGGAAAAAGTACTGAATATCCCTGCCCTGAATACAAACAATTTGACCCAAAAATCATCACTCTAGCTCAAATAGATCTGATGATATGAGCAAAAAAGTATTTCGGATGGCCATTTTAGGAAACTCCAAGATGGCCGCCATAGCCCATATAATAATAAATGGAAATACCAGTTTTTAGAATCCTTGGTGTTTCAGCTTTCTCAAAATGTATGAATGAACAGATATTATTAACATATACATCAGGACCTGATCTACGTCATCGATTCAGGATTTTTGTTGTCGTCAGAATTCGGAATTATCTGCATTTTGACAGGAGCTGTGCTGTGTATGCATAATATTTAAGGATAATTCCTTTTTCTACTTGATGAATATAACCTATCCTATAGTTATGCATCATATTATTGGCAATATTACATGATTCGGGTATTTTGGAGGGTGTTAGATGCCAAAAAACTGCAATTTTTGGATTTTTTGGTGTTTGACCTTGCCATTTCGTGGTGACCTTGACCTTTGATGATCAAAATAACCCCATAAATCAGTTCCCCATGTCTAAAAACATAGGAATTGACACTTTATTTGTTGAAATAGAGGTATTATTAGCTGAGATATGAAAAATTTTGAATTTTGTGGTTCCGTCATTTTGCCTCAAAATCGTCCGTTTTTGTGTTTTTTATTGTGTCAATTACAAAAATATACGGAAAAGTTCCACCGGGCGGACATTGGTTTTTGGAGGTTCAAGGCATACCTGAAGATGCCCCATGGTCACTTTTTCAAACGACGCGCCCGGATTTGAGAATTACATCGTCAAAGTTGGGCATTTTTACTATATATTTTAATTTAAATATATTTTAGGCAGTTTTGACATCTATTTTTGAATAGGCCCAATAGCATGGAAAAATTTGTCCGATGACAAAACGGACTTCACCAGTCCTCGTTAATCTATTTGAAGGTCATTTGGTGAAAATTTCATCAAAATCCGAGTCGGGCCATCCGGACACATATATGGCTATCCGCCTGATTTTCTCAGAGACAGCTCATTAAATAATTGTAAATGACATGTGTAATTTTGTAATGTACAGTGTAAAGGAATAAAATAGTGTCTGAGTCTGAGTCTGAGTTCTGCAGAAAAAAAACTGCAGAATTCTGCAGTTTAAAATAAAACTGCAGAATTCCGCGGTTCTGCAAAAAAAGTGCACAATTCTGCAGTTTAAAAAAAAACTGCAGAATTCTGCGGTTCTACAAAAAAGTGCAGAAGTCTGCAGTTCTGCAAAAACAGTGCAGAATTCTGCAGGTTTCAAAAGAAAAAAATTCAGAATTCTGCAGTTCTGCAAAAAAGTGCAGAATTCTGCAGTTTCGAAAAAAACTACTTCAGAATTCTGCAGTTTCAAAAAAAAAGAAGCAGAATTCTGTGGTTTTGATAGTCTTCTGTCACTGCAGCATTTCTGAAAAGTTTTTGCAGCAAAATCTGTAATTCTGTAGGAGTCATGCAGCTTAGGAGGTTTTATGCACTTCTGCAGCTAGCTGCAGAATTCTGTAGGAAGCTACAGAAGTTTCAAAAAATTCTGCAGCAAATTCGGCAGCGCTGCAGGAAACTGCAGAATTCTGCAGTTCTGTAGTTCTGCAGCTTCCTTCAGATTTTTGAAACTGCAGAATTTGGCAGCTTCCTACCTGCAGAAGAGCAGAAAACCCTCTTTCCTGGTTACCTCAGGTGGTGAGCCCCTGTAGTTGGATACTGGTATCCCGCTGGTATGTACCATTAGGGTCCCCCTCCCCCCAAGGGAGGCTCTGTTCTTTTAAATGAGGACACTTTGATACTCTGCACCAGTTATACCATGGGTGAGGCTATATATCCCTGGTATAGTCACCCAAGATCCAGTATATCCCTTGACCCAAAGGAATTTTATTTTGATGCAGCAGGTTGTAAAATGAACGTCCATAGCCGTTTATTGTGATTCTAACGGTACCAAATATGTTGGGGTGCAAAAAGGACAACCAAATTAATCTGAATTCCAAAAACCAAGAACATTTTAATCCTAGAAGGCCAAAAAACCTCAACCATCCAGCGGCGCCTCTATATACACCCTTTCATAGTGAGTACCCTGCCCCCCTGGGTTTTTTGAAGCCGCACCTTGTAAAATAACATTTTTTCAAGCTGACGAAAAAAAAAGAAACAACGACGGACAAACACTGACAACTTCAGTCAATACACCTGGTTCCTATAGATACGGAACTATAGATTCCCACCAGACCCCCCCACTCGACCCCAGAACTGCTACCCCAATACACACATTGTAAAAACACTCTGATCAGCCAGGAGGTCATCATTTTCTCACAGTTAGACATTCATTTGCCCTGACTGTCATGCTGTCAAAATTATGTTCTTCCACCAAATCCTTCCCTCAATTGCCAATGTGTCTACCATTTCATAAACTTTCAATGGTGGATAATATATATATGTTTGTATACATCAAAGGATAGATACATAGATAGATAGATAAATAGATAGAAAGATAGATAGACAGATATATAGATAGATAGATTTTTCCCCGGAGTGCATCATGCAGAGAGAGGTGGTGCCCTCAGGGCATCTCGGAATGGCGGGCCCCCGGACTCTCGGCCCTCGGAGACGATCGTAAGGTGTGTCCTGAGGGCATCTCAGACTCAAGGTGCCCTGAGGGCACCTCGGAGTGGCGGACCCTCGGAGTGGGGGACCCTCGGAGTGGCGGACCCTCGGAGTGGCGGACCCTCGGAGTGGCGGACCCTCTGAGTGGCGGACCCTCGGAGAGGCGGGCCTTCGGACTCGCGGGCTCGCAATTTGGCGGGCCCTTGGACTGTGTCACCCAGGATGCAGTGGTACATAGCCTACTTTCTGCAAAGACAATGACTGCATATTTTTATTTCTGAATAATGACTTTTGTCTTAGATTTTATTTAACGGGAAAAATATGCAATATATTCTTTGAAGGAGACTCCACGCAAAGAGCAGTACATTTAAATTTCTTCCTGCACCTGCATATTCTGCGATAAATTCTGCAGTTTGGGAGTAAAACTGAGAATTCATAAATTCTGCAATAAATTCTACAGTTTGGCAGGAAACTGCAGAATTCTGCAATTCTGCAATAAGTTCTGCAGTTTGGGAGGAAACTGCAGAATTCTGCAATTCTGCAATAAATTCTGTAGTTCTGCAGCTCCAAGCAGTATTTGTGAACCTCTGGCATTTAATCCAGCTTATCAATTGCAATGCATCTGCTAAGTTCAGACCTCTTCGACAAGGGTCTTGCCATACCCAGGAAACGTTGGTGGGGGGGGGGGGTATGATTGTGGTGTTATACGTGAGGGCCTACTGTTCAAAGAAGAATGGGTGGGGTTATTACAGGCCTGTATCAGTACATTTTTGGGCCAGGGGCAAACTGTTTTCAATGGGCCCCCAGGGCCCAGAGGCGGACTGGCCCCACAGTAATCCCCTGAGCAAAATCATTGGTGGGCACCTGTTATCGTCGTCTTCAATCTAGCATTCTGAATTAACTTGTACCTCGATATACCTGCATCAAAAACCACAGTAATTGTAGAATTTTTTTATCTCATGATATTATATGAAATCATTAATAGTAGTATAAAAAAATTAGACAAAAACATCAGCAGGAAAATCAGGAGGGGGGGGCCCTTAGACTAGTGCTTTTTACAGTTAGTAGAGGAGGCAGCTTTTGGCGCATTCAGGAGGGATGTAGGGGACCCTGGGGGCCATGCCCTTTTAGGTCCCCAAAATGAAAAATGACATTTTTAAGCAAAATATAGGCCTAAGTAGCATGAGGATTGAGGAGCGCCCACAAAGCTCAAAACACATTTGGGCTGCTCCCAGTCTACCGTATCTGGAGATTAAACGGGCAAGGGGCCCCCCACTTCATTTTTATTACCTTATCAAGCTCTAATCGATGATATTTTTTATAAGGCCTGGAAAATCAATTTTGACTTTTCAAGTAATTTTTCATAATTCTGTTTTTTTAAGATTGCTAGTGGGCCCCCTCAGGCGGTGGGCCCCAAGGCATTACCCTCCTGCACATAGGGCCAGTCCACCCCTTGGCCTGCCTTGCACCCCAAAGCTCTCTTAATTCTATAAATTTTTACGTTCTTGCGTCAGTTACCCCACGCACTTTCTTTACTGTCGCAACTCTTTTCAGCTTCATAATGGGATAAATGCCCCCCCCTCCAGGTCATGGGCCCGGGGCAAATGCCCCATTTGCCCTATGGTTAATACGGCCCTTGGGGTTAACAGTAGGTCCGTATTACATGACGTCTTGGTCACATATCTAGAGGAAAGCCCGCGAAAATGCTTTGTGTCTACCAGCTTTTGTGGCTGTCCCTCCCACCGAAACACACTGCCTGACTGAGAAGAGCAGGATGAGTCGGTGCAAGTGAGTGAAGTGAGTGTCTATTTAATGGCGCCACACATAAAGGCAATTTCAGTAGGAATTGTCATGCAAAATGTGGTGGACATTGCTGGAGTATAGGGATGGAGGAGAAGAAGTGACATCACAGTTGAATAGATAAGAGTTTTAAGAGTAAGATGATTTGATGTTCTTTTTGAATACATGAGAGGAAAGTCTGGAAAGGTCATTTTTGAAGTAGTTGGTAACTTCATTCCAGATTATTGTTCCTGCATGCTGAATCATTTTCTTGGCTTGTTCAGTGTGGACTCCATTGGTGTGTAGTAAATGGGATTGTCTTGTTGTTCGGTCTATTATATGGGAAATTGGTTGAAAATAATTTCTAAGGGGTTGAGGCTGAGGAAGATCCTTGGATTGATGTTGATGGAAAAATTGGGCTATTGCAATTTTGTAAAGATCTTTAACAGATGTCATTTTATAGGTTTTTAATGTGTGATTGGTCGGGGTGTAGAAATCAAGTCCAAATAAGGTCTTTATTGTTATTGTTTTATTCTGATGGGAACAGCCACCTCTAGCAAACATTCATCTATGTAAATTCAATAGGGGCAGATGGACAACATTGTTGATTATGAAACCTTCTGCAAACTAAAGTTTGCTAAAGGCAAAAACCTGAAAACAACCAAGGCAAATAAAATAATGTAGCACAAAAATAGATTGGCATCAGAGCACCAAAAATGGCACTGACACAAAAGCAGCATTGCGCAAAAAAAAACAACAACAACATAAATGGCACCATAAGCAGCATTGTTAGGCTATCAAGGATCTGTCTCATGACCTCTTTGGACATGTATACCTCATTCCTCATCGTACTCAGTGGTTCCACAGAGCACACTTTTGTTCCCCGGGCCTTGTTTGTGTGGCTTAGGGCACTTCCTTAATACCCAGGGCACTCTTGTGTTACTTAGGGCATTTTTTAGTCCTCAGGGCACTCTTGTGTTCCTTAGGGCACTTCTTTAGTCCTCATGGCACTCTTGTGTTCCTTGTGTTCCTTGGGGCATTTCTTTAGTCCTCATGGCACTCTTGTGTTCCTTAGGGCATTTTGTTAGTCCTCAGGTTACTCTTGTGTTCCTTTAGGGCACTTCTTTAGTCCTCAGGGCACTCTTGTGTTCCTTGTGTTCCCTGGGGCATTTCTTTAGTCCTCATGGCACTCTTGTGTTCCTTAGGGCATTTTGTTAGTCCTCAGGGCACTCTTGTGTTCCTTAGGGCACTTCCTTATTTCTCAGGGCTCTCTTGTGTTCTTTAGAGCATGTTTTAATTTCTCTAGGCACACTTTTGTTCCTCGGGCGTTGTTTGTGTGCCTTAGGGAACTTCCTTAATGCCCAGGGCACTCTTGTGTTCCTTAGGGCATTTTTTAGTCCTCAGGGCACTCTTGTGTTCCTTAGGGCACTTAGTGAAGTTTTTCAGGATAAGGGAACTTAGCTGGCTACTAAGAACTTATGTCCATTAAGGCTTAGTGGAGGTCACTAAGAGGGGGTAATCGAACTGTTTTATGAATTTTTTTTAAATAATCTTATTAAATATGTGTACAAACATTTGTTTCGCTTGAGCAAACCAATTTGACTATTATGTAATGCATTACAGAAATCATAACATAAGCATTTAAGGGGACATTCTTAGTAGTCAGCTAAGTTCCCTTATCCTGAAAAGCTTCACTTAGTCCTCATGGCACTCTTGTGTTCCTTGTGTTCCTTGGGGCATTTCTTTAGTCCTCATGGCACTCTTGTGTTCCTTAGGGCATTTTGTTAGTCCTCAGGGCACTCTTGTGTTCCTTAGGGCACTTCCTTATTCCTCAGGGCACTCTTGTGTTCTTTAGAGCATGTTTTAATTTCTCTAGGCACTGTGTTCCTTAAGGCCCTCTTTCATTCCTCTTGTTTTCCTCCGGGCATTGTATGTTCCTTATTGTATTATTGATTTCCATGCGTCATTCTTAGTTTCTCAAGGCACCTTTGTACACAGCATTTCCGTTTCTCTTGGCACTCGTGTTCCTCAGGTCACTTTTTTGTTCCTTGGGGTACTTTTTTTTCTCACAGCATTCTTGATTTCTTGTGTGACTCTTTGTTTCTCAGGGCACTACCTTCTTCCTCAAGGAAGTCTTGTGCTCCTCTGGGCAATCCCCCCCACCCCTTGTGTACGTTCCTCAGAGCACATTTTTCTTTTCGGGGCATTTCTTTGTTCCTCGCAATGCTCTCCATTTTTTTTCTCTCACTCTGTTCCTCAGGGCACCTTTTGGTTCCTCAGGGCACGTTTTGATTCCTCATGGTTCCTTTTGCTTCCTCAGGGTTCCTTTTTGTTCCCCAGGTTCCTTTTGGTTCCTCTGGGCACTTTTTGGTTCCTCAGGGTTCCTTTTGGTTCCTCAGGGTTCCTTTTGGTTCCTCAGGGCACTTTTTGGTTCCTCAGGGTTCCTTTTGGTTCCTCAGGGCACTTTTTGGTTCCTCAGGGTTCCTTTTGGTTCCTCAGGGCACTTTTTGGTTCCTAAGGGCACCTTTTGTACTCCTAAGAGCACATATGGACACTTGTGCTCCTAAGTGCTTTTTTGGTTCCTCAGGACACTTTTGTTTTTCCTAGGGAATTTTTTGTTTCTCATGGTACTTGTGTTCCGCAGTTCAATTTTTGTTTTAATGGGGCACTTTGTGTTCCTTAGTGTTCCTACATGGGTCATTCTCAAATTTTGGGACAATTTGCGTCACTCTAGCTCCCTGACATTAATTTGAATGCGATTAATATCTGAAGCATCACTCTGCATCTGTCATTCATATTTCTATTTAGGACCACTGCATTTGGGACAGAAAGTCATTCATTAGACCTTTTTTTTGGGCATTATGTACAGGAATTTGTGCAAAATCAATGGTTTTTCCCTGTCACTGGACCTGACATGACAAAATCGAGTGTTTATTTTCCTCCTAATGTACCATTATATTCAAAGTTTCTTTGCACAATTCATGAGAATATAACTTTGAATTTATATTTAGTTCACATTCAAATTTTTTTGGTCTTATTTCATTGATTAAATTGATACAATAAACGTGTCACTAATTTATGTCAATTTTTTTGTCCACTCCGTTACTTGCCATAGCTCGGTTCATTATTCTTTTTTATGAGCTATTTTCAATGAATATCATCAGACGCATGTGCGCAATAGTACCACTGCCTTGCAGACTTCATAAAACATTTATTCAATAAATTAAGACAAAATATTCATAGAAAATGTTTTTGGTCTCACCAAAATGTCCCCTCCGTTTCCTTCATTTCCAAGCTTAAAAATGATAGTTTTAAAGAGTGATTTCATGTATGTATTGCTGAGTGTGACAGCTTTTAATAGTCTGCAATTATTTTATCTTATCTCCAAAATGAAAAGCAGTAATGAGCGAAAAGCAAAAAATTGTTCCCCTCCGTTACTGTCCACTCCGTTACCAGATCAAAATAAGAAATCGACATTTGGACCAAAAAATCTACTGATATGAGATGAAGTACTTCTGAAAATAATAGTAACACCAATATTTTATTGTTTTTCCTTTTGTTGTTGTTCCTGCATCAATTTTTTACATCAAAATTCCCCTCCGTTACCACATTGTCCCCTCCGTTACAGGACATTTTTGCTATACCCTTTGTCCCGAAATTTGAGAATGACCCACATGTATATATTTTTCAACATTTGCCACATACACGAATGTGTGTAGGTGCCAAAACGAGCATAAACGAATTTGTCAACATGCAAAAACGAGCAAATTACTCGTCTATATGTAACAACTGACATTCGTGTATGTGCTGCATTTTTCATTTGTATAACTGTCATTGTATACATTCATGGAAGTGCTAAATAATTAGGGTTTAGGGTTAGAATTAGGGTTAGAGTTAGTTTTAGGTAAGTTCAGGGTTAGAATGTTCGTAATTACACTTCTACAAATTCGTGAAAGACTTTATTTGGCTCTTGCACGAAGGCCAAATTCGTGTATATGTTCGTTTTTGCAGGTTTACAAATTCGCCCACATGCAAAATATTGAATAGAATAATAGAATAGAATAAAATTGTAATTAAAGTCGAATAAATAATAATAACAATTAGCTCATTGAGCTAGTATTCGACATATTAAAACAACAACAATTATAAAATTAAAAACAATAAAATCAGTATAAAAAAATTAGTAAAATTAATAAATGTAAAATGACTAAAATCATACATTTAGCCACTTATACACATCACGCAATTATACATTTCACACATAAAACAAATATCACAGATCCTTTCATAGACAACATAGACTACAACTACACTTAGGTCCTTCCCATCTCTTTATAACATTCTTGAATTGCTCAATGCTCAGGCACTCTTTATAGACTGGAGGCAAAATATTCCAGAGATGGGCTCCGTAATAAGAAAACGCTTGTTTGCCATACATAATTTTGTTAAAACGTGGTAGAGTCAATAAGCATGGATCTCTCAGATCTCTATCAATTTCTTTTAAAACAAACATATCATTCATAAATGCAGGATTTAGGTTATAGATGCATTTAAAAACTTCAATGGCAATACACTTTATCCTATTCATTAGCATGGTTTTTGAGTTGGTTTTTTGTAAGAGTTCTTCATAACTTAAAGTGTGTTGACCAGTGTGAAATCTTAAAGCTCTTTCTTGAATTTTTTCAATTTTTCTTGCAGATGTTTTGCTGCAAAAATTCCATACAACTGGACAAAAATTAAAATTAGAAAGAATGAACGCCGATACATCATTTCTATTTCCTTAATGCCAAAGTAGGACTTAAAGCGGAATAGAATTTTCAATTGATTCGATGCCTTTGTGTATATCGTCTTAATATGTTCATCAAAATTCAGATTTCTGTCAATGGTGATTCCCAATAGTTTGACTTTCTCGCTGGTCTTTATGGTAACATCATCTATAGTCATACATTCTGGTAATTCAGTGATATTTCTTAAAGGTTTCATGAACATAACCTGAAATTGTTCAGGGTTTACTGGCATATAATTGTCAACAAATCACTGCATTGTGTTTTTAGTGTCTTTTGCCAATATTTCGATAACTAACTCAATGCTGTTATTTATTTATTTATTTTTTATTTTATTTATTTACAAATATATTTCATAAGGGTAATATCAGTCAGCTATAGCTGTTTTGCACTGATGCCCTTAGCATACATGTATATATATATATACAGAATAAAATAAGACAAATTTAAAACAATAGTGTAAAAACAATGTGTAAATAGTAATCAAAAAATAAATTGAAAATTAATAAAATATATATATATGTACATAAATTAGCTTAAAATAAATCTTTTTAGGTTACATTTAAAAACATCAATACTTGTGAGATCTTTAAGATGACTAGGCAGTGAGTTCCATAACTTAGCACCAGTGTACATTAGGGTTTTCATAGTAGTTTCATTGTCAACATATGGCACATAGAGATTACTGGAATTTATCGATCTTGTTGTTCGTTGAGAAATTTCACATTCCATTATAATGTTAGAAGTGAGATAGTCTGGTGCTTGACCATGAATACATTTATACATTAATAAAATACAGAAATAGTCAAAACGTTGCCTAACTGACATCCAACCCAATTGTTTGACTAGATCAGCTCCTCGTACATTAACATAATCAAATTGGCCTGTGATTACTCGGGCAGCATAATTTTGAATCCTCTGTACTTTAGAAAGATTCTTCAGAGTAGTATTGCCCCATATTGTGAGAGCATAGTCAATGCACGGCTGAATACTTGTCATATAAATTTTAGTTAAAATATCTTTCGAAATAGATTTTCTCAGGCGGCTTAACATTCCAACTTTTCTCGATAATTGAGAACAAATTTTTTGTATTTGGGAGTCCCAAGTTAAATCATCATGTATTTTTATCCCTAAATAATCAGCCGCATTCACTTGCTTCACAACAGAGTTGTTCAAGTTTATTCTGAGACAGTCGCTTTCATCTAATTGGGAGCGCATGTATCTAGAACCAACTAACATGGTATTACATTTGTCAACATTCAATACAAGCTTGTTTCGGTTATACCAATTAGCAACTTCGTCAATACATTTTTGAAGAGTTTGGTTAACATCATTTAAGTTATCACCAGTACAATAAATAAGACAATCATCTGCATAAAGATTAGCAGTGCCAAGATGGATATGTTGGCTGATATCATTAATAAATATGATAAAAAGTATCGGCCCGAGGACTGAGCCCTGCGGAACACCAGTATTCACACTTTTTTTTTCTGAAACAACACTATTACATGACACAACTTGTATTCTATTATTAAGGTAGGACTTAAAAAATTCTAACTCATCACCTCTTATACCATAACATGATAGCTTCTCCAATAAAACAGTGTGATTAATAGAATCAAAGCATTTTTTTATGTCAAGTAGACAAACACCAGTAAACACTTTGTCACCATTATTCTCGAGCCAATCATCAATTACCCGATGTAAACATGTTTGTGTGTTATGGTACGGTCTATAGGCTGACTGATCAATGGAAATAAACTCATTATCTACAAGATGTGACAATAATTGAACCTGAATTTCCCTTTCAAATATCTTCGCAACATGTGGAATAACAGAAATTGGTCTATAGTTACCTTTATCTTTCTTACTGCCTTTACCTTTAAAAATAGGACTCACACGAGCAAACTTCCAATCATTAGGCACAGTGTTATTCTCAATCGAAGCATTAATAAAAGCAGTAATAACAGGAGCAATTACAGATGAGCTTATACAAAGCAATTTAGCATCCATACCTAATACATCAGTATTGCTGTTCATTCCAAGCTTATTCAACCTTTTTTCAACATTAGTACAATTTACATGATTAAATTTAAATAATATATTACTAACAGGACCTTTCCACGGAATGGATTGTCCATCATCATTAGACATAAGAGAAACCTTTTCACCAATCGTAGCAAAATATTCATTAAAATCATTAGCACTAATATCACTTGGACTATCATCAAAGTTATTACCCTTAGTAATTTTACTGATTGTTTTCCAAATTTTACTAGGGTTACCAGCATTAACATTTAACTCATTATCATAATAAAACTTCTTGGCTTGTCTAATTTTAAGGGTAACATCATTTCTCAACCTTTTGTATTCATCGAACATGGCATCGTCTTTACTTTGGACAGCTTTACGCTTGACATAGTCCCGATGGTACATCATACTGACAATGTTGGCATCAATCCATGGATTGTGTCTACGTTTTAATCTACGAGTACACATTGGAGCATGAATATCACATATAGAAATAAAAGCTTTTTTAAAACACTGCCATCTTTCATTAAGATCTCGATCAGAGTTAAAACCAGTCATTTCAGGGCACATTTGCACATCACGTAAAAACAATTTTGCATCAAACTTTTTAAAATCTCTAAAAGATACAGTATTATGTCCACATTTCTTGTCCACACTCGTTTTAAGTTCCGTCAGGACCAACGAATGATCACTGAGAGATACGTCAATCACTCTAGTCGACACATGATCCTCCGGACAGCTTGTCAATATGACATCAATAAGGGTTGAAGAGCTTGTGGTTGTTCTAGTAGGTGATTCTACGAGCTGTTTCATTTCATACATGGCTTCCATATTATGGACTGGATTTTCAGCAAGATCAGCATCAAACGTGTAGTCAAAATTGAGATCACCCATGAGAATCACTTTATTGTTGAAAGACTGCACCCTCTCCATTTGGTCCAGCATACCGTCAAAATACGATGTGCCGGCAGAGGGGGGTCGATACATCACACCAAGGTCGACAACTTGCTTTCCAAAATTCACTCTGATCCAAACACTTTCAACTGGATCAGCTGTCACATCGTCGATCACTTCATATTTAACATCTTTACTGATGAACAGACACACACCACCTCCTCTGCGATTTCTGTCATTTCTGATAATATCATATCCAGGAATTGACAGTTCATGGTCATACACATCACTAGATAACCATGTTTCATTGAGACCAAGTATATCCAGTCGGTGATGTTTTATTATATGATGGACTTGAGCGACTTTGGGGTAGAGACTTCTCACATTGAGACATGCAAGTCGAAACCTCCTATCACGATTCCTGGAACCATTGGAAATTGTGGGTAAGTTGTCATCAACTGTTGGGTCGACACACTCATCCTGGCCTGCATCCTATTGTCGGGAGTTCCAGCAGTGCTTGGATTTATGGCCATACCGCTTGCATGAGTAGCACTGGATACTAGAACCGTATCTACAGCTGTTCGAGGTATGGTTGCTCTCTCCACAGTTGTAGCACCCACGGTTTCGGAAGTTGTTGTCATCACGCTTCTTCGGGCCTCTGTAACCAGTGCTATTAGAACGTCCTGATGGGGTACCATTTGGAGATCTTGTTACATCACTTTGGTGTTGGACTTTAATTGGGATCTTCATATTCTTTACCAATCGAGTGGAACCAATTCTGGAAAGATGGAGGCCATCATTCGTCAGGTACCCATCGTTGACATCTCCACATTGGAGACGGAAATTGACTCCATGATCAACATAAGTAGCACCAGTTTCATTAGCCACAGTGACAAGTGCAGCATTGAGGGCATCAACTTTCTCTTGGTTCTTTTCATTATCCGTTCTAGGTGGAATACTAGAAATAACTATTTCGGAGGCACTGCTTACTTTATCACCAAGGGATGACACAAGGTCCTTATAAGCAGATGCAGTTTTTCCAATGTCAACATCAGGTTCGCTGCAGTCATTTGTGCCCATGCACAGATAGACTGTGCTGTAGCGTGAGTCATCATTTGCCAAATTCTTGAAATGTTCGGTCACATCTTTTATTTTCGCACCAGGCAGGGATGCAACTTTCGTATTTGACAATTTACTCTCATCAATGTCACGAAGTAAAGAGTCACCAACAAAGACCGACTTCTTGTCACGGAATCCTATCCATGCATTTCTGTTTGCTTCTGCTTTGTGGACTCCTACACTGATCTTCAAAGCAGCTATTTCATCTTTCATTTGATCACATTCTGCAGTTTTATCTGTCAGTTATGACTAACGCTCAGAGTGTTGTCATCAACATAATTAAATAGATCAGAACATTCTATGACACAAAACAAATCATTTACGAATATATTAAATATCAACGGCCCTAGACACGACCCTTGGGGAATTCACTCTTTAAAGTGAGCCAAGAACTTTTACAGTCTTTGATCTTCACACATTGTTTCCTATCAGTCATATAACTTGCCATAAATGAACATGCATTATCAGAAAATCCGTGACATTTTAATTTAGCTAACAATAAACAATGAGGGATCGAATCAAACGCTTTAGATAAATCCATTAACAAAGTACCAACAAACTTATTTTCATCAAGAGACTTTTTCCACGTATCAATAGCTAAAATCAGAACTTGGCTACATCCATGATTTTTTCTATAAGCACCAAGACGTTTGTCAAACAATTCATTCATATCTTCAGTTATTTGCTCGGCAATAATTGTTTCCATAATTTTTGAAAAAATTGAAATAATGCTGATTGGTCGGTAATTTTCCTTATTCATATGGTCCTTTTTCTTAAATAATGGGGAAACTTCTGATTTCTTCATATCACTAGGGAAAGTGCTAGTTTGAAAGGCACTGTTACTTCAGGTAAACAAGAAATGCAACAAAATGACAAAGTGTTTGGTGCCCAAGTAGCTTTGCTATCTCACAAATTTTCATGCTCCCCTGACCACAGACAGTGTATCACACTTGATTATTAGGACTGCCAGCAGGCCTTATGTGACGAGTCGGGTTGTGACTCTGTGCACAGGATCCTGTAAAATCTATGCATTGTATCAATCTGATTTTTTGCAGCATTTTTACTTGTGGTCCATTGAAAGCTCTTGTCGATTTTGGCTGGTCTCTGTGACATTTCGGTGATTTTATTGAAAAAACTAGTCAACACAAAAAAATTTTCCGAATGCCACCTGAGGAAAAATACCTCTGTAAACCTAATTCAAGCATGCTGATTCCAAATCTGAAATCAGAATTTATCCAGAACGTCTCGATTTTGAGTTATGGCCATGTCAATATTGGCAAAATGCAGATATAATTCCAAATACCACACTCTAATGCAACTACTCAATATACTTCTACCATGCTTTTCTAGCTGCTGTGATACCAGTTCCCATCATATGGAGCGATTGTTTACAGATTTATTAAAGGAAAGAAAGGAAAGAAACAAGGAAAGAAAGAAAAGAAAGAAGGAAGGACAAGAAAGGAAGAAGAAGAATTGAAGGAGAAGAAAGTAAGGAAGGAGAAGAAAGGAAGGAAGGAGAAGGAAGGAAGGGGAAGAAGGGGAAGAAGGGGAAGAAGGGGAAGAAGGGGAAGAAGGGGAAGAAGGACAAGGCAGGGAAGAAAGAAGGAGAAGACAGGAAGAAAGGTAAAGGAAGGAAGGGAGGAAGAAAAGAAGGAGGAAGGAAGGAAGAAAAGAAGGAGGAAGGAAGGAAGAAAGAAAGGAAGGAAGGCAGAAAGGAAGGAAGGAAAGAAGGAAAGAAGGAAAGAAGGAAAGAAGGAAGGAAGAACAAGAGATACACAGACATATATGACAGAAGATATATGACACAACATAGATATTCTGATTCGATACATATAGATAGATAGATAGATGGATAGATAGATTGATAGATCAAGGAACAGGTGTATACGAACATAGATAGGTGACTATAGGTAGGCCTAGGGCTATATTATGGCAGGCTGGCAGTCCTACGTATGCACTCTCTGAGTGTTCGTTCTTGTTATTTACTTCAACACACAATACCCTTGAATGATCCTGATGTATACCTGAAATTACACTGTAAAAATTATATGGAGATAGAGCCTCACCATGTCAATTTATATTTTAGGTGAAGCATAATATTATTCTGAGGACCTCCAGTGGAGGGTTTGCACAAAATATCACTTGGAGGGCAGATCCCAAGGAAATTGACTGATTGATTGATTGGCCTGGACTTGAGATATATAGATATATGAAAAGATTGAGATATAGATAGAGTGATACAATGTTTTATTTGTTTGTGTTTTACGCATCTGCAGCACCTTAGTGGGCTATATCGAGACAGGCGATCGCCGTATGATGATGAGATGAGAAGACTGGGAGTCTGGCACATACCATATTAATTCAGGGAAGCCCAGGGTCTTTCAGTTGCCCTAGCATAGAATACTGGATACAACCCACCTCAATTTAATGTCCCATGGGCTCGGACTAAAGTGAGTTCATGGGGTGAGATTTGAACCCGCGCCCTCAAAGCCAGTTGACAAGCGAAATTACCAATTAGGCCACGGGTGAACTAGAGTGATACAATGTACTCAATTGCATAGAGAGAGCCCAGGAAACATTATCATTTAAAAGACATAGAATCAATGTTATAAAACGTTTAAAAACCAAAGTAAAATTTTTAAATGTGAAAGTGATCTGGGAAATGGTATGGTACAGAGATAATGATTGATTGAATGATTGATTGAGTCGGTGGATGATTGGGGCTTTACATCCTGTATTCACTCACTAGGTGGGCTAATTAGACAGACAGACAGACAGACAAATTCTTTATTGACCTGTGTAAAAAATATACACCCAGCCCTATATGGGCTTACAAGTCATCAAAATAATTCAAAAGTAACTTTAACAACAAATTTTCTGGAAACTACAATATTAAAACATTTACAATCACATATTTACAATATTAAAACATTTACAATCACATATTTACATTATTTAAACAACAAACTTCTTCTTCTATGGAAAGCTTTAAACAAATATTCTGCAGTAAATTTAACTAAATCCTTGGACATCAACAACTTAAATTTTTCTTGCAATGATAAAAAGTAAAAATCTACACAATAATCTAAAACACGAGTTAAAAGTAAATTACGTAAATCGTTATAAGTATTACAATGGAACAAAAAATGATTTTCATCTTCTAGAACATGATGGGAACAAAATTCACAAACTCTATATTCTAATGGTATATCATTGTAACGTCCTGTCTCTATTGCTAATGGTAAAACACCGAACCTAAATTGTGAAAGAACAGACAAATGACCTCTATCATAAATTTTATATACATAATCCTCAGTACCAAATGTAGTTTTAAATTCTCTGTAAGTTCTTAATTTTGGCATGTTAGTTACTTGATTTTTCCAGTTGGTTTTATAAATTTCCATCAGTTGACGTTGTGCATTTTCTAGGTTAATAGGTAAATTTTCTACAAAATTTTGAGTAAGATTCAATTTAGTGAATATTTGTAAAACCTCATTACTCCAATTTCTCTTGTTAATTTGTTTATCAACTTCAAACACTTGCTTTGTCAGTCTGTTTTCATCCATGTAAACAAGTCTATTCCAAAGACGTAGTATTTCAATTAGGGCAGGAGGAAGACGTGGCAATGAGGTCAAGGGTGATTGAACTACCAGTACCATCCAACATATGACCAAGTGATCCACAAGAGCTGGATTTGAATTCTGAACCTGGCAGTCATTGGCAGGCCAGTACGCTAGGCCTACCCCTTACCTTACCCTCCCCAAATTATTATTATTTTGTCAGTTGTTACAAGGTGCACCATCATGGCAGAAAAAATAATTCAAAACCATGTAATACTTCGCAGTAATTTTTTGTAATCTTTACGGCACTGGAGACAGGGCATTGTCTGACAATGTCAGACAATTGCATTATCGTAACTGTGAGCAACTATGTCAATTTTGCTTTGTTGAACTTGATCACCTCTTTATTGTCAAATGAAAAGTTCTAATTGATTGTTGTCTTCACCTTGGCAATATTTATACTCATTGCTCAATGGTGCATAGAAAAATCACTCGTCACAAGACCATTTTGGCCACAAATCAGATGATCCTTTCGTTGCACTTCTTGTTTCCCTGTAGTAACAATTTTACATATTTGACTTGCAATATTTTCAGTAGACATCTTAGCGATTTTAGGTGGTACATTGTCAAAGCCTGTTGACTTGTTTGCGTTTATCTTTTTCAATAGTTTCAAAATGTAAGCAGGTTCCACTTGATCAAAATCAAAGTTATCTGGTTCTCTGTGGATCTCTTTGATCTTAACAACACTAGCATGGCTATCATAACATTGTAAAACATCATAAAGGTCTTCACCTAAGGCTTTCACAGGTTGACCAATATCATCAGCAATTGAAACAAAGAAATCATTCATTATCTCACACACCTTTTTCCTGTCACAAACAAACTCATTATCATGTTTGAGTACAATGTCTGCTCTTGTGTTTGACTTTTTATCTGTGAAAAAAGGCTTAAAACTCAAAAATCTCTGGGAGAAGTGCTTTTTGAACAATATTTGACAAAATAATCTTTTAGAGCTTTTTTTCTCATATTTGTCACTTTGTTGCGATGGCAACGATAGGTTTCCCAATTTTCAGGACTTCTGTGTTTAAAATAAAGATTTTTGTAATGATTTCGCTTATACATTGCCTTCATAAGATCAGAATGCCTATAAGGTAGGCCTATCTTTCTACCGCGGGCCATTTTACTTTTTAGCAGTGCATGTTCATCCAGCACAGAATTATATAACATTGAAAATGCCCAGTACTGATCATCTACATTATCAAATGTGTCACATACACTTGTGGGGAGGTTATCAAGTTCTTGTATAAACTTGGCTTCATTGAAATGCTTATAATTTCTGTAAGTGATCAAGGATGGTTCACTTTTTGGATATGAAATTTTTACAGTACATCCAGCCATGTTATGCTGATCACTACTTCCACATAAACATTAACTGGCTTACAAAACACTTAAAACTGAATACGAAATGGCTTACAAAACCTGGAGGTATCTGGAACAATCACAGGATCAATCAACGTACCATTTTCAGATTTAAAACATGTAGGTGAATCTATTATTTTTTTCAAACCATAAACATCACATATTTCAGCATCAATTACATTACCTTCTTTGGCCATATTTATATTAACATCACCAACAATAATATTTTCATTACCAGAATTGGTCAGCTTGTCTAACATTACACCCAAGGCATTTAAGAATACTCCATGAGCCACTGATGGCTTTTTGTACACACAAGTATGGTAGAATTTTACACTTTTTATGCTGAATGAGATGACAATACTTTCGATATCACTGTCAGAGCTGTCAACCTCATATTCATAGGGTGGGAAATCAAAACGCATCCTTTGTGAGGAGAGTCATCCTTCCTGAGTGTGTGCACCACATCCTTACTGAGTGTTTACACCATCAGGTGTCAGAGCAGTGAAGAGAGGGATAAGTATAGAGTAGGTCGGGGCAAGAAGCCCGGCTTAGGTGAGAGGCCCCCCCGGGTTTATATCTAAACTTACATTTTTGGTGCGTTTTCTGATTGTTAGGATTGAAGCTAGAGGCTTTTTAGGTGACGTCAAAAATTTTCAAGGCGAACAGCACCAAACCATAGTAGAAATTAAAGAAACAAAAAAATTTGCTTAGTTTTTGTAACTTTGACTAATTCTTTGAAAGCGGTTGTCAGAAATAACTTCGGAAATTTTTGAAAGTATAATGGATATCTGCATTGCTTCACTTTAGAACCATCACATAAATATGATATGGATCAAGTTTTTTGCCTTTTAGTTAGAAATATAGAGGTCAAATTCAAATATATGGGTTTGGGGCGAGAGGCCCCACATGGCATGGGGCATGAGGCCCCCTACGCTGGGGCCTCAAAGCTGCTTCAGGAACCATTTAATAATGTATAGAAAAAAAAATTGGTCGAAATTGAAACAGAGCAAAATATATTAAAAAATGAATGAATGAACAGAAAAAATTCTGAAATACAGAAAAAGTGAATAGAATGCCTTAAAAATGATAGAAGAACCCAAGAAATAACTTTCAAGCTGAATGCATTCGCAAAAAAATATTGCCATAGGATTATGATGGGGGGCTTCTTGCCCGATGGGTGGGGTAAGAAGGCCATTTTCAATTTTTTACAAAAATGGCCGTAACTCCTTTATTAAAATTGGTAGACATTTGTTTCACTAGTTATAAATAGAGTCAAGTGATATCTTCCTGACAGCATAAGCATTCTACCTTTAGCATTGTACACAATTTGATTTGTTATGCCAATAAAGTTGGTTCATGGACTAATATACAAACTTGGCATTCAAACGGGATGACTTGCAACATAAATTAAAGTTTTGTTTAAATTATTTGGGCTGCACAATATGACCATGCATGCTTTCATTTGCAATATTGCACAGTTTTTCCATTATTGTGCAATAATGTAATGAGTGCATCACAGACTTTCAATGAAAATGGAAATGTGGGTATGTAATACTCATGTTTAAGACATTTTCAGGTGCACAGCAGCAGAAATTAAGTCAAAATCAGATTATTATGAGGCACATGTTGCACCACATACTTTCGGAGTGGAGCACCACATACTTTTGGAGTGTGTGGTGCACAACAGTCTTTGGGATGCTTTAAATGCAGCCTACTGGTTAACCTTATCAAGCTGCTTAGGGTACATGATTTTTGTAGTTTGCATCTGAGATCTATGTTACAGGCTTAAGCAGAGTATGAATTACTTTAGTCCAGCAAACTAGTTAAACGCGGGAGAATCACCTTGGAAACACACTCAAGTTAATGACATCATCAATTTATGTGTTCCCCCTTAAATGACTTTCTCAATTAAATATATTCACTATAGCTTCCCTAAAATATTAGTCTTCGAAATACATAGGTAGATCAAAGGCCGATTTTGATTAGAAATTACTTAATTGATGTAATTGTTATTTTTCGCGGTTTTTTCTCATGCGCGGAGCACACCACGAACGGCGTCATTGCAAGCAGGACGTCCAGAGGATCATGTGGAACTTTAAATTTTTCGAATCGGATGATTTTAACAAGGGATTTTCACCAATTTGCACTGCAGAGAGTCATCGAAGGTAAGGATTTTAGATGTTCACCTGTTTAGTACCCTGGGCTCGTCTTGGGTAATGTTTCTGAGGGGAAAGATGAATTACCCAGATAATCTACCCTAGACAAACGGCTCTGTGATTGAGCATATTCATAATATACATTGTATTCAAGAATAGCAAGCCACGCCCTCCACTTCAGAGCTTCTCTGCCGATTTTGACACACTTCTACTCAACTTACGGCTATTCTGAAAACTGCCCCTTGTTTCTCAGATGTTCTTCTTTCAGAAAAGTGGGTTGCCACTTCTGTACGACAGATACTCGAGCTACGGCATCCCTGTTGATTAGCAGTCAAAACGCCTACAGACAAAAACGCCTACTGTGATTTCTGACAATGCCAGAACGGCAACACAAGAACGCCTAATAGATGTCAAAAACGGCTACAGGTCTATACCAAAACGGCTATACCACTTTACAAACGGCTAGTATTTCTACAAGAACAACTGTCAATGGTGTTGTCACTTAAGTTTTAATGTAATCAACATTTTTATGCTTGTCAAAAAATATTCAGGTACAGTGTCAAAAATTAAGCAGTTCATAACATGTAGTAGGTGTGAATGAAAAACTAATTAGCTTGAATACAAGTCAAGACAACGTTTGAATGGCTAAATAGCAATTATCATAGATCTGTGTGACAATGTCATGACAATTAGCCGTTGGATTAAATATCGACATTCAGATTTTGATCTCCTGCATTATTGTAATCGTGATTCTGTAGAACTTAACTTTACAAAGGAACTTTTCAGAAGTGAAATGATGATAGCTAGAACAACACTTTATAATTCTTCTGTTTATATTATAGCTGTTCTGGTCTATCGGAAATAGCCGTTTTTGTAATGGCCAATAGCCGTTTTTACACTGTTATGCAAAAGGATAATTTGCAGTAGGCGTTTTTGATAATGCAAAAAAAATTGTAGGCGTTATTGTCTGTTGCCGTTTTTGTTTGTAGGCATTTTGACTGATTACCGTCCCTGTTCACCTCGGAAGGCATTTTGAATCAACATCGCTTCTTCTTCTTCTTCTTGCGATTATATCCTGCCTCTTCATGCAGGCGAACCTCTAATGAGTATGACGTTCAATATAATATCTCTGTTTTACCAGGGAAAGGCAAAATTTGGTTACTGAGTTTATTTGCCGCATCTAGAATTTCTATGGACTTCAATCTAATTTCTTTGTACACTACACTTTGAGCATTATCGCCACTTAGCGTATCCCCATCCGTTCAGAATCGCAGTCGCAACTTCCTGGCGTGTTGTCGGGGGGGGGGGAATTCCATCTTCAAGATATTAAAAGTTGTTGATAATATTGTTCTGCATGTGCAAACACGAAAATTAAAGTGCTAGCCAATTTGACATTACACCAGTATCACAGAGGCCTAAATTCGAGTTAAATTAAGATTATTAATTGTATATTTCTGAGCAATGACTTATTTTTTCTTGGGTAGATTCTCTGGGTGGATTTAAATAATTTTCCGTGCTTTTTCCTTGAAGAAAATATTGACAGAAAAACTGCCTTCTAATGCTGTCTGATGTTGAAGCTAATCGGATTGTTTTTTATTTTTGTCATTGCAGTTTATATTATGCAGAGAAATCCTGTAGGAAATTGAATTATTGAAGGAAAGTGACTCTGCGACCAACAAGCAATTGTAAAACCAGTGTACCCCTAGAGCTCTACAAGTTATGTGGTGGACACTGGTCGGTTCCCAACTTTGCAGTGCTCATGACATTTTCATGGTATGTCAAAACAAATGGATTTGAAGGTTTAAATCTCTTTAATAATGGAATAAATTATTTTAAGGTGTTATGCACTGATAAGTTACTGATAAATGAAAAACCGTTTGTGTGTTACAAATCTCACAAGTGAAGACTCGGAAGCTCTTTCCAGGTAGTCAGGATGATTGGACGTTCACTTTTTCGCACACTAGCGATACTTATGTGTCATGATGTGATGTCGATAAATCATGTTACAAATTCGTTGTTCAGATTTAAAATTGGAATATCCCAAACTTTTTGTCAAACATGGTAAAAAATTATCTGAAAATAATTCGTTGTACTTGCTGTGATCATTTCTGAATTTTTATTGCATTACTTGATCTTGATAAAGGATAAATTTTCCATTTATTGCTATTGTGCAGCCCAATGATATTGGCCATAAAATTAGTTTAAGGCAAGGTGTTATGTTCCACATCATATATTTAATTAACCATTCATCTTTCAAGGGACAATATAACATTGACGGATCACTGGATCTGCTGCCTTCAAGCATAGATTCCCCTCTGCATCTAGAACACTAATGCAAGGTAATAATTATTTAAACCAGATATTGACCTCAACAGAACTCCATAATTGTAAAATAGTTCCCTATTTTTTTAGGCTTCTGATATTTCCAGGTTTTTCAGGGCGGAAAATTAGTTCAGTGGTAGCGTGCTTGCTGCCAATCCCTGGGACCCAGGAATGAATCCAGCTCTCACCATGTCACCTCCCTATCAGCGTGCCTCGGCGGTCCAACTTCGGCCCGAAGCTGGTCCGATGCTACTGACATTGGACTGACGCTGGACCGACGTTGGACCGCCTAGGCATGCTGACAGGGCTGGACCTATGTTGGACGACAGTTTCAATCATCCTTTACTTCATTGCTGCGTCCTCAAATATAACACCACCAATGCAATTTCCTAATTCTTGACCCAGTTTTTAACATATTTCAGATAAAACAGATCAATGTATTGATATTGTGATAAAATTTCACTATTGTTACAAATTTATTGTGATATTATCATATTGTTGAAGACTAACAATGACCAATATTACTTTTTTATTCACATAGTTTAATTTTATTTACATTTATTTTTCTTGCAGTCAGCAGAATTTGTTTGGTGTTAAAGATCTGTAAAACACTGCATTATGCCTTTCACGGAAACATGTACGGCTGTATCAATTGCTTCACGATGTAATGTTTTGGACCGTTGGATACTTCATAGGGTACTCCCAGACTCAAGGAGTTGGCAGAACACTCTCGGTTAGTTGAGAGGTTTGTTTTGAAAAGTGAATTCATTGGATTTTCAGATATTCTTGTAATTTTGGTATATTATGATGTATTTTGCATAACTAATTGTAGAGCTGATAAGGTATTTATAAACTCCTTTTATGCCTGGCAGTTGTTTGTTAGCTTCTCGATCTTCTGCAAACTTTTTAAGGTCAGTGGTAGGACAAGAAAAAATTTGTTGTAAATCTCAATTTTCAGTATGTAAACAAATAAATTTCACTGTTTAGCACCTTTTCTTCCTGGGTGGAAAGTCCTTTGGGTATGTTCATCCGAGAAACTAAAAATTAAGTATGTCTGATCTTACTTATTAATTTTTACAGATAAGAAGCTAGAACTGCATAATTATCATGAATTCGATAGATACAACTTTATCGTCCCAGTTGGGAATTTCTTTGGCACACTTGTGCAGGTATAAAAAGTCAATGCATTTAAAATATTTGATAAATATTCTTTTTGTCTTGCAGTGGATAGAGTTCGGTTGGACTGACTGTGTGCAGTTTGTTCGTCAGAATTCATTGAAACTCCTGTCAATCTTCATCACACTCCAGGACATTCAATGGATCAATCCTCAGGTATATATATATACAGAACTTATGCTGCCAATTAATGTTCAGTAACTATTGCATTTAGGACTGATCCTTATTTTTCTTGAGACCTCAGCTTTGACGTCTTCTTTAAGATGCAGCTTCTTCCCTATGAAGAAGGTTTTCTCAAATTACAGAACAGCAACACAAATTATCAAATGCCGAATTTGTGTATCATAAGAGTCCATAGGATACGACATACTACTTTTTCTTTCATTTCAGACAGAGACAATTGTCGTCAAGTGAACTCCTAGTATAGTCATTCATTCAGAGTTACATCAATCGAAATACCACTGTCGCACAAGAACAAGAATAACATTCATACATACACATAATTAAGAGTTCTCAGAGTAGGGTAAGGTGGGGCAAATTGGCCCCCGGGGCAAATCCGCCCCCTGGAGGAGAAAAAGTTCCCTCGTGGCCTTGAATATAGTTTACAATAAACATTTCTCATGCAGATTAGTGCTACTAGATCCATAGATTACTGAAACACAAAGATTGACCTGTAACATAGTTTTGTTTTGACTGCAACTGGGAAGTAAGCCATGCAACTGACCACTTAGCAATTTCAATGTGCAACTGAAACCTTAAAAACTGAGGTGTTTTTCAGGAAAATTTTGTATGAAAAAATTGCTTAATCTCATGAATTGCAACGTTTATGCCACTATTTTTCTAGTGGTCGGGGCAATTCCGACCCTTGTCGATGGGGCAAATCCGCTTCCTCTTATTCTCATGTTAAAAACATATAAACGCAAGATATGGTTAATAAGTCACTCGGTTTTGCCATTTAGCACCATTGATAGTGATTATGAGTTGAATTGAGATGACATTAAGAATTTTGACATGTTTTATGGTATGTTAAATGTGTCTGATGTCACAATTAAATTGATGAAACAATCCTTACACATTAAAGAATCAGTGCTTAATTGAAGAATAGAATTTACTTTAGAAGCCAATTTTTTCTTGTCATTTGTCACCCAACTTCAAGGGGGGCGGATTTGCCCCACACTTTTGGGGCAAATCCGACCCCTAAAACTGAACATTGATATTGTGATGTGGGCTAAAAGGTTTCAAATTAAAGCATGTAACTTTCCAGATATGTTCAGATGTATACATTCTTGGATTTCCTGAAGTAAAATTGATGTTTTTCAAAAAGGTGAGGGACTGAGCAACGAATATATGTGAAAAGGGGGGCGGATTTCCCCCACCTTACCCTGGTAGAACTTTACACTAATTCCTAATGCTCACAATCATTCCTTGATTAACAACCTCAGCAATACATATCCCACTTTCAGAATTGACGACTACATTTACTGAATTTCGCATAAATGGACCTCTTCACCAATTTCAGATTTTTGCGGGCCAGAGTGGTATTGTAATTACTTAAGTGCATATGGTGGTCGAAAAATGTGTGTATGCTGTCCAGAAGAAACTGTTGCAGTTAGAGCTATGAAATTTTACAAAGGTCTTCAGGGCACCAAATGATGATCCTCCATGAAATTATAAGTTCCTATGAAACGGTTGCCATTGCAACTAAGAATTTTACATATTTTTAAGTATTTGGTCTTACAAAAAATTCATATCAAGACTGAGCTATCAGAATACCCAGAACCCATTTATTTTCATTATTTGAGGTATTCGGATCCGCAATAAGACTATTTTCCGACTAAAAATATGTTTTTATATGGTTTTTCTAGGTTGACAAACATGGGACTGTGGAGCTAATTCACAATCTTTCAGATTTGAATCGCTGTCCCATGACCACCTATAATCCAAATACAGTTCTGAAAATAGCCTTATTGCGAAAGCAAACTTGTCAGTAAGAAGCATGCCAAAATTCATTATGACACTTTCAGTGGTTTTTGAGATGAATTTTTTGCAATCACTCAAAGCCACTAAAATTCAGTTTTCGGCAAGTGGCAAAAACAGGAAATAAACTCTTAATAATTTAACTGTAAAGGTAAAATCGGCAAGGTTGTTTACAGGGTTATAATAGGAATTTTTGCATAATTTCAGTTGCATCTGTTGTCAGGACATCTGTATTTATTGAAACTGTCAAAATCAGAATTTCCATTTTGTAAAAAATTTTTAACCGTTTTTCAACCAGCATGTGCCCTTAAATTTTAGTAACTATTGAAAATGTTGAAAAAATTTTTTTTTCTTTCTTTTCCAGCCCCAATTCAGCTGAAAGGAAACACAGCTCGCAACAATGCCAAAAGTCAGCAGTTCCAGCCTCTAGATCATGATACCCCCACTACAAACCTAAGGTCTACTCTGGACACCTAATTGACAGTTTTAACAAGCCAAGCAATAACCAAAGTGATTATAGTTCACTGAATCAGATTTATTTAATTCTGTGTTTTTGATTTGGGTGAGCATATGAAAATGTTTAGCAACAATAGCATGTGAATTTCATCTAAACTTTTGTTTATTTGATATATCAAAATAAAAGAAGTACATTGGTGGCTCACATAAATCAATTGTATACATGTTAATTCGAAAAGGTCTGAAATATGTCCTAGCATTTTATTGAGAGATTTTGGTTCATTGAGTTTGGTTGGGTCTTTTAGTGGCTATGTCTTGCATGTCAGCTTCTGAGTCCGTCTTCTGACAATCGCTGTCAATTATGTACAACTTCATAAATGAAAATGTCAACCTCTTACATTTGGCATGTGAGTTTCATTGAAGTGGCGCAGAACAGCGTAAAGTCTTAATCTCTTGATCGAAGTTTTGATTACCTGTGACAAAAATTTTACCTGCAAAAATCCTTCAGCAATAGAATGGGAGTCTTTTTATGTAAATTTTTTCTCATGGCTTGCAGGCGTTTCTGGGTGTATTGGCATTCCTGAGAGATACTTCAATTTTTTCATAATCTTTAAGTCGTTACATTGTCACCCCAAATGGCAACAACAAAATTAATGGCTTTCGATTTTCATTAATTTTGGTTTTAATATTGAATCTTTCAAAACTTGCTGGGCGGTGATGGATCCACAAGATTACTACTTACCAATGCAACATATTGAAGGAACAAGTTGGTGACAACTAACATGGTGTCCACTTCTTCCTTCTCGTTGGGATTTTGTACAAGACTGAGTTGGTTTCAAACAGTGTCGGAACTGGCATGTGACTCATGAAAGCTGACGTGGTGAATTTGAGGTTGTCTTTTGCAAATTGCCATGACACTGCCACAATTTTTCGATGAATTTTGATATGTTTAATTTCCTGATTCACATTTCTATTGTTATATCTATATATCTTTATTACTTCCAAGTGATAATTGCGCTTCATATAAAGACATGGTTCAAAGCTAAAATGAAGTTGCAACGTGCATTTGTATGGCTGAACGGAACTAGTATGATCAACCAAGGGCAATTTGTATGCCTGGGCATTCTTTACTGAAAGAGCCCTGCTGCTGTGCTGCTGCATTATCATATTGTCTTACTTTCATCTATTTCTGCCTGAGCCTCTACAACGTCTGGTCATTGACACTTCTATACACTGCTCTATAATTTCGGGACTGTTGCAACTCGTTAGACAAAATTAGCAACATTATTGCCTGGTTGTATGTTTATAGAACCCAGAAAGACCTTTTCTCAATAATGTTTTAAGTTGAACCATTATATTCCCAATTATATATGTTATTGTGTTATCTTTGGTCTTCATGATTATCTGTTCAGTGTCTTTGTTCTCAGACAACAATGTAGAATACTTATTCCTGTACAAACGAAAATGTCAAACACCGACAGTCAGGAATTTGACATGTGATTTCATGAACAGGGGTTCTTCAATATTATTTCTTCACTCTTCAGCTTCCTTCAAGCCTCAATCCATCATTGACTCTGTCAATTATTCATTGCATTATAGAATCAAAATGTAACTAGAAATGAGTAACTGCAAGCAGTAACAAAACTTCACCTAGAAATATTGGTCGAAATGAAAAAAATGAAATGACAGAAGTAATTTGAAAAGTTTAAAAGTAAGTTGAAAATTAATTCGAAACGTAATTTGAAAAGTAATTTCATAGTAATTTGAAAAGTACTTCGAAAAGTAATTTCAATAGTAATTTCAATGCAAAAGTAACATGACAAGTAAATTGACAAGTAAATTGACAAGTAAATTGACAAGTGCATTGACAAGTACATTGACAAGTACATTGACAAGTACATTGACAAGTACATTGACAAGTACATTGACAAGTACTTGAATATTGTACATGTACCTGACCAATACCCGCAGACCATAACCTGTACCAAGCCTGTACATAATTTCATAACTCTAGGTGAAATACTGAGGTAACAGTGAGCAATTCCAAAATGGCCGCCATTTTGTGTCAGACATTTTGAATTTCTCCACACGTCCGTGAACAATACCCACAAGCCAATACCTCTACCAAATTTCATAACTGTATTTGAAATACTAAGGTCGCAGTAGGCAATCAAAAAATGACAGCCATTTTGATTTAACTTGAAATATGAATTCTTCGTATAAAAAACATCTGAATGAGTACTTGAATCAGTCACAAACAAAATAACTATATGAAAATTGCATGGTGTTCAAGGTCACTGAAAATAGTACATTTTTGCACTAATATTCGCCAATTGACCTTGAAAAATTGGGTCAAGGTCAAATGTGAAGGTCAATTTGGGGTGAATGGCAAAAAAGAATAGCAGTTTACTATAGCATGTTATCAGCCAAAATCGATATTTCATGGTGAAATGACGAAGGTCACCAATTTTGATGACTTACCAATGTTTAAAATTACGTAACTCATAATCTGGCCATAGAAATGCAACCACAATACACATGCAGATGTCCCGTTAGTCAAGCAACATTTTGCCACAATTTGGGCCACTTTCAGTAAAAAATGTACAATTGTATTCACTCCAACCATAAAACACTAAAAGTGACCATGGGGAACCTTGACCTTGACCTACATTCACGAAATTGGGTCACATTATGTAAAAAGGGTTAGGAACCAAGTACCTAAAAGGAAAATGAAATCCATCAATAATTGAAAAAGTTATTCACATTTGAAATTTTTCAAAGTCGAACTTTGAAGTGACCTCTGACCTTGAAAAATGGTCCGGTGTCAAAAAAACTCGGGGAATGTAATGAGGGCATATGAGGCTCCCTTCATGAATTTTTTGAGGGTAGGTTAGGGTGAAAGAATAATAATAAATAATAAATAATTACGAAAACAAGAAACTTCACCTATGGTAATAGTCGAAGTGTAATAAACCAACATTTGGCATGCAAATTTCATAGAAATTATCTTCTGCATGATCATTAACTTTTGTTCTTCATCTTCTGATCTCAACTGGTCATTTCACTATCAATAGCAATATTTATTCCTATGTACATGAAAATGTCAGTACTGACAGTTGGTGTCAAGACATGTGAATTTCATTAAAGGGCTACCTACACTATTTATTCAGCTTGGTTCAATCCAACATTGAAAGTCAATGGCGATTATTCACTGCCTTATGAAATCAAAATGTAGTGGAGCAACATTTGGCATATGAATTCATAAAAATTATCTTCTACGCTATCATTAAATTTGGTTCTTCTGATATGAACCCTTCGTTTCACCTTGCCCGGCCTGCAGTGCATCCATTAATTTCGATGATTGCTCTCGATCATGACAAAGCTGACCCTGTTAAATTTCCTTCAAGATCACTCTATTCATAGCATCAGCTTGCAGGCATATACATTTATGCAACTTATATATTCTGTTACGTAAAAATCCCTATTCCGCATAACAAAGCAAACTACAATTCTTTTTTGTAAAAGAATTTCTTGTTACATTAAATTCAAGGTAGCTGCTAAATGCACCAATCTGCCTTGCAGGTCCAGTTACAGTCTGTATTTACCTTGTCTGTGGGGCTGGTGCTTATATTATTTTAAAAATGGAACTGCAAAATATTCTCTATTAAACGCTTAAGTGCACTTTTTTTACCTGATTTTTTTTGGGGAAAAACTTTTATAAAACTTTAATTTGTGTAATTGTGGTGGCTATAGGTAATCTACATGATTTTCCCTTGCATTTTGGTACAAATAGCCAGTTTCATATTCGGCCACTTCACTTTTCTTTGATTTCCTTGGGGCGCCCTCTACACCATTTGCTTTCTTCAACCTCTGACAAGTGAGTGTTGATATTTTAAAGATACTACTTCTTCTTCTTTTTGCTGGAAACAGCTTTAAATATGTGCATTTCTTCCTTTTTTTAGAAATTTTAACTGTCCCTAAATACAAAAGAAAAATATAGACAAGTTCAGATTTAAGCCAAAATAGATATTATGCATAGGCACTATGCCCCCCCTAAATACGCCACTGAGGGGGGCCATCTCAGAGGGGGCAGGTTGGAGCTGTGTTTTAAATGAAGAATTTCTTGCTCAGTTTTCTTTTTGGGAAATAAATAATTTCTGGTGGAGTGTTTCTTCACAATGTGTTGCTGGATTCACTTTTACCATAGAAAAGCCTGTCTTCCAGCAGGACAGTCAGTTTGATAGTGTGGATTCAGTTTGATTTAGCTACACGTTGTGTTGACTACATGTATGTTATGTTGCTCCTTGGAAATATGAATGAACCTGTTTGTATCAACTTTTGGATTAATAAACAACACTTTATTTAACCTCTCACAAGCGAGTGCTGAGAGCTATTTCCTCCATATAACATTTGGTGGAGAATCTACAGCGCCGCCTGTAAGTAAGTGAAACGCATGACATTGTGACATTGCATCAATGCTAAACATCCTCAGCCAAACCGCTTGTGGAGGCATGAATTGTCATCGGATGAAAGGGAAACAAAGTGGGTCATAAAGGCCGATGTGTGAGCCAAGTGGGATAAAAATTTTCTTCGCTGTAGTCGGAGTTAGGTATGGGTCAAAGTCTTTGATAAGTAAGTGAACCACCCTTCCCTATGTTTTAACATTGGGCCGGCGTTTCACTTACTTATCAAAGACTTTGACCCATACCTAACTCCAACTACAGCCAAGAAAATGGGCTGCTATTTTTTTATTACAGGCGGCACTGTAAACACTATGTTTTGGTTGGACTATGTACATTCTTTCGACTTGAAAAACAAACAGATCAATGGCATAAAGTTGACAAAATGATTGCATGTAAAAGAAAAGGCAAAGACATGTGGTATAGAATCAAATGGGTTAATACACCTGAAACAGAATGGATAAATGGCCAAGACTTAAATGATATAGCAAAGCAGGAGTTTCATAATGCGAGAACTGCAGTGGTACACAGAGAAAAAGACCACTGAAGAGACACAAGTTCTTCAAGTGAATTAGATCTAAAGTGACATTCCAAGAGAGAATATGCTATTTGCTGATAGGAACAGATCTTTGTCCCGGTTGCATTTGAAGCTTGATTCATGCTTATAAAAATTGTCCCTAAATTGTGTGCACACATTTTAAATTCTAGAACAGAAGCAGAATCATTCATATTGCAACACCATTGGCCATGGTAATACGAAGTCAATAACTTCCTATCATTAAAGCAAACATAGGCTGCGTAGCAGCAAACCTTCAGCGAAAAAATAACATTTAAAAAGGACACCATTACACCATAATAGTGATGTGAACCAAATTACATGTAGTATTTGCAATAGTGGCCCGATCTTGGTCTGAAATTATCTATACGCCCTGCCATATACCCGTATGCAGGCCAAGGTGCGTTGAAAGAAGGCCTTACTAGACCAATGTACATATAATATGGACCAGTTTCATGCATAAACAAGGAATAAGTTGTAAGGTATGGGTCAGAATATTTGAAAAAGCATTAAGAATGATAATCAAGCAGACCAACAAAAGGCACTAAAATATTATATAGGTGATGTATATAAAATTTCATCTACATGCAATGATGGCCAAGTTTTGGCCTGGAAACAAAAAATAATAATTTTAATATTTTTTTGTCCATATTTCAAGATGTATAGAATATCCATGAATCACACCCACAAAAGGCACAAATTAATCATATAGGTGACATGTCCAACATATTTCATCTATGAACATGCAATTGTGGGCAAGTTTTGGCCCGAAATACAAAAAAAAAAAAATAATAAATAAATTTTTCTCAATATTCCAAAAAGTATGGAATATCAATCAATCAGACCATGAAAAGGAACAACTAGACTGTATAGGCTACATGTGTAAAAATGTCATCCATGTACATGTATCAGGGGCTGAGTTCTAGCCCGGACATGAAAAAAAATTTTTTTTAACATTTTTCTCAATATTTGAAAAAGTACAAAATATCCATCCATGAGACCATCAAAAGGCACAATTAGACCATACAGGCTACATGTATACCAAAATTCATCCATGTGCATGCAATAGGAGCTGAGTCCTAGCCCGGAAACAAAAAAAATATTTTTTTTATATTTTGCTCAATATTTCAAAAATTACGAAAGTTCCATCAATCAAACCATCAAAAGGCACAACTAGACCATATAGGCGGACGGACAACTTTTGACCAAAGTGATAACAATACCTTCTTCGAACTTCGTTCGCTGAAGGTAAAAAGTTGTAAGCAGTCTCTCAGGTAAGAAGATGTCACATACAAGGCACAGAAACATAGATGATGTACTGTAAGGAAGTTAGAGAAATGGAGCAAAAGAGGTTTCTGAATATATATATAAAGCATGAGAAAACGCTGAAATGATATATAAAGCATGAGAAAATGCTGAAATGATATATATATAGCATGAGAATAATGCTAAAACGATGTAACACAGTAAAGATGGTTCACTTTTTCGAAAGGAATAATAAAATTCCACTGTTAGTATAGCAGTCCTAGATTGGATTGTAAGGTTTGGAACTGCTAACTAGGTGTGAATTGATGTATACAACGAAATGTGATGCAATGATGCATAGATGACAAGGATACAAATAATTGTGGTCACCACAGTAGAGTGACACAGATGTAAAATGAAATTATGAGATACTTTATAAAAGAGTTGTACAATTACAATACTGGGCTGAACAGTTTCTTGCAAAGATGCTTCTGCAAGCACGATGCTAAGTTATGTAAACTGAAATTGCCAACATTGAGAAGATGAAGTTAATCCATTTTCAGATATCGCGATACTGTAAATATGATTGTGTACCATGGTATTGAATATTGATGTATTTATTATTGAGTGTTTGAAGACATTGTACGTACGATTATTGACTACATGTAAATTGCTATGAATACATAAAATGGTGAAATGTTTCTTGTGTACTGAGGTGTCATACAATTGCAGTGTAATATGACAATTTATTGCAAACGTAGATTGTTGTTAATTTATGACATGTTGTGATGGTTGCTAGACCATTACCATTGAGCATAAATAAGTATTGTATGTAACTTGCATTTTAACTTTAACATTTCAGCTTTAAATGTTTTTATCTTGTATTGTGCTGGATGTTGTGATGGTACTGCAAACACAAGCATAAGAAATCGAAATGGATTTCTCAAGGTATTATTAAGTCAATCAAATTTAGAGATAATTTATATAGAAGACTGAGACAAACTCCGCAATCTTATGAACTTTATAACACATTAAAGGTGAATCTTCAAACATATAATAGAATTTTGAAGAGAAGTATTAGAGAAGCTAAAAAGAGTTATTACTCTTCGTGCTTTGCTAAATACCAAAGTGATATAAAAAGCACATGGAGAACTATAAAAGATATTATTAGTAATACTGAAGAAAATAATGCTCCAAAGCATTTTATCGTGAATGACTTGCCTTGTTTTGATTCGCAAACGATAGCAAATGAGTTTAATAAATATTTTACTGGTATAGGACCCTCATTGGCTAATGATATTACGCAACCTATTAACAAATCCTACAGAGACACCCTCACTAAGGAAATCACTTCCACTTTTGAACTCAAAACTGTATCTGAAAAGTATGTACTCAAAGTCATTGACAATTTAAAAAGCAAGTCAAGTAGTGGAGTTGATAATTTGTCAAACAATCTGCTGAAACATATTAAATATGAAATTGTTAAACCTTTGACCCATATTATAAACCAATGTATAAATGCTGGTATATTCCCTGATGGAATGAAAGTTGCTAAGGTTCTCCCTATTTATAAGAAAGGGGAAAATTTTCTCTTTGGGAACTACCGTCCGGTATCCTTGCTACCCAGTGTATCGAAAGTCTTTGAGAGGATAATTCATAATCAGCTCTACCAATACTTTATTGATAATGAACTCTTTTACCAAAATCAATACGGATTTAGAAAAAATCACTCTACAGAACTAGCAGCAATGGATCTGATTGACAGAATTGTTTGCGCAATGGATAATAAAAAAGTTCCAATCAGCATATTTCTTGACCTCTCAAAGGCTTTTGATACACTGGACCACAGTATCTTGCTGAAGAAATTACAATATTATGGTATTAAAACAAATGCACTTGATTTATTTACATCCTATCTTAGTAATAGAAAACAGCTGGTTCTATATGACGAGACATCATCTGATCTATTATCAATAGATACTGGGGTTCCGCAAGGGTCTATTCTTGGACCTTTGCTATTTATCATATATCTGAACGATCTTGTATATACTTGTGACCAATTTAAACCGGTAGTTTATGCAGATGATACGGCATTATACACTTCGCTGGAAGCTTTTGACGTTAGTGGGCATTCTTTGGATAGTGCAATTAATGAAGAATTAGAAAAAATTAACACCTGGTTTAAGTTAAATAAGTTATCCTTGAATACGAGCAAAACCAAAGCAATGATATTTCACACGAAACAGAAAAAAATTAGAACACCTATTCTGAACATAGAGAATAAACCAATAGAATTTGTGGAAGAGTTTAATTATTTAGGCATTATTTTTGACTCAACTCTCAGTTGGAAACCTCATACAAATCATATAGCCAAGAAAATTGCAAAGACTAATGGAATAATGAATAAACTTAAGAATTTTCTTCCTCAGAATATCTTGTTATTACTGTATAACTCGTTGGTCCTACCATATTTGAATTATGGAATACTTGTCTGGGGAAGCCATGCTGAGAGACTTGGGAAAGTACAAAAACGTTCTGTCAGAATTGTAATGAATGCAAAATTTAATGCCCACACGGAACCTATTTTTAAGTCTCTTAGATTATTGAAAGTTACTGATATTCTGCAATTGAATGAGTATAAATTCGTATATAGGCTTGAAAATCGAATGTTGCCGAAAATATTACTAACTTCTGTCTTCACTAGAAACGTTGACATGCATAATTACAACACCAGGCATGCATATGCTTTCCGAATACCCCAGCAGAAGCATGATTTTGTCAAAAATAGTATTCGTTTTAGATTACCTGCTATCATAAATAATGCTCCAATGAATTTCAAAAATAAGATACATACTCACAGTTTACAGGGTTTTGCAAAATACATCAAATTACAAATTATTCAGAACTATGAAAACTTGTGTAATATCCCATTATGCTATATATGTTTGAATACCTAGTTAATATCATGTTACAAAGGAATTTTGGTCTCTAAGCTACTTCTTAAAGTGAAAATTGTGCATTGCAAATTCTACAAGGATATAAAAAATAAGTTCAGAATCTGTTGACATGTGATTCTCATCAAATTTTATGAAATATTCTCAGATTCTTTGGACTTACATACTCCTCCAAATGTGCAATTACCTTTTCTGAAATATTGCTCTTATCCTAATGTCCTCATACTTTTGTTCTCATCATATTACATAATTTATAATATATATTTGGTTCTTCACCCAATATGCACTCATTGTACCATTGTTGCTTTGATTTTCTGTACGCTACTGTTTATTTTATTTCTTTAATGGATCTCTCTGAGATGATGATATGATCTTTTAATTTTTTTTTTTAGGGGGGGCATCTCGCCAGCGATAATTACATGTCTTAGAGATGTCCTCCCTCTTTACTGTAACATAACGTTTCAGAAAGAAATAAAATATCTTGAGTCTTGAGTCTTGAGTGATGGTAGATTAATAATGGTAGATTACTCTTAATGTTTTATCTTTATATAGCATATTTGTGTATTTATAAAAAATCTCTTAACAAAAAAAAATCAGAGATATTTTAACATTTTCTTTCTTATAGTTTCGAGGACGAAACTTCTTTAACCAGGAGGGATATTATCCTATTGTGAGTTTAAGCATTGAGTATAAAGCCAAATTGTTAGTGAAATTGATAACATAATAAATATAGAAACATGTTGTACTTTAAAGATACTGGACTTGCTGGAGACTTGAGTGTAAAGACATTAGATGAAGCAATTATAATTCATCTCAACCCGAACTTGTGTTCCCTCAATCGGGACTTTCTGTGTGCGTAACAGGGAATTCCACTGATTCACGAGCTAAAAAACCAAGGGAAAAGAGGTCTCTTACAGACGTCCATAGCATCAGTGGCATTTAACTATTCTGTTTCTCTAGACGTCTGGTAGGACCATCAACTGGTTGCCTACTGACGGTCTACTTCACATGTTTTTCATGCATCTACTGACACTGATATTTTCAGTAGTCAAAGCAAAATTATAGCTACCAGACGTCTAGTTATGCTACAAATGTGGCACTTACAGACGTCTGTATCTCATCTTATTGGCTAATCTACTGACACTGATATTTTCAGTATTCATAGCTAAATGGCTGCTAACAGACGTCCAGTGTTTTAACAAATCTGCTAGATGCAGACGTCTGGAGCAGTTCAAATTGTTACATCTGCAGACTGTCTGCATGGTCGCTGAAATTGACTTTTACAGACATCTCCAAAAGACCAAAACTCAAGCCATCCAGACAAAGCAGTTCCTGGAACACATTGGCTGGAAGCACCAGAAAAGGAGTGTTTACAGACGTCTCCAAACAACCAACATGTAAGCCATCCAGACTAACCATTGTCTAGACCACATTGGCTGTAAGTGGCAAGAAAGGAGTATGTACACTGTACAGGCATCTCAAAGCAACCAAATTTCAGCCATCCAGACTAACCATTGTCTAGACTACATTGGATAAGAACTAAGAAAGGAGTGTCTTCAGACATCTCCAGACCATCAAAAAAACAGTGATACAGACAAACCCCTGGCTGGACCACAATGTCTACAAGCACCAAAAAAAGAGTGTCTGCAGATGTCAGGATTTGGTTATAAACTAGGCCACACAGACAACTTAAGACAACTTATTTCATTACAATTACTTAACTTGGAGACAAAGCACTAACCTACAGACTTTACTGCAGATGGCCTATTCTCACAACTGACAATAATGATAAAAGTCTTTAAAAAATTTAAAATGTCCGCCAATTCAAACAATCTATCAAAATATTTTTGTGAAATATTTAAAAAGTAAAAAAAACTGAGTTGAAATATGTAATTGATGAGTTACACTATTTTCATATTTGTTGTAATAAATAATAAACTATTTCATTTTTACCTGACTTTGTTGTTTCCACTTTCATTTGATTATAGTATCAGTACCTATAGCTAAATAAAGTGATGGGAGAATACTTTTACAAAACAGAATAACTGTTGAGGCCTCGTGGTAAAGGCATTTAAATATAAATATAAGTACAAATCTGGGATTAATGGTCTTTTTGTGTTAAATATAACCAAGGCACTTTGCATTTGATCAAGACCACAGATGGTCTGTTACTGACCATGTATCAGTGGCGACAGAGGTCTGTATATATTGTAAGCTAAGATTTGGTTATGTCTGCTCATTTGTTGAACTCCTTTTTGAGCATAATAAGCACAGTTCGTTAAAGTGCTGGTATCTGAAATGTCAGTAACTGGGGAAAAATCATCCACTCCAGGCATGCGTGCGAATATTGTGGTCATGGGTAAAACATGTTTTTTGTTTAAAATGGTGAATTTTCTTTTTAGAAATTTGAAAAAGGAAGTAGCCCTGTAGCTTAAGTATGGCAATGTAAGTTCACTGTGCGAATTTTGGTGGTCATGGGTCACCCAGAAGCCTCGTAATTAAGAAAGAATGAAACTATAAAAGCAGCCTTTTATAACTATTATAGCAAGATACAACTCAGATTTTGTTTCATTTCTTGAGAGTAGATGTCATCACAGTTGTTCTGAAGAAATCTTTGTTTTTTCATAGTGTGGACCTATGGTGTCATTGCTGGAAACTCCATGGGAAACTATTAGTGGGCTGTCTATGCCTCAAAAACAGGCCAAAACCTGCACTTCATAGTACAATTATCCCATTTGGCATGAATCAACTACAGGACCCAAGGGTTCATTTAAAAGGTGGACACAAGTTGAGGCTGCATGTTTCCACCTATATTTTTGGTGATTTCCATGGCAACTACCTCAAAATAGTAGAAAATTAAGGAAATTTCCTTTTTTGGAATAGCACCTTTGATTTTGCATGCATTAGAAATCTTTTTTCAGGAAATTTGAAAAATTGGGAGCTCTTCATTATTCTTTTCTAATTATGCTAATTAGTGCATATTTTATTACCTTATTTAGGCATAGCCTCAGTAAAAACTTCCTTATTTTCCAGAAATAAGGCAAATCCAAATGTTTCTAAGAGCTTGTAGATGTGAGAAATTGTGATTACTACAACATTTTCAAGGAAGAAATATCAAAATACATGCAGATAAGAATATCAAAAATTTGTGTGACACGGCATTATGGAACATCTCAAAAATTATGTTTCCATGGAAACACTCAGCGAAAACTTCATCATTACATTCTCCATCGTAAGTACAATGTGTCTCACCTGGTTAGCCGCTTAACAAATAGAATTCGAGATATTACATTATTGAAAAAGATTGGTAATCTATTATAATTATTATTGAAAAGGGAAAATAATTATTTCTGCTAAGAATAGGTTGCCATGGCAACCTAAGATCATTGATAACTGGCGTCATTGACTAAAAAAACATAAATTTATTATAAACTGAACCAAATAAAAAACGCAAAACTATTTCTAGGGCTGTTTTTTTGTGCATAAGATTCAGATGGGCTTTTGAGTTGATGTGTATTTATAATCAGGTGTCAAAAGAACCCAGTTGCTTAAAATCACTCAATTGTGACCATTTCTTGTGTGTCTGTTGCCAGGTTTGTCACATTGGGGTATAGCCACTGGATGGGGGTATTAGGCACCCCATAGGGCAAATCTAATGATTTCTTGTGAACGCTTGAAGAAAATGATGAAAAAGGCCATACAATTCACTTCAATAAGTGCCATCTAACTCGTTAAAAAAATAGATTTTTGGAAAGTCAGACCAGAGTTTGTCACACACAATGATATTCCAATGCAGCAATGCAGCCACGGAAACAAGTCCTCAAACAGCCTGTACAATAGCTGTGGCATCAAAAGTCTTATGGTCTATCAGAAAGACCTAACGCAACCTCTAAAACAGCTTACCAGGTAAAAATTGGCCCTGTGTGTGCCGGTGTGTCGTCCTTGTGCTATTCTGACAACCTGACATCTGCCTCCGCAAGAAAAGTCATGAGGAGGGTACACTTGGAATTGCTGCTTGTCCTATGGCTGCTATAAAGGGTGCATAAGGTCGTTTTGATGGACCCTAAGCCTTTTACCACCCCCAGGCTATTTGAGGACCTGTTTCCACAGTTGCATTGTTTCACTGGAATATCATTGTGTGTGACAAACCTTGACATGACTTCTCAAAAACAAAATTTTAGCATGTTAAGTGATTACAACTGAAGTGAATTGTATGGCATTTTCCATCATTTTCTTCAAGCTTTCACATGAAATCATCGGAATTTGCTTTGTGGGATGCCTAATGCCCCAGTCCACTGGCCATACCCCAATGTGATAAACTTGGCCATAGACTTGCAAATAACGGTCACACTTGAATGAGTTTTTGTAACTGAGTCCTTTGATACCTGATTATACGCAGCTTTGATGCAAGCAATGATGTCATACGAGGGGTTTTCCAAAAGTTCAGTCCAACTTGGCATAACTTGAGTTGTATTCGATATAGAGACAAGATATTTTAGTGAGACAATATTCATTTCATTTAAAAATTATCCCGCAAAATTAGATCATAAACATGCATATAAATGGTAATTCAGTTGCCATGGAAATAAGAAGTCATGAAATGTGGCCCAGAGGCAGAGCCAGTTAATAGACAGTTTTAGACACAAACTCAATGTAATTATGTATCTTGTTAAAAATGTAATTATTACAAGAGATATAAAACAGGTTCACACATTCAAAACAAGATTTATTATTTCATAACTTCCCAAAGTAATCAACTGGACATTTAAAACATTTTCCCTTCCTTTTTATTTGTTAAAAAAAAAAACATGCTTTACAATCTGTAGACGGGCCATTCTCAAATTTCAGGACAAAGTGTATAGTAATAATATCCTGTAACGGAGGGAACAATGTGGTAACGGAGTGGAATTTTGATGTAAAAAACCTGCTGTAGGGGCAACAAAAAAACGAAAAACAATAGAAAAAGATCCATTTTTGAAACCAAATTTAAGCCAGTACAAACAAACAAAATGATGCAAGAATTTTTTTGTTCAAAAATCTGCGATGTGTCACCTTTCAAAATTGAGGCTGGATATTCAGAACCCTTGGGCCAAAATAAAACCATATAGGTTGGAAAGCCAACAAACTTCCCTATAGTCCAAACTCAATATGCCTAGCCATTTTTGAAACCACCTTTAAGCCAGTCCAAGCAGAATCAAGCATGCATCTTTTCGTTACAAAATGTGCGATTTTTTCCTTTCAACATTGAGGGCTGAGTATTCAGAATCATTAGGCCAACATGAAACCATATAGGTTGGAAAGCCAACAAAATTCCCCATTTAGTCTGGCCAAACTCAATATGCCTAGCCATTTTTGAAACCACCTTTAAGCCAGTCCAAACAGAAAGGTGCAGACATTTTTTGGTTAAAAAATGTGCGATTTTGTAGCTTTCAACATTGAGGGATGAGTATTCAGAACTACTAGGCCAAAATGAAACCATATAGGTTGGAAAGGCAACAAAATTCCCCACTTAGTGAGACTAAACTCAATATGCCTAGCCATTTTTGAAACCACCTTTAAGCCACTCCAAACAAAAAGGTGCAGCCATTTTTTGGCTAAAAAATGTGCGATTTTGTAGCTTTCAACATTGAGGGCTGAGTATTCAGAATCATTAGGCCAAAATGAAATCATATAAATTGGAAAGCCAACAAAATTCTCCATTTAGTCTGGCAAAACTCAATATGCCTAGCCATTTTTGAAACCACCTTTAAGCCAGTCCAACCAGAATGAAACATGCATTTTTTTGTTAAAAAACTAGCGATTTTGTAGCTTTCAACATTGAGGGCTGAGTATTCAGAACCACTAGGCCAAAATGAAACCATATAGGTTGGAAAGGCAACAAATATCCCCACTTACTGATACCAAACTCAATATGCCTAGCCATTTTTGAAACCACCTTTAAGCCAGTCCAAGGACAAAGAGGTACATGCATTTTTTGGCTAAAAAATGTGCGATTTTGTAGCTTTCAACATTGAGGGCTGAGTATTCAGAATCATTAGGCCAAAATGAAACCATATAGGTTGGAAAGCCAAAAAAATTCTCCATTTAGTCTGGCAAAACTCAATATGCCTAGCCATTTTTGAAACCACCTTTAAGCAAGTCCATGCAGAATGAAACATGCATTTTTTTGTTTAAAAACTAGCGATTTTTTACCTTTCAACATTGAGGGCTGAGTATTCAGAACAACTAGGCCAAAATGAAACCGTATAGGTTGGAAAGGCAATAAAATTCCCCACTTAGTGAGACCAAACTCAATATGCCTAGCCATTTTTGAAACCACCTTTAAGCCACTCCAAACAAAGAGGTGCAGGCATTTTTTGGTTAAAAAATGTGCGATTTTTTAGCTTTCAACATTGAGGGCTGAGTATTCAGAACAACTAGGCCAAAATAAAACCGTATAGGTTGGAAAGGCAACAAAATTCCCCACTTAGTGATACCAAACTCAATATGCCTAGCCATTTTTGAAACCACCTTTAAGCCAGTCCAACGAGAAAGAAGCATGCATTTTTTTGCCGGAAAATGTGCGATTTTTCAACATTCAACATTGCAGGCTGAATATTCAGAACCATTGCGCCAAAATGAAACCATATAGGTTGGAAAACCAACAAAATTCCCCACTTAGTGAGGCCAAACTCAATATGCCTAGCCATTTTTGAAACCACCTTTGAGCCAGTCCAAACAGAAAGGTGCAGACATTTTTTGGTTAAAAAATGTGCGATTTTGTAGCTTTCAACATTGAGGGATGAGTATTCAGAACCACTAGGCCAAAATGAAACCATATAGGTTGGAAAGGCAACAAAATTCCCCACTTACTGATACCAAACTCAATATGCCTAGCCATTTTTGAAACCACCTTTAAGCCAGTCCAAACAAAGAGATACATGCATTTTTTGGCTAAAAAATGTGCGATTTTGTAGCTTTCAACATTGAGGGCTGAGTATTCAGAACCACTAGGCCAAAATGAAACCATATAGGTTGGAAAGGCAACAAAATTCCCCACTTAGTGAGACTAAATTCAATATGCCTAGCCATTTTTGAAACCACCTTTAAGCCAGTCCAAACAAAAAGGTGCAGGCATTTTTTGGTTAAATAATGTGCAATTTTGTAGCTTTCAACATTGAGGGCTGAGTATTCAGAACCACTAGGCCAAAATGAAACCATATAGGTTGGAAAGGCAACAAAATTCTCCCCTTAGTGAGGCCAAACTCAATATGCCTAGCCATTTTTGAAACCACCCTTAAGCCAGTCCAAAGAGAAAGTTAAATGCATTTTTTGGTTGAAAAATGTGCGATTTCTTAGCTTTCAACATTGAGGGCTGAGTATTCAGAATCACTAGGCCAAAATGAAACCATATAGGTTGGAAAGCCAACAGAATTCTCCATTTAGTCTGGCAAAACTCAATATGCCTAGCCATATTTGAAACCACCTTTAAGCCAGTCCAACCAGAATGAAACATGCATTTTTTTGTTAAAAAACTAGCGATTTTGTAGCTTTCAACATTGAGGGCTGAGTATTCAGAACCACTAGGCCAAAATGAAACCATATAGGTTGGAAAGGCAACAAAATTCCCCACTTACTGATACCAAACTCAATATGCCTAGCCATTTTTGAAACCACCTTTAAGCCAGTCCAAGGACAAAGAGGTACATGCATTTTTTGGCTTAAAAATGTGCGATTTTGTAGCTTTCAACATTGAGGGCTGAGTATTCAGAATCACTAGGCCAAAATGAAACCATATAGGTTGGCAAGCCAACAAAATTCTCCATTTAGTCTGGCAAAACTCAATATGCCTAGCCATTTTTGAAACCACCTTTGAGCCAGTCCAAACAGAAAGGTGCAGACATTTTTTGGTTAAAAAATGTGCGATTTTGTAGCTTTCAACATTGAGGGATGAGTATTCAGAACCACTAGGCCAAAATGAAACCATATAGGTTGGAAAGGCAACAAAATTCCCCACTTAGTGAGACTAAACTCAATATGCCTAGCCATTTTTGAAACCACCTTTAAGCCACTCCAAACAAAAAGGTGCAGCCATTTTTTGGCTAAAAAATGTGCGATTTTGTAGCTTTCAACATTAAGGGCTGAGTATTCAGAATCATTAGGCCAAAATGAAACCATATAAATTGGAAAGCCAACAAAATTCTCCATTTAGTCTGGCAAAACTCAATATGCCTAGCCATTTTTGAAACCACCTTTAAGCCAGTCCAACCAGAATGAAACACGCATTTTTTTGTTAAAAAACTAGCGATTTTTTACCTTTCAACATTGAGGGCTGAGTATTCAGAACCACTAGGCCAAAATGAAACCATATAGGTTGGAAAGGCAACAAAATTCCCCACTTAGTGCGACCAAACTCAATATGCCTAGCCATTTTTGAAACCACCTGTAAGCCACTCCAAACAAAGAGGTACATGCATTTTTTGGCTAAAAAATGTGCGATTTTGTAGCTTTCAACATTGAGGGCTGAGTATTCAGAACCACTAGGCCAAAATGAAACCATATAGATTGGAAAGGTAACAAAATTCCCCACTTAGTGAGACCAAACTCAATATGCCTAGCCATTTTAGAAACCACCTTTAAGCCACTCCAAACAAAAAGGTGCAGGCATTTTTTTGGTTAAAAATGTGCGATTTTGTAGCTTTCAACATTGAGGGCTGAGTATT
Organism: Platynereis dumerilii; assembly: GCA_026936325.1. Taxonomy (NCBI): domain Eukaryota; kingdom Metazoa; phylum Annelida; class Polychaeta; order Phyllodocida; family Nereididae; genus Platynereis; species Platynereis dumerilii. The sequence goes on along the minus strand of JAPTHN010000002.1, from coordinate 76,176,571 downwards.
CAGAACCACTAGGCCAAAATGAAACCATATAGGTTGGAAAGGCAATAAAATTCCCCACTTAGTGAAACCAAACTCAATATGCCTAGCCATTTTTGAAACCACCTTTAAGCCACTCCAAACAAAAAGGTGCAGGCATTTTTTGGTTTAAAAATGTGCGATTTTGTAGCTTTCAACATTGAGGGCTGAGTATTCAGAACCACTAGGCCAAAATGAAACCATATAGGTTGGAAAGGCAACAAAATTCCCCACTTAGTGAGATCAAACTCAATATGCCTAGCCATTTTTGAAACCACCTTTAAGCCAGTCACAACAATGCGGTACATGCATATTTTGGCTAAAAAATGTGCGATTTTGTAGCTTACAACATTGAGGGCTGAGTATTCAGAACCACTAGGCCAAAATGAAACCATATAGGTTGGAAAGGCAACAAAATTCCCCACTTAGTGCGACCAAACTCAATATGCCTAGCCATTTTTGAAACCACCTGTAAGCCACTCCAAACAAAGAGGTACATGCATTTTTTGGCTAAAAAATGTGCGATTTTGTAGCTTTCAACATTGAGGGCTGAGTATTCAGAACCACTAGGCCAAAATGACACCATATAGATTGGAAAGGCAACAAAATTCCCCACTTAGTGAGACCAAACTCAATATGCCTAGCCATTTTTGAAACCACCTTTAAGCCACTCCAAACAAAAAGGTGCAGGCATTTTTTGGTTAAAAAATGTGCGATTTTGTAGCTTTCAACATTGAGGGCTGAGTATTCAGAACCACTAGGCCAAAATGAAACCATATAGGTTGGAAAGGCAATAAAATTCCCCACTTAGTGAAACCAAATTCAATATGCCTAGCCATTTTTGAAACCACCTTTAAGCCACTCCAAACAAAAAGGTGCAGGCATTTTTTGGTCTAAAAATGTGCGATTTTGTAGCTTTCAACATTGAGGACTGAGTATTCAGAACCACTAGGCCAAAATGAAACCATATAGGTTGGAAAAGCAATAAAATTCCCCACTTAGTGAAACCAAACTCAATATGCCTAGCCATTTTTGAAACCACCTTAAAGCCAGTCCAAACAAAAAGGTGCAGGCATTTTTTGGTTTAAAAATGTGCGATTTTGTAGCTTTCAACATTGAGGGCTGAGTATTCAGAACCACTAGGCCAAAATGAAACCATATAGGTTGGAAAGGCAACAAAAATCCCCACTTTGTGCGACCAAACTCAATATGCCTAGCCATTTTTGAAACCACCTTTAAGCCAGTCCCAACAATGAGGTACATGCATATTTTGGCTAAAAAATGTGCGATTTTGTAGCTTACAACATTGAGGGCTGAGTATTCAGAACCACTAGGCCAAAATGAAACCATATAGGTTGGAAAGCCAACAAAATTCCCCACTTAGTGAGACTAAACTCAATATGCCTAGCCATTTTTGAAACCACCTTTAAGCCAGTCCAAACAAAAAGGTGCAGGCATTTTTTGGTTAAATAATGTGCAGTTTTGTAGCTTTCAACATTGAGGGCTGAGTATTCAGAACCACTAGGCCAAAATGAAACCATATAGGTTGGAAAGGCAACAAAATTCTCCCTTAGTGAGACCAAACTCAATATGCCTAGCCATTTTTGAAACCACCCTTAAGCCACTCCAAACAAAGAGGTACATGCATTTTTTGGCTAAAAAATGTGCGATTATGTAGCTTTCAACATTGAGGGCTGAGTATTCAGAATCACTAGGCCAAAATGAAACCATATAGGTTGGAAAGCCAACAGAATTCTCCATTTAGTCTGGCAAAACTCAATATGCCTAGCCATTTTTGAAACCACCTTTAAGCCAGTCCAACCCGAATGAAACATGCATTTTTTTGTTAAAAAACTAGCGATTTTGTAGCTTTCAACATTGAGGGCTGAGTATTCAGAACCACTAGGCCAAAATGAAACCATATAGGTTGGAAAGGCAACAAATATCCCCACTTACTGATACCAAACTCAATATGCCTAGCCATTTTTGAAACCACCTTTAAGCCAGTCCAAGGACAAAGAGGTACATGCATTTTTTGGCTAAAAAATGTGCGATTTTGTAGCTTTCAACATTGAGGGCTGAGTATTCAGAATCATTAGGCCAAAATGAAACCATATAGGTTGGAAAGCCAAAAAAATTCTCCATTTAGTCTGGCAAAACTCAATATGCCTAGCCATTTTTGAAACCACCTTTAAGCAAGTCCATGCAGAATGAAACATGCATTTTTTTGTTTAAAAACTAGCGATTTTTTACCTTTCAACATTGAGGGCTGAGTATTCAGAACAACTAGGCCAAAATGAAACCGTATAGGTTGGAAAGGCAATAAAATTCCCCACTTAGTGAGACCAAACTCAATATGCCTAGCCATTTTTGAAACCGCCTTTAAGCCACTCCAAACAAAGAGGTGCAGGCATTTTTTGGTTAAAAAATGTGCGATTTTTTAGCTTTCAACATTGAGGGCTGAGTATTCAGAACAACTAGGCCAAAATAAAACCGTATAGGTTGGAAAGGCAACAAAATTCCCCACTTAGTGATACCAAACTCAATATGCCTAGCCATTTTTGAAACCACCTTTAAGCCAGTCCAACGAGAAAGAAGCATGCATTTTTTTGCCGGAAAATGTGCGATTTTTCAACATTCAACATTGCAGGCTGAATATTCAGAACCATTGCGCCAAAATGAAACCATATAGGTTGGAAAACCAACAAAATTCCCCACTTAGTGAGGCCAAACTCAATATGCCTAGCCATTTTTGAAACCACCTTTGAGCCAGTCCAAACAGAAAGGTGCAGACATTTTTTGGTTAAAAAATGTGCGATTTTGTAGCTTTCAACATTGAGGGCTGAGTATTCAGAACCACTAGGCCAAAATGAAACCATATAGGTTGGAAAGGCAACAAAATTCCCCACTTAGTGAGACTAAATTCAATATGCCTAGCCATTTTTGAAACCACCTTTAAGCCAGTCCAAACAGAAAGATGCATGCATTTTTTGGTTAAATAATGTGCAATTTTGTAGCTTTCAACATTGAGGGCTGAGTATTCAGAACCACTAGGCCAAAATGAAACCATATAGGTTGGAAAGGCAACAAAATTCTCCCCTTAGTGAGACCAAACTCAATATGCCTAGCCATTTTTGAAACCACCCTTAAGCCACTCCAAACAAAGAGGTACATACATTTTTTGGCTAAAAAATGTGCGATTATGTAGCTTTCAACATTGAGGGCTGAGTATTCAGAACAACTAGGCCAAAATGAAACCATATAGGTTGGAAAGGCAACAAAATTCCCCACTTAGTGAGGCCAAAATTAATGTGCCTAGCCATTTTTGAAATCATCATTAAGCCACTCCAAATAAAAAGATGCATGCATTTTTCTGTTTAAAAATGTGCGATTTTGTAGCTTTCAACATTGAGGGCTGAGTATTCAGAACCACTAGGCCAAAATGAAACCATATAGGTTGGAAAGGCAACAAAATTCCCCACTTAGTGAGATCAAACTCAATATGCCTAGCCATTTTTGAAACCACCTTTAAGCCAGTCCCAACAATGAGGTACATGCATATTTTGGCTAAAAAATTTGCGATTTTGTAGCTTACAACATTGAGGGCTGAGTATTCAGAACCACTAGGCCAAAATGAAACCATATAGGTTGGAAAGGCAACAAAATTCCCCACTTAGTGCGACCAAACTCAATATGCCTAGCCATTTTTGAAACCACCTGTAAGCCACTCCAAACAAAGAGGTACATGCATTTTTTGGCTAAAAAATGTGCGATTTTGTAGCTTTCAACATTGAGGGCTGATTATTCAGAACCACTAGGCCAAAATGACACCATATAGATTGGAAAGGCAACAAAATTCCCCACTTAGTGAGACCAAACTCAATATGCCTAGCCATTTTTGAAACCACCTTTAAGCCACTCCAAACAAAAAGGTGCAGGCATTTTTTTGTTTAAAAATGTGCGATTTTGTAGCTTTCAACATTGAGGGCTGAGTATTCAGAACCACTAGGCCAAAATGAAACCATATAGGTTGGAAAGGCAATAAAATTCCCCACTTAGTGAAACCAAACTCAATATGCCTAGCCATTTTTGAAACCACCTTTAAGCCACTCCAAACAAAAAGGTGCAGGCATTTTTTGGTTTAAAAATGTGCGATTTTGTAGCTTTCAACATTGAGGGCTGAGTATTCAGAACCACTAGGCCAAAATGAAACCATATAGGTTGGAAAGGCAACAAAATTCCCCACTTAGTGAGATCAAACTCAATATGCCTAGCCATTTTTGAAACCACCTTTAAGCCAGTCACAACAATGCGGTACATCCATATTTTGGCTAAAAAATGTGCGATTTTGTAGCTTACAACATTGAGGGCTGAGTATTCAGAACCACTAGGCCAAAATGAAACCATATAGGTTGGAAAGGCAACAAAATTCCCCACTTAGTGCGACCAAACTCAATATGCCTAGCCATTTTTGAAACCACCTGTAAGCCACTCCAAACAAAGAGGTACATGCATTTTTTGGCTAAAAAATGTGCGATTTTGTAGCTTTCAACATTGAGGGCTGAGTATTCAGAACCACTAGGCCAAAATGAAACCATATAGATTGGAAAGGCAACAAAATTCCCCACTTAGTGAGACCAAACTCAATATGCCTAGCCATTTTTGAAACCACCTTTAAGCCACTCCAAACAAAAAGGTGCAGGCATTTTTTGGTTAAAAAATGTGCGATTTTGTAGCTTTCAACATTGAGGGCTGAGTATTCAGAACCACTAGGCCAAAATGAAACCATATAGGTTGGAAAGGCAATAAAATTCCCCACTTAGTGAAACCAAATTCAATATGCCTAGCCATTTTTGAAACCACCTTTAAGCCACTCCAAACAAAAAGGTGCAGGCATTTTTTGGTCTAAAAATGTGCGATTTTGTAGCTTTCAACATTGAGGACTGAGTATTCAGAACCACTAGGCCAAAATGAAACCATATAGGTTGGAAAAGCAATAAAATTCCCCACTTAGTGAAACCAAACTCAATATGCCTAGCCATTTTTGAAACCACCTTAAAGCCAGTCCAAACAAAAAGGTGCAGGCATTTTTTGGTTTGAAAATGTGCGATTTTGGAGCTTTCAACATTGAGGGCTGAGTATTCAGAACCACTAGGCCAAAATGAAACCATATAGGTTGGAAAGGCAACAAAAATCCCCACTTTGTGCGACCAAACTCAATATGCCTAGCCATTTTTGAAACCACCTTTAAGCCAGTCCCAACAATGAGGTACATGCATATTTTGGCTAAAAAATGTGCGATTTTGTAGCTTACAACATTGAGGGCTGAGTATTCAGAACCACTAGGCCAAAATGAAACCATATAGGTTGGAAAGCCAACAAAATTCCCCACTTAGTGAGACTAAACTCAATATGCCTAGCCATTTTTGAAACCACCTTTAAGCCAGTCCAAACAAAAAGGTGCAGGCATTTTTTGGTTAAATAATGTGCAGTTTTGTAGCTTTCAACATTGAGGGCTGAGTATTCAGAACCACTAGGCCAAAATGAAACCATATAGGTTGGAAAGGCAACAAAATTCTCCCCTTAGTGAGACCAAACTCAATATGCCTAGCCATTTTTGAAACCACCCTTAAGCCACTCCAAACAAAGAGGTACATGCATTTTTTGGCTAAAAAATGTGCGATTATGTAGCTTTCAACATTGAGGGCTGAGTATTCAGAATCACTAGGCCAAAATGAAACCATATAGGTTGGAAAGCCAACAGAATTCTCCATTTAGTCTGGCAAAACTCAATATGCCTAGCCATTTTTGAAACCACCTTTAAGCCAGTCCAACCCGAATGAAACATGCATTTTTTTGTTAAAAAACTAGCGATTTTGTAGCTTTCAACATTGAGGGCTGAGTATTCAGAACCACTAGGCCAAAATGAAACCATATAGGTTGGAAAGGCAACAAATATCCCCACTTACTGATACCAAACTCAATATGCCTAGCCATTTTTGAAACCACCTTTAAGCCAGTCCAAGGACAAAGAGGTACATGCATTTTTTGGCTAAAAAATGTGCGATTTTGTAGCTTTCAACATTGAGGGCTGAGTATTCAGAATCATTAGGCCAAAATGAAACCATATAGGTTGGAAAGCCAAAAAAATTCTCCATTTAGTCTGGCAAAACTCAATATTCCTAGCCATTTTTGAAACCACCTTTAAGCAAGTCCATGCAGAATGAAACATGCATTTTTTTGTTTAAAAACTAGCGATTTTTTACCTTTCAACATTGAGGGCTGAGTATTCAGAACAACTAGGCCAAAATGAAACCGTATAGGTTGGAAAGGCAATAAAATTCCCCACTTAGTGAGACCAAACTCAATATGCCTAGCCATTTTTGAAACCGCCTTTAAGCCACTCCAAACAAAGAGGTGCAGGCATTTTTTGGTTAAAAAATGTGCGATTTTTTAGCTTTCAACATTGAGGGCTGAGTATTCAGAACAACTAGGCCAAAATAAAACCGTATAGGTTGGAAAGGCAACAAAATTCCCCACTTAGTGATACCAAACTCAATATGCCTAGCCATTTTTGAAACCACCTTTAAGCCAGTCCAACGAGAAAGAAGCATGCATTTTTTTGCCGGAAAATGTGCGATTTTTCAACATTCAACATTGCAGGCTGAATATTCAGAACCATTGCGCCAAAATGAAACCATATAGGTTGGAAAACCAACAAAATTCCCCACTTAGTGAGGCCAAACTCAATATGCCTAGCCATTTTTGAAACCACCTTTGAGCCAGTCCAAACAGAAAGGTGCAGACATTTTTTGGTTAAAAAATGTGCGATTTTGTAGCTTTCAACATTGAGGGCTGAGTATTCAGAACCACTAGGCCAAAATGAAACCATATAGGTTGGAAAGGCAACAAAATTCCCCACTTAGTGAGACTAAATTCAATATGCCTAGCCATTTTTGAAACCACCTTTAAGCCAGTCCAAACAAAAAGGTGCAGGCATTTTTTGGTTAAATAATGTGCAATTTTGTAGCTTTCAACATTGAGGGCTGAGTATTCAGAACCACTAGGCCAAAATGAAACCATATAGGTTGGAAAGGCAACAAAATTCTCCCCTTAGTGAGACCAAACTCAATATGCCTAGCCATTTTTGAAACCACCCTTAAGCCACTCCAAACAAAGAGGTACATACATTTTTTGGCTAAAAAATGTGCGATTATGTAGCTTTCAACATTGAGGGCTGAGTATTCAGAACAACTAGGCCAAAATGAAACCATATAGGTTGGAAAGGCAACAAAATTCCCCACTTAGTGAGATCAAACTCAATATGCCTAGCCATTTTTGAAACCACCTTTAAGCCACTCCAAACAAAAAGGTGCAGGCATTTTTTGGTTTAAAAATGTGCGATTTTGTAGCTTTCAACATTGAGGGCTGAGTATTCAGAACCACTAGGCCAAAATGAAACCATATAGGTTGGAAAGGCAACAAAATTCCCCACTTAGTGAGATCAAACTCAATATGCCTAGCCATTTTTGAAACCACCTTTAAGCCAGTCCCAACAATGAGGTACATGCATATTTTGGCTAAAAAATTTGCGATTTTGTAGCTTACAACATTGAGGGCTGAGTATTCAGAACCACTAGGCCAAAATGAAACCATATAGGTTGGAAAGGCAACAAAATTCCCCACTTAGTGCGACCAAACTCAATATGCCTAGCCATTTTTGAAACCACCTGTAAGCCACTCCAAACAAAGAGGTACATGCATTTTTTGGCTAAAAAATGTGCGATTTTGTAGCTTTCAACATTGAGGGCTGATTATTCAGAACCACTAGGCCAAAATGACACCATATAGATTGGAAAGGCAACAAAATTCCCCACTTAGTGAGACCAAACTCAATATGCCTAGCCATTTTTGAAACCACCTTTAAGCCACTCCAAACAAAAAGGTGCAGGCATTTTTTTGGTTAAAAAATGTGCGATTTTGTAGCTTTCAACATTGAGGGCTGAGTATTCAGAACCACTAGGCCAAAATGAAACCATATAGGTTGGAAAGGCAATAAAATTCCCCACTTAGTGAAACCAAACTCAATATGCCTAGCCATTTTTGAAACCACCTTTAAGCCACTCCAAACAAAAAGGTGCAGGCATTTTTTGGTCTAAAAATGTGCGATTTTGTAGCTTTCAACATTGAGGGCTGAGTATTCAGAACCACTAGGCCAAAATGAAACCATATAGGTTGGAAAAGCAATAAAATTCCCCACTTAGTGAAACCAAACTCAATATGCCTTGTCATTTTTGAAACCACCTTTAAGCCAGTCCAAACAAAAAGGTGCAGGCATTTTTTGGTTTAAAAATGTGCGATTTTGTAGCTTTCAACATTGAGGGCTGAGTATTCAGAACCACTAGGCCAAAATGAAACCATATAGGTTGGAAAGGCAACAAAAATCCCCACTTAGTGAGACCAAACTCAATATGCCTAGCCTTTTTTGAAACCACCTTTAAGCCAGTCCCAACAATGAGGTACATGCATATTTTGGCTAAAAAATGTGCGATTTTGTAGCTTACAACATTGAGGGCTGAGTATTCAGAACCACTAGGCCAAAATGAAACCATATAGGTTGGAAAGGCAACAAAATTCCCCACTTAGTGAGACCAAATTCAATATGCCTAGCCATTTTTGAAACCACCTTTAAGCCAGTCCAAACAAAAAGGTGCAGGCATTTTTTGGTTAAATAATGTGCAGTTTTGTAGCTTTCAACATTGAGGGCTGAGTATTCAGAACCACTAGGCCAAAATGAAACCATATAGGTTGGAAAGGCAACAAAATTCTCCCCTTAGTGAGACCAAACTCAATATGCCTAGCCATTTTTGAAACCACCCTTAAGCCACTCCAAACAAAGAGGTACATGCATTTTTTGGCTAAAAAATGTGCGATTATGTAGCTTTCAACATTGAGGGCTGAGTATTCAGAATCACTAGGCCAAAATGAAACCATATAGGTTGGAAAGGCAACAGAATTCTCCATTTAGTCTGGCAAAACTCAATATGCCTAGCCATTTTTGAAACCACCTTTAAGCCAGTCCAACCAGAATGAAACATGCATTTTTTTGTTAAAAAACTAGCGATTTTGTAGCTTTCAACATTGAGGGCTGAGTATTCAGAACCACTAGGCCAAAATGAAACCATAAAGGTTGGAAAGGCAACAAATATCCCCACTTACTGATACCAAACTCAATATGCCTAGCCATTTTTGAAACCACCTTTAAGCCAGTCCAAGGACAAAGAGGTACATGCATTTTTTGGCTAAAAAATGTGCGATTTTGTAGCTTTCAACATTGAGGGCTGAGTATTCAGAATCATTAGGCCAAAATGAAACCATATAGGTTGGAAAGCCAAAAAAATTCTCCATTTAGTCTGGCAAAACTCAATATGCCTAGCCATTTTTGAAACCACCTTTAAGCAAGTCCATGCAGAATGAAACATGCATTTTTTTGTTTAAAAACTAGCGATTTTTTACCTTTCAACATTGAGGGCTGAGTATTCAGAACAACTAGGCCAAAATGAAACCGTATAGGTTGGAAAGGCAATAAAATTCCCCACTTAGTGAGACCAAACTCAATATGCCTAGCCATTTTTGAAACCACCTTTAAGCCACTCCAAACAAAGAGGTGCAGGCATTTTTTGGTTAAAAAATGTGCGATTTTTTAGCTTTCAACATTGAGGGCTGAGTATTCAGAACAACTAGGCCAAAATAAAACCGTATAGGTTGGAAAGGCAACAAAATTCCCCACTTAGTGATACCAAACTCAATATGCCTAGCCATTTTTGAAACCACCTTTAAGCCAGTCCAACGAGAAAGAAGCATGCATTTTTTTGCCGGAAAATGTGCGATTTTTCAACATTCAACATTGCAGGCTGAATATTCAGAACCATTGCGCCAAAATAAAACCATATAGGTTGGAAAACCAACAAAATTCCCCACTTAGTGAGGCCAAACTCAATATGCCTAGCCATTTTTGAAACCACCTTTGAGCCAGTCCAAACAGAAAGGTGCAGACATTTTTTGGTTAAAAAATGTGCGATTTTGTAGCTTTCAACATTGAGGGATGAGTATTCAGAACCACTAGGCCAAAATGAAACCATATAGGTTGGAAAGGCAACAAAATTCCCCACTTACTGATACCAAACTCAATATGCCTAGCCATTTTTGAAACCACCTTTAAGCCAGTCCAAACAAAGAGATACATGCATTTTTTGGCTAAAAAATGTGCGATTTTGTAGCTTTCAACATTGAGGGCTGAGTATTCAGAACCACTAGGCCAAAATGAAACCATATAGGTTGGAAAGGCAACAAAATTCCCCACTTAGTGAGACTAAATTCAATATGCCTAGCCATTTTTGAAACCACCTTTGAGCCAGTCCAAACAAAAAGGTGCAGGCATTTTTTGGTTAAATAATGTGCAATTTTGTAGCTTTCAACATTGAGGGCTGAGTATTCAGAACCACTAGGCCAAAATGAAACCATATAGGTTGGAAAGGCAACAAAATTCTCCCCTTAGTGAGACCAAACTCAATATGCCTAGCCATTTTTGAAACCACCCTTAAGCCACTCCAAACAAAGAGGTACATGCATTTTTTGGCTAAAAAATGTGCGATTATGTAGCTTTCAACATTGAGGGCTGAGTATTCAGAACCACTAGGCCAAAATGAAACCATATAGGTTGGAAAGGCAACAGAATTCTCCATTTAGTCTGGCAAAACTCAATATGCCTAGCCATTTTTGAAACCACCTTTAAGCCAGTCCAACCAGAATGAAACATGCATTTTTTTGTTAAAAAACTAGCGATTTTGTAGCTTTCAACATTGAGGGCTGAGTATTCAGAACAACTAGGCCAAAATGAAACCATACAGGTTGGAAAGGCAACAAAATTCCCCACTTACTGATACCAAACTCAATATGCCTAGCCATTTTTGAAACCACCTTTAAGCCAGTCCAAGGACTCAAGACTCAAGACTCAAGACTCAAGACTCAAGACTCAAGATATTTTATTTCTTTCTGAAACGTTATGTTACAGTAAAGAGGGAGGACATCTCTAAGACAAGTAATTATCGCTGGCGAGATGCCCCCCCTAAAAAAAAAATTAAAAGATCATATCATCATCTCAGAGAGATCCATTAAAGAAATAAAATAAACAATAGCGTACAGAAAATCAAAGCAACAATGGTACAATGAGTGCATATTGGGTGAAGAACCAAATATATATTATATATTATATATTATATAATATGATGAGAACAAAAGTATGAGGACATTAGGATAAGAGCAAAATTTCAGAAAAGGTAATTGCACATTTGGAGGAGTATGTAAGTCCAAAGAATCTGAGAATATTTCATAAAATAAAATTTGATGAGAATCACATGTCAACAGATTCTGAACTTATTTTTATATCCTTGTAGAATTTGCAATGCGCAATTTGCACTTTAAGAAGCAGCTCAGAGACCGAAATTCCTTTGTAACATGGCATTAACTAGGTATTCAGACATATATAGCATAATGGGATATTACACAAGTTTTCATAGTTCAGAATAATTTGAAATTTGATGTATTTTGCAAAACCCTGTAAACTGTGAGTATGTATCTTATCTTTGAAATTCATTGGAGCATTATTTATGATAGTAGGTAATCTAAAACGAATACTATTTTTGACAAAATCATGCTTCTGCTGGGGTATTCGGAAAGCATATGCATGCCTGGTGTTGTAATTATGCATGTCAACGTTTCTAGTGAAGACAGAAGTTAGGAATATTTTCGGCAACATTCGATTTTCAAGCCTATATACGAATTTATACTCATTCAACTGCAGAATATCAGTAACTTTCAGTAATCTAAGAGACTTGAAAATAGGTTCCGTGTGGGCATTAAATTTTGCATTCATTACAATTCTGACAGAACGTTTTTGTACTTTCCCAAGTCTCTCAGCATGGCTTCCCCAGACAAGTATTCCATAATTCAAATATGGTAGGACCAACGAGTTATACAGTAATAACAAGATATTCTGAGGAAGAAAATTCTTAAGTTTATTCAATATTCCATTAGTCTTTGCAATTTTCTTGGCTATATGATTTGTATGAGGTTTCCAATTGAGACTTGAGTCAAAAATAATGCCTAAATAATTAAACTCTTCCACAAATTCTATTGGTTTATTCTCTATGTTCAGAATAGGTGTTCTAATTTTTCTCTGTTTTGTGTGAAATATCATTGCTTTGGTTTTGCTCGCATTCAAGGATAACTTATTTAGAGGTACATGCATTTTTTGGCTAAAAAATGTGCGATTTTGTAGCTTTCAACATTGAGGGCTGAGTATTCAGAATCACTAGGCCAAAATGAAACCATATAGGTTGGAAAGCCAACAAAATTCTCCATTTAGTCTGGCAAAACTCAATATGCCTAGCCATTTTTGAAACCACCTTTAAGCCAGTCCAACCAGAATGAAACATGCATTTTTTTGTTAAAAAACTAGCGATTTTTTACCTTTCAACATTGAGGGCTGAGTATTCAGAACAACTAGGCCAAAATGAAACCATATAGGTTGGAAAGGCAACAAAATTCCCCACTTATCGAGACCAAACTCAATATGCCTAGCTATTTTTGAAACCACCTTTAAGCCACTCCAAACAAAAAGGTGCAGGCATTTTTTGGTTAAAAAATGTGCGATTTTGTAGCTTTCAACATTGAGGGCTGAGTATTCAGAATCATTAGGCCAAAATGAAACCATATAGGTTGGAAAGCCAACAAAATTCTCCATTTAGTCTGGCAAAACTCAATATGCCTAGCCATTTTTGAAACCACCTTTAAGCCAGTCCAACCAGAATGAAACATGCATTTTTTTTGTTAAAAAACTAGCGATTTTTTAATTTTCAACATTGAGGGCTGAGTATTCAGAACCACTAGGCCAAAATGAAACCATATAGGTTGGAAAGGTAACAAAATTTCCCACTTAGCGAGACCAAACTCAATATGCCTAGCCATTTTTGAAACCACCTTTAAGCCAGTCCAAACAAAAAGGTGCAGGCATTTTTTGGTTAAAAAAAGTGCGATTTTGTAGCTTTCAACATTGAGGGCTGAGTATTCAGAACCACTAGGCCAAAATGAAACCATATAGGTTGGAAAAGCAACAAAATTCCCCACTTAGTGAGACCAAACTCAATATGCCTAGCCATTTTTGAAACCACCTGTAAGCCACTCCAAACAAAGAGGTACATGCATTTTTTGGCTAAAAAATGTGCGATTTTGTAGCTTTCAACATTGAGGGCTGAGTATTCAGAACCACTAGGCCAAAATGAAACCATATAGATTGGAAAGGCAACAAAATTCCCCACTTAGTGAGACCAAACTCAATATGCCTAGCCATTTTTGAAACCACCTTTAAGCCACTCCAAACAAAAAGGTGCAGGCATTTTTTTGGTTAAAAAATGTGCGATTTTGTAGCCTTCAACATTGAGGGATGAGTATTCAGAACCACTAGGCCAAAATGAAACCATATCAATTGGAAAGGCAATAAAATTCCCCACTTAGTGAAACCAAACTCAATATGCCTAGCCATTTTTGAAACCATCTTTAAGCCAGTCCAAACAAAAAGGTGCAGGCATTTTTTGGTTTAAAAATGTGCGATTTTGTAGCTTTCAACATTGAGGGCTGAGTATTCAGAACCACTAGGCCAAAATGAAACCATATAGGTTGGAAAGGCAATAAAATTCCCCACTTAGTGAAACCAAACTCAATATGCCTAGCCATTTTTGAAACCACCTTTAAGCCACTCCAAACAAAAAGGTGAAGGCATTTTTTGGTTTAAAAATGTGCGATTTTGTAGCTTTCAACATTGAGGGCTGAGTATTCAGAACCACTAGGCCAAAATGAAACCATATAGGTTGGAAAGGCAACAAAATTCCCCACTTAGTGAGACCAAACTCAATATGCCTAGCCATTTTTGAAACCACCTTTAAGCAAGTCCAAACAATGAGGTACATGCATTTTTTGGCTAAAAAATGTGCGATTTTGTAGCTTACAACATTGAGGGCTGAGTATTCAGAACCACTAGGCCAAAATGAAACCATATAGGTTGGAAAGGCAACAAAATTCCCCACTTAGTGAAACTAAATTCAATATGCCTAGCCATTTTTGAAACAACCTTTAAGCCAGTCCAAACAAAAAGGTGCAGGCATTTTTTGGTTAAAAAATGTGCGATTATGTAGCTTTCAACATTGAGGGCTGAGTATTCAGAATCACTAGGCCAAAATGAAACCATATCGGTTGGAAAGGTAACAAAATTTCCCACTTAGTGAGACCAAACTCAATATGCCTAGCCATTTTTGAAACCACCTTTAAGCCACTCCAAACAAAAAGGTACATGCATTTTTTGGTAAAAAAATGTGCGATTTTGTAGCTTTCAACATTGAGGGCTGAGTATTCAGAACCACTAGGCCAAAATGAAACCATATAGGTTGGAAAGGCAACAAAATTCCCCACTTACTGATACCAAACTCAATATGCCTAGCCATTTTTGAAACCACCTTTAAGCCAGTCCAAGGACAAAGAGGTACATGCATTTTTTGGCTAAAAAATGTGCGATTTTGTAGCTTTCAACATTGAGGGCTGAGTATTCAGAATCATTAGGCAAAAATGAAACCATATAGGTTGGAAAGCCAAAAAAATTCTCCATTTAGTCTGGCAAAACTCAATATGCCTAGCCATTTTTGAAACCACCTTTAAGCAAGTCCATGCAGAATGAAACATGCATTTTTTTGTTTAAAAACTAGCGATTTTTTACCTTCAACATTGAGGGCTGAGTATTCAGAACAACTAGGCCAAAATGAAACCGTATAGGTTGGAAAGGCAATAAAATTCCCCACTTAGTGAGACCAAACTCAATATGCCTAGCCATTTTTGAAACCACCTTTAAGCCACTCCAAACAAAGAGGTGCAGGCATTTTTTGGTTAAAAAATGTGCGATTTTTTAGCTTTCAACATTGAGGGCTGAGTATTCAGAACAACTAGGCCAAAATAAAACCGTATAGGTTGGAAAGGCAACAAAATTCCCCACTTAGTGAGACCAAACTCAATATGCCTAGCCATTTTTGAAACCACCTTTAAGCCAGTCCAACGCGAAAGAAGCATGCATTTTTTTGCCGGAAAATGTGCGATTTTTCAACATTCAACATTGCAGGCTGAATATTCAGAACCATTGCGCCAAAATGAACCCATATATGTTGGAAAGCCAACAAAATTCCCTACTTAGTTGGGCCAAACTCAATATGCCTAGCCATTTTTGAAACCACCTTTAAGCCAGTCCAAGGAGAAAGAAGCATGCATTTTTTTGTTGAAAAATGTGCGATTTTTCAACTTTCAACATTGCTAGCTGAATATTCAGAACCATTACGCCAAAATGAAACCATATAGGTTGGATAGCTAACGAAATTCCCTACTTAGTCAGGCCAAACTCAATATGCCTAGCCATTTTTGAAACCACCTTTGAGCCAGTCCAAGGAGAAAGTGGCATGCATTTTTTTGTTGAAAAATGTGCGATTTTTCAACTTTCAACATTGCTGGCTGAGTATTCAGAACCGTTGCGCCAAAATTAACCCATATAGGTTGGAAAGCCAACAAAATTCCCTACTTAGTCAGGCCAAACTTAATATGCCTAGCCAATTTTGAAACCACCTTTGAGCCAGTCCAAACAGAAAAGTGTATGCATTTTTCGTTTAAAAAATGTGCGATTTTTTAGCATTCAACATTGAGGGCTGAGTATTCAGAACGATTAGGCCAAAATGAAACCATATAGGTTAGAAAGGCAACAAAATTCCCTACTTAGTCAGGCCAAACTCAATATGCCTAGGGAAATAACACTTGTTTTTTGCAACAACAATCATGAAAATATGTAGGCCTACTATAATTTTAAAACTAAAATAATTGGACATTTGAAATTATTCCGCAAAAAATCACAATATTCTTAGAAATTCCTACAATAATTTTTTTTTTTTTAAATAATTGGTCACTACAATAATCACACAGATCTGTTTGATTATTGCAGAATTGTTTGCAATTATTGCATAAATTTCTAAGATACTGTAAAAATAATCCTAGAATTTCTGAGATTATCTTACAAAATATTTATGATTATTGCAGAAAATGTATGCAATGTAATTTGTACAATTGATAGAGAGGAGTCTTACTTCATAGTGATCTTAGAAATTTTAAAGAAAATCTAGAAAATGTTCTGCTATTATAAAATTTGTGCTATTATGCGCAATTTCTCATTGAAAATATTGAGAATCATGAAGTTTAGCATTTTTGTAAAATATTAAAATTCCACTTTCAGTGAATTTCACTTTTTGGGATTTATGCTGCAAATTATGCATCCTTTTTTGAGAATTGGACTTAATGCATAAGTTACAAATTTGATTTATAATGTCACATTCATTCATGTTGGCTACAAGTTGTAAATTCAACTTGGTCACTCACTGCTTCCAGCAGTCCAGCTCCTTGACCAAAATAAGCAGATTTATAATGACAGAATACAAGATTGAAATGTTGATTTAAAATACACTTTCAGAATAATCTGATCTAATCTGCGTTATTCTGGACAATATTGTGAATAAAGAGTCAGCCGCCTTCAACTGAAGTCAGCCGCCATAAACCGAGTCACCTCTTTGCACTTACGTAGGTCACTGACCGCTGTAACCTGCTGAGAAAGTACCTTTTGTCGTCCGCCGCAAAACCCTTATTTTTGCCCGGAAAGTCGTCTCCACGACGTTCTGGCCACCTAGCGTTAATGCGGTGAACTAAAAGTTCCTTATGATGGCAAATAATCACAACCGCACTCATTTTATTGACGGCCTACTTCAACATTGGCGGCTGAGTGCGCTAATGACGGCTAGCGCACTTTAATGACGGCTCACTTCAAACTAGTATACATCGTTGACCTGTTTCATAATGCTCGCCGGATGTTGATATTGTGTCTCAGTGGATTTGCGCCCACTAAAATTTTCAATGTGAGCTTGACATTTCGCTCAGGCTACACAAATAAGATAGTAATCTCCCGAATACAGCTTCTTTGAAGTACTGATAAGGTGAGTAGTGGGTGGAAAAGTAAGTAGAGCAATCAAGGAGCCCATTGACTTGATTGTAATTAGCTGTCATCCCCGCGTGGCTTCTCATTCAGCATTTCATTGTTGTTCTTGTTATGCAACATTGCTGATTGACCCATTCAATATATAAACTTTTATTGACATCCTTATATCATAACAGATACATGTGTCATCAATGAAAAATGCAATGATCATCAAATAGAAATACAATGAAAAACAAACTACAATGCTAAGTCTATTCTAAATGCTAATTATTGTAATTTAACAGGAAGAATTAGAAATAAAAACTATAGTTGATTAACAACGGATTACACAATATCGTAGTATATCAATATCATGAAATGCTTAACATCAATTTTGTTATGTGATATTTTACAAAATTATAGCATATAAATATTTTACAGGCTGGTCCCAGTCACATTTTGCAATAGATGTAATAGCGTAATACTTGAAATGATATATATGCTACTTGAAATAAAAAATAAAATAACAGCCATTGAGATTAGTAAAACAAGCAACATTGTCATCAGCATAACAGTTTCTTTTCCAGAGCTGTGTACACAGACTCTGTGCAGGAAGAACAGGTGTGTCTTTTGATTAATAGTCACGATTGGCACTGAGGCATAGCATAAAAATTTGCAAATGTCAATATCGGGAGGTTTTCACTGTTCATGTCGTCATATAGCAATGGCTTCTGGCATGCACTAGCGGTAACCGCTCAATGTACATGCCATGAAGTCGTGACAAGTGCAGAGAAACATTTACAGTTTAGCAATCATCAATTGAGCAGAACGCTTATCAGCTCAACAGATAGGGTGGCTCCTATTTCTAGCCTAAGGATTTTTATTGTTTATTCATTTGCTTTATTCTTTATTTTCTATTATCCCATAATTTTGTTTAGGTAGGAACCTAGGGCTTGTATTATTTCCGGTCTTTTATCTGACATAATCAGTTTAAATTTTTGGGTTTGATCGAGATTATTAAAGTTAGGTATTAGTCTCATCACTTTGTACAAGAGCTCTGTTCTTGGGGCAGTGTTATAATTGCATATTAAGAGGCTGTGCAGTTCATCTGCTATATCACCTGTGTCACATTTGTCACATTTTCTAAGTTCTACAGGAGTTTTAGGTATATTATGTCTGCCTGTTTCAATTTTTAGGTTATGGGAGCTTACTCTAAATCTAGCTATGTTGCTGTATGTTTTTTTAGAGAGATTAAGATTTAGATAGGGTTCTAGACAGTAGCTATTCTTAAACAGTTTATATGTGCGAAGTTTTGGAAATTTATCAGGATCATTTATTTTACTGAGAATTTGAGTTTGTTCTTTAGTATACAGTTGGAATTTTACTTCCTTTATTAAAGAGTCAGGTTCAACGGATGCCCAATTTGTAATGTCAGCATCACTCATTACTTTTCCTATTTTGCTATACCAGTTTTCTTGACCGGCATTGTGAAGCTTTTCCTGTATAGATAGGCATTTGTTTATTCAATGAATGATTCAATGATTTCATTGTCTACAATGACTGCATGCCGAGCTGTGCAGCATGGTCCATGGATTTGTTGGTTTAACATTAGTGTTTAAACCCAAGGACGATTGAAATAATCCTTGTTTAACCCCATAATTGACAGTGCACAATTGTTAAACAAACACTCTGTAGAAATTCATTAGCATGTTTAGTCAGAAGCCCTTCAAGTTGGACCACCTCCTCCGGCATGTTTACACAGACTGTAGGACCAGTGCTAAAAGCCCTTTTAGGTTCTGCAGGGTTACTGAAAACCTCTGCCTGAAAACATCAGTCACCAAAAGAAGTTTAGAATAGACCGATTTACAACACTGTCATTATATGGACATAGTGTAAACAGGAAAGTCTTTTGATGAGTTATAGGCCTAAATATAAAATATTGAAGAGGGAGGGGGTATTGAGGGCTTGGAGTTTTTCTTTACAGGAGTTTTATTTATCATGATGCAAAATTTAATAAATGATTAAATTGTCAATTTTTGAGCATGTGTGTTTAATAGTCTTTGATGTATACTAGGCTACATCGTAGAATTGTTAGTTTTTTTCTAATCTACATTAGCTTACAATAAGCTGTGTATTACATAGGCCTTCCTCTTACAATAATTATTTAGTTGCCCTTTAACTGTTGTAAAAGACCTGAAATGGTACATATATGTTACCTCACATTTCATTACCGAAAGTAGGCTCCATGAATCATAAAAGAATTAATAAGTGTGATTGAATACTTTTCAAGGATGTCACTTGGAATCCAACATGTCCGTCATGTGCGCCTACTCTACAAGACTATTCTGAAACTACACCGAGGGATGCCAGCGGAGTTGAAGGCTCTGGGTGATCAATATGTCAAAGAAGAGTTCAGGAGGCATGCTGACTGCGAAACACAGTTTGTCCCTGTGTTTATGAAAGAATGGACAGTAAGTCTGGCTGTAATTTATAAAGTTGGTTCTGCTAAGTATAAATGTGGATTTAAATTATTTTGTAAGTTAAATCTAGAAATCTTAATCATCCAGTGTTTTTTTTTTTGTCTCAGATTTATCATAAATCATTCATTTTAATCATTTATGTCTCTAAATAGCCCAGATCAGGTGCTGATGAGACGTAAAACACCAACTCACTCACTCTCTCACTTTTGTCTCAGATTTAATTGATAGGCCAAGATGGCACCACTTGGACCCAAAAAAGTAATATTTCAAAGAAATGTTATGAGCTATGAGCTACTTAAAAGACATTCTCATGTAATAAAAACATTTTGGAGAAAAAATTGGGAAAATGTATTATTATTTTTTTAAATACAAATTAACTTATTTTAAAAAAAAAAAGCGAATCAATAGTCGGGCTGTCATTCAAATAATATGCAGTGCTTAAATGTCAAGAAAAAGAGCTATTCTGCAGCAAATTAAATTCCTAGTATTTTTAAAATATTTTTATAAATTGATATTAAAGATGTTTTGTTTTTTTGTTTTTTCAGAATTATGCCCTGACACTGGCAGAACAGCTGGGGAAAAAGACCAGCAAACAAACTCTTGGCCAGAACATGACAATACCAGAAATGGAAGAACTGAGAGAAGAACAAATTGGCCAATTATATGAACTTTTTCAAGAAGCTACTAAACCTGTTGACTATGAGAATCCATTAGGCTATAATCCTAATATTAAACAATCTTGACAATGAATATTTGTTGATATGTATTCAGGGAAATTTTTTTAATTAAGATCTGTCATGTCATAATTTTGTATTTCTCAGCTCACATTGTATGCAGTATTCTGGGAAAGGGAGCCTGACCTAGCTGTACTTTTGTTTCTCTCCAATATAAATGCCTGATTAAAAAACATAAATTCACAACCTGACGTTTCATTGAATCATTTGAATGCACTCAATGAAAATTTTTTTTTGTGCTCACCTGGCCACCTTGCTCTGATCTCCAAACTTGTAGTAAATTTGGTCACTAAATTTTATGTATCAATTGGTTTTATAATTTGACTTCATGTCTCAAACTGCATGCAGCAGGTTGATCTTGTCTGTCTGTTATTTTTTTAAATTGGAATCTAACTATTACCCATGAGTCAGAGCAGCTTCAAGCCTTGTTTCCAGACCTAAGAGGCTATTAAAGACCTCAGCAGGGCTTGGCTCATGAAATTTTGAAAGCTGAGAGGTCCTGCAGCTGGTCTGCTGCAACCATTGGCTGCAACCTGCTGGGAGAGTTCTGCTTTTGATTGTGGTGTCGCTGCAAGCGTCCAGCAGCCCTCTGGTGGAAGAAGAACGTTCACAAGGAAAAAGGAAAAAGCATGTCTCGGCGTAAGATGTTTTCCTTGCAATATTTTCCATGGTTTATGGGTTTAAATGCTTTAACATGCAACTCTTTGGTACGAGGAATTACTTGAGGTATCACACTTTGTCAGACAAGACCTATCTTTTTGCTCACAAATCTCTAAAAACTGTGGCATGGGCGATAATTGAAGCAGTTAGTGTCTTCTGGCAGTGCTGCTGTGAAACAGTTACATACATCTTCAAAGTTCAAATGAAGTTGAGAATGTGAGATGAGCATGAGAAATTCAGAATTAGATGCTCTTGATAATCTTCTGATCTTATTCAGTGGTGTTACTGTTATCGCAAATTTCGCGGGGTAGGGCCTGGGGGGTCGGGGGCTGTAGCCCACACCCCCCCCCCGCCTTGCATCGGGGCTAATTGCGCATTAGGGCAAATCCACTGCCAGCACTGACACGGGACGCTGTGAGGGGGGGAGACAGGACTAGATGGATCATGAAGTAACATCCTCTTCAACCTCTTGTGTAGTGTAGCTGACTGGACCATCCCAGCAGTGTCTGCTTAGTCTGGGCGCTGGGGAGGTAAACAATCACCTGCCGTGGGCTCGACTGGAAATAAGTGGACCATCAACTCCAGGTGGAGACTTTCGTTGACTACCCACGTTAAATAAGAGCACCTTTACCTTTTACCCTCTCCTGTCCAGAACCGTCTGGTTCACAACCGCCTGGTTTAGTCTGGTTACATACCAGTACGTACCGGTTCCACCCAATTTTTGCTGAAAATCAGTGTGCTGGTCTAGACTAAATCTGGTCCACAACACTGCTCTTGTGGAATGAGTCCCCTAATGATGAAGTATAAATTTGCAATTCATTGATAATAGCAAAATCCCGGGGGGACTGCCCCCCTACGCACGAAGGGGGGGGACTGCCCCCCTACGCACAAAGTGGAATTGCCCTATATTATCTGACCGTCTGTGTTTCCTTGCCTGTCCGGACTGGGCGGTTTGGTCCGAAACACCATTATTCAGTTATTGTCTGAGTCCTGACTGGTCAGTCTTTGCGAAGATTGCTGGTCAGAAGGAAATGTCTGGCAGTTTATCAACTAGTCCGGCAGTCCAGTCCTAAAGATTGCCATTGGATTCATGTTCAAATCTATGGAAATTACCAAAATATTTATTTTGGTGCGGCATTGGATTTTTTTGGATCTTCGCAAAGACTGGTCCTGACCATACATTTTCAGTTATGTCCTGCTTCACCTCATTGTCGTGTTCTCCTCCTGTCCTAATTAGCCTGTACCAAGTGCATAAATACAGGTCGACAGCTCCGATCGTCTATCCATTGGCTATTTCCTGAAATAGACTCACCTCTGCTGCAGTGTGAGCAGTGTAGCCTATGGGCTATGCTTTACGATGGTCTTGCTCATTGCTTCATCAACTTATCACCTTGTCAGATCAGCATGCGCATGGCATGTTTCAGGATAGCCCTTATATGAGCGCAGCTCATGGCTACCGAAGGCAGCCATGAGCGAAGCTCACTTAGCACAAGGACAGCTCATTCTGTGTGGTGCTCCTGTCTACAGTGACTGCCTGAACAGGAAGTGCTTGTAGTTGCCATGAAAGTGGAGCTAGTAGTTTAGTCAGAGTTTAGTTGGGTAAATAATTAAAATACCTCCGATATCTTCCAAAATGGCTTTAAAATTTCAGTCTTGTCATATAACAACCACCAATGACATATTTCAGGGACTTAAATCAACATGTGTATCTACATTGGAAATAATTATTTCCTTACCCCTGATTGTAAGAAGTGACTGAAAATTAAAAGTCAACACAAAGTTAATGACTTAAATGGCTCACCAAGTAAGAAATCATGACAACAATTAAGGTTACATAATTTCATGAACTATCAACAAATTATGTAACAGTCTAATAGTAAACAGTCATCTCTGAATAGCTATGGTTTTATTGATCTCAGTTATGTAACATCAACAATTTAACAAAATAGATCCAAATTTAACACAGATTTGAATTACACAGCTGTCAGTGCAATCTGTCTATCTATCTATCTATCTATCTATCTTTCTATCTATCTATCTATCTATCTATCTTCTGCATGAAAAGTTGAAGATAATGCAGTAGTTCTATGACAATGCTGCGCGAATTTCATGGCAGTGCCATTTACATATTAAATATTAACTACAGAGTTCCCAAGAGGTCCCAAGCCTACACATAAAAATGCATGCGAGTTACAGCAAATGGTATAATTATACAAATGTATTTATTTATCATGTTAAAGGATGAAATAGTTAATGAATTGGCCATGCAGTTATCTTGTAAAGATCACCTGGGATTCTTGTCACTTTCAGAGCAAGGTCGAGATGGTAAGGGAAGAAGGTGGAAAGGGAGGCCATACCACGGCAAGTCTTCCAAAGAAAACCAAGATTCAGGCAAAGATGCTGAAGTGGACCCCTCATCTCCTATCATTTCATCATTCCTGATCTTCCAGAAAAGCCTTGATCAAGTTTGTACTCATTTATTATTAATCTTCATTATATCCATGATATTGTTATGGCTTTTGTCAGTTCATTTTGCCGAGACAGAAAAGTTAAAATGATCTGTCATTCTGCTAAGACACAGGCAGTACATAGTCGAAAACTTTTTTGTGGAGGCTATAGAATTTTACGAATTGCCCACTTTTAAAGTTCGGAAACCATATTTTCTAGGTGTTTACACTTGAACTTCTTTGTTTGTAATTTAACTGACTAGTTATGAAACTGATTTTCGTATTAATTTTTAAGGGATTTTTTTTACCACATTTTAATGTATATAGGCCTATTTTGAATTATCTTTCCGGTGCCTAGCAATTTTGCTGAAATGAATTACTTGTTAATGTCATATAATACAGGTACTTAATGCATGTTTGTCATACCTGCATTTAATTTTCAGATCCATGATAAGCATGAAAGACTTGTCAAGCTCAGTCGTGACATCACCATTGAAAGCAAACGTATCATCTTCCTTCTCCAAAGGGTGGCAGGGTATGATTCTTGAATATCAAATTTATTTACTACATGGTCAACTTTGTTGTTGGAATGTCTAGCTCTCCATCTGTGCGCTATGTTGACTCTTACTTTCTATATCGTCCAGAAACCAAGCCCAAAAGGACAGCATACTTGAAGAGGCAGACAAGAAGTTGGTTGATCTGCGTCGGACCAAGTGGCGAAATGTTGCAGAAGAATTGCAGAATGAAGACCCATATCAATTTGTCAGGGCCTACTCTCCTGGTACAGTGTAGTTTGAATTATAATTTCTACTATGTTTTGAAAATGAATGCATATATATATATATATTTCAAATATATGGAATCAAAAGCAATAGTGTTATCGTAAAATATATAATTTTTATTTCAGGCCTGCAGGAATACATAGAGTGTGTGTCGTTCTACCATTTTCTTCATAGTCAGCAAATTGTCACGTTGAAGCAGATACAGAGTGATTTGGTCTTCCCTCCCCTTCCAGTAAGTTTCATAAGCAAGTAGCTAAAGTGCTGGATAAGTGATAACTTCAAAAACTGTTCTGTGTATTTATTACTTCTTTAGGTTCAAACATTTCCTTCTTGACTCAATCTTGAGCTTTCGAAACTTAGTGGCAAATGGCTATGACGCATTCGCATTATGAAAAGTAAATTTTTAAGTTTATTTTCACAGAAAGATTCTTTACGAAGGAAGGAACACGTTACCATGGTCAAACAACGAACCTACATTTCTATTATTATTTACTGATGAAGAAACAGAAGAAGTAATTAGTATGAGATTGGGAAAATTTGCTCATGTCAAAATTTTACCAACTATCACAAAATTCCCTCCCTATAAACTTCCTGGGGAGAGGGTTGGTCTAGTGGTAGAGTGCTACAGTTTGTCTCACAACATGCGAACTGATGTTTGTTCAGATTCCTCTTCATCTGCAGGTCACACAGTAGAAATATGCATACTAACGGATAGAAGAGCGAATTTGCAATTAATGTATCACATTTTGGTGATGTTTTGGTCAGATTTTTGATGGCGACCGTGCGTTCTAGGAATGAGACAGACTGTAGGCTGCCAATCGCTGGGTCCAGGTTCAAATCCCACTCTTGCCCCATGGGTCACTTGGGCCTACATTGGATGGCAGTTTCAATCATCCTTCACCTCATTGGTGTGTCCTCCTCCTGTCCTCTCATTGGCGTGTCCTCTTCCAGTCCCAATTATCCTACCCTGTGCATAAATACAGGACGTAAAGCCCCAGTCATCCATCCATCCAACCCTATAAACCTCCAGGATCTTGTGGGAGTTACACTGAACATCTGTTAAACGTTTCCTCACTTTTTCAGAAACCTGTCGAAGAAGGAGATGCCAAAGAAGCTGAATCTTCTGAAGGTACTGATGCGGCGACTGCTGATTCGGCAAAAGTTCAAGCTGATGTTAAGGAGACTTCGGAGACTTCAGAAAATGTTAAGGAGACTTCGGAGGCTTCAGAAAATGTTACTTCAACAGATATTTCGGCAGTTGCCAAAGCAGGAGGGGATGCAGAGGAGACAGAGGAGCCAGACTCAACAGCACCAACTGTAGATCTTCCTGTTCATGTCTCTGCCAACGACTGGCTTTTAGGAATCGCTGATCTGACTGGAGAACTCATGAGATATGCCATTACTCGTATTGGTGAGTTACATATTTTTTGTAGTTTGAGTATCTATGGTTGTAGTTGAGTACCTTGCAGTCAAGAGTTTGTTGGTGTTGGATTGTTGATGGAGAAGGAGTCAGATGCAATTTCAAAATGGCTTGGAGTAATTTTTAATAGACCTAAAAAATCATCTTGATTTGATGGTATAATATTACTGTTATAATAATATCTATTCGATTTAAGTGATTCTCTCTATATTGACACCAATTAAAAGTGTTTTCATCTTCTGTGGATCAAGTGTTACGTTATTATCCCTCCATTGAAAGTAATATTTTTGATTGCAGGTAAAGGAGATACTGACTCTGCCCACAAAGTGTGCAACCTGATGCAAGCTGTCCATGAAGCGTTTGTGTATTTTGGCAACAGCCACAGAGAACTACCCAAAAAGATGAATGCATTGAGACAAAGTATTAAGAAAGTCGAATCAGCTTGTTACACTCTTTTAGTCAGAGGATCTGAGGTGCCCGAGGAGAAATTAGCGGATGTTCTAATGTCCTCTTCTTATTCAAATTTTCCTGAAATGGATGATGTTTATTCGGGAATTGAATGATGGATGAGTGGCAATAAGTGGGTCTGTCATTCGTTTGTGAGACTGTCGTATATATATGAAGTTATTGGAGCTAAAAACTTTTCCAAATACAGTTATCCCTGCGATGTGCAGCACCCCAATTGGCCGACATGGGAGTGTGCGACTATGCATGTTTGTTGAGAGTGTGAGTGATTGTTGGTGGTATATTTGCATTGCAAATTAACTTGGAGAGTCTTAGAAGGCTGTATGTTGCAGGCAGGTTGCTCGTTGGGAGGTGCTCATCGCAGGGACTACTGTACTTTGTTTACTTGATATCTATTTAAGAATTTACTTTAAGAATTTACACTATATCATGTGATATTTTGCAACAAGATATTTGTATTCACTTTTGTATTCTGTAATATATAATAGTGTATATTTATGAATATTTTGATGTTGAAGTTTTCTTTTACGTTTTATTACAGTCTTTGTTTGTACGGACAACAAGGATAAATTTATACTTTTTGGTCAGTTCCAATTGTAGATTGTTGATTTAACTTAACACTGACAGAAATCTCTACCAAGTTGGCTTTGCAAGTTTGCTGAGATGAATCTCTTCTGAAAATAATTATGTTCTTTGTTCAAAAGATGTACCAGTGAGTTGTTATATGGGTTGAACTATAGCTATTGAAGGCTTTTGAATATCATCTCACTTTTGAACAAATATTATAAGGTCAGTTTTCATATAATAATAGGCCTGTGAATCTCATCAAATTGTGAAGGTTGTAGATATTCAAGTCGTGAGACATCAGATGGTGAAAATTATCTGACTTTCTTCATGAAAATATTTTTGGTCTTAAGCGTGAATTTCCTCTGGAGGCGTCCTGTGAAAACAATAAAAGGCCTTCTTCTATAGGCGTGTGAATATCATCAAATTATGAAGACCGGTCCTGAACTTGTGAAGTTTGTTGAATATCCTGAAAATATGAAAAGGTCCTCTTCCAAAGGCCTGTGAATATCATCAAATTATGAAGACTGGTCCTGAACTTGTGAAGTTCGTTGAACATCCTGAAAGTATGGAAAGGTCCTCTTCCAAAGGCATGTGAATATCAAATTATGAAGACTGGTCCTCAACTTGTGAAGTTTGTTGAACATCCTGAAAGTATGAAAAGGTCCTCTTCCAAAGGCCTGTGAATATCATCAAATTATGAAGACCTGTCCTTAACTTGTGAAGTTTGTTGAACATTCTGAAGGTCCCCTTCAAAAGGCTTGTGAATATCATCAAATTATGAAGACCTGTCCTCAACTTGTGAAGTTTGTTGAACATCCTGGAAGTATGAAAAGGTCCTCTACCAAAGGCCTGTGAATATCATCAAATTATGAAGACCTGTCCTGAACTTGTGAAGTTTGTTGAACATCCTGAAAGTATGAAAAGGTCCTCTTCCAAAGGCCTGTGAATATCATCAAATTATGAAGACCTGTCCTGAACTTTTGAAGTTTGTTGAACATCCTGAAAGTATGAAAAGGTCCTCTTCCAAAGGCATGTGAATATCAAATGATGAAGACCTGTCCTGAACTTGTGAAGTTTGTTGAACATCCTGAAAGTATGAAAAGGTCCTCTTCCAAAGGCATGTGAATATCATCAAATTATGAAGACCTGTCCTGAACTTGTGAAGTTTGTTGAACATCCTGAAAGTATGAAAAGGTCCTCTTCCAAAGGCATGTGAATATCATCAAATTATGAAGACCGGTCTTCAACTTGTGAAGTTTGTTGAACATCCTGAGAGTATGAAAAGGTCCTCTTCCAAAGGCATGTGAATATCAAATTATGAAGACTGGTGAAGTTTGTTGAACATCCTGAAAGTATGAAAAGGTCCTCTTCCAAAGGCCTGTGAATATCATCAAATTATGAAGACCTGTCCTGAACTTGTGAAGTTTGTTGAACATCCTGAAAGTATGAAAAGGTCCCCTTCCAAAGGCATGTGAATATCAAATTATGAAGACTGGTGAAGTTTGTTGAACATCCTTAAAGTGTGAAAAGGTCCTCTCTCAAAGGCCTGTGAATATCATCAAATTATGAAGACTGGTCCTCAACTTGTGAAGTTTGTTGAACATCCTGAAAGTATGAAAAGGTCCTCTTCCAAAGGCCTGTGAATATCATCAAATGATGAAGACCTGTCCTGAACTTTTGAAGTTTGTTGAACATCCTGAAAGTATGAAAAGGTCCTCTTCCAAAGGCATGTGAATATCATCAAATTATGAAGACCTGTCCTGAACTTGTGAAGTTTGTTGAACATCCTGAAAGTACGAAAAGGTCCTCTTCCAAAGGCATGTGAATATCATCAAATGATGAAGACCTGTCCTGAACTTGTGAAGTTTGTTGAACATCCTGAAAGTATGAAAAGGTCCTCTTCCAAAGGCATGTGAATATCATCAAATTATGAAGACCTGTCCTGAACTTGTGAAGTTTGTTGAACATCCTGAAAGTATGAAAAGGTCCTCTTTCAAAGGCCTGTGAATATCGTCAAATTATGAAGACTGGTCCTCAACTTGTGAAGTTTGTTGAACATCCTGAAAGTATGAAAAGGTCCTCTTCCAAAGGCATGTGAATAGTGTTTCCAATGAGTCTCGATCGACACCTCTCGAGAATGACATGGTCTAGTGCACGAGAATCGAGAATTTCTCGAGAAATCTAGGACACTGTCCTGCCATTGGCACAATGATAAAACAAGAGAGATTTAATCTTGCAAAGGATCACATTTTTTGGCTTTTATGATATCCTTTATAGTTTTAATGTTAATCTGTGTGTTTTGTTTCCTGTAAATCACAGCTAAACATCCAGATATTATACAATTTTAAAACATTTGTACAAGTTCAACTTCAGCATTTATCAGGTATACAATGGGGATTATCATCAACAGATATTTAAATTGAACAATGGAGCGATTACACAATAACAATAATATCAAGCAAAACAAAACATCCCAATGGTTTGTAACTGTTATAAACATTAAACACATGAACACTATGTTAAACAATGATCAACATTTCAATTCTCAAGACTCGCTCGACGAGACGAGAAAATGCTGAGTCATTGCTGATCTCGAGACTTCTCGAGAACTCTCGCTCTCATTGGAAACTCTACATGTGAATATCATCAAATTATGAAGACCTGTCTTCAACTTGTGAAGTTTGTTGAACATCCTGAGAGTATGAAAAGGTCCTCTTCCAAAGGCATGTGAATATCATCAAATTATGAAGACCGGTCCTGAACTTGTGAAGTTTGTTGAACATCCTGAAAGTATGAAAAGGTCCTCTTCCAAAGGCATGTGAATATCATCAAATTATGAAGACCTGTCCTGAACTTGTGAAGTTTGTTGAACATCCTGAAAGTATGAAAAGGTCCTCTTCCAAAGGCATGTGAATATCAAATGATGAAGACTTGTGAAGTTTGTTGAATATCCTGAAAATATGAAAAGGTCCTCTTCCAAAACCAAAGGCCTGTGAATATCATCAAATTATGAAGACTGGTCCTCAACTTGTGAAGTTTGTTGAACATCCTGAAAGTATGAAAAGGTCCTCTTCCAAAGGCATGTGAATATCCTGAAATTATGAAGACTGGTGAATTTTGTTGAACATCCTTAAAGTATGAAAAGGTCGTCTTCCAAAGGCCTGTGAATATCATCAAATTGTGAAGACCGGTCTTCAACTTGTGAAGTTTGTTGAACATCCTGAAAGTATGAAAAGGTCCTCTTCCAAAGGCATGTGAATATCATCAAATTGTGAAGACCTGTCCTCAACTTGTGAAGTTTGTTGAACATCCTGAGAGTATGAAAAGGTCCCCTTCCAAAGGCATGTGAATATCATCAAATTATGAAGCCTTGTCAAATTATGAATATTGTGCTTCTACTTCTACTTGATACGTTGCTCAGTCATCCTTGACTATTATGCAACGGGTTGCGCGAAAAGAAAAAATAAGAATTGATAGTATAAGAATTAAAGATAAAGACGATAGTGAAAGATGACCAACTGTTTTCACCTCTTCATGGTTCGACCTCTCCGGTTACATTGGCTGCATAAGGGATAAAATTATCCCTCTCCGGCACAGCTCTAACTAATCACTAAAGGCTACTAACAGTTGGTAGAAACAAAGATCTAGATGTGTAGTTTTGCTAGTCCCCGCTTGAAGGCATCTACATCGGGGGAATCCACAAGGCTAGCTGGTAGCTGGTTCCATATTTTGATTGCTGCAGGAAAAAAGCTGAATTTATAACAGTCCTTGCAGGTATTGGGTTGGCAGAAGGTTAGATGGTGCTGTTTCCTTGTTGCTGATGTTGATGGTTTGAAATAATTATCCTTGTTTATACTGACTGTTCCATTGACGATCTTGAAGGTCATTATCGCTCTTGATTTCCTCCTCCTCTCTTCGAGACTTTCCCAATTCAGATGTTGTAGCATGTCACTTACGCTGCTGGTGTTTCTGTGTCTTCTCGTAACGTATCGTGCAGCCCGTCTTTGCACCATTTCGACCTGATGAATTGCTTTCTTGTGGTATGGTGACCATACTGTACTGCAGTACTCTAGTGTAGGCCTGACTAATGTGTTATATCCGTTGGTCTTAACTCCCTCGTCGTTGATCCTCAAATTCCTTCGTAGAAAACCTAGACTTCTGTTTGCTTTCTTTGTAATATTGTTTACATGTGCATTCCAGCTGAGGTCTTGGCTGATTGTGACGCCCAAGTATTTGGATGATTTGTCTTGTTTAAGTGTTTGGCCTTTCAGATGGTAAGGGAATATGATAGGATTTCGTTTCCTGTGAACACTTAGAATTGAACACTTATCCGGATGAAAATCCATCCCCCAAGTCTTCTCCCACTGTCCTAAACTAATCAGATCTTCTTGTAGTGTTTCTGTGTCCTCAGTCGAGTTGATTTCCCGGTATATGATGCAATCGTCTGCGAAGAGGCGAGTCCGGGACTTGACTGATTGTGGAAGATCATTAATAAAAATTAAAAATAGCAAGGGGCCAAGGACACTGCCCTGGGGCACCCCACTGATAACTGGGGCCGAATCTGAAGCTGATCCATCCACTAGTACCGTCTGAGTTTATTTAGAAAAGATGATATGAAGCCCAATGTATTCCCTCTGATTCCGTAATGTTCAATCTTTGTGAGTAATCTTCTGTGGGGGACACGGTCAAATGCTTTACTGAAGTCTAAAATGCCGAGATCACATTGGCTGCCTCTGTCTAGGATGGACGAAAGTTCGTCTATTAGGGTGATCAGTTGAGTCTCGCAGCTCCTTTTAGCTCGAAAACCATGTTGGCAGTCTACTAGGATGTCATGCTTTTCTAGGTGATTCACTACCTGCTTACATACTATATGTTCTAAGAGCTTACAGCAGATGCAAGTCAGGGATACAGGTCTGTAATTACTTGCTTTGTACCTGTCATCTTTTTTAAAGATAGCTGTCACATTTGCAGATCTCCAAATGTCTGGGACTTCTTTAGTTAGTAGACAGCGTTCAAAAACTAATCTTAGCATATGAGCTAATTCTGCTGCAAGGTCTTTCAACAGTCTTGCTGAGATTTGATCACTATGATCAGGTCCAGTCGCCTTACTTGTGTTGAGCCTCTAGAGTTAATTGGGGATGGCACCAAAAGATAAGCAACATGCTTCAAATCATGTGAGGTCCGACACCTAAGCAGACGATTACGTCCAATTCCAGGCACACAATAAAGTTTCTCATACTGATATGCTTGCTCAGCAGATATAAACAATAAGCCTTTCCATTGCAGCTTCTGATGAAAAAAAGCTGATAACGGATTTTTGTCACCTCTAAACAGGTGAACAGATTTGGATAAGCCAGGAGAGGCATAACTCTGAGAGGTCAATGTCATGATAGGGGAACTATTTGTAGGGACAGGTGGTTCAATTGTAGCATCAACACTGACAACAGTGCTGTTGACTGGGATATTGTCAGTGTTGACTGGGGACAAAGATCAACAGAATTATCCTAGTCAGAGCTACTCTGATCACAGGAACAGTCTTCACTCATAAGTACCACATTGAATAGATCTTGTGTTTCACTAACAACACTTTGACTCATTGGTGATGCTGAAATGGAATCATTTCCAGTATGCTAAATTGGTTGGGAGTCTTAAGGCCAGAATACGAGGTGATTTTGGAAAATCGTCGAGAGAAATAATTGTTCCTAAAATTATGGAGTTCTGTGAGGCCGGATAGATGAAGTTTTCATGAAGCTTTTTCTGGGCATTTCTTGGAGGCTGTCTTCGTTTTTGTATTGGTACTTTGGAATTTGCGACCCAAAGAGAGACAGAGCTGCTGCCATTGCCATTTTTCAGGCGATAAATCAAAAACTTGTCAATTTTCAGAATATTTCACAGCTTTTTCCGATAATAAACTTCATAAAACGAGATAGCGATCTAGGTCGCAGTTGTGACAACCGCAGTAAACATGCCACCAAGAATAGTTACTTGGGGCCTCAGACAAATAGATTTTTCGTAAAAATCCTGTTTGATTGGGAATTTGATTGTGCAGGAACGAGTGACTTTCTACATTGTTCCATTTGTGAGCTTGCACAGCAGGGCACTCGATCTACAGCGATGTGTGATGATGTTTTTGGCAGTAGCAGTAGCAGTGAACCAGGCTCCAAAAGTCTGACAGGTAGATAGAACAAATAGCTCGAAACAGACCATGGAAATAATATAAAAATACGGTGCAAAGCACTGGAAGGTTCGAATCTGGAGTTTGAAGACGAGAAGGCACATAAAGAATAATGTGCAAAGGTTGGTGGAAGTATAATTCTTACTGAAAACTAGAATGCATGAGATGCACAAACATATCTGCTTGCCGTGCAAGCATAAACTGAGGGTCTCCAGGTAGGGAAATTTGATTCACCCAACTTCTATCCACCAAATTCAATCCGCCTCACTTCTAAACACCAAAGTCGATCCATCTCACTACCAGGCCTATTCACCACCTTCGATCCACATCACTTCTATCCACCAAATGGGATCCACCCAAATTCCATCCAACAAGTGTCATCCACCCACTTCTATCCACCTACTTTCCCACTCATTTGAAATGATTCATTTCTATACACCCACCTGATCTCTCCAACCAATTGCTTCAACCAAATTTTCTCCACCCACTACTATCCATCAAATTCTATTTCCCCTATTCTATCTATGAAATTCTATGCACCCACTTCATCCTATAATGATAACTGACAGAAAAGTTTGGAAAAACCAGCATTTTTAGCTTTTTATACCAGACCTTCCATGGAAAAATAATAGCCTTATAACTGCTCAGAATCAATATCAAGCTACATAAAAACCCCTGCCAAATAGGCTTCGGCCCTGCGGGCCTCATCAAGGTCATCTGTAAACCCCCCACCCCTTTCCTGGATTATTTTTTCTAACTTGGGACTTTCAAGAAATGTGCTGGTATTGTCCATGCAATACACTAGGTGGCTGCCATGGTGTGGTAAGCTTCCTGTGTGGACATGGAATAAGGAGGCAAGTGAATTTTGGAAATAAAAGCATAAATATAAGGAGGATAGACCTGTAATGCTGCATTTCTGGAGTTCATTCATAGATATGCAAACTGGCACAGGCAGAAAGTCAGAATTGGGCTTAGAAATCGAGTAATTGAGCGGCATAGGTCCTGTCTTCAGCCACCCGTCAATCCAGCACAACACCTATCGCAATAGGTGAGAGATTCTCTCCTAAAAACTCTTCGACTTCAGCAAAGAGGTTGCGATAATGGCAAACGTGGAAGAGCTGAACAGGAGCACCCCCTACCGCACAAACTGATTTCCCCGGGCGGGAAATCCTCATTTATATCTTCCATGATTGGGTTCCTCATATTAAAATGTGCACAACATGTAAGTGGTTAAGTTCTTCTCTTGATGTGGTTACAAGAATTAACCAAACTGATTTATAAAAGCTGAACGTAGTTACTGAAATGATGGTGCCATGAGCACGCATAGACATTACTTGATATGACTATTCGGCTCATGCAGTGGTTCCTCCAGCTCCACTTCTTTTTCTCCATTTTTTTTTTGTTATCTTCTTTCAGCATGTTTACTTTGAATCAGTTCCTTGACAAGGGTGCTTTTGCGCAATGATTTTAAACTTTAAAGGTGCCGTTTTACATACCTTCGCCTTTGCCCGTCCCTCTGTCTCTTTCGTCTGTGATTCCGAAGTCTCTTGACATCCAGGCATGGTTTGCTATGCCCAAGCATCTCTTTTGTCAGCAGCCGGCTGTGTTGCGTACCTTGAAACCACATCTCCCGGTAGAAACCCTCTCTACTCATCCTCTGGAGGCTGGTGTCCTCCAAACCTGAACATGGCAGCAGTCCAGGCAAATGAACAGCTTATAGTTAGAATAAAAATTGCAATGCTTGAAAAAAAACTATGGCCTATAGTAGGAAAATGGGTATCTTGGTCTGTAGCCATCTTATTAGTACACTGCAGGCCAATAGTTTGGAAACAGTACATTGCTCGCTATTGGATTAGTGATAAATCCTAAATTACTTCTGGGTACTTGGATTCTTCTTTGATCATATTGAAGTAGACCCATATGATTGTGTAGAGGATTATTTGAGGTACATTTGTAAAAATAGCATTAAATTTACAAGGTTACTCTAAAAAAAAGAGGGATGTTTGAAAGTTAGTAAGCCTTAGCCATTGATATATTCAATTGTAAAGCGCGGCTCTGTTCGACGAGTGGATAAATTTCTTCATACATTTTCGAAATTCGAATGACTTTTCGCATGCACGTTTTCCCATAGGGCTCTGGAACTGAGCTTGCAAATTTCACAGATATGACTTTACACGCCTTCATGAGCTTTTAGAAGCTTTGTCAGCCCTTGTCTTGACTGGCATTTTTCACAAGAGTAACACGGACATTGGTGTGTTTTTCCGTATGTTCCTTGATAGCTAAATGGAAAAGATTTCTTGCAGATCCCACAGCAATATTTGTGATCGCTGCTGCTCATTTGAAAAGTTTTGTTGTGGCGAACTAAACTATCATTCCGGGTGATAAAAATACCAGACTCCTGCTGACAGTAGTTCCACCCTCGGCCAGAGATACTGTAGTTTTTCAATACAAGTTATTGCGAGTTTCTCGCTATGCTGCCGGCCCTGTTTCGGACGGAGAGACAGAAAATTTTGGATCGCTCGTGGGAGGAATGGGGGCACTTATCCGTGTGCAGTTCTATCACAATGTCTAAAGAAACCCTATATTAAGTGCGTAGTGACTCACCATTTGTGGCTTGTGGCTTTTGCTTTTATAACTTGGGCTGTGATTTTTCAACGAAATGCAATGTTTTGCTTGGCAACACGCTGCCCAGAACACACTGTCAGCACACTGGCGAAAACCCTCTCAGTGTACCTGTGCAGCAGCTGAGAGGCACAGGCTCCACTGGGTCTGATCTACTGGGGGATAAGCTAGTAGTTCGTGGGTAGATCAGGCACTTGCTGTTGCAGCTGTTAGACTGCAATTTTATACAATAGATTTAATTCCAGTTTATTTCATTGTAATCAAGTTGGTTTACTGCAGTTAGCTGGCAAAATCAGCATCCGAAAACCTCTCAGATGGCAAAAACCTCTGAAATGCAGAAAACCCCTTGAAAATTAGCAATGAATGCTTCCAAGATTTAAGTTGCTCAATTAATCCAGATAATAAGACTTCCAGTGTATAGGCCTAGCTGCTAAAAAAAAATCTCACAACATCTCAAGAAACTGAAGGGCCAAGAATAGGAAAAATTCAGAAAACTGCAGATTAATTAATTAAAGAGAATTCATCTTGGTGGTCACTAAATTGAAATTGAAATAAAAAGGTACAATACACTTACCTGTTGGCATTTCTATTGTTTTGTTTGAAGTTTCTTTCTCCTTCATTGCTTTAGGCCTACATTTTAATATTCATGCATGCATACATCAGTGTACATGGGGAACCTACTTGGCTGTTACTATTTTAATTGTCCGTGCTTTGTTGAAATTAAATTTTCCCCGCCTTATCTATAGCAGTTATAATAAATGAAGCTATCCTTTTGATTAGTAAAGTGGGTTTAGGGCCTATTCACATATTTGGTTCAATTGTAATTAAGCCAACAACCGCTCAGTTGGGTAATACTATAACACAGCAATTTCTCAATGGGGTAATTAGCAGCTTCATATTATTAATTGATTGGTGCATGTAGTAAATGTGTTCACTGCTTGAACAACCTTGTGGCTTCATTAATGACAATCAACTCCCTGAACCTATTTGTAGTGGTCATTTTCAGGCTAAATGCCTGAAAACCTCTGAAAATGTCAAGCTAACTGCATAAACCACTTTGATTAAACAGTGGCGGATACAGACAGGGTCATCTAGGGGGGGGGGGCCGAGGGGGGTCGTGCCCCTAGGCCCCCCCCCTGTATCCCACTGTTAAAAATGAAACAAACTGGAATTAAATCTATTGTAAAATTGCAGTCTACCGACGAACTACTAGCTGCTCCCTGTAATGTTCATATGACCCAGTGGAGCCTGTGTGTCTCATCTGCTGCACAGGTACACTGAGAGGAGTTCTCGCCAGTGTGCTGCCGCGCTCTGGGCAGCATGTCTTGTTTCTGACAGCTCTACGTCTTTGGATCATTAATCGACAATTTCTTGGTAAAATACAATCAATAAGTGCCAAACAGTACAGGAAAGATCTATTCACGGCATTGTATGACTCAACTGTCATGAATGACATGAATCATGGTGCCATTGATGGGGGCTGGGACAAACTCCCAGGATGGGGGCCAGACCATGACACCGCCATGCTTGAGAGCAGAGCTGATGAGCAAGCAGGATGGTCAAAAGGCCTACACAATGTTGTTGGTGCTCCTCATCACCAAACAAGTGAGTAAAAACGTTTGTAAGTGTCTTGAGCCAATGTAAGTCCTCTGTGTGACAAGGCTAATTAAATAAACATTGATTGATTGTGTCACTGGAGGGGATTCCCTCAGCTGTCAAATTTTCAATGGGTTTTGTTATGTTAACTCCCGGGGGGGGGGGGGGGGGGGGGGGTACTCACTATGATAGGGTGTATACATGTATTGAGGCTCCGCTGGATGGTTTTGGAATTCAGATTAATTTGATTGCCCTTTTTGCACCCCCAACATGTTTGGTACCGTTAGAATCGGCTTGAAAAATGATAGATTAAATTGGTTTTGGATATTTTTACTAAAAGATTAAAATGGTTTGTGGTTTTGGCATTGGTCTCGGATTAAAATGGTTTTGGTTTTCAAAATCGCCGTGGCGCATCCGTATGCAAAAGTCTGCAAAGTACCCCCCCCCCCCCCGGGTGTAAACTAACATGTCAGTTTGTGGTGTATTTGCCACGTGGGTTGAGTTTTATGCTTGCAGATAATTTATGAGATTGAAGGAATTCACACTGGAATTGAAAAGCACATATTTCATCCACACAGATTTGCATGAAGACTGAGTTATACCATTAACAGTTGTGGTTTATACACAGTGACTGACTGGTCTGTGTGAGACAGTCAGGCCACGGGAGTTCCCAAAAAAAAAGAAAGAAGAGGCATTAACCCCCTGTGGATTTTTAGTACCCCCCTCCCGATTTTTCACCCCCCCCCCATATTCTGTTATAAATGTGTCACCTTGGAAGTTTGCAGACTTTCGTATGTACATGCCCCCAACCCCCACCACGGGAAAAACTCCCAGCGCCACCTGAAGTCATGAATTCTGAACACTCAATAATGCATTGTAAGACCTATCCACAGCCTCTGTAGCTTTACCTCCCCCCGTAGGCCCTATTTAAGCATGTAATTCCAAAACAGAGTCTCCATTTGGTACTTCAGGGAGATACGGGGGTTAGCGGCACTTACCGGGACCTGCGGGATTAATCGGGAGTTAGCGGTAGTTATGGGAGTTGACAGGAGTCACCAGGAGTTGTGGGAGTTCACGGGAGTTACTAGGAGTTATTGGAGTTAGCAAGAGTTAGTGGGAGTTATAGGAGTTGACAGGAGTTACCGGGAGTTGTGGGATTACTGGAAGTCACCAGGAGTCATGGGAGTTGACAGGAGTTAGTGGGAGTTACGGGAGTTATAGCAGGAATTAGTGGGAGTTACGGGAGTTACTAGCAGGAGTTTGTTGGACTTGCAGGACTTCAAAGAGTTCCGGGAGTAACATGCTTAAATGGGGCCTCCCTGTTGTCCCCATAAGTTGGCCGTCTGAAAAATGTTTGTTGCTGCAGTGTAGGCCATTAAAAAATTTAACTTTTTTTATTTGACTTTCAGGCCATTGATTATTGGCTGATGATGACATTGTGGATCCTGAAAGAAAAACAGACAAAATGGATAGACCCACTGCAATTTCATTATTAAATTGTCATAGAATGGCACTTGCAAAGATATTGACCGTAAGTACTAAGAAGGCCTACATGCTCTGCTGAACTGTGAAATTGTGAATCATGTTACAGTAAGTCACTGTAATTGGTAAGCTGCAAAGCATTTTTTTTTTGCATTTTTTTACCGGCTCGTATGCCTTGTTTGCTATCGACGATCAGTATGGGTGCGAAATAATCTAAATTTTGGCGCAGTGCCTCAAACATACATGCTTTCTCCTCCATTTGCTGGCTCAACTTGGCTGGCAGAGTGTTAGAAATTGTAAATTTGATAAGTAATAACATCTGATGGATTCAATTTCCCTAGTGCTGATACAGTATTTCATTTATAAGTAGACCTCCAAAAAAGACCATTTTTAGCCATTTTCCAGCAATTACAACCCAAAAAACCACAATTTCCATCAATATCTTAAAGATAACAATCTAACCAACATTAAAGTCTACAAATGAATAAAAGCAAAAAATGACCAAAATTATCAATATTAAAAACAATTTTATTTCATGTAAATATATTGAAAATTGTGTTCGCTAGGTCACTCCCTATAAAGAAAGGTGATATTCCTCAAAAGTTCCACTTCTTCATGGAATTCATGGAAAATGTATTGACAAATAAATTACAACAAAATTACAATTTTCTCTAAGTGAAGTTACTACATCTGCAGGCTTGATTTGCTATTGACTTCTTGAAGTTGAAACCATGAACAATCAGGCCAATTCATCAATGGCCAATTCACTGATGGTTCCATTGATAGCCAATTACTTGAATTGGAATAATTTTGACAGAGGTGAAGTAATGCTTTGACATGATCACATCTTTAAATTTTGTAAAAAAAAATATAATAAATATAATATTTCAAGTGAAAAAACTAAGTACATTGCACACACAGCAAGCATTTATTGTGCTCACTGCTCAGTATAAGATTTTCTGGTTTAAATTAAACTATGAGCTATTTAAATCTGAAACACATTCATACAGAAAAACAAATTTATACAGAAAAAATATTTCAATGCCATTTCAGTTTCTTGAAGAAAAATTTTTGGGGTACTTTAGAAGTTGCAAAGAGGCCATTGAAGTAGAGAGGGCCACTCAACCGCAGAAAAGGCTGCAATGTTTCTCAGTTCACAATCACAGACTGGCTTAGAAATCACAGGTTAGTATTTTAGTGTTTCACGAAAGACTACTTGGGCTTGCTAAAAAATACTTGGCTTGTTCCTAGTCTTCCGTGCTTATTTTATTTCAAAATATATAATAACATTGCACGTTTGATGAACATTAAAATATTTAACAGAAATTTATATTTGAAAATTACATATTCTCACACATTGCCCAATACAAAAGTCTGTAATGACATGACTAGAAAAATTTGTGTCTTTCACCCACAGTAAAATCAGTTAGTGTTCTGATCAAATTCCTGCTGAAAGCTGGAGTAGAGGAAATATACACTTCTCGATGCGCATTTTGGGTGGCACCAGACAAGGGCTGGAAGAGCGGATAGTCCAAACCTCCTCATACTTTGGTAATTATAAATTCAGTTCCTGCGAAGAGAATGTAAATCCCTTTGTATCATAAAATATTATGTTGCATTTTGCAATTAAGCAGTGCAGATGACTTGGATGATGCAACAATTAACATTTGACATATTTTGCTTGGATTCTTAAAAAATCTGCTCCCCTTTCATCAGATAAATCTGTCTTTTTGCTATTTGAAAATAACAGATAAAATTCTGGATCCAGTTGAAAAAGATTAGGCTGAACTTTTAATTATGCAATCTAGTCCTATTTAGAAATATATGTGAAAATAACAAGAAAATTTGACTGTTTATTTCAGAAGTTGATTAATTGATGACCCTTTTTTGTTGCAGGTACCAAGAAAACAAAAATGCAGCTTCAAATTGAAATATAGGCCAATCCATCAGGTTGGACAAGAAGTCAGAATATCGCCACTGAAGGAACGACACCAGCTTTATAAATAATTGGACAGTACTTTCCTTCTGAATCGCACATAGGCGCCTCATCATCAGTAATCATATTCTGTGACAATGAATTGCATGGTGAATGTGGAATCTGTACCTACGGCAGTGCTACAAAGTGACAAGTCTGGTGATGAAAGCTGTGATGTGGGTGGTTCACAGGGAGATGTAGAAGTTAGCTGTGATATGAATGTTAATGTTGCAGAAGTGTCTCAGGTATGTTTTATATTTCGTATTACACTTGAAGCTTGCATGATGGTGACAGTTCCAGGTTATATTTAAGTATTTTTATAATTTTATTCTTGAAGAGTTGAGTGGCTGGGTTGGTCTAGTGGTAAGTGGGTTGATCTAGTGGTAACGTGCTGGGCTGCCAAGCGCTAGGTCCATGGTTTGAATGCAGCTCTTTCTGGGTCACATTGGACTATGTTGGATGGCTTTGTCAATCATCCTTCGTCTCATAAGGAAATACTTCAATTGCAATCAACTTTCACAACTCTCTAAATGTGTCAAATCCTTAATCCCACTTGTAAACAGTTCAAGGGAGTGACACCCAATTGACAGTAATCAAAGCAGTGAAGCTTGTGCATCCCATGGGACTCTACTTGGTAAAAATGGAGTCCCGAAAGTAATTTAAGAGTCGTTTTAGGTTCGGGACGGCGTAAACGCGAACACTGGTACCAAGTGCATAGATACAAGATATAAAGCTGCAATCATTTATCCATGTTGAAGTTTAACGAAGTCTGCAGTTACATTCTTTATTGTTTACAAATTAGATCTTCAATTCACTTTGCATTAATTATACATAATTGTCACTTCTATCGATGTCTATGTGAATTTCCAACTGTGGTTAGTGAGTGTTGCTAGTGAAGAGTACTGCTTCAGTCATATGTATTTAGTGTAGTTGGCGGTTGATATTGTAGGCCTATTGGTGTTTGTTTTACAAGTATTTTATTTTTACAGCCTACTCCAAAGAGAACCTCGTCGAGACATCGGATGTTGCCAAGACACCTTCACTGTTATGATATTGCTGATTTGCCTGATGAAGTGGCTCCTCCTTATAATCATCATGGTAATGGAACAGGTGAAAAGTTTGGGAAGACGCATGAAGGACATCGCGAGGTGAAAGCTCTCAAGACAGGGATAGGGCAAAGGAAACAGGTAGTTTATCACATTTGCCTCTTGTTTGTGGCTGTGTTGGTCAATTATGAATGTACCTCTTGTAGTTTTTTTTTTCACAGATAGTATAATTTCACACATAGAACTTGTTTTGTTAGTTAAACGTCGGGTATCATCTGGAAATAAATGATTGGTTCTTTTGTGGTTTTGCAGGTGTGCAGTCCTGAAAAAGGTGAAGCAGATGGAAACGAAATGCATCTTGTGACAGGGAAAAGAAAACAGGTATTTTTGTCACATTTCCTTGTGCTACCGTAATATGGGGTGAATAGAGACAGATTTGCCTTTTTTCTGCTATAGCATGGGCACAAAACCTCCAGTAATTCTCACTATTGTCTCAAATTATGTCAAGGTCGTAGATTTAACTATAC
The DNA here is from genome assembly GCA_026936325.1 of Platynereis dumerilii. Classification (NCBI taxonomy): domain Eukaryota; kingdom Metazoa; phylum Annelida; class Polychaeta; order Phyllodocida; family Nereididae; genus Platynereis; species Platynereis dumerilii. The sequence goes on along the minus strand of JAPTHN010000002.1, from coordinate 76,134,471 downwards.
CCGAGACCTATATGTTTCTAGAATTAAGGCTGAGAAAACCACTGTCCCAATTCACGCCTCACTTTGGAGTGAATCGGGACAGAGACTAATCTAAATAACTAGTACTCCTCACCCTGTTTAATTGATTTATACTTATGAATAAATATTAGAAAACATGTTTAGCACCACAAAAAGTCACTCTCAGTAAAATCTGAAGTCTAATTTGTGTAGAATATTCAGTTTTAACAAAATGTAATGAATTTACAAAAACTAACTTATTATTTCTTTTTCCTCTTCAGATGATCCATCGTTTTTCCTCGTCCCTCGCACAAGACAACCCATGCTCGTCAAATCACGCCATAGCAGCATAAACAAGTCTCCAATATCCTCACATACACAGACAAGCCTTCTTCACGACAAATCTGTTATCCAAGAATATAGTACACCTGCTAAAATGTTGTATATATATATATGTTGTATGTATGTTGTATATGGGCATCAGAACAGAGCTTGCACCAGTTTTGATCCTGGAGGCCTAAAATTTCAAGTCGATTTAACATTGTTCTTTTCAATAAATTTTGAAAAGTGAGTCCCTGGGGCCCTTACACAGTGAAATTTTTTTTTTCTACGGCCATTAAACATTTTACCCCCAAAGTGTAACACATTTTTGGCTGGAGAATTCTGGAGAATTCTCTAGCCTTTTTAATAATGGGTTTTGGGGGTGTGGTCGATATTTGGAGGTGTGGCGCATAATGACAGGTATGCATTTTTGGCCATCATGCGTTCAGTTTGTGTTTGTGGTAATTGCTGGTTAGAAGCAATCTTAGTTGGCTAATTTGACAGTTTGGCAAGGTGTAATGGGTTGACAGTTGTTCGGTTGAAACTGTGGCAGTACTTAAAGATTTTTAATTTTTGGGGGTGTGGCCATTTAGAGCCAATGAGAATGAGGGACTTGGTGGGAGTGGCCATTTCAGCCAATAGGGAGACATGTAGACTGCAAGGCCTGGGGGGGGGGGGGAGGACACATCCAGGGGGGTACTTGCAGAAATTATTTTTTGTGCTAGTTATACTTCTAGGCTGGGGGTCACCTCGGAGGGAGGTAATTTTAAAAATTTTAGATTTTAAAAGTCCCGAGGGGGGTCACCTCGGGGGGGGTACTCGCAAAAAAAAAATTTTCTGCCTGTTATATTGCCAGACTTGGGTCACCTCGGGGGAGGTATTAAATTTTATATTCTATACAAGGCCCCGGGGGGGGTCACATCCGGGGGGGTACTCGCAGAAATTTTTTTTTTTTCCTAGTGATATCTCTAGGCTTGGGGTCACCTCTGAGGGAGGTAATTAAAAATTTTTAGATTTTAAAAGTCCCGAGGGGGTCACCTCGGGGGGGGGGGGTTACTCGCAAAAAAAAAAAATTTCTGCCTGTTATATTGCCAGGCTGGGGTCACCTCGGGGGAGGTATTAAATTCTATATTCTGTGCAAGGCCCCGGGGGGGGGGAGGACACATCCAGGGGGGTATTTGCAGAAATTATTTTTTTTGCTAGTTATACTTCTAGGCTGGGGGTCACCTCGGAGGGAGGTAATTTTAAAAATTTTAGATTTTAAAAGTCCCGAGGGGGGTCACCTCGGGGGGGGGGGTACTCGCAAAAAAAAAATTTTCTGCCTGTTATATTGCCAGACTTGGGTCACCTCGGGGAGGTATTAAATTTTAAATTCTATACAAGTCCCCGGGGGGGGGGGTCACATCCGGAGGGGTACTCGCAGAAATTTTTTTTTTTGCTAGTGATATCTCTAGGCTTGGGGTCACCTCTGAGGGAGGTAATTTAAAAATTTTTAGATTTTACAAGTCCTGAGGGGGGTCACCTCGGGGGGGGGGGTACTTGCAAAAAAAAAAAATTTCTGCCTGTTATATTGCCAGGCTTGGGTCACCTCGGGGGAGGTATTAAATTCTATATTCTGTGCAAGGCCCGAGGTGGGGAGGACATTTCCAGGGGGGTACTTGCAGAAATAATTTTTTTTGCTGGTTATATTTCTAGGCTAGGGGTCACCTCGGAGGGTGGTAATTAAAAAATTTTGGATTTTACAAGTCCCGAGGGGGGTCACCTCGGGGGGGATACTTGCAAAAAATTTTTTTTTTTTCTGCTAGATATATTGCTCGGCTGGGGTCACCTCGGGGGAGGTATTAAATTTTATATTCTATACAAGGCCCGGGGGGGGGGGGTAACATCCGGTGGGAGCTTGCAGAAATTTTTTTTTTTGCTAGTTATGTTTCTAGGTTGGTCACCTCGGAGGGAGGTAATTAAAAAATTTAGGATTTTACAAGTCCCGAGGGGGTCACCTCGGGGAGGGGGGAGTAGGCCTACTCGCAAAAAAAAAAAGTTTATTTCTGCTAGATAGGCTGGGGTCACCTCGGGAGGTATTAAATTTTATATTCTATACAAGGCCCGGGGGGGGAGTCACATCCGGGGGGGGTACTTGCAGAAATTTTTATTTTTGCTAGTTATATTTCTAGGCTGGGGCTCTCCTCGGAAGGAGGTAATTTTAAAATTTTATATTTTACAAGTCCGGGGGGGGGGGGGTCACGTCGGGGGGTGTCCTCGCAAAAAAAAATTTTTTTTGCTAGTTTTGCTAGTTATATGCTAGGGGTGAAAGCAGAAGAATGAGTAGCCTACCTGTCGAGACAACTGAGATAGCGTGCATTTTAGCAGCCATCTTTCTTCATTCCTGGACTGCCAAATGTGACCTTAATATTTCACTTAAGAGTTATAAAATTTGGTTCAGGTGTACGCCTGTGGGTATTGATTGGGAACATGACGATAAATTCAAGATGTAGGCCTTTCTGGCAGCCATCTTTTGTCATTCTTGAACTGTCCATTTGTGACCTTAATATTCCGCTTATTTTAGAGTTATGAAATTTGGTACAAGTATTCCACATTATGAATTTGTCGGCCCATAGCTCTATATGGGCAGCGACTCTGTTAGACACTAGTGTCTGCTGTCACGCTCTACTCAAACACTTGCGCAACGCTCACTGCAGCAAGTTGCACCTATACTTCATTGCTATACCCTCACGTCAAGAGAATCTAGTTCACGCAGACATCACCCTACTATACCTCAACCTCCAGTTCCACTGTTCCTACACTCATATTTTTTGCCTCAGACGCTCTCGCATGCTGCAAATCACACCTTCTACTTTCCCATAGGATTAACCAGCCATTGTATCCGAGGATGCTTGTTAAAAGATATTTTGACATTTAAAATCCAGGTTTTTGAATAGTTAGCACTCTTGTCTACAAATTTTCCTTTCCAGAGGAAAATGTGGAAATTGACGTGTAACTGTGACCGCAAGGCATTCATGTAAAAAAGTCTGCTATAAATTTGTTTATATTATATTTTTCAACAAGCTGGTAGTTTCCTTTGAGTATAAATAGAAATTTTTTGAGGTTTTCAAACATTTCCAATAATATTTGCTAGATCTATGGCACTTTCTCAACGTGTAACAGTGACATGTTATGATTTATCAGACTTTAAAGGGGTGCATTTTGAACTCAAGGAAAATATTTTGATCTGGAATATGGTTCAGTTCGATTCTTATTGTAATTCATATAAGGTCCTGTTAATACAATTGAAGAGAAATGAAAATATATCAGTCACAAAATCGAATTTCAGATATTTTGAGAGTATCTGTGACTAGAGTGCAGCACTCTGAACAACTGGAAAGTACAGTTAACTTTCTTATGGTTAAAAAAAATTGCTACAAGGAAGCACAAGCCATGATGTATCACTTTTTGTAAAAATTTGTGAGTGGATTTAAGTTTACTTTATGACTTTCAAAATAATTATTTTTATTCCTGACTAGATACTATTTGACAATTTTCTCTCTGTGCCAATGATTCTGTGTAAATAATAATAAATTGTCATCTTTTAACAATACAGGCAATGTCTTAGATATTATTGAAACATTTTCCAAACATTCTTAACTTAAAATCATGAACTGAGTCTCAGAAGCTCATTGACATTGGTAAAGTAAGAAATTGACAGCCTATTAAAATGCTGATCCTTCACCTTCAGCTTGTGATTTTCAAATGTCAATCTTGTGAAGTCCAATAGTTTACAAAAGACTGTTTTTGTTTCGCTTTATTTTTTTGGTTGTTCCAGCTGTCACAAGGAGTGGAAAGCAATGCGCAATCAAAGTAACAATGTTTTGGTGATGCCTGCATAGCTTTTTCATTTTATTCATCAAAATTACCAAAGATTCCAATGTTCAAATTAAATGCAGTGTGAATTTCATATTATCGAAAGCTCTGTTCTACTATTTTGTGGGTAGTACTATAGCAATCATTTTCACCTCTTTTGTCTTACAACCTGTCTGACAGTGTCTGTGGTATATTGTTTGTGTTTGTTGAGGCAGCATTTCATGTCTATGCTCCGTTTTTGCAGCATTCATGAATATAGATAAACACGACAAGTGCCATCCAAGGTAAAGGACCATCTCCTTTCATACTGCTTCGCAGTGTCAGTTCTAGTTCATACTTCCATCTCTTCATGACTCATCTTACCAACCATCCAAACCTACAGCAACAAACTCTACAACCACGCACCAGAAACTCGCGTACGTTCCGCTTGCGACACGAACTCTAGTTACGTGGAGTCTACATGAAGTTATAACAAGTATGGCTGCTAAGGTCACAGAAATTGTTCAAGGTCATTCCTGTCTTATTGAAGGTGTTACTGTGATACACAATCCCTGTTAGTTTGGTGATTCAAGGATAATTACTTATGGAGTTATCACTTACACAAGCTTTTCTCAAATGTGGCTGCCAAGGTCACAAAAATAAGTAAAGTTCATTCAAGTGAACATGGCCGTGGGTAAAAACGGTTTTTACCTTGCAAAGTCCGTCACATGGATGAAGTTGTCTCCATCTTGAACCAGGCGTTTTAGAGATTTCTGCTCCAATTTGTTCTTAATGTGTCCTCTTTTCTGCCACACTTTTCTGGGGGAAAGCCTCATTCATCAAATCCTTGAAAAGCAAAGATTTGCATTTTTATTTAGTTATATCAAGTGTAAGAGTTATTTTCAACTGCAGGCCTCACATTCCTATTTCCTGTTGTTTTTTTCACCAGAAGATCAATAGATCTGGCAATTCTGACCATAAAATTGCATTTGGATACTTGTTGAAATGGCGATTTGAGTAGCACTGTTTTTTAAATTTTTTGGTCCCAATGGTTTACTTAAACCTCGTATGAATATAATATAATTGAATTAAATCTCCTATATATAGTTCCTATGTCTTATTTGAAATATTCCTATTTTCCCTGTATGTTTTCCTTAAGCTATTTTACCTGAAGAAGTAATGCTCGTTTATGGAACTCCTGTATTGCAAGAACCAAATGTTGCAGCCGTCCCTCTGGGGTTTTCGAATCCGCTCTGGAAAGAGTAGCTCCTTTCATCCGTTCAATGGACATTTGGTCACCATTGCATAAGACCGGGAAGTTGCTTGGAGAGTACTTTGCCAGGGCCGACATTATCTTCGTCACTCCCCTAATGTACCTGTCACGGTGAAGCTTCTTAAACCTTAATTGAGTATGTCTCTATATAGCCCACTCAGGTGCTGATGAGACGTAAAACTCAATCACACACACACATCTTCATCACTCCCTCAGTGGTGGAGGGGTTCGCTTAGATCATATCAATGTTTATCTGGAAAGTGAGAAGTGACAAGTAAGTATCAATAAGTTGATTCAGCTGTCATTAATGTTTACAGATAAACGCTTATAAATTCGAGCTGCTAAACAATATTAGGGTGTTTCTTTTGGAAGTGTTATGTAATTTTCAAATTTCTTTTATTGGAGACTCAGTTACTTTATACTAATTGTTAGTATTAATTTGGTAGTTAAAAAATCAATTTGAATTTCTTGATTCCTGAAAAGTTTCACAAAGCTCACCAAATGGATTTTCTTGCTGATTCTTAGCTGTGTTCATGTTCCATTGGATTAAGCGTCTCTGCTGCAAAGCAAGGCATGTTTGCGATCAGGATCTGCTTGATGTTGTGTTCAAGGTGGCTCTGGATGTCATTTATTTCTTTCCTTGGTGGGAAGAACAGTTCTATGGGCATAGATTTTGCTGGCCTTCTATCCTCATCAGTCAGATGCAGTGTCGGTATTCTGTTAGTGGCCATATAAACCAGACCGAACATCCAAAACTTGCTCTTCTTGAGGGAGTCTTTTGGGAGGGTTGGTCTAGTGGTAGCGTGCTGGGCTGCCAATCGCTGGGCCCTTCGAATCCAGCTCTTGCCGGGTCGTCTTGGCCTATGTTGGACGGCTGTTTCAATCATCCTTCACCTCATTGCTGTGTCCTCCCCCTGTCCTAATTAGCCTACCAAGTGCATAAATACAGGACGTAAAGCCTAAATCATCCATCTATACTTTTCTTGAGGGAGTCTTGGTGGCTCGACTTGGACAATAGCTGAATGTTGTCCCAGCAGAATGAGTAACCCTTGTCTTGTGCCTCCGTGGCCTAACAGTTAGAGTGCTTGCGCTTTAATCCAGTAAGGCTCTCAGGGCGTGGGTTCGACTCCCGCTCCCGGCACTTCACTAACTGAGATGTCCGAGTCCATGGGACGTTAAATGGAGGTGGGTTGTATCCAGTTGTTCTATACTGGGGCAACTGAAAGACACTGCACATCCCTGAACTAATAGGGTATGTGGCAGACTCCCAGCCTTACCATCACTCATCCATCGTACGGCGGTCGCCATGCTTGTAGAGGGCACTGACCCTCTAGAGCATTAAGAAGATCTGAGCATAGAGGACCTAAATAGAGGACCTGCGTTCAGTAAATACTTGATACTTGATACTTGTCTGGCAGTATTTTGGTTTCATCTCTCTTATGATGCTGTCTAACGGGGATGAACCCTTTGCTTGGTTGCAGGGGTCCAGTCCTTCATTTATAAAGTTTTAACATGTCTATAATAAGTTGATGTAACGTTAAACTTTAGTCCACAGGTGCTGCACTAGTATTCTTTTTAGTTTCTGCATGAAATCTAAGGATGTGCTCCAGCATGCATGTACTGTTTCGCTCTGTAACTCTTCCCATAGTTGTCGCAATGGTAAACCTAAACAGAAACGCCGCATTTCGATTCATGCGCAGCTCTGTTGGATGAGTGGCTAAATTTCTTCATATATTTGCGACATTGCAATAGCTTTTTGCCTGCATGTTTTCCAATAGGGCTCTGGAACTGTGCTTGCAAATTTCACAGAAACTCACAGATTTGACTTCACACACCTTCATGAGCTTTTTAAAGCTTCGTCAGCCCTTGTCCTGACTTGAATTTTTTTTCCCATTTGTCACAAGAGTAACACAGACATTGGTGTGTTTTTCCGTATGTTCCTTCAATTGATAGCCAAACGGAAAAGATTTCTTGCAGATCCCACAGCAATATTCCTGATCGCTGCTGCTCATTTGAAATGTTTTGTTATGGCGAACTAAATTTACTTTGCCGGTGAATGCCTTTCTGCAGATCTTACATGTAAGGTCTGGTGCTCGATCCTCTGAAAAACAAGATTTCTCAACAAAATTAAAACCATCACAGGTGTCAAAATACCTGCTGACGCAAGTGCCTCCCTCGGTCACAGATACTGTAGTTTTTTAATACTAATTGAGTTATCAGGTGGAGTCTACATGAAGTTATAACAAGTATGGCTGCTAAGGTCACAGAAATTGTTCAAGGTCATTCCTGTCTTATTGAAGGTGTTACTGTGATACACAATCCCTGTTCGTTTGGTGATTCAAGGATAATTACTTAATGTGTCCCCTTTTCTGCCACACTTTTCTGGGTGAAAGCCTCATTCATCAAATCCTTGAAAAGCAAAAGATTTGCATTTTTATTTAGCTATATAAAGTGTGACACTTATTTTCAACTGCAGGGTTCACAGACCTATTTCCTACCATTTATTAGTTTCACCAGGGGATCAATTGGTCTAGCAATTCTGGCAGTAAAATTGCAATTGGATACTTTTTGAAATTTGTGATTTGAGTGGCACCGTTTTCCTTTACTTTTTGTCCCAATGGTTTACTTAAACCTCGTATGAATATAATATGATTGAATTAAATCTCCTATAGTTCCTATGTGTGAAATATTCCTATTTTCCCTGTATGTTTTCCTTAAGTTATTTTACCTGAAGAAGTAATGCTCGTTTATGGAACTCCTGTATTGCAAGAACCAAATGTTGCAGCCGTCCCTCTGGGGTTTTCGAATCCACTCTGGAAAGAGTAGCTCTGTTCATCCGTTCAATGGACATTTGGTCACCATTGCATAAGACCGGGAGGCCTGCCTCGATATAGCCCACTAAGGTGCTGCAAAGATGTAAAACACACACACATAAGACTTGGATCACATTAACGTTTATCTGAAAAGTGAGAAGTGACAAGTAAGTATCAATGAGTTAATTGATTCAGCTATCATTAATGTTTACAGATAAACATTAATCAATTAGAGCTGCTAAACCATATTGTTGTGTTTCTCTTGGAAGTGTTATATAATTTTCAAATGTATTTTATTGGAGACTCAGTAACTTTATACTTATTGTTAATATTTAAAGGGCCACAGTCATGCACTTTTTTTATTTGATCTATGCATCAAACCTTATTTTTTATATGCATTGACACAGTCACTCATACATTTATGCAAACAAAAGTCCAATAAAGCAAATATTCATTCTCAATCTTTGGCCTGAGATATGGCACAATTAAAAGCGACCCCTTGTGAACTATTGGCAAGGTGCCACGTCAGGCTGGGCAACAAGTAAACAAAAAGGCAATTAATACAATGCAAGAGATGGCAGCAGTTTACAGTCGATGACCATTAGAGCCCAAGAGACACAGGTATGATTGCCATGCTGACTGCCTGAGGGAGGGAGGGGGCCACCCAGCCCTACGTCATGCACATTGAATGAGCCAGCCGACTGGCAGCCCATTAATAAGGTGCAAAAACACAACTTCACAGGTCCTTCACTAAGTGTACACTTTGCAAAACAATTGTTTAACTATTGTTGTGTGTTTATAAGACTCAATTCTAGCGATGTAAGGTGTTTTTATTAAAAGTGAGGATTTGATGAGTGTTTGCCTTTAATTTGGTACTTAAAAAATCAATTTGAATTTCTTGATTCCTTCAAAGTTTTACTTAGCTCGCCAATTTTGATATTCTTGCTGATTCTTTGCTGCGTTCATGTTTTATTGGGTTAAGCGTTTCTTCTGCAAAGCACGGCATGTTCGCGATGAGGATCTTCTTGATTTTGTGTTCAAGGTGGTTCTGGATGTCATTTATTTCGTTTCTTGATGGGAAGAACAGTTCTCTGGGCATAGATTTGGCCTTCTATCCTCATCAGTCAGATGCAGTGTCGGTATTCTGTTGGTGGCTACATAAACCAGACCGAATATCCAAAACTTGCTCTTCTTGAGGGAGGGGGAGGGTTGGTCTAGTGGTAGCGTGCTGGACTACCAATTGCTGGGTCCAGGGTTTGGAATCCAGCTCTTGCCGGGCTGTTTCAATCATCCTTCACTTCATTGCCATGTCCTCCTGCTGCCCTAATTAGCCTACCAAGTGCAAAATACAGGATGTAAAGCCCAAATCACCCATCCATACTTTTCTTGAGGGAGTCTTGGTGGCTCGACTTGGACAATAGCTGAATGTTGTCCCAGCAGAATGAGTAACCCTTGTCTGAAATTTAGAATTTCTGATGAATAATACATATATTATAAAACTATGACAGCTGTCAAATTAATTTACAAGGAAATATTATAATAATGATTGAAGTCAATTGTCAGGAACAGAAACTTTCATAATGAAGCACCGTACCACTCACAATACCTACAGGTATACTGCTTCCTCAACGAGCTCTAATGGCCTGCGGAATGCCTTCTGATCTTCCATTTCTCGCCTCTATAATCACACTCCAGGCATTGGGAAAGTCTGAAAAAAGTATAAAATAGTTTAGTTTTTCATAGTGAGTCAATTTTCTTTGGGATTTGGGGTTCACTTGTAAAAGGTAGTTCAAATTACTTCTTTTCTCCACTACTACAAAGGGCCCCTCATATGGCATTTGTAGTTTAGGATTTTGTCCCCAACTTCAAATGGTTTGAAGTTCATATTCAGGTGATGATATCCTTCAAGTCTCTCAGCTGCTCTTTTTAAATTCTTCTGGGCTATGGCATGTGCATTGTGCATCTCTCGCTTAAAGTTGCCCTGAATGATAAAATTCTTTGAGATATAAAGGTGGTTTGGAGTGTAGAACAATATAAACTTATGATAAATAATATTTTTAACTAATTTATGGAAGTGTTTCTTTTATTAAATAAATTATTCAGTTATTTCCTTTACATTTTCTTGATAGTGCCTCCCACCTCCAGCACATCCATTGTTGATGACGTCACAATGACCATTGTTATAAATATGTAGCTACAAGTTAACAAATTACAACAATGGTGATGACGTCACAAAGCTAAATGCACTGATGCTTGGTGATTTTTTCCGTGCGTACCCGAAATAAATCTAGGGGTCATTTAGGACAAATGTGAGATAATTTCAGCAAGAAAAAAGATGCCAAAAGCAAAGAAAATTTGCGAACTGGCTAGTATGGTCATGTTACACAATAAAATGCGGAAATTAGACAAACTTTTTTTCGAAACCTGACTTATCATTCGGGGTAACTTTAATCTTCATGGCATGCTCTCCGTATCGTGAAGACTTGCTGTTCTGTATGCCATATTTGTAGCTGGAGTGAATGCGAAGTTATCCCATGCGGATTTACTAAAGTTGACTTGACATGATTAAATCGTTCAAACACTCTCATTAGCCTGCGGATGCTTGGGGGAAGTTCGGGTCTTTCGTATTTCCAGCAGGTCGCACAGCTCCTTGGAACAGGTCAGCTTCATAGAATCATAGTTCTTGCCCACTCTAAACTTAGAGCTCAACAGGTTCACAAAATTGTGTATGTGCTGCCCTCTTGAATCCATAACTGAAACTACAATCGATCTGACTCTTGTCAGTGAGCTCTAAGAGATTTCAGATTCAGCAACTATCACTTTTTTTAATTGAAGTGGAGTAACGATGTGGTCTGTTGAATTAGGTCTAGAATTGAATATTCAATAACTTTTAATCAGCCAGTTTATTGTTAGAATGCTGCTATTGCTGCAAAGTGGTACTTGTTGTGGAACTTTTTTTTTGGCGGAATCATTATTTTCCTACCCAGGGAATTGTGAGTCGTCCCAGCCAGACAGCCAAGCATGAAGACCCTCACTTCTCAGTTTAAGCTTATTAAGCTGGCCCTGACCACAATATACATTATTTGTGAAGTTGTAACAAAAAGATTAACTCTCCTCTGGTGTGACAAACATAATTACCTGTTTCAGATCTCTCAAAGCAACTGAATGAATGCTTTAGTGTTTCATTGTTGTCCATTTGTTGTTTCAATTAGTTTCTTTGGAGAAAACCATAAGCTATCATTTAAATCATGCTGGAAAAGCTGTTAAAGGATTTGAAAACTTCAGAATTTTATGGTACTCATTGGCAGTGCATGTGCACTCACTGATCGTTTAACATTGTTGATTACGATTTGTTTATATCTTGCTGGCAGCTCAGGTGTGCGTATGAGCACAAGTGATGAGGTCCATCTACCTGGACATGACCTGACCTACTTGCATATTGATAACTGTGTCAGCTTGAGGTCATCCGATTTCTGGCAGACTCTCCAGCTGTGCTGTTCGTTTAGAGTCTGTGAGCAGACTGGTTCTTGCCTATGTCTGAATGAATTAATATTGGGCCCCCGAATCTGGCAATGAATTCATTCAAGATTACCCGGGCACTGGTTGCAGCAGTGGCATCAGGAATGGCTATTACTTCTGTCTAGTTGGTGAATAAGTCCGCCCCCGCAGGTCTCGGGCCTCCTCATGGCGTTGGGTGGTAAACACTAAGGTAAAGACCCCTATCCTTAGTGGCCAACATGAGACAGTATGCTTGCATGGTGTGTTCCCTACCTTACAGGGGGAATATCAATGAATATGTCATTTAACACCCTGCGTTTAACCATGACTGTGGAGTCTTCAAGAAACAATGGATTCTCCAGACCCAGTTGCCTGCATATCACCCAGCAAAACACTCCGATTAAGTCTAACATCCTCTCCAAATACCCAACGGACAAAGACGTCACTTAACCACGCCAAGAAGAAAGAAGCTTTGGCTTCTGTAAACAAGAAAAAGCCCAACCCGACAAAACAAGAAAGCCCAACATCCCCCTTGATTTTTCGCATAGACAAAAGTAAAATGACAAACACTTCCAACAAAAAAGCACCGTCCACATGTCAGAAACCAAACATATCAAGACCATTGATACAAACCAATGTATGTCTCTAAATAGCCCAATCAGGTGCTGATGAGACGTAAAACACAAACTCACTCACTCACTGGTGAATAAGTCGTACAACAGGAGAATGTAGGTGTTTCCCCTGTCAGTCTCTTGGAGAGGTCCAAACAAGTCTGTTGTAACCCGATCCATTGGAGCACCCACAGGTAAGTGAGACATAGGAGGCGTTGACTTTTTTAAAGGCAAAGTCTCACTCCTGCTGGACGAGACTGTCTTCAGTTTCTTTGAGGGCTCAGCTGATCCTGCTTTCTTGGGCCTCTTCTCTGCTTCAGACTTTCAATTTCAGGCTCATCAGCGAAAATTTCCTTCATAATATTATATTCGGATTGCGAGTGCCACCTCAGTTTTTTTTGGTGTCTCCGGACTTGTGTCTCCCCTATCCCTTCTTTTCTGTTGGTGAGTCATAACTGCACAGTGCTGCTCATAATCCTGCCTTGAAGCCCCGTACCACTCACAATACCTGCAGACTGCTACCTCGACAGGCTCAAATGGCCTGCGGAATTTCTTCTGACCTTCCATTTCTTGCCTCTATAATCACACACCATGTATTGGTAAAGTTTGAAAAAAGTATTGATCATTTTAAGTGTATGCACCCTTAAGACCTTAACCATCATCCCAAGTCATACCATAACCTTTGCTAATATATGAATACTTAATTAACTGACCCAGTTTTGGCTCAGCCAATCAGGGACTGCTACATCACAGTTTGAAATTGTTGCTTCTGTTTCACACAGTTACAAATGGAGAAATTGTGTATTGTTGAAAGGTGCTATCACAGTTCCGAAAATTCCTTTGAATTATGTATTTTCACAGTTCTGAAATGAAACTGTTTGAAAGTTTGCTTGTTTTACACTGTTTTTCTTAGTTGCCAGTAATCCTCTAAGTGTCCATAATCGGACTAAATCTGCCTGCAAAATGCTTAAGACCTAAATAAGCAGCCAATCACAGAAGAGGTTGGAAATATCAGAAAGCCCTATCCATTTTAGGAGGATTTGCGTGGGGAGGATGGGCCTTAACCTGATCAATGAATCTCTTAATCCAAGCTGGGAATATTTCCTTTGAATGACTTTAGTTTTTCATAGTGAGTCAATTTTCTTTGGGATTTGGGGTTCACTTGTAAAAGGTAGTTCAAATTACTTCTTTTCTCCACTACTACAAAGGGCCCCTCATATGGCATTTGTAGTTTAGGATTTTGTCCTTTGATTCTTCTCTCGTTTAGTACAAGTACCACATCACCAACTTCAAATGGTTTTAAGTTCATACACGGGTGATGATATCCTTCAAGTCTCTCAGCTGCTCTTTTTAAATTCTTCCGGGCTATGGCATGCGCATTCTGCATCTCTCGCTTAATCTCCATGGCATGCTCCCTAGGGTGCATCGTCTGCCCCCTAAAAATGAAAAATTGAAATATTCATTTGCACTTTTGCCATATTGTTCGTTTTCCAGTATAGTGGGGCAGATAGCTGAAACAATCTTTCACTTAGTGATGCAAGCATGAAATTTAGCACAATTGTGCTTCAGGACCTACTCTTTCCAAAAAGTACGCTCTCCAGGTTGAAAAACAATATGGCGGCCATTTTCCAAGATGGCCGCCATGGCAAACATAAAATAGCCATTTTTGCCATAGAACGCCAAGATACTTGGTGATACAAGAATCAGATTTGGCGTAATTATGCTTCAGGACCTACCCTCTCAAAACAGAATGCTGTCCTGGTTGAAAAACTATATGGTGGCCATTTTTCAAGATGGCCGCTGCAACAAACGTGAAATAACCATTTTAGCCATGGAATGCCAAGAGACTTTATGATACAAGCACCAAATTTGGCAAAAATGTGCTTCAGTAGCTACTCTTTCCAAAAAGTACACTATCCAGGTTGAAAAATATGGTAGCCATTTTCCAAGATGGCCACCATGGCAAGCATAAAATAACCTAATTCACCATAGAACGTCAAGACTCGGTGATATAAGGGCTAAATTTGGCCCAAAGTGGCCTCAGAACCTAGTCAGAAAAGTATGCTATCTAGGCAAAAACAAAATGGTGGACATTTTCAAAATAGTCACCAGTCAAACTAATTTGAAACTAATTTTTTACTAGATTCCAGGCGGATTGCCATATTTTCCACAGTATATTCCTTAAAATTAAAGACTGATGACTTCTAGTATACAACATTTTTTGATTTGAGTTTTGATTTGTAGACTGTATTCCTAATTGAAACACCCAAAACTATTGAGAAAATCTTTTTTGGCAGGATTTAGATGACAATGCTCTCTCAATTTGATGTTTCTAATCCGTGAAGTTTCACAAAAAAAAATTTAAAGTTTGGTACGACAATTACAAATTGGCATCAGGAAGCTGAATTGAGTGGAATAGATTTCTTTTTTAGTCTTCACATTTGTAGGCTGAAGTGATAACAATTGCATCTGCCTCTGCCACCAGTTTAGCATCCACATATTCTGACTAACAAGTCCCTTCTTGCCATCAACATTGTTGGTGGACTCAAGTGCTATTCTTGTCATACATGTCGGTGACAAACTTCTCAGGATGCTGACATTGGCATCTTCTGTGACTCCTACATCATAGTACATGGTTACAAACTAATCTTCTTGACTTCCATGCCAGCCATGCTGTTTTCCCCCTATACCATTCTGACATGACATCACAGTCAGTGTAAGCATGAAAGAACAGCATGCCCATCAATATTTCTGGACAAACTTTAGCACAGTATCATCAATTGGCAACCACCTCACATTGAGGTGAACTCATATTGACCAAATCCAACACAATGCCTATCCAAGCTTGCACCCTAAAGAGTCGTGAAAGCACTGATGGATATTACAAGTCTACAACAATGTCAAATGCTTAATCAACACATATTTCCCTCTGTTTGGTTGCATAATAAGCATCTGTGATGATTCTTTACTCTTGAGTCAGTCTCTTCATGGTTGCAGGGGCTTAAGTTTTTAACAAATCTGCTTTTTGGAGAGAGCCTGTTCTCCTTTTGTTACAATTATGATATTGTAAGGACATAGGGTCCCAATACTGTCTGCCATAAATCCGAGAAATTCAGTCTTGTTGTGACTGTCTCACGGACACTTTTTCCAGTTAGGTGAAAGCTTGGTTTAGCAGTCATTCAGCGTCAATATCCTCTCCTTCTTCCTGAACTTGTTTCAGCTCTTGGGCTTGAAGTGCAGTTGAGAAAATTATGTCTTTCCTCTCATATCTTGATGAGAAAATTAATTTTGTATTTTGAGAACAACATCTTAGCATATTCTTCAACTGCTGTGGATGTCTTTATAGAGACAATGAATGTACAACAGAGTACCCATCAATGATAATGGCATCACATTGTGGATGTGTTTTGCCTCAGTGATTCCTCAATGCTATCTCTTTCATCCAGTCTAGATATGTTTAACCTGGTATGCAGCAGACTGATTTCTTGAAAGAGTGGTACAATTGTGGCTGTCGCAGAATAGCCATCAGAACGTCACAAGACGTCACAGATTAGCTTTGGGGAGACTTTTGTAACTGTGTGGCACAGGTAGACACACACTTTCTCTAGTAAGTCTTGATGTCTGAAATCAATGGAATATTTGTAGATTTATCGTTTTATCACCTATCCATACTAAATATCAAAATCACATTAAAATATTAGAAACAACAAGGTTCAGCCATGGCTGCCATGTACATGTAGTGCTCTACACCTTGCCTATTCATTCATCCAGTGCAATTCAAGTCCTGTGCAATCTGTAGTTTCTGTACAGCATACAGTTTACTGAAGCGCTGTTTCCATTTAAACTGGGCTTATTAGATAGCATTTGAGACACTTAGGTACTAAAAACTGCATTGAATAGGCTAATATAATGGTATACCACTACCACTGTACCACAATTAGTAGACCACAACTGCACTGAACCCCATTCTGAGTCTCACAGTGGTGATGTCTTCAGTGAGTCCTGGTTGTGCTTTGCCACCACACTCTAAAACTCATTTTTAGTCAATCAGTAGCCATCATTATAAAATTGCTATTTGTTTATTAGCTTGCTACTTTTAATGTAACTTGGGATAGAATCATCCAAATATTATTATTCCCTGTCATCCTGTGCGAAAATGACATATAGTAAAACAAAAGTAGGTTCTAAAGCACCCTGGTGCCAAATGTAGTGCATGTATCCCAGATTCGTTTGGCATTTAATTGCAAAAACAGCTTTTTAATTGTTGATGTGGCAGCCATCTTGAATAATTGCCACCATATTACCAGTCACCATATTGATAGCATATTTTTCTACAAAAGTGGGTGAAAAGGTACACTTTTGCCGAATTTGGTGCTTGCATCAAGAATTCTCTTGGCATACCATGGCTAAAAGCATTTTTGTCGTTAATGTGGCGGACATCTTGAAAAATGGCTGCCATATATTTTTTCAAACTGGGTGGCATATTTTCAGAAAAAGCAGGTTCTGGAGCATGTTTGTGCCAAATTTGGCGCTTGCATCACAAATTCTCTTGACCCAATTGCAAAGACAGTTTTTTTCAAGGTTATTGTGGTGGCCATCTTGAAAAATGGCGTATATATTGTTTTTAAACCTGAACAGTGTATTTTCCTGAAAAATTGGGTTCTGAAGCACATTTGTGTCAAATTTGGTGCTTGTATCACTGACTCACTTGACTCAATTGCAGAAACTGTTTTTTCATGGTTGAAGTGGCGGCCATTTTGAAAAATGGCTGCCGTATTGTTTTTCAACATTGATAGCGTATTTCTGAAAAAGCAGGTTCTGGAGCACATTTGTGCCAAATTTGGTGCTTGTATCACCAATTTTCTTGGCATACAATGGCAAAAACAGTTTTTTCAAAGTTGCAGTGGTGGCCATCTTGAAAAATGGCCGCCATATTGTTTTTCAACCTGGAGAGCATACTTTTTTGAAAGAACAGGTTCTCAAGCACACTTGTGCCAAATTTGCTGCTTGCATCACAAAGTGAAAGATTCTTATGGTATATTGACTTAATCTGCCCCACTACAGGCTGAGATCTAAAACTTAGCAACTGGACTACCAAGATTTCAAGGACAAGTTCATCCTCGGATGATTTGCTTGACCATGACTGCCCTTCGCACATGACGAAAGATGAACATTGTCTTGTGATAAAAAGTGTAAAGAATTCACTCAACGACCTGTCAGCAATTGATGTTTTTGAAGTCACTGAGGAAATTTGTGACTACACAGCAGCTGAAAACATAGAGCGTCAAACCAACGGAACCTTTCTGATTCACCCTCAGAATGATACACTGCCTTGTCGTTAAACTAGAAGAGGTCACTTCAAGCGGTCGGGAGGTGACCTATAAATCTAAAGGCAATGGAGAAATTTTAAGAACTTCTGAAGTAAAAGAGGATGAAAACTCTTTAAATGAATTATCTGAAAATGTGAAAAATTTTGAAATTTGCAAGGTATCCAAGCACAGCATGAGCATGAGAATTGACAGGCAGGTGCGAGGGATGCCGCTGGAATTTCTTGTGGATACAGGAGCAAGTTGTACTTTGGTTTTTTGGGACATCTTCACTTCAGGAGACTTCTGGAGGGGGAAGTGAGGATGGACCTGAATGGAAGGAAGTTTCAACTTGCATATGAAACCCTGCCGGAGACTTATGGTGCTTGCCAGGTTGACATATCACTGGGGAGTGAAACCGTTCGCCATGAGGTGATAGGAGCTGACATTTCGTATCCAGGGATTATCGGATTTGACTTTTTGGAAGCACATGGGTGTCTCCTAGATATTGGCCAAGTTCCATGTATCAAGGACAAGAAGCTGCAAAACATCACGGAGAAGCACCTAGCCCAGGTGGAATTAAGCATCACAGTTCCAGCGGGTTCTGAAGTTGTGGTGGAAGTGGAGATTTCATCAAAACCATCCGGACAGCAAGAAATGGTTTTGGAGCCAAGAAAAGAATTTGAAGAAAAGTATTGCCTAAAACTGACCGCTAAAATTGATCAGCCCATGTTTACAGATGGGCCTGTAGACATTTTTCAAGGCACAAAGGTGGTTGAATCTGAGGAGATTGAGTAAGTCCTTAACTTTGGCCCAGAAGAGGATGCCAATAACATGATAACCAACGTTTCTGTAAGGAAAATAGGGGATAATTTGCGAGCTGCAGATGAATCCCCGAATGATCGACTCTGAAAAACAAATGGAAGAAATGGGTAGTGGTTTGCATCCAGAACATTTGGAAGATTTGTACAATCAAAGTATACAAACTTTGTCTCCGGGACAAGCCCTGCAAGTCAAGAAACTTTTGATCAAGTATGCAGCAGCCTTCCAAAGCTATAAAGAAGATTTGGGAAGCTCAAGCCAGAATATGGGGAACAGAAATTCCAACTGGGGATGCCACCCCTATCAAGCAGGCTCCAAGAAGAACTCCCTTGGCCTTCAAAGGAGCGGAAAAGGAGGAGATTGAGAATATGTTACGCATGTAGGTCATCCGGCCATCCACGTCACCGAGAGCCTTGTTATGGTATGCAAGAAGGATGGGAGCACAAGATTCTGTGTTGACTATACTTGTTTGAACAAGCATGTCACATCCATGTCATACCCGCTTCCGAGAATTGATGACTGCGTAGACTCACTTAGCGGAGCGACAAGTTTCTCTTCCTGTGGGTATTGGCAGATACCTGTAAAGGAAGGAGACAAAGCCAAGACCGCAGTTGTTACGAAAACAGGATTGTATCAGTTCATTCAAATGCCTTTTGGTCTAACAAATGCACCGAGTACTTTCGAACACTGCATGGAGAGGATCTTAAGACATTGCCAGTGGAAGACCTGCCTTAAATATTTGGATGACATGGTCATGGTCTGGGGTCCACATCCCAAATTGGGAAAAAGTTTGCCCCCGATTTTTATATAAAGAAATTTGGTGTCGTTGGATAGGTAACAAGTTGAGCTTTCAGAATCTGCTAGGTGTCGCTCTGAGACCATTCGCATAAGGTTGCTATGGCAACCAAAACATAATAAAAGTGGTTATTTTAGTATTTCATCAATATTTTACAAAATATCGAATAACAGGAGAACTTTTTATGCTACATTCACCAAATTTTGGAAATATATTCAGATTTTTGGAGTTTTTTTTATGACTACTTGGTTGTTTTGACAATAAATTTTAAAAACCTTCCATTTTTGGGTGAAAATAACCTTCAAATACCCCTTTTTCCACTATGTGCTATATTTCAAACTCTGCAGCTCAACCATATATCATTATATATTCAACTTTTGTTGTGCATTAGAATGCCCTGGAAGTGGGCTACACATTTGCCATATAATAGCCAAGCCAAGCCTTTGCATTTCTGTTGCCACGGCAACATAACATTATAATTCAGAATTCAAAATGTCCAACTCGAAAGCATGAAATGTGACATAACTCAAAGACTACGGCTTCTATCCCCATGAAATTTGGCAAATGTATGTAATAATTAATTGTCCATCAGGTAATATAACAATCAGATAACTTTCTTTTTAAAAAGTTCAATTTTAAAGTGAATTAAACCCATAAATACCCCTTTTTCCTCAATTTACTATATTTCCAGCACTGCCATCAAACAAATTTTGATTTTATATTAAATTTTTATTGTGCATTAGGATGGCCTGAGAAAAGGCTGAAAATCTGATATATTATGGTCAAGCCAAGCTGTTGCATTTCGGTTGCCAAGGCAACATAATATTATAATTCAGAATTCAAAAGGTCCAACTCTAAAGTACAAAATGTGACATAACACGAAGACTAGTGTATATATCCTCATGAAATTTGGCAAAAGTGTGTTATAATTAATAGTCCTTCCGTGGATACAACATTCAGGTGACTGTCATTCAAAAAACATTCTATTTTGGGGTAAATATTACTCAAAGATACCCTTTTTGAAATAAAATTTTGTATTTCAAACCCTGTTGTTGAGCCATTGTATCATATATATATCAAATCTATTTTGAGATAGACATTGCCCTGAAGTTGGGCTATATATTTGACATATATTAGTCGAGCGAAGAAATTGCATTTCTGTTACCATGGCAGCCAAACAATATATTTGAATATTCAAAACTTCAAACTATTAAGCATCAAATATGGCATAACTCAAAAGCTGGTTCATGGATCTTCATGAGACTTGGCAAGAATATGTTAAAATGAATAATTCAACAGTTTACACACAATTTCTATAACTGTCATATGAAAACATTCCATTGCAGGATGAATTAGACCAAAAAAATAAAATGTTTTATAATGACCTAATAAGTCTTACAAGACATTGTAAACTCTTCCAATCAACCATACTTCATATCATATGAATTTTGTTTTCAGAATCAGAATGCTTGAAAGTTGGCTATAAATGTGACAATCAAGAGTCAAGCAAAGCCAGTATGTTGCCATATTTCAAAATAAACAAGTGTTAAACAGAAGCCTGGCGTTATTTAAGCTTAGGATATATCCGTTTGAAATTTGGCAAGTAGGGTCTACATAATGGTATCATTCTGACTAATAATCGGATAATTAAACATTTGAATGACTGTCATTGGCAAAAACATTCTGTTTTGGGTGAATGAGACACATAAATGACATAATGTATAAACAATCAGAAGCCTTGGTCCTCATATTATTTTTCAGGCCACTTTGCAGAACTTTTCCAATTAAAAGCCACTTCTCAACAACAGTGTTGAGCCAACCTTCTCTTTGCAAATTTCCCTTGTTTTCATACATGTTGTCAGTCTGTTCATTGCATATGGTCAAGCGCGACCTCTCCTTATGGGTGGAGGGAGGTTTGTTCCTATCCCTTTCTTTCATAATAATCCTAATCGATACAGCGCTACACTTTTATTGTCAATCCAGATGCATTGTATTACAAACGCCATAGTTCAACTTGCCCATTTTTTATTTGAAGTCTATTGGGAGCGAAATATTTGCTCACCAAAGCTTTCAGCCATTTCCAATGACTTTCTTTGAAGTCATTATCCAGCTCAAGTCACAGATGATATCACTTGTTGAGCAATAGTTAGTTTGGTATGGAAAGATGATTACAGAGAGTAGTCAGCACTGCATCTTGGTTCGAAGCTGGTTTGGTGGACATACTTCTTCCTTGAACCATTCAGACCCCATTAACATGTAACTCAACAGCGGCATAACAAAGAGGGGGCATGTGCTACCCAATCTGTCAGGTGCAACCAAGA
Source organism: Platynereis dumerilii (assembly GCA_026936325.1). Classification (NCBI taxonomy): domain Eukaryota; kingdom Metazoa; phylum Annelida; class Polychaeta; order Phyllodocida; family Nereididae; genus Platynereis; species Platynereis dumerilii. Next base: position 76,112,879 of record JAPTHN010000002.1, on the reverse strand, counting down.
AAAAAGTGTAATATATTAACACACACAGTACTAAATGTATGTATGTGCGTGCCCCTCGGCCTCCCCCCCCCCCAAAAAAAAAAATTGCATGAATCCCAAGTACCACTCTTTTGCTCCCAATGCATTTCTCCACCTCCCCCACACTCAAGACCCCTATATATGCATGACCTTGTCGTTTGGATTTTCAATAAGAAGTACAGTGGTCCCTGAGATGTAAGTTATATTACATATAAAATTACAAGAGAAAAGATAACAAATTATCTGGTGCACTACAAAGTGTTGAGATCCCAGAACCTGACCTGGCAAAGGGCAGAGGAACTAAACCAAAACAATCCTGGGTCAGGTGTAAGGAGGTGTGAGACTTAGGACTCACATGTGATGTTAAGGCCTTTAAGGACGTCCAACCTTCCATCTCCTCCCACACAAGACCCTGAAATGGGAATCTAAGAACTAGAGCTTCTGGATAGAGACCTGAATGTCGCAAAACTAGCACGAAATGCCATCACCGAAAGAGGAATTTTTTCTTTAATCTCTTGGATGCACTTTGCATATTGTAAAAACAATGTTTCGTATTTTTTGTAAACGCTGCGAAGTTGTTTGCATAAAAACCTATTATATATATTTATATCCCTGCCTGAGGAGAGAATCACATAATGAAATGTGCCTCACTGAGAAATCACTGTAATGATCACAAGCCTTGGCAAAACTGATGATGCGAGAAGCATAGACACCATAAGCTGGCTTTTCTGTAATATTAGTACGATAGGATATGGATAGTTGACAATCTTGAAGCTGAAGTCATCCCTTTTGTCATATAATTTAGTGTGGGATTGGTTATCCTGGACTGTAATAAGAAGGTCCAAATAAGAAGCTTCCTTATCAGATTGTATTTCCTTGGTTATTGAGAGCTGTTATATAAATTTTGTTTCAACTTGTTGCAACCACTTTTAGCTTGTGACCCTCTGGGCATACATTGGAGGGGAGTAGTGTGACCCACCTCCTCCGTGCATACAGATCTGGCTAGACAATTACAGACGTGACCTCAACATCTGCACCAAACTTAAATGTGAAAATATTTTCAAAAGCAAAAGTCAGATTAATGCAACTTGGCCAGGACTAACAGAATGCTATCTTATGTCCTTCAGACACAGCCTACAAAGTCAGAAGTTCAAGCATAATGAAAAGGGCACATACAGCAAGCTGCATTGGTAAAGCCCCAGCACAATTAACACATCATTTTTATTAAATTGTCCCAGAAATCTGAAATCTCTGTATAACATGGAAGCAGGTACCAGAACATGGAAGCAGCTACCAGAACATGGAAGCAGTTACTAGCTTTATCGGAAAGGTTCTGCAATGTGGACTGAACCAGTCTGGAACCAGACTGCTTCTTTCCCCATCCCCTTATTTATTACCAAAACAATTAAAATCATTTAAATAACTGAATGCTCCCTTTTATGAAATACAGTATGCTCCCTAGGGTAAGATCTTTCCCCATCCCCTTATTTATTTCACAACAATTAAAAATTATTAGATTAAGGTGACTCATGCATGGTGGTTCGATCATACAGATTTTTCTGAAATTATGCACAGGTACTCTATGGGACCTACACATTTCAAAAATGAAAAAAAAAAAAAATTCACCAACTCGTTTGGTTGCCATGGTAACGGCATGTTTTGCCTGATGACTGCTTAAAAGTCATAAATTGAGTTTTTGGTTATGTACCACAAAATAAAGCATTACATGCATTTGTCACACAAAAACGTCATAAATGTCTTCCCAAGGATTTACACCAATACATTTGCCATAAATTTGAAGAAAAAGGTTAAAATACTTTTTTCTGTAAGAGCTCAAAGGGCTCCAACACACTAATTAATTGCAAATTTTGCATGCATCAATTTTGGCAGTAATCAAATTTTAGGAAAACGATCATACAGAATTTTTTTTAAATTTGCATATATCATAAACAAGTTATTGTCAAACAAATGGCAAAAAATAAAAAAATTTCACCAAGTCATTTTTTTACTGCAGTACCATGACTGCCAATGTCAATTTGAATAAATAAAGACAATTTTTGACACAGTTGACTGAAATTAACTGAGAATTTTTTGGATAAAGCTGAGAAGGGTCATTCTCAAATTTCGGGACAAAGGGTATAGCAAAAATGTCCTGTAACGGAGGGGACAATGTGGTAACGGAGGGGAATTTTGATGTAAAAAATTGATGCAGGAACAACAACAAAAGGAAAAACAATAAAATATTGGTGTTACTATTATTTTCAGAAGTACTTCATCTCATATCAGTAGATTTTTTGGTCCAAATGTCGATTTCTTATTTTGATCTGGTAACGGAGTGGACAGTAACGGAGGGGAACAATTTTTTGCTTTTCGCTCATTACTGCTTTTCATTTTGGAGATAAGATAAAATAATTGCAGACTATTAAAAGCTGTCACACTCAGCAATACATACATGAAATCACTCTTTAAAACTATCATTTTTAAGCTTGGAAATGAAGGAAACGGAGGGGACATTTTGGTGAGACCAAAAACATTTTCTATGAATATTTTGTCTTAATTTATTGAATAGATGTTTTATGAAGTCTGCAAGGCAGTGGTACTATTGCGCACATGCGTCTGATGATATTCATTGAAAATAGCTCATAAAAAAGAATAATGAACCGAGCTATGGCAAGTAACGGAGTGGACAAAAAAATTGACATAAATTAGTGACACGTTTATTGTATCAATTTAATCAATGAAATAAGACCAAAAAAATTTGAATGTGAACTAAATATAAATTCAAAGTTATATTCTCATGAATTGTGCAAAGAAACTTTGAATATAATGGTACATTAGGAGGAAAATAAACACTCGATTTTGTCATGTCAGGTCCAGTGACAGGGAAAAACCATTGATTTTGCACAAATTCCTGTACATAATGCCCAAAAAAAAGGTCTAATGAATGACTTTCTGTCCCAAATGCAGTGGTCCTAAATAGAAATATGAATGACAGATGCAGAGTGATGCTTCAGATATTAATCGCATTCTAATTAATGTCAGGGAGCTAGAGTGACGCAAATTGTCCCAAAATTTGAGAATGACCCAGAAGCTGAAACTTTAAACTAGCAATGTTACTGCTTTCAATAAAAAAATAATTATGCTTCTAGCTGCTTTAGATCTCATTGAAATAGCAAATTACTGCCATGCTGTTAAAAAAAAGAGAACAGAAAATGGTAACGTCACAACTGTTTCAGGGCCTGCAGCAGTTGTGACGCTATGTTGCTAGGCAACTAGGCTGCTCAGAAGTATGTGCAGTGTACCACGCTTGAGTCACCTTAATTGGATGATCCCTCTAATGAAACACAGTATGCTCCCTAGGATGAGTTGCAGGCATGATGAGGAGGCTTTTAATGAGAGGGACAGGTACAGTCTGGGACTGAACATTTATATGAGGATCCACATTGTTTATACTTTATGTTATTTATGTGTCTCATTCACCCCAAAATGTAATGTTTTTGCTGATGACAGTTATTTTAAAATGTTTAGTTAACGGACTTTTTGGCCCTACATGTAATGGTTTGTTATATTCATACCAAATTTCAAGTGGATATTTGCAGAAGTCTGAGTTATGGAAAGCTTCTGTTTAACAACAATTGTTTAGTTTGAAATATATTTGGTTGCTACGGCAACATACTGGATTTGCTTGACTCTTTTTTTTTTAATGTCAAATTTATAGCCAACTTTCAGGCATTCAAATTCCAAAAACCAATTTGATATAATATGAAATATGTTTCATTGGAAGAGTTTGGAATGTCAGATGTCATTATAATACATTTTATTTTTGGGTCAAATTCACACAATAATGGAATATTTTCATGTGACAGTTATAGAAATTGTGTATAAACTGTTGAATTATTAATTTTTACATATACTTGCCAAATCTCATAAAGATCCATGAACCAGCCTTAGAGTTATGCCATATTTGATGCTTAATAGTTTGAAATTTTGAACTTCAAAATATATTGTTTTGTTTCCATGGCAACAGAAACGCAATTTCTTTGCTCAACCAATACATGTCAAATATATAGCCGACTTTCAGGGCAATGTCTATCTCAAAATAGACTTGACATATATATGACACAATAGCTCTACAACAGGGTTTGAAATACAAAATGTTCCTTCAAAAAGGGCATCCATGGGTATATTAACCCCAAAATAGACTTTTAAATGACAGTCACCTGAATGGTGTATCCATGGAAGTACTATTCATTATTTCACACTTTTGCTAAATTTCATGAGGATATATAGACCAGTCTTCGTGTTATGTCACATTTTGTACTTTAGAGTTGAACTCTATGAATTCTGAATTATAATGTAATGTTGCCTTGGCAACAAAAATGCATCAGCTTGGCTTGACAATAATATATCAGATTTTCAGCCTTGTCTCAGGGCATCCTAATGCATAATAAAAATTAAATATAAAATCAAAATTTGTTTGATCGGCAGTGTTGGAAATAGAGTAAATTGTGGAAAAAGGGGTATTTATGGGTTTAATTCACCTAAAAATGGTACTTTTTAAAAAGAAAGTTATCAGATTGTTATATTACCTGATGGACAATTAATAATTACATACATTTGCCAAATTTCATTGGGATAGAAGCCGTAGTCTTTGAGTTATTTCACATTTTATGCTTTCGAGTTGGACATTTTGAATTTTGAATTATAATGCCATGTTGCCGTGGCATCAGAAATGCAAAGGCTTGGCTTGGCTATTATATGGGAAATGTGTAGCCCACTTCCAGGGCATTCTAATGCACAACAAAAGTTGAATATGTAATGATATATGGTTGAGCTGCGGAGTTTGAAATATAGCACATAGTGGAAAAAGGGGTATTTGAAGGTTATTTTCACATAAAAATGGAACGTTTTTAAAATTTATTGTCAAAACAACCAAGTAGTCATAAAAAACTCCCAAATCTGAAAATATTTCCAAAATTTGGTGAATGTAGCATAAAAAGTTCTCCTGTTATTCGATATTTTGTAAAATATTGATGAAATACTAAAATAACCACTTTTATTATGTTTTGGTTGCCATAGCAACCTTATGCGAATGGTCTCAGAGCGACACCTAGCAGATTCTGAAAGCTCAACTTGTTATCTATCCAACGACACCAAATTTCTTTATATAAAAATCGGGGGCAAAAACTTTTTAAATATGCACCTTTTTCCTGGTTGGACCCCAGACTATCACATTTGGAAACAGTTTTTTTTTCTGGTCCAAAATGAAACTGTATGCCAGACAACCTGGTAAATATACCAAATTACCATATAAAATACAATATGCCTAGCAATTTTTATGACCACTTTCAAGCCAGTTCATTGTTTGGAAGCTGTTGCATTTTGGCAAATCTGCGATAGTCCAAATTTTACAAAGTGTGGCTGGAAAGTCCAGACCCTTGGTCCAAAATGAAACTATATGTGCCAGGTAGCCTGATAAATATATTAAAAAAAATTACCATATATTTTCTTTAAAGTAATAATGGTTTGTACTCAAAAAATTAATTAAACGTCTTTGTTACAATTTCTCTGCTAAAATAAATTTTGGCAAGAGAAAAACTGGGTGAGGGAAAAAAAAGGGCCTCTCTTGTTATAAATGAGCATTCCTGTTATAAATAAGAAATATTTTAATAAATAATCAATTTCTTCCTTTATTAACCCGGGCTGAATTTATGACTTTTGTATAGAATTTACCTTTGATTATAGTGATTGTATGTGTGTGGAAATCTTCTCTTGTTTTAAGTAAAATGTTTGGGTAGCCCTTCCTCTTTTGTAAATCAACGTATCATCATGTAACCTACTAATTTGTGGTTCCAATGATATCTACATTGTGTTATATAGATTACTATTATTGCAGTTTTTGACAATTTTGTGACAGAAACTGTGTCTCGCTAAAAATAATGAAATTCGGCACCCTGTATTCAGAAAAATTTATTTTTTCTGGCATTGTTAGGCTGCCATTTTGAATAAACAAGGGGTAAATGCACTATATTCCTTACAGAGAAGGAAAACCAGCTGTGCTTAAGTTCTTATTTCAGGAAAAATTATGTTTATCCCGAAAACCATCAATGTAGCTCACCCGGACATGTTTGTAACAAAAAATGTTTGGTTGCCAATCTGCAATATGGCTGCCATAACCAAGTTAAAAACATGAAAATACCTGTTTTAAAACCCCTGAAAACATAGTTAGCGGAACAGGGGCGTAGCCAAGGGGGGGGGATATGGGGGTCAGAACCCCCCCCCCTTTGGCCCAAAACTAAAGTCACATTTTCCAGCCTTTTAAAAGTAAGTCCTCACAAGTGCCAAAAGTATGTGAACTTGATGCAAAAATACAATTCTAAAATTATATTTTTCATCACAAAAGTTTGTTCCAGGGCTTTTAACTCGACGTCAGATCCATATTTACGGAACAACGAGCGCGGATTTTACAAAAAATTTTTAAATATTTCTTTGAGTGGTTCTTTTTAGATCTAACCTATTTTTAACATAAAATTTATTGCAATTTTAGTGTAATAAATTGTATTTTGCCAGATGAGCCCTGTATAACAACTCTAATGGGTCAAGAATATAAATGAGAGGAATGTCTGCTGGTTGGCTTTGATGTAAATATATGGAAAATCAAGACTTTCGGGCCTGAAAATTGTTCTTCTGAAAATTTGGCGAAAATTTACTTTCAACCTTCCCGTACTCAAATAGCTCCTGCTGGTTATCGTTGAGGTCTTAGATTGTCCAACAAGCAAAAGTATATGGGTCTCCGAAATTCCAAACGTGGGGGGAGGGTTTCGATATCTGGCCCATGGACTAAACCCTCCGATAAATGCCTACCCTCAACTGAACCCCTTTTAAACTCATACTACCCCTCTTAACCTCTGTCTCCCTCAAATAACCTATTCTGCCCTCACCTACTCTCTGATTTCCCCAACTACCCTCCTTTTCCCTCCACCAAACTCGCCTCCCCTCAACCAAACTTGGCTTCCCTCAAACTTGTCTCCCCTCAACTAAACACGCCTTCCCTCAACATAACTCGCCTCCCCTCAGTTAACCTCAGTTACTTACCCCTTCATGAAACAGTGGTAACCCCATGGCATTGAGGGTGTATGGATCCTGCTGTTTGGCCTTCCAGCCTTTTAAGAAACATTTCTCTTATTAAACAATAAACAATGTATAGTTTCTTATTCCCTAAGGTACTATGTGAACTGAAAATGGACGATATTGTACAAGCTCTACCAGTATGACATTGATAATTGTGTGAATTTCATGGCTGTGCCATTTGCCTACTGTTTTACATTAAAAACTTTTGGAAAAAATCATATAATTATATTGATGGAATTTTGATTAAAAGTTGTTCTGTATGCCTTTAATTCAGAAAACACGGTACATTGGACCACACCCCTAGGGATGGGACGATAATAGCTTTTTGATATCACGATATCTTGTGAGGCTGATATCACGATAACACGATATATCCATAAATGGGAAGAAAAAAGCAAGAAATCCGCCCATAAATGCCGGACAAGAGCGATGCAAATTCAGAATTTTGCGGTTTTGAACAAAAAAGACACAATATATCACGATATATCACGATATTGTTGATATCGCGATATCTATAGCCATGATATCACAATATTTAATGTTGGAAGATATCGCGATACCGCGATATATCGTTTATCGTCCCAACCCTACACACCCCCCTCCCCCATAATATGGATTTTCTGCAAATTTTATTAATTTGAGCTAGTTTGCTTTAATTTGAACTAGTTTGTTGAAGAACTGTCATGCCATCAAGACATTTTGTTATATTATTGAGTCAATACTGTTCTCTGTGAAAACAGCCCACACAGAAGTGCACAGTGAGGCACTGCACGAAAGTTCACAAAGCTCACTCTCCCAGCAGGTTGAGCACACTGGCAAAGTCTTGCTTCTGCTGCTCGGGTCAATGACCGTGATCCACCGAGCAGTGGCGCTGCAGTCGCCGTGACGTCACGCAGTTTGCGACGTCGGAGAAAATGAGAAAATGGCGGAGTGATCAGCTGTGAAAGTTCAGCTGCAAATGAGCGATTTTGGTTGATATTGGAAGCCTAACAATGGCCAAAAGTGATGTACTAGAAGTGTGTGATTCCCCCGGAGTTTCGGTGTGTAGGAATATGGAGCAAGGAACGGACGATGACCCTGTGGACGACCATACAATCCACAGTGGCCATTTCATGGTCAGCCGAGTTCATGGGTCCCAGCTTGAGGAAGACGAAGAAGACAGTTCGGATGAAAACATCCCCACAAGTAATCCCGGCTACGACTTCGAATCTGCCCCCAAGGAGCCTGCCCCAACATACCAGTTCGGTGACAATGTCGTCCAGTCCCCAGGAGGCGAGGGAGCGACCAGCAACAGCAGATTCATCGATTCGTCCCTCACCAAACTGTTCGAGTGTATGACCCTGGCTTACAGGTTAGCATCAGCAACTCACTGGATGTGATTGCATAACCATCAGTAGTAGTTGTTTGTTTCACTAATTAATCTGTTTCTAACCAACAAACGAGTATTTAATGTTTGATTGCTTTAACTTTCTTGGTTTTGTGATGCAATACACACTGATACACTCATTTTATTGGCAATACACAAAGGGTTGTTTGCCAGTTTACACTAATAACTTGCTGTCAGATCCAGTACAGGGGCGGATCCAAGACCTCACTGTCCTCAGTCTACACAGGTGCGGGTAGAATAAATTTGGGGGACAATCAATGGGCTGACTGCAAAGACAGTGCAAGTTCTCAACCATGTCAACCCTAAACCTGTAAACAGCTAGGCATTGCAATGATATGCACAGTGCACACCCCAGTGACCTAGTCATCTTGGCCCATGCACTGCTAAGTGTGTCAAGGTAGCAAAGGTCAGTATTAAAATCATGCACAACCAACTTGACATCAACAATTTTGATATTTATGTGTCATATTAATGATAGGCATATTAACGATAGGCCTATTATGAATAACTGAGTAGCTTGCTTTGTCAGAAGTATAGGACTATAGGTTTATTTATCCAAAATTTAAACAGCTTTTGTAGAATTAGCCCTCTGTTTCCGGATACTGAGGCCAGTGAGGTGGTCATGTGACCTGTCAGACGAAGGCATCAGTTCAAGGTCATTGACTTTCGGTCGTGGAGAATAAAAACATCATTAGAAGTTCAAAGTCTCAAGTCTCAATAATTTGCGACGTTGGTTTTGTCTAGTAATATTGGAAGATATGAGAAATACTAGACGTTTCAGTTAAGCCTCTTGTCCATCGCATTGGGTTAATAAACAATATGTTGTCCCATTTGAAAACAAACTGTTTTGACTTATCTCACGTAATCTCAGTAGATACTAGATAGCAACATAGATAGCTATACTTATTCAGATAAGCGTGTGGTTTTAATCTGACAATCTTGATTTATTTCCGAGATATTATTTGGCAACTGATAAAGAGTATGGTGTGTGACCCGGTACACATACACGGCCAAGCACTATTCTGGACATTGACCGGTAGACCTACCTTTCTGGGATATTTTGTAGGATGTATGAATAAACAAATTTATTCCTCCCCTAAACCTAGTCTATCTATATCTATACTGCATTAGAGCTTTCTCCTTATAAGCCTGTCCTAGCAGTTGAAGTGTTGATCGGTTGTTTTCTCAATAATACTTTGCACTAAAAAAGTAGAGTTAGATACAATGTTAACATTATTGCCTGCAGGCCTTGATTTTTTGTCTAATGTTTGATGTTTGAATTAACAAAACAAATTTTGACTTAAAAAATAATTTAAGACGACCTTGTCACGTTAATTGAATGTGATGAATTTGACTTTTACCAACGGGTGACTTTGTTGAACATTCTTTACTGCGATGGTGAAATAAATTACAGTACTGGAAGTCTAGAATGCAAGGTGTCATTGTAACAAGGACACACCGGACAGTTTCGTTTTATAATGTGTTATTGCTAGTGAATTGTATGTACGAAAGGCCTGAGCTTGGAATTTTTATCAATTCTTATCATGCTTATAAGTTACTTGCTCCAGGTGAGCTGCAGTGTAGCACCTCAGCAAAACATGACGTCAGATCTCTTACCTGCTTGCTTAAACGTTGTTAAATGCAGATTCCACATGAGTGACTTCCAATGCCTTTTCTGCTTCAGATGTCAAGAGACCTGTTAACTTTATTACCCCTTTGTAGATCCTGTGCAATAGATTGTATGGTCTAGCTTATAAATTATGTAACTTTGGCTATTTCAGCCTATTTGGCTAAAGGTGGTCCACAGGTTTGCCTCACTCTTCGCAAGAGTTAAGATGATTTTTTAAAAAGTTAAATAATACAAATTTTCATCCAAGTTAATGATGATAAACATGATAAATTTATGTTAGCTTTTAGTCTATTGATTAATTTGACGCCATTGCCTGATTGGTCATGTCAATGTGATTTACATAGACACTAGTCAATGTCACTCAGCTCTGGCCTCTGGGAATAGAGCAATTTACTTTTCCTAAGCGCTGATGGTTTATCTTGTTCAGAGATATATTTCTGTGTTTGCACATGGTTTCCTGGGCTTGCTTTCTCAAAATGCTAGTCCATTTGCATTAATATTATAGTGTGTCAAATTGGACAAACGCAGAAGTGAGTCTGGGTCAAATCTTTACAATGAGACCTGTACTTATTGCACTTTGACCAGACAAGTTTATTACTTTCTTTTTATCGTGTATATTTAAAAATTTTCTTACACCAAGTGCTATTTAGGTCCCGAAATACCCATTTTCTGACGCAATTTTTTAGGGCAATGCACAGGCCAATCGCTGTTATGTATTGTAATACTTTCTTTCTTTGCAAGGAGCCCTCAGTATGTTCATCACCCCTGAAAGAAAATCTGCCAACAGGTGTGCAAAAACATCATCAAAGTGTGGGCAGAAGCACTTCCAAGAAATACAGAAGAATCCCAATTTAAGGCCATCCACGGGTCGAAAATTTTTCAAAAAATCATCACAACATCGATGTTTTGACAGTGCCAGGTCTGAATTCTATAAGACATAAGGCATCGCAACCGATGGTTTTTTTGGCCATAATCGATGCCTACATACCCTAAATCGCCTGTCAAACTCTCCCATGCATCTTTATTTCGTCAAATAACCGTCAAAATGGCGGAATCCAGGCATTTAAACGCCGTATTTTAGCTGCATTTGCACTGCGTTGTCGGGCGCTCAGACCTCGTGTCTCCGCCATCTTGTCGTCTTGTCCGATGAATAGGCCCTCCCCCTCGCTGCCCAGCTAATTTCTGATTGGCTGAGCGAAATACTATCATATTTTTATCAATGGAAAGACCGGGTGTTTGTAAAACCGATCCCGCCCGAAGCCAGCCGATTGGGTGACGTCATTCATTAATGTACGTCGTAGTTCTTCGGCGGCCAATGAGAGCGCTCGGTTTCACTCGGTTGACTTCGGCAGGTTTCCCGCCACGCATATCATTAAAAATCGACCAATCAGAATGCCGGAAACACGACGATCGGCAGCCACGTGGTTGTATGTTGCCAGAAGAGGAGGGAGACGGTTTTGCAGTATTTCAATGCTAATTTAGTTACTTTGTGACATATTTCGGGCAAGATATCTTTGATTTATGTATCAAAGAGTGCATAATGACAGATAAAGCAGTGGCTGTATGCTTTTTTGCTTGTGACACTGCTTTGATCTTTCAAACAGCATGACAGTCAAAATTCTTACTAAATTAGCTTACAGCTGCAGGCTTTTTATCCAATTAAAATTTTTTTCAAGTTAGTCTGAATCAGATCATTATTTTTTGTCCTGCCCACGCATCTTGTGATTCTAGGGGCTCAATACATTTATGGAATTCAACCCCTGAGATATAGTTGAATATTTAGCTCATTGACTATTTTCTATGGGTGTAAGAGCAAGCGAGACCAAAATTGCCTTGGGAAAGATTAAATAAATACACACAAGCAAATGATAATTTTCATGGAAATGTGAGCTATGGCAGCCTCATTCTTGTACTTAAGACGCAGATTCTGGTCAAATCATGGTGGTTGCTATGGTTGCGGTTACCATAGCAACGAGAAATTTGGAAGTTTTTTTCTCCTTACCTATGAACATATCCATGTTAAATATCAAGTGTGTAGGTTCAATGGTTCCCAAAATATAATCTGTCAAAATATACCTTTGATTTCTTGTAATTTTCGCCATAATGGCCGTATTCCGACCAGTTTCACGCACGCCAAAAAATCCTATGTAAAGACCGCTTGAGATTTCATTATGCAATTTTCAGGAGATGATATTGAAGTATTACTTTGTGCCGTAGTACTATTTTGGTCTGTCAAATGCATTTATTTTACACACTGGGCCACTTTGAAAAGTCAGAGGTAGAGATTTTTTTCTGGTCACCAAAGTTCAACGACCCCTGGATACGGTAGCGGCTGAGCACCAATGCCAAAAATATCACTACGGCGCAACTTCATGTCTGTATATTACAAAATCATGGGAAAATTTAATATCTCTACTTCTTCCTCTGTGTGGGATTTTTTCCCGGTGAAAAAGAGCCAAAAAATATCAAAATTGCCTGTTGCCGTGGAGACGGTTGCCATGGCAACAAAAAAATTGGTGATTATTTTTCTTTTCCATGTCTGAGCCACTGTACCAAATTTGAAGTAAATTGCTTTATCATGTGCTGAGATACAGCAACAGACCATTTTTCGACCAGTGGATGGCCTTAAGGCCACATCTTTTTATGCAATTAACAGCATGCAGACCTGAAACTGGATATATTATATTTCTTTTATGCTGAATAAGACCCCTCTAATAATAGTGCAGCTTACTGGGCTATAAAAGCTGCACCAAAACCTTTTTTAGTCTCAGTTAAATGCAGGCACTACTGTATTAGCTGTTTTTGTTGCATGAGCCTGTGACCCACTTTTTCCTCTGTGCAATGAAGCATGGCAGTGGGAGATTTAAGGCTCTGTGCTTAAGGGTACATCTGTATTTCAAGCTTTTTCACTTGTAATACACATAAAGCATTATCAATTGCTGCTGTCAAATCTTAAAGAAATGATCAGTTGGCTTAACTGTCAAGCAAGTTGACTCCATTCTTTAGATCCTTTCAAAAAAATTTGCCCATTAATTGGGCACACAATGCAATGTTGAGAGAAACACAACCAAGCAAGTGATGTTGATAACCTTTTGTGCATATCCTTGTATGCATTAAAGTAGTTCAGAATTGAAACTATTGAATTAAATGTTTTTTGGGAAATCCACCAGAACTTGAACTTGCAGCTCTGATGAGATAGACAGCAAAAAAGCAAGATAGATGTATACAGACAGATTTTATTACATGTATGGATGTGGATTAATGGTTGATATGTTAAAAAAAGACATACACTTAAATAATGTAAAATGAAGCTTAGATTTGTCAAAAATGCCTTATGGTGGCAAAGTAAAATCGCCCTATTTTTTTTTCGAAAAAATTTTTTTTATAAATTCTGACAAATATCAAATCCATTATTTGCAATGAATTTGTTCTACAAATTATTAAGTGATGTTAACTTCGCTTCCTAAATCGAATGGGTTACAGACTCGCAAAGTAGTTCTCACAAATTATATTATTATTCACCTAAGCTGTTGGAAAGGTCCTATCAGTGTGATATCATTCTCAAGTTAACTTGTTAGTTGAGTTGTTTTGTTGATAACTTGAATGGTCATCGGCTCACAAATCATTGGCCTGGTGTCCTCAGGATGCCTCCTGCCTGCCAAAGCCAAGTAGGCCAGATGATTCATTATCTTACAAGTTAGGTGTACATTATGTTATTGTACAGTTGCTAACATAACCATATAACTTCATATTATACAATGTTTTAATATATATGCTAGTTCAGCATTCAGAATATATACATTTTCTTGATGGTGTCTCCTGAAATTACCCGAAGTCATCTCGATGCTGAATGAATCTTATTTTTAAAGGTTAGTTATATGAACCATTGATCAGATTTGAGGCAACCTGGCCAGACATATCACATTATGTGCAAATATTACGTAATAAATTATTTGCATGTGTCACCTGCTTGACAAACTGGCCCAATTATAAACTGATGAATTTATAATTGATATTCAAATACATGAATTGCTGCTCTGCTGTTGTAGTTGGTGGTTCGATGTTGTCTGAGCCAAGCTGTTCATAAGTCTGGAGTCAGATTGATAAATTGGATAATGGTAAAATGATGCACACTTCTGTCAAGATTTATTCTTAATTTGTTGAGTTATGTGATTTTGGCAAACTGCACCTTTTATCCATTAGCTATTAGCCATGATTAGCAAACTTGCGACTGTTTCAATTCAATCCGGGTTTAAGGGGCCGAAATATGTTCTAAATGTTCACCTCCAACAGCCATGGTATTTTTCCTTTGCTATGCTCTGGTTGATCAATGTGAACCAGTTATGTAACAACTATTTCAAGCCCTGCTTGTTACTGAGACTTAACCATTCATTCGTTTGCAAAGGTTAAACGCTTTCGAGCCATAAAGGCGTTAAAACTTTGGAAAAAGTCTTATCGTAAATAAAAAATATTCTTTTCGGTTTCCTGGTACTTTTTTGAGTACTTTACATAATGATGTGCAACTTCGTGAAAGTATGAAATAGATTTATGAGAATTTTTGTGAATCATCAAAGTACCTCAAATCCTATTAATACTGAAGTTTTCTGAAGTTAAGATTTAATACTGCATAATGCACTATGTACATGTACTTGCTGACGTTAGTGCATCTCGTCTCATGCTCTTTCAAGAATTGCATTCCTTCGCACAATAGATAAAATTACTCAAGGTATTTTCTTGATTTTGTTAGATGTTTAGAAATGTTGATACTACTTGATAGCCTTGCAAGTTACTTTTTTGTCAAATTCAAGGCTTCATGACTTCACCAAGGTTTAAAGTTATTTTTTCTTAATTTTTCAATGATTTCTGAGTTGGAGGTGTATTCTTTTTCTTTGTTTATCTTTTATGTGAATATTTCTGTAAATAAGTTAGCGTAATTTAAAACAAATTCCCCATGAATAAAGTTAGAAAATCCAAACTGTCATTTCTTCAAAAGTCAAGCTACTGATATAAGATGTTCAAAAAAGTATATTTTGTTAGTTTTATCAATCTTATAAATTTTACCTTGTGAATTAAGTTGTAGTACATATATTTTGTTGTAACATAAAAATCAATAGCGCTGCTAATAAGCAAAAGTGATTTGTTTCAATAGCAAGTTTTTTATAACAAGGTAGCTATATCTGTATATTAGCTAATCAAGGTGTTTTTGTATTATTGATCTGTTTGCTCAGAAGAGCCATCCCCCAGAACTGGCTCTAGAAGTTGCCCCGACCAGAACCCATGCTAATGTCATTCCATGGCGATCCAACCTCACTCTGCAATACCATGGAGATAATACACAACAGCTGATGTTGCTGTTGTTTTTGTCAGTCCCACTATTTCTGCTCTCATGGCTCACGCAATGGTACAATGTAGCCGAGTGGGTGCACCCAGATACTGGCAGTCGGCCCTGTGCTGTTGCCTGTGGTCTATGAGTGTTTTGCACTCATCTAATAGCCTGATACCTCAGCAATATTTGGTATTTGGCTGTACAAAACAAATTACACTTCCCTGTGTTTTATCTGTTGTTAGGTGACGAAAGCCAAATTTCCGACTATAATTATTGATTGTTGCGTGGAATTTTTGGCAGAATATAAAATTTATGAATTCACCAAAATAGTAATCATAAATCTATAAATTGCTGCAAAAGTATGTACATTATGTGCTTATTGACAGTTATAAGATGTAATTTGATTATATTTTAGCTTGTTGAATGTTGGTGTAGACTTGACAATCATTAAATTGTCAAAATAACTTTCGAATGAAATTGCTAAAATTCTGAAATTAAACTACTGTGTATATCCTGGAACCAGGGGTATGTTTACTTCATTCTTGTTATGAATGTAGGATAAACCCAGAAAAAATTTATAAGGGTTATTGAGTGCTGGAGACTGATGTGCAAAACATATGCATGGTAACTGTTTACTTCATGCAGTTAAATTCATCCTGGAAAGCCAGATGGGTGCAAAGTTGTTTTTCTCTTCTCTTGAGGTCCGCTAGATACACTGCTCAGTGCTATACCATATGTACAATGGTATACCTGAAGCTTTATTGACATGCACAAGTACGACAATATTGTGTTATATGTGTACACAGTGTCATGGTGCCTGTTTTTACACGACCGAACTGGCCTGGAACTAAATGCTCATATGAAGAGAAAAAGTAAAGAATGTTAGGCAAATAAAGCATGAACGTGATGAATATCCCAGCAGGATAGTCACAGTCACTCAAATCATGCTTCTTGTAAAAATAGTTTGATGGTTTTGTTATTGAGACAAGACAACATGTTGAATTGTTGATGGCTGTGGCTAAATTGTCAACGACTCAACATATTTGTTAGCACGGTGAAATTCTTCGCGCTCTTGATTTAATTTGGACAAATAGTTGGTGATTATGTAAGTTGATGAAAAGATTGCATGAGTGTCATTTAGCTGCTTTGCTAAGTTCACTAAATAATGATCTTGCAATATCTTGTGACAAAGGGTTGTAAAAGCTAATTATCTCACTGAAAGCAAAATTTGCATAATTGAATTTGATACATGCTGGTGCTTATTATCCTGCCTGGGTACTTATCACATGCTAAATGCTGGAGTTCTCAGAGCATGACAAAAATTTAATGGTTCCAACTTTATTTTTTTGTGACTGAACTGTATTTGAATGAAAGTGTCAGAGCTGTTTTAAATAATGTAGTGGTATTTTGTAAATTGGATTGTTGGTTTTCTGTTTTAAACATATTAAACATTATTTAAGATCTTTATTAACAACTTCTATTGAGTTGATTTTCAGATGATACTGCCATTACTGGACAGTTGTAGTTGACCTGTTTGCGGATGAATTGGTGTACCAATGATCAGATAGGTTAGTTAGTAAATTGGTACACCAATTTCATATACAGATGAAGAAATTACAGATGAAGATTGCTGTTTATACTTAATGAGAAAACTTCTCAATCAATATATATATATATTTTGGAATCGTGAAATTTGGGAATTATATTAGATTAGATAGCATTTATGTATGCAAGGATATTTTTGAATTGTATTTAAACCTCAAATGTAGCATTGTACGTATATGCTATCTGGTAGATATATAATATGAATGGCAGCATTGCATTCCAGTGTGACATACATGTCACACTTCTCCGTCTATTTGGTATTTGTTCACACAGTCTAATGCCGACCCAAAAATACCATATTTGTCCCAATAAATGCTCACAAGTGATGTTTTGACAGAATCTTGGCAATTTAACTGAGTTGTGCTCATTATATCAACAGTTCAGAAATGCTACTATGGTGTTCTGGAGTTTCGATTGGCCAAACTAATTTGTAATTTCAAAGCCTTGCAAATGTTATTATGATTCTCATTTGAATGAATTTAAAACCTGACTTTCGTCTTTTTGTGAAGTTAAGAAACTCACAGTACTTTCACACTTTCACAAAGTTTCAGGGATTGATCAACAGTTATGAATTTAAGATCAAAATCAGTTCTGTTATAAGAATTTGTTACATTATAGACATATACTAGATCATGTAGATGGGAATGTATATTTACAATCTTAGGTATTATTTGTGTGTATTTAATAAATTTGAAATTTATGCTTAAAAGTGAAGAGCATTATCAACACTGACATTGTGTTTGTGCTTTGGCCCTATCAAGTTATCATGTTGGTATATATTTTAAGTGAAATTTTAGAAAGTTTTATTCAAAGATATTCTTAACATGAAGGGATGGATTTTTAAGCGTACATTAATGAACATGCTATAAGTAACTTAGGACATGTTGAGAGTTTGCTTTCACTTTTAAAAACATATTTGGTTCTGGCTCACTGTGTGTGCATTATACAAAAGGGACAAAAATGGTATGTCAAGTTGCCTTTGAAAGAAATTGTGATAAGGTCATTGTTAAAAATTGCGCATGGAGGCGCCCCATGTGAAATCCTTGCATGCAGTGAAACTTGAAGGCTTGGCATTCAGTGTATTGCTTAGATACACTAAATGCTCTGCCAAACTAAGAAGAACAGATGAAGAAATTACAGATGAATTAGAATTGTATGGTAACTAGTAGCTGTCTCTTCATAGCAGGTGAGATGTTTTTCTTGCTTGTATTTTTTACGCTTCTGGTGGTTTGGTAAAGCTACGATTTACTGATTTACCATAAAATTGTGCTCAATACGTTAATTGATCAACGGTCTACTTATATATGGAATATTGTATTTCTGGGACTTGCCAAAAGTCGTTCTCTTATTGATGTACCTCAACTTACATTGATTAGGCCCCTGTGCAAGATGGTGCATGCAAGCTGCATCAAGGATAATCATATGATGATAATGTTTTCTGGCTTTGGATTTGGTATTGGTTTTCTATAAGCATTCAGCTTGCCTATATGCTTTTGCTTAAGTCCCTTCTGTTGGAAATATCAATCGTGTTGAACAGATGCCATCAATATTTGCTTCTCTGGCGAGTTCTGCCAAGTTGTTTCGTGTTACTCAATATCAGTCCATATGTAGAGCAGTGACCACAGAGTGATGGTGTTAATAACGCCTCACTTCTACTGCGATGCAAGATTTGTAGACTGGGACTTTCTAGAATGTTATAACTGTTGTTGGGTCTTGTTGGCAAGTTGTATTCTGGTTTGTGGTATATATTAATTTTATTGAATGTACATGATATATATGTGTGTAAATTGTAAGCTCCCTTGAATTTGGCCTATGTCATGTATATAGTTAAACAATATAACAACGAATGTTATGTGCCAGCATCTTCCAATACCACAATTCTCAGATGCTTCAGCTTTTCAAACAATTAAACTTCCTCAAATTGTGTGAAATGTACATCTGCAAGATGGGATTTGCTTTTCTTGATGATAATATGGTCGAAGTTGCCACTGGCTATTTTGTATAGATCTAGCAAATGTTTAGATTTGGTTAAATAGAAAAATTCTTTGATTGACCAAAACAATATTCATGAACAAAAAAGTGCAATCTAATTCTAATTTAATTCTAAATTATCTGATCTGTAAGGTGGTCGTCAGAAAAAATTATGTGGAAAAAGTATATTTTGCTCACAAAGAAATAGTTACTTTAGAGACATTATTTGCTGATGTTATTATGTTCCCATTTAACACTTGTTATGAACTTAGGACAAGGACAAATTTATTGGATTTTCTTTGCATGGATTTGCTCACGTAGGAGGGAGTGTTGGTGGCAATAATAATCATGATAATGGGCTTAATTGGCTAGGACTTGTTATGTAGGAGGTCATGCTTATGGAAGTCGTATATTATGGGATGTCAGTAAATGCAATGTCAAACGAAAACCAATAAGGAATGTTATAGGTATCATTGAGTCCAAGGTTATAATGGTTAGGGAAAGAAATTATAACTTTTTTCGTATAATATTTCTAATATTAATAGAATTTGAACAATGATATTCAAATTAGATTTTGGGTTATTAAAAATTTTGTTTGACTAAAGTATTGACATGTTTGTAGTCTGTATGATTTTTTAAGACAAAATTAAGCTCCGAGGTTTCCTCATGCAGTTAAGTTCAAATTTAATTCAGGAAAAAATGTCTACAATGTATGTATCATTACCTTGTATGGACTCTTGTTTCCTTGGCAGTAGACCTAATTTATAATTTTTGTCATAACATATGGCACACTTTTGCAATTGTCATTAGTTTGATGTCCTTAGACTTTTATTATGGCCATTTTGATTGTATTATCGTCCAATACAAGTTTCTATTATGACCTTAAAAATGAACTTCTTGCAATTGTTTTTAACTTTCCTGTAATGTAATGTTATCTTAACATGCTAAAGATAGGACCTGCGATATCTTTGTCTATGATTCATTTCATTGATTAATTACTTCAGGGTTATGACGTTTGTTTTAAAGTGACAATGCAAATTTCTTTGTGTGTAGGTTGGCTGGTTGTACTAGTTACAGATAACACTGATTCCAGTAGCTGCTCAGAAGTGAGAAGCGTTCACAATATTTATGATACTGTCCTGTTGATTTTGTACTGGGAATTTTTGGGGGAGGGTTGGTCTAGTGGTAGTGGGCCTGGCTGCCGATCGCTGGTCCAGGGTTTGAATCCAGCTCTTGCCGGGTTATCTGAGCCTATGTTGCAAGGCTCTTTCACTCATCTTTTGCCTCATTGCCATGTCCTCCTCCTGTCCTAATTAGCCTACCACGTGCATTAAGATAGGGCATAAAGCCCCAATCATCCATCTATACAGGGAATTTCGTCCTCAGTTGATATATATTTTTTGTTGGGGAAGCCATGAAGAGAAAATGAAATAAAAATTTTCAGGTAATTTAAAATTATGAGTTTTTCCCTAGAAGTGGCATTTTTTAATCTTCCAAAATTCCCTTTTGTAAAGTTGAGGTTTATAATATCCATGGGATTGCCAGTATCCCTGGTTTTTCTTCCCATGAAAGTAACAGCTGAGCTTGCAAGCACTTTAAAAATCGAAAACCAAAAAAATAATATTGTTACTGAGTCAACATCTAGCCCACGGAAGCTGCAGTGCTCATAGCCATGAACTTGGCCTTTGCTAAACTCAAGGCCAAGTGTGTGCATGATCACGTGAACATCATGTCTAGGGTTTGCCCCAACCCCAAATTCCTGGCAGGGTAATACCTGAGGTTGATCCTGCTGACATTTGTGCAGTCGACAGGTATGAATACTGCTCTTTCATGTATTTGGTTGCAGGTGATAATCCGTTACATCTGATTATCAGGCAATACCAGGATATTTGCCATTTTGTAGTATTTAATGACATGGTAGACATTGATGGTATTTTATCATTGGTAAGCAATTAGTACACAAGTACACTGACTGGGCATTGCATACTCTGCAGATCAGGATAATTAATTTAATTATCATGGTAATAACTCACTCAGACCTGTGTTCTATTGCAGAATATGCTGAAGCACTTTCTGTGTGTGATTCATTATGTATCACATCGGATTTAAGCTTCATATTTGAATTTATATAATGTTTACAGTTCTCTCAATGATCAATCTTTTTATTTAGTTAGAAAATCAATTATGTTCCCTAAATTTGAGTGTTTTTATATAGTCCCATTTCAGTTGCTTCTGGGATGGTTGAACGTTACAGTTTGGTTCATGCAGTAGACCTGTTCAAAAAACACTTTCTATTTTATTTTAATACAGGATGCAGTGATTCCCATTCTCCAAGCTGTAGAATGGCCAAATATGACATTTTTTTAAGTTTTGAGCTTTGGGAATGCCTGCCTCATGAGCCATGAAGTTTTAATGTTTAATTTCATCAAAAACGCCAAAAATATCAGAGGGGGCTGTTATATTTCTCTTCATATCTTTATTAGAATTAATTGTATAACAACATGGATGGTGTCATATGAAAGCTTGTTTAATTATCTTTCAATTGAGACCAATAACTTGGTATTTTAGACAGTTTCATTTTTCTTCAAAGCACAAATGTGTGAATTTTAGGGAAAATTTTGATGTCGATTGGTGTTTTTTGCCTCATATGCTAATCCAAATTGATCATAGAGCTGCATGATTGGTATCATTTGAATGCCTGTAAAGTTGTCTTTAAATGGAAACCATTTTTAAAATTATTTAGATAGTTCTCATTGTCTCTGAAGAAAAAGTTCCTCCATTTCAAGGAGCTCCCTGCCCGATCTAATTCATTGCTGCACTGCATTGACCAGAAAATGTACAAAATCATTTGTCTTATTTAATAATTTCATTGTTGTTGTTTCCAAGTGATTGGAACATTTTAGAAATATTTTTTATAATGACTTTCTATTGAGGAAATACATTGTTGGATTTGAGCTGTATCGAAACAAGCATCATCGATAACTTTGGTATTGTTATTTTTCAACAGCCAGTGTTACCTTGGCACATTCTTGGAGCAAATGTGCTACATATTTTAGAAAATTCAGTTAAACTTGACTTAACATTTTGAGCAACAGTAGGCCTATGCCACAGTTGTCAGTTCTAATAATAATGCTATAAGTAACTAAGTGTCCTTCTTGTGCCACTAAATGAATAAAGACTTTAATCATGTTTGAGTTTGACAATTCAAAGATTAACACAATATTGGATTTCATTGCATTGTGGTGATACTCATTGTCTGAGCTCAGGCACCTTGAAGTTTATGATGGATACCTCAGCCAGCAGAAACTTGGAGGGATCAAGAACAATATATGGGGCAGAGTGGCTGGAAGTCTGTTATATTGACACACAGTTTTGCTTAAACAATGAACCAATATTTCTAAACATATGTCATAAAATAATAAGAATTCACCAGAAAACAATATACCCAGAACAGTTTGTTGTGTGACTCATTTTCTAGCTGGGGCATATAATAGTATGAAGGTGGACAGTTTAAAAAATCCACATTCAAAAGTTGTGTTAAATTTTCTCTCGGCTACCTTTAACAAGTTATTATACACACAATCTGTGCAACTGTGTTACATTGCAATTACTATTTCAATTTACATTTGTGATATTAGGGCCTCATTTATGTCATAGTATTAGTATAAGTATGATAGTTATAAGCCATGAGTGATTTACATTTTACTGTGTAGACCTGCTATTGTCAATATTGTGTTAATCTTTGAATTGTTAACCGTAAACACGATTAAAGTCATTATTCATTTAGTAGCACAAGAAGGACACTTAGTTACTAATAGCATAATTATCAGAATTAATAACTGTGGCATACTGTTGCTCAAAATGTTAAGTCAAGTTTAACTGCATTTTCTAAAATATATTATGATAAAACTTAATGGGAGTGTGGTTCACAGCAATGAACCTCATGAATGTCAGACCTGACGTGAGTGAGGTTCATTGCTGTGAACCACACTCCCATTAAGTTTTATTTACATCCCACAATAAAAATAAACCTCCAGTTAAAAAAAATAGATTGATTTCATATGGTACTATTTTGTTTGAATGGTGCCAAAAATATCCCTAGCAACCACTCGGACCAATCAGAGCGTCAAAACATTGTGACATCATCACTTTACTATCCATAGTTTACATAGCAATGTCAGGACTTCTTTCATGTGGTTCACAACAATGAACATGGTGTGAATCACATGGTTTTTTGCCAGAACTACACTGCCTATTGTGGGATATAGCATAATACTAAAGTTATCGATGATGCTTGTTTCGATTCAGCTCAAATCCGACTATGTATTTCCTCAATAGAAAGTCATTATAAGCGCTAGTAAAAATATTTCTAAAATGTTCCAATCACTTAGAAACAACAACAATGAAATTATTAAATAAGACAAATGATTTTGTACATTTTCTGGTCAATGCAGTGCAGCAATGAATTAGATCGGGCAGGGAGCTCCTTGAAATGGAGGAACTTTTTCTTCAGAGACAATGAGAACTATCTAAATAATTTTAAAAATGGTTTCCATTTAAAGAAAACTATACAGGCATTCAAATGATACCATTCATGGTGCTTTATGACCAATTTGGATCAGCATATGAGGCAAAAAACACCAATCGACATCAAAATTTTCCCTAAAATTCACACATTTGTGCTTTGAAGAGAAATGAAACTGTCTAAAATACCAAGTTATTGGTCTCAATTGAAAGATAATTAAACAAGCTTTCATATGAAACCATCCATGTTGTTATACAATTAATTCTGATAAAGATATGAAGTGAAATATAACAGCCCCCTCTGATATCTTTGGCGTTTTTGATGAAATTAAACATTAAAACTTCATGGCTCATGAGGCAGGCATTCCAAAAGTTCAAAATTTAAAAAAATGTCATATTTGGCCATTCTACAGCTTGCAGAATGGGAATCACTGCATCCTGCATTAAAATAAAATAGAAAGTGTTTTTTGAACAGGTCTATCCATGCAGTATGGTTATAAATCTGCAAACTTTGGGCAAAGCTATAAATTTAATTTCATAAGCAGATTAGCTGGTTGATGGATATATATAATATAGTTATTGATTATTATCTCAAATCTTGTTTCAAAAAGTTTGCCTTTGGTAGAATTTTCGGTTGAGAAAATTACATAATGGTTCCCCTTTGAGTGCTTTGATATGTGAGAGGACAATTTTTTCTCCCTTTTTTCTCAGATTTTGCTAGTAAATGCTGACGCCAATTAGCTTTTATTACCTGTTATTCAACTTTAGAACAGGACTTTTTTTAGGTTACTGTTCTTGAATGTTGTAAGAATACTATCCTTTTATGGTTTTGTGAAAGGTATAGCAATGAAAATGAAAGGTTTTACGAATTTACGTCGCTTAAATTTGTTTACAATGTTTACAGTCAGGATGGGCTAAAATGGGGTGTTCACTGCTCTATCACGCTGCTGTAATTGACGAAATGCAAATCATGCCCGAGTTGCACTTTCTTGGCAAACCACTTTTGTTTACTGTTGCCAATTATAGAAGCATGTTGAAAGCTTCAATATTGGCGATGTTCTTTAGTATGCAAAGAAAACCAACTCAAATTGGCTACTTTGGCTGATCAGTTCAGTTCAGTGCTTTTGTTTTATAAAAATGTTGTAATTTACAAATTTGTTGTCAATAATGAGCTTACTAATGATTCAAGTATCTTTTGCGAAAAAGTGTTTTTCAGGTAACACAATTGGAATTTTCAAAGAGGCTTTGGGCAAATTGCCAAGAATAGAAATTTTCCTTCAGCCCTGGATGAATTAAGTTCGATGAACCATAAGCCAAGTGTATTTGCCAGACACCGATGAGTTGGTCTTAAAGTATTACTTGTGAAGCATCCGGAGATTTTGAGAGACGATGCACTTAATACAGTAACATAGATTATTGGATGTACTTCTTCAAAAGTTCTTTGTTCAATTATTAGTGTAATCAGATGGTAACTGGACTTGGAATGAGGAAGCTCGTTTAGCGGAGAGAAAAAAAAGGAGCTACCCTATGGAAATAGGCTACTATTGAGTTGGTACCCTGCCAAGGTACTTGCATCATCCTCTGATTGATGGTATCGGAGTACTTGCAAACAACTTCAGAAAGCAGCCTCCGTAAGCATCTTTGATGTGGAACTTTGGCAAAAAGACTTTGTGTGTGCTTCCATATACTTTTGGTAGTTTGTTCAATTCGTTTATGGCACTCTTGTTTCCTTCAAATCTGATGTTGTAGATTATTTAATCCTTATATATTGAGGTAATCAAAACTCTTGTCAACTTGCCCCATCTGCCCATGGTCAGCTGCATGATCGCAGATGGACCTTGGATTTTCATAAGGTTGGATCTCTGAAGTTGATTCAGATTGTGTATTAATAGAGGCTACTTCCTGGACAATGCATAGCATACAAGTTATTGCTGTAAATAGATTTAGTTTCTTGTGAATTGACTTCTCAAGTCTGGTAAATGGCTCTGCCAAATTTGCAAATGGTTATTTCTGTATATTACCCTATGCATTTCAACTTCTGTTGTTGTATGTCTTTATAATGTGATATAACAGCCATTCTTCTCTGTATTTCTTATTTAAGGCTTTGCGAAGATTTAACACCTTCTCAGCTGCTCAGCTTGAGTGGGTGGTTGCCTGTAAGCTTACATAAGCCGTACCTTGATGACGTATAGCCCGCTGAATTAGTGTGTTTTTCCTCAAGATGTGTTTTCTTTTACAAATGGACCTGGCTTCGGCTGGCTCTGCTTCAAAGCAAGGCATGCCCATGCCGAAAAAAGGCAAAGAAATGTCGGTAGCTGTTGACATGCCAAATGAGATTTATGAAGGTATTGTACATGTT
Source organism: Platynereis dumerilii (assembly GCA_026936325.1). NCBI lineage: Eukaryota > Metazoa > Annelida > Polychaeta > Phyllodocida > Nereididae > Platynereis > Platynereis dumerilii. The sequence goes on along the minus strand of JAPTHN010000002.1, from coordinate 76,086,928 downwards.
GTAACATAACAAAGCAATGGTTGAGTCAAAAAGATGGAAATTTATTTAACTTTTCTTCAGTCTGGTCATTGGATGGTATGCTTGCCATGATGTTATGACTTTCCCCTGAAAATGGCTGTGCCACTATGATTTCTCTGTTTATCATTTATGCCAGTTTATGTCTCTCTTTCAATAATATATTTTGTGAAGAAGACATTTGTTATGTTAGGTAACAGTTACTTTATGGACTTCCCTTCGTCATTGGTCTTGTTCATAGTTCATTAGGTGACATTGGACTTAGGACTCCATATAAATACAGAGTCCTATTTTGCTGCTGAGTGTGATGGGATACTTGGCTTATCTTGTTATCTGGAGTTAATTTGCTGAACCGGTTTATTGTCGTATTGTTATCAATGATAGTCTTATCCATGTAGTTATAATGTTAATAGTTTCAAAGAGTTTTGACTAATAATAGTGCAAGATTGGCTATATATTAGTAGTTGAAATTACTCCTAATTAAATTAATTTAGAAGTTTTCTCTGATTTATTTTGTATGAATTGTCTTTCTATACCTGTGTGATCTCAATCATTAGCCTCCCGTCAAGATCTGATGGTTTTCGTGAAAGTATTATACACATCTTGTTTACTGTTGTTGATGTTTGAAACTCTTCTGGAGGTTAACTGCATTTGTCCTTCATCGCCCAAGGTCACGTTCGGTTCTGTGGGAGTAAAGAAGCTGTTTAGCTCTTTTAGTACTTGTACACTATATCGTAGTTTCTTTTTTATAATCAAAGTACTTAGTACATTTCCAAACAATTTGTGTGATGTGTTATCTTAGAATGTAAATAATTTTATTGTTGACTAATGAGAGGACAATATTATTTATAAATAGCCTTTCCTTTTGAATTTAGATAGAATTTCTTCTTATTTTGTAGTTGTTTTAGCATCTTACATTCCTCGGAAAACTTTCTTTGCTCTGTAGACCATATTGTTCTTGGTCACTATCTATCTGCATATTATGATTTTGATGATCTAGATGTCTATCAATTTGTGAATGTGTTTAAAAAGTGTGGCATTTGTCGTGTTTATTGGATGATCTTGTCATTTACATGGTCTATTTATGTCTGGTTTATCCGCTAAGGTTTGTGGTGGCTGGTGAACCAAATAATGCATGTCAGTTGTCAGCCATGTGTTGTTTCAATCATAAACAATGAATGTGGATTTATTCTGTTGTCAGTGGCTTATTAATATTTCCTGGTATGATTTCGCTAAGCCAACAACATTGTGATTATTGACCTGAGTGGTGTATTATGCGTACAGTAGCTATGATTTAAACATTGTTTTGAGTTTTGGTTTTGCAAGATTTTTCATATGCAAATCATTATTTTATTACAATCCTCAATCTGGCACACTGGTTCAATAATGACAAATGTTTCAATTTTGACATTCTCTTTATATGCAAAAAAGTACATGCAATGTGTGTGAAGGTCTGCTTAAATAGTGATTTCCCTTAGAAATTGTTAAGTTTTTCTTCCTTCAAGAATTCTAAGATATGGTATTTTTTCATGAAAAAAAGGGAAAATATTGGTTATTGTGTGTAAATCTTTAGCTCAGATTTATGACTTTCGTTCCAGTTAAGAGGATTACTGATATACTAGTTTGTTACATTATTTCTTAATTTTGCCCTTTGCACTTTGCAGTACAATTTTTGCCCTGGCCAAAGGTCTTGATCTAAAAAGTATTTAACTATTTTCTAAGATATTTTACGCTCTTGATATCTGGTTATACTTCAGAAGTGTTAAATTAACGTCAGTCAATGACATGTCATGAGGCTTTTTTCCCATGCAGTAAGCCTGTAAAGATACAGGCGATACTGTGATGATAACAAATCATAATGCATTCTGACTCAGACTGAATTTCAAGTTCAGGTACATGTGCACATGTGCTGAACTCCAAACATGATAGTTCAACTTCAAGATTTACTTGGTGTATCATTTGTATTGGAGGTCTATATTTATATTAATATATTAGAATGAATTATTATAACTTGTGTCAATTTAAAGTGTTGAAGTTGTGATATGACTAGCGGCTGCTGTATAGCATGTATAGTAGCTCAACACTTAATGATGGTCTTTAATATAAACTAAATGGCAGACAAATGGTGTCCCATATTAATAATAAGAATGTAGGCCTATAATGCTACTGTATGATTAATATGTTTGTTTTTCACCTTGGTGTGTATGGTTACAGTATTCAATTTCTGATGAAGTATCACTTAACTGGTGAGGATAGAATTGAAAATTTTTGTCGGATTTAAGTGGTTTTTGAGGGGCATTGCGGATGTTGGTATCGCCTATTGATTCCAATCTTATCTCCACCTCATCCAAAATAGGCTTTGCAATATCTGAAGTGGACTTTCATCCTCACCAAGTCCATTTTAATGTTGATAACTTTATATAACCACTGCTGCAGCGAAGTGAAATGTTACGTAAGGAGGCATTTCTGGCGTTAGCATGGTTAAAATGTTGTAGTGACTGTTTAGTATTGAAATATTGCAGAAGCAGGGTCAAATATAAGCCAAAAATGTTGCTAGCCCAACGGACGAGTATCCTCCAAAAGTTACTCACCCTCCCAAACATTTACTTGTCCTGAAAATCTCGTAATTTTTTTATTACCAGTGTTCATATTGGTTAAAACATGCCAATTCAATCGCAAAATTGATATTTTCGTTGATGGCTGCCTTTTTAGACTACAGTTTTATTATACTTTGAAAGAAAAGTATTTTATTTTGATGTAGTAGTCAAGGAATTATTAAGTATATTAGCTGATTAAATTTAATGTAGTTAGAAAAAAATCCCATACAAATCAGAGCGATACAAGCAGAGTTCTCATAAATCCTGATTTTCTTATTAAACAGGTAAAAATTAATTAAACGGTCAGAGAGTTTAAGAAAGTCTTGACATCCTTAAGAAAGTGGTGTGATTAGAAAAACACAGATATAAGTCCAAATAAATTTTAGAGGAACAGAAAGTCAGAGATGGGACTAGAAACAAATGGCCCTTATCACTTACATAAACATCCATAACATTAAAAGTCCAGGAAAATGTAAACAATAACTCAATGCATAGATATCATAAGGGAGAGAATGTTTATTTAGTAAACAACTGGTTACTGAATGTCAGTCTTTGCGAAGATCCAAAATGCCATGCCGGACATTCGGTCCTGCAAGTTGGTAACTCTGGCCGGACCGAAAGGAATTCTGCCGGACCGAATAAATGCGTTCACGGCAGTGATATTTTAAATTTCAGTGTTTACATGTATACATGTACAAACCATACTCCTAAAATAGCTTCAAAGTCATCGATTATTTAATTCATATATTAAATAATGCAGCCTAAATGTACGTATCTCTAATGATCTTGTCATTTTTTGGTGGCTTATTCAAAGCCATGCCATAACCATGCTTATTAAGAATAATCATTGTTTTATCATTCTTCTTTAAAAAGCACGCATGTAGAACTGTGCAGCCCTGTGTATTGATAGTTGACAAGGCTTGCTGGCTAAATTATGAGCAGAGGAACCATGAGGTTGATTCCTTTGAAATCCTCATTTTTTTCTGATGCATCTAGACGTTTAAATCCTTGGAATATCTCAATAATTAAGGAATCTGCAGCCAAAACCTATTTTGAATCCGGATTTTACGCACTTTTCCCGCGACCGCTAGCCCGCAACTGCTGCTCCGCATTTTAGGTACGACGCAATGGCGGACGCTGTGGGTTTCGTGGGCTTGTTGCTCGCAAAATAAAACGATTTTTGCTTGATATTTCTTTTATTTGGACTTGTCATCCATCGGACATGCGGACCGGGAGTTCAGGAAGGTTTACCGGACCTTTCTATAAATTGTCGGACAGGTCCGGCGGACCGGCGATCTTCGCAAAGACTGCTGAATGTTATGCTTATATGGATACTGGTTGCTGGTTAAACTGATCCCTCAATAAAAGCAAATATTTTCATTTTGATGTTACTAGTCTGACGGACAAGTAGATAAGCAAACTTACTCGTCCTCCTCAATTTATACTCGTCTCAGACGAGCAGACGAGTGCTTATCTTGGACCCTGTGCAGAAGCCCTCTCAGTCTCTCATAGAAATGTGTTAAATACTGGGATAAATGTGATACTCATGTACAAATGATAGCTACTATGGTCTAAATTCAATAACCAGCACCAGTGTGTGAAGACTGGTGCCATTTGGTTGTTCCCGCGATGTTCCAGGAGGCAAAATCTTGCAAAAAATTATCAAATAGGATATAAGCAAAAAAATACTGCAAAAAAAATCCCTAAAAAATTTAAGTGTTAAAGGTAATACAATGTCTTTACAAAGTATGTTGATTTAATTTAGCAATAACTGGACAAAAAACAATGAAAAGTAATAAATATGGTTATTGTTTATCCCTGGAAATAGCTTATATGAAAAATCTCATACATTATTTGCCACGCATCATAAACATGAGGATCAGTGAAGGTGGCTAGACTGTACTCAGACTCCCTTTCTAATAATCATTATGTACAACTACTGGAATTGTTCTGGAAATTTGCGATGTCCTTGTTTATGATATCTGAACTACAGTTGCATGTTCAGCCTATATGTACGGTTGCATTTTTATATTGGGGAGAACGGGGCAACATGAACCGCTTTTCTCATTTTAAGCTCCTGAGCCTAAAGTTTCAAGAAAAAGTTCCACCGTTCAATATTTTACTTTTCAGTGGTCAAAAGTTTTTTTTTCAGTTCTTGGTCCTGCATTGAAAAGAAAGATTATGATTGCTACCCTAACTAAATCTGCACTAATAAAGGAATATATGGTCTTGCTATCGAGCAGTTCTATCACGCTGTTTGTTTTGTTGGGGCCATGGCTCATGGTGCCCAGTGGCTCATGGTGCCCCGCTCTCCCCTAGTGCTTTTCATTGAGCTGCGAAGGATTATGACCTGTATAGGACTATAGGTGTTTTATATACTGTATTATTATACATGCATCTTTATTACATACAGTACATGTAACTTCTCTAACACCAGCTATAATGATTATCTCCGATCTTAACTGAATTTTAAATCCTTTGCCCAACTGTTGCAGGTTAATTGTCTGGGATGTTAAACTCATGTAACCATTTTATGATTTGTTGTATTTTCACTTGGCTATGCATGATATTGGCTGTATACTGAAGTATTGCCATGTTATATTCCACTATAATCAGTGATTTATTGATAATGTACCAGGTGGGGTCTGAACTAAAAAAGAGAAGTTAAAAACAATTCAAGGAGAATAAAATTTGATACTGATTAAAGAGGCAAAATGTTGCAAAAAAGTGTCTTTCAATGTTGTCTGGACACTGAGGTTAATGTCCTGCGAGCAATGAGACATGAACATGTGTAAATTAAATACAGATATTTTGTCACTTACCAGCTGTATACACAAACTAGAACAGTGATTAATTGCTCATAAGAGATTGCGAAAATAAGTATGCGTTTTTACTGCATAATTCGAAATGTTTATTTATTTTAATAGGAAATGTGTTCTTGTCCATGTTGACTGTAGTGATACCTGAAATGTAGCTGGCCTTGATTCTGCAAGACGTGGTTCATGAATGACCACCCAGATATTGATCTCAGATGTTTTACAGATGAAATACCGTACTTAATTAGTTGCAGGTCTTGTAGGCCTTGTATTATCATGATTATTACACTGACGTTACTTATACTGATAATTCAGGTGTCAACACTAATTAATTTGTCTACACTGTGGCTGAAATTTGACCTATGATGATATATATTGTCTGTAGAAGAAGATAGGTTGTGTAGTCAGTGTGTAAACAATCTCAAATTAGACTTCGGAAGTTCCGATATGGTACAAGATTTAATGAGGCAATTAATGATGTCACCACTGATTGATGTGTAATAGATAACATACTAAGTGTATGAAATATGGATGTGATGTCATCTCATGCTTGGAACATTCTGAGAACCTTGACATCTTATAAAATTGATGTTATATGCGGCACCTAGTGACTGTTCATAAATGTCTGACCATCTTTCGGATTATCAGAGTGCCTGATGACTAATCTTAACTGAATCATTGAGATTTATATCCATTTTTGGTTTCGATTGAATATGCCCATATTCAGTTAACCTGATACAGAGTTGTCTTTCTTTTAAAATATTTTTCATAAAGCTGAATCAATATATGAATGTTGAGTTTAGAAAACCATGTTTCATACATGTGCGGCTGTATAAATAAAAGTGTGTCAAAACATAATCATATTTCTGACTGTGTGTGCTAACTCTTATGTGCTTAACAAGGCTTGGTATTTTACATTAATTTTTATAACTGAGTTTTCAAACAGTGTTGATTAACCCATTTCATGTATGGTTTATAGTTGGTCTAATCTATGTCACGCCATATTGATCTAATATTTGTGTTTACTTTATATTTTTCTAAAACATTTTTTTATGGCTGTAACTTTTGTAGATGCTTAGTATTTGTCAATTGTGCTTAGGCTCTCAACAAGTCATTCATTGTTTATGTTTTTTGAAATTGGCGATTTTCTATCTACCTTGGAGCCGACGACCCCACTGAACATGTGATAGGTGCAGATTTGCAGTAGCAATACCTGGTAGCTACTCCTCCGTAATTTATGTCTCTAACATTGAAGTGGCATTATTTCTAATGCCATTCTAATTCTATTTTCAGTGGGAAGTTGACGTCACCGAAATGGAAGAACTTCAAAGGAGTCAAGTTGCCTTTGAAGGACAAGATCCGATTGAACAACATCATCTGGAGAGAATGGCACATGCAATGTGAGTATTGGTTGATGGAGGATATTGATGATGAATGACGTTTATCGATTTGTCTCTGCTGCATTGATGAGAGAGGGTAAAACTTGTCACTTAGTTCTTCTTGCTTTGGGCTTGCTTAAGTTCTTTTTCTGTCGCTCCTCCAGGAGCTTTCTGCTGACAGAGACTCCTCCATTTACCTTTTTCAACAATCTATCTATCCATCTATCTGTCTATCTGGGGGGAGGGTTGGGCTAGCAGCAGCTTGCTAGGCTACCAATCGCTGGGTCCAGTGTTCGAATCCAGCTCTTGTCGGGTCACCTGCGCCTATGTTGGGCGACTTTTTCAATCATCTTTTGTCTCATTTCCGTCCGGTCCTAATCAGCCTACCAAGTGCATAAATACAGGACATAAAACTCCAATCATCCATCCATTCTATCAATCTGTCTGTCTTTCTATTCTATTTATATCCCCATCCATCTATCTGTCTGTCGTAATTTCCATGTGCTTATGCAACCGAGTTAGTCTGATAGTTAACAATTGCAATGGTTTCATGTTAACTGGAATGACCAGACATTGTCCCGTTGTCATGTGAATTCAGAGAAGAAATTAATAATCAGTGCCAACGTAGTGTCGAAGGATGGAAGTAGACATTTTGTCAACTTGGACTGTCAGTTTAGAATTAAGGTAATTGGCTGTCACTTGGCTGGCTTGATTGGCTGATGTGTTGTGAAGTTATTTTGTGTTGAAAAAATAATTAGGACTGTCCTTGACCCAATCCAGTCAGTATCTGATGCATAGTATCTGATAATGGTCTGATAAGCGAAGATTCCCAGAAAGTGTGACAAGGAGTTTAACCACTGTTGGATTTGGAACAAATTTTATCAGTTGTGTTATCTATGTCCTTATGATAGGCAATAAGCCCACCGCTTGCTCTTCTGTTGATCTTGTTTTTGCGACTCAAATAGGTCAATCCTGTTGTGACCTTCGTGACCCAGTCAGAAGTTGTACCTTGTGACATGTGAGATAGCAATATTGTTAGATTTCCATGGCCACAGCTTTTCCCTATCTAGCAAATATTTTGCAATTATAATGCAGGGCAGGACTTAAGATCAAGGGCGACCTGTAAGTCCTCTGCTCTAAAACTTGTAGCAGTCACTTGCTTAGTCCTAGTTTTTATGGCAGTCATTAATTTTGGCTAATGGCCTCTGAACTCTACACTGGCAACTGTGCAGCGTACGAATTATGTACGTAAATTCTATGCACGAAACTCACAAAAACAAAAAAGAGCCAATCCGTAGTTCGTACGTACATTTTCATACTATTTTCGTACAAATTCATATAAATTTCCGGCAGGACTTATCATTTACTTTGGCAATTTTGGTGCAATATCGTTATCACCAGTTAAGGCCTTATGGTTATCACCAGTTAAGACCTTGCATTGATCTAAAAAAAATCAGCAAAAAAATTAAATAAAAAGCCCAAAAACCAAGTTGACACAAATGAAATCCATACAAAAATTTACGTATGTTTTACGTACGTACATTCTCGTATGTATTTCATACCTGAAAACAGTCAATTTACGTACCAAATACGCAAGAAAGAGCACCATACGTTTTACGTACGCTGCACAATTGGCCATGTAAAGATCAAGACATTTTGGCAAGTTCTGGCCCTGAAAGACAATGCCCAGACTACAGCATACAGACAGCCTTAAATATGAAGGGACCGGCAAGCCTGCCCTCTTCAATGTTCTTGATACATGTGCACACAATTGGCATATGTGTGAGGGATGGGAGTCTGTTGTGTCAGCGGATGAGATTGAGGGACCTGTGATAGCAGAATCTTTTTATTTGAAAAGAACTGATAATGTCCTGAAATTCCATATTTTCAATTGGGTATTTTTCGAGAACCCTGCTGGAAAAATTCTGCGTCGTGCAAAGCATATCCACTGCTGCACATGTTGCATGTAGTACTAATTTACCATCAAATTAAAGATGTTGGCATTTTCCAGATCTCGTAGAGAGGGTTTTGGGTAAACGTTGCTATTATAATTTTAGTTCTGTACCTGATTTGTGTTTACAAATTTGGTCGTCCTTGAGTAATGATGTTGTGGTTGCTAACCACATGAGCTATTATTTGTTAATGGCTGTCAAAACCATCCTGTTACGTGTTGTAGCTTTAGAAATTAATTGATTTGGATCTTTTTGATAACCCAGACTGCTGTGACGGCGTGTAACACCTGGGGGAAGTGACCTCAGATTATGCAATCAGCTACAAAAGCTTCGGACGTGAGCATGAAGCCAGAGCATGAAGCCAGAGCATGCAAGCATTGTAGTGGTTCTCGTGGCTCAGTTATTCGGAGAATTTCTATAACGTGTATTGTCAAATTTAAAAAATGAAATGTGACTCGATAAAAAGTGAATAGATTGTTTCATAGAAGTGTATGATGCAAGCACTGTGTGTATTTATTCATATTTTGGAATAGAATTCCATCATAGATACTGTATTCTATAAAATTCCAATTATTCAATAGTATTTTAGTCTATTTTACGCCGCTGGCCTTGTTGATGATATGTCTGTATTACTATTATATTATCAGATCAGACTTCCTTTTGATACCCAACTGATCAACCCCACACACTCAGTCATCCTGTTAGGGCCATGACTTAGCTAGAATTGCAAATGTCATCATGTGATGGTAATTTCCCAGACTGATTATGTTGTACTGAATTCAGGATGTTGAATAAATAAAATACCTATGCTATTGCTAATGGAATGAAAATTTTATTTTATGACTTACCAAATCAAAATTACCCTGGATATATTTCATTGTGAATTTTGTGAGGTAAGAGAGGTACTATTTATCATTATATTAAAAAAAAATATGTTTACAAGGAAGTCGCTGATTATCCTTATAATCTGCACAGATGTAGCTTTGCTGGAGGTTAAAAAGGTGAAAAAAAAACTCTTTAGATTGATGTGTTCTGAAAATCATTTGAGCCTTCTGAGAAGTTCATTCTCCTTGGGTTGTCAATTGCCTGAGAAACATGAAAACAATTTTATTACGAAAATCGTCACACACTATTATGAAGGGAGCAACTTGTAAGAGACTAGTTATTATTTAAAAGTCCTAAAATAATGATTCATATTTGCATTTATGCTAATTAGTGGTGCCTGGATGTTTATATTTAGACACATGGATGGGATAAACACTAAAAGGAGGTCAAGATAATCCTGTTACTCAAATATATGTATAGCATGTGCACATGTATACACTATGTACAAAGTATAAGTTATACAAAAAAGCAATGTATAATGTATGAGTTCTAAGGGTATTTGCTTGGCTTTCGTACTTCACAGAGCTGATGATGCAATGGACTAGTACTAAAAGAACGCTGTTCAAAAAAGATGAAAAGAAACATGATTTAATCATCTGTGCTTGTATACTAGAACGCAGAAGCCAAGTAACTCTCACTAGACTCTTGACTCAAGTGGTTAAGATTTTATATATGAGTCATAATTTTTCCTATTTCAAGAATCAAGACAATACTTTAGCCATGTATATTACAGTGTATAATGTATATGTAGGCCTTACGTCTTTGTTGCCTGTAATAATGATGTTAATTGGACATATCTCAAGTTGTTTTTTACTTTGTTTGGAGATAGTTGAATGTCTTATTAGTCTTAGCCTGTCAGTCGAAACAGTGTTTCATCATTTTTGCTTTGTGCTTTGATTCTATCATACTCAGCCACACTGAGTCAACATGGTCAAGGCCAGTGTTGTTTTTCACCTTCCTCTTTCTGTTTCTTGCCTCTCACTCCCCTCTTATTTCCCTGTCTCTTAAATTGATTTTGTGCGTCCTCAATTAGTAGCTGGGCGTCTTTTATTGTAGTGTTTGTTAACTTCCCCTAGTGTTCATACAGGATCAACATGTACTTCAGACTGGAGTTAATTGTTTTTGACGACTTTGCCCAGCTTGAGACATCTGCGTAGTGCATATGCAAGAGTATACAATAGAGCTGCATAGAAGAAAAACTTGCTTGAAAATACTTTAAGAAGCGTAAAGTTCTGTGTTAATAGCCTTGTAATTACCAGCATATGATGACAATTGCAATTCAAGCCAAGTCCTGGCCCTGACAGGATGATTGAGTGTGTGGGGTTGATCAGTTGGGTCTCAGAAGAAAGTCTGATCTCTATGCAGCCATCCTCACCACACAGCAGCATGTCAGTTGCCGGACTTAATTCTATCCAATTTCACGAAATACTGCAAAGTCATCAGCAGCTGATGACAATTTCCTAATTTCTCTGGAGCCTTGGGGTTCTTTTCCTCATTATGTAATGGATAGGTCTGCCAAAATTCATAGAGTTAGTTGACACTGTGATACAACTTTATACAAAGTTTGGAAGTGATAGTTGCAGTAGTTCTTTCTAAATAGCCAGTCAAAGATGATTTTGAGCACTGCCAAAGTCATGGCTAGGCCATGACACTGTGAGAGTGTCATGGGAGGGTGATGACAGTGCTATGGTGATTGTCATGTGGGGCTGAGGACATTGGTTGTCATCAGCTGGTGATAATTTCCCTGACTGTTAAGGCTTTGTTGCAAAGCCGCTGTTTCTCTATAATTTCTGAACACAAAATTTGCGGGTTGTGTTGGTAGATTTGTAATGCGTCAATCTCATATGTGTAGAAAGCAAGTTTGGAATGCTTGATTATGGTAGATGGTGAGGCCAAAATGTAGACCATTCTTGGAAAAGACTCAATTGTACTATGTTGTCGGCCTATATGTATAGGACCGACTCTGTGGTGAGGCTGTCACGTTGTAGATCATGGATTTTGTCCAGCCATTTCTGTCAAATTGGCATTGCTTACTTCATCAAATGTCATGTCAGTTTCATAAATGTAGCATAACTTAGGTTCCTGTACCTACTTGCATGCGTTTGCACAGTATTTTCCTTGTTATTTAGCATTTATTTCACAAATTCACTTCCACTTTGTGTCCACCCAGCAAGGCCACTGCTTGCCAACTGCCGACTCGCATACATGTGGAGAAATATTGGCGCTTGACCCAAGCGCAACCACACCAGTTCCAGCCACCTAGTGGATTGTATGTAAACTATAGCAATGACCATTGACACCAACAACCAATATCACCAGCTGTCAAAGCATTACCTTGCACAGACACAGTAATGTATAAGCTGTATACTGTATAGGCTTTATATGCCCTATATATTTCTTTTTACAACAGTATGACACCCTGTATAAATACTTTAAAACCCTTGACAGCATTGCTGTTCTTTTTAAAAGTAATCAAACTGTCAATGTTACTGTTTGGATGTTAGGAAGAGGAGTCAGGTCACACATATGAAATTTTCAGCTACTTTAGGGGCCAACCATTTAATCAGGAGAACTTAGGAGTTTCCTTGGCAGGAAATTATTATTTATTTTTGTACATTTCACGTCAAATATTTGGCCGACATTTCGTCCCTGTGGGACAGCATTCCATGCACCAGATAATCCCTTATCATATGCTGCATCTAGTTAACAATATCTTTCATTTCATACAAATTAATTTAATGACATATTTTATCGTCTGGATATTCAAATACGTAACTTGGTCCTTCTGGTGTTGCGTTATCTACATGATCAAGGTGGTGTTGAATTGCGTTGGTATTGAAATGTGATTTTGTCAATGTTATTGATGGTCTTGCTCGTCTTAAATTCCAGTTATCCATGGACACAATCCTATTGTTTGCCAGTTCGACCCTCCCATTGCGGACAAGACGCACTCGAAAGCAGAGGTAGGTTGGAGCTTGCATTATCATGTCAAATAGTCTCCGACAGGGATACTTTTAGCAGTTGATCATGATAACCAGGTAGTCTGGTGCACATATTATCTTGTTTTGTTGTTTTGTTGTGCTGACTGCAGAGTTCGCAGGAACCATTAAGTTTTCAGGGCTATTCAGTGGGCCATGGTTTTAAAAATTGCTTCGTTATCTAACTATCTCAAGATAACTCCAAAAAAAAAATTTTTTTTTGCTTCTTCCCAAGTGGAAATTTTTGAAATGATACTACTCATGAGATAATATAAGTCTCACAGTGATAATTATCATGATTATTAATGTGCCTGTTACTTTTCGTCACCCCTATCAAAATATTGATATCTGGTTTGTAATAATCTGCATTTATCTCATTGATTTTAGTTATGCAACAGAAACATGGCTGTTTTTTAATCTTAAGAAAAACTTATAACTGTAAGGTTGTCGCTCCAATGTACGAATTGAAAAACATTCGATTACAGACTTCACTCTAATGGTGCAGTATACCTGCTTTAGTTGATTCATTTGTTGTTCTTATAATATTGTGGATGCAGTTTTGGGACAATTTCTTCTACATCTTTGTTACTTTTAGGCCATCGTTCTGGAGGGGAAATACTGGAAGAGACGGCTGGAGTCTGTCACAGCGGAGTACAAGAAATGGAGAGTATTTTACAAAAACCACTTCAAGTCCCCCAGCGATATTTCCCAAATGATGGAAGAGGTATGGAATATTAGGAATATGAACTTAGTGCTAATTTAAGCTATCTTTAGATGACAAAATAATTTGTTAGAAGCAGAACTGACTCAGTTTACGTTGGGTATTTACTTCACTAAAAATGTCCAACTGTACCTGGATTTTGAAAAAATGACAAGGAAATACCAAGTGTAGATGATACGATACATTTTGAAGACTATCTTGTACTCTAAAACATCGAGTTTAGGGGACAATAACGCCAAGTATTAGAATATGTGACCATTTTTGGGCAATCATTCTTTTGAATGATTTGCTAATACTTTTGTACTGAATGAAGCTTTGACAGTATATTTATTTATTCTATTGGTAGAGGCATTGTAGCAATAAATGTAAAGATTTTTACAGAGAAATCTTTACAAATGAAAATCTGTTAAATAGATAATTCGTAAAAAACAAAAACAATAGCGAACTTATATGCTAAGGAATATTGTATCTTGTCTGCAGGTGGCTTCGCACGCGGAATTACTTGACCGGCTGGTGTACGCGGATGGAGGGCGATTGGCTTCTTCGTTTTCTGCTTTGCTGCAGGAGAATATGGAGGATGACTTCAGCATGGACTTCTCCGACACTTTGTTCACCACACTGAATCAGCCTTTCGCATTTCCCAACCCCAAGGAATTAGGTTTGTGCTTTCAAAATTAAATCTGCCTGATCCTTCTGTATTGCATTACAGGTGTATTCTGGATCAATCTATATAAAAATCAAAGATAACCGATAGGGAAAAAAAATTTAACTTTTTACAATTAGATTTTTTTTTCGCGAATGTGAAGTTTAATGCCCTAGGAAGTAGGAACACAACTTCACAAGTGATCTATTTGTCTTTTGCTCTGTCACTTTATTGATATTAATGTGTTCTACATTTCTTATGTCAAAATATGTGAAACATAATTCCTTTAATATTATGTCAGGTTTCTTTTAACAATAACTGGAACTGTCTTGTCAATGTTTTGCTAAATTTAGCAGAGTCACACCATTGTGTTATCACAAGATCAGTTTCTTGGAGCAAACATCTTGTACAAATATGTTTGTCTGGTTTACAGGTCAGCTTGGAAATGCGGACATCATCCAGCCTGGATTGATTCAGTTGCAACCAAGTTTTGATGACTTCATGGACACCCTGGAACCCCTCCCTACCCTACAAGGTAATTGAAACTCCAAAAATATTCATTTGTGTAGTTGTTGTCTTCGGGAGAGTTTACACTAAAAATGGTTTTGTGTTTTTTTTTTGCAGAGATGTTCGGTAATAGTTCCCACAATAACCGACAACATCATGTAAGTAGCAAGTAGCTATTAGTGAGTGTCTTGAAATGTTGCATAATATATTTTGGCATCATATTCATGTTCTGTGACAAACAATTCACGACCTGGTTGTATTTTTTCCAGGGACATAACATCATGCAGCAAGATTCGACGATGAGCGACTCATACGATCTGTCGTCTGCTCTTATGTTCCCCAACCAAGTCCAAATGGGAAGTTTTGAACAGACTATGAGCACATGCCAGCCCGTGGCCCAACAGCCGCCCCAGCCTATGAACACTACCACAACGTTAATGACGGACACTACCAGTGCGTCCCAAATTTTGAGTAACAATAATGTGCAAATTATCAGTTCTGGTCCCCCTCAACAACAGACTCAGCAGCTAATCGTTAGCTCTCCTTTAACCCAAACCTCGGACATTTTGCAACAGACTGCCAGTATAGCTGCCTCGCCTCAGATTATCAATCTAGTTCTCAGTACGGACATTCAGCAGCCCCAGTTGTCTCAGCCCCAGCCCAAGCCGACCACTTTCACGTTGTTTTCGCCCTTGCAAAGTCTGTTACAAGGGGCTGACCCTGGGTCTATCGTGGCTCAGCAACAACAACAACAGCAACAGCAGCGTCCCTTGCCACCCCAACAACATCCTTCGCAGCATACGTCGGTGCAACCCCTGCTGCCCTCTGCAGCCACGACGCTGCACTACGAGGACCTCAGTAAGCCCAAGGCAGCGACCGCCACCAGTGCCCTGCGACAAACTCACCAAAGTGATTCCTCTCTCCTCAACAAGAAAAAAGACGGTTTAGAACCACGACGTGCTTCAACCGGGTCCGTGTCCAGCTACAAGACCATCGTGCCCAAGCAGAAGGAAGGACCATTCGTCATTCCCCAGGTAATATCATGAAAATAAACATCCATTTGACCAGAATATTATTATCTGGTCTCATACCACTTTCTAGTCATTCAGGATCAGCTCTGTGCTGAAAAAGGAAAGAGCTGATACGTCAGCCAGGTGTTTTTGGAAATTATGCAGCTATGCGGGTAGGCTGACCTGTTGAGGGTTATTCGGGAATTGTCACAATTTGGATTGTGTGTACTGCTGAGAACCCTTAAAAATGTGAATTATACTCGATATGTCAAATTCAAAATTTTCTGGGCCTGAGTATGAGATGTCCTGGAAATATGGGGAATTCACCAATTATTATCTGCTATTGTCACAATGTTTGCAGTATTTTGTTCTAGGAAATTATCAAATGTAAACAAACATCGCCAAAAAATGTGTCATAATTTTTATTCTACTGATAAATAAAGAGGCCATCAGATGCCTAGAAATTGTTGGTATATAAATGGTCATTTAATAGAACTATTAATTTCACGATGACTCCAGGATTTCGATAATGTCACTTTAACTTGTGGTTCAGTGGGTCAATGCCATGGTTTGTGGTATGTCCTTGACCAATTGAAAAGCGGTGTGTTTGCATGATTCAGTGAATATTTATAAAAATCATTGTTTTAAATATATTGTGTATTTCCTCTACTCTGTATACAAACACTGGTCTACATCTATGCTCTCCCATATCAGCTGATCAGCACTGGTTGTGTTTACTTGTGACTAATGAGTGCCTCTAAGGGCTTAAGTTACTTCTGAAATTCTAAAAATGTCCATTATCATGAAAGTCTCCCAATTGTCTGAATTAATTTTGTTCCGTTGTCTCTGGAAGTCCTCAAGCTAAAATTCTTTAATCTTAATTTTAAATGTTACACTCATTTGAGAGTTAGCTAAGTATTTGCTCTGTCCCCCTTCTATCCTAATAAACCTACCAAGTGCGTAAATACAGGACGTAAAGCCCAAAACTTCACTCTAAATACACTTGTTTCAATTGATGTCTGGGATGAGACTTAGTAATTTGCACTAATACGATAATCCTCTCTTCTTGATCCACCTCCATGTGTTTAAAACAAGAAAACTGTCAAAATGTGGATTACTTTAGACAGTTTGCAACAGTTTTCTGCAATTGCAACTTGCGGTATTTGTGAGCCACAGTGAGTATTGGTGATTGCTTGATTTGCACATTTGCATTGTCTCTTGTCTGTTTCCAATTGATTAGTTGATCAGTCTTTGCTGTCCTCAGCTCAGGCTTCTGACTATATCAGTGGTATTTGGCTGACAATGAATATCTTGATGTTGTTTGAAGGTTTTCTGAGTCACAAAGCCGTGTACTTCAAGGTATTGTGTATGTTTCTCTCGGAAGTCTTCCTTGTATCAGTGCAGTGAAGTGCTCTTTCGAGTTGCACTGGGTGTTTGCCGTCTTTCTGCTTTTGGTCTTTGATTTTCATGATGAAGTTTTAATTTCTAGGCCTAATGGAAGTCAACTGTATTAACTGACAATAGATGAGCTTTATCAAAGCTCTAAATCTAATCAAAAGTATTATTGTTTTGGGTAAAAAATATGAAAAGGAATATCTTGACACTTAAAAAATTGTTGCCGGCACTGTTGGCTAATGTATACATGTTTCTAGGCCCGGAGTACATCTTCTATATGTTTTTATTGGTTCGGGTTACACTGGAGGGTCACTGATGCAATGTATTTGGAAATGGTTCAGTAATTTGATACATTGTAGGTCTTGTTGTCTCAGACCAATCAGCTGATCAGCTGCTAATATTAGCAGCTAGCAACTTAGCATGAGCGTAGAAGTGTCTTGGTTTCCCTGCCTGTCACTTACTGAAAATTGGAAATTCAGTGCAGTCTAAAGGATTATGGACATTGCCAAATCCAGATGGAGCTTACTGGACCACAGATGCACAATTGTTTTGGCTTTGATTGGTGTCAGTACTGTAAGTTTTCATTGAATAATGATCAATGATTCAGTGTTTAAATTGTACCCTGAAGTAGAATGATAATATCCATTGATATACTTGTTTTATGTGGATAGATAGATAGATAGATAGATAGATAGATAGATAGATAGATAGATAGATAGATAGATAGATAGATAGATAGATAGATATATAGATATGGTAAGTGCAGCCCTCTAAGCCCAGTTCTGGTCGCTCACGAGTACTGATTCATGCGTTCACTGTAGTCTGTTATTATCTGATAATATCTTTGACAATATCTTTGACAATATCTTTGACAATATCTTTGACAATTTTGTGATGTTTTCTGAATTTCATTATTTTCTGTTCTAGACGCCAGTGGGCCCTCGCCCCAAAGGGCCGAGAAATCTTGCTCCGGCGACGACTACCTCTGGTGGTATGAAGACGCCCCTTCAGAAGAAGAACACTTTCTTGGCTCAGCTGCTGACACAAGGTATTTCTCTACAAAGACCTCGTGCCGATCATGCATGTCAAAATTTTATTGTATCATTTCTTGTAATCAGTGATACTTTCAGACGTCATGAAAAAATTCTTGCCATATATCTCGTGTATTCTCAGAAAAATCAGAATAGATACTTAAATAGTTTATTAAAAAAATCTGAATTTTTGGCTCACAAATTTGGCTCTATTCAGTTGTATTGCAGATCAACATATTTCTTTCGCTCTCAACTGCACTTAACTTGGTATTTACACGTAGAAAAGTTTAATTTGAATTTGGTATTTTTAAAAGAAATACATTTAAACTTGTAACAAAAATTATTGTAACTGAAATAATTAATCAGTAGGTGAAACAGAAGTAAATTGTTCTTTGTGTCTGTTTTCTCTGTTTTTACTTGTCTTGTGCATGGCAAATGTTTGCGAAAAGTTGTAACGGAGCAGGTCTTTATGCATCTTAAATGTGTGTGTTTTATTGCTATGGCAAGTAACTTGTTGTCCAGATTTGATATATATTAAATCTTCCAATTATAAGTGTGAGACACATACTTTTGTGTGGCTGTAGTCCTCTCACCTGTAGTACATTAGTTTATCAAGCATCCGTGGAAGGTATGTAAGTCAGGTTCCATGTTGTAAAATATTGTGAGCAAGCATAACCGGAATATCACATACATTATAAGTTCAGCAGGCTGCTTGATTCGGTTCCAGGTAATGGCAGTCCAGGTGCCATTAAGACGGAGCAGCTGGGAGGTGCTATGTCCCCTTGCAACTCTACCAACAACAACGCCAAGATGGGCAATCACCAGGTAGTAAACGCTACAACCACGAATTACACCCCTATCCGTCCTGCCCCAATCACCACAGCTAATGTTTCCGAACTGTTGGGCAAGGCTCTGCTATCTAATCAGCTACTGGGCTTCACTACTGTAAGTCCAACGCTTCATTAAGGTCTCTAAGCCGCTAAGCATAATCTTCTCTTTGCGCTCTCTTGCTCTTTTCATTCTTTTCTCTCTTGAAGTCTTTTTTCTCTCTCTCAGAAACTACATCTGTTTGCTGGCTACGTATTTGTTCTCTATTGCATTTGTGTCCATGACTTTCAACTTGAATCCATGGCCATGTGAATGCAAAAGATGGACAAAATTTAAAGAGCTTTCAAAAAACAGACTTAATGCGATAACTGGTGAACCTTATTAGTTATAAAACTTAACCTGATAACTGCTAGGCTCTTAAGATGCAATAACTCGGCTTGTAAGTCAGGTTCTTTAGTTGTTATATCAATGCTATGACATATTATTAGACTATGTCCCTTCATGGATAAGAAGTAAGGTGAGCTAAATACTGAATAAGTAAGTGCATTAGTTTAACGAACCCATACTATAAGAACTAAGATTATGTTATCGCACATATTTCATCAATATTCATCAATAACTCTTTCTTAGTCATAAATACTAAGCTTGATACTAAGTTGATAGTTAAACCAGACTGTTAATCTTAGTCACATGACTGGGCTTTCCCCAACAGTAACTGTTGCAACTGTCAGAATCTGCGTGAATTAGTTTCAGATAGAGGCTGACCCCGTTTGCAGGGTGCAGAGGAGTCATGAGATATGTTTTGTCTGGCTGTGCTATGGTTTTATGCTATACAATAAAACAACAGTTGTGAACCATTTTTTGTCTATTTTTTAATTAATTAGCTTTGAAAAAAAAGGCTACCAATCTGTCTAGATTCACGCCAACATGTGTGATTTATGGTACTTCAACTTGAGTTCCAGATTCAAACCTATATTTCTTTGTATTCCTGATACCATCTTGCTAACAACAGGAATTATGTTGGTAGTGCCTGTCTGTAGGACTTTGTTTTGACTGGGGTTTTTGCACCATCAAAAGATATCAAAGATAGTATGATTATTTTCGTATCGCTGTTCTTAATATATCATTTTTTAGGACATTATCAATATCATTATCATTAACAAGGGGCTAAGGTTTTTTGAGAAAAACTAGTGCAGTGCTCACTGCTCAGTCATTATTTAGCACAATGTAAACATCTGTATAAAATTTATCAATACTAGTTTTTAAATAATAGAAATTTTTCTGCTTAACTCTTAACTTGTAGATTAGTTTTAAGTTGCTGCGCATTAAGACATAGCTATGCTCTTTTAAGCAAAGGTCCCTTTAGTCGAATAAACTTGGGGTGAGTTAGTGATGACTGTGAATATTTTATTGTTTATAAAATGTTATTTTTTGTCTGTAATAAAGGTCTTATGGACGGCAATAAAATTATTATTCGACCTAAAACCCATTGTCCTCTGTTGCATCTTGTTGAGTGTAGAGATTCTCGATCTCTGGATTCACATACTCGACAAGTTTTTCCTTCAGGAGATGCTGTATAATTCTAAACAGAATTTTTGACGGTAGACGTTGTCAAAATTATACAGTATCTCCTATCAGAGGGTGAAATTCATCATAGACTTTTTTTTTGCAGTCCATTTATTCATATTAATTTGTTGGAAGGTATTGCATCACCTTCCAACAAAATGGCTCTTATCACAATATCTAATGAGTTTCGAAGTGTTTGAGATTCTCCTACAACATGTACAACATTAGTCTTGTCATTCTCTTTTAGCAGTCCAGTTCTCCAGTGCCTGATTTCCAGAATAACTTGCTGTTGGCAAATGCCGACCCTGTGGGTTCTTCTTCCCAAAAGCCCATAGAGGTGATGCAGACCTCGCCCATGAATGGTGAGTGTTGGGTATTTTAAAGTAATATACTGTGAAATAGAAATGTTGTAGGTTGCATCATTGTACATTCTGTTAAAAGTTGCCTTCAGTTGACCTTCTGTGGTCATAATCTACACTGCCATGATGAAGTTTCGGAAAAAATGCTCACGGCTGTCGTTGTTGATCTTTTTCCCCAACTTTTTGTTAGTAGTGTGAGTAGTACTAAGTACATTAAAGCCACTAGGTTACAGCATTTATTTTAAAAAACGAAGAAGAAAAAGTGTGGTTTATTTGTATAATCTTGATAGATAATCTAAAACCAGCTTTATGAATGTTATATCAATATCAGTGTCAATTGTGATTAAAAATACAAAGTCACAATTCAAATTTTATGACCATGTATATGATCCCATGAATGTTGTTATCAATGTTCAGAGATGGGATAATTTTGATTAATTTGTTTGTAATAAAAGATGGTATTTGCTTGTATATACAAGTTTTTGCCTTACAAATCCTCTCCTTTTCCAGATTGGAATGATGCTAGTAAAGGTGGAAACTCTGCTCCGGCCAGTCCTTCCACTTCTGGTCCTTTGAGTCCTGCTGTGTCCGTTCCGAGTCCTGCATCTGATGGGGGAAATGTAAGTATCTCTTTGTCGAAGTTTCTGATTTACAAAACTGGTGATGTTCATATTTTGATGATTGTCTGAAATTTATAAACAAGGGGCGGGGAGGACTTTCTGATTACTTTGTGATTGCTCCATTCCTTATGATTCTGTCAAGAACCACCACATTTTCCCTACTGGGAATTTATTGGTGTCAGCTATGTTCCACTTAGAATAAATTGTGCTTGGGTTTTCACCATATTGAATAACACTATCTTCTCTTGAACTTCAATGTAAACTATATATATATGACTACATCATTAATTCATTCATAATTTTTGAGGTACGTAGAAGTTTTAGTTCTTGACATCCAATGGTTGCATAGTTTAAAAGTAAAAGTAACTAAGACGTTTTTACAACGAGGTAATCGTTGTGTTGCAGAGGCACATGGCCAAAACTTGCATTTGCCCACACGGCTGCATACAATCTTTGTCCTAGCACAACTCATCGCATGTCGCACCTGCTGCTGTCAAACTACACATGTTGCTTTATTTCTGCCTAATTTCGGGAATGACATAAGTTCAGTCATGTGCATTTCTGAAATCCACACGAAACGATGCTTTGAAATAAACCTTTTTAACATGTGTTCTCCAAGTTATTGCTACCAAGAATCTCATGTACACTGTCAAAAATTACTGGAATTATTTTCTCAAAACTATCTTTGACTTCTAAATATCTTACATTATTTCTTCTACATGCTCCAAAATAGTGATGTCAGTGTCAATAAAATCTTCAGACCTGTCAGAATCTGAAGAATCTGTTAAATAATCCTTTTCACCAGACATTCTGCGTGTTGCTCTTACTCTCTTTTTTAGAATTTATTGTAGGAGGGCCCAATATCCAGTTACTGACAAAATGACCAGCAGAGGGATCTGCAAGTACTAAATAGCTTAAACATGCTCCTGCAGGCCTATCAGTCACCATGTATCCAGTATATGTAATCTCAAGACAGACTGTATAAGCTGTCAGTTCAGAAAGACTACTGAAATGTGGATCTCCACCTTAGGCTATGTGAACAGTCACAGTAAACAAGAACAAGTATGTTTTTACAGCAAATCCTTCACAGTGCACATGCTTATCTGTCATGTGTCATGATGTGGGAACACAAACCAATGAATTGTCAATCTGAGGTGCCAGTGACATTGCACATGTGTTCTTGAGCTGTGGAGAGTTGGGTAAAAATACCCTTCAAATCCTGTTAAGCATGACCTGTCAACACTGAGATAAGAGGTTGCATGGTGCAGTTTGTTTTGTTTAAGGCCCCATTGTTTAGAACAAGTCAGGAAAAATAATTACCACAGACAATAAAAAAAGAGCAGTGCATTATTATTGCTTGCAAAAACACTTTAAACAGTTCAAATGGGAAGTATTCAGCCTCCTTTGAAGTAACAGAGCAGAGGTGATGCATAGATCTGCAATTCTGCATCCATGGACCTATGTACCAAATGAATCATTCAATGAGTTGTCACAAGACACAATGCAGCCTGGTAAATTTTAACAAGTCTGCAAAATCTTCATACTTTCTCCACTTCATTCATGGTCCCTAGTGAACAAAATTCTTGGCCGTCATGAAAAACAACTGCTAGCACATTTTATAATGGTTTCAGGGTAAATCGCCCAAATTAAAGTGCATTCTGGGACTTTTGGTGATGTCTTTACTTCATGTGTATTGCACTCCCAGCCATGCCGGGATACTGGAGTTGTCTGTCGCACTTTGCAACCGAGTTGTTTACGTGCTTGCACGGTATTTTATTTTTTCATTTTATCCTGTATTTGCAGACGCCCATCAAACCATTCAGACCAAAGAATGATGTGGAGAGAAAGCTGTACAATGAGCACAGAAGGGCGTCCCACATCACGGCCGAGCAGAAGCGCCGGTGTAACATACGGGTAGGTGCAATCTCTAAGGTAAAAGAAATCACTGATTATTTAGTAGTTTAGTGCACAGATTAACTCTTTATGAATCAGTATAGTGATATTTTGAAATTCTTTTTATTTTGCTTCTCATATTTGGATCAGTTTTTCTGCTCAATAAAGATCTAAAATTATATTGCTTCACAATTTATCTTTTGTCAAATTGTCATTAACTATTATTGATTAAATTAAACATTAGCAATGAGTAATTTTTGCACTGAATTAACACAGGTATCCTTTTGTTCTTGTGGATGTTGAATTATTGTTCTTGAATTGCAAGTCGCATACATGATATAGTTATACTAATGATTTTTTGTTTGTTCAATTTAAGGTTGGGTTTGAAACGCTTCATCAAATTGTTCCTGCGTTGTCTCAGAATCCTAATACCAAGATCAGCAAGGCGGCCACGCTTCAGAAAAGTAAGTTTGCTTACCTAGTGTTTGTCTGTTTACTAAATTTTCTAAATTGTTAATTGAACTTGATGACTGACCCGAGTGACCGTAATGTCTTGTTCTCTCCTCCAGCTGCTGATTATTTGGGCAAACTGAAGGTCGAGAGATCCCAGATGCAAGATGAACAAGAAGTCCTTCGAAAAGAAATTGATTCCTTAAATGCTGCTATAAGGTAACGAAATCTTGCTGATGTTCCAGCTAGTCTGATGCCATAGATAGTGGCATTTGCCTTGTGCAAATCACCTTTGTTTCAGTATGAAATAATCTCTCATAGATATTGTCTATTGAATGTTAATATGTAAACATTGAACAAAAATTGAATGTTAATATGTAAACATTGAACAAAAATAAATTATCTCCGTCTGTCTAATTTCGGCCGCTTCTGGATCTGTAACTGTACACAAACAAAACAAGTAGCTGATACAGGCTCAATGTCCCAGATATCCCAGCTTACTACTTTCTCCTGTGGTACTGCAGACAGTTGTATTTTAAACTGTGTTTTGAATTCTTTCAGTGTCTGCCAAAGTCAGCTTCCAGCAACTGGGGTACCCGTCACCAGACAGCGGTTTGACCAGATGCGAGAGATGTTCGATGAATACGTGAGAAACCGAACTCTGCAGAATTGGAAATTCTGGATTGTATCCTTTTTGATTTGTCGTTTAATGATATTTGGTTAATGCTCTGTTTTTGTTGTTTTTTACTGTGGATGTACTACAGTTTGTCTCACAACGTGCGAACTGGTGTTTGGTTTAATTCCTCCTCATCTACAGGTCACGCAGTAGAAATACACATACTTGCGGATAGAAGAGCCTATTAGCAATTTATTTATCACATTTTTGTGATGTTTTGGTGCCTTTTTGGCAGATTTTTGACAACAGCCTTGCCTTCCTGAAATGAGACAGACTGTAGTGACATGGTTTTGTACTAGTCTTTTGAGAATAAACTGGGTGTCTCTATGCCTTTGATAAATCAAAAATTGTGATTCTAAATTTCTAATAATTCCTCTGACTTTATCCATACCAAATATTAGTGATGGATAAAGTAGATAATTATTCAAGATTTTCAAACAGATTTGTAAAATTATTGTTTTGATTTGTGATCCTTGACCACCTCACAGTTCAGTATAATCATCCGACCTCTGTTTGATACCTACAACAACTCGGTCTCAACTGCTAGCATGGACGAGTTGTGGCGTACAGTCCTAGCGTGGCTCGACCAGAATTGTTCTTTGGTAGCCCTCAGACCTGGTAAGTGGTTTTAACATTTAAAATGTACAAATTTCCTATAAATCGAGAAGTTTATGCACATTTTAGTTACTTTTTATCCTAACTCATTGGATAAGTGTAAAAATTATGCAATATTTTCAAAATCCTCAATCATGATGATGACCATTTTGAGTCTTGAGACATATTTCCCCAGGTTTTGATTCTAAAGCGAGTCGAATGATTGTTAATCCAAAATCAAATCAAATCATTTGAATCTCCTTGATTAAATTTAACCCAGGTTTTCCCTTCTTTTACATGTTCTGTCACCGTTTAATCTTCACACATACAGAGTACTTAAAATAATCAAGTTGTATCCGGGTATGTCTTTGCGATTTATACAAGTTTTATATGCATTGTCATTTCTCTTTTCCCTCCAGGTGTATTAAATTCATTACGTACCTTGAGTATTTCGACATCGATCCTGTCGGACCCATCAAAAGTACCAGAGCAGGCCACGGCGGCCGTTTCCAGAGGACGTTTGCCACCGCAGGGCGGTCAATCTTCTCAGTGAATCTGATTTCTTTTGGATTAATTCATTTGATGAGTCATTTGGATAAAACTGGCTTATTGTGTCTTTTGTGAAATACGTTTTGTGAAATGCGCTTGTGTGTGCTGTGGACTGATAACGCACAAGTGGACAGTTGTTGAGTTGTTGTTGGTCGTGCCAAGAAGATAGACGTTTGCTTTGCGCCAAGAAGAGTTTGATGGATGTTCATTTCGTACGAGAAGAATCAGAAGATGAATGTTCGATTTGTAACAAGAGACACTCGTTCAATTTGCCCGATAGCCAGCTCAGGTCTCATATACTTCAGTTGTAAATAGAAATTGTGAAATTGCAATGGTCAAGATGTGTAATCAAAACGAGATGCTGATTCGTATTGCTTGATACTGGAAAGTCATAAGTTGTTAATGAGCCTGAAATAGTAATATCTATCACCAATATGCAATGCACATATGGCTTTACATTGTGGTCTGTTGCACACACATCATCTGAGTCAAGAGACATTGCACAACATGATACAGTGAACAAAATCTGTTCAATTACTCCCTACTTTGCAACAACACACATCTGTTCAGTGAGTGTAGTGTCACTGCTATGCTGTTCAACAATGCTGATCTGTTAGATCGAGAGGCCTCTCAATCATTGCCGAAATGGAGTCTTAAGTATATTAGTTCCTCTTTTGGAAATCCTGTGGTCAGGTCAAATTGATGTACTGATACACCAAGGGGTTTTTGTACGATGCTAAATTGTCCATTCAAGCAGAAAAATATTGATTGTTACAGTAAAACACCAATGTTGTGCAAGATATAGAAGTTATGAGCAGCTTTGAGGCTGTCAGGCCTTTTGAGAGATTTTCAAATGTCAATAGGTGTCAAATATTAATGCTTTGTTCGATGTTTTCAAATTAAAGGGCATTACATTGTTGTATTGAAACTCTTGAGACTGCAACTCTATTGTGAAGGCATGCGCCATGTGTTGCTATTGGGGAGTGTGAAATGTTTGGAAAAGATTGTCTGACTTACTGTATAAGTAATGAGAAGTTGAAATAAGGACTGATGCAAAGATAATGCAATTCAAATATCTGCGCTGGCCTTGATTGTTGGTCACGCCATTGAATGCTTTGTTGTTGTTGTGTTCTCATATTGAGACCTTTACCGAATAAATACAATTACCTGTACCGTTTTTGAATTGCATGTTTTTCATGGTATTGTCACACATTTATCTTGCCACATCCTCAGATTTTGTAAACTATTCCTATCCTTATTGCAAATGCTTGGTTGTCATATATATTGCCACCATACTGTCTTGTAACTGTAGGGGTCTACATGGGTTCTTATTAGTGTTATCAGATTTTAAGAGCTCTGTCAGTTTTCGTGAGTGATTCAACTACAAGTAGATCAGAGCAGAGGATCTGTGTCACAATATTTTTGCCCACGTAGATTCCTGTCTTTCCTTTTTACAGTAAAGCCACACTTTAAGAAACTTCAATATTATCTAATCTTAGGGTGATTTTGACGTGAAGACGTAGTACAACTTAGCATTGTGCAGCATGCAAACTTAAGAGCCAAATTCATATATTTATACCAAGGCTTGTGCCCACTCAGAATATTTCAAGTTGTTGTAAGTGTGGCTTTACTGCGTTTCCAAGTCACAGCTTTAACTATACATGTATAACTAACAGGTATATATGTGTTGTCGTCAATTATGTTATGATTTTGTCAGCATGATTCAATACTGATGGAAGGAATACCAAATTATTTGTCTTTTTCACAGACGGACATGAATATCTGATACTCAGAATGTTTTATATATATATGTGGATATCTGGTGCTAGCAATGGTACAATGATAGTCTTTAAGTGTTTAGTTGAAAATATAAAGAGAAATTGGTGAGATGGAAGGTTCATGGGACGAATATGGAAAGGATGGAAGATTTTCGTTTTAATTGAAATTTTATTGTTGGCAACTTATCAATAGCAGTGATTCTCAATGTACAGTGTGATTGTGCATATTTTGAATGTGTTTTGCTCAAATTGACTTTTTCCGAGTGTATTTTCGACTAAGAACACAGTGTATACTCCTTTGAAATAATTCAGTATGAATCTGTTTTGAATCTGTAGGGATTGAAATTAATTTAGTTGTGTGAAGACCGACTTTCAGGAATTGCAATTAATAGGCCTATCTTGAATAATGCACTTTAAAAATCTAGAGAGTCGTAAAAATATTTGGACCTGAAATAGTTCTAGCAGACTCACAAAAATTTCAAACCTTCTTGATATCATGAGTACTCAAAAATGAAGGTTAATTTGCATGAAATTTTGATACTGGCCGCTACATGTATATCAAATTTGAGTAAACTGTTGATGTGATGAAATTGTCCATAAATTTCCCCCTTGGTGCCATATAGTAGTGAGTAGCCGAAAAGGTTGGGAGGGGGCAGGTAGTTGAGAAGGTGGAGTGGGGGGGGGGGGGGATAGCAGTTAGGTATTGTTAGGGAGAGTGAATGGGTCTTTTCCTCTAGTGAGATCTTAGTATAAGTAATTAAATTAGTGAGAATAAGGGAAATTGGGAGTATTTTTATTGAATGAAAGATTTGTCAATAGAAGTTAGAGAGTGACGTAGTTGTCTAAGTTGGTTGTGATTGGACCCTAATATGATTTAAATGGGGTTGGCTATGATATCAAAATTTAGATCCAGGATTGACAATGAGCTCTTGGTAGCTCAAATATATAAGAATAGACTATTTAAATGGAATATTTTGCATAATAGCTATCATTACAGTTATTTAATGTCCTTATTTAACAGACCTGCCGCTGAAGTAGCTGAGTGACCTGTGGGTTTTCGTTGCTTCTTGAGTACGTTTGATTTGTGCACGTCCCGACACTTATCTCGGATGTGAGGGTTTTGTTTTGTACAAAGATTTATTTTGCCTGTCGTTACAATTGTTGTTAAGTTTTGTTTCAGTGCACTGGTCATGCTCTTCTTCTCTCGTTGTAATTGTAGATTGTTTTGTAGCCTCCTAGTCGTCCGCGGCGTGCGTCTCCCTCTGATCTGTGGCCGCAGATTCTTGCCGGAGCAATGCCGCCGTGTTTGATATAGTGACTCTTTAATCAGGTTGCATGCCGGGTGCCTTTATCACTTGGTGTTCAGTAAATTTAGTATCTGTGGTGTCCTGGAACTGAAAGTTTAACTGAAAGTTTAACTGAAAGTAGACCGTCACGGTCACTTTAACAGCGTAGCAGCTATAGTATGATATTGGAAGGGAAGAACTTTTGAACGGAAATGTTTCTCTCATATTTGAGCATGCTGTGTTCCACGCGGGCCCCACAAATACTGTGTGAAGTGTATTAATATGAGAAGCAGGGAATTCTATGGTATCTTGTTAATACTAATATCTTCATGTGATACCTTGTAATATAGTATAAATATATAGATATTTGATATTCATGTAAATATTTTTCAGCATTGTGTAATGTAACAAGTTATTGTAAGAGATTTAGTTGTTTCTTTCCTGAATTCGAAGTCCCAAAAAAGTGTTCTTCTGTTTGAAAAGTGTAAAAATTCTCGCGTTCCTTTCCGCTAAACATGATAAAGCAACAGTATTTGCATATATAATGTTGTGTTTATTGTTTAAAGTAGATGACCTTTTATAATGTAAATCTCCCGAAATAATTTGATGACCGTTACTGTAAAATTATGCTACATGTTTTCATATTCGAAGTTCTATGCTTACTGGACATTTCATTGTATTACTATTTGACCTGTTGAAAGAGTTCACTGGTTAATTGAATTAACATGTTGTGGACGAAAATATTAAATAATTTAGTTTAAAAACGTTTGTCGTTTGTATTTTATCCCCAAACAAGTGTGTTCTGCGGAAAGAAAAAAAATGAATTTTTTCGCATGTTAACAAATTTAAATGTGTGCAAATGTCATCTGGGCAGTGCCCCGGCAGCCGTTACAATGTGTCTCTCAATCTGTACGCTCTCAGCAGGTTGTGCGTAGGTCTTAATGGAAAGTACAGGTGCTGACACATTGTGGGAATAAAATCTAATCACAGCAGAGCATTGAGTGGGTGTGTTGTCTCACTGTTCAGCTGTTCCCACTCTAGTATTAAAAAAATTCAGGATTCTGGAATCATTGGATAGCAAAATATGTTGATGACTGTTATTGCTAAGACAATTTAGATATTCTAGGGCCAAAAAGCTTCAACGTATTCAGAATCGTGCTGCTCGGCTAATTTTGCTGACTTCCCCAATTGAATGTATGAACGTAACACCACTTCTTCGCAAACTTAGCTGGCTCCCGGTAGAGTTACGAATCACTTTCAAAATATGTGTCCTGGTGTTTAAATGCCTGAATGGAATGGCTCCGAAATACCTTGAAGACCTGGTACAACTTTATAAACGTGACAAGAGGTTACGCCAACCACTGATGAATGATCTGCACAAATGGCCAAGTCGGAGAAGAGTAGGAAGATCATCATTCCAAGTATCGGCCCCCTCATTCTGGAACCAACTGCCTGCGGAAATTAAGTTGGAACGTGACCTGCTCAAGTTCAGGAAAAAGTTGAAGACCCGTTTCTGGCGACTCCATTTTGATTGATGGACTGTAGATTTTAATTGACGATTTTAGTTTAATGACAATGTCATTTTTAATTTGTTTTATTACTATCAGGGGCGGCGGAGCTGGGGGGGCACTGGGGGCACGTGCCCCCCCCCACTTTTGGGCCCAAAAATACATAAAATGCCCCTTTTTCTCCTTGAAATTACCGTAGACAAGGTGCCCCGGAGCCCGGTGCCCCCCCACTTTTCGAAGCGTTCCGCCACCTCTGATTACTATTGTAAAATTCTATTTATTTCATATTTTATTTCATTTATTTTATTATTGTGAGCGCACTGAAAGCCCAGCTGATTTTGCGCTAATAAGCATCATAATAATAATAATAATAATAAAAAATAAAGATTGTGGTTGTTTCTAGCTGTGACATCTTTGTAGAGGGTGCTGTGTTGCAGTATGGTCTGTTCCTGCAATGGGTCTGCGCCCATGAAACTATGTGAGCTCCCATCATTATGGGTCAATAAGTCTTTAATTATTTTTCAATTTTAACTCAACATTTTGACAAAAGAAGAAATTAAATGCTTGTAAAGAGAACTTCCAAAAGGCATATAATATATATAATTCGTGTCATTTTTCTGCAATAATTGTACAGGAATATTATACTTACGCAAAGTCAGCATTGTCTGGCATGAGTTATCTTTTGCAACTTGCATCTTGTGTGTATTTGAATAATTTTCATCATGTGAGACCATTCGACATTCGTCTTGGGGAAAACAACAGAAATGTATGCGGTGCAGACCATCTGACCATGCATAGGGTAGAACATCTTCTGGGAATGTGTCGAAACTATTTGGAACAACTGCAGAGGGAAGTCTGAACTTGTTTCCTTGTTTGTCTATGAGATGGTGATTCTTGTTGTCATAAGCCTACCAGCAGACGCCGAGTCAGCAATTGATTGAAGGGAGAAAACGGATATTGCTTTGGGCGAGGGAAAAATCATGTCCTATTTGTCTGGCGGGAAGTTGTCTGGACTGATAGCCACTGGTGCAATGGAATTTTGTAGTCCATGCCATTCTGTTTCTGAGTGTCTCCAGGCAGTGACAGACTGACAGGTTGAAGCTTTTCATTATGAGGTGTCTGGCATAGCTTCGTATAGAGCCGTATGGGTCCTTGGTATGTCTGGCTTACACATGGGCGTAATTTGGTGGGGGACGGGGGGGGACATGTCCCCCCCACATTTTTGACCCTGGGGGACATAATATGAAATGTCCCCCCACTTTTTTGTGTGAAAATAAAAAAAAGTTGTAATGGCCCTTGGATTCAATTTGATAGGCAGCAGTTCTAAAAGACATGTCCCAACTTTCTGCTTGGGCAAGCTACCATGCCATACAAAACTTTAAACTTCATGAATGTGAAAAAGCCCGATTGACTTGACACATTTGCCGCAAAAATTACAGTGGATGATGTGGTAAAAGTGAAAACCATGTATAATGACTCCATATTGCTAAATCATACTCCTGGTGTCAAATATCCACAGAGCAGGTGTTGCCAAATGGTTAAGGCGGTTATAAGGATGTTGCAGCATTGCTGCTTGCTTGCATGGTTTTGCCTCTGTGAAAAGTAGCCTATACGCCATGTTAAAATTGTTAGATAATACAGGTCCGGGGTCAAGTTTCGTCCGCTGCACTGTATGTTACAAATTATTTCCAGTTTGTCTGAGGAGTTGTAGTTGTAATTGGATAGACCTGCATGGTGAAGCTGGTGCTCACTGCTATAGATCCCCTACAAGGTAGGTAAGAAATTTGGTCAGAGAAGTCAATGAGGATTGTAGCAGTGATTGATGTGGAGTGACTGCGCCCACCTCTTTGGAGAGTAGATCGTCTTTTGCATAATCTTGGGGCATCAGGTGCAGCAAATGTTGACAGGAGGACATCATCAGCTTTGTTGTAGGATGCTGAGCTTATCCTGGCACTATATTCATTGTTCGGTGCACCTGGATGAGTGGAGGGGGTTGAGAATATGGTGACAACCGGAAGTGACAGGTTCACAGTTCAACCAAGCCAGTAAAACTTCACTGTTAGAAATTTCAGTACAATCAATGGTTTTATTCCGTAATTTACACGGTCAAACGGCCGTGATCATGAAACTGTAGAAATTACAGCTTTCTTGTTGTTATTATAACGTGTTTTATGAATTCACTGTTTAAAAACTGTAACTGAAGACTTAGCCTTGTTTTGTTTTCTGTGCCCTTAAAGAAGCTTTATTGGCAATGCCTTAAGGTGTTTTAACTTAAGAGCAGTCATTTAATCTCTGGAAGCAGGACTGATGAGACACAAGGTAAGATTACTATTATTTCTTCATTTAGCATTCATGATAATGCTAAATTATATCTAATTGCCTATTATTTCATGACTACTGTAATGGTTGTATTGAGGTAATAAAATGGTATGGTTCCATAGCCGTACCGGAGGGGGGGGGGCAGGGGGGCTGGAGATTGCCCCCCAAAAGTTTGGGAAACGGTAAGATCGGGTAAAACGGCTAAAAAATTTGGGCAGATGATTAAATTAAAAATATTGAAAATTAATAGTTTCCAGGTAATTTCATTTGAAATTGCACTAAATTTAAATCTTTAAATTCGGGCAAATGTCGCTCGCCCCGCCCCCAAAAAATTGCGTGCCCGGTACGTCTATGTATGGTTCCACAACCCACAATATTTTTTGTGAGAGATATTCCTTGATGAGGATGAATGGGGCTTTATGTCCTCTATTTATGCACTAGTCTTGATAGGTTAATTAGCACAGGAGTAGGACAAGTGGCTCTGCAAGAGCTGAAGTTGAACCCTGGACCCATTGATTGCCAGCCCAACACTCTACCACTGAGCTAATCCTCCCCCCTCCTTAACGAGGGGGAGGGTTGGTCTAGTGTTAACGTGCTGGGCTGCCAATCACTTGGTCCAGGGTTCGAATCCAGCTCCTGCTGGTCATCCTGGCCTATGTTGGACGGCTGTTTCAATCATCCTTCGTCTCATTGCCGTGGCCTCCCTGTTCTTATTGGCCTACCAAGTGCATAAATACATGTCGAAAATCCCCAATCATCCATTCACCCCCTCCTTAATGGACTCATTTATTAATCAGTATGAATAAATTATCATCACCCTGGAGACTAGAACAACCCAAATGTTACATTCTAATTTGTCTACAATGTTTAAATATTAATAGGCCTACTATGTAAAAATATTTTTATTTTATTTTTTTTCTCGCACCATTTATTATTTATTTAAATAATTTATTTGTCATTATTTTTACGTTTTACATGTGATTATATTTTTCACAACTATCAATATGATTGTAAAATAGCTTTGCAGGGAAAGTGTCACTTAAGGACTTTGGTCTGGGTTTCATTGGTCATGTTTGCAGACTTAAGACTTAAGCACCGAAGGCAATCAACTCAATAGCAAATTATCAACAACAAGCTTCTAAGCCTATAGAAGTTAAAGAGTGTTGTCTAATTTTCAGATTCAAGACAGAGGCTGATTGGATGAAGTTCATGTGTGTGTTAATTGTGCAATGCTAGTTCATGGAGAGGCCTTTCATGATTGTGTTTCTTCAGGTCTTTGAAGCTGTCAACTCTTCCAAGGTTAGTGGCACAACAACATTTTTATGTCTGCTCTCCTTTCCTCCAAATAATTAATGCTCAAAAACTCATAGTTATATACTATGTCTGCCCTCAACTAGTGAAACATAGCAAAGTAATTTGTTAGTAATCACTGGGGTTTGCAATATTTCACATAATTATAATATTTGCATTAATTTCCAAATGTAATTGCATGTTTTGCAATTGTTTAACTTCTAAATTCTCCTGGCTTATTTTGCAAAGCTATAATTATGGATATCCAATGGTTTTTAGCTCATCTATTTTCTTTGTAAATGAAGAGCTATTGTGGTCACTCGATCTTCGGCGTCATCGGCGTTGTCCTGGTTAAGGTTTGTGTAAGTGTCCATTTGTGACCTTAGTTTTCCGCTTATGGTATGAATATGAAATTTGGTGAAGGTGTGGGGATATAGGTAGGCCTATGGATTGGGAACATGTACAGAATTCCAAGGTGGCGGCCATTTTGGCAGCCATCTTTCTTCATTCTTAACTGCCCATTGTGACCTTATGATTTCAAATGCAGTTATGAAATTTGGTACAGGTATGGGCCTGTGGGTATGGATCGGGAGCATGTTGAGAAATCCAAGATGGCAGCCATTTTGTGGTGGCCATTATGTCAGCCATCTTCGTTTTTTGACTGCCCACTCTGCCCTTAATATTTCACTTACAGTTATGAAATTTGGTACAGGTATTGGCCTGTGGGTATGGATCAGGAACATGTTGAAAAATCACAGTTGGGGGCCATTTTGGCAGCCATCTTTCTTCATTTCTTGAACTGCCCATTGTGACCGCAATATTTCGCTTAGAGTTATGAAATTTGTTACAGGTATTTGCCAGTGGGTATCGATCGGGAGTATGTTGAGAAATCCAAGATGGTAGCCATTTTGTGGTGGCCATTTTGGCAGCCATCTTTCTTCATTCTTGAACTGCACATTGTGACCACAATATTTCGCTTAGAGTTATGAAATTTGGTACAGGTATTGGCCTGTGGGCATTGATCGGGAACATGTTGAGAGATCCAAGATGGCAGACGTTTTGTGGTGGCCATTTTGGCAGCCATCATTCTTTATTCTTAACTGCCCATTGTGAACTTATGATTTCTCATGCAGCTATGAAATTTTATACAGGTATGGGCCTGTGGGTATGGATTGGGAGCATGTTGAGAAATCCAAGATGGCAGCCATTTTGTGGTGGTCATTATGGCAGCCATCTTCATTCTGAACTGCCCACTCTGACCTTAATATTTCACTTACAGTTATGAAATTTGGTACAGGTATTGGCCTTTGGGTATGGATCAGGAACATGCTGAGAAATACAAGTGGGGGGGCCATTTTGGCAGCCATCTTTCTTCATTTCTTGAACTGCCCATTGTGACCGTAATATTTCGCTAAGAGTTATGAAATTTGTTACAGGTATTATTAGCCTGTGGGTATCGATCGGGAGTATGTTGAGAAATCCAAGATGGTGGCCATTTTGTGGTGGCCATTTTGTCAGCCATCTTTCTTCATTCTTGAACTGCACATTGTGACCACAATATTTCGCTTAGAGTTATGAAATTTGGTACAGGTATTGGCCTTTGGGAATTGATCGGGAACATGTTGAGAAATCCAAGATGGCAGACGTTTTGTGGTGGCCATTTTGACAGCCATCTTTCTTCATTCTTGAACTGACCATTGTGACATCAGTATTTCACTTACAGTTATGAAAGTTGGTGCAGGACAGGTATTGGCCTCTGGGTATAGATCAGGAACATGCTGAAAAATCTAAGAAGGTGGCCAATTTTTCAGCCATCTTTCATTTCTTGAATTGCCCATTGTGACCTTAATATTTCACTTAGAGTTATAAAATTTGGTACATGTATTGGCCTGTGGGCATTGATCGGGAACATCCAAGATGGCAGCCATTTTGGCAGCAATCTTTCTTCACTTCTTGAACTGCCCATTGTGATCACAATATTTCGCTTTGAGTTATGAAATTTGGTACAGGTATTGGCCTGTGGGTATGAATCAGGAACATGTTGAGAAATTCAAGATGGCCACCAAAATGGTCACTTTAAAATGGCTGATATCCTTGAACTGCCCATTGCGACCTTGCTACTTTGCTTAGAGTTTTGAAAGTAGATACAGTTATTGGCCTGTCACAGTGGGCATGGATCATGAACATGTCAATAAATCCAAGATTGTGGTAATTTTGGCAGCCATATTTCTTCATTCTTTAACTGCCCATTGTAGCCGTAATATAATGCTTAGGGTTATAAAATTAGCTACAGGTATTGGCCTGTGGATGATAATCTGGCACACATTGATAGATTTCACATTGACAGACAAGCGTTTAAACCACTTGCGGTTCTGGTTAAAAAATAACCTTGATTGCTGGAAGTCAATCTCCCCACTAGCATCACCCCCTCCCTCCTACTGTCCGTCACTCTCACTGGTCAATCTTGCCTCCTCTCCCTTGCCCTCTACCTTCACCCTATCCTATGTGCCCTCTGCCTTCACCCTATCCTATGTGTCCTATGCTATCTCCCCTGTCCTCCCCTCAATCTCCATCTTTCCCTCTCCTCTCAATCCCCTTTCCCTTCTTCCTCTTTTCCTTCTTTACATCCAACCATTCTGAAATAACCTTGGTTGCTGGCTGGCAAATCTCTCTCCCTCTCCTCTCCCCCTCTCCCTGCGCCTCTCCCTCCCCTATATCCCCTATCCTATCTCCCCTATCCTATCTCCCCTATCCTATCTCCCCTATCCTATCTCCCCTATCCTATCTCCCCTATCCTATCTCCCCTATCCTATCTCCCCTATCCTGCACCCCTATCCTATCATCCCTATCCTCCTGTCCTCTATGCCCTGTCCTCTCTCCTCCTATCCCTCTCCTGTCTGCCTCTCCTGTCTTCCTCTCCTGTCTTCCTCTCCTCTCTCCCTCTCCTCTCTCCCTCTCCTCTCTCCCTCTCCTCTCTCCCTCTCCTCTCTCCCTCTCCTCTCTCCCTCTCCTCTCTCCCTCTCCGCTTCTCTTCCCTGTTTCATCACCTATTCCCTATCTGCTCTCTCCTTCCTATTCCCTATTCCCTCTCTTTCTACCCCTCCTGCCCACTTTCTCTCCCACCACCTGTCACTCTTTCCCTCTTTCCTCCTTTCCTTTTTTGTTTTTCTCACCTCTCAGTTACAGAAGATGAATGACGTGTAGTTAAATGCAGCTGCTAATGACCTCATAACAGGCCTCTACATTACATTGAAATGAACTGGCAATAAGTCATTGAGTAACTTGTGACCTCATTGATACACAGCTGATAACACATTTTCATACCATTGCAAGTATAGGCTATGAACTCATGCATTCCTTATGACTCATAGGGAATAACATAGTATGGATAGGCTATGAGCTCACAAGGAACATTTCAGTCCAATTCTGTAAGCACTTGACGTCGCCTTATGTAAGTCCAACAATTTTGAAATAATCTTGGTTGCTCACTGGTGAATCTCAATCTTTCTCTTTCTCCTTCATCCCCCTATTCTCTCCTTTTCCCTTCCTTCTTTCCTCTTTTCCTTCTTTTGTTCTCCCACCTCCTTCACTTCCAAACTTCTCCCTCTTTTCTATCACAGTCTGACGTCCCTAAATCCTCTTTCTGTTTTCCTTCGATCTCCTCTTTCCTGCCTTCATATGGGGTGGGGAGAGGGTTGACTTGTAAGCATAAGCAATTAAAGAGTGTTGTCAATTTTCAGATTCGAGACAGAGGCCGATGAAGTACATGCGTCTTGTGCAACACCAGTTGATGAATAAGTCGTGAAATTCATGGATAGGTCTTCCGTGATTGTGTCTTCAGGTCTTTCAAGCTGTCAACTCTTCCAAGGTCAGTGGCACATTGATATCAACAGTAGATTCATGCCAATTTAATGAAATATAGGCAATGACTCTCCAACTAATCGGTGAGGTTTGCATTATTTCACATATATTTGTATTCATTTTAAAAAGTAGTTTTGTGATGGTGTAACTTCCAAATTCTGCTCGCTTAATTTACGAAGTTATGAATATGGACATGCAATGTTTTTAAAAACAGTCTTGAATGCTGCCTCATCAATCTCCCCTCTGGCATCTGTCTACCTCTCCATCTGCAACCCCCTCCCCTTCAACCACTCCCAATCCTATCCCCTTTCCCCTCTGCCACCTGTCCCTCCTTATTCCCTATCCCCCCCCAGCCCCCACCCTCTCCTCTCCTTTCCTTCTTTATTTCTCCTGCCTTTCTGTTGGGGAAGAGCCATTTCGAAATAGGTATAGGTTATTAACCACAAGAGAGGAAATATGTTATTCATCACCCGGGTGCTTTAGATGTAATAAACACATTCCTGATACCATATGGAATAACCCACTAAAGCCACGAGACAATCACTCAGTCGAACTTGAGATAAGTGGACAACAAAGAATA
Organism: Platynereis dumerilii; assembly: GCA_026936325.1. NCBI lineage: Eukaryota > Metazoa > Annelida > Polychaeta > Phyllodocida > Nereididae > Platynereis > Platynereis dumerilii. The sequence goes on along the minus strand of JAPTHN010000002.1, from coordinate 76,048,842 downwards.
TGATTGGGATAAGATTATGTTGCTGGCTGGTCTACCTCTTCTCTCCTCTCTCCATCTCCTCAATCCCTCTCCTCTCTCCCTCTCCTCTCTCCCTCTCCTCTCCTCTCTCCTCTCCTCTCTCCTCTCCTCTCTCCTCTCCTCTCTCCTCTCCTCTCTCCTCTCCTCTCTCCATCTTCTCCTTTCCTCTCCTCTCCCTCTTCTCTCCCTCTCGTCTCTCCCTCTCGTCTCTCCCTCTCGTCTCTCCCTCTCGACTCTTCCTCTCGACTCTTCCTCTTGACTCTTCCTCTCGACTCTTCCTCTTGACTCTTCCTCTTGACTGTCCCTCTCGTCTCTCCCTCTTGACTCTCCCTCTCGACTCTCCCTCTCGACTCTCCCTCTCGTCTCTCCCTCTCGTCTCTCCCTCTCGTCTCTCCATCTAGTCTCTCCCTCTTGACTCTCCCTCTCCTCTCTCCCTCTCCTCTCTCCTTCTCCTCTCTCCCTCTCCTCTCTCCTCCTCTCTCCCTCTCGTCTCTCCCTCTCGTCTCTCCCTCTCGTCTCTCCCTCTCGTCTCTCCCTCTCGTCTCTCCCTCTCGTCTCTCCCTCTCGTCTCTTCTTCTTCCAATAAAGTACAGAAGCCTTGGTTGACTATCGCATACTCTCCCTCTAGACTCTCCCTCTTGACTCTCCCTCTTGACTCTCCCTCTTGACTCTCCCTCTTGACTCTCCCTCTTGTCTCTCCCTCTTGACTCTCCCTCTTGACTCTCCCTCTTGACTCTCCCTCTTGACTCTCCCTCTTGACTCTCCCTCTCGTCGGTGCTACTGTATATATTATGATCCAACAAATTTCTGCATTTTGTTCAGTTTCTTGTGCCTTTCAGCATGATGATGAAACACCACTTGCCCCACTCTAGGAAATTATCTGGCTATGCCACTGCAGTATTGAAATATAACAACATGACAAAACCACGCGAATCAGGGTCACAATCAGGATATTGTTATGTAGTGCTCAAATGGGTAGTTTATTTTTTCACCTGATTTAAATATTATTGGAAAGATTTTTTTCCACAAGACCATTTAAATACAGAACCGTGATGTACCCATGGAGCAACAATGGTCATGACATCACAATTGCATTATTTGGGCCGCTGTTTTGTGACGTCATCAGGCATCTCATTCTGCAATGCTGGTGATGTCATAACTATGTTTGACAGTGATTATAAAACATCATAGGTCCTGATATTTAGGCTGTAGGCCTAAAAAATTTGATGATATTCATAGCCAACCAGCTAGTAATGCTTCAATTACGCCTTCTCTTGCATCAAGTGAAAAAATATTTGTCTCTCTGTTTACAGGAACATTTGAGCAGACTAGAGGTGGAAGAAGAACGAGGAGTGCCAGTATCACCAATGATAGTTTGATATGGTAAATATGCCTTTTTTAGATGTCATTGATAAAGCCTGGCTACTTTGAAAAAATGCAAACACCTCCCTTCATTTTTGCTAATAATTTTTAAGATTTTTTGGGCCAAAACCAATTAAACAGTAGTGATCCCATTACAAAAATGTATCAATGTGAAAATAATTGAAGTGCAACCTTTTCCTCTTTACCTTTGACCCTGTTGATCATATTTTTGGTATTTATTTAAATGCCTATACCCACATCTCACTAAAAGAATTGGGGTGTCATTTCGAAGTGTGTGACAAAGAGCCCTAAAAAAGCAGAAAAATGCTTTATTTTTAGCTACAGATCACCATTGTGCATTTATTGCAGCAAGTGAAATTACTTTTATGAAAAGTTTACATGACATGACCAGTTGCATCTCGGAAATGTCAATGCTATGTTCACATCAAAATATCAAACAGAAGACTCATTTTTGAAACTAACTCAATTCAAAGCCAAATAACATGAATCATTTCCCTTGCAGTATGAAACCCACATCTGGAAGGTGATCTGTAGCTATTAAAAATAAAGCATAATGTCACAATTTTTTCGTTTTTTATGGCTCTTTGTCGCACAATGCGAAATGACACCGATTTTTTTGGTGAGATGTGGGTAATCCAACTGTGATAAACAAGGTAAAAGGTAAATGTTCCGGAAATGGTCCCACAAGGTAAAAGGTAAATGTTAGGGAAAAACAGTCGCACTTGAATGATTTTCGGCACATGTTTATAATAGGATCAACACTGTTTAATTGGTTTTGGCCAAAAAAATGATCTCACAAATTATAAGCAAAAATGAAGTGGTACGTTTCTTTATTTGTTGAGTGTACAGTAGAGAGATTTTATTCCTACCCTGAAATTTGGTCATTTCTTGGGTAGCTGACTGGCTGAGTGGTTTAGGTGCCCAAAAGAAAGTCTTTGCCTGCCTCGGTTCGAAAATTCGAGCTGGATGTCATGCAGTGCCACATTGTATCAATGCTTAACAAGGGTTATCCTAAAGTGGTTAACTGCCATAACTTTACTTTTAACCGGGTTACTGTGAAAATAACTTAGCCATGTTTTAAGCTGACCTCATGTTATATAATGACTTAATAATTTTCCCAGTAACCCGTTAAAAGGTAAGTTATATGAGATGTTAAGTTGCTGGCCCCTTGTATCGGTGTCTGTGCTGGGCACATGGGTTAAATGTGTAACATGTTGAGGGCATTTGCTCTCTCCCATCTCATCAATCAACCCTCTGAATGCCCATAGCTGGGCTTAGAGGGCTGCACTTACCATATCTATCTATCTATCATAATGCTTTATCCCACTGTGACCATGACTACCTTATGATTTCTACCCAACCAATTTTGACTTGATCAACCATTTCTTGAACGCCTTAAATATTTGTGAATCAGTGCAGACATTGTATTGTTGTTTGTGTGGTCCTCCTCCCTCTCCCCAGCTTTTGGTTATCTAACCATTTTCCTTTTGTTCCAGATGTCATGTCTGCAACTGATGTCTCACTGCTGGTAGACAATAGAGTGGTGATACGATGCTATGGTTCGACTTTTCGCCTCTTACTACAATACTACGTCGTGAATATCGCATATCCTCCAGAAGTGCAAACAAGCCTCGAACTATCGTGCAGAGGTAACATTATTCTATCTATCTGATGGTTGGACTGTAAAAGGTACAGTGATTGATAGGCCTGTAACTGAAGGCAATCAAGTGACAATACATTTTTCAGTAGCAAAATCATAAGAGGGGAAATATGTTATAGTAACTGACAGTAATACTGACGTCTCTGAATTAATAAATTGAGGCTAAGAGGTCACTGCTTGGCTATTTTTTGCAAACTTGAAAATGTGGAAGTTATAACAGTAATAAATAAACCCAACAGAATATCAAACAAAATGGGTAATTTTTGTAAAGCTTTTATATTTTGAATTTTTGTGTTTCAGTGTTTCTTCAAGATAAACCTGGAGCGAGTGAAAGGAAAGAAACACAAGACGATTAATCCGAAAGTTTTGAACTTTGTCAATGAAATGGCAACTTTTTTATAACCTCTGTCATTTTGGCAAATACAATAATGTATGCTGGCATAATTTTGAGTGAACATACAAAGATAAATTTAAAAATAATTCTTTAGATATTGCATTCTTGTCCTCGGAGTCATGTTCATAAAAAAAGTGACATTAGATGGAATTGTTTGAAATATTTACTTTGAAAAATTGTGTATCAAGCTAATGAGGAAACGGTACTGTTTATATAGTCTACATGTATGAACAACATGTATGGACCTTGGACAGCATATGGTATACAATGTGTTCTCAAAAATATAGAATGCTGACTTTAATATTAAGACACCTTTATTTAATATTAAGACAAATTTATTGAATTAAATTCATCAGAAGAATTGATGTTCTGTGGAGATGTTCACAACTATTTAGTGAAATAATGTTATTGTGTGAAGCAGCCAATAAGTATCCTTTGATGTTGTTTATAGTCTACAAATTCAATATTTTGGAAACAGTGTGTTTACAGATATAATGCAGACTTCAATATTTAAGTGACACAATCGAATTTGATTCATCAAAAGAATTGATGTTGTATGGAAATGTTGTCACCTATTTTGTTAAATAATGATATTGTGTGAAGCAGCTAATCAGTATCCTTTAATGTTGATTATAGTCTACAAATTCAATATATTAGAGGCAATTTGTTCTTACATATAAAATTCAGACTTTAATATTTTCATCAAAAGAATTTATTTTGTGTAGAAATACTGCCGTCTTTAGTGAAATAATGTTATTGCATGAAGCAGCTAATCGGTTAATAGACTTTATAAATTGTAAGATGAACATTATATTAATACACTCTGGATATAGTTTTTTATTGAAGCTTATAAATTAATAGTAAGACATCTTTCATGATCCTGTCTTTTACATGATATATTTGTGATTCTACCATAATAAAGAAGTCCAATGCATACATGTTTATTTGTTTTGATGAGCACACAAACCGTAACAACCGCATACAGCTTTCATTCTTTGACACCTGTCCCTGCAATTGGGAGTAGGCTTTTTCAATGGCACTCCTGGTAAAAGCCGCAGACTCTCTTGGTTCCTTACAGTACATACATACATGCTATGTGCCTTTTATATAACCAATTGAATGGGCAATTATTTCCTGCCTCCCGTACTGTTGGGAAGGTTTGCATCTCTGCTACTGTTAAATGTGTGAATGATTATATAAAATAATGAGGAATGTGAAATTTTCCACATGAAATCTGCAGTGGATATTACATCATGTTGGCCGTAATATATCAAAATTATACGGACACATACATTTGATATTACCTTAAAAGGTCTGTAAAATGCAGTGGTGTGCAGAAAAATTTTAAATAATAATGGCTGTGAATTTTACGATCAAATTGTTGTAAATTTCACATAACCCAGGTGGTTTACTGCAAAGACATCTATTTTTGCTTGTACAATCCACGGCACAAAGCCTGTTAATTTTACGGTTTTTAGCTGTGAACTTAACATGTGTGTGTAAACCATCTACAGGTCCCCGTATATTTTACGGTTTTCTTTTGGCGGCAAAAACTGCCGGTCATTTGACCGTAAAATCTACGGAAATTTCTAACAGTGTTGGCCTCTATGTTTCTGAGTAATACCTACGTCAGACAACTTCGAAATGATATAGAATTGTATGAAGCGCAGTATAGTGCAGAACAACTATCGAATTATGATTTCTGCTTTGTCATAGTAGCTGAAGCCGAGTCGGCAGTTGAATTAAGGAAGGATACATTGCTTTGGGTGAGGGAAAAATCAAGTCCGATTTATCTGGTTTGAAGTTGTCTGGTCCGATAGTCACTGGTGCAATGGAATTTCTGTGGTCCATCTATTTTTGTGCATCTCCAGGCAGTCACAGGCTGAAGCTTTTTATTATGAAAAAGTAGTAAATTGGGACAAGTGATAACTCGAAGAAGCAGAACTAACTGTGAGCGTCAGTTGGTTGTGGAATCATAGTGTGCAAACTTTATTTAAGTGGCCTGATGGTTAAGGAGACTCCGTCGTATTATCATGGCTGTTCTGCATTTTTACTCTAGAATGTCAACTTGTTAAGAAGGGGTGAGAACCAGGGTGATGTGTGAGGATGATTGGAAGTGTACATCTGCTCTTCAAGTTCAAGCAAATATTATTGCCGTACGAAAGTTATCGTGCCAAAGATAGTTCTAAAAAACTTCAGAGGTTTGCGTGTCAAAGTGGCCGACTATTGCGCATATGAAGGCACAGACTAACTTGGGAGTGCAAATATTTGTTTTTCTTTTGTTTTGTTCAAATTTCATATTCCACCTTACAGTGCATTGTTTTGTTCAAATTTCATACCTCGGGCCACCTTAAACTTCTTGAACAAATTATTTCCCCCACCTCAAAAACACATGCGAAAAGTTAGTGTCCCCTTGTGCAAAACAACCAACCCCCATCCACCACTTTTGAAATGATCTCGAAATAAGTACCCTCATATCAGTTGACTACCCAAGAAGAAATTTGGGCCAGTGCAGTTGGAGGAGTCAACTGTTAGAATGATGATGGCATATAACAACTGCACTCACCTTTTGAGAGGTGATCCTCTTTTGCATTATCTTGGGGCATCAGGTGCAGCAAATGTTGACAGGAGGACATCATCAGCTTTGCTGTACTTTTGTAGGACACTGACCTTTCATCCTGACAATACACAATTATGTCATGTTTGGTGCACCCAGATGAGTGCCAGTCATGAATCTTGTGACGACCTAGATGTGGCAGATTTAACATGTTTTAGAAAAGCAGTAAGAACATGCATAATTATGGTCCAGACCAAGGTGATCTTGGCTTCTGTGTTTCTGATAAGTAATTCCTTTCTCTCAGACTATTCATCTTGGGAAAATGCAATGGTGTTACAGACGCTTGGGACATCCTTCAAATTATGTTTCCTCTTTTTCATAGCAGCTAAGCCTGAGTCTGCTATTATTCAAGGGCAAAAGTGGATGTTGTTTTGGGCAAGGGAAAAATCATGTCCTATTTGTCTGGCGGGAAGTTGTCTGGACTGATAGCCACTGGTGCAATGGAATTTTGTAGTCCATGTCATTCTGTTTCTGAGTGTCTCCTATATGTACCTGTAATGCACAGCATTGATTTCTCACATTCAACTGTGAATTACCGAAATGGTGTGGTAATTAAATTGCCTGTCAGATATAATTTTGGTGGAGCTTGATTCCTGCTGACAAAATGGTTTTTCCTATATTCTGCAGATTTCATTTTAAAGTGATCTGTTACTGACACATGTAAACTGTTTTCCAAAGGAAATTTTTCACACCAGTGAAATAGGAGCAGCTCAGAGTGAGAGTTCTCTACCAGTTGGCCTGTTTGTCTCTCAGATTGTCATTCTCTGTGTCATACCAGCACACTGAGTCCACCATTGATCCACTGAGACCGGATATTGCTTTGGGCGAGGGAAAAATTATGTCCGATTTGTCTGGTGGGCAGTTGTCTGGTCCGATAGCCACTGGTGCCGTGGAATTTTGTAGTCAATGGACTCCACGCCATTCTGTTTCTTAGTGTCTCCAGGCAGAGAGAGGTTGAAGCTTTCCCTTATAAGGTGACTAACTGACTAGTGTAACTGCTGGTGTCATGGAAGTCCTTTCCTCCCTTAAGTGCACACTTCTGCCTGGTGACCCAATGGTCAAGTACACCGCATGTTGATTTTTTCATATATGCTGATTCTGATAAGCATGCTAACTTTTCTTGGCAGGTCTATTCTGAGTCAGTGGTCAGTCACAAAATCCCTAAATTTATAAACTTCATATGTGCAACCTTGAATTTTGTTTAATTTCTCAACTTATAGGCCATAGTGAATTTTTTTGCAAGTGCATGTATTTGATATACATTGAAGCACTCTCCTGGGTCGAAACGTATGTGACTACGCAGAAAAAGGTGTCAGATCCCATGCCAGTCACATATTGCACAAACCAGGTCAATAAGTGGTGTCCAACAGCAAAGCTGATGATGTCCTTCTGCCAACATTTGCTGCACCTGATGCCCTGGATTATGCAAAAGAGGATCAACTTCTGAGAGTGGCAATTTAGATGCCGTTGAACATAGATCATTGTTAACATTGGAGAGGCCTCATGCCTCCAGACTGGATCTGTTGAAGGAAGGTTATTCTTGATTGGATCTTTTGGTTTTCAGATTGGTTCCTCCAAAAATACAGAATGGTTCTTTTGGTTTTCAGATTGGTTCCTCCAAAAATACAGAATGGTTATTTCATTTATCTCAGATAATCAAGGTACTATCAGAAATATTGCATGCGTCATCATGTGTCAACCTTTTGTGCCACCTGCAAGAATTTTTTTTAAATAAAAGTAAAAAAACATTGAAAAAATGTATTTTAAAAAAAGGAAAAAAAAATAGCTGTCTCATTGTACAAACTGAGAACAAATTGACGATCCAAGCTCTTGTGCTAAAAAAATGTTTTTTTTTGTAGTGGTGAATCTTGCCCCGCGTTCCCCAATGTCTTTTCTTGAAATTTAGATTCGTGCCCATCGTGATTTCCTTTTCTCTTTAACAAAAGGCTCAGAAGCCCTTTAAGCTTGGAAAAAGTTGAACTTGCTAATTAATAAGGATGCCGTCCTTTAATAATAATCTAATTTCTGCTTGATAAAACCTTGAGGGTAATTCTCACAATTAGGAAGTAATTAAACCCATTCAGTGCCAGGATATCTTTTTTATTAGTGTTAATGTGTTCCCTTTTTATGTATCTCCTTTCCACAAGCCGCGGCCACTGCCGGCCAGCGGCAATCTTCTCAAGCTTAATCAAGTGTTAATTAGGAAGAGGTCAGCTCAAAGGGCCACAGAAAGAAGGAGGCTGTTGAAGTGCAACCTGATTCTGGCTTTTTTGTCTTTAGAAATGCATCCCTTGTAGGTTATGGAAGAGGTTTGTGTAAGGGAAGCTCGGGATAGTAGGGCCATAGGGATTGTTTAATTTATATCAATATAATTTGGTCTATCCTGCTTTTCATGGAAACTGACAATTTTGAGAGAGTTGTGGTCTGTATATAATAGTCAAAAAAAGGGAGCCCATCACTGAGGTCCTTTGATGTATACATGATTTATGTTACAATATTCTCACCAAGCATTGAATTCTTGGGTGCATAAAATAAATGGTCCCCTAACAACACATATGGAATTCACAGTTACATTGGTGCACTCCACTGAACTGAGGTTCGAAACAGGTGATTACAACAAACAGTTAATGCCAAACAATGCTAAACAAGATAATCCATCTTGCTATTTTGTAACAGGGCCCCTTAAACACTGTCAGAGAATAAGATATTTGACAGAGCCAGAGACTTTTGCCCAATAAATGGTAATTGAAACATTTGAGCATCCATTTATCTGCATGGAATTGTTCATGGACTATATCTATATTGCATGGGACATCTATTATTTGGATTGGCTAACAGGACAAATCATAGGATACTAATTTACATTTTAATAGGTAAGTCAAATTCTCCTATGGCCATGTCAACACAGAAATTATTCTCAACTCACATTGAAACTTTGGAGGCTGTCAGATATCAAAGATGTTTCAAGGTTAAACTTTGCACAGGATTGGTTAATAGTGACAAGATGTACACTGTTCTAAGTGGTTTTCTATAGCTGACAGTAATTTGACTTTTATTGACTTTTTCTGAAACATGTGCTTTCTCCAAGCCAATGTTTTGATCAAACAGGAAGCCATGTACAGCATGTGCAGCGCTGCCAAATGTTGCACCATGTAATCAGCAAAGAACCCAGTGGCCACATTTACCTTTGCAGCAACAGTGTGACAATGTCGGAATGTTTGTGAAAAGTACATAATTGTGGTGCTGATAGGTACAAAGTCATCTTACTAGTATTGTGTCAATGCTGAACAGGAATTAGGTAACTAGATTTAATTAACTGGACTCATGTTACAAGATGACAAAATTTTATGCCGAGTAACCCAGTGAGAAGATAAGTAATAGGAGTTAAACGCTTTAGGATAACCCATGGCCATGCATGTTAAATGTTCATACAATCTGGTACTGGTGTCATGGGAGTCCTTTCCGGCTGAAGTACACACTTCTGCCATTTGGCCCCAAACCTGATAAGAATTAAGCAAATACTCTAGGTTGTAATAATTTTTAATATCTCAATGAAAATAATGGCGTCAGTAGGTACAAAGGGGCCCATTGACCTTTTCTGCCTCGGGGCCAGAAATGCCGCCAGTCCACCCCTGCATGTTGATGTTTTCAATATATTCAGATTCAGATAAACATGCTAACTTTTCTTGGCAGGTCTATCCTAGGTCAGTGGCCAGTAGAGCCCTGCGCGGTCACCCAAAAGCACGACCGCCCCGCCCCGCAATGGACTAAGCTTGACCGCGACCGCACCGCCCCGCACTGCTGAAAAGCTGACCACGACCGCGACCGCCCCACATGCTTGAGGCCTGACCGCCCCGCACCGCATGCGGACATGGTATGCTTGACCGCGACCGCCCCGCTTGACCGCAATATGACCGCAGATCAAAAGATTTTGTGACTCGGGTCCTTTGTTCTAAGAATATATATATATGAAACTAATCATATAATGATGAAACATTGAATGGATGACTAATGATTGCAGTCTAGAGATTTGTCTCACTCTGTCATCTTTTTATGTAGATATTATCTAGAGAATAAGATTTATTTACAAGTTTTAAAGGTTTGAAATTAAATGACTTAAAAATAGAAAATATACCATTCACTTTTACTTTGTTAATCTGAAAATGCATCTTATTCAGTTCATCGTACTAAAATCTAAGATTTTCACATGTATGTAATGGTTGAAGTCATTCGTGTAAATATATATTTATTTTTGTTTTTTATAATATTGAAAATATTCCTAATTGCATTATTTTGCTAGTCATTATTACATTTTGGTCCTTGTGGGGTAAAAGTGGAATGATAATGTTTGAACAAGCACTGGGTGATAGCAGATATGCATGATTGGTTCCACTAGCTACAGGTGTGTGTAAGAACCAACACTTTAACAACAGGCTTTTATAAAAAAAAAGAGAAATCAAGTTTTATTAATTAGCTTAACTTGATTGTGGATATATAATATTGAAAAGAAGAAGGCCATGGTATACAATTAATGCATAATTACAATTACCTGTTAGGCTGTACTTATTATTACCAGGTTGCATTCTAATCATTAAATTAGGGGAATTCCCATTTTATGTGGGGGTATTGATACAATAACTGTAAAAATAAAATATTTCATATTTTACATGCCTATAAAATCATGGTTTAGTGTGCTATTCTTATTTTATTAATGTTTCTACCAGGTTACTAAAACACTAAATCTTGATTTCTCAAACTTTAGGTGAATTGCCACTTGTTATAGGGGTATTGACCCAATTGCATTGTCTTTGTCTTGAGACAACAATGGTGGTCCAACAATAGATACCCTTATGCAGCTATATTATACACTTCTTGTCTATTAAGAATGTTGGCCTATTAATATCACATTCTAATGTTATTAATGCAATTCTGTTCTAGAATATTTCCGCAATTCTGCAAAAATGCAAAAGGTTGATTTTTCTAACTTTGGTATACTTATGACTGAGAACAGATGAAGGTCCAATAACTTTGGATGTTAATTTTCAAAAAGAACAACAAATTTCATTTACTAATAAGCCTACACTTATTATTGATGTTACATAAACTGATATGTTCAAGTTTAGGAATTATGTAAAATATGCCAATTACTGAATGTCATCTATATCACTATATTTTCCCTAAATTAAAATATATATATACCTATGTAACGTAAAATACTGACAGATTCTGAAGTTTGCGGTCAATTGCGGTCATATTATGACCACATGGATTGCCCGCCCCGCCCCGCGACCGCTTGGCCAAAAGTGTGACCATGACCGCCCCGCCCCGCAAAGGTCTCAACCTGACCGCGACCGCCCCGCACCGCATGCGGTCAAGAAAACTGTGACCGCACCGCCCCGCGGGCTGCGGTCCTTGCGGGCGACCGCATTGCGGTCTGACCGCGCAGGGCTCTAGTGGGCAGTTATATTATAGACTTCAGATATGTGCAACCTTGAATTTGTTTGTTTTCTCACCTAGGTCAATTTTTTTGCGAGTATTAGTTTTACCTCTCAAGCAATTCTCCTGCATGATCCCAGAGGTATGTGACTGAATCTTCACAGAAAAAGACATAAGGTAAGATCCAATGCCAGTCACGTAATGTTCTAGCCAGGTCAATAAGTGGTGTCCAACAGCAAAGCTGATGATGTCCTTCTGCCAACATTTGCTGCACCTGATGCCCTGGATTATGCAAAAGAGGATCAACTTCTGAGAGTGGCAATTTAGATGCCGTTGAACATAGATCATTGTTAACATTGGAGAGGCCTAGTGCTAGTGTTTCCAATGAGTCTCGATCGACACCTCTCGAGAATGGTCATGGTCTAGTGCACGAGAATCGAGAATTTCTCGAGAAATCTAGGACACTGTCCTGCCATTGGCACAATGATAAAACAAGAGAGATTTAATCTTGCAATGGATCAAATTTTTTGGCTTTTATGATATCTTTTATAGTTTTAATGTTAATCTGTGTGTTTTGTTTCCTGTAAATCACAGCTAAACATCCAGATATTATACAATTTTAAACCATTTGAACAAGTTCAACTTCAGCATTTATCAGATATACAATGGGGATTATCAATCAACAGATATTTGAATAGAACAATGGAGCAAGTACACAGCAACTATAATATCAAGCAAAACAAAACAACAATCCAATGCTTTGTAACCGTTATAAACATTAAACACATGAACACCATGTCAAACAATGATCAACATTTCAATTCTCGAGAATCGCTCAGCGAGACGAGAAAATGCTGAGTCATTGCTGATCTCGAGACTTCTCGAGAATTCTCGCTCTCATTGGAAACTCTAGACTCACTGAGGCCTAATCAGGCTCATGCCTTCAAAATGTATCTGTTGAAGGAAGGTTATTCTTGATTGGATCTTTTGGTTTTCAGATTGGTTCCTCCAAAAATACACAATGATAATTTCATTTATCTCAGATAATCAAGATACTATCAGAAATGCTACATGCGTCACATAAATTTCCTCGATTAGGCCAGTTGCTCTATATAAAGAAACTGAACATTCACCACGTTCAGTGCCAACCTTTTGTGCCATCTGCTAGAGTTTTCTGAAAAAAAATTTGAAAAAAAAAACAACATTGAACAAAATTGTATATTAAAAGCAAAAAATTAGCTGTCTGATTGTATTAACTGATAACAAATTGATGGTGATTTGAGCACTTGTTGTGATGAAAAATGTTTTTTGTAGTGGTAAATCTTTTCCTGAAACTTAGATTGGTGCCCATCGTGATTTCCTTTTCTCTTTAACAAAAGGCTCAGAAGCCCTTTAAGCTTGGAAAAAGTTGAACTTGCTAATTAATAAGGATGCCGTCCTTTAATAATAATCTAATTTCTGCTTGATAAAACCTTGAGGGTAATTCTCACAATTAGGAAGTAATTAAACCCATTCAGTGCCAGGATATCTTTTTTATTAGTTAAAATGCATTCCCTTTTTATTTCCCTTTTCGCAAGCTGACAAGCAGCAATCTTCTCTAGCTTTTTTAATTAGGAAATGGTCTGTTCAAAGGGCCACAGAAAGAAGGAGGTTGTTGAACTGCAACCTGATTCTGGCTTTTTTGTCTTTAGAAATCTGCCTCTGGAAGCACGTTATGAAAGAGGTTTGTGTAGAGGAAGCTTGGGAAAGTTTGGCTGTGGGGAGGGGGGGGGGGGTTGGTCCACCAGCTGTGGTCACAAATAAGAACTCATGACTGGGGTCCTTTGCATGATGTGTTATATATTAAGTTGCATCAAGATTCTAACAAAGCATTAAATTCTTGGATGCACATCTTTAAGATTCCTATTAATAAGCAGAGAACCCAATGGGCATATCTACGTTTCAGCAACATTGTGACAACGTAGCAATGTTTGTGAAAATTACATAGAATTGCATGGTAGAAATAATATTGTCGTGCAACATTGTGAAGGAACGTCAAAGATAATATTATGATATTAGCATGCAAAGTTGTGGCAATGTTTCACAATGTTGTGAAAAACTGTGAAGGTCCCATTCACGTTGTGGCAACATGATTTCTAATTTCTACGAGACCAACAGAGACGAGCCATCCACCAATTAGCAACGTTGTGTTTACATCGAGTGCCCCATGGGAGATTTATTGATTTTGAACAAGATAGGGCTGCAACAGGCGAAGACTGAAGATATTCGATGTACTAGGCCTACGGCGAAAGTAGGACCTATCGCCTTTTGTTCAGCCACAGTTTCTGTTCTCTTTGAGAGCTAAATCATAAAAGATCAGACTGAGATTGTAAATATGATGTCATCAGATAATTATATAAGTAGACAGATAATTTTCAAAAGATGATTTCAATAATGTCATCATGCTCAAAATATTTCTGCTCCTCCATGAAAAAGATGGAAAGATGAAACCAGAATCAGATTGCATTTCCCAGGAGGCCAAGTGGAGTGACCTTTCTTTCAATTAATTCTTATTATTGTGGTAAATTGAACCCCATTGGATCATGGAAAGAGAAGGTCACATACTTGACAACGAACTTGATTAACTAGGATTTACAACAAAAAAAAGCTGCTGTTTGAATAAGGAACAAAAAAGTGGCTCATTCAATTTCTGACGTTTCTTTTGAAAAAAAACAACAACATTTATCGGAACTGTCAAATGTGCCAGATAATGTGATTCATGCAATACATAAGTCCATGACAATACTCATTTGATCAGTAACACTCTATGGCAGTTGGTAATATTTAGATACCATTAATCATACCTCTCAGAGTTCATAAAAAATAAACTAGTGTTTTATTTATAGATAACTTGCAGTTTGTTTCAATATTTTCTATCCTTCATAAGAAGGACTTCTCCATGCAGACTAAGACAGACTGGGTATGGTTGTAGATAATACAATATTGTATGCCAGACATTGAACCAAATATGCAGACACAGACGCTGGATAAGTTATTTTGGATGGCAGTATAAGACCTCAATTTTGTTTGATGCTGAAACAGTTGAAAAACGGGCCTCATACTCAAACTGCATTTTCAGCGAATTTTAAACAGGATGTAATATGAGATTAATAAGACCTTTTTATTGCCTCTTATTTCTTGGCAAAAGAGATTAATTATATGCAATATTGAAAGTGGAAACAGCTGAATGGGGAGATGTAGAGTGGGTGTATTAGGAAGAAAAGGAGGGTGATATTTGATCTTACAAATATGAAATGATGTGCTTAATAAGCAGAATATCGAAACCCACTGAATAGTGAAATCTAAATATTTCGATTGCAAAGTTATTATTATACTAAAAAAACATATTGATATTTAACAATTATCATGCTTGCATCAAATTGGATCTAATTACATGTATAGCCTCATCAAAATGAGAATGATACACAATGTTGACCATTGGGTACTTTCATGTTATTTGCAAAATTGCTATGTTTTTGCAATCGCGAATCAGAGCTGTGTAGTGTATACACCTGTAATCTTTTGTTAACATATGTACATGTATAGTCTTATGGAGGTACATCTGTAAGATTCCTATTAATAAGCAGAGAAAATTGTGACAACGTAGCAATGTTTGTGAAAATTACATAGAATTGCATGGTAGAAATAATATTGTCGTGCAACATTGTGAAGGAACGTCAAAGATAATATTATGATATTAGCATGCAAAGTTGTGGCAATGTTTCACAATGTTGTGAAAAACTGTGAAGGTCCCATTCACGTTGTGGCAACATGATTTCTAATTTCTACGAGACCAACAGAGACGAGCCATCCACCAATTAGCAACGTTGTGTTTACATCGAGTGCCCCATGGGAGATTTATTGATTTTGAACAAGATAGGGCTGCAACAGGCGAAGACTGAAGATATTCGATGTACTAGGCCTACGACGAAAGTAGGACCTATCGCCTTTTGTTCAGCCACAGTTTCTGTTCTCTTTGAGAGCTAAATCATAAAAGATCAGACTGAGATTGTAAATATGATGTCATCAGATAATTATATAAGTAGACAGATAATTTTCAAAAGATGATTTCAATAATGTCATCATGCTCAAAATATTTCTGCTCCTCCATGAAAAAGATGGAAAGATGAAACCAGAATCAGATTGCATTTCCCAGGAGGCCAAGTGGAGTGACCTTTCTTTCAATTAATTCTTATTATTGTGGTAAATTGAACCCCATTGGATCATGGAAAGAGAAGGTCACATACTTGACAACGAACTTGATTAACTAGGATTTACAACAAAAAAAAGCTGCTGTTTGAATAAGGAACAAAAAAGTGGCTCATTCAATTTCTGACGTTTCTTTTGAAAAAAAACAACAACATTTATCGGAACTGTCAAATGTGCCAGATAATGTGATTCATGCAATACATAAGTCCATGACAATACTCATTTGATCAGTAACACTCTATGGCAGTTGGTAATATTTAGATACCATTAATCATACCTCTCAGAGTTCATAAAAAATAAACTAGTGTTTTATTTATAGATAACTTGCAGTTTGTTTCAATATTTTCTATCCTTCATAAGAAGGACTTCTCCATGCAGACTAAGACAGACTGGGTATGGTTGTAGATAATACAATATTGTATGCCAGACATTGAACCAAATATGCAGACACAGACGCTGGATAAGTTATTTTGGATGGCAGTATAAGACCTCAATTTTGTTTGATGCTGAAACAGTTGAAAAACGGGCCTCATACTCAAACTGCATTTTCAGCGAATTTTAAACAGGATGTAATATGAGATTAATAAGACCTTTTTATTGCCTCTTATTTCTTGGCAAAAGAGATTAATTATATGCAATATTGAAAGTGGAAACAGCTGAATGGGGAGATGTAGAGTGGGTGTATTAGGAAGAAAAGGAGGGTGATATTTGATCTTACAAATATGAAATGATGTGCTTAATAAGCAGAATATCGAAACCCACTGAATAGTGAAATCTAAATATTTCGATTGCAAAGTTATTATTATACTAAAAAAACATATTGATATTTAACAATTATCATGCTTGCATCAAATTGGATCTAATTACATGTATAGCCTCATCAAAATGAGAATGATACACAATGTTGACCATTGGGTACTTTCATGTTATTTGCAAAATTGCTATGTTTTTGCAATCGCGAATCAGAGCTGTGTAGTGTATACACCTGTAATCTTTTGTTAACATATGTACATGTAGGCCTAAAGTCTTATGGAAGTACCCATGTGTGTCATAGTGTTTGTGTTGGTGGCCCAACCACATATCAATTATCTGCTTCCATTCCATGGGGGTTGGTTGTTGAGAAGAGGTCTGCAGGTCAAGGTCAATATAAGCACTTTGAATCTGATTCCTCTTTTCACTGAACTTTCCCCAGAAACTATTTAATGTCAATTTGACAACAGCTCTTAAACCAGAATTATGTCCTACCTGTAATGCTATATATTTAGCAGTAGTCCCATTTGCAGGATCTCTTGCAGCAGGTTTGCAACTTTGCACAGTATAAATGCTTATAAAGTAGGAGTCTATATCGTTACACAAAATCGATGGTACATATCATTGATGCACTTGATCGATAGATATCTTTATAGGCCTATGTATTATATAATTTTGGGGTGAATTAAGGGGGAAGGGGGTACACCTGCCCTATGGGTTTTGGCAGTTCTACTGTCCAGGTGTCCTCCGGTACAACATTTTATTTCCGTAATTCTATACAGTAATGTACATGTTTTTGTAAGAACTTCAGTTGAACAAATAAACATATTCTATTCTTCTATTCGATACACGATTTGTGCCATCAGTCTGCAAATTTGGGCTGATGCGCATTTTAGAGAAATGCGCTTGCCGAAAACAGAATTTTTGGCCCGGAAAGTTGACCTCGCACCAGAGCGAGCCAGGGAGAATACAAGGTTCAATGAAAAACAATTGATACATGCTATAGGCCTAATGTTTTCATTCCATGACCAGCCATGTACATTTGCTAGAAACAGATTTCATTAAATTTTACCAGTGAATTTCTCTCACAAAGTCTACTATTCTGTACATTACAGCCTATCCATTAGTTATGCAAACAGAGAGGACCCGTTCACTGTGAAAAATGCACTTTGTGACCCATGAATCATGATTGCTGATGAAGTGTCATCTTCTCTACATTCAACATGGGAATTGAAGCTGTTTGATTAGCAAAGATCAAGAGAAGGCTATTTGATTGGTCATAACTGATTCTAAGAGTAAAAATCAGATGCATTATTCTTTCTTTTGCCTGTCAGCAACAAGTAGGAATAGTCTCCTTAAATCAAATTATCTACTCAAAAGTTGGTTTCAATCACAGTTTTTACCCAAGTCAGACAAAATGTCCTACCTGTTTGACCCTAAAATTGGTTTTGCTGGAGCTGGAAGCAAGGAAATTCAATTAGCCTAAGAACACTGCTATTGGGTTAATTGTATTTACTGAGCTAATTGAGTTTCCAGTGAAGCTATAGGGGAGGTGGGAATTGTTCCTTTGAAATAAACCTCACTGTTAGAGCCAGTCAGCCTCAGCCCTATGGAGTAAACTTTTTGATATACATTTGCAAGTCAATAATTTCTGTCTCTATCAGTGGTTCAAGACCAACCAGTTCAGAACTGACAATACAGCTGTGAAAATGTGAGTGATTGCCAAAATACTCCCTTTGAAGCTTTTGAGGTCACATTTCTTTGCTTTCCTTGTGACACTCATAAGTGAGGTCACAAGTTATTCCACGGCCTGATTAACAGTTCATCAAAAATAAGTCCTCCTTTACGAAAATGTGAATACCTCAAAGTCCTCTTCTCCGATTTCTGTGAAAGTTGGCCAGTTTATAGGCCAGCATACTGACAGTGTGCGTGTGTATTTGTAGCTTTATTGCTTTATTTTTGTTTGAGCCAGCGGAACCAAGTGCACTTAGCCCTATTTTAAAAAATACAAAGTTTTGGCTTTTCCAAAAAGATTTTTTACCAAAAGGTGTTTAAACTCCACTCAAATTATTTGTTATTGCATTCATCCAAGGAACCTAAACTGTAAAACTGTTACAAAAGAAGTCCCTAGTTGTCTTCTAAATATGATTGAGAAACAAATTTTCTCCAGACACATGATGAAGATTATCCAGCTGGTGGCTCCCTTGCATGGGGAAATTGTTCATATCCATTGGAAAAGCCTGGGATTTTTGAAAACAGGGGTAGGCTCACTTGAAGGCTGCTGGCTCAGCCTGGAATAATGCCACTGAGCTATAAATACACACATGTAAGGTCGATATGTGAGGCTATAATTCAGCCAACTGTCATAAAAATCAGCTATGGAATCTTTGAGATATTCAAGTTTATCCAAAGGGTGACTTAATTATTTTTTGTGGAACTGTTTAGTTAATAGCGCATGGTTGTGCAAAGGTGCAAACTTGTGTTCATGTGTTCGAATCCACACGGGGAACTCAAATGTTGTTAATCTCATGTGACATAAAGCTAGAGTGTGCCATATACTCAGTGTTCAGTTCTGAGGCAGGTAAAAGACCCCACCCTGGGAACAGGGTGTACCTTGGTGTGGAAAATGAATAAACTAGGTTAACTACACTGCCTTTTTTGGAAAATAAACATTGAATAACCTAGTTTAACTACGATGAATTTTTTTTTTTCATAATGAATAAATAGGTTAACTGCTCTCACTTTTTTTGGAAAATGAAAGAGTTGCATTGAACTTTTCTTTCATAGAATTAAAAATCTAAGTCAGCTACACCAACTTGATTGAGCGAAATGGTTAAATGAAAAATCTAAGTTAACTGCATTGTCTTTTTTTGGAAAATAATCATCTCGGCTGGAAAATGAATAATCTAGGTTAACTACATTGACTTGGTTCTGACTTGCACTGAGTGAGTAGCAGGTGCCAACTGGAAGAATAAAGTGAATAAAGTGACGCTTGGTCTCCCTGGCAGTCTCCCCATCAGCTTCAGTTTTAACGTCAACTGCTGCAGCCCTAGCTGCTTGCATCTAGCATCCTTTGGAGGTGGCATGCAGTCATAGCCGCATTGACAGCAGCCTCAGCCACAGTAGTGCAATGTTGTGCTGGAGGGAAGTTCAGGTGAGCCTACCTGCTTTATTACATTTTGTGTATTTTCTATACAATGTATTTGTCCATTGTTATGTTTGAAAAGACATTTTTTTCAGTGAATTTGATAAGGAGATTACATCAGAAACATGGACTTGTATTCATGTATTGCTGTCATGATTCATATTGTGATTTCATTATTTTGCCAAAGTGACTTGATTATCTGAAAGAGCATCATTCTATTATAGAGATGACACCAGGTTAGACCTGTTCAAAAAACACTTTCTATTTTATTTTAATACAGGATGCAGTGATTCCCATTCTCCAAGCTGTAGAATGGCCAAATATGACATTTTTTTAAGTTTTGAGCTTTGGGAATGCCTGCCTCATGAGCCATGAAGTTTTAATGTTTAATTTCATCAAAAACGCCAAAAATATCAGAGGGGGCTGTTATATTTCTCTTCATATCTTTATTAGAATTAATTGTATAACAACATGGATGGTGTCATATGAAAGCTTGTTTAATTATCTTTCAATTGAGACCAATAACTTGGTATTTTAGACAGTTTCATTTTTCTTCAAAGCACAAATGTGTGAATTTTAGGGAAAATTTTGATGTCGATTGGTGTTTTTTGCCTCATATGCTAATCCAAATTGATCATAGAGCTGCATGATTGGTATCATTTGAATGCCTGTAAAGTTGTCTTTAAATGGACACCATTTTTAAAATTATTTAGATAGTTCTCATTGTCTCTGAAGAAAAAGTTCCTCCATTTCAAGGAGCTCCCTGCCCGATCTAATTCATTGCTGCACTGCATTGACCAGAAAATGTACAAAATCATTTGTCTTATTTAATAATTTCATTGTTGTTGTTTCCAAGTGATTGGAACATTTTAGAAATATTTTTTATAATGACTTTCTATTGAGGAAATACATTGTTGGATTTGAGCTGAATCGAAACAAGCATCATCGATAACTTTAGTATTGTTATTTTTCAACAGCCAGTGTTACCTTGGCACATTCTTGGAGCAAATGTGCTACATATTTTAGAAAATTCAGTTAAACTTGACTTAACATTTTGAGCAACAGTAGGCCTATGCCACAGTTGTCAGTTCTAATAATAATGCTATAAGTAACTAAGTGTCCTTCTTGTGCCACTAAATGAATAAAGACTTTAATCATGTTTGAGTTTGACAATTCAAAGATTAACACAATATTGGATTTCATTGCATTGTGGTGATACTCATTGTCTGAGCTCAGGCACCTTGAAGTTTATGATGGATACCTCAGCCAGCAGAAACTTGGAGGGATCAAGAACAATATATGGGGCAGAGTGGCTGGAAGTCTGTTATATTGACACACAGTTTTGCTTAAACAATGAACCAATATTTCTAAACATATGTCATAAAATAATAAGAATTCACCAGAAAACAATATACCCAGAACAGTTTGTTGTGTGACTCATTTTCTAGCTGGGGCATATAATAGTATGAAGGTGGACAGTTTAAAAAATCCACATTCAAAAGTTGTGTTAAATTTTCTCTCGGCTACCTTTAACAAGTTATTATACACACAATCTGTGCAACTGTGTTACATTGCAATTACTATTTCAATTTACATTTGTGATATTAGGGCCTCATTTATGTCATAGTATTAGTATAATTATGATAGTTATAAGCCATGAGTGATTTACATTTTACTGTGTAGACCTTCTATTGTCAATATTGTGTTAATCTTTGAATTGTTAACCGTAAACACGATTAAAGTCATTATTCATTTAGTAGCACAAGAAGGACACTTAGTTACTAATAGCATAATTATCAGAATTAATAACTGTGGCATACTGTTGCTCAAAATGTTAAGTCAAGTTTAACTGCATTTTCTAAAATATATTATGATAAAACTTAATGGGAGTGTGGTTCACAGCAATGAACCTCATGCAGCAGACCTGACATGAGTGAGGTTCATTGCTGTGAACCCACTCCCATTAAGTTTTATTTACATCCCACAATAAAAATAAACCTCCAGTTAAAAAAAATAGATTGATTTCATATGGTACTATTTTGTTTGAATGGTGCCAAAAATATCCCTAGCAACCACTCGGACCAATCAGAGCGTCAAAACATTGTGACATCATCACTTTACTGTCCATTGTTTACATAGCAATGTCAGGACTCCTTTCATGTGGTTCACAACAATGAACATGGTGTGAATCACATGGTTTTTTGCCAGAACTACACTGCCTATTGTGGGATATAGCATAATACTAAAGTTATCGATGATGCTTGTTTCGATTCAGCTCAAATCCGACTATGTATTTCCTCAATAGAAAGTCATTATAAGCGCTAGTAAAAATATTTCTAAAATGTTCCAATCACTTAGAAACAACAACAATGAAATTATTAAATAAGACAAATGATTTTGTACATTTTCTGGTCAATGCAGTGCAGCAATGAATTAGATCGGGCAGGGAGCTCCTTGAAATGGAGGAACTTTTTCTTCAGAGACAATGAGAACTATCTAAATAATTTTAAAAATGGTTTCCATTTAAAGACAACTTTACAGGCATTCAAATGATACCAATCATGCAGCTCTATGATCAATTTGGATCAGCATATGAGGCAAAAAACACCAATCGACATCAAAATTTTCCCTAAAATTCACACATTTGTGCTTTGAAGAGAAATGAAACTGTCTAAAATACCAAGTTATTGGTCTCAATTGAAAGATAATTAAACAAGCTTTCATATGAAACCATCCATGTTGTTATACAATTAATTCTGATAAAGATATGAAGTGAAATATAACAGCCCCCTCTGATATCTTTGGCGTTTTTGATGAAATTAAACATTAAAACTTCATGGCTCATGAGGCAGGCATTCCAAAAGTTCAAAATTTAAAAAAATGTCATATTTGGCCATTCTACAGCTTGCAGAATGGGAATCACTGCATCCTGCATTAAAATAAAATAGAAAGTGTTTTTTGAACAGGTCTACACCAGGTGCAAATGGTGCAAGGAGTAGCCACCACTTTCATTGCATTCATTTTTAATAAGAATGTCTTTATACACGGTTGCTCATAAATATGGAATACTTCAACATTCTCCATTGAAATTGACAACTTTAGCAACTTATGCTGGAGCACATGATGGTCTGATTCAATCGTAACTACTTCCAATGACTGCTAAAGGGAAGAACATGCTGTCGTTTAAAACGCTTGCTGCAGAGTTAACCCCAGGAAAAGTTACAGCAGCACCAATTACGAAAATTCAGGGGTTTTTTAAGGTGAGGTGCATTCAACCAAAAATTAAAAATTCTTGCAAAAAATGTAGTTGAGGTTTTCAAAGAGTGATTAAAGAGACAACTTGACCTTTACAATGGACGTTGCTTACATTCAAACTCTGAAATCTACTTTTATTTGATAGGTTTTTTCTAAAAAAGTATTCCATATTTATGAGCAAGAGTGTATGTGGCATGACCCAGATTGTCATTTCAAATGCACAATACATATAGTTTGTTTTACATATCCACCAATTCATTCATTGGTGTACAGTGTCCCAGCGAAAGTAAACGTATAAAAAGACAAACATGTCATTACTGAAGAGATTATTGTTTCATGATCATGGCTCGGATAACTGCAAAGTTGCAAACAAATTTAGCCAAAATGAAAAATACTTTGAAAAATAATTTTTTCTGTAATACGGTATAGCCCTCAAAAAGTTTTTGGGGCGACCAATAAAATGCCGACCATGAGATATTCTGTGGGGAAGGGGGCAGGCAGATGGCGTCCTAAAATATGTTTTTTTTTTCAGAATCAAACCATAAAATGTTCTGAAAAAATAATCCACCCACCAGAAAATTGTTTTACTTCCAGAAAAATTAATTTTTTACCGAAAAAATGACAAAAGTGACTAAGATAATGTTATCAAAACAATAAAGTTCTCCAAGCCAAATAAATGGGATAACTAATTCTTCTCTTCTAATTAGAGGGTGTGTATTTTAAATGGTAAATGGCAGACAGAACTACTTACTGTGCATGCGTTATTGGTGATATTCTCAGGTGGCAGGAGTTACCTGAGGCAAGCATTCTATTTTCAATGCAACTGGAGAAAATAGAAACAGAGGGGGTGTATGCATGAGTTCAATGTTTGGGTGTTATGAACGTCTTCTTAATCATGTGACTATAGTACTCCAGAAATTTTAGTCCAGAAATTTCTGTAGCCTACCACTTGCATTCCAAAGGAAAAAGACTGCAATTACATGTTTGTCAGGCTGATTTGTAACACACGACCTAGAGCTCATTGAGAGCATGCTTGGTTGTTGACCCTTGTGACCTGGGTTCGAACCCAGGTCCATGTTTAACGGATATTTCATCCTCTGCCAAGATCACAATTTCAATACTTTGACGTGGTCAGTATAGCTTATTACTTATATCGGGGGCACCCCATGATCTGTTATACCATATGGGTGAAGTCATTTTAAATGAGGCCAAAAGTGTCACATAAGGGTAAATTTTTAAATGCATGTTTTAGGATGTATTCCTCATCTAGCCTGTGCTCCATAGTCCTAATTTTTATGAAATATACTTTTTTAGTCCTTAAGTTACACAGACACTGCCCCTCATAGAATTGTGTTGAGGAGAGTCTATGTCGTCACGTAGGTGAGAAATTTTGGTTGACTCCACTTTATTTAATCCCTATTGTTGATAATAGCAAACATTGATCATATAATCATTGATCCAGGTATGGATGATCATTTAAAACAATTTTAGCAGACAAATTACCATTTTGCTTTGAAATACACACATTGACGGAACAAAAATATATGTTCATCAATTTTGCTTCTTCGATGTTCTGTCAAAATAAAGCACATAGGTATACTCAGTAAATTTTTGGATTAAAATGTAAAAACGCACAGAATGTATGAGAGAATGGTAAAATCCAAGCCATCTAACCTGTTGTGTAAAAGATATAGGGATATTTTTAGCGTTACATCATATTTGACATAGTCCTGTAGGTGAGAATTCTGTCACACGTACATCATAATTGACGAAGTTTCAAAAATTATGTCAAATTGTGTATAAATAAACTTTACCAGTATTACCAGTAAATGCAATTATCAACATTTCAATAAAAACAAACAAGGCTCAAATGTTAATTCCCCCTAATATAACACAAAAGAGAAATTTCACCAAGAAGCCGGAAAATAAGTTGCCAGAAGATACACACATGCACCAAACACTCATTATGAATAACCGACTCAAGCTAGAACTTAAATTCTCTGAAATTCCATAAAATATATAATAGAACAAGTAAGGTAAATTAGATTTGTTAAAATCCTCATTCATAACAACAGTAAAAATACAAATAATCAGAAGAATTTTTAATGAAGCGTCAATTATGATGTACGCCTATTAATCTTGGCTGAACGAAATCAAACACAATGTATTGTTGAGATAAACTGCATTAGTAAAGGAAGCTAGCCAAAATACATGATAATTCTTAATTTAATGTTGAGATTACTGTCATGTATCTAAGATTTATGCTGTACATCACATTTGACATTACAAGTGTCAAATGTGATGTACATCAAAGAATCTTATGTTATTGTCAGATAAGAATGAAGTGCATGTGCTAAATCTCATGACAAGGACTACAAAAGTCTGGGAATTTAATTAACACAACTTTTCTCTATTTTGGTAATGTTTCCATATCAAAAAGCACGAAAATTCATCTTTACATCATAATTGACCAATAATTACTTCTTGGTCAATAATGATGTACTGTCCATTATGATGTACCAATTTGATACTTTTTGACATATGACGCATTTTGTTGTGTGATAGACTGATAGTCCTGCATCTTCATGCAAGGCCAATTTCTGAAACAAAACTTATTATTCACAGCAAAATGAAAAATTTTGATTGATGTGATGCTTCTCTACACATGAGAACACCTCTATCAGTGGCGTTACATCATATCTGTCCTGTAGGTGAGAATCCCAGAATTATTGACATTCAAAATTTGCATCCTCCATATCACAGCCTCTGCTGCTCTGTAGGATATCCTTTTAAACATTTTAGATAAATCTTGTGGAATACTTATTTTGGCAGCATACAAACCCATAAAAATATTACTGGGTGTGTCAAAATTTTTGGTTTGAAATTTGGCCGTCCTGTAGGTGAGAATTTTTTCAGGGACAGCAGGTGTCATGTTTGGACTGCAACCATTTGACTATAGCTGGATATTCCTTCCAAAGCTGACTGGTATGTGATTATTTATCATAGACTTTCTTGATTCAATGGAAAATAAATCAACCAAACGGCGCTTAAATAGGAAAAAAACCCATTTTTAGAAAACTTTTTTTCTGGATTGACCATGTTTGACATTTATGATGTACGTGACGGGAGGTTTCGGTGGCCCGAGAAATATTCCCAAAACATTTCACATACCAAATGGAATTAAAAAACTTAAGTTCAGGTATATAGGTAGTCATTAAAATTAAAAAAACTGAGCATAACTTACTTCAGTTGCTAACCATCAGCTGTCAAAGTAACACCGTTTGAAAATGTGACGTTTGACATCCCAAAAAATGGACCATTTTGAGAGTTTTCGGTCCCTGGTCTCAATGAAGAAGCCATAATTTCACGTAAAAGTGGATTTATTATGAAGACAAAATTGTTTTCTACATCTCAGGGAATTTTAAAGAACTTATTACTAGCCAAACATTTTTTATGTCCTGTTAAAGGTCAAAATCCTGGCTGGCCTCGTTTAAAATGACTTCACCCATATATCTGTTATGAAGCAGGTGCCTGGCTGGCTGGCAGACTGTCAGCTAGGATTTTCCCAGCTGGCAAAGTTGTCAGCTGGGAGTCAATTTTTTGTGTTCAACCGATGAAATTTGCAGTCAGGTAATGAGAAAGCAGTTGAGACGGCTGGCTGGGAAAAAAAAAATTCATACCAGCTGGCTGGGAGGAGCTGAATGACGCCTGGGCTGGCTGGCAACCCGGCTAGGAGCATAACAGATATTTTCTCCGAGTTGCATAAAAAAATTATTTTAAGTGCAACTGTAAGTGTCACAAAATATGTGTAATGAGCTTACATTGATATGGGTATTATATAATAACACACTGTCATGAGGTGCCCCTGTTATGTGTTGTAACTCAGCACAAAATCTGTTATAATTTTCAAGTGTCTTTATTCTTGATATAGCATAATCATTAAGATGCTGTCAACTCTCTTCAGTTAAGATCTCATAATTACTAATAATTGTATGATCTTTATGTCACGGTGACACAGAAGGTGAGTTCTAAAAGTTGACCATATCATTTTCACCTACAAAACAGTGTGGGTGTTAATTCTGTATATATGCAACAGCAATTGACAATGACACCTTTGTCATTGTGATGAAGCAGGTCTTACATGACATTCAGATGTTGGATGATGCAACATAATCAGGATGCTTTTGAACAGCATGAAAGTTCATATGTGGTTTAGGTTACTTAGCACATGATAGTGTGCTTGATGGTGTGCATGAAATACTTGACACAGGCACACTAAAATGTTAGTTTTCATACGTCACATGTTCAAACAAGGTGGTACCACTCTGTAGAGCACTTAGCAGGAAAACTGCTCCTTGTGATATTTATAGATGCATAATCCTCATGCAGGACAAATTCACACTAGGTGCAGGAGCCGGTGATAGTGTGACAGGATTAATAATTCGAAAATGCAGTGGCTCCATCTTTGGCCTGTGTGATCTTCAGACTAGAGAGTGTTGCTCAGTGGTCACTCATGCATAACACTTAAGTGGGTCAGCCAGTTTTATGTAGTGATGCATGTAAATCTTTATCCCATGTCTAGCCAACTTTTGTCCCTCATACTGAGCTTTTCCCTGGTCAATACAGATTGAGAGAGGGAAATACAACATAAAGAAACAGGGATATATTTAGTTCAACCAATCAAATTCCTTTGGCTAATTAGCCAGCAGGGATATACTGAAAGATAATGAGATCAACAGGGATATACTGGAACTGACCAATCAAAAGACAACATTGCCCCTATATATCATGCTTATTAGCATGTAGATACCAGCATATTTGCTGATTGTTGTGATTTAAGGCAATTAAGTGCTGCCAATTAAGAGTATTGATTTTTTTTTGTAGCAAAGCTGCATTCACATTGAGTGCTTCAAACTGTTTTACATTGATATAGCATAAAAGTATTTAAAAAAATATACCGGATCTTGGGTGACTATACCAGGGATATACTGCCTCCACCCATGGTATAACCTCATAGTATCTGGTGATTTTGCCATATATCCACAATATGAACCTTCTCCAAAATCGAATCAGTTCTTGATTGTAATTAGAAAAATCCAACAGAATTGAAATCATAAGAAATAATGTTGCAGTTCCTCAATCTTGTCGACAGATAGATGTACAGAATCTACTACAGATGGATGGATACATGCGAATGAAAACATTAATCCCGTCCTGTGGCAGGACTTGTCCGTCGTACACCTAGAACTATCATATAGTGAAATGTATTGGGTATGCTGTATAATAGATTGCCAGCCCTTTAGCTCAACTGGTGGGACATCCAACTGTTATGGGGTGGTTTGTATGATTCTTGTCAATGTTTTTGTTGTGGTGGAATGATAAATATTATTGAAACAAACAGTCACTGTTTAGATTTGGGAAAAATAGAGTATCTCCCCTTGCTATTATATCCATTCTACCTCTCTTAGGATCACAAATGGTCTTAATTGAAAAATGGCAGTTGTAGAGCGGTGAGTTCCAGTAAGGATTCAGCTTATTAAGAATCAATGGGGCTACAATGAGTAGAAGAGAAGACCTAGATTTTTTCTATAACATGTTCTCACGTTCTTGAAACGTGTTTCATTATGACACGCGAATAAATGAATGACACATTATCCATGCCAGCGATTAAAAATGTAAGAATTTATGAAATAACATTCTTGCTTTTATTTGATTTGGGACTAATTAAGCCAAAATGACTTTTCGGCTGTTTATAAATGATAAGTCGTGTTAGCGCTTGTCGAAGAGTGCCTTAAATTAACTTTGTGATAACAAGAATATTGCATGATTTTCTTCTATGCTATCGGTGACAGGCAGGATGGTACCTTCTGAGAGCAGTTCTTTCAATGTTTTATACAATTATGACTTTTCACTAGCCCACACACTTGAAATTCAATCTTTGGTTTGGCCTTGTGATGTTAATGCTGCATTAAGAGCTTTGGAGTCGGAGTGGGAGTCAGGAGTTGGAGTCACGGAGATAGAGGTTTTCAAGTGGCGTCGGAGTCAGAATCAAACTTATGTGTTTCTGGTGGAGTCGGAGTAGTCGTTGAAAATTAATCTGGTGACTCCTGACTAAAAATCACTTTTAAAATAGACAAAAGAGCATGTATTATTAGGCAATGTGAACTGTATAACATCTTTGAGGAGCAATCGCACAAAACTTATTAAAATATACAAAATCCCATGAAAACAATATGGAATAGATTTTTTTCTCAACTACATGAAACTTATGTACAAATAATGCCAACAGGCGGAGTGGGATTCGAAAATCAAGAGACCCAAGGAGTCAGAATCCTGCACAGTCTGAGGCTTGCTTTTTTTCGGGAACGAAAGAGTAACCCAGTGAAGCAATTCGTATGGGTTACTCACCAGGGAGAGGGAAAGAGTGATTTTTCAACCAAGGGCTTTAGGCCAAGGTGTGATAAACACATATTCCCGACCCCATGGTGAATAACTGGCTTGTACCATGAGACAAACATTCATACAGGTAAATATGGGAGGATAAGTGGGCAACAAAGAAAATGGCAATTGTTGCAATGAAATACTTGGCATGGGATTGGCTGACGGAGGTGTCAAATGGTATAAAGCAATTTGTTGTGAACAGAGAGTCTCTAATGAGTGTAGCAGTTTTGCCAAAAACTTTCAGTAATCGGATGAACAATGCATGTTTTCAGTTTTTCCTACATGCATTTTCTACCTGTACTTTTTTGTTGACCTGATGCTAGACATCCTTGCTGAAATTGTGAGGGAGTGGTATATCGATGTGCAGAGGTGTTGTCTGCTTAAATGGATTCTTGTACAGGTAGCAGGTGAAGCCTTGCCATGTTTCATGATTTGAAAAATTACGAAGTATTAGTTGTAAATTAATCCTTATTTTACTTGATATATATTCCACCATCATATTTATTAATCATGAAGGGAGTCTAACAATTGAACAATTACTGTATAAAAGCTATGACAGATTTATCAATGATGAGGAGCTACAGATGAAGACATTGCTCGGCTCTGACAGTCTATCGGCACTGTAGGAGTGTAGGCCTATGCGTAATCTTGAAGGACGTAAGGCCCCACAATCCTCCCCTCTTTGACAGTATCTATCTATCTATCTATCTATCTATCTATCTATCTATCTATCTATCTATCTATCTATCTATCTATCTATCTATCTATCTAAATCTAATTTGATGAGGCCTTGAAGGTGTACATGGTTCAAAGCAATTAAGGTAACATCTGAGATCATGCTGGCATCTATTGGTCTTTATGAAATGAAAGGACCCTGTGGGCCCTGCTGATACCTTTGATCCCTGCTATTTCAGGTGCAGTCACTTTGTGCAAGCCAGTGGCCATTGCTCGGCACCTGCATGCACTTTGTGTGTTTGCTTAGGATGGTTCATTTCACTCATCAAATATGATTGACTTGTGTGGCATTTATACATTTCACCTTACTATAAATTGCAATGTTTTTATTTGACCTCTTCACCATACATGTATAACTGATTGGTCGCTTTGGAAAATGCACCAAAATTCTTCTTCTGGGGCCATATCCCTATAGTTTCCATGTTATACTTGATTGATCATATACACAATAAGTGAGGCATATTATACATTACAGTTGTCTAATGGGTAAATGTGGGACATGAAGATATGTACACCCGAGAATGTCAATGTACAACGAGGCCGTAAGGCCGAGTTGTACATGATATTCGAGGGTGTACATATCTCATGTCCACAATTTACCTATTGGACAATTGTTTTGTACCATGAAACCCCCTATTATTACAAGAAAGTTATGAACATTACGAGCCAAATTGTGTAAAAAAAATGTAATCAGGAACACGTCTCATTTCAGATGTTTCACTGTTACAAAAAAATAAATTTTCCAGGAATGAATGGTTAAAGTGGTTGTGTCAGTAACTACCATTCGCACCCCCCCCCCCCTTTATTTATGGAGATGCAAATTTTTACCTAAAAAAAAACAACAACTGATGATGTCAAAGAGAGGTTGAGACGTCACCATGGTAACACCATTGTGATGTCACATCTCATGCTGCAGTGCTCCAGTGTCAATTGAATGAAGCACCATGCCATTGGACATGACTTTATGTACAACGGTGTACATAATGCTAATTTTCACTGTTGAGTGGTACAAATGTATTTATATTATGCATGTTATCAGCATAAGTCAGTGGATGAGTCATGTCAATCATTCATGAGGTGACATGGCTCCCAATGACAAATTGACTATTCAAAGATTCATTTCAATGGACAAGATTGGAGTTGTAATCCCAAGGGCCACACAGTGTAAACACAATGTTGCTAATTGGTGGAGAGCTCGTCTGGTGATTACGAAGAAATGTATGGTAGAAATTATGTTGCCACAACGTGAACACAATGTTGCGGTTTTTCACAACATTGTGAAACATTGCCACAACATCGCGTCCTCCATGTCATATCTTTGATCGAATTTGCTTCAAAACGTTATGACACATCATTTCTACCATATAATTCTTTGTAATTTTCATGAGCATCGCAACATTGTCACAGTGCACTGTCTACAAGTTGACCGCTATTTGCTGCCACCTAGGGTGCAAAATTTGCAAGCTCCTGTGAGCGGTCAACAGAATTTCAATCTCTGGAAGAAACCAGGACAGTGTCTGGAAGAAACCAGGACAGTTCCATCATTTAGTGATGGTCTAGTTTATTTCCAAGTGTCTAATCTGACTTTGGTTGGCTTCAGTCTTAAGCAGACAGCTTGTAAATACCAAAATAAGTTGGAACTATTTTTTATCATGGAGGATGTATACATTGCAGCTCACATATAATGCCAGTATAGAGGGGGCCACTTGTGGCATGCACAAGACATTTTGTTGACTGTTACACAGCTTTTATGAAATTGTAAATTATATTGTTGTCCTTGTTTTAAAATAAATATCCATAAAGTAACAAATTAAATACAAATGAGCATTTTTGATATCACAAAGCAAAAACATTGGCTTTGTATGGACATGTGAATAAGTGAGAGAGCATTCTTCTTGGATACTTTTCTGAACACAATTTAACATGCACTAAATGGCATAAGTAGATTAGATACCATCAAACTTCTGATGAGTAAAATCATCCCTTTCACAGGCAAATTTTATGCTAAAGTTTCAAAACTTTCTTTTTGTCTCATTATTTATTTCCAAACATTTTCATTCAAAGCTGTGGACTGGATCTTTGCCAGCAACCATGCTTTGTGAAAGTAGTTTGGCGTATAAATATGGAGAGCTGTTGTGCAACCTGATCTTGTGATCTCTTCAAAACAGATCAAATTATTGTTGACACAATTCGATTTGCCACTTAATTTGTCAGTCCCGAACAGAGACAGCACAGTGCAGATGTGCCAATATTATTTTCCCCTTTGGGTGATTCTTTTGTCCAATCCGTCAGTTTTAGCTATGATTTCCATTCTATTTCAGGGAATTTTTAATAATTATTCATTATCGGATGTATCACATATATATCAAATTTAATATTGAACAACGTGACTCACTTCGCTTTTGTATCATCTACGTAATTCCAACTTATATAATGATATATATAATTCAATGATTAAATTGGGTTATATCATTATATATCAAAATTGAAAGAGAAATCCATGACCGGTGAAATTAGAATTGGTTTGTTGAATTCCCTCCCACACAAAATTGCATCACGTTTCTTGCCATAATTATGACAATGAAAACATGAGATATATTTCTATTTGGTATATGTTATGAAATTACCAAGTAGGCAGTGTAGGTAGCTGTTCTCAACTCATGGTTTCTCAGCTTTCTCTGGCTTATCTGGTATGAGACAGTGGTGTAACTAGGGGTTCTTGATGGCTGAATTAACAGGGTATGTTCCAGACTCCCAGTCTTCTCATCTCATCATCATACACTGTAAAATTTGAAATTTTAAGTTAGCTCAAATGATTGAGTTAGATGGTTGCACAATTTGTTTGAGCCATGATAGCTTGCCGTTTTGAGTTATGATAATCTTTATGTTGTTATAACTTGCAAACAGCAAGCTATCTTGGCTCAAAGGAATTGTGCAACCATCTCACTCAATCAATTAAGCTAACTCAAAATTCAAAATTTACAGTGTACCGCAGCCACCAAAAACGAAAGTTCAGCTCCCTCCACAAAGGTGCCGGTTGAGCTGCACCGGCTGATCCGGGGTACACCAGCACAACACACAGTGGCGTCCCTATGGGGGGGGCATGGGGGGCACACCCCCCCCCCCCATATTGGACCTGTGCCCCCCCCCCAGGTGCCCCCCATATGAACTTTCCAACTCTAGCTAAAATATGCAGTTAGTATAGAGGGTGCCCCCCAGAGAATCACGTGCCCCCCAAGGTGCCCCCCCCCCCGCTCGAGACTGCCTAGTTACGCCACTGACAACACAAGTCAGTCAGTGGAGGGAGGGGGTATGCGATTCCAAGAAATTCACTGTAAATTGTTATTTCAGCCAAAGTGGAAAAAGTTCATATGGGAGGCACCATGCAGGGAGCACAGATCCAATATGACGCCCATGAATAACCAACGAATAACCAACATTTCTCTTAAATAATGATGCGAAACTCCTGGATCCAAACGCTGGACCTCAGAGGAGCAGGCTAATAATATTGGCTGAATAATTTGAAAAGAACAAACTATGGTGAAATGAGTAAAACTAAGGAATATGGCCTTGGCATTATTCTTCTAATGAATCGTTTTCCATTTGTGTGTCATCATTATTCTCTGAATAAACAGAATATGAAAGTGCTGTGGCATACTTTTTCTTGGCAATATGATACCAATTTCTGATTATATTAATCACATTTCTTGATGAGTTTTTTCCAACGACAACTCTTATATTATATAAGTAGCAATCTCGGAGACTCCTCAGATGCTCATATGCTAAGATAATGTTTTCTGTTCAATTACATTTTCTCTTGGCTTATTTGATGAGTCTGTGGGGATATATATCACTTAGTGCAGCATTAATATTTGCGCCGCGAAACGGCCAAAGGCTGAGAATTGAGTGTAAGAGAAGACTCAAAAATCCAGCTTCTTATCAATTACTTAGTTTCGTATTTAACAAAACATGACATATTCATCTTCAAAAGTGTCTTAAAAATTCAATTTTCTCCAATAATTATAATATTTGCTGTACCCATGATTTTTATGGAATAGTTAATTATTAGCCTTGACAAGCTAAACTAAATTATTAACAAATGATTAATTTCTTTTCAAAACTGACAACAAGAAAACATAGCAAAATTAAACTGAGTAACAAGGCGAACAAATGCCCGGGACGGGATGCTGGGACAGGACAACGGGATGGACAAAATGCCGTGACACCTCCCGGAAAAGCCTTTGATTAGTTTAGATGATAAGCATTTGATGTACACAAATGGCAGACCACTTTAAGGAAAGCCCAGATCATTGTCTATTCATAGAAGAATAGTTCAACCAGACTTCATAATTATCCAGGGCCTAAAAATGAGTGTCAAACCCACACACTGTAAAATTTGGAATTTTGAGTGAGCTCAAATGATTGAGTGAGATGGTTGCACAATTTGTTTGAGCCATGATAGCTTGTTGTTTTGAGTTATGATAATATTAATGTTGTTATAACTTACAAACAACAAGCTATCTTGGCTCAAAGGAATTGTGCAACCATCTCACTCAATCAATTAAGCCAATTCAAAATTTACAGTGCAGAGCAAAAGGATAGCAAGACAATGCTATTTGTTTCCACAGCGTTTACAAGCTAAGAATTGCATGCTAATCGCACTCTTCTACCTTGGCAGATTACATATTATTTTTCTTATATTCCATTTATATCAATTGACCTTTGTAGACACACCTTGTCATTCTCCATATCTAGTTACTAAGTCAGGAAATGAGGAAATTATGTATGGATCCTGGTTGCTGAAGTGACCAATAGAAATTTTCAGAATAATACCAGTATTGCTGGTCTGAATGTTTATTGTATATTTTGGAATGGTGCCTGTGAGATCGCATAAACATTGCAAAGGGCACAACAACACAGGGACGAAAATAAAACATGGCTGGACCAAAATAACACTTGTGCGTATTGTGTGCTTCTATTGTCCTGCTGAAGTTGGAATCATACATTTTCATGGCAGCAGACCAACACAAATCAGCTTCTATGAGATCGTGACTGAATTTGAGTTTGACTGCTATTCCCAAACCACAAGGTACATTCGTTTGTATTTCAGTAAGAGCTTGTATAGGTCATCTTACAAAAATGAAAGACTAGACTGATGTTTAAAATAAGGATTTTGTTTGGTGTGTAGAAACAAATTTAAACAAAATTTGGCAGATTTCAAATTTTGATCGAAATGAAAGACTTAGCCAATTTACAACAAATTTTCATTAATATTATCTTCAGTTATAAATGCAACATGGCCACCCAAACCTAAATTGCAGAACTATTCCAATAAAACTGGTAACTGCCTGAGGCTTGACAAGTTGACATCCATGTTTTACACAGATTCCAGTGATTTTTAGCCGAATTTTTATGAAAATCGTCGTAATTTTCTTTTTTTGGGTACTTTTACACGTAGCTTCCTCTTGGCACCTTTTTTATCCCGCAAAAACTCACTGACTTAGTGGGTTTTGTCTAAATTGCATACAGTGTATACTTATATATAATGAAATGCATGACTTTTTTTCTGATGGTGTGCAATCCTCTGTCTTTACTTCATTGTCAAGTCAGTTTCTTATGTCATTTAAAACACAGGGAACGCTCAAAATTGCACAAAAACTTTCAAAAGCCCAGGGAAACGAGTGTTAAAGGTCCAACTGAAGCAATTTTCAT
This sequence comes from Platynereis dumerilii, assembly GCA_026936325.1. Classification (NCBI taxonomy): domain Eukaryota; kingdom Metazoa; phylum Annelida; class Polychaeta; order Phyllodocida; family Nereididae; genus Platynereis; species Platynereis dumerilii. The sequence continues at coordinate 76,013,048 of JAPTHN010000002.1, read as the reverse complement.
TGTTTGGCTCTTCACACAAAAACATCACTTCATATATATTTTTCAACTCTATACCGTACAAACCTGGGAAAATGATTGATTATTTCTGGGATATATCACACAACATCTACCCACATCTTTAGCAATTAGATTATTCTTGGACATCAGACAACTTCCTGTCCATTTATATATAATTTGGATGTCAATCAGGTATGACAACCAGACAGCCAACAGAGACTAAAAGAGACACATGGCATATTAATGACTAAAATTAACATAGGAAAGATAGAGAAAGCCACAATAGCTTTGTATTCACCCCTTATTGTGACCTTCATCAGGCCATTTCTAGATACGCCCGCATAGTTTAGTGAGATGACAATCCACAATGTAGGCATACAGTCCACAGGATTCCAACATTTTATAAGGAAAGCTCTGTGGGGCACTGTGAGACGGTTTGAGGCAGGGCACAGTGACGCATCACAAAATACACTATATAGAAACCACCTAAATGCAATGTACAGCTTGCAATTCACAATTTATAAAAATGCCTGCATAAACATCTGATTAAAGAGAGCCCTACCAAAGGGAAGCATCAGAGAAGAATTGTTATTATTATGTAACAGGTGCGGCAGGTTAAATAAGTCATTCTTTTGTCTTGTGCGAAGAGTTTTCCAAACATGCTAAAAAAGGGACCCAGAAAATCACCTAGCCTATGGCTATTATTAGAGTGAAGTAGTTTTTGAAGCAACAATTGACAGAAAAATTGAGCAGGTCCAGAGGGTCGGTAGTTATGCCCTGTCTCACTGTCCCCCGCCTTCTGTCTCACTGTGCCCCGCCATTAGGGCACAGCGAGACACTTGACGAGCATGGATGCAACTCAAATTTTCTCCAAATCTGTAGAAGTTAGGAACCTGAAACTACTGGACAATATACCCAACTTCTTTATCTCTAATGTTGGCCTGAACTCATTTCACTTCACTGTTATCTGCCAATATTTTGGAACACTTGAAAAAAAAAAGTGTCACACTGTGCCCTGCTCTCCCCAACTTCTTCTTGTCGCATGAGAGCATAAATCGATATATCAGTCTCCTGTCAGTGTAAAAATTGCATTATCACATCTCAATGACTGGCGAATTGGTGAAAATTATAAGCGCATGACGAATTGACCGTAAGGTTTAGGACTGTAATTTACAATAATATATACATACATGTATGATAGCCATGCATTTAGTTAAAAGGACTACAATTACTAAACCGCAATATTTTAATTCATATATAGACCTATTATATGAGTATTTCTTGTCCCACCTTTTTGCACTGAATGAATATAAGATTATGGTCAACTTTCTATATACAGTTTTTATACACACTGTGATTCAAGCAAGATGTAATCTCTCTCCTGAGTCTTAAGCTTTGTGTCTGCCTCAGCACTTTCTCAGTGACAAGTCAGCCGGATTAAGGTGAGCAGTGACGGGGTGTGGCTCTTTGTGTCACTGGCAAATTGAGGAAGCCTTGCACAGAATACTGAGCCACAAGGCAATTTAGATAAAGCTTGGCCATAGAGCACTGCCTTGCTATACTTCCTCTCTGACAAAGCACACGCTTCAGAAATCATAGACTGTGCTTCTTCTATCTTAATGAATCAATAGAAGAAGAGATTAATAGATTGGAGTAACAGAGAGGTAGGGATAGCTGGATGATAAGGGCTTAACATCCTGTATTAATGCACTGGGCAGAACCGGATGGATAAAGCTTGGCCATAGAGCACTGTCTTGCAATACTCCTTCAAGACAACACAGTGTAGGCTAAATAAACGTATCATAAAGGTCCATTCATTAATTTTGCTTTGTTTCAAAAGTACATTTTTAAATAATTTCTAAAGTGTATACTGTATAGGCAAATGCATACACATCACCATTATCGAAATGCTCGTCCTTGAATTTCAAGGTGGCATTTCGAACCATGTTGTCGCATCATGTCTTCCTGGATTGAGCACAGCTCTGAACTATTCAGAGATGTCCTTGTTAGAAATATGCATACATGCCTCCAAAGGATTATTCCGCCAAATTGTATTGCTTATTAGCTGCAATATTAGCATTGTAAGTCATCTGCTGAGTTGTTTCAATTAGACATCTCCATGCACGGCCTTGGCGATATAGAAAGTGTCAAGGTAACACCCATTCCAGACATGACATATAGTCATTGACACCTGTCATCTTTCTGTGAAACAAATCCATATTTCAGTTCAGGTATACATATCACTATCAACAGTCATACACTAGGTAGGCCTACGCAATACATACACTCTTAAACATAATGACATAATACGCAATACATTTCTGTAAGGTAATACCCCAATGGGCGCTTCTACGTTGCAGTACGGTTGTGACAACATCATGACAATGATGCAATGTTGGTGTAAATGATGCAGAATAGTATGGTAGAAATGCAGTGTTGATGTAAATGATGTAGAATAGTATGGTAGAAATGCAGTGTTGGTGTAAATGATGTAGAATAGTATGGCAGTAGGGGAGAGCGGGGCACAGTGAGACGGGGGGCACAGTGAGACAAAGCCCATAGCGTCTAGCTGGTACTGTTTACAGATCAACCCTCTTTTGTATAGTACAAAAAGTAAGTAAGTGAGAGTCTGACCTATATCCGGAATGCCTACACAGCATATCGAGAGTGGAATTTCAATATTTAGGTTTTTAGCCGATAAAAGTAAATAATTTTGCTATACGACTTTTCGTTATAATTCCCAAGAAAAATGGTATAACGCAAATCAATTGCCATGAATTCAAACCTTGATTATTTGCCTTAGTTTAGTGAGATAATGAACCACAATACATGCATCTGGTCCGCAGGGTTCAAAAATTTTATAAAGAGAGCTGTGTGGGGCAGAGTGAGACAGTTGGAGGCGGGGCACAGTGAGACATGGTAAAATACACTCGAAACGACCTGAATGTAAGGCATAGCTTACAATTCACTATTAAAAACAAAATGCCTGCAATAAACTCCTGATTTTAGTGAGTCATATTCAAAGAGAAGCATCAGAATGAATTTTGATTAGTATGTAACAGGTGCGGCAGGTTAAGTAAGTCGTGCATGTGTCCTGTGCGATGAAGTTTCGAAACATGCTCAAAAACGGACCTAAAAAATCACCTAGCCAGCTGCTTTTATAAGAGTACAGTAGTTTCTGTAGCAACAATTGATGGAACAATTCTGCAGGTCCCGAGGATCGGCGGTTATGGCAGCAGATGCCCTGTCTCACTGTGCCCCGCCTGCTGTCTCACTGTGCCCCGCCCACGGGGCACAGTGAGACACTTAACGAGCATGGACGTAACTCAAAATTTCTCCAAACCTGTAAAAGGTAGGAACCTGAAACTACTTGACAATATACCCAACGTCATTACCTATAATGTAGACCTGATCTCATTTAACTTGTTACTGCCAACATTTTGGAACACTTCAAAATAAAAAAAGTGTCTCACTGTGCCCCGCTCTCCCCTAATGCAGTGTTGGTGTAAATGATGTAGAATAGTATGGTAGAAATGCAGTGTTGGTGTAAATGATGTAGAATAGTATGGTAGAAATGCAGTATTGGTGTAAATGATGTAGAATAGTATGGTAGAAATGCAGTGTTGGTGTAAATGATGTAGAACCATATGGTAGAAATGCTATGCTGGTGTAAATGATGTAAAACCGTATGGTAGAAATGCAATGTTGGTGTAAATGATGTAGAATAGTATGGTAGAAATGCAGTATTGGTGTAAATGATGTAGAATAGTATGGTAGAAATGCAGTGTTGGTGTAAATGATGTAGAATAGTATGGTAGAAATGCAATGTTGGTGTAAACTGTGAATAGTATGGTAGAAATGACGTTGTCACAATATTGTGAAGCAACATAAATGACGTTGTCATAAATGTCGTGAAGCAACATCAAGAATCAAGATGTGTCCTTAACGTGTGATGTTATGGCAACGCTGTCACTATGTTATTAAAAAATCTCCATATTGTGTTAGTGTTGTGACAACATATAATTTCTACCATACATTTCTATGTGACACGGACACCAGACGAGCCCTCCACCATAATTCAGCCAATTAGGAATGGACTGCGGTTTGCTGATTAGTCAAAGCCCCAAATTAGTAACATTGTTTTTATGTTGCCTGCCCCTTGGGATGGCAGTATATAACTGAAATTTATAAAATGTGAGAACTTGCATGCTAGAAAGGGCTATTATATTGGCCAATTTCCTCTTCTTTACTCCTTTTGAATGCACATCTATTGTCACAACATGCATTCTGATACAGTTCAAGTTGGCACACTTCCTGTTATAAAAATATCACAATTTAAAATTTTTTGCTTTCCATATTTTTTATCAAGAGTGTATTTATCGCCTTTCTCAGAAAAGGAAGACAACCATGCATCCTCATTCATCAGCCTTCGTCTTCTCTGTGAGCACTCTCAAGTTTGTGTCTTGAGGACCCTGGATATCTGTCTGAAGCAGTGCGGCTGACTCTCTCCGTGATATATCCCTGTCTCTTATCTGGATTACTTTCTTCTTCTCCAGCTTCTCAAACGCGCACAAGTGCATTCTATCCGAACTTCCTTGTTCAAGATCTCTCCATTTATTGATCATTGCATTAAAATCATACATATAATATATACGTATTTTCAATGTTTCTGCCGCGGATCCCCTATGATGGATTTTATCTGGGTCATGCAATCACATGGATTTACAGAATTTAATGTTGTTTATCTCTTGATGCCAAAGCATGAAGGCTATGTTGAGTTCAAATCAGTCAATTCAGTACATATATTCTGTGAAGTATATTTTATCAATATTTATTCCGTTATGTCAGCTCCTTGATGTTATGCATCAAACACTCTTGTAGTAATTCATATTTTATTACATAATTTGCAATGTTTAATATGAACTGCACTGATGTCCAAACCTTATCTTTTGGAAACGCAGATAGCTTTTTAATTTCTTTCATTTATTCCCATGAATTTGCTGGATGCCTGCCAAATACAACTTGCCTTAAACTATGATATTGGAAAATTACAAATGGTAGAGTATCTATGTATAATCATTCTTTTAGTCACAATGATCATTTCCTGACTTAATAGAAATTAGATGTTTGTGGTTAGGAGACATTCAAAACTCAGGCATTGCACTACACTGTAAACCCAGCTACCGACAGTTACCGTTAAAACAACGGTATGCCATAAAAACAATGGTTTTCTGCCGTAAAGTGGCGCTTTTGTGTATTCATTATGGTAACTGCCGTTAAAGTAAGACAGCAGGTTTTACAGTGTATTTTAAGGACACTGATTTTGACTTACAGCCCAGATAGCTCAGTCAGTAGTGCACTCGCCTCACATGCGAGGGACCCGGGTTCAATCCCCAGGCTGGCCATCATGTCATTCAACGACGTCGTCGTTCGCATCAGACATAAAATTGGAGGTGCCGTGGACCCAACTGGAAACAAGTCATTGACTTAGCTTGGCTACCCACATTAAAGAAAAGTATCTTTACCTTTACCTTTTTACCTTTACTTGTGTAGGAGTCCTTGGTAGGAGGCTGATGTCCTGCTTAATCAAGCCATCAGCCACCCCCTTCCTGGTCATTGACCTGATTCTCACTTCTCCTGGTGTCCAATTAGCCTCCTGGATTCACAAATGTGAAGGCAAGTCCATTGCCAGTGTCACTCATCCTGACAAGTATCCTAGAAAAAAGAAATGTATTGATTTTCTCAGTGGTCATTGTTCCAAGAAACAAATCCATACAGTGCAGATGCTGTCATGCACCAAATAAGAAGTATAGGCATATCTGTCTGCTGCTTCCTAGAAGTCTCAGCCAACAAGCATCACTTGTATGACACTGATTGGATACAAGTCATTAGTATACTTCCCAGTTCCCACTCATCTCAATGCACCCTCATGTGTTCAGACAAGGACCCTGGATTCTCACTGACATGTACTCCGAGTACTCTCATTGTCTTCCCAAGCTCTAATCTAGATTACTTCCTGTTCCTCGAACATGCAGAACAGGAACATCCGGTCCATACTTCCTTGTTCGAGATGTTTTACCGTAACAGTAGAAGGTTGTTGAACATCATCACCAAGTTGATTACTTTACAGTTGAAACATGCATGTTGGAAACCAGAAAATATGCTATTACGTTGTTGATTGATAACATTACATATTTTGGATTAGCATGACATCTTCCCTTCCCCATTTGTATTCATAGTACAAGACACTGGTCAAATAGGTTACTAAGAGTATGCTGTTGGAAACTGATATCCATAGTGATATACAATGCAGGAGATTAACTGATAACACAATAATATATTATCAGCTATGGCGGCTGCTGACAAAATTTTGTGCGGAGGCAATTCCTTCTATAGTTTTATTTATGATTTGATAAACTGATAAAGACTCCTACAGAACAGAAAGGTTGCTACGAGAATCAATCTGCAGTAAATTTAAGTTGTTTGACATAAACGTGGCTCGACTAGTGCTTTTGCTATTGTAGTGGAATCTGTGTTCAAGTATAAATGCATAATACATGTAGACTTGCAGAGGCCGTTAATTTAATATCAAACATATTACAAGGTACTGGAGTACTTTGCATGGTTTTGGTGCATAGTGATTATAGAGAGAGACTTATTTATTTTCCAACACATTTTGTTCATGTATATACTCGTACAATCATATAAACAGTTCTTTGAGGTTTCCCAAAGCTGACAGCAATTCAAGTTTTGATAAATTGTTTATTTTTCTCTGATCCGTGTGATTTCTCCAAGCCATTGTTTTGATGAAACAGGAAACACCTCCATTTGCTCCACCCTTATTAGCAGAGTCAAGTGATACCTTCCTGACAGCATAAGCATTCAAATGATCCCCCATAAAAAGTAGGTCAAATAGCACCTTTTGCTCCACTCTGGGCACCCATGAATATTGTGCATCATCTAGCCTGTAAGATGGAGGTATATATATTGCTACATCTTTCACTTTTAGCTAGTGAACTAGTGTACATGCATTATTATCTAGCATTTCGCTTGTGTACATGCAAGATCATGCACTTATTTAGATGCACTATCTAGCACACTTGTCCATGTGCAAGATCTAGCATCTAGACAACTGCTAGATATTGCATGTAAACAACTTAGCAAGATAACGAGTCTACACAAGTGCAAGATGTTGCATGTAGACTGTGCAAGATAATGCATCTACACAAGTGCAAGATGTTGCATGTAGACAACTGTGCAAGATAATGCATCTACACAACTGCAAGATATTGCATGTAGACAACTTAAGTGTGCCAGATAATGCATCTACACAAGTGCAAGACATTGCATGTAGACAACTGTGCAAGATAATGCATCTACACTAGTGCAAGATATTGCATGTAGACAACTTAAGTGTGCCAGATAATGCATCTACACTAGTGCAAGACATTGCATGTAGACAACTGTGCAAGATAACACATCTACACAAATGCAAGACATTGCATGTACACTAGCAATCTGCAAGATAATGCATGTGTGCTAGCTAAATATGCTAGATATATGCAAGATGACAGTGCTACATGATGAATGTCAAAATCCAGTTCAATCTGTGATTCAACCACAGCCTTAATAACCCTGTCCTAATTAATCACAGTTAGTTTTTGGATTTGTTAATTTGAGCTCAGATTGCAATTATTTCTTCCAATTTGGCATTACCTGCATGACAGGACCAGATCAGCCTCAAGCAGTACAAGTCCATGGCTCCTGAAGCAATACAGGCCAATGAGTCTCCACTCTTAAGTAAGTTCAGTTCCCTGATTGAATTCAGATTAGTCTGCATGCAGATGAAATTCAACAGCCAACCTGTACCTATTTCTTTGAGACATTTCCTTTGTGTTTTGTTGCGTAGGCCGATATAACTGGTTTGTTTAGATTCATCTTAAATTTATGATATTTTTCTCATTAAATCAAAATCAAATTAATACAAACGAAGTCAGTTTTGTTCACGCTTTGGCGCTCCATTGTGTGTTTGGTTTAAACGACAAATATATGTGGCGTATGTATAGCGTATGCGAGACTTATGAGGGTTTTTTTTCGGCTGTAGGGCAGTCACTGAGATATGCTGCACTTCTCCATCATTTTCAAGCACCCAACGCATTCCTTGTGACAGGCTTGTCTCCCCAGATGACTCTTATTATCTCTTATAGAATGTCTCTCGAGTCTCACTGAGGCGAATGGATTAATGCTTGTCAGTAAGTAATTGACATAGTCTTTTTGGTAAATGTACACCTCACAGGACTGACTAACCGGAGTGACTTGTACAAACTGCTGAATTTTTCATGTGTTGCTTGGAATTTCCCTATATTCTGAAATTTGTGTCATTTTCTAGCAATCGCCATTAGCTTTTAGGCTTGCATAACGTCCCTATGGCGTTTGTAAAGAGGGCATGTGTCATGGTGTCTACTTTTACCCTTGTATTACCCCAAAAATTCCGCAAAAGGTGGGCCCCCCTAGATAAGACCCTGGCCCCCCCTTGGCCCCCCCACTCCTGGATTTCTAGCTACGCCACTGCACCTGATGAACTTCTTGGTGTTTCATGCGAGTCAAGGTAACATGACCAAATGTCTCCGCTTTGGTGGATTCGTGTTCGTACTATGAATTTTGCATGACCACCGCATATGTATTTCGACAAGGCAAGGAAACCTTGTAAGCAATCGATTTTAGACTAGAGATGTGAAAAATAGGGTAGCAATTTATAAAATATATTCGAACACTCAAACATATGACTAAATTTGCTAGCAAGATCTTATTCTGACAAACAAACCACACATGTTTCCTTTAAACAAACATACATGTATTACGCCATGGGCTATTATGCAATATATGAGAGTAGGCCTATACTTTTTTCAGCCTGAAGCATATGACCTGTTTTGTATTTCATATTCATGTGTCTTTTGACAAGCGCACTCTGCAGCCTATTTTCATCTCTTTTGTTTTCAATAAACACAATTTTGTGTATTATTTAATTTAATTTTAAACATGAATACTTCATTTCATTTCTAGGATATCAAGAGAAATTTTGCTTAATGTGCACATGCATAAAACATATAATATATGTGACATCAAATCCTACAGACATTTGAAGCTATTGTGTCAAACTTTGCAGTCGTTTAAGTGGAGAAAAAAGCCCCACTTGGGTAGATTCATGCACAGCTGCTGTTTCATAAACATGTGTTACATTTACAAAAAAAAAAGAAAAAAGAAAAAAGCATGTAAAATGAGTAGAAACAAATTGAATGTTCATGCTGATATATATATGCTAACACTTAAATCACAGTGCTGATTTCAGATATGCGCTGTACTTTTTTAAATGAAAGTATTTGAAACTTGCAAACAACATCACTCTTGACAATGGCAATGAAAGCTGATCCTGGAGGACTAATCCCCAGATAGGATAGAAAGTGTTTGGCATGCTTCTCTGCTTTCTAGCTTTTTACAGCTTTTTATCTTCATCGCCACTTACAGCTTTATTGTGTTTGCCTGACTGTGTCAACATTAAAGCGGCCAGCCAAAAAGTTGTAATGCCCAGTGTGGCAGCAGAGCTCAGCTGGTGCTGTGGTGCATGTTGTTGTTTCTGTTGCAGTGAAGACACTAGTTAGTGACTGGATTCACTGAAGGAGTTCAACCTGCAGTTTTAAGGGATGCAACTGGTTCAACTCGTAAGGATGAGGATACAACCTTAAGTGATTGGTTATCGACCAATAACTTTGTTTTGAGGATCAGCTGGCTTCTACAGATAGCCAAAGGACATGAATGAGTAATATGAATGAAGCCCATCATTAATAGACAGGAAAGCATTGCCATTGGAATTTATGAAAGTAGGCCTATGCAGACACCAATTTACTGGTTATTCATGGACAAAGTTTATTGCAAAGATTGACTGCTATGGATGCACTTTTAATGTGTACGACAGAAAACGCAAGAATTTATAGGCCTGGTGCGATGAATGATGTTGTCACCATTGACTTCATGCATGTGGTTACAACACGAGCAATTCAAATGTGAACCTTCAAGTAACTGGATTACAATGTTGAATCCTGCCACTGAAATTAAGCTTCAGGACTATTCAAGACTTTGATATTGATAAAGAAATTCTATCATTGATTGAAAATGAGATTACAACACTGAGATCGTCACTGCAATATCTGTGAGTATGAGATTGCTGATATCTGACTTTGCCAAGCACTCTTATATGAACCTAGTAAGTGGTAATCTGCATCACTAATAAATAATTTATTGTCAGACGCCAGAAAATTAATGTGGTGCAACTCCACAGTCCACACTCTGAACAGGTTTGTTTTAGAGTGAAGCTGAGATGTATGATCAAGACGAAGTTTTGAAAAGGTTAATTTCATTTTTGCTTCAGTCCTTTTATGAAGAAAATATGTTGTGTAAAAAAGCGAGTAGAAACTTGCATTAGTAGATAGTTTCTTAATATCTTGCTTCAATTATTGTCCTACTGTATGGCATTTCTGTAACAAGCTATTATCTCGAAGAATGGAAAAATTGTACGAAAGGGGACTAAGATTTGCTTCTAAAGACTATCATTCAGATTACTCAGAACTACTAAAAAATAACGATAAAAGTACATTTTTGTTAATGAGATTGAAGAAAATTGCTGTTTTTGTTTATGAATGTGTCAAAAAAACGTATGCTGACTACTTAAATCAAATGTATACACTCAAGGATAATGAATATGATTTGCGAAATAATATGGTTGCTAGCATTCCAAGATTTGATACAGTTCGGTTTGGTAAAATGTCTCTGAGGTATTCAGGAGGTAAATTATGGAACTCCTTGCCGATAGCATTCAAAGAAGTTGATGATATTAACAATTTAAAACATATGTTAGGAAGTTGGAAATGTTCCATCAAAAACTGTACTAAGTGTACGGATTTTATGTACCATGTCTAGTCTTCCACTTTTATTGTTTTGTTATTGTTTCATGTTTATCAGCTTTTGCTGTTGTTTTATTGTTGTATACATGCGAGTATAAATAAAATTTAATTATTTATTTATTTATATTTATTTATGAAGAGGTCTTAAGATTAATGTTGCCTTATTGATGAGCATGTATAGCGCGGTACTGCGTGGTATAACTAATTTGATCAGTATTACATTTATAAATGCCTTGGAGGCAATCTTTAAGGAAAAGCAGATTATAGGAATGATTAATCACTAAAATCAGGAGCTGATCCCCATGGAAATTGGTTTTTTTTTATTCAATCAGAATAGCTACTCTGATATGATTAATCTTGACAAAGTCCTTAGATTCTTTCTGAATGAAATTGAGAGTAATATTTGTAGGTTAATCGCTGATAATGGACTATTAATGGTAAAGGTAAAGGTGTTCTTATTAAACGTGGGTAGCCAATGAAAGTCCCCACCAGGAGTGGATTGAACAACTTATTTCCAATTGATTGAGCCCACGGCACGTGTCATTTACCTCCCGACATCCAGACTAGGCTAGTACTCCTGGCAACAGTACCCAATTAAGCAATCAGCCGGTAATGAACTGTCAGTTGGGAACTCAGAAGCCGTCGGGAGTTGAACCCGTTCTGCCGGCGCATAAGTCCAGCTTGCTAACCACTACACCATATAGATCCATAGATTGGTAGACTGAATAGAATAGAATAGGAAATATGACTTAATTGAATCTCACCAGGGGTAATTTTGGTAAAGTTGCATGTGTGTCGCCATTAGAACAGTGCCACCTAAACTGCAGACATCTATGCCAAAAGAACACATTTTCAAAAGATAGTCTGTACGAGTTATAAAATTATTGAGAAATTATCAAGTTCCTGACAAAATTACGATTCTTGGCGAACTTTAAATTTGACAATTTCATTGTCCCGTAAAATTTTCAGCATGTAGGCTACCAATAAACTAAGCTTTTCTCTTTATGTAAACAGATATTTGAATTGTTCACACATGTTATTGTGTATTTTAAGGTAATCCCATATGTCAAATTTCCAAGCATTTTATCATTGAATTTCAGATGATATTCAAAATTTGTTACTTCATTGAAAAAATGTACTAAAGACAACTGTAAAGATGAATATATCTGTCAGAATTTTTGTATAAAGCAATGTCTTTACAAAAATAAGCAATCTATGCATAAAACTTGCACAAGTTAGAAGAAGGCGAGTTGCTGGAATTAACTTGAAGGCACATGAAGCCTCTGTTAACTTGAGGAATTCATAGAAGATACAGAAAAACCCATTTAATCCTGTAATTCATGTAATTAAAGATACTTTCAACAAAGGTTGCAGACAAACTTGCCTGCAGTTTCTCAGAATCTGAAATACAATACAAATTCATGGGATCGAAGAGAAGACGCTTGCAAGGAAGACCTTGAAGTCAGTACAATTATTATCTCATCAACCAAATGTATGTGGAATTGTTTATTGTGTAACATCAGAACAGTTGTAAGTGGTAGTCATTTTCTAGGAAAGAAATCTATGGTAATGTACATTGCATATAATTGTTTCCACAATCACAAACATCCATATTATATGGCGAGAAGCCTTGGAAGACTAGCAGGTAAACCCCTCCATATGCCTCGTCCAGACTTCTCTCTTCTTCTCAGTAATGACTCAGCTACAGCTATTAATATTAATCACCTGAGTGTGAGATTGTTCCTTGAGATTTTTTATGAAGCAGACTCTCTCACGAAGCAGACACACCGATTGTATTCTCCATCTCACAATGTATCTAAATTTATTAGTCCTAATCTATAGATGACTCTTCTTACCCGCATCCCAAATATGCAAAACATCCTGTCTATCCCAGATCTTTTATAGAATGCACATGTGCAATATTGATCTGATCTTATTCATGTAAATGGTAATTAAAATCTGATGAATTTAGGATATTTGCCTTTAAATCATAAATTGTATTTCGGTGCTGGATGTCGCATTATTATTTTATGTTCTTTGAAGGCTGTCAAATGCCATTAGTCTATTGACAAATGTTGAAATGTAGTTGCACCACATTTTGGGTTCACATGAGTCAATTCAGTACAGATTCTCTATGAAGTTTATCGCATCAATATATCCAGTATTCATCATAAATTTTGTAGTAACTGCGTTACATAATTATTTACGATACCTTATTGCACAAGCAATGGCACAACGTTGTTATTTACAAAACACAAATATCTTTGTTCATTCTAAACTAGACGAGTTCTCAGCTTCAGTTTACTCTCGTATAGTTTTCATTAGCTGATGAAGTTCTTCGGTTGTCAAAGATAAGTAGTCATGGCATCTGATACAATGTCAGTGTTGGAAGATGAATATGTGGAGTAGTATATATTTAATCCAACAAGTTAGTTACATGGCTTGATAGAAATTTCAAGTCTCCAGTCAGGTGACACTCATGTTGTGCTATTAAGTGCACTGGCTTTATCTCCCGTGTACATGCATTTCTTTTTTGGCAAGTTCATTGACACCTGGTCCTTGTCCTCATTCATCAATTCATCAGCTCTTCTTCTTCCAGTGTCTAATTAGCCTCTTCAGTGCATAAAAGTGAAGGAGGCCATTGCAAGTAGCACTCATCCTGATAAGCATCTTCGCAAAAATGTCTTTTTTTGCTCACCGCCCATTGTTCCAAGAAACAAATCCATATATATATGCTGTGTTCATGTATCTGCCATGTCATTAAACATCTCCATTATTCTCAAGAAGCACTCTCATATACTCTGATTATGTATTTTAACATGTCATGCCATGTTTTCTTGTTCTAATCTAATTTAGATTTTGCTCGTTTCCTGAGTTCATAATGTGCTCAGGAATACTAGTTTGCCTGCCTTCCATGCATGTTCAAGGTTTTCCCCATAATTTGTGCAGACTGTATATTAAAATTTATTAGTACTTTCAAGACACTAATGTTGCATGAACAGAAAATGTATATGTAAATATGATGATCAATGGTGATGCAAATATACTCAGAGTCAGTTTACTATAATTGACGTCTCCCTACCCCCCTATATATCAACCATGGTAAAAGAACAATAAGCTTAAAGTATTGGTTTGTTACTGGCAGTTTTAGACTGATCTCCCTTGTGATATGCTATAGAGGAGAGAGAATGATAAGATCACATGAATGTGTAATATCCTCAGTCACAGTCCTTACAGTTAGATGTGATCACCTGATAATAAATCTTGAAGAACATAAAGCCTTTAGAGGCTGCTATGACAATCAATCAGGCAGTGTTAGTGTAAAGCGATCTTCTCCTTTAGGATTTTCAGCAGTTCCACTATTTATAGGGAAGGAGAGGATCATTTTACCATTAAAATTGCACATTGTCTGACATTATGCTGATGATGCATTATGGTCATACTTTGAGCACAGGACCATAGGGGCTGTGTGATAGTCATTTCCAGAGCAGGCCTTTAAATGTTTCACTAAAACTTGTAATAAGTTTTAGTCACATGTTCAGGAACGAGCATCAGCTTCTCTATGACCTCCTTTTAAATTGCTAAATGTTACTGATTTTTTCATGAAATAGTTTGTTTGGTATGTTGTCAAAAGTCACTCAGTTTTAGCTCCTTAAAAATGCGGATTTAAATAAGATCTCTGTCTCTTGTTTTTGCCCTCTTTTCTCATGACTTTTTAAGGCCATGTTTGATTTTCATTTCAAGTAACTCAGGTTAACAAGCATTTAGCTCATTAGACGTCTTTGTCTCCTCTGTGGCCTCTTTAAGTTTCATGAATTTTCACAAACTTTGAAGCATCTGTTCAGTTGATGGAAATGCAGGTTTCCAAGAAACTTCAATTATCATTCCTTATGGATAGCATCCTAATTAGAATTACATGATTATTGACTATCAAACAGGTTTTGTTTTCCCTTCCTTCCATGGATTCCTGAAGTGGTAGACAAATTTACTGCCAGCAGCCAAATTCAACTGCATGTCAATTTATGACATGTTGGCGACTTCACACTAAGAATGAACTTTTGATATACTCCTGAGTTTTCAGATCGTTTAAAACTAAAGTATCAAGATTCCAACTGAATTGCCTTTCATGTAACTTTTCCAAGTTTATTTTTAGTCATTTAAAGAATAAATGCAATTGACATCAAGTCTTATTACACGTAATTGAAAACATCTTAAACTGACTAAAGCAGATGGTGCCGGTGATTAGTCCTGGTCATATAATTGGACTTCAATAGTTACATATTCGCATTTACTATATTTATGCTCATACAAACTTTATTTCCTTTCAGGCTACTTTTATAAATACTCGAACACAACGCAAGAGACAGGTGGACCATTTTAAAAATGGTAAGTTGCATATGTACTTTACCATATATATATGGGCAGCAGCAAGATAACTTTAATAGTAGAGCAACGGTCCACATAATTGTTGGTTGCTGCTTAATCTTACTTATTCATTTCAATCCAGAGCTTGTATTTAAAAAAGCCTAAGCATGCAGTCATTAATTGCCCCTGATGCAATTCTGAATAATGTGACGCAGCAGGTTTTAAGATTTAATGTTTATTGTTTAAAATCTGAAAGCAGCTTTAGCCAGCATATGAGATTTTAATCAGACCTAGAATTCAGGGAATAAATGAACTCCACACAAAAATGAAGTATACATTTTCCCCTGAGACTTTGGCTTTATGCCTGCTTTAGCACTTTTTTGGTATTAAATCATAGGAATTATGTTGGGGGTGGATCATTGTGTCACTGGAAAATTGATGGAGGGTTGCATGAAATAAGTGTACGGGCATCTGTGGGTCTCAAAACAATTTGAAGGAAGTTGTGTTCGCATTACACAGTATATCCTTGCTATGTTTCCTGTTCTATAGGCTCATGAAATGTGATTGTGCTTTTTACCTTCTGTTTGAATTGATGTAAATAATACCTCGAAATAATAGAACAATGCTGACATTTTCAATATGTTACTTAATCTGTTCTCTTTCTCCTAAGAATCGACATGTTTGTGTATTTATACATGACCTTATTGGATCAGTTTCCGGCAGACTGTATGAGACGCGACTATATTTTCAGGGAATAAGGTGTGTCGCTATATCGTTACATGATATAACATGCATTGCATAACCTGCTACAAAACTGCACAGCAAATATCATTTTTTTAATTATTATTGTGAGTTCAGATTCCAACAATTGTGCAAGTCATGTTAACTCCATGACAGATGCAGGCAAGCCACAGGCATTACATGTCTTTAGTACTAAATTCCCAACTTTTTGAAATTCAAAATTTCTCTGGCAGATGAAAATAAAAATAACACCTCAATATGCAGTTTATTCTGGGTTACCGTGCACTTCGATGCATTCTCTAAAGCACAATCTAATAGGTTTTTATGGAGTCATTGCATGATACACATTGTCCTCTGATAAAGATTATTTATTAACCATCCATGGTCACTGGTCAGTTTTGGCCGCATTGGGACATTTTTTCTCTGCATAGTACTAAAAAAAGACACTATACTATAGTGTGTCTTGATAATTATTGAAGTGTATGTAAATGACATAAATAGAACATGTGTGAGACTTCTGGTATTAAGCTGATGGAGCAGTCATTCTGTGATATGTTTTCCACCTTTCCATTATTTTCAAGCACCGTAAGCACTCCATGTAACTGGCTTGTCATCTCTTGACTTCTCTTAGCTTCTCTTTTAAAATGTCTCACGAGTCTCTTGACGTTAATCACTGAGCCAAAGGGATTAAGGCTTGTCAGTGACTAATGGACACAGTCCTTTTTGGGACTACCTGATGAATTTTGTTTGGCGTTACACATTAGTCAAAATGGCATGACTAATCGCTATTATAAATGAGGTGGATTCATTGTACATGTATACCATCAATTTGTACTCTGGCTTTACCTCCAGTTGGTCACATTTGTGTTTTTGTATATTTCTATCAATGCATCATTATTTAGAATGCTCCAATCTGCTTCCTTTGTTGACAGCATCTTTAATCACATGAGTCACATGATTAAACAGGTTTTGTTTGCAACATCTTCTATGAATTCCTCAAGTTAACAGAGGCTTTAAGTGTTCCAAGTTTATTTCAGCTACTCACCCACTTCTACCTATTTCATTCTAAACTTGAAGAGTTCTCGGATTCAGTTATTCTCATATATAGTTTTCATTGGCTAATGAACTTCTTCAGTTCTTAAAGGTAACTAGTCATAGCATATGATACAATATCAGTGTTGGAAGATGAACATGTGGAGTAGTATTTATTTAACCCAACTGGTTACATGTACATGGCTCTATAGAAATTCCAAATCTCCAGTCAGGTGACACCCATGTTGTCCTATTAAGTGCACTGGCTTCAGCTCCCGTTTACATGTATAAGTCTTTGTTAGGAGGCTCATTGGCACCTAGTCCTTGTCCTCATTTATCAATTCATCAGCTCTTCTTCTTCCAGTGTCTAATTAGCTTCTTCAGTGCATAAAAGTGAAGGAGGCCGTTGCGTGGCACTCATCCTGATAAGCATCTTCACAAAAATGTCTTTTTTTGCTCACTCCACTATTCCCAATGAGCACTCTCATATATATTTATATATACACTCTGATTTTGTATTTGAACATATCATCCCATGTTTTTCTAATATAATTTAGATTGTGCAAGTTTCCTGAGTTTGTAATGTGCGCAGGAATAGTTTGCCTGCCTTCCAATTATGTTCAAGGTCTTTCCCAATAATTAGAGCAGATTGTGCATTAAAATGTATTAGTGCTGTATCAAGACACTAATGTTGTACGACCAGCAAATGTATATGTAAATTTGATGATCAATGGTGATTCAAAGTAATTGCATATGCACGTACTCAGAGTCAGTTTACTATAATTGACGTCTCCCTACCCCCCTATATATCAACCATGGTAAAAGAACAATAAGCTTAAAGTATTGGTTTGTTACTGGCAGTTTTAGACTGATCTCCACAGTGATATGCCATAGACACGAGAGATATGATCACAGATCATCAATCATAGTCATTATACTGCAGTTGGATGTGGTCATCCGATAATAAATCAGGCAGAACATGAAGCCTTTAAAGGCCACTGTGAGAATAAATCTTGCTGTGATAGTCTAACACACTCTTCGCATTTGTGATTTTTAGCAGTTCCACTATTTACCGGGAAGGAGAGAATCATTTCGCAATTAAAATTGCAGTTTGTGCGACATTATGCTGATGGTGCATTTTGGTCATAATTTGGACATGGGGAAAACCATAGAGGCCGTATGATTTCTTGAAATAGTTTGTTTTATATGTTGTCAAAAGAATTTAAGCTCCTTAAACATGGGGATTTTAATTAGATGGCTTTGTCTTGTTTTGACCCATTTTCTAATTGAATCTGTTAGGCAATGTTTGATTTTTATTTCAAGTCACCTAGCTTAACAATCGAGAAGCTCGTTAGACATCTTTGTCTCATTTGCAGCATCTTTAAGTTTCATGAATTTTTACAAACTTTGAAGCATCTGTTCAGTTGATGGAAATTAAGGATGCCAAGAAACTCCAAGGAGGCTTCAATCTGCCTTCTTTACGAACAGCATCCAATCACTAAGATCTTCACTTTCACTATCTGTGAGTATGAGATTGCTGATATCTGACTATGCCAAGCACTCGCATATATGAACCTAGTAAGTGGTAATTTGTATCACTAATAATCAATTTATAAATAATTTATTGCTAGGCACCAGAAAATGAGATAATATGCAAAAAATATAAATATTTGGTTCAACATAATAGATGTACATGCACCTGCCTTATATGGCACTGCAACTGGATCACTGAACCCATATCGTACGATCCTACAGCCATGGCCGTAAGTTTATGCTCAGTTGCTATGCTTCACTATGGGGCTATCATTGTGACCAATTGCGATATAGCAAATACTTGCTCAATCTTCACAATATTGTCAGGAATTATAACTTGTACACAGTAGCATGTGTTCTGATAGAAATTGTAGCATTAAATGACATAGCATACTAATGGTGAAGCAAAATACTGAATTTCTTTGAATATATAAGCATAAAATCAATTCTGATGCTATATTTTATTTCCCTGATGGTAATAGTGACCAAAGTGTCTGGATGTATTGGGAACACATCAAATTAGGCATTCATGACAAAATTACAATCAAATACATGCTTGAATTTTTGGTTCATCGGGTTTTACTCGAAGTATATTTTTCTTTAGATATGACAAATTTGTAAGTAGGTGTAGGAAGATAGAGCACTTCTTATCTGAAAAGGAAATTGTGTCAAATGCTCTCCGTATATGTTGAATTTGATGAAACAAATTAAATTTCATCAGAAGAAAAAAGTTTTACTACTCTCTTCTTCCTTGAGAAATAAACAATTTTTCTAATTAAAAACACTGCTAGCAAACCTCGATGAACCAACGTTAAAGCTGCTTATTCCATTGTGATTTTGTCATGAATGCTTCATTTGGTGTGTGCCCAATGCTGCCAGAGACTTTGGTGTCTGTAACTATCATGCAAATGACATGGCATCAGAACTGATTATATGTTCAAAATTCATCTAATTTAGTATTTTGCCTCACAGTTATTATGTAACTTTATTCCAGTCACTATTTTTTATCAGAATCCCTGCCACTGTATACAGACTATAATTCCTGAAAACTTGGTAAAGATTGGGCAAGTATTTACTTTGTTATGATTTTTCACAATGATAGCCCCACCATGAAGCATAGAAACTGAGCATCAACTTACGGCCATGGCTGTATAGCAGCAAGACACATTTGAAGTTCTGGAAAATAGGTAAGTGTTTATTAGATATGCTGTCAACTGATACATATTAATGAAGAAATCCAATACCTGTCATAAGTTATCACCAAATACTTCTACTGCACATTATTCATAGAGATGGAAAAGGAAAAATGTCAGCGTATGCCTTCAGGATACAGTTACATGACCATGTAGGACAAAAATTAATGCCAAAAACGAGTCTGATTGGGTTAAACTGTCTGCTGTTTAATCTTATGTATTCATTCCGGCCCAGAGCTTGTAATTGAAAAAAGCCTGGACATGCCATCATCAATTACCGCTGATTTGCAATTCGGTATATCTGACACAGCAGGTTTTAAGATTTAATGTTCATTTTTAAAATCTGACAGCAACTTCATCCAACGTATGAAATTTTAATCAGACTTATAATTCAGGGAATAAATAAACTTGCCTTTATGTCTCCACACAAAAAATGAGGCATAGTTTCTCTTCTGGACTTCGGCTTCGTGTTTGCTCAAGCAATCTCTTTGTTGCAAAGTCATTGGGATCAAGTTGGTGTGATGGGGTGTGGATCATCGTTTCACTGGCAAATTGAAGAAGCCTTGCATAGAATTTAAATGTACTTCTGTTTGAAGGAAGTTGGGTACACACTACAGAGTATATTCTTACTATACTCCCTCCTCTATTAGACTGGCGGGATTTTTGAAAAATGTGAATGGTACGAGCATTTTGGGGTAAAAGTCGGGAACCCATCTTTTTAGCATATTTCAGGTATGCTGAATCCAAAAAAACTGGTTCCCAAACGATATTCTGAGTCCTTCACCTTCTAATTTGCATAACAAAATGGCCGCCAAATTAGCAATTTTTTGATCGTTTTAAAGCAGTAACCTTCAATATACTACTGTTAAGGAAAGCAAAAAAGGCAAACTTAGTGGCTCAATCCATGCTATGAAGACTAGGGAATAACACACACTATTTTAGAATTAATTATACACGTTTGATGGTCATTAATATGCTAATTAGTAGCCGCCATTATACAATAATGCCTTTTCTTCAATAACTTTCTTACTAATCAACCAAAGTTAACAAATTAAGGTTCTATACCAATGTTTTGAGGGTCAATGAAGATGATGAAACCATCTATTAAGTCATAACACTCATCCAATATTAATTATGCAAGAATAATGGTCATTAGTACGGTAATTGGCGATGAAATATTACAAAAAATAACAATCTTCTCAGTATCTTCTCTGCTAATCCAGCAAACTTTACAAATTAAAGTTCTGCACTAATATTTTAAAAGTCAATGAAGAAAATGAACTTATTTAAAAAGTGATAACACTAATGAAATCGTAATTATGGAAAAATATAGTCTTTAGTATGTTAAATAATGATGAAATATTACAGAAAAAAAGAAGTTTTTTCATATCCTCTCTGCTAATCCAGCCTACTTTTCAAATATAGGTTCAGTACCAAAGCTTAAAGAGTCAAATGATATTGAATTTATTTATAAAGTCATGACATTCATAAAATACTAATTATGCAAGAATAATCGTCATTTGTTCTTATATATAATATATATATAATTATATACTATTTAGCAATGCTTTATTACAGAAAAATATGTTTTTCTTAATATCTGCCCTACTAACCAACAAATTTTGCAAATAAAACTTCTATACCACTGCCTTAAGGGTAAAAAAAACCCATTCATAAAGCCATAAAACTCATAATATATTAATAATGCAGGAAAAATAGTATTTGTATGATTATAAGCGATGCCATATTTGCAGAAAAAGGTGTTTCTTAAGAATTTTCAGGGACTCAATGCAGGATGGCACATGCCACTCTTGAATTTCAGCAAAGTTCCCATTGATCATATCTTCCTGACTAGGTGTATCAAGATGATATATGCATTATTGGAAGATCCCTCAACTCAGAAATGAAGTCACCTTGCCACTCCCATTATACTCAAAAATATTCTGAGGCAATACTGACACTCCTACTATAATAAAACTGCTACTTTCCCCTTAAAGCCTACATGAAGAGCAGACAGAGTATTCATTCTTTTAATTAAAAAATGGGATGTGTGCATGGAACACTGATAGTGAGAGAGAAAGGTAGGGATGGTCAGGAGATATTCTAATTGGTCCCCTTGACAGACAATTGAGCGCCAAGGGAGGAGGAGGTTACCAAGAGAAACTGGGAGCAAGCAGGGATGGAGGAGGCATTTATATAAGGTACTTAAAGGTAGTAGTAGCCATAGAGTGATTGAAGAACCACTCTGGAGGAGGAGGCAAGAGCTAGTGGAAGCAGACAAAAGAGGGGAGAGCTGATGGGTAGGAGGCAATGCAGGGAGGAGGAAACCAATATCAGGAAGGAGCTAAGAAGTAGACAGTGAAGGGGGGACAGATGAACTATTGAGTAGGGAGGCAGGAGTTAGGCAGGAGGCAGGAGCTAGACAGGAGGCAGAGGAGAATGCATAGATGGCGGAGAAAAAAGAAAGATGAGCAGAGAGGTAGGAAACACAATTTGACGAAGCAAAAGCAGTTGGAATAACTTGGGATGAGGCTGATTGGGAGTAGACAGAGGTCAGAATGAGGAGAGAATGGCTGTTGTGGAGACAAGAGCTAGGAGGAGGCAGTCAGGTGGGAGACATGAGCTATCAGACAGAAGGGAAGAGCTAGGAAGGAGGCGGAAAGGGAGATTATGGAGATAGGGGTCACCAGAAAGGATGGATAATGCGATGAAGGAGGCAAGAGCTTTTGAGAGGAGGCAAGAGCCATGTAGAGGGAAGAGCCATGAAGAAGGCATAATATTACTATATATAACCTTGGCAAGGAGGCAGCAAAAACCCAGAGAGCTTAAGTTTCAAATTTGTTTGCTGCATTTGATCCCACAAAGAATACCAAATTATAACAATTTGAATTGTTATGCCCTTCTTTATTTTGTTCACAAACTTTCATGATAACTGTTTAATTCAAAGCATTTGAGTGACCGCTTCATGTTTTGTGCAGCTCTGTCGGCCATTGCTTAGCATGCCTACCCTGCATATGGGTACATTGGATGATGGTTCAGACCCCACTATATAACGATATCTAGAAGTCATCACAATAATGATTTGCAGGATTTCCATTTAATATGAGTATGGTTTTCATACTTTACTAATTTGGACACTACATAAAATGATAATACAGTGATTCCTTGTCTTTTATGGTTGAATCAGTGCGTCAGATTGCTTAGAAGCATTTTATGCCATCATGCATGAGACACTGTTGAAATATGGGAGCTCCTGTCTGCTTAACTTTGCCTGCCCCAAAACAGAATTCCAGCTACAGCCCTGATCTTCCCTTAACAAACAAAACAAATTTAGGTAGATATCAATGATATTATTATCTTAGGATTTGAGTTCATGATCTGCATTGACCCTTGAAGTATTGCAGACTAATTTTGAAAAAACTAAAATTGTTAGAGAACTTCATTTGCTTAAGTTTGCTTGATGCGTAGGAAAGATATAAGAATACACTTTTTTATTTTCAGTTATATGACACTGCTAATTTTATTGACTACAGGTCTTGCATAATTAATATCAGATGAATGTAATGACTTTGTCATTGACTTCTTCATTGACCCTTAAAAAAATTGGTATATACATTTTTATTTGTAAAGTTTGCAGGGTAAGCAGCATAGTTATAAATAACAAAAACTGTTCTTCTGAAACATGTCATGCTAATTAGCATACTAATGACAATCATTTTTCCATGATTAATATTTGATGAGAGTTATGACTTTATGAATAAGTTCATTATCTTCATAGACTTTAAAACATTGGTATAGACCTTTATCCTTTAATATGTAAAGATTCCTGGATTAGCAGAGAAGACACTGAGAAGATTGTATTTTTGTAATATTTCATCGCCAATTACCATACTAATGACCATTATTCCTGCATAATTAATATTTGATGAGTGTTATGACTTAATAGATGGTTTCATCATCTTCATTGACCCTCAAAACATTGGTATAGAACCTTAATTTGTTAACTTTGGTTGATTAGTAAGGAAGTTATTGAAGAAAAGGCATTATTGTATAATGGCGGCTACTAATTAGCATATTAATGACCATCAAACTTGTATAATTAATTCTAAAATAGTGTGTGTTATTCCCTAGTCTTCATAACATGGATTGAGTCACTAAGTTTGCCTTTTTTGCTTTCCTTAACAGTAGTATATTGAAGGTTACTGCTTTAAAACGATCAAAAAATTGCTAATTTGGCGGCCATTTTGTTATGCAAATTAGGAGGTGAAGGACCCGGAATATCGCTTGGGAACCGGTTTTTTCGGAATCGGCATACCTGAAATATGCTAAAGAGATGGGTTCCCGACTTTTACCCCAAAATGCTCGTACCTCTCTAAATAAAGCCATTTTTCAAAAATCCCGCCAGTCTATATAGGCTAATAAAATGTGACTTTGCATTTAACCTTCTCTCTAAAATGACAAGAATACTAAATCGAAATAATAGAACAATGCTGACGTTTTCAACATGATACTTAATGTGAATTAGAGTGTTTGGAAAATGAAGTTCTGCATGCTCTCACAATTCATCAAACCACGTGACTATGAATATTTGGAAAGAAATACTTTTCATTTCTGCGAGCATAACATTTTCTTGTCAGATCACGAGAGAGTTAATCTCTTATTGGTATGTACGTGTCTATAAACTGTCACTTTGTTGATGAATTGATGGCTGAAGGGATTACATGCTTCTTAGTCTGATTAACCTCTTTAATGAAAAAAATAAATGGCACCCATCTTCTCTGTTACAGCCAATCTCAAATACTCAAATTTTCTTGAGAGAACCCAAAATATCATGTGTTCTTTTTCCCTGAAGGCTAGGAATCCGCACGATTGCATGTGTATTTTTTCATGGCCTTAAAGTTGAATCCCACACTTGGCAAGAAATCTAAAATCCATGAAATATTCATGAAACTTTGCCAAAAAGTTCTTCAAAACCAAAGCTTTCCAACGTAAAAAAAAATAGACGGGCTATCCAACATAATTTTCGAACTATGATCTTTTCAAAATCTTATGTCATTACATTAAAACATACAGGAAAATACTAAAAAAGTGTGGCATTTATAATGAAAAGCAGTGTCACTCCAACAATATCCATGAGATATCTATGAAAAATTAAAGGAATATAGCTGAAAATACACCTTATTGAAAAACAAGTTTTTGAAGGGGGGTTACCGATGTTTTTTGAGAGTTACGTGGTGTACAATATGATAACATTATGAAAAACAGTTCAACAAAAATAAGTCCCTTGTAAAATAAACTTGAATATCTCAAAGATTCCTTCTCCGATTTTTATGAAAGTTGAATTGAATTATAGGCCTGTATATCGACCCAAAATGTGTGTATTTATAGTTTAGTTCCATTATTCCTGGCTGAGCCAGCAGCCTTCGAGTGAGCCTACCCCTGTTTTCAAAAATCTGTGGCTTTTCCAATGCATATGAACAATTTTACCAAGCGGGGGAGCCACCAGCTGGAGTATTTTTGTTGAACAGTTCAGTTACACAGAGTACAATAGGTGGAGTAGCTGTACTCTGTGGGATTCAACTTTAATGGATCAGTTTCAAGCAGATTGTATGAGAAGTGATGATATTTTCATAGAATAAGGTGTGCCACCGTTGCTTTACATCATATAACATGTATTGCATAACCGAATACAAAACTGCACAGCTAATATCTTGTTTTTGGATTATCAATGTGAGTTCAGATTCCAGCTAATTTGCATGTCATGTTAACTCACTGACAGAAGCAGATTGGCCTTAGGCAGTACATGTCCTTAGAGCTTAATTCCCTGATTATTAAAATGAAATTTCGTTAGCAGGTGAAAGGAAAAGTAACAGCTCAACAAGTAGTTTATTCTGGATGGCATTTTAATGCATTCTCGGCCTAAGAATCTGAAGTATTGAAGGATTCATTCCAAATGGCATGATATAAGTTGTCGTCTGATAAAGATTAATTTATTACCATCCACAATCAGACTCAGACTCAGACTCAGACTCAGATTAATTTTATTTTCCCAAAAAAAAACAGTTATAGTAAATATATTTAACAGTACAGTTTTAGAAGTTGGGGCAGGGGAGACCTCTCAAAGATAGGTATCGCTGCAGAGAGGCCACCCAGTATATTGAAATACAAAAGTTATATGTTAATCTACATAGAATAAAAAAGGAAAGTTAAACCATTGAAATTATTAAAGAAAGAATCGAAATCGACTAATCACAAGAAATACAAGCACATGTTCGAGAATTTATGCCATTGCAAACTGCAGGAATGAAGCGTCTGGAGGCAGTGAAGACACTAATGACCACAAATATAGCAATTTTGAATTCTACACTCTACTTGATACGAATTAATAAAATCATTCTTCACATACAATTTGAAGCCATCTAGGCTATGAGTATAAATTTTACTTTTGAAATTACATTTCATACTATTAAAGCAAGCTGGAAACCTGTACCTGATAGAATACCTTGCGAAGTCATGTCTCACAGCAGGCAAGCGAAAGTCTGTATGTTGTCTTGTCCGATGATGATGGAATTCTTCGTTTTTTTCAAAGATAGTGCTAAAGTAATTTGGAAGCAAGTTGTTCTCATATTTAAAACAAAACTTTAAGTCGTGTACCACAAGTATATCACTTACTTTTAATAATTTCAGCCGCTTAAATAGTGGTTCTGTGTGAGCTGTATAGCAACTATTTGTAATTAAACGGACTGCCCTTTTTTGTAATTTATAGATTCTGCTTAGCTGCCCACCCCATATAAGTATCCCATAGTTTATATGTGAGAGAATGAGTGCATTATAGATATTCAATAAAATTTCTGTTGGAAGAAGGATTCATTCCAAATGGCATGATATAAGTTGTCGTCTGATAAAGATTAATTTATTACCATCCACAATCAGTTTTGGCCACATTAAGACATATATTTTTGTCTTTCTATAGTAGACAAAAAAGACACTTGGTTTTTCTTCTTGATATAAACACCTTTTATATAAATGACAAAATAGAGCATATATGTGAGACCTTCAATACTTCTTTGTCTTTGCTGATGTAGGTGTCACTCTAATATGTGTTTCACCAATGTACTCCAGCTAACTGGCTTGTCGACTCTCGACTTCTATTAGCATCTCTTCTAAAATGTCTCACGAGTCTCTTGACGTTAATCACTGAGCCAAAGGGATTAAGGCTTGTCAGTGACTAATGGATGCAGTCCTTTTTGGGACTACCTGATGAATTTTTTTTTTTACCAGGATCTCAAATGTTTTCTCTATTTTGATCCTAAGGCAAGAAAACATCAAGAGGCAAATGTCCATGTTGGACTAGGATGGACATTGGTCAAACTAGAAAATGTTGCAATGCCTTACACTGTCTTCCCTAAACAGAGCAGGGAAAAGTAAACAGTGCTGAGACTCAGTGCCTTACTTCGACTGCTAAAGAAACATCAACACAAGTCATTGGCATGTGGTGCCCTCTGATATGAGCTGAGAAATGGTTGCTTTGTTGTTTATGCAATGTATATGACTATTCTGTGTTTCAAGTCTATAATCAGCCATAGTTTGCTTTCCATCATTGGTTACTGGCATTCTGATATAAGTCCCTTCAGAGTGTAATTTAGCGTAGAGGAATATGGACTAATGTAGGGATGAGAAAGTGCTCAATATTCAAATATAGATTCATTCACTGGTGTTTCACACACTTTTGGTACATTTGAATTTAATACTACAAAAAATTGAACATATAAGCAGACATATTAATGGGCCAGACACTTAAATCACAGTGTTAGTTTCAGATTTTCTTTTATTTTGTGAATGAAAGTATTAACTTACAAACAACATCACTCTTGACAACTGCAATGAAAGCCGATCCTGGAAGACTAATCCCCAGATAGGATAGAAAGTGTTTGGCAAGCTTCTCTGCTTTCTAGCTTTTTACAGCTTTTTGTCTTCATCGCCACTTACAGCTTTATTGTGTTTGCCTGGCTGTGTCAACATTAAAGCAGCCAGCCCATAAGTTGTGATGCCCAGTGTGGCAGCAGAGCTCAGCTGGAGCTATAGTGCATGTTTCTGTTACTGTTGCAGTAAAGATGCTAGTGACTGGATTCACTGAAGGAGTTATAAGGGATGCAACTGATTCAACTCGCAAGGATGATCATTCGACCTTAGTGATTGGTTATCGATCAATAACTTTGTTTTGAGGATCAGCTGGCTTCTACATATAGCCAAAGGATATGAATGAGTGATACGAATGAGGCTCATCGTTAACTGGAACTGCAGGATTAGAGCCAGTGGATTTTATTATGATGCTAATGATCTGTTTTTCATCCATGGACGAATCTATCACTTGCAACATGGACAAACAACATGACTTGTATGTATTACAAAACACAGTATTGAACAATCTATAACCCTTCTTGAGATGATACTGTCCTGGTTTCAAGCATTCATGTGATTAAACAATTTACTGGCGAATCTTGAAATTACATGATTACTGCGTAATGAATGCATGAAAGTGAAGCCTTGGAACCTTATATAGAACCTGATAGAGACTATACCGTATTCAAGACAGTGGATATCAACATATTCTATTGATCTTAAATGAACAATAATCTTACCAACTCACACCTCTGAGTATGAGATTACTACTGCTGATTTGTGGCTATATTTGCCAAGGACTCTTACATTAGTTGATAAAACCGCTAATCATGTACAGACGAGCATGAGAAAATTAACTGACTGTGTGTATACACACCTTCAAAGTAGAGAACATGTGATATGTTACTACACGCTCTATACCTGGGTTTCATTTAATGGATATATTACCTATGCCATGGATGGTATATTGCAAGTGCATCACTGAAGTCATATCATCTTTTCCTGCAGCAGCAAGTATCATGCAGCCCTTTAACTAATATATGAGGTCGGGAAAAATAGGTGAGTGGTGATTAGATTTGCTGTCAGGTTAACAAATTGATAAGGTAATTCATTACCTGTCATCAATTATCAACGAATGCAACACATAATATCATATATTGAAGCCGCTGCTATATTTTGTGTCTCTTACGCTGTGAAGCAAAACCTCACCATTACAGTTGCAGGTAGAAGAAATATTGCTTATGATCAAATATTAATGGACTTGTCATGATGATTTCATGTCAAGGTCTGGTGTTGAGATCCCAATTAGGAGCCAATGTTTCAGACATGCTGATTTCTTTCCTCATTTATTTCTCCTTGATCATGTTGATATGAAGGTGATCGAAATCGTTCTCCTCCTTTCCACTCCTGTGAAAATCTGTCTACTGTTGAAATTTTGGTCAAAGGTTTGATTCATACCTGGAGAGAGCCAGATGCTTGGACATAAAAACAGTCATCCTTCTTGGGCTTATTTGTATGGTAGACCCTATTTTAAGTCTTGACCTGTGCAAATTTTGTGAGATATTATGTGCTGAGGTGCTTCTCGTTTCATTTTAAATAAAATTTGTTAACTTGTGCTAAGACACAGGATATGAAGACTGAGGAACTTTCACAAATTTCACTCAACCCATCCCTGAAAGACTTCAAATGAGTTTCATGAACTTCTCTGTTTCTAATTAGACAAATAACAATTGTGTGTGCCAGGAATCGCCTCAGAGGGCTACACTCTCTCTTCTGCACATCTTTCTGTGAGGCATGGCACCATAATGTGTCCATC
Organism: Platynereis dumerilii; assembly: GCA_026936325.1. NCBI lineage: Eukaryota > Metazoa > Annelida > Polychaeta > Phyllodocida > Nereididae > Platynereis > Platynereis dumerilii. Next base: position 75,983,511 of record JAPTHN010000002.1, on the reverse strand, counting down.
AAATCACAGATTGTTTTTGTGACCTACATTTCTAGTAATTTTCTGAATTGTGATGATAGAATTTTGTTTGTAGTCTTGATATGGAATGACATTCAGGTGCAACTCGCATTAATCAACGCTTGACATACAGTTGAGGTCTAACAATCAATATTTCTCTGGATGACACTTTCAGAAATAGCTTGTATGCAGTCTAGTGAAAATTAGAACTGCATGCTGCTGTCACCTGGCACAGAAGTTTTTTTGTATGCTACAGCAGTGATGTCCCAAGAAATAGTTCCAATTTCATTGCACATTCACAAAATTTCTTTTCAACATTGATGTACATGTATACCATAGTCAGACTATGCATTCACATTCTCCAACGAAGTAGACAAGGCCATCAGCACACTCAGAAACAGCTCCAGTTTCTTCTAGACAAAATTGTGTGAGTTCCCCCAATGAAATCATGTGGACCACTCGTGGGAGCTTGCGGAATAGCACACTAGTCACTAGGTGGCAACACATGTCAGCATATGTTCTGTCAAGGCTGGAAAAAAGCAATGGTAATGAAACAGCGGTCAAATTGTAGATAGGCTTGTATTTACTATTACGCAGATGGGCAAAAAATGCAGGTATAAATTTCAAGTAAACGGCACTAACTAAAGAATTGATTACTGAATTATTGATATTTTGAAATTTATGCAACTGAATTTGATGGATTTCCCCTTAAAGTGTAGAAAAGTGTCAATAAACTAAACAAAATGCTTAGACATTGGGATTTACTTCCTTTGATGCATCTAAGAAATTGTGTTTCGATTTTTAATATTATTTGCCCACATTGTAAGCTTGGATTAATAGTACTATTTTAGGTCCTAGTTCCCGCAGAAAAGTCAGATTAAGATTCATTGATCGCATTAAAGTTCAAAATGATCCCAAATTTGTTTTTAATTTTTCGGCCAAAATTGATACTGAATTAGATCTTCATTCGATCTTTTAAAACCACTTCTAAGTCAGATTGATATTGAAGATGTAGGTTCATAATCAAGGATCATATGTTTTTACATTTGATAAGAACATGATATGATACTGCACTCACAGATTGGTGATAAAGATAGACATTGACACTTTAAATTGAGTGACAAAAATATTGTTTCTGTCTTAGTTTGTATTCTATAGAGTGAAAAGGAATCGTTTGTAAGCAATTTGATGTTCTTCGGTTACCTATTTCAATATAGGAATTATGGTCATTTATGTAAAAAATGCAAATGGCCTTCTTACCCCACCCATTGGGAAGGAAGCCTCCCTATTATAATCCTATGGTAATTTTTTTTTGCGGGCACATTCAGCTTGAAAGTTATTTCATGGGGTTCTTCAATCATTTCTAAGGTATGCTATTTACTAACTTGGCTACACAACCTTACTTCTGGTAAGGCACCACAACAACAGAATTGTTCTGCCCGGCCCATAATTTTATTCGCTCCATTAATTGTATTCATGGTGCATTATGCATAGTCTCGTCTTCTGTGCAATCCAATTCTCTTCCATCAGCAGAGCAAGAAAAAAAGGTCCATGGATAGGGGAAGCCGAGATACCGGATGGTCCTGCATAACTTCAGTTACATTGTCCTGTGGCTATTCCTCCACCTGATCAAACATTCCACATAATGCAAGTCAGAGGGCAGCTTCAGTTGAACATTATATGAATGATCTGTTTGTTTGTGTTTTACGCCTCTGCAGCACCTTAGTGGGCTATATCGAGGCAGGCGATCGCCGTATGATGATGAGATGAGAAGACTGTGAGTCTGGTACATACCCTATTAATTCAGGGATGCCCAGGGTCTTTCAGTTGCCCCAGCATAGAGCACTGGATACAACCCGCCTCCATTTAATGTCCAATTGGCTCGGACTAAATTGAGTTCCGGGGTGGGATTCGAACCCACGCCCTCAGAGCCAGTGGTTGTGCAAACGAGCACTCTTAACCATTAGGCCACGGAGGAACTCATATGTGAATGATCTAAAAGTTTATGAAGTTTGACAAAACACAATTGAAAAAGTTTTACCAGGCACTCACTGGGATTAAAATGCTTGCCGCTCACTACCAATAATTGAACATTGGCAATGAATGGAGAGGGAGCTCCAACTATAGATAGCATTCTGGAATGACATATAATGTTTGGTTTGGCAAGTTTTTTGGGTGGGTAATAAGAATTTGCGGAATTATTTTTGGCTAATGACGAATCTTTTGTGGCATGCTGTCCGTGCCAATAGAAGCTCAGTGCACTGCCATTGAGCAATGTCATGTCAGGAGCTTTGGTTTTCAGACATGTCGGTGTCCCATGCAGGAATCATAGTCTCTTGATGGGTTTTAATCCCTGCTAATCAGAAAACTACCATGAGACAACTGGAATCAACCATGAGACTACTGGAATCTCTGCTGGAGTTTTTAGTTCCTACAATGTATTTGTTCTCAAGAGAACACAATCATATCAAATTTTCATCATATCATGACTGTATCTCGTTCTGGTACGTTGCTTCAATTCAAACTTTTTCTCATTTTGTTTCTGCTTAGTTTCTAGAAGTCATCAATATTTAAGGCTGGCAATTCGATGTTAAGTCAAAGGTCTCTGGTGTGACTTATTCAAGTTTTCCGATGATGTAATTTAAAAAGCAACTTTTCTGCGCTATTGGGTCCTCGTGTTTAACTCCCCATGAATTTTAACGATGCCATGAGAGTGTTTCTTAGAAACTAAAACAGGGCTTCAATCTCCTTTCTGTGCAGCCTCATATTTAAAGGCATGGATCACATGATAGACAAATTTTGTTAGCTTTGTCTCCTGTGCTTCTCTGAAGTAGGTTGAGAATTTCAGAGCTAAAAAGACAACTTTAACTGCATGTTGACTTCTAACTGGCAGCAATTTCAGATCTCATTAGGGTAATGATATACTCCTGGAATTTCAATGAAGTACCAGATATGGTCATTTACATGTAATTCAAACGATTTATGGTTGTGCAGAAAGTGATAAATATTACAGTAACAGCTAAATTTATTAATAACATAAACTATTTAGTATCGCTCTCAAAGTCAAATGCGTAAGTCTCAAAAATCTGAAAGACAATTATGATTTTTAATAAAGGTGAACAGACACTGTTTTGTTAAAATAAAAACAGAATTTTCTCTCTTTTTCTGAGACATTAATCTCTTTGGGCAATCTGGCTCTGACCAGTCTGTTCTAGGAAGGCGGCCTGTTTAACACTCTTTGGAAATCAACTGCTTATCCCAAAATGAGTATACATGCATGAGAATTGCAGATATCACCTCCAAATCATCTCTGAGTAACTTATATGTATATATTACCACCATATACCTGTTGTCAGTGATTCAGTAACAGTTCCCTTTTTGTTTGAATAAACAGAACACCTAGGCTCTTGCTTGTAATTACTATTTAAGAGATTCCAATTCAGACTACAGATGTACACTGTACCTGTTGACCCTGTGATTGAGAACGAAAGGTAATGTTTTAGCAACAGTTCCCTTTTATTTACTTCTTACAGATTTTAACACTGCTTTGAAGTTCATGAATGGAAATGTAGGTCTCTAATAAGGGACAGTTTTTCTTCTTCTCTTTTACTGAGGAATGCCTCTGTAAATATATATGAGGAGGTTTTGTCGGCTTTGTCTTCTGTGAATTCCTAAAGTTGGCAAAGAATTTTAAGAGCTCAGCTTTAGTTGTGTGAGCGCGATGGAGACTCTTTCTGCTCGAGAAGGTGACATATGATGTACTTTACATGAGTAACAGTAATTTATTGATTTCAATATAACAATACTAATCATGCCAAATAGCTCTAAATGAACAAGACAGTAAACAAGAAACAATTGGCGTCAAGAATGTGGTTATTTGTCTGCCACTTGAATGTATGCTGATCACTGGCAAAAGACATGAAAACTGACTTCATTGGTCCACGACTGATCAACATTCATTTCTAAAGGTCACTCTGAGACATTAAGCTCTGGTGCTGCAATTTCAATGCTCTGTCAAACTGCAATTAATATCTTTTCATATTTTCTGATTTTCGTGACATGCCCAACAGCAGTTGGCAGCAATATTTCACAAGGGACATGTAACATGTTGACAAATGTGCTGGTTGCATGATCTCATCTTTTTTCGTCTTCTTTTCTTCACTTGATCTTTTCACCCAATCAACTTCTGCAATTCAGATCTGGGCACATCACTGAGAAAATCAGTTCCTCATTACAAATCCTTGCCACTGAGTCATTTTTCCAGTGTGGCCAGCTTAATGAACTGAGCTATATACTATTTAGTGCTATTGCGTAAAAATGACTTGATGACTTTCACTGAAAAATTTAGTATGGCTGTGCATACAATGGACTGTTCCATTTATGTTCCTGTTATTCTGCATATATACTGTCTGGAAACAATAATTATATTTTCATATTTCTATGGTTTCTTTTATTGTTATATATTCATACACATTATGCAGTCTCTCCCCTGTGCAGTACAATTCATTTTCATCTATGGAGTGACAAAATGTCCATAAAACAAAAATAGCCCGAGAAACTGGGTGGTCCACACACTTTTATTGCCAGCATTTATCTTAAAATGCTTAAGATTATTGTAAACATGTATGACAAGGCCAAAGCAAGAGTCCATCAGAATGGTTGTACGGGGGATTCTATCGACAGTAAATGTGGGGTGTTACAAGGTGGAATCCTTAGTCCAAAACTTTTCAATGAATTTATGTCTGACCTCCCCAAATATCTGAACAAAACTGATGGAATAACACTTGGTAACTTGACTCTGACTCATATTCTCTATGCAGATGACATTGTTTTACTAGCTGATTCACCAAAATGCCTTCAGAATAGCATTAACTCCTTACACAACTTCTGCAAAAAATGGCACCTAATTGTAAATGCAAACAAAACAAAAGTAATGCAGATAGGAAACAAAACTGTTTGTAATATGATTTACAATGGTGAAAATATTGAAAATGTAGATAGTTTCAAATCTTTAGGTCATATGCTCACTAATAAACGAAACATACATGGTAAAATGATGGAATACCTAGCGACGCAAGGGCTGAAAGCCTTATTTGCGTTACAAGGTGACACAAAGCAGGCATTGGGCCTCATAAATCCCCAGCTATCCTTAAAAATGTTTGATACATATATCCTACCTATCCTAGAGTACAACAGTGAAATCTGGACAGGTGAAAAATCTATAAGTGAGTTAGAGAACCTACAACTTGGTTATCTTAAGAGTGTTCTAGGAGTAAGAAAACAAACCCCATCTCTTGCAGTGTATGGCGAGACTGGTAGATTCCCACTACATGTTAGGCATAAAGTAAGGATGATAAATTATTGGGTTAGGTTAGAAAAAATGTCTGATCATTAAATACTTAAGAAATGTCTATAAATTCAAAAGGACATGCACAGAGATGGCAACCGTAACAGCTGGCTCGGTAAAGTGATCCAGATTCTAAATAACTGTAATATTCTTTATAACATGCATGACAGTGGGAGCCATAACATTGATCGTATAGGCAGTAGAACTAAACTAAAATTGTATGAAATTGAACAGATGAGATTAATCGAGTCCATAAATGACAGTACACAGCAACCTAAATTAAGAACATATAAACTATTTAAAACAGACTGCAGGTTAGAGCCGTACTTGCTTTTAAGACATAGCGGTAAAATCATAACCAAAATTGCCAGATTTAGAACAAGCTCGCATAGTCTACGTATAGAAACGGGTCGCCATCAACGGCCAAAAATTCCGGCAGAAGATAGAATCTGTGAGAAATGTAGCTTAAATATGACTGAAGATGAAATACACTGCCTGATTATTTGCCCAAGCAATCAGAGCAACCGTAATGAACTATTTCAGATAGCAGAAAATCTGATAAATAACTTTAGATCACTTGATGACACAGATAAGTTTATAGCAATAATGAGCAGTAAAGAGGCCGAAATGCAAATTAGCCTTGGAAAGTTCCTGCAACAGGCTGATGTATAACAGAACATCTCCTACCTTCACATGAGTTATGTTACAATGTATAGATAATTTGATACACCATTTTACTTACAATATACACTTATTGTGCAAATCTCTGTAAATATTCTTGATGACATTTTGCAAGATTATAACTGCAAACTCTTTATGACACCATCGTGTACATTAGACCGAAATAATATATCATGAACATTCTGAAAAATGGACAATTGTATTAGCTTGCAAAAGAATATGATTATTAAGGGATATTATTATACATAAATGCTGAAAAGTAATGAATATACTATATATGAATATACTATATAGATGTGAATGCTTTTTGATGCTTTGTCTCTAAAGTGGTTACAGGCCTATTATTTTTAGTTCACTATGATTATTGACAGATATTATGATATCAATGTTGAAAATGAATGTATGCACTGTATTATTATTTATTATTCCTAGTTGTTTGTCTGGAAAATCGCTTTTTAAACATATTTATATTTTTGATAACTAGGTATAAATTGTTATATACTATTCATTAGATGTAACATGATTGATTAGTGGAAGTAAACGGTGGCTGGAACCTTAAGTAATATAACCTACATGTCCTATTTTATGAAAGTTATCATTTTTATTGTATATATATATATACTTATAAAATATTTATACTATTAAATATTATCACATTTTACTAACCAATGTTTTCTCGCAATACTAACATTGACAAATGTATCATTACTGATATTCTTGTGTCAATAAAACAATATATATATATATATCAGGACATACCTAATTAAGTATGCATTCTTTGGTGATTAAAACTCATGATTTAAGTGTATGAGGCGAACACTAGCTGAACAGCTTCCATCAATATCCAAGGTGAGGAACCATTGTGATGTCTCCCCATCAGGCCGATTAATGCTGTTCATTGTTTGTAAATTTAAGTATACATTCGCGAACGAAACAGACAGTTATTCAGGCCAAGATGTTTGAAAGAAAAACTACCAACTGGCTCTGCATTCTGCAATGTCTGCATGCATGCTTTTGGCATCATTTTCGCCAAACAATAAAACATTTTACAGTACTTAGATGAATGTCAAGTGCTTCCAGAATTAGACTGAAATGTTCCTTGTGAGGTCATAGCCCTATCCATGCCATGTTTTTCTCTGTGAGTCATAAGCAATTTATGAGGTCATTGCCTATACTTGCAATGCTATCAAAACGAGTGATCTACTGAGTATCGATGAGGTCACACGTTGCTCAATAACAAGTTGACAGTTTATTTCAATGCTATGGATAGGGCTTGCTGTGACATCACTGATGTCCATCAGCAGCCAAATGTAAGTACGCATCTACCATTGACTGTAAGATAAATATCTTTAAACTTTTTACCTGTTATGTAACCGTTACATATATACAGTTTGGATGATTTTTGAACCACCAATAAAGCAGAATGAAATCATACTTAATGAAGTCGAAATAGTTATGTGTTGCAGACCAGTTTATTTTGTATGAGTTGAAAGGTTGGAAAACAGCCGTGCAGAAGAACGTTCATGAGAGAAGTATTTGATTATAGAAAAGCTGCAGACGTATGGTTTGTAAAAACAAAACCTCTTCAGGACCATTCTTCTGTATTGATGATGCCTCTGTACGTCATGAAATCTCAGCATTGCTTGCCATTCTGTAAATTTCCAAGCAGTTAAGAAATCTGACCTTGTTTGTCTCTTATATTATATTGCCCAATAAGCAGAATTTCCTTTATTGCGAAATGCGAACGGTAATGAGCCCAGAGATAGGTTTATTTTTAGTTTGATCCGAATATATTTATTGCTGACAATTGTTAATCACATAAAATTTGTAGTTGTCAGTATATACTGATTCCATTACTCTTACAGACCTTTCATAATTCAAATGACTAGGCGTAGGCAATTTTTTCAAGAAATCTTTTGTTAGAAAAGGCAAGATTGACGATGAAAATAGGGGCAGTTTCATGTTATTAGGCCTATTCTAAAACCAGAATACTTGAGAGATAGTCATGTATTGTGTACTGGTAAGTTTAGTGGGAGGAAGAGGGGGAGTGGAGCTGATAGGATTTCTTTAAATGATTGCAGTGCCTGTGGTAGAGACTCATGGGAACTTTGTGTATTCGTAATTTTCAAACTTTTATATTTGAATAAAGAATTGCCTGCATGTTTTCAGTTGTACAACTACAAATAAATATGATAAATGGGACGGGGCAAAGGGGGGGGGGGCAATTTGACTACTAATACAATGATGAGTTACAAGTTGGGTTGGGAAAACAGAGCTGGTGACGTTACAGTAATTGCAATGGCATTCATGTGTCAATTCTTTTGTCACATGGTCCAAAGCGATATGGCCATATCCTCTGACCTGGGCAACAGTTTCAGATAATGAAAACTCATGATGATAGCCTTTTGATGATCTGTAATGGATTGGAAACATTGAAAAAGTAAGAATGTGCTGGGCACTTATTGAGATTAAAATGCCTGTGTATGAATTACAAATGCCTTTCATTCCTGACAAACACTAATAATGTATGGCAATTTTCAGAGAAACTTCAGCTCAATGTATTTTTGTCTGCTTCACGCTTAACGCAAAAGGTTCTTGATGGTATATATAAAGAACCCACAGCAATTAGGGGTTCAACTGAATTGAAATCTAGTAATAAACCTTTTGGAGTTCCTTATCTATACCAGCTTTTAGAACCCTTAAAGGTTCCATATAGAATTTTTTTGTTAAGAGTGTACTATAATCTGAAGTTGCAAATTTATTACATTCATTGATCCATCTGAATCCCCGATAATTACCAGAATTAAGACATTTACCACCAGATTACTAGTGTCTCGCAGAACTACATGTAAACCTACTGTGTAGTGTGTAGTATAATTAGTGCATTCGTATTTTATGAGATAGTGCGACCAGTTCTATGGCTATACCAACTAACTCTGCTTCTTGATTATCTGGATGTTGCTTCCAAATTCTTTCATTCGCTATTCTAATCAAAGACAATGTCAAATGCCAATGGCTTTAAAGACAGAGCTTCATTCAAAATTCCTTAGATTAAATTTCCTTTTTCAGATTATGCAATTTAGAATTTTTTTGTTTCTACCAACAATGTGCACCTACTAATTTAAGTTTCATTAATTTAACAATCCTTTAAGCTTACATTATCTGGTGCATGCAAATGCAGGTTTCTGAGAAACCAGTTGACTTCAATCTGTTCTTCTTTGCTGACAGCATCTTTAAAGACATGAATGAAATGATCAAACACACTGTGTTTGCTCTGTCTTCTGCAAATTCCATCCTACTTAAACTTCATGTCAACTTTCTAACTTTTCACTTCTCATTTAGATTGGCTTTTCGATAAATCAAAATATTCATGGATTATGCATAAATGTTTTGATGGAAGTCTTGTAAAATTAATTTGCCACATTCTATGATTGAGTACTTTACGACCAGAAACTAAACAATGCATATTATTTAAGATACAATTTGATGAAATTTCAGGCTTTTGTGTATTTATAGGATAATGTAGAATTGAGAGGTTACTGAGGCTGAACAGTTCATTTGTTCGATGTTTACTTACTGCACTGCCCTGTAACTATCAGAATACATTGACGCCTGCCATTGAAGCTTCAATTGATAAAAGCACTTATTAATTCAAATTTATCCTAATTATTAATTAAAGGCTTTTTTCTTGAGTCATATGCCTGTGATTAGCCAATAAGGTCAGGGCCAATTGCCTGCTCATATTTCACTGGCTTCATTAATTGTATTCATGGTGCATTATGCATAGTCTCGTCTTCTGTGCAATCCAATTCTCTTCCACCAGCAGTGAGAGAAAATGTCCATGATTCAAATAACCCAACAGAGTCATATTATAGAGGTCGTCTAGGCTACTGCTTCTCTGCAATTATGCATTAATCATCAAATTATTCATGCTCATAGTTTGTTCATTTCAAATGTATTTCATATTGCATAGAAATAAAGTTTACCTGAGTTTTGAGTAAAACTTGACATTTATGAGGCTTTAGATGATCCTTGACAATCCAAATTGAACAAGTATTTTAAAGAAGGATTTAAATGTCAAGAACACACGTTTCAAGAAATTGCAAATCATCTATTTTGAAGCCTGAGATCTCAACTGGCTGTTTTGAGAACTTTCAATAAACACTGTACTTACTACCCACCAAATGACCCAATTAAGGATACTTTTTGTTTACCTTTTCGTAGGTCTCATATGTAGAACAAACAATAAAAATTGCTATATAGCCAATATGCTGTCGTATAGTACTTGTCATACACATACAAAATTTGGAATCAATCAGTCAAGATTTCTGAGAGATTAGGCAGTTTTAGTAAATTTTAGCGCATTTTCTACTAGGATCACACAATCATTTGATTGCTGAATATTTAATGCTGGTAATTTCACATCAGGATTTCTAATACTTAAATACCGTATACAGGCTATGTTATATTGTAACTGAATTGGTTTCTAGTTCAAAATTTAAGATTTTATAATTAACTAGGTTGTTCGCTTGGCATAGAGCAAATGGTACCTGGTATACGGTGTGAATGTGTACCGTAATATGTGGTGAATAGGGACACAGGGGTGAATCGGGACAGAACAGGGATGTATGTTACTTCTTCAAATATAAACTACTTCTACATTACCTATGGTATTAATATTTGGTACATTTATAGTCAACATATTTGCGCGTATTGTGGTGGGATTTCAGACCTCTAACTGCAGGCAGTGAGGAGCTGCAGCACCTGAAATGGATCAATCACTTAAAGAAGATTGGCAGTTTTTCTGTGATAGCACAGACAAAATTCAACTCAGAAATTGAAATATGGTGTCAAATTGTGTCCGAGCTGAAGGACAAAGTTCCCACTGGCGCTCAATAGGATATCTTATATTCCCAATGCTCAGGGCCCAAAAAACCACTGCCCCAATGCACTCAGCAGTTTGGGGTGATTCGGGACACTCCATTATTTCCACAGTCAATATCTCGTAGCTTCTTTAAGTGATTGTTTCCTATGGCTAAACATGAGAAACTATTGTCAATATGCAAAATATTTATTTTGAGGAAAATATAAAATCAATTCCATTGATAATATGCAGATTTAAAAAAAAGTTATAAATGACAGAAAACCATCAAATACTGTAGTTTTCTGCTAATTTTGCAGATGATTAATAATTCTGGACTAAATCCATAATAAATGATGCTAAGTTCTATAAGATTTACCAAAAAGCCATGCTAGGCATTGCTAGCACACTTAATTGAAAATTGGTAGAGTATATTTTGATTATTTCCGAAACTCTGCCATTGACCTGGAGCCGAACCCATGACCAAACATACATAATCCCATGTCTGATGTACTATTCTGGTCCCCTTAAACCATTTCAATTTTTTTAAAGTGTCCTGCGAGTTTGATGGCTCTAGTGTTTATACTTTTTGATTAATTAGCCATGTTTTGACCAGTCTGGCAAAAGTCTAATTACTCAGGGCCAAGTTTCAGGTGCTGCAGCTCCTCACTGCCTGCAGTTAGAAGTCTGAAATCCAACCACAATATGCACAAATATGTTGAATATAAATGTGCCAAAAATTAATACCATTGGTAATGTAGAATTAGTTTATATTTGAAGAAGTAACATACATCTCTGTTCTGTCCCGATTCACCCCTGTGTCCCTATTCACCCCGTATTACGGCATTCACTATTCAGCCATTGACTAGGTGATGCACAACATGTGACTGTGACACTAGGTCTTGTAAACTCGGACAGGAGTTAGCCTGGGGACATAATGACCTATTTCTCATTTATTTATTTATTATTTTTTTTGGCCAGTGATCACGCAAAATGTTTATATGTGTACCGTATTTTCTGCAATAAAAGCACAGCCCTTAATGAAAGCCCACCCTCTCGATCAACCATCTCATTAGCATATCTGCCTACCGAGCATCTAATGCAAACAATAGGGTACTTAGCTTTCCATCATATTATTATCATGTTATTATCATTCTGATATTATTCTTGTCTGAGAGGAACATTTGTTCATGTGGGATTGAGACGGTGCGCAAAATTACAATATTAATTTAATGTAATGTACAGTAGACCCATTAAGCTTTTTGTGTCAGCCTGCCTGTGCAGATGCAATGCTTTTACAATAGCCTCAAGTTGTGTAATATAACTTTAATGTACTCATTTACTGCTGTTTTACACACATGTGCCATATTTGAATGTAATACTTCAAAAGATTATCATACTTATGTAATACTTAAAAAGATTATCATACTTATCAAGCTGACATTAATGGGCCAGATACTTAAATCACTGTGTCATTTTTGGCTAGTCGGGGACTAGCCCTTAGAGAGATGACAAAAAAGCCCGCGAAAATCGGAAATTCGAAATACCGTAATGCAGATTTGCCTCAGAAAGCGTCTGTGGAGCCAGGAACTGTCTGAAAACCACCCAGCGGCCGAGGTATGACCGAATACGATCGTCCGCGATCATATTTACGATCGATAGAGCTCAAAACAATCCTGTACAACTTTGCGAATGTGTGCGCCCATAGCGAGTGGACCCAATGGGACTGTCGGTATCCCGCTAGTCAGGCATATGACGCTCAGGCAAGTGAGTGGACCCAGTGGTGCTGTTTGGATCCCGTTGGGTTCATCTAGCCGGAACGCACCAGGGAGCAATCAGTGAATTTACCAACACTACTAAGCGTTAAAAAAAAAGCTTAATTTGTCTACTGGCTCTTTGCAGAACATTGGTCACTATTCTTTTTAAATATATAAGCGGAAAATAACTACAGAAGAAGAAGAAGAAGAAGAAGCTTCTTTTTGGAAGCTGGAATTTTTGTGAATAATCACCTATTACTTACTACTTATGCTGTTATAAATAAACGACTTAACTTGGTAATGACTTACCAAGGTAATAAGGTAAAAATGTATCAAAGCATTTAGTGACAATTATGAGAGCTGCTTAGCCTAACTTTTTATTAGCATGATATTACTAAAAATTACATGATAAGTACTAGGTAGGCCTAACTTTAAACAATGTCTCTGAGCATGATATGCACTCTAGGCTTCTATGGGAAGGTGCTAATGGACAACAACTGGCACAAGATGACTAGGCCAAGCAAGTAGAAATCATAACATAAGCTAGATTTACCTTTTCCTTAAGATGTACTAAAAAGCCATTATCCTCTTTTTTTTCTCATCCTCTTTGGCATGTTCTTCTTAAAGCATGTCTTGTTGTACACTGAACTGATGTAGCAAGGCTGGTCTTTATATACTATTTACTGAGCAGTGACACATTCAGAGTTGACAGCTAGTGTCAAATGATTGCAATTACTCATTGAGCAGTGTCAAAGAAAATATCAAATCAATTGGGTTGAGTTGGCAGGTAGTGTCTGATGATTGCAATTACTCATGGAGCTCAGTCAGTGTCAAAAGGAAATATCAATTAAGGGCAATTGGCTTTAGTTGGCAGGTAGTGTCTAATGATTGCAATTATTCATTGATCTGTGGCAAAAAAAAAATCAAGTTATTGCAATTGCAGAATATCATAATTTCTTGAAAGTATGACACAATGCTTTTAATTAACTGTAATTATTTTGTGTTTTATATTGTGAATGAGAGTAAATAATTAAAAAGTATTCATTAATGTGATATTCAATTGAGCAGATTATAGAAGAAATATCAATTCAATTGCACTTACATCATAAGTTACATGTATTCTTTTATTTATTTTGTCTTCTATCAAGTAAAATGACAGCCAAATAGAGCACAATTTATGCAATAAGTGCTGTATTTTGATTTATCAAGACATAACTGTGTAAATTATTATACTTATACCAATTTGGCCATGTAGCCTTAATTTTAAAACCGTAATTTCCTGTTGGATTGCAACTGTTTGGAATTTTTGAGTTTCAATATATTGATTTCCTGTTGTACCACGTCACAACAATAGCTTGTTCATGTATGGGCCTATTAACAAATAGTCCTGAACTCTGTTTCATTGGTATTGCAGCCCCAGTGCTGTTGTTAAGCATTTTCACACACAAGCTGAATTTATAACATCTATCAGACACAACTTAAAAACACAACAGATCAACAAAAATGTGCTGTTGGAAATGAACAAAAGTCAGTGCAACTGGTCTGCTTAGTGATAATATAATGATAAGTAATGCACAATAGACTGCAGTATCACAATCTGTTGTGTTTTATTGAACAATATGTAAATAAGGAATTTCATTAAATAAAAGAAATCTAATCTAATCTCATTTTAGACACATTGCTTGAAAGCAATTTTAGATCAGGGCAATTAGACCTCACTTTGGTTACTTAACCTTCATATGATATCAAATTAATGCATGTTTTCCAAATGTGTGGTTAGTAGGCCTAAGTAAATGTGAATATCTATTTTGTGTATGCACAAAGTACAAACTTATGATTTCAAAAGATCTATAATAATATAAGTATCTTGGGTGCACATAGACTGCACAGTCAACACCACTCTATATATATAAAGTACACAGAATGTTTTGAGAATTTGTGGCTAATTTCTTTTAAAATGCTCTGTTTTTGATGATGGCCTTTGTACATTGTATTATTACAGCCTTTGGAACAAAAATGCTGTCATTTGTTTGTTTTGTTTGTTTGTGTTTTGTGGCTCTGCAGCACCTTAGTGGGCTATATCGAGGCAGGCGATCGCCGTATGATGATGAGATGAGAAGACTGTGAGTCTGGCACATACCCTATTAATTCAGGGATGCCCAGGGTCTTTCAGTTGCCCCAGCATAGAATACTGGATACAACCCGCCTCCATTTAATGTCCCATGGGCTCGGACTAAAGTGCACGCCCTCAAAGCCAGTTGACAAGCACACTTACCAATTAGGCCATGGCGGAACTCTCAAAAATGCTGTCATACTGTGTCAATTGTTTGTTTCTACTGATGAGCTTCAAGAAATAAGAGCCTTTATAGAGTTACATCTTTTATGATAATTTCTTTTTATGTTTTATCTTAACGTTTTCACTAAAACCAAAGCTGCTTGGCCATTCACTGTTGACTTTAATATTCAATTTCGCAGATACCTGGTCTAAAACCTGACTTTTTTTCTGCAAATTTCGCATTATTCAAAATTATGATAACCATATCTGAGAGACAGTTGCAATATAGAGAATAATGCTATCACCCATTCCATGTTAATCACTGCTCCATCAATATAGGCCTAATACCGAATCGACTAGCCTTTGAATCCATGGATTCTTGTTAGATTTTCTTTTATTTTGTGAATGACAGTATTTTAAACTGGCTAACAACATCACTCTTGACAACTGCTATGTAAACCAATCTTGGAAGACTAATCCTCAGGTAGGAGAGAAAGTGTTCAGCGTTCTTTGCTTTCAAGCTTTTTACAGCTTTCTATCTTCATCACCACTTACAGCTTTATTGTGTTTGCCTGGCTGTGTCAGCATTAAAGCAGCCAGCCAATAAGTTGTAATGCCCAGCGTGGCAGCAGAGCTCAGCTGGTGCTGTAGTGCATGAGGTGTCATGTTGTTGTTATTACTGTTGCAGTGAAGATATCAGTAGCTGGATTCACTGAAGGAGTTTAGGATTCAACTTGTAAGGATGAGGATACGACCTTAGTGATTGGTAATCGATCAATAACTTGTTTTGAGGATCAGCTGGCTTCTACAGATAGCCAAAGGACACAAATGAGTGATATGAATGAAGCTCATCATTAACTGACACTTTAGGATTAGAGGCAGTGGTTTTTAGCATGGGGCAAATGATCTGTTTTTCATGGACTAGTCTGTAACTTACAACAAGGATAAACTACAAGACTTCTATGTATTATGAACACCAGTATTGAACAATCTATAACCCTTCTTGTGATGATGCTGTCCTGGTTTCAAGCATCTGTGTGATTATACAATTTACTGACGAATCTTGAAATTACCTGATTACTGCATAATGAATGCACAAAGTTTAACATTGGAACCTTCTATAGAACCTGATAGAGACAATACGGTGTTCAAGACAATGGATATCAACATAATCTATTGATTTTAAATGAACAATAATCTTACCAACTCACACTTCTGAGAATGAGATTACTATTGCTGATTTGTGGCTGTATTTGCCAAGGACTCTTACTTTAATTGATAATACTGATAATCATGTACAGACAAGCATGAGAAAATTAACTGACAGTGTGTATACAAACCTTCAAAATACAGAACATGTGATATGTTGCTACACACTATATACCTGGGTTTCACTTAATGGATATATTACCTATACCATGGATGGTATTGCAAATGCACCATTGAAGTCATATCATCATTTCCTGCAGCAGCAACCATATTGCAGCACTTTTAACTAATATATGAGATCGTGAAAAATAGGTGAGTGGTGATTAGATTTGCTGTCAGCTAAACAGATTAATAAGGTAATTCTTTACCTTTCATCAATTATCAACGAATGCAGCAGATAATATCATATATTGAAGCCGCTGCTGTATTTTGTGTCTCTTACGCTGTAAAGCAATACCTCACCATTACAGTTGCAGGTAGAAGAATGAGTGCTTATGATCAAATATTAATGGACTTGTCATGATGATTTCATGTCAAGGTCTGGTGTTGAGATCCCAATTAGGAGCCAATGTTTCAGACATGCTGATTTCTTTCCTCATTTATTTCTCCTTGATCATGTTGATACGCTCTTGCTCATAAAAATGGAATATAGGAAAACACGAAAACTGCCATTGAATTGTACCTACCCCATTTGAATCCAATGGTTAAAATCGCACTTTTAAGAACTTAAGTGGATTCCTGAAGAGTTATTTGAAGTCCTCACTTTAATATTTGGCTAAATTTTTGAAAATTTGGGAGGCTGGAGGAAATTGAAAAAACAATGCAAAAAATGTCAAAATAAGAATTTTGTTTAGGGTTAGAAATCCATCAAAAATTGTTTATTTGTGAAAGTTGCTGGCATCAAAGGAAAGATTAACCTTAAAGTGAGTCAATTTAATGGTCATTAGCATGTGGAATCTCCGAGACTAATAATCACAGGACAGACAAAATGGGTCATATTTATGCTTGGTCCAATGGAACAGTTTTTTACATTTTCAGACTCCAAGACTGCATGATAACCAGGAACGTTTTATTGATATAGGTTTATACACCCTATGTGTGCTCTACCAAAATGTACTATAATTTCAACTAGAAATTGTTTTGACTGCTAGCAATTGAGAGTTTATCACAATGACCAAGTTTGGTTTATCACCATTGTTCATGAAAACCTCAAAATAGGCAAAATCAACTCCAGCCATTCATATCGGCTAGTTGAGCTTCTTCTCAGCACGTTGAAGTTAATTTTCTGAATCTGGACTCACCCAAAACAAGGGTAAAAAATAAAACAAGGATCGTGGTTATTTCTGTATATTCCATATTTATGATCAACAGTGTATGAAGGTGATCGAAATTGTTCTCCTCCTTTCCATACCTGTGAAAATCTGTCTGCTGTATTTCCTCGATTACAAGCCCGGGCGTTTATTGTTTTACAGGGCCTAATTGGCCCGGCGTTTATACGAGCGAGTCTATTTGAGACTGGCGTTTATTGTTTTAAAAAAGATAGCAATCAAGTAACATCTGGGTATGCAAGGGTAGGCAGTGGGTACGCACGCAAGTAAATCATGCATGGAAACACCTGGCAAGCATGCAAGGCAGTCAATTAGAGCTTATTATTTATTTGTAGTACCTGACCCGAAGTGTGATTGAGCCAGGCTTCTATTATTTAACGTGGGCCCCTACCCTGGCCTCTAAACGAGACAGGCTTCTATTTGAGACCAGGCTTCTATTCGAGGAAATATGGTACTTTTAAAATTTTGGTCTAAGGTTTGATTCATAACTAGAGACAGCCGGATGCATTGGACATAAAAAACGGTCATCCTTCATGGGCTAAGTTTTATGGCAAACCCTATTTTAAATCCTGACCTGGGCAAATTTTGTGAGATATATTATGAATCCTGTGCTCAAGTGCTTCTCGTTTAATTTTAAATCAAATTTGTTAACTTGTGCTAAGACAAGTGATATGAAGACTGAGGAACTTTCACAAATTTCACTCAACCCATCCCTGAAAGACTTCAAATGAGTTTCATGAACTTCTCTGTTTCTAATTGGAAAAGTAACATTTTTGAGTGCCAAGAACCGCCTCAGAGGGCTGCACCATATTTTCTGTATATCTTTCTGTGAGGCATAATACCATAATGTGTCCATCAAATCACAGATTGTGTTGTAACCTACATTTCTATTGATTTTCTAAATGGTGATGATGGAATTTTGTTTGTAGTCTTGACGTAGAATGACACTCAGGTGCAACTTGCATTAATCAACGCTTGACATAAAGTAAAGGTCTGACAATCAATATTTCTCTGGATGACATTTGCAGAAATAGCTTGTATGCAGTCTAGTGAAAATGACAACTGCGTGCTGCTGTCACCTGGCACAAAAGTTTTTTTGTATGCTATGGCATTGATGTCCCAAGAAATAGTTCCAATTTCATTGCACATTCACAAATTTTCTTTTCAACATTGATGTATACCATAGTCAGACTCTGCATTCACATTCTCCAAGGAAGTACAAGGCCATCAGCACACTCAGAAACAGCTCCAGTTTCTTCTAGACAAAATTGTGTGAGTTCCCCCAATGAAATCATGTGGACCACTCGTGGGAGCTTGCGGAATAGCACACTAGTCACTAGGTGGCAACACATGTCAGCATATGTTCTGTCAAGGCTGGAAAAAAGCAATGGTAATGAAACAGCGGTCAAATTGTAGATAGGCTTGTATTTACTATTACACAGATGGGCAAAAAATACAGGTATAAATTTCAAGTAAACGGCACTAACTAAAGAATTGATTACTGAATTATTGATATTTTGAAATTTATGCGATTGAATTTGATGGATTTTCCCTTAAAGTGTAGAAAAGTGTCAATAAACTAAACAAAATGCTTAGACATTGGGATTTACTTCCTTTGATGCATCTAAGAAATTGTGTTTCGATTTTTAATATTATTTGCCCACATTGTAAGCTTGGATTAATAGTACTATTTTAGGTCCTAGTTCCCGCAGAAAAGTCAGATTAAGATTCATTGATCGCATTAAAGTTCAAAATGATCCCAAATTTGTTTTTAATTTTTCGGCCAAAATTGATACTGAATTAGATCTTCATTCGATCTTTTAAAACCACTTCTAAGTCAGATTGATATTGAAGATGTAGGTTCATAATCAAGGATCATATGTTTTTACATTTGATAAGAACATGATATGATACTGCACTCACAGATTGGTGATAAAGATAGACATTGACACTTTAAATTGAGTGACAAAAATATTGTTTCTGTCTTAGTTTGTATTCTATAGAGTGAAAAGGAATCGTTTGTAAGCAATTTGATGTTCTTCGGTTGACATTTAAAAACGAACTGTTCAAAGGAACCCAGTGTCACTGCAATCTCCAGAGGCAAATTCTGTACTGACTGAAGAAGTAACTCTTGTTGCTTCTTATGGATTTTTACCAAAGTTTAGGAGAACTATTCAACGTCAATTGCAGTTTTGGAAATACAAATGGTTACCAAAATGCTCTGGATGATTTCATATTTCACAACAAATTTTACTGTATACATTGTCAATAAATTATTATCATATCGTATCGTATCATATCATATATAATCTTTTTCTGATCATGTTTGTTATAAAAGCAAATACCTGTGAATGAGGCCTATCTCTCACCATTGATGTCGCATATTTATCTGTGACAAACTGACCAACTGCTTTCAATGTACATTTTGTAAGATCCTGCCATGAAATCATTTTGATTGTCAATCAGCTGAATGTCACCACTTGTAATTCTCTGACTGTGGCAGTGGTTGGCATAGAATTAAAGATTTCTTTTTAATTGCATTCACTTTAAAGAATTGAAAATAGATAAATATTTCTCAACAGTTTGTCAGTGTTAATTTAGCCCAGGGGTTCAGGGCTAGTGTTAATTGACTGTTCAACTTTCAGCTTGACATTTTATTAGAGACCAGCTGCCTAATTGGCCTAAGTGGGATATATACTTCCTTGAGTTTTGTTTTTGAAGGAACTAATGCTCAGTAAAAGTCTAGTTAAGTTGACGCTTTGGGGTCATTGATGCTTATTATCAACATGGAAGATTTTTGTTATATTAGAGACTTGTCCATGCTTACTTTGAGTAATTCTAGAAGAAACAGTGAAAATTTACTTTTATTACATTTATACAAGGTTTAGGCTGAAAATAATTTCACCTTAGAGACATGGTAGAGGTGTCCAAGACAAACAGGAAATGAATGCAACCTCAAATTCTAACCTCAAATGGCTCCTTCTTACATTATGAGGTCAGTGTGTTAGTGCACCAGGCAAAAGTGCCTGATGTATTGATTACTTTATCTTGGCCTTTGGTACACTTTCTTGTTATAGTTTCTTTGCCAAATTAGTTCGCAGTTCATTTGCCAAATTAGTAGCAAAACTAGACATAGTCCAAGTTGTTTGGAATGGTCCCAATTTACTCAAATGAACTTGTATTGAGTTTAATTAGCATGGCAAAGGAGCAGTTGCATCAGGAAGGGCAGAAATTAAGGTAGACGATTTTCAGATGAAAGAATTGAGAAAAAAATGAGAAGGATTTAGACTGAACCAGCATAAACTTAGAGTAGCGCTGGGCATGCAGCCCCCTTAACCTCGAGGGACTATTTGACATATTTGGAATTGACGATTATTTGAATTCTTATGCAGTCAGGAAGGGATGACTTAAATCTACTCATAACTATTGAAACAAATGGCTACCTATTTCAATATAGGAATTATGGTCATTTATGTAAAAATTGCAAATGGCCTTCTTACTCCACCCATTGGGAAGGAAGCCTCCCTATTATAATCCTATGGTAATTTTTTTTTGCGGGCACATTCAGCTTGAAAGTTATTTCATGGGGTTCTTCAATCATTTCTAAGGTATGCTATTTACTAACTTGGCTACACAACCTTACTTCTGGTAAGGCACCACAACAACAGAATTGTTCTGCCCGGCCCATAATTTTATTGGCTCCATTAATTGTATTCATGGTGCATTATGCATAGTCTCGTCTTCTGTGCAATCCAATTCTCTTCCATCAGCAGAGCAAGAAAAAAAGGTCCATGGATAGGGGAAGCCGAGATACCGGATGGTCCTGCATAACTTCAGTTACATTGTCCTGTGGCTATTCCTCCACCTGATCAAACATTCCACATAATGCAAGTCAGAGGGCAGCTTCAGTTGAACATTATATGAATGATCTGTTTGTTTGTGTTTCACGCCTCTGCAGCACCTTAGTGGGCTATATCGAGGCAGGCGATCGCCGTATGATGATGAGATGAGAAGACTGTGAGTCTGGTACATACCCTATTAATTCAGGGATGCCCAGGGTCTTTCAGTTGCCCCAGCATAGAGCACTGGATACAACCCGCCTCCATTTAATGTCCAATTGGCTCGGACTAAATTGAGTTCCGGGGTGGGATTCGAACCCACGCCCTCAGAGCCAGTGGTTGTGCAAACGAGCACTCTTAACCATTAGGCCACGGAGGAACTCATATGTGAATGATCTAAAAGTTTATGAAGTTTGACAATACACAATTGAAAAAGTTTTATAAGGCACTCACTGGGATTAAAAGTCTTGCCGCTCACTACCAATAATTGAACATTGGCAATGAATGGAGAGGGAGCTCCAACTATAGATAGCATTCTGGAATGACATATAATGTTTGGTTTGGCAAGTTTTTTGGGTGGGTAATAAGAATTTGCGGAATTATTTTTGGCTAATGACGAATCTTCTGTGGCATGCTGTCCGTGCCAATAGAAGCTCAGTGCACTGCCATTGAGCAATGTCATGTCAGGAGCTTTGGTTTTCAGACATGTCGGTGTCCCATGCAGGAATCATAGTCTCTTGATGGGTTTTAATCCCTGCTAATCAAAAAACTACCATGAGATAACTGGAATCAACCATGAGACTACTGGAATCTCTGCTTGAGTTTTTAGTTCCTACAATGTATTTGTTCTCAAGAGAACACAATCATATCAAATTTTCATCATATCATGACTGTATCTCGTTCTGGTACGTTGCTTCAATTCAAACTTTTTCTCATTTTGTTTCTGCTTAGTTTTTAGAAGTCAATAATATTTAAGGCTGGCAATTCGATGTTAAGTCAAAGGTCTCTGGTGTGACTTATTCAAGTTTTCCGATGATGTAATTTAAAAAGCAACTTTTCTGCGCTATTGGGTCCTCGTGTTTAACTCCCCATGAATTTTAACGATGCCATGAGAGTGTTTCTTAGAAACTAAAACAGGGCTTCAATCTCCTTTCTGTGCAGCCTCATATTTAAAGGCATGGATCACATGATAGACAAATTTTGTTAGCTTTGTCTCCTGTGCTTCTCTGAAGTAGGTTGAGAATTTCAGAGCTAAAAAGACAACTTTAACTGCATGTTGACTTCTAACTGGCAGCAATTTCAGATCTCATTAGGGTAATGATATACTCCTGGAATTTCAATGAAGTACCAGATATGGTCATTTACATGTAATTCAAACGATTTATGGTTGTGCAGAAAGTGACAAATATTACAGTAACAGCTAAATTTATTAATAACATAAACTATTTAGTATCGCTCTCAAAGTCAAATGCGTAAGTCTCAAAAATCTGAAAGACAATTATGATTTTTAATAAAGGTGAACAGACACTGTTTTGTTAAAATAAAAACAGAATTTTCTCTCTTTTTCTGAGACATTAATCTCTTTGGGCAATCTGGCTCTGACCAGTCTGTTCTAGGAAGGCGGCCTGTTTAACACTCTTTGGAAATCAACTGCTTATCCCAAAATGAGTATACATGCATGAGAATTGCAGATATCACCTCCAAATCATCTCTGAGTAACTTATATGTATATATTACCACCATATACCTGTTGTCAGTGATTCAGTAACAGTTCCCTTTTTGTTTGAATAAACAGAACACCTAGGCTCTTGCTTGTAATTACTATTTAAGAGATTCCAATTCAGACTACAGATGTACACTGTACCTGTTGACCCTGTGATTGAGAACGAAAGGTAATGTTTTAGCAACAGTTCCCTTTTATTTACTTCTTACAGATTTTAACACTGCTTTGAAGTTCATGAATGGAAATGTAGGTCTCTAATAAGGGACAGTTTTTCTTCTTCTCTTTTACTGAGGAATGCCTCTGTAAATATATATGAGGAGGTTTTGTCGGCTTTGTCTTCTGTGAATTCCTAAAGTTGGCAAAGAATTTTAAGAGCTCAGCTTTAGTTGTGTGAGCGCGATGGAGACTCTTTCTGCTCGAGAAGGTGACATATGATGTACTTTACATGAGTAACAGTAATTTATTGATTTCAATATAACAATACTAATCATGCCAAATAGCTCTATATGAACAAGATAGTAAACGAGAAACAATTGGCCTCAAGAATGTGGTTATTTGTCTGCCACATGAATGTATGCTGATCACTGGCAAAAGACATGAAAACTGACTTCATTGGTCCATGACTGATCAACAATTCCTGAAAGTTAGTGACAGACATGCCCCTTTTCGTATTTCTCGCATGAAGAAAAGATACAAACCATGGGTCACTCCGAGTATTGTACAACTTATGTATCGCAGAGACAACTTATGTATCGCAGAGACTATCTGCATAAACTTATGATAAGAAATCCTGATGCTGATACTATTAATGAATTTAAGTCTGTTAGAAATGATGTAAATGTCCAAATTCAAGAATCTAAAAGAAACTATTATGACAACTTATATAAAGAATGTAATAATAATTCTAAAACTTTATGGAAGGAATTGAAAAAATTGACAGGTGGAATTCCATCTGAAAACTGTAACACATCTCTTACTGCCGCTAAGTTCAATGATTTTTTCAGTTCGGTTGGACACAAAGTAACTGAACATTTATCTAGTAATGATAACTTGTATTGGAAAGGTCCTGAAAGTATCTACAAATTCAAGTTTCATGATGTCTTAGAAAGCGAAGTATTGAAATTATTGAAAAAACTTAGTTTCTGTAGTTCAATGGATGTCTTGAACTTTGATTGTAAACTGTTAAGAATATCAGCTGATCATATTGTAAAACAGCTATGTCATATAATCAATTTGTCTTTAAGTAGTGGTATTGTACCAGATGATCTTAAACATGCCAGAATCACTCCAATTTACAAGGGAAAGGGTGATATGAGCGACGCTGTAAATTATAGACCTATTTCTGTCCTCAGCTTTATTGCCAAAATTATTGAAAATATAGTCCAGTGTCAGTTTATGTGCTTTTTGGTCAATCATGATTTAATAACATTAGATCAATATGCCTACCGTAAATTTCATTCTACAACCAATTGTTTGCATACGACCATAGATGAATGGTTGCAGAATATTGACGATAAATTTTATACTGGTGTTTGTTTCTTAGACATATCTAAATGTTTTGACTCTATTAATCATAGTTTGCTGTTACAAAAATTAATGAAATATGGTGTAAAAAATGTAGAACATGACTGGTTTATATCTTATTTAAGAAATAGAAGTCAAAGTGTATTCTATAAAAATGAACTCTCTCAACCTAATGAGATTGATATAGGCGTGCCGCAAGGATCAACTCTTGGGCCGCTCCTCTTCATGGTTTTTGTGAATGATTTACCTTTATTTGTAAAAAATGGTCGCTGTACTATGTATGCAGATGATACTATTATTTATGTTCAGGATGAAAATGTCAATAATCTGTCTTCAAAACTTAATGATGAACTAGCTGATGTCTTGAATTGGTATAGTGCAAATAAACTTGTTCTTAATGTTGAAAAATCTAATGCTATGCTTATAGGACGATGTATAGATGATTCTAAAAGAAATCAACTTTCTGTTAATTTAGACAATACAAGTCTTCAAAATGTACTTTGCACAAAATACCTTGGTGTTTATATTGATGAACAACTCAAATTTGAATTACATATTAATGAACTTATTAAGAAATTGTCTGCCAAATTGTCATGGTTATCTAGATTACGAACTATTGTTCCAAAATCTATACTTATGTTAACATTTAAGACTTACATTCAGCCTATATTTGATTACGCATGTACCATATGGGGCTGCTCAAATTCTAATATCAAACAAATCCAAAGGCTGCAAAATAGAGCAGCAAGAATTATTTGCTCAAATTTTGATATTATTAATACAAGAGGCATTGACCTTGTTAAAGAATTAAAATGGCAAACAATTTCACAAAGAATTGATTACTTTTTATCAGTTCAAATGTTTAATTGTATTCATGGTGATGCTCCTGATTACTTAGCAAACTCTGTTATTATGGCCTGTGAAAGTAATGATGTTCGCACAAGAATTAATGATACGATGAATACTCATGTTCCGGAATGTAAAACCGAAGTTATGAAAAAGTCATTTATTTATAGGGGTTCTGTAACTTGGAACAATCTTCCGGGTGCCACTCAAAACTCAGGGACATTGCAACAATTTAAAAGAAACGCTAGAAATGTTTTTTGTTAATCATTCTGTTTATTTTATTTATTACAATATATTGTACTTGTTTTTAATCATTTCTGGGCCACATGAAAAACCTATTGTGGATGTGTCACCCAGTTGAAATATTTAAAAAAAAAAAAAAAAAAAAAAAAATCAACATTCATTTCTAAAGGTCACTCTGAGACATTAAGCTCTGGTGCTGCAATTTCAATGCTCTGTCAAACTGCGATTAATATCTTTTCATATTTTCTGATTTTCGTGACACGACCAACAGCAGTTGGCAGCAATATTTCTTAAGGGACAGGTTGAAAAATGTGCTGGTTGCATGATCTCATCAATTTTCGTCTTCTTTTCTTCACTTGATCTTTTCACCCAATCAACTTCTGCAATTCAGATCTGGGCACGTCACTCAAATCAGTTCCTCATTACAAATCCTTGCCACTGAGTCATTTTTCCAGTGTGGCCAGCTTAATGAACTGAGCTATATACTATTTAGTGCTATTGCGTAAAAATGACTTGATGACTTTCACTGAAAAATTTAGTATGGCTGTGCATACAAATGGACTGTTCCATTTATGTTCCTGTTATTCTGCATATATACTGTCTGGAAACAATAATTATATTTTCATATTTCTATGATGCTTTTATTTTTATATATTCCTACACATTATGCACAGTCTCTCTCCTGTGCAGTACAATTCATTTTCATCTATGGAGTGACAAAATGTCCATAAAACAAAAATAGCCCGAGAAACTGGGTGGTCCACACACTTTTGTTGCTAGCATTTATACCAGGACATACCTGACTACATATGCATTATTTTTTTAATCTCATCTTGGTTATCTGTTGTTGTCCTGGCTTTGAAAGTTAGCATGGTGATTAAACCGTTACAAACAGTTTGGATGATTATTGAAGCGCCAATAAAGCAGAATGAAATCCTACTTAACAAAGTCGAAATAGTTATGTGTTGCAGACCAGTTTATTTTGTATGAGTTGAAAGGTTGGAAAACAGCCTTTCAGACGAACGTCCTTCAGAGAAGTATTTGGTTATAGAAAAGCTGCAGACGAATGGTTTGTAAAAACAAAACCTCTTCGGGACCATTCTTCTGTGTTCATGAGTCCTCTGTACGTCATGATATCTAAGTATTGCTTGCCATTCTGTGTGTTTCCAAGCAGTTATGAAATCTGAACCTCATTTGTCTCTTATATATGCGAAATAAGAAGAACTGCCTTTGTTGCGAAATACGAACCACAATTAGCCCAGAGAGTGGTTTATTTTCATCTGATAATATGTATTACTGACGGTTTTTACATCACATTTGTAGTTGCCAGTATAGACTATAGTATACTGATTCCATTACTCCTACAGACCTGACAAAACCTCAGCTATGAATAAGTTCATATGAAACGACTACGCCTAGGCTAATTTTTTCAGGAGATCTTTTCTTAGAAAAGGCAGGATTGACGATGAAAATATGGGTAGTTTCATATTATTAGGCATATTCTCAAATCAGAATACTTGAAAGATATGTGTGTATTGTGTACTGGTAAGTTTAGTGGGAGGATGAGGGGGGTGGAGCCGATGAGATTTCTTTAAATGACTGCAGGGCTTGTGGTAGAACCTCGTGGGAACTTTGTGTATTCGTAATTTTCAAACTTTTCAAACTTTTATATTTGAAGTAAAAAATTGACTGCATGTTATTAATTGTACCACTGCAAATAAATATTATAAATAGGACGGGGCAAAGGGGGGGGGGCAATTTGAGAACTAATGCAATGACAAGTTACAAGTTTGGTTGGGAAAAGAGAGCTGGTGATGTTACAGTAATTGCAATGGCATTCATGTGTCAATTCTTTTGTCACATGGTCCAAAGCGATATGGCCATATCCTCTGACCTGGGCAACAGTTTCAGATAATGAAAACTCATGATGATAGCCTTTTGATGATCTGTAATGGATTGGAAACATTGAAAAAGTAAGAATGTGATGGGCACTTATTGAGATTAAAATGCCTGTGTATGAATTACAAATGCCTTTCATTCTTGACAAACATGAATAATGTATGGCAATTTTTAGAGAAACTTCAGCGCAATGTATTTTTGTCTGCTACACGCTTAACGCAAAAGGTTCTTGATTGTATATATATGTGGCGCGCCACGTGAAAAGGGACCTTACGGGTGGTGACGTCATATCACAGAAAGTGCCCGGGAAAGTTGACGTCACCTAACCCAGCAGAAAAAAAAAAAATAGCAAATCGCGCATGTTGCAGGCCTACAATACTCGCGCTTGTTTGCGCACTATAAGCAAAAATTTATAGCTATAACATATAAGCAGCAAATGACATGATAAAGAACTGATCAGTGCAAATGATCTTACCTGCAATCGCAACTTTTCTGACCAGGATTTGGTCTTCATAGGGATGTCATGCCTGGCCCGAATCAAAGATCTTGGTGCCACTATAGCCACACTTTATACCACTGGTATTAGTTCTTACTTTGGACACTATGCTTCTTGTCATGCTAGTTGGCACTTATATACCCCAAACTGTGTCACCATTTATATTTCAACATCATATCTACTTGTAATTAAAATAGAACTCAGTTTTAGTAAATCTTGTGTGGAGCTCAGTAAACTGCTATTCTGCACAACCAGTGGCTCCACCTATAATCAGCTGTTGACCAGCAACAACAGGTATCAAGTTGGAGATTAAAAGAAGTTTGAATGTAAAAAATATAAGGAATTAATTCTAGATAGAGTAAATATGGGCTTAATATACAGTAGACTGAGACAAAACACCATGTACAGATAAAGATGATACCTACTACAGATTCCCAAAATTACAAGCATCACCACTGGTCTGGCTTTTAAATGTATCTCTTGTCCAGTGTAACTATTTTATTGTTTGACCATTAAAAGACTACATGAAATAAAACATTTTCATGAATGTTGGGCACAGGTATTGTTGCATAATATCAATCAGGTAACTTTACTCGTGGATACACTTGACTGACTTCCAGGGTGGCTGAGCTGATATGTGGATCACCAAAATGATTGGCTGCGAAATTCAAGTGGGCAAATAATTGTTTTGTCAACTGGTCGGAGGCCAATTTAGTATAATGCAAGTGGATCTAAGAATAGAATTAATAGTTGCTTACTCCAGGAAAAATAAAAACCTACATACTTCGTTTGACAGAATTATTTTTAACATTGTATTTAGTTTTTTGGTAACATGACCATTATGTATAATTCATATTAAATTTGACATTAATATATTTTTAATCTATACATTACAAGTTCAGTTTTCTCCACTTCCACATTTTTGCACAACTTGTTTGGCTGTTTGTGACAGGGCCGAAGATTAGTTCTCAGATTGAAGGTGTGCTAACGCACTGTGCTTGGTAGACACCTTTGCAAAATAGTGATGAAATCGATTGGATGCCCCAATGACTGGGAATGAGGACCCAAGATTTTTTGCTTTATCTACTGCTCAAGCTATTGGAATTGGAGTTAGACAGAATAGAAAAAAAATTCATTTTTGCAACTTTGGTTTGTCACATTAGGGCTCTGCACGGGACGGAAAAGGGACTGACAAAATTGGGCGGGAACTGGTCAAAATTTGGAAGATGTCATCATATTGAGATTACGGGAACGGGAACAGATTTGTAAGGAACGGGGAGGAGTGACACAAAAATGTAATCCTGTACATGTATGGCCCTATCATGCATAGAAGCATAGACATTGGATTTAATTATGGAAGTCTAGGTTTATTGGTCTCCCACAACAGCTGCAGTCGATACTTTCTTTTCCAGTGTGGGACTACTTGTAAGTTGCAATTGTGAGGGTAGGGAAATTGCAATTATTGCGGTTCACTGAAGCTGTGACTATGACGTTCCTCTGTTATCAAAATATTTTTTTCAAGATAACCTAAGAAATTTTAGGATTATCTAAAAAATCAATAATCGCAAAAAATTCAGCAATAATCGCACACAATTCTGCAATTACTGGAATATACAATTATTGCAGAAATTTCCACAATTATTGCGGAAATATTTCTGCAACAATTGCATAAAAAGTGCGATTACTGTTGAAGAAATGTACATGTTTAGATTTTTCAAATTGCTATGATTTTTGTAACATTTTTCCGGCGATTCGTGCACATTTTCCAAGATTATTGCAAACTTTTATAGTACATGTTTTCACGATTATTGCATAAAAATGTACAATTTCTGACGAATTTTTGCAATGTAGATTGTACGATTGATACAAAAGGAGCTCCATATGTGACTGACCACTAAAACCCACTGTAAAAATAGATTTTTTTTTATTAACTTCCAACAAAAGAAAAATAATCCCTATCTCCCACGGCTGCTTGTAGCCATTGAGAATGATTTTATTTATTTAGGACATATTTTTATTTGGAGTAACACAATGAACATTCACAGCTTTTCTTATCTGAAATTATCAACGTGTGTATCTAATAAAAACATGGGCGACCAACTTGATGGTTTGGGCGACCAAGTTCCTGAACTTACTGGCAACTCTGCAAATGAACATTCACCAAAAGGCTGTGTTGTCTCAACAAGCACATCACAAAGTTTTTCAGCACCATGAAAGCTCAAGCTTCGAATAACCTGTATTCTTGTTATCAAATTCATCCTGTTTTAATGTAAAGGACTGTTTTACAACATTTCGGCAAATTGCAGAGCTGTTTACATTGGCTTCATTATGCGGCCAAAATAAGTGTAAACTGTAAAAAAAAAAAAAAAAAACTTGTATTTTCAAGTGCAGAATAACCCCCCACTCCTTGAAACATTAAAAGTGAGTGAGTACTCCCTTCGGTAATACTCCCAACCCTAGTCATAAATTCTCATGGGTCTCTCTGTTCCAGTTGACATGCTGGATAGCAAACTGTATTTCACTAAGGTAACATTGGTGAAATAAAATGACAGTTAATAAATAATATGTATAAACAGTTCTCACCATCTATAGCAGTTATACTCTTACAAAGGAATATGATTACTCAGTCTGAGTCCACACTCTTCAGGTAGTACAATATGTACATGAGTACCAATGTATGCAAATATATTGTGTACCCCGTGCTGTGTTATATATAGGTTTCATAGGCTATTTTGCGGGGGGGGGATCAGGGTGCAGCAGCCCCCCCCCCCGCATCAGGGCAAAGACAAATCAGGGTGAATCTTGACTAAAAGGCTTACAAGGGCAGATCCACTGTCCTGGTCACATTCGTACCATGTTAAAATTTCAAGGCAAAATTGCCACAGCCGCCACCCATGGAAACAGCTGACCCATACTCCTATGGTAGCTTTAAGTTACTAATGTGTGTGATGCTTTGTTGTTTTCTAAATAAACACAACTGTGGGATTTTAGTGATATTATATATATATATAATATATAATACTTATTTGTGCAAGAACTGAAACCATTTAATACTGCATCAAAATGTGAAAAACAACAACTTTTTCATAAAAACGGCATATTTAGCTGGAATCTAGGAGCTGACTTCACATATCTCAATTTTCACCATTCCTGTTTCCATGGCAACCAAAAATAATATCTCAGAAACAAATAGAGTTGCAACTTTTAATAAAAATGAGCACGTGCAGAAAGTGTGATCAAAGATCACCTAACCCCTTTTGCTGGAAATGGCTTTCATGGTTGATTTTCTCTATCGGTCGTTTTTCACTCGTTTTAGATGATTTCTGTCAAAATGACATGTATGATCTAAACACCCTGTAGAATACCAAAAATGTGAGCTATGGCAAAAAGTTATACATTTTTATAAACTACAGTAATATAACTTATGTTTAGCACCTGTAACTCATTTTTCATAATTTCACCCCTAAGGTCCCTTTTCATGTGGCTTGTCACATATATGTATATATATATAAAGAACCCACAGCCAAAAACAATTATTAGGGGTTCAATTGAAATGAAAAGATTATGCAATTTAGAATTATTTTTTCTTCTACCAACAATGTTAACCTCTTAATTTAAGTTTCATGAATTTAAAAATCCTTTAAGCTTAAATTATCTGGTGAATGTAAATGCAGGTTTCTGAGAACCAGTTGACTTCAATCTGCTCTTCCTTGCTGACAGCATCTTTAAAGACATGGATCATATGATTAAACACACTGTATTTGCTCTGTCTTCTGTGAATTGAAGAAGTTGATGACAAATTTCAGAGCCATTGAGGTTTCATGAAGCCTACTTTGGCTGCATGGCAACTTTCTATCTACTACTTTACATTTAGATAAATCAATGATATGTTCATGGATTAATGCCCTAACGTAAGGTTGTAAGTATTTTCCCTTGCCTGCTCCACCTAGTGAAAAATTAATTGTGGTTCAACTGGCCTGCCGGTTCAACTGGCCCTACTCTCCCCTACAGTGTATTCAGCCATTGACTAGATGATGCAAAATGTGTGACTGTGACACTAGGTCTTGTTATCTCAGACAGGAGTTAGCCTGGGGATATAATATGAGGTTATACCATGGGTAGGTGCAGTACATCCCCGGTATACTCCCCGAGACCCCAGTATATTCCCGAGACCCGAATATAAAGTAAAAAACGGCCATGGAACTAAATAAAAAAAGTCAATGCAAATCAGTGATTTTACGATTGAACTGAAAATTCTTGTTTCACTTATGATTTTTTTTTGGCATTAGTTTTTGAGATATCGCCTTGAAATTTTGGATTTATAATCTGTACTATATGTAGGAAAGTACTGGAGAATTTAGTAGGTCTGCTGCTTTCAGGTCCTGAGATATAAGATCAAACGGCCATGGAACTGAAAAAAACGTTGACTCAAATCAGTGATTTTACGCTGGAACTGAAAATTCTTGTTTCAGTTATGATTTTTTTGTGGCAAGAGTTTTTGAGATATCGCCTTGAAATTTTTGATTTATAATCTGTACTATATGTAGGAAAGTACTGGAGAATTTAGTAGGTCTGCTGCTTTCAGGTCCTGAGATATAAGATCAAACGGCCATGGAACTTAAAAAAACGTTGACTCAAATCAGTGATTTCTCGCTAGAACTGAAAATTCTTGTTTTAGTTATAATTTTTTTGTGGCAAGAGTTTTTGAGATATCATCTTGAAATTTTGGACTTGTAATATATACTATATGTTTAACATTAATCTCTTATTTTATGCATCTAGGTTGATTAGATCTAGAGAAATAAAATAAAACGGCAATGGAATGCAGAAAAACGTTTCTGAAAACATTGAATCACAGTGCTGAAACTGCACCAAAAAACAGAATTTAACATTAATACTTTGCCATGTGTTGTGAAATATTGTCTAAAACACGAAAATGAAATAAAAAAGGGTCCTCATCCCGATGGAAATTAATATAAATCAGTATTTGTACAACTAAGTCATTTTGGTAAAACTAAATTAATTTACCGAAAATCGCTCTGGAAAATTTTCTATACCTAATAGAAAGTCAAAACTGCATCATTCCCATGCAATATTTTCTTCTGGATCTAATACTTTAAACCGCTTCCCTCTAGCCCTACTAGATCCAGTACAAATTGCAAAAGAGTGAACGAAGCTTGTGCTTTCAAAATTACAAGAAAAGATGATGAAGCAGCAGTCCTGAGAGATTGTGACGCTATACAGGCTTTCTGTGGGTGTGTCTAAATGCAGCTCTCTCATTGGCTATTTTCAGTATATTCCCTGCAAATTAGGGAGTATACTGGTCAGGTGACCATATACTGCTTTTTCTCCCCGATACTGACTTTTTCCCTGCTGTATTGCCCAGGGAAAATCACAGTATCGGGGAGAAAATGTGCCTAGACATGGGATAATGACCTATTTCTCATTTATTTTTTTGTTTTTTTTTGGCCAGCAATTAGGAAAAATGTTTCATTGTGTCCTGTAGAGCGGGGTGACTTGAACAGTCAGGGGTGACTTCGAACGCTTTTCTGAAAAAGATTGATCATCTGTGAAAGCAAAATTATATAAGCTACCGTTGTATGGTATATAAGCGTCCAGTATATTATTTAATTTTGCATTCACAGAGGATCATTCTTTTTCAGAAAAGCGTTCAAAGTCACCCCGTACTGTTCAAAGTCACCCCGTTCTACGGTACCATATTTTCTGTATTAAAAGCACACCCCTTAATAAAAGCTCACCCCCTCCTTCACCCATCTCATCATCACATCTGCCTACCGGGCATCAAATGCAAACCATAGGGTTGTTAGCTTACCGTTATGTTATTATCATTCTGATATTAATCTCCTCTGAGTGTTATTTAGCACAGAGGAATATTTGATTATGTAGGAATGAGAAGGTGCACAAAATTGAAATATTAATGTCACAAACTTTGGGCCCATGAAGCTTTTTGTGTCAGCCTGCCTGTGCAGATGCAATGATATTGCAATAGCCTCAAGGTATGTAGATATCACTTAAATGTATTCATTTACTGCCGTTTTGCACACATGTGCCATATTTGAATGTAATACTTAAAAAGATGTACATACAAGCTGACATTAATGGGCCAGAAACTTAAATCACTGTGGTGAGTTTTTAGATTTTCTTTTATTTTGTGAATGAGGGTATTTGAAACTTGCAAACAACATCACTCTTGACAGCTGCTGTGTAAGGCAATCCTGGAGGACTAATCCTCTGATAGGATAGAAAGTGTTTGGCATGCTTCTCTGCTTTCTGGCTTTTTACAGCTTTTTTGGTCACCACCACTTACAGCTTTATTGTATTTGCCTGGCTGTGTCAACATTAAAGCAGCCAACCAATAATTTGTGATGCCCAGTGTGGCAGCAGAGCTAAGCTGGAGCTATAGTGCATGTTATTGTTACTATTGCAGTGAAGACGCTAGTGACTGGATTCACTGAAGGAGTTATAAGGGATGCAACTGATTCAAGATGAGGATACGACCTTAGTGATTGGTTATCGATCAATAACTTTGTTTTGAGGATCAGCTGGCTTCTACAGATAGCCAAAGGATATGAGTGGGTGAGATGAATGAAGCTCATCAATAACTGCAACTACAGGATTAGAGCTAGTGGTTTTTATAATCCGGCAATTATCTGTTTTTCATGGACTAACATATTACATACAACCTGGCACAACTACATGACTTGTATGTACATGTATTCAAATACATGAGTATTGAACAATCTATTACACTTCTTAATTGTAATGATACTGTCCAGGTTTAAGCGTTCATGTGATTATACAATTTACTGGCGAATCTTCATATTACTTGATTACTAAGACAAAATGAAGCCTTGGAAATATATAGCGACTATGCTAGCTGTACTTGACAGACTGATAGTGGATCTCAACGTATACACAATTGACTGAAATGAACAATAATCTTAACCACTCACACCTCTGAGTATGAGATTACTATTGCTGATTTGTGACTAATACTGACTATATATGCCAAGGACTCATACATGAAGTGATAATATGCTGATCATGTACAGACGAGCATGAGAAAATTAACGGACAGTAATAACACCTTCAAATTAAGAGATCATTATGATATGGATACTACATACCTGGGTTTCACGAAATGGATATATTACCTATACCATTGATGGTATTGCAAGTGCACCACTGAAGTCATCATTTCCTGCAGCAGCAGGCATCATGCAGCACCTTGACTTATATATACATGTATGAGGTCCTGAAAAATAGGTGAGTGGTGATTAGATTTGCTGTCAGGTAAACAGATTGATGAGATAATTCATTACCTGTCATCAATTATCAACAAATACCACACATTATCTCATATTTTGTACAGTAGCTGCGGCTATATTTTGCATTTAATAGGCAGTGGATCACTACCTTACCATTACAGTTGCAGGTAGAGGAATGACCTTGGTTATGATCAAATATTAATGGATTTGTCATGATGATCTCATGTCAAGGTATGATATTGAAAACCTAATTAGGAGCCAATGTTTCAATCATGCTGATTATTTCCTTGTTTATTTCTCCTTGATCATGTTGATATGAAGCTGATCAAAATTCTGATCCATTACACACCTGTGTCAATCTTCTGTTGAAATTTAGGTCTAAGGTTAAATTCATAACTGCAGACAGCCGGATGTGGACATAAAAATTGTACTTCAAGTTACAATGTATGCAGCAAACCATATTTTTTCAAAAGTCTTTAACATTGGTAACCTTTGTGAGATATTACTAAACATGTGCCAGAAGTGCTCCTCATTTCATTTTAAATAATTACCTAATTTTAGAACTGGTGCTAATAAGATATGGGAAGACCTTTCACAAATTTCACTCAACCCATCCCTGAAAAACTGCAAATGCGTGTCACAACCTTCTCTGTCTCTTAATTTCACAGGCAAACCTTGTGAATGCCAAGAACTACCTCAGAGGGCTACACCATCTCTTCTATATATCTTTCTGCAAGGAATGGTTCCATAATGTGTCCATCAAATCACAGATTGTTTTGTAACCTACATTTCTATTGATTTCCTAAATGGTGATGACAGAATTTTGTTTGTAGTCTTGATGTGCAGTGACATTCAGGTGCAACTCGCATTAATCAACGCTTGACATACAGTTGAGGTCTAACAATCGATATTTCTGTAGATGACACTTTCAGAAATAGCTTGTATGTATTATGTAGATGGGCAAAAAATAACATGTATAAATTTCAGGTAAAATGCACTAACTCAAGGATTTTTTACTGAATTATTAATATTTTGAAATTCATGCAATTGAATTTGATGGATTTTGATGTAGAAAAGTGTCAATAAACTAAACGTTATGGTTAGACATTGAGATTTACTTCCTATGATGTGTCTAAGGAATTGTGTTTCGATTTTTAATCAGCTGGCATGCCTGAGTATTTGCCAACATTATAAACTTGGGTTAATAGTACTATTTTAGGTCCCAGTTCCTGCATAAAAGTCAGATTAAGATTCACTGATCGCATTAAAGTATTAGCTGATCCCAAATTGGGTTATTAATTTTTCAGCCAAAATGGATACTGATTTTCAATTGATCTTAACCACTTCTAAGTCGGATTGATATTGAAGATATACGCCTGACTCTGGTTTGTTTTGGTTTACTTCCTCTGTCTTTTGCCAGGTCAGGTTATGGGATCTCAACAATTAATAATGCACCAGACAATTTGTTCTGTTCTCTCTTGTAATTTAATATGTAATATGATCAAAATATATCATGATATTATTACATTTCATAAGAACTTTAAAGTATTTTGATGTTCTTCGGTTGTCAGTTCAAAATCATATTGTTCCAAGGAAGCCAATGTCACTGCAATCTCCAAGCTAAGGTGAATTCTGTAGTGATGCTGTTGTTTCTAATGGATATTTCGAAAAGTTAAGTAATAGTATTCCGTGCCAATAACAGCTTTGGAAATATCAGTGGTTATCAAAATGCTCTGGACTGATTTCATAATTATAGGCCTGTCTATACGTCTTCCATGTTAGATATACAGGCATTTGATGGCTTATAGTGTGTTAGTTTGATGTGTTAGTGTGTGTGTGCCTTGTGCTAAGTTATATAATCTTCTACTCATTATGTGATATGTTTTGCAAACCAATATCAGTGAATGAGTCCTGTCTCTCACCATTGATGTCATATATTTCTCTGTACGAAAATACCACTCCTTTCCATGTACATGTAAAAGATATGATCTGCTGTGAAATCATTAACATGGTTAAACACCTGAATATGATCACTTTTAGTTCTCTGGCTGTAGCAGTGATTTGCATAAACAAAAAGCTTCCTTCTTAATTGCATTCACTTTCAAGTTAAAAGTAGGTTAATAAAAAATATCTTAACAGCTTGGCAGTGTTAATTTACCCCAGGGGTCCAGTGCTAGTGTTAATTGGCTGTTCATCTTTTTGCTTGACAATTTATTAGAGACCTGCTACCTAATTGGCCCAAGTGGAAAATATGTTTCCTCTAAAAACCAACATTTTGCTGTTATTGATGCTTACTGTCATCATAGATGAGTTTTGATAAATTACAAGTGTACCCCTGCTTATATTTAGTGAGAATTTTTTTGACTATACCTTACAATAAATACTTTTCGATTGATTTTTAAATAGCAGACGCACGTTTACAGTAACTCAACCTCTAAGACATGGTAGAACTGTCCAAGACATGCAGGAAATTAATGAATACAACCTCAAATGCTAACCTCAAATGGCTCCTTCTTACATTATGAGGTCAGTGTGTTAGTGCACCAGGCAAAAGTGCCTGATGTATTGATTACTTTATCTCGGGTCTTTGATTCACTTTCTTGTTATAGTTTCTTTGCCAAATTAGTTGCAAAACTAGACATGGTCCAAGTTGTTTGGTATGGTGCCAATTTGCTCAAATGAACTTGTTTTGAGTTTAATTAGCATGGCAAAGTAGCAGTTGTGCCGAAAACTTTGATAGATATTATTTAGACAAAAGAACTGAAAGAAAAATCCTAAAAGATCTAGACTGAACCAGCAAATAGATTAATAGCGAAAAGCAAAAACATGACTTTGGGACAACCACTATTCTGCTTAAAAGATGTTTTTATGATTTATATAGCAGACTAACTTGGCTGCACAACCTATTATAACTTCTGGCAAGGCACCACAACAACAGAATTGTTCTGTCCGGTCCATATTTCATTGGCTCCATTAATTGTATTCATGGTGCATTATGCATAGTCTCGTCTTCTGTGCAATCCAATTCTCTTCCATCAGCAGAGCGAGAAAATGTCCATGGATAGAGCAATCCGAGATACCGGATGGTCCTCCATCACTTAAGTTACATTGTCCTGTGGCTATTCCTCCACCTGATCAAACATTCCACATAATGCAAGTCAGAGGGCAGCTTCAGTTGAACATTATATGAATGATCTAAAAGTTTATGAAGTTTGACAAAACACAATTGAAAAAGTTTTACCAGGCACTCACTGGGATTAAAATGCTTGCGTCTCACTACCAATGATTGAACATTGGCAACAAATGGAGTGGGAGCTCCAACTATAGATAGCATTCTGGAATGACATATAATGTTTGGTTTGGCAAGTTTTTTGGGTGGGTAATAAGAATTTGCGGAATTATTTTTGGCTAATGACGAATCTTCTGTGGCATGCTGTCCGTGCCAATAGAAGCTCAGTGCACTGCCATTGAGCTGTGTCATGTTAGTAACAAATGGAGCTTTGGTTTTCAGACATATCAGTGTTCCATGTAACAAATGGAGCTTTGGTTTTCAGACATATCAGTGTTCCATGTAACAAATGGAGCTTTGGTTTTCAGACATATCAGAGTTCCATGCAGGAATCATAGTCTCTTGATGGCTTTTAATCCCTGCTAATTAGAAAACTACCATGAGACAACTGGAATCAACCATGAGACAAATGGAATCTCTGCACCTATTTATTTGCTGGGGTTTTTAGTTCCTACAATGTATTTGTTCTCAAGAGAACACATATCAAATGTTCATCCGATCATGACTGTATCTCGTTCTGGTACGTTGCTTCAATTCAAACTTTTTCTCATTTTGTTTCTGCTTAGTTTCTAGAAGTCATCAATATTTAAGGCTGGCAATTCGATGTTAAGTCAAAGGTCTCTGGTGTGACTTATTCAAGTTTTCCGATGATGTAATTTAAAAAGCAACTTTTCTGCGCTATTGGGTCCTCGTGTTTAACTCCCCATGAATTTTAACGATGCCATGAGAGTGTTTCTTAGAAACTAAAACAGGGCTTCAATCTCCTTTCTGTGCAGCCTCATATTTAAAGGCATGGATCACATGATAGACAAATTTTGTTAGCTTTGTCTCCTGTGCTTCTCTGAAGTAGGTTGAGAATTTCAGAGCTAAAAAGACAACTTTAACTGCATGTTGACTTCTAACTGCAGCAATTTCAGGTCTCATTAGGATAATGACATATTTCTTGAGTCTCAAGAATTTGGAAAGACAATTATAATTTTAATGAAGGTGAACTGAAACAAAATTCTTTTTCAGAGACATTTAATCTCTTGGGGCAATGTGGCGCATGGCATGACCAGTCTGTTCTAGGAAGGCGGCCTGTTTAACACTCTTTGGAAATCAACTGCTTATCCCAAAATGAGTATACATGCATGAGAATTGCAGATATCACCTCCAAATCATCTCTGAGTAACTTACCGCCATAC
This sequence comes from Platynereis dumerilii, assembly GCA_026936325.1. Classification (NCBI taxonomy): domain Eukaryota; kingdom Metazoa; phylum Annelida; class Polychaeta; order Phyllodocida; family Nereididae; genus Platynereis; species Platynereis dumerilii. The sequence goes on along the minus strand of JAPTHN010000002.1, from coordinate 75,943,724 downwards.
ACCTGTTGTTGGCGATTCAGTAACAGTTTCCTTTTTGTTTGAATAAACGGAATACCTAGGCTCTTGCTTGTAATTACTATTTAAGAGATTCCAATTCAGACTACAGATGTAACTGTTAACCCTGTGATTGAGAACGAAAGGTAACGTTTTAGCAACAGTTCCCTTTTATTTACTTCTTATAGATTTTAACACTGCTTTGAAGTTCAAGAATGGAAATGTAAGTCTCTAATAAGGGACAGTTTTTCTTCTTCTCTTTTACTGAGGACTGCCTCTGTAAATATATATGAGCAGGTTTTGTCGGCTTTGTCTTCTGTGAATTCCTAAAGTTGGCAAAGAATTTTAAGAGCTCAGCTTTAGTTGTGTGAGCGCGATGGAGACTCTTTCTGCTCGAGAAGGTGACATATGATGTACTTTACATGAGTAACAGTAATTTATTGATTTCAATATAACAATACTAATCATGCCAAATAGCTCTAAATGAACAAGACAGTAAACAAGAAACAATTGGCCTCAAGAATGTGGTTATTTGTCAGCCACATGAATGTATGCTGATCCCTGGCAAAAGACATGAAAACTGACTTCAGTGGTCCACTACTGATCAACATTCATTTCTAAAGGTCACCCTAAGACATTGAGCTCTGGTGCTGCAAAGTCAATGCTCTGTCAAACTGCAATTAATATCTTTTCATATTTTCTGATTTTCGTGACATGCCCAACAGCAGTTGGCAGCAATATTTCACAAGGGACATGTAACATGTTGACAAATGTGCTGGTTGCATGATCTCATCTTTTTTCGTCTTCTTTTCTTCACTTGATCTTTTCACCCAATCAACTTCTGCAATTCAGATCTGGGCACATCAGTGAGAAAATCAGTTCCTCATTACAAATCCTTGCCACTGAGTCATTTTTCCAGTGTGGCCAGCTTAATGAACTGAGCTATATACTATTTAGTGCTATTGCGTAAAAATGACTTGATGACTTTCACTGAAAAATTTAGTATGGCTGTGCATACAAATGGACTGTTCCATTTATGTTCCTGTTATTCTGCATATATACTGTCTGGAAACAATAATTATATTTTCATATTTCTATGGTTTCTTTTATTGTTATATATTCATACACATTATGCAGTCTCTCCCCTGTGCAGTACAATTCATTTTCATCTATGGAGTGACAAAATGTCCATAAAACAAAAATAGCCCGAGAAACTGGGTGGTCCACACACTTTTATTGCCAGCATTTAAATCAGGACATACCTAATTAAGTATGCATTCTTTGGTGATTAAAACTCATGATTTAAGTGTATGAGGCGAACACTAGCTGAACAGCTTCCATCAATATCCAAGGTGAGGAACCATTGTGATGTCTCCCCATCAGGCCGATTAATGCTGTTCATTGTTTGTAAATTTAAGTATACATTCGCGAACGAAACAGACAGTTATTCAGGCCAAGATGTTTGAAAGAAAAACTACCAACTGGCTCTGCATTCTGCAATGTCTGCATGCATGCTTTTGGCATCATTTTCGCCAAACAATAAAACATTTTACAGTACTTAGATGAATGTCAAGTGCTTCCAGAATTAGACTGAAATGTTCCTTGTGAGGTCATAGCCCTATCCATGCCATGTTATTCTCTATGAGTCATAAGCAATTTATGAGGTCATTGCCTATACTTGCAATGCTATCAAAACGAGTGATCTACTGAGTATCGATGAGGTCACACGTTGCTCAATAACAAGTTGACAGTTTATTTCAATGCTATGGATAGGGCTTGCTGTGACGTCACTGATGTCCATCAGCAGCCAAATGTAAGTACGCATCTACCATTGACTGTAAGATAAATATCTTTAAACTTTTTACCTGTTATGTAACCGTTACATATATACAGTTTGGATGATTTTTGAACCACCAACAAAGCAGAATGAAATCATACTTAATGAAGTCGAAATAGTTATGTGTTGCGGACCAGTTTATTTTGTATGAGTTGAAAGGTTGGAAAACGGCCGTGCAGAAGAACGTTCATGAGAGAAGTATTTGATTATAGAAAAGCTGCAGACGTATGGTTTGTAAAAACAAAACCTCTTCAGGACCATTCTTCTGTATTGATGATGCCTCTGTACGTCATGAAATCTCAGCATTGCTTGCCATTCTGTAAATTTCCAAGCAGTTAAGAAATCTTTCATAATTCAAATGACTACGCGTAGGCAAATTTTTTCAAGAAATATTTTGTTAGAAAAGGCAAGATTGACGATGAAAATAGGGGCAGTTTCATGTTATTAGGCCTATTCTAAAACCAGAATACTTGAGAGATAGTCATGTATTGTGTACTGGTAAGTTTAGTGGGAGGAAGAGGGGGAGTGGAGCTGATAGGATTTCTTTAAATGATTGCAGTGCCTGTGGTAGAGACTCATGGGAACTTTGTGTATTTGTCATTTTCAAACATTGATATTTGAAGTAAAAAATTGACTGCATGTTATCAATTGTACAAGTACAAATAAATATGATAAATGGGACGGGGCCGGGGAGGGGGATTTAAGAACTAATACAATGACAAGTTACAAGTTTGGTTGGGAAAAGAGAGCTGGTGATGTTACAGTAATTGCAATGGCATTCATGTGTCAATTCTTTTGTCACATGGTCCAAAGCGATATGGCCATATCCTCTGACCTGGGCAACAGTTTCAGATAATGAAAACTCATGATGATAGCCTTTTGATGATCTGTAATGGATTGGAAACATTGAAAAAGTAAGAATGTGCTGGGCACTTATTGAGATTAAAATGCCTGTGTATGAATTACAAATGCCTTTCATACCTGACAAACACGAATAATGTATGGCAATTTTTAGAGAAACTTCAGCTCAATGTATTTTTGTCTGCTACACGCTTAACGCAAAGGTTCTTGATGGTATATATTAAGAACCCACAGAAAAAAGAAAAAATATTAGGGATTCAACTAAATTGAAAAGATTCAATACTGGTGGGAAGGCCCTATGATGGAGCCCTATGCTCCCAACTTGAAAGAAAGGGGTTCCATTGTTGGAGTACAGTGCTTGTGGATTATCTAAGTGTTGCTTTTGTTTGCTGTTGGATCCTTTTTACAAATCTAGTAATAAACCTTTTGGAGTTCCTTATCTATACCAGCTTTTAGAACCCTTAAAGGTTCCATATAGAACCTTTTTGTTAAGAGTGTATTATAATCTGAAGTTGCAAATTTATTACATTCATTGATCCATCTGAATCCCTGATGATTACCAGAATTAAGACATTTACCACCAGATTACTAGTGTCTCGCAGAACTACATGTAAACCTACTGTGTAGTGTGTAGTATAATTAGTGCATTTGTATTTTATGAGATAGCGCGACCAGTTCTATGGCTATAACAACTAACTCTGCTTCTTGATTATCTGGATGTTGCTTCCAAATTCTTTCATTCGCTATTCTAATCAAAGACAATGTCAAATGCCAATGACTTTAAAGACAGAGCTTCATTCAAAGTTCCTTAGATTAAATTTCCTTTTTCAGATAATGCAATTCAGAATTATTTTTTTCTTCTACCAACAATGTGCACCTATTAATTTAAGTTTTATTAATTTAACAATCTTTAAAGCTTAAATTATCTGGTGCATGCAAATGCAGGTTTCTGAGAAACCAGTTGACTTCAATCTGTTCTTCTTTGCTGACAGCATCTTTAAAGACATGAATGACATGATTAAACACACTGTGTTTGCTATGTCTTCTGCAAATTCCAGCCTACTTAAACTTCATGTCAACTTTCTAACTTTTCACTTCTCATTTAGATTGGCATTTCAATAAATCAAAATATTCATGGATTATGCATAAATGTTTTGATGGAAGTCTTGTAAAATTAATTTGCCACATTCTATGAGTGAGTACTTTACGACCAGAAACTAAACAATGCATACTATTTAAGATACAATTTGATGAATTTCCAGGCTGTTGTGTATTTATAGGATAATGTAGAATTTGAGAGGTTACTGAGGCTGTACATTTGTTCAATGTTTACTTACTGCACTGCCCTGTAACTATCAGAATACGTTGACGCCTGCCATTGAAGCTTCAATTGATAAAAGCGCTTATTAATTCCAATTTATCCTAATTATTAATTAAAGGCTTTTTTTCTTGAATTATATGCCTGTGATCAGCCAATAACGTCAGGGCCAATTGCCTGCTCATGCTTCACTGGCTTCATTAATTGTATTCATGGTGCATTATGCATAGTCTCGTCTTCTGTGCAATCCAATTCTCTTCCACCAGCAGTGAGAGAAAATGTCCATGATTCAAATAACCCAACAGAGTCATATTATAGAGGTCGTCTAGGCTACTGCTTCTCTGCAATTATGCATTAATCATCAAATTATTCATGCTCATAGTTTGTTCATTTCAAATGTATTTCATATTGCATAGAAATAAAGTTTACTTGAGTTTTGAGTAAAACTTGACATTTATGAGGCTTTAGATGATCCTTGACAATCCAAATTGAACAAGTATTTTAAAGAAGTTTCAAGAAATTGCAAATCATCTATTTTGAAGCCTGATATCTCAACTGGCTGTTTTGAGAACTTTCAATAAACACTGTGTACTTACTACCCACCAAGTGACCCAATTAAGGATACTTTTTGTTTACATTTTAGTAGGTCTCATATGTAGAGAGCAAACAACAAAAATTGCTATATAGCCAATATGCTGTCGTATAGTACTTGTCATACACATACAAAATTTGGAATCAATCAGTCAAGATTTCTGAGAAATTAATTAGGCAGTTTTAGTACATTTTAGCCCATTTTCTACTAGGATCACAAAATCATTTGATTGCTGAATATTTAATCCTTTTATTTCACATCAGGATTTCTAATACTTAAATACCGCATACAGGCTATGTTATATCGTAACTGAATTGGTTTCTTGTTCAAAATTTAAGATTTTATAATTAACTAGGTCGATCACTTCTCATAGAGCAAATGGTACCCGGTATACAGTGTGAATGTGTATATAATTATACTAACAGTGATAGAAATTGATATTTGCAACAAATGCACTTATAAGTTCTATACACATAATAAGCATAAACACTTCTCCTTGTGATTCCTTGTGTCAAACAGCTGAATTTTAAACAATCTTGAAAGAGATATCTTGCTTGCCTATCTGTAACAGACAATAAACCAGAACATCTACATTGATTTGGCGGGAAAACATTTGAAGGCATATGTCTGTGTTAGACAAGGATGGGCATTGATGGGCAATGGTGAAACTAGAAAATGTCACAATGCCTTGGACTTTCCAAAATAAACAGTGCAAAGACTCCTTACTTTGACCTCAAGCAACACAAGTCATTGGTACCTTCTGATATGTGCGAGATATAGCTGCTTCACAGTGTACACTGCATTATAACTATTCTGTTTCAAGTCTATAAAACAGGCAATACAGTGTATTCACTATTCAGCCATTGACTAGATGATGCACAACGTGTGACTGTGACACTCGGTCTTGTAAACTCGGACAGGAGTTAGCCTGGGGACATAATGACCTATTTCTCATTAATTTTTTTGTTTTTTTTGGCCAGTGATCATGCAAAATGTTTCTATGTGTACCGTATTTTCTGCAATAAAAGCACGGCCCTTAATAAAAGCCCACCCTCTCGATCACCCATCTCATCAGCATATCTGCCTACCGAGCATCTAATGCAAACAATAGGGTACTTTGCTTTCCATCATATTATTATCATGTTATTATCATTCTGATATTATTCTTGTCTGAGAGGAACATTTGTTCATGTGGGATTGAGACGGTGCGCAAAATTACAATATTAATTTAATGTAACATACAGTAGACCCATTAAGCTTTTTGTGTCAGCCTGCCTGTGCAGATGCAATGCTTTTGCAATAGCCTCAAGTTGTGTAATATAACTTTAATGTATTCATTTACTGCTATTTTACACACATGTGCCATATTTGAATGTAATACTTAAAAAGATGTACATACAAGCTGACATTAATGGGCCAGAAACTTAAATCACTGTGGTGAGTTTTTAGATTTTCTTTTATTTCATGAATGAGAGTATTTGAAACTTGCAAACAACATCACGCTTGACAACTGCTATGTAAGCCAATCCTGGAAGACTAATCCTCAGATAGGAGAGAAAGTGTTCAGCGTTCTTTGCTTTCTAGCTTTTTACAGCTTTTTATCTTCATCACCACTTACAGCTTTATTGTGTTTGCCTGGCTGTGTCAACATTAAAGCAGCCAGCCAATAAGTTGTAATGCCCAGCGTGGCAGCAGAGCTCAGCTGGTGCTGTAGTGCATATGGTGTCATGTTGTTGTTATTACTGTTGCAGTGAAGATGTCAGTAGCTGGATTCACTGAAGGAGTTTAGGATTCAACTTGTAAGGATGAGGATACGACCTAAGTGATTGGTAATCGATCAATAACTTGTTTTGAGGATCAGCTGGCTTCTACAGATAGCCAAAGGACACAAATGAGTGATATGAATGAAGCTCATCATTAACTGCAACTGTAGGATTAGAGGCAGTGGCTTTTAGCATGGGGCAAATGATCTGTTTTTCATGGACTAGTCTGTAACTTACAACAAGGATAAACTACAAGACTTCTATGTATTACAAACACCAGTATTGAACAATCTATAACCCTTCTTGTGATGATGCTGTCCTGGTTTCAAGCATCTATGTGATTATACAATTTACTGACGAATCTTGAAATTACCTGATTACTGCATAATGAATGCACAAAGTTTAACATTGGAACCTTCTATAGAACCTGATAGAGACAATACGGTGTTCAAGACAATGCATATCAACATATTCTATTGATTTTAAATGAACAATAATCTTACCAACTCATACCTCTGAGAATGAGATTATTATTGCTGATTTGTGGCTATATTTGCCAAGGACTCTTACATTAATTGATAATACTGCCAATCATGTACAGACAAGCATGAGAAAATTAACTGACAGTGTGTATACACACCTTCAAAATAGAGAACATGTGATATGTTGCTACACACTATATACCTGGGTTTCACTTAATGGATATATTACCTATACCATGGATGGTATTGTAAATGCACCATTGAAGTCATATCATCATTTCCTGCAGCAGCAACCATATTGCAGCACTTTTAACTAATATATGAGGTCGTGAAAAATAGGTGAGTGGTGATTAGATTTGCTGTCAGCTAAACAGATTAATAAGGTAATTCTTTACCTGTCATCAATTATCAACGAATGCAGCAGATAATATCATATATTGAAGCCGCTGCTGTATTTTGTGTCTCTTACGCTGTAAAGCAATACCTCACCATTACAGTTGCAGGTAGAAGAATTAGTGCTTATGATCAAATTATAATGGACTTGTCATGATGATTTCATGTCAAGGTCTGGTGTTGAGATCCCAATTAGGAGCCAATGTTTCAGACATGCTGATTTCTTTCCTCATTTATTTCTCCTTGATCATGTTGATATGAAGGTGATCAAAATTGTTCTCCTCCTTTCCATACCTGTGAAAATCTGTCTACCGTATTTCCTCGATTACAAGCTCGGGCGTTTATTGTTTTACAGGGCCTAATTGGCCCGGCCTTTATACGAGCCAGGCGTCTATTTGAGACCGGCGTTTATTGTTTTAAACAAGGTAGCAATCAAGTAACATCTGGGTATGCAAGGGTAGGCAGTGGGTACGCACGCAAGTAAATCATGCATGGAAACACCTGGCAAGCATGCAAGGCAGTCAATTAGAGCTTATTATTTATTTGTAGTACCTGACCCGGCGTGTAATTGAGCCAGGCTTCTATTATTTAACGTGGGCCCCTACCCTGGCCGTTAAACGAGACAGGCTTCTATTTGAGACCAGGCTTCTATTCGAGGAAATATGGTACTTTAAAAATTTTGGTCTAAGGTTTGATTCATAACTAGAGACAGCCGGATGCATTGGACATAAAAAACGGTCATCCTTCATGGGCTAAGTTTTATGGCAAACCCTATTTTAAATCCTGACCTGGGCAAATTTTGTGGGATATATTATGAATCCTGTGCTCAAGTGCTTCTCGTTTAATTTTAAATCAAATTTGTTAACTTGTGCTAAGACACGGGGATATGACGACTGAGGAACTTTCACAAAGTTCACTCAACCCATACGTGAAAGACTTCAAATGAGTTTCATGAACTTCTCTGTTTCTAATTAGAAAAGTAACATTTTTGAGTGCCAAGAACCGCCTCAGAGGGCTGTACCATATTTTCTGTATATCTTTCTGTGAGGCATGACACCATAATGTGTCCATCAAATCACGGATTGCGTTGTAACCTACATTTCTATTGATTTTCTAAATGGTGATGATGGAATTTTGTTTGTAGTCTTGATGTAGAATGACACTCAGGTGCAACTTGCATTATTATCATTTTACAGGGCATTGTCTGGCCATTAACGCCCAGATCGCGGGCGTTAATGGCCGTTATTGCCCGCGAAAACGCCCCCTGGTGTATTGTACCGTATCGTGACGTCATCAGAAGTGACGTCATGGTGATTTTCTGTCAGTTTGTAAGCTAAATCAGCCAAAAATCGTCCGATTTGAAAAATTTAAAAGGCTAGATTTATCAAACTCAGCCTGCCGAGTTGATTTCTGTATACAGATTCGTGCTAGCATCAATAATAAGGACGTAAAACCGAAAAAAACGGCGAGGGAGTTAATGAACCTGAAGTGAAGGTAAAATTTTTCCAGGATAAAAAAATGATAATAATGATAATAACATTTTTTTGTCAGGCATTATGGGGTATTAATCAGTTATGGCACTCGGGCAGAAATCATTTAATGCCCTCGCCTGGCTGCTCGGGCATTAAGTTAATGATTTCTGCCCTCTGGCCATAACTGATTAATACCCCATAATGCCCTCCAAAAAAACGTTATTGACCAATTAATCAACGCTTGACATAAAGTAAAGGTCTGACAATCAATATTTCTCTGGATGACACTTTCAGAAATAGCTTGTATGCAGTCTAGTGAAAATGAGAACTGCATACTGCTGTCACCTGGCACAAAAGTTTGTTTGTATGCTATGGCATTGATGTCCCAAGAAATAGTTCCAATTTCATTGCACATTCACAAATTTTCTTTTCAACATTGATGTATACCATAGTCAGACTCTGCATTCACATTCTCCAAGGAAGTACAAGGCCATCAGCACACTCAGAAACAGCTCCAGTTTTTTCTAGACAAAATTGTGTGAGTTCCCCCAATGAAATCATGTGGACCGCTCGTAGGAGCTTGCGGAATAGCACACTAGTCACTATACTAGGTGGCAACACATGTCGGCATATGTATGTATCATGCAGATGGGCAAAAAATAATACAGGTATAAATTTCAAGTCAACGGAAAAAACTCAAGGATTGATTACTAAATTATTGATATTTTTAAATTTATGCGATTGAATTTGATGGATTTTCCTTTAAAGTGTAGAAAAGTGTCAATAAACTAAACAAAATGCTTAGACATTGGGATTTACTTCCTTTGATGCGTCTAAGGAATTGTGTTTAGATTTTTAATCAGCTGGCAATGCTGGCATGCCCGAGTATTTGCCCACATAGTAAGCTTGGATTAATAGTACTATTTTAGGTCCTAGTTCCCGCAGAAAAGTCAGATTAAGATTCATTGATCGCATTAAAGTATTAGCCGATCCCAAATATGGTTATTAATTTTTCAGCCAAAATGGATACTGATCTTCATTCGATCTTTTAAAACCACTTCTAAGTCAGATTGATATTGAAGATGTAGGTTCATAATCAAGGATCATATGTTTTTACATTTGATAAGAACATGATATGATACTGCACTCACAGATTGGTGATAAAGATAGACATTGACACTTTAAATTGAGTGACAAAAATATTGTTTCTGTCTGAGTTTGTCTTCAATAGAGTAACAAAGGAATCGTTTGAAAGCATTCTGATGTTCTTCGGTTGACATTTAAAAACGAACTGTTCAAAGGAACCCAGTGTCACTGCAATCTCCAGAGGCAAATTCTGTACTGACTGAAGAAGTAACTCTTGTTGCTTCTTATGGATTTTTACCAAAGTTTAGGAGAACTATTCAACGTCAATTGCAGTTTTGGAAATACGAGTGGTTACCGAAATGCTCTGGATCAGTGATTTCATAATTATAGACCTGGTCATCTACTCCTTCCATTTTCAATATATGCAGGCTTTTGATGACATAGAGTGTGAGTTTGTCTTACATTAAGTTTAATTAAGGTAAATTATTTTTGTATAAACCGCACATGTGTTTGAAAATTCACTAATTGTTGTTTGAATATTGCATGCCACAACAAATTTTACTGTATACATTGTCAATAAATTATTATCATATCGTATCGTATCATATCATATATAATCTTTTTCTGATCATGTTTGTTATAAAAGCAAATACCTGTGAATGAGGCCTATCTCTCACCATTGATGTCGCATATTTATCTGTGACAAACTGACCAACTGCTTTCAATGTACATTTTGTAAGATCCTGCCATGAAATCATTTTGATTGTCAATCAGCTGAATGTCACCACTTGTAATTCTCTGACTGTGGCAGTGGTTGGCATAGAATTAAAGATTTCTTTTTAATTGCATTCACTTTAAAGAATTGAAAATAGATAAATATTTCTCAACAGTTTGTCAGTGTTAATTTAGCCCAGGGGTTCAGGGCTAGTGTTAATTGACTGTTCAACTTTCAGCTTGACATTTTATTAGAGACCAGCTGCCTAATTGGCCTAAGTGGGATATATACTTCCTTGAGTTTTGTTTTTGAAGGAACTAATGCTCAGTAAAAGTCTAGTTAAGTCGACGCTTTGGGGTCATTGATGCTTATTATCAACATGGAAGATTTTTGTTATATTAGAGACTTGCCTATGCTTATTTTGAGTAATTCTACAAGAAACAGTGAAAAATCCATTTTGATTACATATACAAGGTTTCGACTGAGAATAATTTCACCTGAAAGACATGGTAGAGGTGTCCAAGACAAACAGGAAATGAATGCAACCTCAAATTCTAACCTCAAATGGCTCCTTCTTACATTATGAGGTCAGTGTGTTAGTGCACCAGGCAAAAGTGCCTGATGTATTCATATTGATTACTTTATCTTGCCTTTGGTTCACTTTCTTGTTATAGTTTCTTTGCCAAATTAGTTTGCAGTTCATTTGCCAAATTATAGCAGCAAAACTAGACATGATCCAAGTTGTTTGGAATGCCACCAAATTACTTAAATGAACTTGTATTGAGTTTAATTAGCATGGCAAAGGAGCAGTTGCATCAGGAAGGGCAGAAATTAAGGTAGACGATTTTCAGATGAAAGAATTGAGAAAAAAATGAGAAGGATTTAGACTGAACCAGCATAAACTTAGAGTAGCGCTGGGCATGCAGCCCCCTTAACCTCGAGGGACTATTTGACCTATTTTTAGTTTTGACGATTATTTGAATTCTTATGCAGTCAGGAAGGGATGACTTAAATCTACTCATAACTATTGAAACAAATGGCTACCTATTTCAATATAGGAATTATGGTCATTTATGTAAAAATTGCAAATGGCCTTCTTACTCCACCCATTGGGAAGGAAGCCTCCCTATTATAATCCTATAGTAATTTTTTTTTGCGGGCACATTCAGCTTGAAAGTTATTTCATGGGGTTCTTCAATCATTTCTAAGGTATGCTATTTACTAACTTGGCTACACAACCTTACTTCTGGTAAGGCACCACAACAACAGAATTGTTCTGCCCGGCCCATAATTTTATTGGCTCCATTAATTGTATTCATGGTGCATTATGCATAGTCTCGTCTTCTGTGCAATCCAATTCTCTTCCATCAGCAGAGCAAGAAAAAAAGGTCCATGGATAGGGGAAGCCGAGATACCGGATGGTCCTGCATAACTTCAGTTACATTGTCCTGTGGCTATTCCTCCACCTGATCAAACATTCCACATAATGCAAGTCAGAGGGCAGCTTCAGTTGAACATTATATGAATGATCTAAAAGTTTATGAAGTTTGACAAAACACAATTGAAAAAGTTTTACCAGGCACTCACTGGGATTAAAATGCTTGCCGCTCACTACCAATAATTGAACATTGGCAATGAATGGAGAGGGAGCTCCAACTATAGATAGCATTCTGGAATGACATATAATGTTTGGTTTGGCAAGTTTTTTGGGTGGGTAATAAGAATTTGCGGAATTATTTTTGGCTAATGACGAATCTTCTGTGGCATGCTGTCCGTGCCAATAGAAGCTCAGTGCACTGCCATTGAGCTGTGTCATGTTAGTAACAAATGGAGCTTTGGTTTTCAGACATATCAGTGTTCCATGTAACAAATGGAGCTTTGGTTTTCAGACATATCAGAGTTCCATGCAGGAATCATAGTCTCTTGATGGCTTTTAATCCCTGCTAATTAGAAAACTACCATGAGACAACTGGAATCAACCATGAGACAAATGGAATCTCTGCACCTATTTATTTGCTGGGGTTTTTAGTTCCTACAATGTATTTGTTCTCAAGAGAACACATATCAAATGTTCATCCGATCATGACTGTGTCATGTTCTGGTATGTTGCTTTGAACTTTTTCTCATTTTGTTTCTGCTTAGTTTCTAGAAGTCATCAATATTTAAGGCTGGCAATTCGATGTTAAGTCAAAGGTCTCTGGTGTGACTTATTCAAGTTTTCCGATGATGTAATTTAAAAAGCAACTTTTCTGCGCTATTGGGTCCTCGTGTTTAACTCCCCATGAATTTTAACGATGCCATGAGAGTGTTTCTTAGAAACTAAAACAGGGCTCCAATCTGCTTTCTTTGCTACCTCATATTTAAAGGCATGGATCGGTTGGATCACATGGTGGAGAAGTTTTGTTTGCTTTGTCTTCTGTGCTTCTCTGAAGTAGGTTGAGAATTTCAGAGCTAAAAAGACAACTTTAACTGCATGTTGACTTCTAACTGGCAGCAATTTCAGATCTCATTAGGGTAATGATATATTTTTTCTTGAATTTCAATGAAATACCAGACTGCGGTCATTTACATGTAATTCAAACAGTTTATGTTTTGTACAGGAAGTAATAAATATTACAGTAACAGCTAAATTTATTAATAACATAAACTATTTAGTATCGCTCTCAAAGTCAAACGTGTTGGCCCAAAAATTTGGAAAGACAATTATAATTTAATAAAGGTGAACTGACACTGTTTAGTTAAAATAAAAACAAAATTTATTATCTTTTTCTGAGACATCAATCTCTTCGGGCAATGTGGCTTGACCAGTCTGTTCTAGGAAGGCTGCCTGTTAGCTCCTGTTTAACACTCTTTGGAAATTAACTGCTTATCCCAAAACGAGCATGCATGAGAATTGCAGATATTAACTCCAAATAATCTCTAAGTAACTTATATGTATATATTACCACCATATACCTGTTGTCAGTGATTCAGTAACAGTTCCCTTTTTGTTTGAATAAACGGAACACATAGGTTCTAGCTTGTAATTACTATTTAAGAGATTCAAATTCAGACTACAGATGTACACTGTACCTGTTGACCCTGTGATTGAGAATGAAAGGTAATGTTTTAGCAACATTGTTCCCTTTATTTACTTCTTATAGATTTTAACACTGCTTTGAAGTTCATGAATGGAAATGTAAGTCTCTAATAAGGGACCGTTTTTCTTCATCTCTTTTACTGAGGACTGCCTCTGTAAATATATATGAGCAGGTTTTGTCGGCTTTGTCTTCTGTGAATTCCTTAAGTTGGCAAATAATTTCAAGAGCTCAGCTTTAGTTGTGTGAGCGCGATGGAGACTCTCTCTCTGCCCGAGAAGGTGACATATGATGTACTTTACATGAGTAACAGTAATTTATTGATTTCAATATAACAATACTAATCATGCCAAATAGCTCTAAATGAACAAGACAGTAAACAAGAAACAATTGGCCTCAAGAATGTGGTTATTTGTCAGCCACATGAATGTATGCTGATCCCTGGCAAAAGACATGCAAGTCCCTTCAGTGGTCCACTACTGATCAACATTCATTTCTAAAGGTCACCCTAAGACATTGAGCTCTGGTGCTGCAAAGTCAATGCTCTGTCAAACTGCAATTAATATCTTTTCATATTTTCTGATTTTCGTGACATGCCCAACAGCAGTCGGAAGCAACATTTCTTAAGGGACATGTTGAAAAATGTGGTGGTTGCATGATTTCATCTATTTTCGTCTTCTTTTCTTCACTTGATCTTTTCACCCAATCAACTTCTGCAATTCAGATCTGGGTACATTACTGAGAAAATAAGTTTCTGATTACGTATCCTTGACACTGAGTCTTTTTCCCAGTGTGACCAGCTTAATGAAGTGAGCTTTATACTATTTAGTGCTATAGTGTCAAAATGGCTTGATGACTTTCACTGAAACATTTAGTATGACTGTGCATACAAATGGACTGTTCCATTTATGTTCCTGTTATTCTGCATATACTGTCTGGAAACAATTGTTATATTTTCATATTCCAATGGTTTCTTTTATTATTATATATTAATACACATTATGAACAGTCTCTCTCCTGTGCAGTACAATTCTCTTTCATCTATTATATAGAGTGACAAAATGTCCATAAAACTAAAATAGCCTCAGAAACTGGGTGTTCCACACACTTTTGTTGCTAGCATCATATCAGGACATAGGGGAAGCTTGGGAGAGTTGGGCCACTTTTTACGTTCTTGCCCATCCTGCTAACAGTAATGATTACATAAACATGCTTAATGCATGTATTGTATCTTGAAATATTTCAGAAAAATATTTTTAGGTTTGCATTGATATTTGCCCCAGAACATATGAGCTACAGCCCTATGAAAATTGGAAAACATTTGGCCCAACTCTCCCCATCAAGTGGGAGACTTGGGCCATTCAGGGGGGAGACTTGGGCCATTGCGATATATCAGGTTCGGTAAAGCTGTACTTGAGGCCATACTATTTTTAACCTTTAGTGTGGTGGTCATAGAAGTCACTTATCCTGAATTGAGGCCTCTTGTAACTCAAGTTTGCTATCAGACTCGAGCCTCGGCCTGATGGCCCAACTCTCCCCATCTAGATTTCCTGATATCTAATTTTATTAGACCATGAATAATCATTAAAGCCTAAAAATATTCAATATCTGTTGAAAATTACTCTAGACAAGTTCTTCTGTCTTAATAAAAATAAATCTGGGTAAATGCCACACATGTGGGGAGAGTATTGGCACTGTCCCAACTCTCCCCCATTCCACCATTTTTCTCTAAATAACAATTATGACAAAACCGGTTGTCTGATAAATTTCCAAAATATGTTAATAACAACTGAATAGTCAAGCCTACCAAGCATGCCATAGAAAATTTTCTCAGTCCTTGTTGTCTGACAGACAATTAAAAACTCGTATCATGGCTTAGTTTTTCCGTTTTTCATCCAAATTTGAATTTTCTTCTCTCTAAAGATTGTGACAAGCAAATTAGCCAAAAATGTTACATCCATTGAAAGATTTTTATTTTTATAAAATTTTGGTGGCTGCAGCTTTCTCAAAATATTTTTAGTTTCCTCAAAAATCAGGGTGGCCCTACCCTCCCTGCGGCCCAACTCTCCCAAGCTTCCCCTACCTAATTCATATGCATTATTTTTCAATCACATCTTGGTTATCTGTTGTTGTCCTGGCTCTTGGAAGTTATCATGGTGATTAAACCGTTACAAACAGTTTGGATGATTTTTGAAGCGCCAATAAAGCAGAATGAAATCCTACTTAACAAAGTCGAAATAGTTATGTGTTGCAGACCAGTTTATTTTGTATGAGTTGAAAGGTTGGAAAACAGCCGTTCAGATGAACGTCCTTCAGAGAAGCATTTGATTATAGAAAAGCTGCAGACGAATGTTTTATAAAAACAAAACCTCTTCGGGACCATTCTTCTGTGTTGATGAGTTCTCTGTACGTCATGATATCTAAGTATTGCCGGCCATTATGTGAGCCTCCAAGCAGTTATGAAATCTGAACCTCCTTTGTCTCTTATATTATATGCCAAATAAGTAGAACTGCCTTTGTTGCGAAATACGAACCACAATTAGCCCAGAGAGTGGTTTATTTTCATCTGATAATATGTATTACTGACGGTTTTTACATCACATTTGTAGTTGGCAGTATAGTATACTGATTCCATTACTCCTACAGACCTGACAAAACTTTAGCTATGAATAAGTTCATATGAAATGACTACGCCTTGGCTGATTTTTGTTAGAAAAGGCAAGACTGACGATGAAAATAGAGGTAGTTTCATATTTATTAGGCCTATTCTCAAATCAGAATACTTGAGAGATAGGTGTGTATTGTGTAATGTGTACTGGTAAGTTTAGTGGGAGGATGAGGGGGGGGGTGGAGCCGATGAGATTTCTTTGAATGACTGCAGGGCTTGTGGTAGAACCTCGTGGGAACTTTTTGTATTTGTAATTTTCAAACTTTTATATTTGAAGTAAAAATTGACTGCATGTTATTAATTGTACGACTGCAAATAAATATGATAAATGGGACGGGGCAAAGGGGGGGGCCAATTTAAGAACTAATACAATGACAAGTTACAAGTTTGGTTGGGAAAAGAGAGCTGGTGATGTTACAGTAATTGCAATGGCATTCATGTGTCAATTCTTTTGTCACATGGTCCAAAGCGATATGGCCATATCCTCTGACCTGGGCAACAGTTTCAGATAATGAAAACTCATGATGATAGCCTTTTGATGATCTGTAATGGATTGGAAACATTGAAAAAGTAAGAATGTGCTGGGCACTTATTGAGATTAAAATGCCTGTGTATGAATTACAAATGCCTTTCATAGCAACATACAAGTCTCATTCCTGACAAACACGAATAATGTATGGCAATTTTTAGAGAAACTTCAGCTCAATATATTTTTGTCTGCTACACTCTTATCGCAAAAGGTTCTTGATGGTATATATAAATAAAGAACCCATAGCCAAACAATTATTAGGGGTTCAATTGAAATGAAAAGATTATGCAATTTAGAATTATTTTTTCTTCTACCAACAATGTTAACCTCTTAATTTAAGTTTCATGAATTTAAAAATCCTTTAAGCTTAAATTATCTGGTGAATGTAAATGCAGGTTTCTGAGAACCAGTTGACTTCAATCTGCTCTTCCTTGCTGACAGCATCTTTAAAGACATGGATCATATGATTAAACACACTGTATTTGCTCTGTCTTCTGTGAATTGAAGAAGTTGATGACAAATTTCAGAGCCATTGAGGTTTCATGAAGCCTACTTTGGCTGCATGGCAACTTTCTATCTTCTTACTTATAATTTTAAAAAATTTACATTTAGATAAATCAATGATATGTTCATGGATTAATGCCCTAACGTAAGGTTGTAAGTATTTTCCCTTGCCT
Source organism: Platynereis dumerilii (assembly GCA_026936325.1). NCBI lineage: Eukaryota > Metazoa > Annelida > Polychaeta > Phyllodocida > Nereididae > Platynereis > Platynereis dumerilii. The sequence goes on along the minus strand of JAPTHN010000002.1, from coordinate 75,926,260 downwards.
GCTCCACCTAGTGAAAAATTAATTGTGGTTCAACTGGCCTGCCGGTTCAACTGGCCCCACTCTCCCCTACAGTGTATTCAGCCATTGACTAGATGATGCAAAATGTGTGACTGTGACACTAGGTCTTGTTATCTCAGACAGGAGTTAGCCTGGGGATATAATGACCTATTTCTCATTTATTTTTTTGTTTTTTTTTGGCCAGCAATTAGGAAAAATGTTTCATTGTGTCCTGTAGAGCGGGGTGACTTGAACAGTCAGGGGTGACTTCGAACGCTTTTCTGAAAAAGATTGATCATCTGTGAAAGCAAAATTATATAAGCTACCGTTGTATGGTATATAAGCGTCCAGTATATTATTTAATTTTGCATTCACAGAGGATCATTCTTTTTCAGAAAAGCGTTCAAGGTCACCCCGGACTGTTCAAAGTCACCCCGTTCTACGATACCATATTTTCTGTATTAAAAGCACAGCCCTTAATAAAAGCCCACCCCCTCCATCACCCATATCATCATCACATCTGCCTACGGGGCATCAAATGCAAACCATAGGGTTGTTAGCTTACCGTTATATGTTATTATCATTCTGATATTAATCTTGTCTGAGTGTTATTTAGCACAGAGGAATATGTGATTATGTAGGAATGAGAAGGTGCACAAAATTGAAATATTAATGTCACAAACTTTGGGCCCATGAAGCTTTTTGTGTCAGCCTGCCTGTGCAGATGCAATGATATTGCAATAGCCTCAAGGTATGTAGATATCACTTAAATACTGCTGTTTTACACACATGTGCCATATTTGAAAGTAATACTTAAAAAGATGTACATACAAGCTGACATTAATGGGCCAGAAACTTAAATCACTGTGGTGAGTTTTTAGATTTTCTTTTATTTTGTGAATGAGGGTATTTGAAACTTGCAAACAACATCACTCTTGACAGCTGCTGTGTAAGCCAATCCTGGAGGACTAATCCTCTGATAGGATAGAAAGTGTTTGGCATGCTTCTCTGCTTTCTGGCTTTTTACAGCTTTTTTGGTCACCACCACTTACAGCTTTATTGTATTTGCCTGGCTGTGTCAACATTAAAGCAGCCAACCAATAATTTGTGATGCCCAGTGTGGCAGCAGAGCTAAGCTGGAGCTATAGAGTATAGTGTATGTTATTGTTACTGTTGCAGTGAAGACGCTAGTGACTGGATTCACTGAAGGAGTTATAAGGGATGCAACTTATTCAACTCGCAAAGATGAGGATACGACCTTAGTGATTGGTTATCGATCAATAACTTTGTTTTGAGGATCAGCTGGCTTCTACAGATAGCCAAAGGATATGAGTGGGTGAGATGAATGAAGCTCATCAATAACTGCAACTACAGGATTAGAGCTAGTGGTTTTTATAATCCGGCAATTATCTGTTTTTCATGGACTAACATATTACATACAACCTGGCACAACTACATGACTTGTATGTACATGTATTCAAATACATGAGTATTGAACAATCTATTACACTTCTTAATTGTAATGATACTGTCCAGGTTTAAGCGTTCATGTGATTATACAATTTACTGGCGAATCTTCATATTACTTGATTACTAAGACAAAATGAAGCCTTGGAAATATATAGCGACTATGCTAGCTGTACTTGACAGACTGATAGTGGATCTCAACGTATACACAATTGACTGAAATGAACAATAATCTTAACCACTCACACCTCTGAGTATGAGATTACTATTGCTGATTTGTGACTAATACTGACTATATATGCCAAGGACTCATACATGAAGTGATAATATGCTGATCATGTACAGACGAGCATGAGAAAATTGATTGACAGTGAGTGTATTAACACAGTAATAACAACTTCAAATTAAGAGACCATTATGATATGGACACTATATACCTGGGTTTCACGAAATGGATATATTACCTATACCATTGATAGTATTGCAAGTGCACCACTGAAGTCACATCATCATTTCCTGCAGCATCAATCATCATGCAGCACCTTGACTTATATATATGAGGTTCTGAAAAATGGGTGAGTGGTGATTAGATTTGCTGTAAGGTAAACAGGTTGATAAGGTAATTCATTACCTGTCATCAATTATCAACAAATACCACACATTATCTCATATTTTGTACAGTAGCTGCGGCTATATTTTGCATTTAATAGGCAGTGGATCACTACCTTACCATTACAGTTGCAGGTAGAGGAATGACCTTGGTTATGATCAAATATTAATGGGCTTGCCATGATGATCTCATGTCAAGGTATGATATTGAAAACCTAATTAGGAGCCAATGTTTCAATCATGCTGATTATTTCCTTGTTTTCCGTTTAAATTTAGGTCCAAGGTTAAATTCACAACTGCAGACAGCTGGATGTGGACATAAAAATGGTACTTCCAGGCTTAGTTATGTTGCAAACCATATTTTATCAAAAGTCTGTAACTTTCGTGAAATATTACTAAATCTGTGCCACATGTGCTCCTCGTTTTATTTTAAATCATTACCTAATTTGATAACTGGTGCTAAGACACGGTTAGACCTTTCACAAACTTCACTCAACTCGTACCTGAAAAAATGCAAATGTGTGTCATGACCTCCTCTGTCTCTAATTTCAAAAGCAACCCCTTATGAGTGCCAAGAATCGCCTCAGAGGGCTATGCCATCTCTTCTATATATCTTTCTGCAAGGAATGGTTCCATAATGTGTCCATCAAATCACAGATTGTTTTGTAACCTACATTTCTATTGATTTCCTAAATGGTGATGACAGAATTTTGTTTGTAGTCTTGATGTGCAATGACATTCAGGTGCAACTCGCATTAATCAACGCTTGACATACAGTTGAGGTCTAACAATCGATATTTCTGTAGATGACACTTTCAGAAATAGCTTGTATGTATTATGTAGATGGGCAAAAAATAACATGTATAAATTTCAGGTAAAATGCACTAACTCAAGGATTTTTTACTGAATTATTAATATTTTGAAATTCATGCGATTGAATTTAATTATATGGATTTTGATGTAGAAAAGTGTCAATAAACTAAACATTATGGTTAGACATTGAGATTTACTTCCTTTGATGTGTCTAAGGAATTGTGTTTCGATTTTTAATCAGCTGGCATGCCTGAGTATTTGCCAATATTATAAGCTTGGGTTAATAGTACTATTTTAGGTCCCAGTTCCTGCATAAAAGTCAGATTAAGATTCACTGATCGCATTAAAGTATTAGCTGATCCCAAATTGGGTTATTAATTTTTCAGCCAAAATGGATACTGATCTTCAATTGATCTTAACCACTTCTAAGTCGGATTGATATTGAAGATATACGCCTGACTCTGGTTTCTTTTGGTTTACTTCCTCTGTCTTTTGCCAGGTCAGGTTATGGGATCTCAACAATTAATAATGCACCAGACAAATTGTTCTATTTTCTCTTTTAGTTCTCTGGCTGTAGCAGTGATTTGCATAAACAAAAAGCTTCCTTCTTAATTGCATTCACTTTCAAGTTAAAAGTAGGTTAATAAAAGTCTTAACAGCTTGGCAGTGTTAATTTACCCCAGGGGTCCAGTGCTAGTGTTAATTGGCTGTTCATCTTTTTGCTTGACAATTTATTAGAGACCTGCTACCTAATTGGCCCAAGTGGAAAATATATTTGGTCTAAAAATCAAAGTATTGCTGTTTTTGATGCTTATTGCTTACTGCCATGATAGAAGAGTTTAGTTTTGATAAATTAAAAACGTACCCCTGCTTATATTGAGTGAGAATTAATTGGCTATAACTTACGATAAATACTTTTCAATTAATTTTTAAATAGCAGTAGCACGTTTACAGTAACTCAACCTCTGAGACATGGTAGAACTGTCCAAGACATGCAAGCAGTGAAAACAACCTCAAATGCTAACCTCAAATGGCTCCTTCTTACATTATGAGGTCAGTGTGTTAGTGCACCAGGCAAAAGTGCCTGATGTATTGATTACTTTATCTCGGGTCTTTGATTCACTTTCTTGTTATAGTTTCTTTGCCAAATTAGTTCGCAGTTCATTTGCCAAATTAGTAGCAAAACTAGACATAGTCCAAGTTGTTTGGAATGGTCCCAATTTACTCAAATGAACTTGTAGTGAGTTTAATTGGCATGGCAAAGGAGCAGTTGTGCAGAAAACTTGGATAGATATAATTTAGATGAAAGAACTTGAAAAAAAATTCTAACTGATCTAGACTGAACCAGCAAATAGATTAATAGCGAGAAGCAAAAACATGACTTTGGGACAACCACTATTCTACTAAAAGATTTTTTAACTAATGTTTTTATGATTTATATAGCAGACTAACTTGGCTGCACAACCTATTATAACTTCTGGCAAGGCACCACAACAACAGAATTGTTCTGTCCGGTCCATATTTCATTGGCTCCATTAATTGTATTCATGGTGCATTATGCATACACTACACTAGGAAATGTTCACAGGGTGTAAATCACCTGAAATCCATATTTTCCTTTACCTTGTGGTTTTCACCTATAAATCACACAAATTCCATGTTCCTCATTACCATGTGGTTTCCACCTGGAAGCTGCAGGGTGAAATTCACCTGTCTGGAAAACGCATGAAATCCACCTTGTTTTGAACCAGGTGATTACCACCTGGAAAACGGCTGAAAATCACCAGAAAGAGCAGCCACATGGTTTTCACCCTGTGAACAATTGGCCATGTAGTCTCGTCTTCTGTGCAATCCAATTCTCTTCCATCAGCAGAGCGAGAAAATGTCCAATTCCATCATGGATGGAACAATCCGAGATACTGGATGGTCCTCCATCTGGTGCATTGCACTGTGGCAATTCCTCAACTTGATGAATATTCTGCGTAATGCTAGCCCTGAGGGCAGCTCCAGTTGAACATTGTCTGAATGATCTAAAAATTGATTAAGTTTGACAAGAAAAATTTTCAAGGCACTCACTTGGATTAAAGTGCATGTGACTAACTATCAATGATTGGTTGGCTATGAATTGAGTGGGAGCTTCAACTTGACAACATTTTGCAATGAAATAGAATGTTTGGTTTGGCCAGATTTTGGGAATAGGACTTTAATTATTTTTTGCTAATGATGAGTCTTCTGTAGCACACGGTGCTCCAGGTTAAACCTGCCATGCAGATACAAGCTCAGTGCACTACCACTGAGCTATGTTTCAAGCCCTATATAGATGCATGTATAGTGACGAATGAAGCTTTGGTTATTGGTGTACCATTAAAGAATCATGGTCTCTTAATGGGTTTTAATCCCAGGCTAATTAAAAAACTACCACGAGACAACTGGAATCTATGCATCTATTTATTTGCTGGAGTTTTTAGTTCTTACAATATATTTATTCTCAAGAGAAGACATGTTAAATTTTCATCAGATCATGTGTCTCATTCTGGTATGTTGCTTCAAACTTTTTCTCATTTTGCTACAGCTTAGTTTTTAGAAGTCATCAATATTTAAGGCTAGCAATTTGAATTTAAGTCAGAGGTCTCTGTTGTGGCTTATTCAAGTTACCGGATGATGCGATTCAAAATGCAACATTTTCTGCCCTATTGGGTCCTCATATTTAACTTCCTATGAATTTTATCGATGCTTTGAGCATGCTTCTTAGAAACTTTGACGAGGCTTCAATCTGCTTTCTTTGCTACCTCATATTTAAAGGCATGGATCGGTTGGATCACATGGTGGAGAAGTTTTGTTTGCTTTGTCTTCTGTGCTTCTCTGGATCTCTGAAGTTTCTTAAGAATTTCAGAGCTGCAAAGCCAACTTTTTTTCCCTTCTTTCCATGTTTGTATAGAGCCTCATCAATGTGCTAGAAAAATGCATTGCTATATGGAGAACTTATACCATAGTCACTTACATGTTATTCAAATGGCATATGTTCATATGTTTACGCAGAAAGTGATAAATATTAATGCAACAGCTAAATTTATTGATAAAATAAACTATTCAGTATCACTTAAGTAAAATGTGCAAGTCTCAAAAATTCGGAAAGACAATTAAAATTTTAATGAAGGTGAACTGACGCTGTTTTGTCAAAACATAAACAAATTTTGCGACCTCTTTCAGGGATATTTTAGCTCTTTGGGCAATGTGGCATGACCAGTTTGTTTCAGGCTGCCTGTTTAACACTCTTTGGAAAGAACTGTTTTGGCAAAAAAAAGTATACACGAGCATTGCAGATATTACCTCCAAACCATCTTTAATCAAATTATCGCCATATTCCTGTTGTGTTGATTCAGGAACAGTTCCCTTTTTATTCAAATAAACTGAACACCTCTTTCTTATGATTACTATTTAAAAAGTTTCAGTTCAGACTAAAGATATGCCTGTTAACCCTGTGATCGAGAATGGAAAGTAATGTTCTTTGTAACATCGCTCCCTTTTATTAACTCCTCTCTGTTGTATATATGTATCTTCTGTCTTTCTTTGTAGTTATCTCACCGTAATCACACATATATCTTAATGATATTTCATTGTGAATAAAAGAATATATAAATATATATATTAACATGCTTTGAGGACCCCAATGAATGGAAATGCAGGTCTCTGATAATGGGCAGTTTTTCTTGTTTTCTTCTGTTGAGGACCTTCCTCTTTTAATATATGAGCAAGTTTTGCTGGCTTTTCTTCCATAAATTCCTGATGCTTGCAAACAATTAAGAGCTCATCTTCAGCTGTATTACAGCGAAACACTTTGATATAGAATTAAAGTGGACTGTGGCACTGTGAAAATGGCACTTCGTGACTCATGATAGCCGATGAAGTGTCATCTTTTCTACTTTCAACATGGGAAACATAGAGGCTGTTTGATTAGTCATGATCAAGAGTAAGCCATTTGACTTCTCATAACAAATTTTAGAGTGAAAATCAGATGCATAATACTTTCGTTTGGCTGTCACCAACAAGTGGGATAAGTCTCCTTCAATCAAATTAACATTGAAAGTATTGGGTTTGATCATGACGAATCATCAGCATGATGACGAACGAAGTGCCATTTTCACAGTGCCATAGTCCACTTTAATTCTATATCAAAGTGTTTCGCTGTAAGACACTCTCTTCTTAGAAAGTAACAGAAATTTAAGATATACTTGAATACGTATATGTAATTAACAGTAATGCTATATTGGTCACTGCTTTTTATCATAACACAGGACATGTCAAGGACATGTCAAGGACATGTCAAGTAGCTCTAATTGAGCTAGACAATTGGCCTCAAGAGTCAAGTGGTCATTTGTCAGCCACATGCTAATCACTGGCAAAATACATGAAAATCCCCTTCAGCGAACCACTACTTATCAAGAGTATTGTTCGTTTACATATCTAAGACATTGAGCGCTGGTGCTGCAAAGTCAATGCTCTGTCAAACTACAATTTAAATCTTTTCATATTTTCTGATTTTCGTGACGTACCCTGTAGCAGTTGACAGCAATAATTTGCTTGAGGTAGGTTGAAAAATAGGTTGGTTGCATGATTTCATCTTCTTTTTTTTTTCACTTGATCTTTTATCCAATTAATCAGCCATTCAGAATTTGGCACATTGCTGGAAAAATCAGTTTATTATTCAATATCCTTGCTACTGTGTCATTTTCCCTGTGTGGCCAGCTGGTTTTCCTTTTTAGCACTATTGCATAATTATTGACACTGAAAAATGTAGTATAACTGTGCATACTAGTAACTGTTTCATTTATATCACAGTTATTCTGTTCATACTGTCTGGAAACTATAGTGTTATTTTTAAAAACTATTTCATTAGTTCCTTTTATTGTTATGCATTCATGCACATTATGCAGTCCCTCTCCTGTGCATTGCAGTTTCTTTTCATCTGCGGAGTGACAAATGTCCATAAACTAAGTAGTCGGAGAAACTTGGTGCTCCTCACACTTTTGTCGTACACTGAAAAAACACTTTGTGTGAAATAGCAGACAAAATCTATGTGTAAAATGGGCTTTGTGTATTCCAGTCAAAATAATGTGTGAAACAGACAAGCAGTGTTGTAAAACAGCATAAAGCACACTGTTGATCCAGCAACTTCCAATTTGTCTGATGTTTCACACAAAATTTCACACAAAATATTAGGTACTTTTGCTTGGTACGAGACTAATCTTCTTTGTAAATGTTTTGTTTTGTTGGCCCACATGGCAAACAATTAAACTGGATCACAACTGACCTCGTTTAGATTTTAAAGTCATCAAGCTTCACTTAAGAAGTGTACTGACTCAGACTGACTAGATATTTGTTAGCAAAAGACAAGCATGTGCAACCTTGGTTAAAAGTACATTTGTCACTGGGAAGTTGACATTGTGGGGTTTGCTGGAGCTGACTGTAAGATGTAAAGGTAAGTTAAAGATTTGCTTTAATTATTTTTGATTGCATGCATGAACCAAATGTGATATATAACAGATTTTAAGTGGAAAATTGACTATTATTACAATGCTCAGACACCAAGTTAAGGTGACAGATACTTCCAAGTTAATAGCATGACATGAGTCAAATATAGGCCATTACAAAGGGCTAATTCATGTCTCAAAAATATGGCATTGAAAATTCATGTATGAAATTATGTGGGATAAAGTTCATTTGTTATTTCTAAGAAAATTTAATTAATTATTAAATGTTGTTAATTATTAGCTTGAAGACTGTGTCTATATACTTATTTGTCAATATTGCTAATTTATATGTTGCTTTGAAAACAATGGAATTACTGGGGCATATCCGTGGCTATAGGTGTAGAGTGGTACGGACAGTTGTAGAACATTGGAATATATTGGGATAGTTTTTTCTTAAATAGGCAGTCAGTTTGGATTAGGTCTAGTGTACATATACTGGACATTGGTCTTGCTTGGGATAGTTGATGTTTGAGACAGTTGATCATGTTTGGTTGACATTGATGATGGGTACAGGGCTAGTGCATAGATATCGGGCTAAAGCCATCTGTATGTGTAGTATGTTTGGAATAGTTGGAAATGGTACATCCAGGTGTAGGAGCCAGGGGCTGGGGGGGGGGGGCTGCAGCCCCCCAAAAATAAAATTTGAAATATAAATTTTTCAGGTGGTTTCGGGCTGAATATTTTGTGAACTTAGATTTTGGGGCAATTTCGACGATATTTTTTGGGCAGCCCCCCAAAATGTATTGACCTCCTGTGCCTGTGGACCGTAAATGGTTATGATTGGGATGGTACATGTAGTAGCGTGTGTGGTACATAGGACATGGTTCATTACATGTACATGTATGATGTAAGTGAGGGCTTGCAATTCCAGGAGATACAGTTCTCTGAAATTGAAGGAGATGGCAAATGGGCAGGGTTATAAAAGCGTTACAATGAATAGAATAACATGTTCTGTGTGCTCATTAAAGAGTCTGGAGTGCATTTTGCTCTTGTAGCTTATCACGTGACACATCAGTCATACGTTACTAAAGTCTTGATTTTGCACTTTGCATATGAATTTCTACTCATGCAAAGACAGTAGTAGGACAACTTCAGTTTTATTTCTGTCTGTATTCAATACTTGTAATTGTTTATTTCAGAGTGACAACGATTTCTCAACTAGTTGGCCAGACATTCGATAATTTTGCCGGGAAATGGGAGAGAATGGCACCAGCACTGCTGTCAAAGCTACACCAGCACTGCTGTCAAAGCTACACCAAAACCTCAACAGTAGATAAGAAAGAGATGATCTTAAAATTGCAAATGATGGAATTGATTTATAAGCAGGTAAGAAAGGAGCAATTCAATTGGATAACTCAACAATGAGTCAACATAGTGTATTTTGTAAATTAAATATATTTTATGAGTGAACAATTGATAAAGACATACAAGACTGGAGTATGTATATCGCACTTGTTAGACAAAAATTTAAAATAATAATGTGTATATTTTCAAATATGGTCAATAAATACTAATACATTTCAAATTACACTATGTATCTGTTGATTTTCTCAATACACACAAATCTAGTTTACCTAATTGGTATAGTTGCAGAATCTTAATACTTATTTGGTAAATCATCTTCTTTCCTCATTAAATGGTCAGCATTCCTTTTTTTGCAGATGTCGTGGCGAAAATGGCAATTTACAGAGACCATGGAATATTTTGTGGATTCCAAACTAGTAAGTTTGTATTTTGTTATTATATTTCTTGGTGTATAATTATAATAAGACCCAATGGTTACAATGTTTTGTGGTGTTTAAGATGTGCCCGACGACAACTTGCAACAATCTTCTGATTTTACAAATGTTAATTTTGGCTGATGTTGTGTAGCGACAAGTTTAGCCACAAATTATATTGGTAACATTGTAGTGGTTACTCAAGAAAAACAGTTTAATTAATAAATTACAAAATCACAAGAGTGGGTACAGAGGACTCAAGATCTCTTCATGAGTGGGGCTGCATATCAAAATAACATCGTACAAACATTCGGTCTTATTCTTGCCCAATTATGCAATTCACAAGAGAGCTAAATTTTGCTCAGATGATCTATACTAGTCAGTTGAATTTGCCTAGACATGATTTCCCAAAGGTAAACAATGCAATAACACCACCAAGATATCTCTTCATTCCAAAAGGACCATTGGGTATACTGCAATATATACTGCATGGTTTTTATACACTACTTCTTCATGTGGTATTGCAAAACAAACTGGGTTGTAATCTATAAATTTGCATGCGAAAGTTTATATTATGCTCTACTTGCATGAAAATTACAGACAAATAACAAAGTAAGGATCAATACATACAAACATGAATGATGTAATTCACTGATTCTTTTCTTTATCTATTACTATTCAGGTGGGACCCAGCATGGATGAGTATGTGGGGTTGAGAAAGATTCCTTTAGTAAAGGAGGTGTCACACGGTAGCAACAATTTCCTGCTCTTCGCAGCTGCAGCATTGTCGAAGCACAGCAGTATAATACATGACCTACTTGAATTGGAAAACATTATTTATGACTTGCCCATTAAAATTAAGGACATTTTTATTCAGGGATGGGTATGTAGACCAATCATAATTATAAACTTCATTTGATTTGTACATTCATATGGGGAAAGAACTATGCAAATATCTTTATGATTTATACAAAAAATACATGTTGACTCTTTTCTATGCATATGATTAATATTACCTCAAGAACTGTACGCTGTATCATTATTTGCTATTTTTAATTAAACATTCATATAATCAATGGAAATCTGGTTTTGGTTATCGTTGCATTTTGGAGAATGAAATATACCTTGTTTATCTATATCTAAAGGGTTAAGGATTCATTGACTGCGCATAGATTTACTAATTGTTAATTCAGACAATGATCAGTGCTGAAATGGACAAAAATCTGAACAAAGGCTATGTTGCTATACACAAGAGCATGTGCTGAAGCACCATTCTGAACAAATACATTGTTATTTTGGACAATGATCTGTGCTGAAATAGACAAAATTCTGAACAAAGCTTATGTTATTATAAACAAGGGCATGTGCTGAAATAGAGAAAATTCTGAACAAAGGCTATGTTATTATACACAATGGCATGTGCTGAATTAGACAAAATTCTGAACAAAGGCCATGTTATTTTAAACAAGGGCATGTGCTGAAATAGTCAAAATTTTGAACAAAGGCTGTTATTTTAAACAAGGGCATGTGCTGAAATAGACAAAATTCTAAACAAACGCTATGTTATTATACACAAAGGCATGTGCTGGAACAGACAAAATTCTGAACAAAGGCTATGTTATCTTAAACAAGAGCATGTGCTGAAATAGACAAAATTCTAAACAAAGGCTTTGTTATTATGCACAAGGGCATGTGCTGGAACAGACAAAATTCTGAACAAATACATTGTTGCTTCAGACAATGATCTGTGTTGAAATAGACAAAAATCTAAACAAAGTCTATGCTAAATCAAGCAATGGTCTATTTCAAAACAGACAAATTCTAAACAATGTCTATGTTGCAACAGACAAATATCTATCATAAAATTAACACATATTTTGACAGTTTTGATGTGTAAAGCAGACAAAATATTGTGTTGGTTTACACAAAATTTTTTAGACAAAATTATTGTCTAAAAAATCACACATTTCATTTTGTCTGGAATAGACAAGACTTTGGACGGACACCAGCTAACATGTGATTTTGTGTAAATCCAGACAAAATTTGTCTATATTTAGACAAAGTGTTTTTTCAGTGTATTGGTCTATTCTCACCATAAGATAAACTTGCATTAATATTTTCATTCTCATCCAGGTTACTTATTGTGGACCTGGCCCAGAAAAAATTAACGTGTTAATGCATAGTTTACATATAATGTTTGAATTCAAATAGATTTACTCTGGCATCAATATATAAGCGAAGGATAGTTGTGATGTTTCCTCATCTAAGCACAACTATAGTTTTTGTGGTTCATTGCTGATAAATTTATACATATACATTAACTATGTTCATGAACCAAACAGGCAGTTATTCGAGTTAAGATATTTGAAAGGACAAATACAATATAAATCTGCTAAAGTGTTGCAGACCACTTTATATGGCACCTCACATTATGTACTCAGCTATCCTTTATTGGTCAAAATGTAGTCATATAGACCTCAAAAATACTATTGACTGGTCAACATACATGTGCAGCACCGAATAAAAGACAAATTACTGGGCAACAGCACCAAAAAAGACTGTTGATCGGTAAAACAGCGTTTTTTGGAGGCTTCAAGAAACAGTAGCCAGCCTCAAACCCTCGTGCCAAACATATTGCACTGTTGCCCTTAGACCAGTCAACATTTGTGAGCTTATGCTATTTCTTGTGAAGTAAAAGGATGGAAAACAGCCGTGTGTGAATGCCCTTAAGAGTAATGTTCAATTTATTGCACAATATTGTGAGCCTTGAGAAAACTTCAGACGTAATTGTTTCAGAACGCCTCATGGGGACAATTCTTCTGCACGGATGACGCCTCCGTACGTCATACAATCCCTGTATCGGTTTCTATTATGTGAGTCTCCAAGCAGTTATGAAATGTGAACCTCGTTTGTCTATTATCTTCCGTGCCAATAAGGAGAATTGCTTTTGTTGCAAAATACGAACCACAATTAGCCAGGAGAATATATATATATATTGCGGAAGGTTTCTACAACACATCTGTAGTTGTCAGCAGCCTTACCTGATTCCACTACTCCTACAGACATGTCAAAACTTTTGCTGTTAATAAGTTCATATGAAATGACCACACAGTACTGGATAAGGTTACTTTAAATGATTGTAGTGCCTTCGGTAGACACTGATAAGAGCTTTTCCTTCAAACTTTGATATTCAAAGTTACAAGTGGGGTTGGAAAGAAAAAGAGCTGCTTATGCTACAGTAATTGCAATGGCACTTATATGTCAATTCTTGTGTCACATGGCCCAAAGTGATGTGGCCATATCCTCTGTCCTGGTCAAAAGTTTCAGATAATGAAAACTCTTGAGGGCGGCTTTTGTGGATGTGTAAAGGATTTGAAGCATTGAAAAAATGAGAATGTGCGAGGCACTTATTGAGATTAAATGCCTGTGTCTTAGTTACAAATGCCTTTCATAGCAACATTCCAGGCTTATCCCTAACAAATAGAAAAATGTATGGCAGTTTTTAGAGAAATTGCAGCTCAATGTATTTTTGTCTGCTATTTCTTTCATTTCACTATTCTAATTTCTAATCAAAGACAATGTCAAATGCCAATGGCGTTAAAGACAGAGCTTCATTCAAAGTTTCTTTGATTAAATTTCCTATTCAGATTATGCAATTTAGAATTTTTTTCTACTGCCAACAATTTGAACCTCTTAATTAAAGTTTCATGAATTTAGCAATCCTTTAATGTCTCTGGTGAATGCAAATGTAGGTTTCTGAGATACCAGTTGACTTCAATCTGCTTTTTTTTTTTACTGACAGCATCCTTAAAGACATGAATCACATGATTAAACACACTGGGTTTGCTCTGCCTTCTGTGAATTCTGGGAGTTGAATTTCAAAGTCATTGGGGCTCCACAATTCACAAAGCCAACTTTTACTGCATGTCAACTTCTAATTAATTTAAACATCATGAAGACATTAAAGATATATTTCTATAATATGGTTATAGGCCAATATGCAATTTCTTGATGTAATTTGTTAAATTTCATTGACCACTTGTGTGATAAATCATAGTAATTGTGTACCATATTTCATGCTTCCTTCATGGAGCAAAGTAATTTGACAGCAAAACCTATTCTGGAAAAGTACCATGACAGCAGAATTGTTCAACCCCACCCATATTTCATTGGCTCCATTAATTGTATTCATGGTGCATTATGCATAGTCTCGTCTTCTGTGCAATCCAATCCTCTTCCATCAGCAGAGGGAGACAATATCCATGAATGGAATAACCCAGTTGGATACAGCGGCCGCCTACTGCTTCATTGCAATTGTGCTGAATTATATAATTATTCACGTTAATAAAATATCATTTGGAAGTGAATTTGATATTGGGACTGAATATGTTTTGTTTAGGGCATGTATTCTATAGGGGTAAGTGAAATCAAAAAGCTTCTGACGGTATTTTTTCATGTAGAATACATATCCTGGAAAAGAATTCGCATTCAGTCTCAATGTCTACAATTATGAAATCACCTGTAACAAAAAAAAATATTTACCGTAGAACGGGGTGACTTTGAACAGTCCGGGGTGACTTTGAACGCTTTTCTGAAAAAGATTGATTCTCTGTGAATGTAAAATTAAATAAGATACTAGAAGCTTATATACTGTACAAGGGAGCTTATTTAATTTTTCATTCACAGAGGATCAATCTTTTTCAGAAAAAGCGTTCAAAGTCACCCCAGACTGTTCAAAGTCACCCCGTTCTACGGTATATACAGTGTCATCATGATGGAGAGATATATATTTATGACTCATAAGCGATGTCACCTATTCGTGCAATTTGGTCTTGACCAGTTCTGTGACGCTGTTATTTGTCATAGGATCTTACATAATAGATGCTTGCTTGCTTGAAAGCGTCATCTCTATTGTGGGAGGAAGGCTCTGAAACTTATGACAACTGGCTTGGTCATGCTGTTTCATCTCTGTCATTAAAACTGTGCAAACAGTCTGAATAGAATTTGATCTTGCGTTGATAAACTCTTGGTGTCTTTCTGAGTAGAAGAAATTAATAAAGAAAACAAACAGGCTGAGTTCCTGCAGGTCAAAGGTTAATCACCAGATACCCTCTAGCAGGTCTTAGTGACAAATACCCTTGTGCAGCTAGTCTCACATACAAGATACCCTTGTGCAGGTGACAGGCAAAGGGGTAGATATTATCATGGGCAGTCTATCTACAAGGATCTCTTAAGGTGCTTGCTCCTTATTTTTTGCCATGTGAGCCTCCAGCATTTATGGAATTTGAGCCTCTGTGCAGTGTTTCACTTCTTTCATGTCAATTAGGAGATTCTGTTTCTGCTGAAGAAAACGGTCTGAAATATGAAACTTCAATTACCTGGGGATAATTCGATGTGATTTCCATTAATATATAGAGTTGATGCATTCTACATCTCGTTTGTTTTGCCATAACTATCTTATTTCATCATTTCTATATATTCATAGAAACCCACACATCTTCGTGTTGTTGTCCTCAATATCAAAAACTCAGTTGGTTGGGCATTTGATATGTTGATTTTTTGGTGAGAATTCTAAAACTGCAATGATTCATGGAATGCTTATAAATTACAAGTCAATATTGATGGTGCATGTACTTTTGCGTAATTGTGCATATATCAGCAACTTAGGAAGTAATTCCATATGGATGTCTCTAACTTATTCATAAAATTATTATTGTTATTTTTTGGACCTAATTAATTGAATATATTCATATACAAAGCCATGCCAGTTAAGCTGCTATGGTTCATGGCGACAGAACCAAGTTCTGAAAAGTAACGCTGAAAAGTAATTGAAATTTTGATAAACCTCATGCATTATTTTTATTCTCTTCCAGTGGGATAGTCGCAACATCCTCCGGAGTACCAATAACGACATCGGCAGCAAATGGGATGGGCACAAAACTTCTCTGACAATTGCGATAACCACAAGGATCTACCTGAGCAGTTAGAACATCGGATAGAGCACCAGCAGCCGCTGAGTAATCCATGTGTTGTTATCTGGCAGCCGATGTGTGTAATGTTGGCAGTTAAGCCCTGTGCATGCCTGAACACAAACTGCAATACCTCAGATTATGACAGATATCACCACCAGCAACACAGATAGTATCAGCATCAACTGCCTCATCAGTACCTGCAGCAGCAACAGCAGCAGCAGCAGCTCTACAACCTTTGATGTCCCCAGCCTCCCTTCCTTACCCACCAGTGATAAAAAAAGCGCGGGAACCCAGCATCTGCTCCGCGCCCGGCTTCATCAGCGTCTTTTGTCTCCGCAGCCACATCTCCGTCATGGGCACAGGTTGGTGAACGTTTCATTCACATGTTTTCAGATGTTGCATAAAAGTGTCTTGAACTATTTTTATTACATCTTATGCATAGCTATTTCTGTTTTTATCAGAGTCAGAGTGTTCAATGCCTGTTTCAGTGTTCGTAACCAGTGGTTTGATGAGTAACAGGATAAAAAGCCTGATATAGGATTAACAGCATTTTTCTTTGGTCTATTGGAAGTTTAAATGCCTCACACTATCTTGTGATGTTTATGATGTATTTATATACGTACTTACTGTCAGATTCACCCCAGATCTTAAGTTGATATTCTAATATTATCGCTTACCTTATCTATCTATCTATCTATCTATCTATCTATCTATCTATCTATCTATCTATCTATCTATCTATCTATCTATCTATCTATCTATCTATCTATCTATCTACCTCTAATTAATACCAACCAACTTCACCTACCCACCCAGGAGGACCTGCCTGCTCTGCCTACCCTATCTGCCAACGTCAGCTCATACTCAGCACTCGGTCATTAGCTGTTTCCTATTGTTATGTGACTTGTGTCTGCTTGTCATGGACGGATGTAGTGATGAGATAATACAGGCAGCAAAAATGAATCATGTGTGGTATTTTATGTATGTAGAGATGGTGTCTGCAGTTGCACAATCTCTCTTGATTTGACCACATACTTTGCAACTGCAACAAATTCTCAGCAAGGTTCTGGATGTGATATATTTTTGTGCCGCAGCGTAGCATCATTTTGAAGAAATAGCATGCTGTGTGATTGAAAATTGACATGTTCAAAATTAAGGCCACCTTATTCTATGAAAAGTTAATCAGGCGAACAATGTTTTAATGAGAATAAGATATGATTGCGCGTCCCATTTTGCTTACATTCAAGGCTACAGCCTATTATGCAGGCAGCAGGAATTGAATCATGTATTGTATTTTATAAATGTATATCTAGAGACCTTGTCTGCAGTTGCACAATCTCTCTTGATATGGCCACATACTTTACAACTGCAACAAATTCCAAGCAAGATTATGGATGTGATATACATATGTGCCGCAACGTAGCATCAATTTTGTTAGTGCTTGAAAAATGACATGTTCAAAATTAAGGCCACCTTATTCTATGAAAAGTTAATCAGGCGAACAATGTTTTAATGAGAATAAGATATGATTGCGCGTCCCATTTTGCTTACATTCAAGGCTACAGCCTATTAGCCTATAGTAATTACATTTCGCTGGGAAAGAATATAGATAGACATAGATAGATAGATAGATAGATAGATAGATAGATAGACAGATAGATAGATAAATAGATATATAGATTGATAGATAGATAGATAGATAGATAGATGGATGGATAGATAGATAGATGGATGGATAGATAGATAGATAGATAGATAGATAGATAGATAGATAGATAGATAGATAGATTGATCGATAATGAATGCAATTAAAATGCTAATGATAAATTATTTTTAGTCTGTTGTTGCAATACATAATCACCAATGTGCGCGCATATGCAATGGAAAGGAAAAGCGTTGTTATAGTCATATACACATGAGGTTTCCAAGCTGAGCCATTTACATTATTAATGTGGAAGTGTCACAGCAGAGGGCTAAACCAACATCCCTCAGATGAAGGGCTTAGTCAACATTTTCCAGCGAGTCTGTCATCCCCTGTAATCTGGGAACAATCACTGCACAAGCAACGTTGACAAGGTTGTACAGCCCAGCTTCAAACTGCTTTTGTTGTCCATAATAATATGGTATTCAAGGACCTATTGCAAAGAGCACACATTGGGAAATTGCCTGTGATGCATGGCTTTCATAGAACCACAAGCCTTATCTCCCTCAGTGTGATATGAGATCACTTTTCTCAGTTGGTCAATGGTCATGGAATTTGATACTATACATGTAGTGCTATATAGTTCTATTGGATTTAAAGCAAATGGTTCATGGAACAAAAGAAAGTATAGATAGACAAAATATTGTGTACTGAGTGGGTCACTGGGTAAAAAGTTTTGAATGCCAGACAAGCATTTTTGCATGGCGCCTTATGAAAAAATTTCAAGTGTCATCAGTACCTTTTACACGAAGAGCCGAACAAACATACCATTGAATGGGGTAAAGTTGGCAAGCCATAGGAAAGTTGGCCACCTATTTAACCCAATTAATGGCAGAAATTCCAACTTTCCTCACAAACACAGGTTTTTTTTCAGAAACTTGCCACCTATGTCAGTGAGGAAAGTTGGCATTTCTGCCATTAAGTGGATTAAAATAGATGGCCAACTTAATTTCCAACTTTACCCCTTTCTACAGTACAACCCCAAAGTCACAAATAAGAGAAAGATAGATAGACATATATAATTATATATAGTGATCTTATTCTGCTTCCTCTTAGGTCATGGCAATCTGCAAGGCTGGGATGTTTACACAATTGAACTTTAATTATTGCCTCATAAATTTATTGCCTTATAAATTCAAAAGAGTATATACAGTGAAAGCCTAGTTGTGCAAAGGTGATAAGTCTGCCAAATGCTTTGATGATTTTAAAAGTGACTATATACAGTTGGCAGTTGGACTTTGTTAAATTTTATAAACCCGGGAATATCTGGAAAAACCTGGAATTACTAACTAACGAGGGAACATACATGTCACGTGACAAAGAGCTATTTAGCACCCACTCGACAACCATAAAAAAGAGTTATAAGGAAGATGATGGCACCATTAGCATTAAAAGGGCCTTTTAACAGTGTTTAACCTGTTTTTCACATTGCTCATAATGAGCAAACAGGTGAAATAATATATATTAAGACAATTGTGCCACTGAGTCATCCAGCACTGTAGATTCAGGTAGCTTAAGGGATGATACCAAAGAGAACACGTTTATGGCAGTAGTCCAGGTGAATCTTCAAACTGTTTCAGTTCTCTGTTGTATTCTTAGAATAAGAATTTGCAACATAAGTTGATCAAAAAGCTACTAATGTTTTCTCTCACACAAATTCTCATTTTGGTAAAATTGCTCATGCTGACTGGTAGATAGAATGTGCAAATAATTTCTTACATTGGCTAGTTGAGACACCGAAGATGCCACGCATGCATGGAAGCCAATGCAATCTTGGGTTGATGACCACTGGACGCACTTGGCCTTTGACATATTTGGCTTCCCTGCAATTCCTCAAGATCTAGCAAAGTGGCTTGGGAACCCAGCTGGACTTGTCTCCAATGATAACATGTCTACCTTGTCATAATACTACGAGACATGCCAAGACACCTCTGGCCCACCACTTCATTGCCACATAAGAGGTGGTGTTCAGTTGACTAAATCAATAGCGCATGTAAGACAACTATCTAGGCTTTTTGAAAAGAAAAGTTATTACATTTTAAACACAGTTTCCTGAAAACAGCGTCATTTTAGCATAAAATAGTCTATCTGACCAATATTCACGTAACGTTGATAGCTCTCTCCTCAGTTGCAGCTTTTTCTATACTTGAAGGATAATATATCATTGCAGTTCATGCTTTCAACCTCTTTTCTTTTCTTAATTGGGGAGGCAGGGGGGGATATGGCATAAATACCTTGTATCATATTGAACCATTTTTCAACTACATGTACATTTTGAGTGTACTCAATTTCAGCTCAGGCCATGTCTCCCTGACATGTTGGACAGTGGTTCGAATCATCCTTTGCCTACCTGTTTTGTCCTTCTCCTCTGCTTATAAGCATACTGAGCGCATTTACAGGGCATAAAGCCTCATTCATCCATTTAAATAATGTTAAGCTATCCATATCACACAACAATATAGCTCTGTCTGTCTCACAGCTGAAATCGTAAGAGAAAAATTTGTCAAATAGGTTGAGCAGCAGTTCTTGTAAGTTTTGCTCTTACCCAGAAGCAAAGACAAAAACCTAAGTACCAATTAGTGGCAGACCGTCTATTTGATGCAAGACAAGACATCGTTAGGGTAATTCAAGGTATCAAGTAGCGGAATGAAGGCTCTCCCTCTCGATTGTCTCACTGCCATTAATTAGGGCTAGGACTACAATTCTTTCTTTGGAATTATTTTTGGAATGTATTGTTAACCTAATTGTTCGGATAGCACAGTTAAGGTTAATGCCTTCATGATTATGAAAACAATATAAATCTGAAAAACGAGAATGCACACTATACAACATACCAGAAATATATTTTCATAACTTCAAAATTACTATTTATTTATATTTTACTCTATTTCTTATTGCTTTGTTGTGTTATTACTGTCTGTCACTTTGATATAGAAAAAATGAGGACCAGTTCACTGTGAAAAATGTACTTTGTGACTCATGATAGCTGATGAAATGTCATCTTCACTACTTTCAACATGGGAAACA
This sequence comes from Platynereis dumerilii, assembly GCA_026936325.1. Classification (NCBI taxonomy): domain Eukaryota; kingdom Metazoa; phylum Annelida; class Polychaeta; order Phyllodocida; family Nereididae; genus Platynereis; species Platynereis dumerilii. Next base: position 75,905,424 of record JAPTHN010000002.1, on the reverse strand, counting down.
TGGAGGCTGTTTCATTAGTCATGATCAAGAGAAGGCCATTTGACTTGTCATAACTGATTTTAGAGTGAAAATCAGATGCATAATCCTTGCGTTTGGCTGTCACCAACAAGCGGGATAAGTCTCCTTAAATCAAATTAACACTGAAAGTGTTTGTCCAGTCTTTTTCTATATCAAAGTGACAAGACTGTGAGTACGAAGCCAGGATCAGTCAATTTGACACTGGCTGGTTTTTGCTGAGCTGCTGCTGATTCTAAGGTTACAAGATTTGTTTACAATAATGCTGTACAGTACTTTTTGAATAATATTTTGCATGGGAATTTGTAACCTGGAAACAAATGTGAAGCTTGCCTTGTATTTTTGCATTAGAGTGCAGCTACAATACATACAACTGTTGACAGTAATCATTCTTATTGGTGATATATTGCATGACTTGTTGACACATACAAATGAAATAGTAGCAGTCCCGACAATAGGAAATCATATAATTTGCAGTCGGTTAAGCAATCTTCTTATTGGACAAGACGCCTGACTGAATATGATTAGCAATGCCAATAATGCGTGATATTAGCTATGGCTATTGCATTGTGATGACACAATAGATTTAGCAAACAGGAGATGGATCTGAAATCCTATTTCCTACTTCTTACTGGCTCTGTCAGAGCATCGTGGTAACTCCACAGCCAACCCTTGGTGCTCTTTGTCATTTCCTCACACTCTGACTTTCTGAGCGCTTGTGTTTACTTAAGACAAAAGCAATGTTTCTTCAGTCAGTTGGCCAACTCTCCAACTCCCCGATGGAGCACTCGCCATGTTCAGACTTGGTAGAACTTTGAGACTTTGCTTCCATTGAATAAGTGATGGCTGGTCTTCCAAGGCAGACAGACGAAAACAAGACTGCGTTGGTTATGGGCTTAAATCACTTCTATATTTCTTCTTCAAATACTCTTTCACAAGAATTTTGGTTACAGTTTGAAACTCTTGGAAAGATGTCGAGTAACTTGTGTAGTCTGCATTATTCGCAAAAAATCTTGACAGAGGTGACCTCATAATATATAATTATATATACATGTATCTATTTTCAAAGAGTATGTCTGGGGAAAACCTGATGGTGTAGTTGATCAGTCTCTAAAATGTTTTGATAATTAAGTAGCTACACATATTTATCACATCGGATATATATTAAAAAATTGAAAATTGGAAGCACCTTTACGAAAAAGTATGAAAGTGACTCCTTCGTAATTTCTATTTCAAAATGATGTTCATTCACAAAATTGAATAGATAAGAATACATTAAATATCTTCATTTTACAATATCTGAATCTTGCCAGGAGTAATCTCTAAGTGGAACTGTGACTTTTTTTCGATGAGTCGCAATTAAAGCCATTGCCAAACAATGTACCAACCAAACAACATAACAATATACGTAGCAGCTGAACAGAAGACGTGCACTGTATCTTGTAACAAAGGGCCATTCACCTGTTAAGCTCTCATTTGGCACAATAAATAAGAGTTATTTGAAATCCAATGTGGCCATTATCATTAAAGGGCATTTTAACATTACTCCTAATGAGCGAACAGGTGAAATAATTTGTTCATGCCACTGGGTCATTCAGAACAACAGTTTAAGGTAGAGAGATACAAAAAACTAAATTTACTGTAAATTATGCTGTTGACTTCAGGGAAACAGATTTGTTGTGGTTTTTCAGGTGAATCTTCAAAAAGTGTTTCAGTCCTATGTCGTGTGACATAGTGCATTGATATTTTGGGTATAATAGGTTGCTCCAAGCACTTGGATGGAGAGCGAGAAATTCTGGAATGTCAAACTGTAATGGGAATGTCTTTTGACTTAATATGGTGCATCGGCTTAAGGCTAATACATAGGTAGCAGGTTCAAGTCACACGCCATGGCAGGTGGGTTTAGATGTGATTGTTGATTATATAATGGTTTCCCCTTAAAGGTCCTCTATCAAACCAGTTGAGCTGAAGGGCCCCCAAGCCAAGTGCTTAGGAGCAACCTGTCATACCCAACCCACTAGACTACCCCCCCCCCCCCAAACTTGTCTGAGATTTTGACTCCAGTCAACAATCTCGCCTCAATGCCACCTGCTGCCATGAGTTGGATTCAAATTGGTTACCTCTGAGTCAGCCTTAGGCCAATGCACCATATAATATAATACTTTCCCCTTAAAGTTCAGTGTCTAACCAGTTGAGCTAAATGACCGGCCCCCATGTTAAGTGCTTAGGAGCAACCTATTATACCCAACCCACTATACTATGATTGGAGCATGTCAAAGTCTCAGGGAAGGTGCAGATATCACATCATGAAGTTTGGTGGGTAAGGTATAATAGGGTTGCCCCGCAGCACTTTGTTGGAGAGCGACCTCTTAAGGTGAATGGCTAGAGTGTCCAACTGTTATTGGGATGTGGAATGGTTTATTGAAAATAGTCGTATTCAGAGAATTTTAACAATACATGCACACTCATGAAGTATTTTTTAAATTTTTACTGTGGAATCATATAGACATAGACAATCTTTAGTTCTTTTCAGTTTTTGAACAAATTACATTCTTCAAAAACATATGACTAGAGTCAATCAGCTGTACAGTTTGTATGATTTATTTGCCATATTTGGCTTCCAACCTAGCAAGGTGAGAGTGGCTTTGGAACTCAGCTGGTCTTTTCCCCTGTGATATCAAGACATGCCAAATTGTCACATCCTCAAAAGAACAGACAAGTGTTGGTGTCCAGTTGACTAATCACGTGCATGTCAGACAACTATTATGCTGTTGAGTGATGAAATCATTGCAAAAGAACAGATCCCAACTGCATACCTAAATGATGGATATATACATAATATCGGCTGCTATAACCTAATGTACAGGTCATCTAGGGGTTTCTCTCTTATTTGGGGGAACAAAGGACAAACCTTTTTTTTTTAATGTGAAAACTTTTTTATGAGATTTCCATAAAAAATAATCGCTATTTGTCTTAATCGAATGCCTGGCATTTCATGAATGCCTGTTTTTTTCTGCTAAGTTGTCATTATTTGCTTTGCAACCTCTTCTCTGCCCCAGTTGGAGACTGTGGTTGGTTCAGTCAATATCACTCTGAACTTCTGAATTTTTGGTCCCAGGTTCAATTCTAGCTCTGGCCAGGACTTTCGTTAGACAACAGTTACGTCGTCTTGGCTTCAACAATATGTCCTCCTCCTCCACTAATTGACATAGCGAGTGCATTTACAGGACATTTAAAGCCTCGTTAATCCATTTATCCAATGTATAGTGTTAAGCTCTCCATATGTCTCTACTCTAGCTGTGTCCGTGTCACAACTGAAATTGGTCAAATAAGTCAAGCAGAATTTGAACCAAAGCAAAGGATACTATCTTAACAACCACAAGCAAAGACAAAGCAACAGAATAGATCCAACCAATTAGTGGCAGACCATCTATTTGATGCAAGACAAGACATTGCTAGGGTAATTCAAGGTATCAAGTGGCGGAATGATAGTTCTCCCTCTCGATGTTCTCCCTGCCATTAATTAGGGCTAGGCCTACAATTCTTCCCGAGGAATTGTTTTTGGGATGTTTTGTTAACCTATTTGTTCGGATAGAATAGCAGCAAAGGTTCATGGTTGTGAATGTGAAAACAGTTCTAGTCTGCAACACAGTACAGGCAGTCCAGTGTACACTGCACAATATCCTTTAGAAAATATTTTTTCAATGCGTCTATGTGATTAAATATATATGCATTTGCAATATATATCTAATTTGTTTGTCCATATCTCTCTTCATACATTTTATATTATTAATCCTTTCATAGCTAAATCAAGATTTTTCAGTCCGCTGCAAGTTGGTTTATGCTAAACTGATTCGTAGGCTATATGCATGGATGTAAAATAAACAGTGTATGATAAGTATTATCAGCCAAACTTATATATACATTTGGCTGAAACCAACACAGTACTTCAATGATATTTTTTATTGGACATAGTGACGAAGGGACGAATATGACGTTTGACTAAATGACCTTGTATTGAACCGCACAAGAATACAATGGCATACAATGATTGTCAAGATTAATATTACTTATTGGTGATATATGGCGGTGACTTGTTGACATACGCATGAAGCAGTAGCAGTCCTGACAATAGGAAATCATATAATTTGTGATCGGTTAGGCAATCTTCTTATTGGACAGGATGCCTGACTGAATATCATTAGCAATGCCCATAATGTGTTATATTAGCCGCGGTGATTGCGTAGTGACGTCACAATAGATTTGGCCGAACAGGAGATGGATCTGAAATCCTATTTCCTTCTTCTTACTGGCTCTGTCAGAGGAAAACAGAACTCTAACAACGCCATCTCTTGGTGCTCTTTGCCACTTCCTCACACTCTGACTTTCTGAGTACTTGTGCTTGCTTTGGGTAAAAGCAATGTTCTTCACTCCATTGGCTAACTCTCCAGTATCCACCTCCAAGAGAGACAACCTGCCATGTTCAAACTTTGTATAACCCTGAAACTTCGCATCCACTATAACTAAGTCTTGTCTGAGTCATGGCTGGTCTTTCAAGACAAAAAAACAAAAACTATACCTTTTTCAGATGTGTACGGTCAATAGGGAGGACCAGCTGAATACCAGCTGAATACTTTCAAGACGACAACAAAATCAGGTGAACAAGGCCATGAATGCATGATATCGCAGACTCTGTTATGTTTTCGATAAGGTTCGATAAGGATCTTGTAGAGTAGGTGGGGGAGGATTAGCTCTGACGTAGCTTGCTGGGCTGCCAATCACTGGGTTATCAAGCACTTGCCAGGTCATCTGGACCTATATTGGTGGCTGTTTTGATTGGTACTTCAAGTCCTGTATTTATGAACTTGTTAGGCTAATTAGGACAGGAATTAGGACAGGAGGACACAGAAATGAGGTGAAGGATAAATGAGGTGAAGGATAATTAGTCTAACAAGTTTATAAAATACTGCAAAATACAGGACATGAAGTACCAATCATCCATCCATCCATCCTCAAGAGTAGGCCTGTCATGTTTGATAATTATGCCAATGACTGTTTCAACCCCCAAAAGTTTTTTTTGCAAAAATAATTCATAGTGAGGGAACTCTGTAAGGGGGGGGGATTTAAAAGTTCCCCTCTATGCAAAATTATTTACTTCACAGCAATGTCGGACAAAATAATTTATTTTGAGCATGTGTTGCTCTAGAATATTGTTGTTAGCAACACGTCGATAATTATATAAGAGATCCTGCCTTTAATGTGTTATGTGGTTGGCCCCTATAGGTTCAAAGAAAGACCACCTTCAGAATGTCTCTGTTGACAAATGCAACATAAATAGATAGATGGGTATGGTATTAAAGTGCATTCCTCTAAGCCAGTCTGCAGGAACTGGTCTGGTCAATGGTCATGTAAACAACCACAAGCGGCATGCAAATGAGAAAGATATGGAAGAGTGAACTAAATTGTTTTCTTTATATTGTGGGAATCTTAGCCCTGTACTCATGAATGAAATTAATTAGCCAGTTGGTATGACCGACACTGTGTTTGCCTTCAGTGTCACAAATTTTTCAGTACAAATGTACAGAACAATCATGAAGTAAAAAAAAAGTGTGTCAGCACTACATCTCTGACATCGCAAGTGCATTAATCTCTTTGACCAGGGACATTGTACCTGTCTCTGAAGTGAGATTCCTTCGGGCCATGCATGGAAAGCTTTCAAAGATGACATTGCCCTTCAGCTTAGTCTGACATAGGTGTACAAGTATACTCCAGGAGAACACTGAAAAAAAAAAAACAACTCTGGTCTTGATCCCACTATTGTGTGTTATGTCGTGTGCATAATTATCGTATGTCCGGCATTGTACGCATCCTCCCGAGAGGGCAACTGACCTCACCTGACGTCAGACAGATGTTATGCCTAGATCACACGAGCGTGGTTAAGTGACGGCGAAGTTGTAGAGGTGCCAGGAAGTCAAGTTTCGCCCAATTTCGGCGTTTCAAGCCATTTTTGGACAATTATATAATCAATTAAAGATTATTCATCGTCGTAGATTGATCCTAGGACGACGAGGCACTCGTTTTTTACGCCGAATCGCTCGTAATTGCGGACGAGGCAAGAAGAGACTTGTGTCGGCGAGTTGTCAGGAGCCTCGACGCAGTTCCATTGCTTCAATGTTAAACTAGATTCGCCCAAGGAGTCTCTTTCTTCGCCCTAGCATGCTCTTTCTTCGCCCTAGCATCCTCTTACTTCGTCCTAATGTTCAATTACGCCCAAGCAAATACCTGTTACGGCCAAGCAAGTAGCTGTTTCGGCGTTTCAACAGCCTGTTTGTGTCGGCGAGTTGTTGTCTTTTTTCGCCGAAGTTCCATTGACTCAATGATAAGTAGCCTCGCCCAACCTGTCTCTAACTTCGCCCAACCTGTCTCTAACTTCGCCCAAGCTGTCTCTAACTTCGCCCAATCATTTTGGGGGGCTTTCTGGTCTCTTGCATCGTGGTTTCTTCCTTCGCAAAGATTCAACCGGTTGAATCTTTCGTGAAGCAACTTCTTGCCTCACCATAAGGTCATGTGACTTCTAGGAACTTTTGGCGAGGAAGTTTAAGAAGCGCCGTAGACGAAAATATCGTCGCCGAATTGTTGAATGTAGTTTAAAAACCTCCCTCTTTCCTGGAAAAGCAAGAAGCGACGCGACAAGAACCCTCTGTTACGTCTCCGTGAGAACTAGCCATAATTAGGGTAACGTCACAACGTTATCATGATGTCTGTTAGAAGTCAGATGAGGTCCAATGCCCACTGGGTTAGAAGTTGGAAAAATTTGGTAGGTAATTTGGGCCTGTTTCATTACTTTTTACTGATATTTCGAACAACCTGTCAGACAACTGCAGTTTTGTTTGTTACAGTAAAAGTATAAGTGAACTTTGCATTGAATGCATGTATGAAGGTCTTTTCCCAAAGACCTGAAGGAGTCACTTCTGGTGCTGTTTCCAAAGAACTTCTGTTTTGCGTTTCTGGTGGTGAATTATTGTCTTTCACAATCTTTAGCAAAGTTGCTCACTTACTGCCTGAGGTGAGGCCAATATATCTTCATTATGCTATTCCTTTGTCACTTTTCTGGGCCAACCTCACCAAGTTGCTTAGATTCCTATGTAATGACATTTATCTGTTGCCTCAGAGGGTGTCCTTGTTTTATTTATCTCCTCTATTTGGTTGTCCGCATCCTCCATTGTCCATTAGCTTCGGGGTATCTGCGTCCTTCGTATCTCTGGTTCGTATTTAGCTTTGTCCATTGAATAAATAGCTCGGCAAATTGTGGACACTTTTCTGTAGGCACTGATAAAGGGAATGAGGTGAAGTCAAACATATGCTTTGATTATTGTCCTCATAATTTGATTTACACCAACAGGCGGACTGTAATTAATGTCTTGGGGCACTTCATGGGTTCTGTTGCTTGGTGTAGCGAAGACATGTTTCTTGAGAATTTCTTGTGAGAGTCTTTGAGATGGATGTCTTGAAGAGTACATGTAATTGAGTAAATGAGGTAGCCTTAACTATGGACAAAACCACAAACACGACTGGTAGGTTGGAGTCAAAAACTGAACTGTATTCAACAATAAATCTGGGCTTTTGAGTTTTTATATAAGTGTGTCTACAATCACTGTTATCTTTTGACCGCATGACTGTACAAGCTAGAAATACCTGATCATCGACAAAGGGCCCTAATATGTAAGGCAGCTATAGGTGACAATAAAAAAGGTCATACAAAAGACATGACAGGGTTTTTTGGTATTCTCTTCCATATCATTCAAATTAGAGTTGGGGTCTTGGGGAACTGCTGTATAGCCATGAGCAGTAGGTTTTTGGGAGAAACCATGCAGTCAGGGAATATTGGCAGAACTTAATGAGCCAATTCCAGCTGGAAGTCATTCAGATGTGATAATGCAATGTAACTGACAGTCTTGTGTATCGGAGTCTATGCTTGGCAGCATGTAATGACGGCAAGAGATCACTCAAAAAGGCATAAATTTGTAATAGACTCCGCTCTCCATCTGATCAATCAACCTTCGCGAGTCAACAGATCTGGCGTAGAGGGCTGAGCTATACTCGCACCTACCAAAAGGCATACTCCAGCTGGGAGATTAAGACCAGTTGTCCTGGAGAAAGTAAGCTAACAAATGACTAAGCACGCTATACTATTATCCTGATTACTCTCGTTGGTGATTCTTAAAGCAGAGATTGGTTGACCATAAACCTACAGAGGAGGTTGACAATAGGCTTAGTACGGCTTTGCATCACCAGGAAGATACATAGTTCCTTAGGTTTGGATAAGCTGACCTTAGACCCACGCATCGGGAAACTAAACTAAGTCGCTCAACCGGCATTGTTTAGTGCAACAAGTGCTTCTTCAGAGGGTTTGGGGTAACGAATATAGATGTAGATTTTAAGAAACATATAACAGTATTTCAAAAACCATACTATTGCTTTTCCCCAGGTAAAGTCACATATGGAATTTATGGGGCAATGTGGGCTTATGTAATTGTTATAGTGGGATGACACTGTAGCCAAGTCAAATTCAAAATGCCTGTGAAATAGTAGATTAAATATTTCTGGGTGAGATTATGAGGGATAACTTGGCCTTTTTAATGGGCCTTGTCAACATGCAACTGCACAATTATATGCTTCTACATACACCAAAGCTGCAAATTATTTCACATATATGATCAAGAGTGTTTACTTCTGAAGGGTCTCATTGTTGGTATAGCCGGAAACTATTAGTTGACACTACCTTTGTCAGAAACTTCATTTGCCTTTTAACTCGAGCTGTATTGGTGTGCCGTTATTTTGTTTCCACGGTAACTGCTTTGTGCAATTTCCCCAGTACTGTCGCTTCACAGTAACTGTCACAGATATTCTGAGTAATGACACAAAGCGGAAAAGCACCGACAATTGTTACTTTATTTTAGTTAGCACCATGCAGACAGACATTCTAGGTTTGTCGTTAGTTTTTCCACAGAGCTAGCTATGCCTCTATGGTTTTCCATGAGGTATACAGTTCCAGTAGGTCTAGCGTCCAAAGGCAAAACCTAGTAAATCACACACTTTACAGTGCGATATACTAGGTTTTGCCTTTGGACGCTAAATGTTTTATTTTGGCCCAATAAATATATTATACAGTTGAGGTCAGAAGAATACGTACAGTTGGCAATTACTCACAGCAAATAAAATGTTTACAACTCATTACAAATTGTGTTTCTCACAAAATCAAGTTGTATGTAAGTAAATTCATGACATTAACTTTATTCAGTATCAATAACAGCATGTTTTCATGATCTTCCTTCAAACAGTGTATGGGTCAAAAAGTAAACATGAACCTTTCCAATGTTATTTCAATGGATGCAGGTGGATCTTTACTTTTGAATTTTTATAACCCATATGCCAGTTGAAGGAAAACCATGGAAACATGCTGTTATTGATATCGAATAAAGATAATGTCATGAATTTACTTTTGTGCAACTTGGTTTTATTGAAATCCCATTTTTGAATGTGTTATACAAATTTATCTGAAGTATATTTTACATGGATTGGCATGAGTAATCGCCAACTGTATTTATTCATCTGACCTAAACTGTATTTATATATAAGTATAAGAACGAGTAAAAGTTGGCCTCGTATTGATTCTTGATAATGAGAGCACAATGTTTTAGTATGTAAATCCAAAGTAATTGACATCCTGAACTGAGTTGTTTTCCACATAACTGGCTCTGCTGACAGCGTCTGTCTAAAACGTATCCTGAGGCGCAGGATGAGCTGCCCGGAAAAAGCGTCACAATGATGTGCCACAAGGATGCGCTATGTCTCCCATTGTTACTTTCTCTTCTTTCTCACACAGTTGCCCACAGAGGCTCATCTGTCTGTTCTGGCCTAGTGTCACACTCTTGTGTGTAAGGCTATACATCTCCATATAAACCAAGCATTGGTAATGACCCCCTTCTTCCTTTATGTGCTGCAGGTGTGAGCCAGTTCTGCAGGAAGACCAAGCCAGTCGTGATCGGAATGCCCAAAGTGCCTGGGAAACGTGCTCCCAAGATCGGTCAACTCTACAAGTAAGTGGCTTTATCTATATTCACCTTTCACCATATGTCTTCTGAGACTCTCCTCTATGACATACGTAATATTGTCCAGAGATACTGTCTGTAGATGATACAGGTAATTTGGAAGTAGCTTTGTCTACTTCGTTATGTTTGTGCACAGTCGATGAGCGTTATATACTTCTAGAGATTATTCTGCTATTGATCAAATTCAATATTTTAATGGCTCTACCAAGGCATCGTAGTTGGTCTCCAGCTTAAAAATGGAATACGGATGAGCAGACCTATTATCCCATGTCTAGGCACATTTTCTCCCCGATACTGTGATTTTCCCTGGGCAATACAGCAGGGAAAAAGTCAGTATCGTGGAGAAAAAGCAGTATATGTCACCTGACCAGTATACTCCCTAATTTGCAGGGAATATACTGAAAACAGCCAATGAGAGAGCTGCATTTAGACACACAAAAATTCAAATTCAGTATAGCGTCACAATCTCTGCTGCTGTTCATCATCTTTTCTTGTAATTTTGCAAGCACAAAAATCGGCGTCTCTTTTGCAATTTGCAAGGGATGTATTGGGGTTAGAAAGAAGCGGTTTGAAGCATTAGATCCAGAAGAAAATAGTGCATTAGACTTATGCAGTTTTAACTTTCTATTTTGTATAGAAAAATGTCCAATGCGATTTTCGTAAAACTTGTTTAATTTTTCTGAAATGACTTAGTTGTACAAATACTGATTTATATAAATTTCCATCGTGATGAGGACCCTTTTTATTTTCTAATATTGTTTTAGACAATGTTTCACAACACATGAGTAAGTAATAGCAATAAATTCGGTTTTTTGGTATAGTTTCAGCACTGTGGTTCATTTATTTCGGAAACGTTTTTCTGCATTCCACTTCCGTTTTATTTTATTTCTCTAAATCTAATCATCCCAGATGTATAAAAATTAGCAGGTAATGTTATAAATATAGTATAGATATCAAATCCAAAATTTCAAGACGATATCTCCAAAACTCTTGCCACCAAAAAATTAAAACTGAAACAAGAATTTTTAGTTCTAGCGTGAAATTACAGATTTAAGTCAATGTATTTTAAAGTTCCATGGCCATTTAATTTTATATCTCTAGATCTTATTACAGCAGCTCTATGATATTCACCAGTCCTTTCCATCATATTCCAAGGGTTATTGATCCAAAATTTCACGTCAATATCTTAAGAACTCTTGCCAACAAAAAATTATTAGTGAAACAAGAATTTTCAGTTCAAGCGTAAAATTACAAATTTGAGTCAACGTGTTTTTAAGTTCCATGGCCGTTTAATTTTATATCTCAGGATCTAATTACACCAGCTCCATTATTTCCATCAGTCCTGTCTGTCATATTCCAAAGGTTGTTGATGCAAAATTTTAAGGCGATATCTTAAAAACTCTTGCCGTAATACAAATATTACTGAAACAAGAATTGTCAGTTCAAGCTAGAATTATAAGAAGTAGTTATAATACATTTATTTATCAGTAAAAGTTTGATATTATTTTGAAAATGTGCCTAGACATGGGATAAAAAGGTCATACCATGGGTAGGTGCAGTACATCCCCGTATACTCCCCTCAACCCCAGTATATTCCCTAGACCCTTCGGGTCTCGGGAATATACTGGGGTCTCTGGGAGTATACCGGGATGTACTGCACCTACCCATGGTATAACCTCATAATATATATAGTGGTTGTCAATTTTGGCATGGCTTTGTCAAGTATGTCATCCAATTTTTCGTATAGGCCCTACTTACTACTGGTTTCATGCAGCTATACCAACTACTGGTTCACTATCATTTTCATTGGTGCAGCTGTCACACCTTATTGTGTTAGCTGGTAGTATCTTCTATACCCTTGCAAGCAACATGTTGAGTGGTTCTGGTCATTTCCACCAGAAGTGCTGCTGATGGTTGCTGTTGTAGAACGAGCCATGCAGCTGAGAAGCATTGCATTGGTTGTTATGGGTAACTGCAGATTATGCTTTTCTTGGAATTCCTAAGTATGTGTAATAGCAAAATGGCTCTTGTTACCTCATAAAGTCATTGAGCATTTACAGACCTATTTGATTACCACAGCATAGAAGAGATTAGAAGAATTGATATTCCTATTTAATGCAATCAACAATTCTTCCACCATTGAAGCCTATAGTTGTATGCACACCATAACTCTGTCTTGTGTTATATCATAAAACTGGCAGCCTGATAAGCCGTTCAGCCATTCAGCTATGCCAGTAAGTCCTGCAGCAAACTCTGGTATACATTTTGCCATAAATGAGATATTTTTTTAGGCAGAGAGATTGTAACTGCATGCAAACTGCCATGTTAAGGAGATTGCTCAACCTGAATGCTGCTATGAATGCAGAAGCAGGGGCCAAGTGAGGTTTTATCTGAACTTGAAACTTATCATCTTCCCTTTTGTTGGCAGCAAACCTACTTTATGTGAATATATGTCATAAAATATATTGAGAAAATCCCCTTCGTTGAAAGTAGCTTTGCATATTATATAAAGAAGGGCAATATTATGGATTGTTTGGCTGCAGCACTCTGATTAGGCTATTTCTTTGCTCTTGTGAATGTTATTGATGGCAGGAAAAATGTGAGTTCATGCACAGGCCAAAACAAGGAATAGGGTATAAATTGTCTTAAATAAATAATTGTCCTACATAACATGCAAGATTCTAGTCTTACGTAAATAAGATTCTAGAGAATCTTTTATGCTACGGCTTGTGGTTCATGGCATGTTACATAGGACCTTGCTTGCCCAGCATAAACGCTGAAACAAGGGACCGCCTGTTCAACATCTCTTGGGAAGGAAATGATGTTGATGTATCCTTGCGACCACTTTCCCACCTGTTTTGTATATAGGCCTACCATACTGCTGTCTTGTGTCGTATCATAAAACTGGCGATGGAATGATGTTTAGCCATATGGATACGCTAGGAAGTCCTGCAGCAAAGTCTAGCATGAATTTTATCATAAAACTGAGGATATATGGCATTTTCTAGGCAGAGGGTCATAACTTGCAACTGCATGCAAACCACCATGTTGAGGAGAATGCTGCAGTGGTGATATGAATTCAGAAGCAGGGACGAAGTGAGGTTTTATGTGATCGTGAAACATACTTCTTCACTTTTGTATGCATAATGTCATATAGGACATCAAATTTTACTGGTGATACAAGTGCATAAGTAGACCCTACAGGCTTTCTTTTGGCAGCAAACCTCTTTTGAGGCAGCATACACCAGTTGTAAAACCTGCTATTTTTACTTTTATGGCAGTTACCGTTAAAACAATGATACCTGCTGTAAAAACAATGGTTTTCTAAATAATTCTACCATAAAATTGCTTTTCAAAACTTCATCATAGTATCTTCCATTAACATGATTAAAGAGGCACAGCTGGATTTACAGTGTACCCAGTGGGTATGATGCTAGACTCTCACACACAGGGTTGTGGGTTCAAACCAAGCTTGGAGCATTTAGGAAATCAGCGGGAGGTTGGCTATAGACAGAGAAACATACGAGATTGATCCGTGATGGTGCTGTGCGAGGGTGACAACTGTAGGCCTGTGTCCTCCGGGGAGTGAGACAGATATTGAAAGAATGATCAGTGGTAAAGGTAAAGTAGGCTGAGCACGCAGTTGCAATTATCAGCATGGAAACACTCTATAAACCCCCATCTTTAGTCCATTACCTTCTTTTTTAAAACAAATTATCTATTGTATCTTGGAATAGCCAAGTTGCTATGCTCTCAAGAGATGCACTTTTGTTGCACTTTTCGAAGTCTTTATATATTGTACCAGAATATTCATCTTTGGCTATCTATACCCGGGTACATACAAAAAAATTGAGAAAATCAATGCATGCACCAATTGTCTTTTTTTTTTTTTCTGTGTAAAACCAGTTGAATGCTCTCACTAACGTTTAGATTAAATAGTGTGCATCCTGCAGTATGATTTTTGCCACAAAATCAGATATATGTTGCATATATATTTGGCTTGATGCGATGCAAACTGCAGTGGGGATGTTGGTAGAACCTTACTTATTTTCTTGGAATTGTTATTTGGGCTTTGGATTACTTTCTTAGCAACTTTTTTGTAGCTTCTGGTGCTCATGTTTGCAAAACCTGGGTATACCAACCTGGGAGCCCTATTGTTGTGATCATTGTGTAAGTTGAGACGCCATATGGGGCCTTTCATGCTTCGAAGTCATCACGATCTGCCTTTATGCAACTGTTGCGATTGTCGATCCCAAGAAGTGGCAAAATGGCAACACGAAGAACTGCTTTATATTTTAAAAGAGATATTCATCATCGATCTTTAATAGTTATATTCCAAAATAGGTTCTGCTGGGTTAGTTATAAACTTTCCATCTGGATGTTTTTCCGATTCGCTCATTTCAATGTGTAGTGTGCACATGCCCAGATCACCACGTTCTCTCAACCTGTAGTAGGGACCAGCATCACACACACTATATATATGGTATGGTTAGTGGCTACCCCTAAATATGAAATGATAAGACTGGGATTCTGGCACAAATCGGGTACATGCCACATTTCTTCAAATGTGCAGTCGCTTTAGTCAGTGTCTATACTGGACAAGTAAAATCCCATAATATTATATACATGTGTATATATGGGAAAATATGTAATATGGTGTCTTCCACCTTGTCTGTCATCTGATTCATCTCATTGTATTTTGCTGTATTGTATTTACGGTTAGTTATGACCCGTAATGCAGGCACAAAATCTGTGGTGAGCCTACCACAATGATACAAGAGGATAGAATAAGCAGATGGGAGGTGCACTTATGTATACGTTGTCAATCTAAAAAGAGGATGCTTGAGCTTTAGCTATATCAGTCTTCTCAATAGATTTTGAGGCGTCAGACAGGAGACACATGCTGTGATTTTTAAAATCCTGCTCAAGTCAAGGTTAAGGCTTACTTTGCTTGTAAATCATGTCTAATTAGGCAGTAAGATTAATGCAGTAAGATTAATGTAGCTACATGATATTTATTCATGTCATGTGCTTCAGAGTTGTGTGCATTACTTTTCTATAAAGTTTTTGTTTACTAATTAAACTGTTACACGTATATTTGAAATTTTATTCAATATTCATTAACTGGAGAGTTTATATTATGAAGAAATTACTGAATGGGAATTACTCTTACCACCATTTGTCATTCCGTGTGCTTTTGTGGTTTGACTCTCAGTAGGGAAACCACACGCAAACCACAAGACATCCAAAGTGTGACCTTTAATGCAAGACGAAGGACAAGTTCACTTGATTTAACAGCAAGAGCAAGTGGTTGCTTGAAGACGATATGGCCCTGCTACCGCAACAAGAGTGGCTGGTCTGACCTTAACGGCTCTAATCTGGGAATTTGTTGCTGTTGGCTCTGAAGTGGACTTTTCAAGTACCGTAATATGGGGTGAATTGGGACAGAATTGAAGGGTTTTCTGTCATAGCATGGTCAGAAATCATCTTATAAATCCAAATATGGTCCCTAATTAAGTCCGAACTAAAGGTCCAACTATCCCTAGGAGCATTAAAAGATACCTTTCATTTCCAATGATTTATGCATGAAAAACCACTGTCCCAATTCACCCCTTACTTTGGGGTGAGTCGGGACAGTCCTCTATTTCTGTAAAATAATATTTCCTGCCATGTTTAGGCAATTACAACTTGTAAATGAACACTAGAAAATATATTTAACATGAAAAGAAAATATTTAGAAAAATCTGAACTCAATTATATGTAAAATTTGCAGATTTAAAAAAAAAAGATATATGACACAAAAGTATGAAAAACTGCGTTTTTCTGTTAATTTAGCTAATCATAGGTAATTCTGGACTAAATCCAATATCAATGATGGTAATAAGTTCAAAAATATTCTTCAAATAGACATGCCATTACATTCAAATGAAAATTAGTAGGGTTATTTTTTTGATTCCAAAACTTTGTCACAGCCCTTGATCCGAACCCATGACCAAACATTACAAAATCCGACATCTAGTCCTCTATTCTAGTCCCTTAATCTGCCAAAGCTAGGTTTAAAAAGTTTCCTGCAAGATTGGCGCCTCTAATATTAATGCTTTTTGTGATACAAGCAAAGGTAAAGTTGGCTGAGCATGCAGTTTCAATTATCAGCATGGAAGCAGAATATAAACTCCCACCTTTAGTCCTTTACCTCCTTTTTTTTAGACAAATCATCTAATATTGTATCTTGGTATAGCCTACTTGCTATGGCTCTGAAGAGTTGTACCTTTTCAATTCTTATTGTACCAGAATATTCATTTTTGGCAATCTGTTCATACTAATAAGTTGAGGATATCAATGCATGCACCAATTATTTCTTTTTTTGTGTAAAAAAGTTGAATGCTCTCTATGCTTACATTTGGTGCGATGCAAACTGCAGTGGGGATGTTGGTAGAACCTTACTTATTTTCTTGGAATTGTTATTTGGGCTTTGGATTACTTTCTTAGCAACTTTTTTGTAGCTTCTGGTGCTCATGTTTGCAAAACCTGGATATACCAACCTGTATCTTGGATTACTTTCTTTGCAACTTTTTTTGTAGTTTCTGGTGCTCATCTTTGCAAAACCTGGATATACCAACCTGTATGCAACACCTGGGAACTCTGTTATTGTTGTGCTCATTGCTGTAAGTTGAGACGCCATATGGGGTCTTTCATGCTTCCAGGTCATCACGATCTGCCATTATGCAAAAGTTGATTTTTGATTCCAAGAAGTGGCAAAAAGTGTAACATGAAGAGCTGCTTTATATTTTATAAGGAGGTTTTCTTCATATATTAGTGGTTTAAAGTTATATACCAAAATAGATACTGCTAGGTAAGGTATAAACATCTGATTTTGATGTATTTCCGATTCGCTCATTTCGATGTGTAGTGTGCACATGCCCAGATCACCGGGTTCACTCAACCTGTAAGGGAGCAGCACACAACTTTTGCTTTCTATACAATGTATATTACACACACTATATGTGGTATGGTGAGTGGTTACCCCTGATAATGATATTTTAAGGCTGGGAGTCTGGCAGAAACCAGGCACACCACCGTGTGATAATGAGTAATGAGAAGACAGTGAGTCTGGCACACACTCTATTCATTAAGGGATGTCCAGGGTCTTTCAGTTGCCGACTTGCCACAGCACAGAATGCTGGATACAATCCGCCTCCATTTAATGTCCCATTGGCTCTGACCAAATTGAGTTCCAGGAGTGGGGAGTCGAACCCACGACTTCACAACCAGACTGGTAGCACAGACAAGTGCCTCTAACCATTAGGCTACGGGGAACTCTTGTAAATCAACCTGTGAGACTGAGTGACCAGGACTGGCTTTTGAGGCCGCGTTATCCGTATAATATAACTTGCTGTTCAATTTCAACCTGCATAATCATTTTATTTTAGTGCTGTCAAAGAAAAGTAAATCTGATGTTTATGGAAATTGACAATTTGTCTTAGGAAAGGTGTATGCCAAAATAAAAGAAATGTGCTTCAGCCTTTTGACACAGAGATTCCACAAAGATGATCGAATAAGCGGATGAGTCAATCATGCACTCATACATTTTTAATCCTCAGACAGAAGACACATGCTGTGATTTTTAAGATCCTGCTCAAGGCTAAGGTGTATTTTGCTTGTAAATCATAATCTAATTATAGGCATCAAGATTATTATAGCCACTAACATTACACCCTTGAAAACATGCATGTGAGGGAACGGGGAAAAGAAAGAGGGTTTTGTAATGGCCTGTAGTTAGATTTTGCAAAAACATCACTTCAATTTCTGTGGCTGTAATGTTAACATCAAACCCGTCTGAGGACATTGTGGAGAGTGTAGAAAACAGCTTGCAAGTTTTCATAACTGGACAATCAGTAGTTTGGTCGGAGTAGCGTGGGGGTCCATGAATTAATAGTATTATTCTTTTATTCATTCATGTCATGTGCTATAGAGATGTATTTTTTTTCTGAAAAAAGTTTTCACCAAGAAAGAAAGATATGCTACTTTTAATGTTAGATGTACGTTTTAAAAGTTATTTATGACTAGGTGAGTTCGGAATGACTGAATGGGAATTACTTCTTACCACAATTTGCTATACCGATAGATCCTGGTGGTTTGACTCTCAGTAGGGAAACCACACGCAAACCACAAGACATCCAAAGTGTGACCTTTAATGCAAGACGAAGGACAAGTTCACTTGATTTAACAGCAGGGATTTCCAAGTGAAAGAGCAAGTGGTTGCTTGAAGACGATATAGGCATTATGGCCCTGCTACTGCAACAAGAGTGGCTGGTCTGACCTTAATGGCTCTAGTCTGGCAATTTGTTGCTGCAGGCTTAGAAGCAGACTTTTCAAGTGCACGGTGTTGCCAAGAAAAAGAAGACCAAATCGCCTTTGAATTACTCTTCTAATCTTGTTAATCCTGTTGTTGAGCTTTTATTTAAGCCCCACCTGGGAGGTCGCTCAAGCATTGAGTGCTGTTCGAGTCTGGTATGATTTTATAAAAAAGCATTTCTGCCACATCTTTACTTCACTACATGCGAGGTTCCATAGTAATGGGAAAAGAGATGAAAGTTTTGCTATGTGAGTTATGAGAGTGACGATGTGTCATCATCAGTCACTCTTGTTTGATGGGTCATGATTCCTGAGTCATGATCTAGAGTAGGTCTTATTTCTATGTGTCATGACTGATTTTAGTGTAAGAATCAATACCAACATCTTGCACGTGCTGTTTGTGTGTCACAATAAGTTGTTTAAGTGTAGTTCAAGTTAGATTGATAAAGTGCTATTGAAACGAATGGCATGATCATGACACACTCATGTGTCACTGAAAGAGTAAGAAAGATTGAATAAGCAGATGAGAGATGCACTTTCCTTATAACTGAAGAAAATATGACTGCAATTGTTGTGTCGGCTTTATGCCCCAGTTAGTTATAGCTGTGCCAATGGGCATTGTCTGACACCATCTGTGACAAAGAGATGATTTCAAAGGAAGTTGTAACATCAAAAAGTTAAATAAAAAAAAACTTTATTGCCAATGAATGCTGAACTGAACAAAGCCTGCCACAATTCAAAGTGACTTATCTAGGTTATTGCTGAATATTGAAGAGCTGAATGTTTTTCTGTATAATGTACAAGGCCACTGGTTCTGAAGAGCCAATTTACATTATAATTTTAACCTTTTTTAGACATCACTTATACCATTGGAAAATCTGGTATCTAACTGACAATTTTGCATGTTAGCGCCTGGCTAGGGATTAACTCTGTTTACAACTGCAAACAATCAGATACCTGTTTATTTAGCAAAAATTATAAGTTAAAATGTATAACAGAAAAAGCGTCGGGATCTAACTGACAAAAATGCATGTTAGAACCCTCCAAATCGGTGTCTAACTAATACAGAATACTCAAACTTTCACAAATGCACTTGAGATTACTATAATAACAGCAATTTTATGCTGAACCACCAAGAGGTACATGTGGATGTGACGTGTTAGACTGACTCAGCAGTGTACATATTCAAAGTGGTTACTGCTTGTAAACTTGATATATGCAAAAAATGAATGTTGCTTCACACAGATTTTCATACTCTGTGAGTCATAAAAGCCAATGAAGTGTCATCTTCTCTACATTCAGTGTGGAAAGCGTAGAGGCTGCTTGATTAGTCGTGATGAAAAGAAGGCCATTTGATTTGTCATAACTGATTTTAGAGTAAAAGTCAGATGCATAATCCTTTTGTTTGCCTGTCACCAACAGGCAGGATTATTCTCCTTGAATCAAATTAACATTGAAAGTATTGGTTATGATCATGACAAATATGATGATTCATGCAGTGCTATTTTCACAGTGCAACAGTCCACTCTGTTTGCATATCGAGTTTACAGACTATAGAATTAGCATAGCCACTGCAAAGTAGGGTGTAAGTGACAATTTATTGTAATTCATAACATTGACATTGACTCACATATATTGAAGCAAAACTATCCGTGAATAAAAGAGTGTTATTTTTGTTTCGCTTCACGAATTCTTCCTATTTGTCATACACAGTGAATGCGCGGGAACAGGACCCACAAATGTACAATATACGTGTGTAGTCTCCAGGCAATGGTTACAACTGCAAAAACTAAAAAAAGGTTGTTCATTTATTTTCAACAGTCTGTTACTTGCATTTGTGAAAGAATTTACCACTTTGCAACTCAGTGAACACAGATGTGGATCAGATGATTTGAAATGTGCCACTTTCGTATTGTGTTATATAGTTGAAAGACAACATATTTGTTGAATTCCATAAAATTCGGCCATGTATAGTATTGGCAATACTAATATCACCAATGTTAACGAGTGCCAGATGAGCAGGTGAGTCTTTTATTCTAATAAATGATACCTCTGATGTTAGTGCTAAATAAGAACATGTAACTAAACTAAACTCATTGTTGACATTTGTTGGATCAAAATACATAAATATTGGTTTTAGGGAGCACAAGCCAGATTTTTAACAATGATATACTTGCAGTTATGTCTGTAGTATCAATATCAATTTAGTGACCCAGATTTTTAAACCAATACTTGAAGACTTTTGTGCTTATCTAGTTTGATTGAGTAACTTTCGCTGCATAGGTAATTTATAATATTGATAAGTATATAATGAAAGAGGAAGGTAAATGGATATGACAGACATGCATCAATGCATATACATTGTGTTTGCATTATTCATTGCCAGACCAGAACTACCTTTTTGGACTTCATGAGATATCTCTCAAATATTGGACTAATGAATGTACCTCATGAAAATATTTTAATTTTAAACTTGGAAGGTCATTTCAATCCAGAATGTCTTCCTGTTCATCTATTTGGAAAGGGTTAAAAATTGCTAATATTATAGGTTCTGATATGGTCACCAAACTGACCCTTCTAATGCAGAATGGAAGATTTTCATTTTGCCAAATTGGCATAAAAGAGGCACTTTTATATCTATTTTCTTCTATGCTTAGAACTTGTGAAATTATTCAGCTCCACCACCCATGCAGCCTAGTATGCCACCTGCAGGGAATTTCTGAAAGAACAACTTAATGTAAGTCTTAAGATTAAAATTATAAGCTTGCTGCCTGATGGCATTTGTTGAAAGTAAATCGTATTGGTAATTGGAGTATTATCCGTCATAAAATAATGGGTTTTTTTCGGTGACCGAGGAAAATTCGATATACATAATTTATTCCAAAATATCAGTTTCAATTGCCCTGCTTGAGGGTTGAAACTGCATTGTATAAGGAAAATAAATCATAAGATAATTTTTTTTGTTCTCCTTCATGCATGGATAAAAAAGGTATTTCAACTATTAGTGTGTATTGTGTGAAGTAATTTGGACAACAACTGTAAAAGGTATGGGAGGAGTGTTGACCCCTGTAAGACTCTGTTGCCGACTGTCCTTGTCCTATCAATAATTCACACAGAGGGCTTTGTGGCACTCTGTTGTCTCCTCAGAACATCTGATGGAATGACACTTCAAACATTCCTGCTCTTTCTTTTAGTTTGTGATTGAATGCTTTTTCTTGGCCCCAAACCATACTGCACTCTAAGAAGTAAGGGAGAGCGGGGCTCAGTGAGATACTTTTCAAGTGTTCCAAAATTTTGGCATTTATCAGCCAGTCCATTGTTCCTGCTAAATTGCTCTATCAATAATTGCAACAAAAATACTATACTCTAATAAAAGAAGCTGGCTAGGTGATTTTTTAGGCCTTTTTCTCAGCATGTTTGGAAAAATCATCACACAGGAACACGATCGAACGACTTATTTAACCTGCCGCACCTGCTCCATACCAATTACAATTCTTCTTTGATGCTTCCTTAGTGAGCTATTCATTACATTTAGGGTGTTTCTAGTGTACTTTGTGATGTCTCACGGTGCCATGCCTCAAACTGTCTCACTGTGCCCCTCAGAGCTTTCTTTATAAGATGTAGGAATCCTGTGGACTGTGCCTGCATTGTGGATCATCATCTCACTGAACTAAGACATATAACCAAGGTTTGAATCCCTGGAAATAGATTTGTGTTTTCCCGTTTTTGTTGGGAATCATAACAAGAAGTTATTTGGTCAAATTATTTACTTTTGCAAGCTAAAAACCAAACTTTTGAAATTCCCACTCACCGTATGTGCAAGCATTCTAAATTTTTGTACACAGTACCATTTAGACACTGTTGGCTTTGTGTCACTGTACCTGCCATCTCATTGTGCTCTCCCTACAGCTCATACAAAAATCCTGATTGGGCATTGGGCTAGTCTTCCATATAATTCCATATCATTCAATTCGGGTTTTTGGAAATACCGTATAGTGCTGTTTGTCATTATGAATGATGTCAGTTTTTGGGGAAAAAACAAGCTTCAATGCAAAAACACCATTTGGTTTTTGAAAAACCTACTTGGTCCTGAAACTTTTTAGGGTGCTTAGACAAATGGATGGACTGACATAGTGAAACAATGAGATCTCGAACTGCATATGCATGTTTACATTGTTAGTGAAGCAAATTGAGAACAAAAGCAAGAAGTCAGAAAGGCGATAAGTGCAATGAAATTACCAAAGAATGCACAAAGTTATGGTTGGCGAAACCTGTCCATGCTCTGACAAAGCCAGGACAAACTGGGAAATAGGATTCCGGATCCATCTCCTGTTTGTCTAAACCTATTGTGATGTCACAATGCTATGGCCAATGCAATGGCCACAGATAATATCATATCACATAATATGGGCGTTGGTAATAATGATTATCAGTCAGACATTCTGTCCAATAAGAAGATTGCCAAATTTGCAGAAATTGTATCATTTCCTGTTGTCAGAATAGCTATTATTAATATGCAAACAACAATATATGTCCAATGAGTACAAGAACTATCAACCTGAGATAGCTTTTAACATATAAGCCTACATTTATAATAGCCTGACCGAAGACAAAACCTATTTCTTAGTATGTATAGAAGGTGCAATCCAAGCAAATGATATGTGGTCATGAAAATAAAATAAATTTGAATCAGGCTGTAATTCAAGACATGCATGTGGCCATGAAAATAAAATGAATCTGAATTTGGCTGTACTTCAGGTATTTGTCTGTTTCTGCCCTTGTTTTATTTTGGTTGTTGGATGTTGGAGAAGGTGGGCTCAATTGCCACTTTGCGTGTGCGCCGATGACATGTTGAACGGATCTTGACATCCAAAGCTTCGCAGCCCATCCTCTGCCTTTGTTTTCTTTTCTATATTTGGCAAATCTCATTACTTTCACAAACAGGTGAAGAAAAAGGAATAAGGGAGGGGCCTGCCATATTGTGTCACCTGTGAGCGCAAATAGTTCAACGGATAATAATTAATGTCACATATTGGGAACTGTAGTCATGCTCACCACGTCAAAACTGGCTGTATTGGAACATACTCTTCAGGTTGTTTACCACGCACCATTAAAAGCCTCTGACAATTATCCTACATTTTATGTGATCTTGCACATATTATTCGCGCAGCGAAACGGCCGAAGGCCGTTTCGCGAAGCGAAACTTAGCACAAGAAAGGTTTCAAAGATCTGTGCAGTGATGGTCTCAACATCTATGGTCGACAGCAGGAAATTAGGTCAAGTGGGACCAGCTTCTTATCAATGATTTAGTTTCAAATTTAACAAAACATGACATATTCATATTCAAAAGTGTCTTAAAAATTCAATTTTCTCCATTAATATTCCCTGTATCTATTATTTTTATGGAATAGTTAATTATAAGCTTTGACAAGCTAAATTAAATTATTAACATGTGATTCATTTCATTTCAAAACAGACAACAAGAAAACATTAAGGTTACATAATCTTTGTCAACTGATGATTATGTAACAGTGAGCAATTAATCTACATGCAGATCATGTTATTGTTTTTGTTATCACTATTATGTAATATCAACAATCTAGCATAGACTTAAATTTGGCAGCTTTCAGTGTTGTCTTCCTTTTTAGTAAGTTTTTTTCTATTTAGCTGATTAACTATCAATTCTATT
Organism: Platynereis dumerilii; assembly: GCA_026936325.1. Classification (NCBI taxonomy): domain Eukaryota; kingdom Metazoa; phylum Annelida; class Polychaeta; order Phyllodocida; family Nereididae; genus Platynereis; species Platynereis dumerilii. The sequence continues at coordinate 75,881,253 of JAPTHN010000002.1, read as the reverse complement.
TATTCTTAATCCTATTTATTTGCTATCCTATCTATCTATCTATCTATCTATCTATCTATCTATCTATCTATCTATCTATCTATCTATCTATCTATCTATCTATCTATCTATATATTGTATTTTTGATCTATTTTATCTTTCTAATAGTTTCTAGTCTAAATTTCTCTCTATTTTTCTATATATCCGTCTTTCAATTTTTTTGAAACAGTAACATAACTGCCTTTTGAATATGAAATAAATTTAATGAAAGTCATGGTAAAACCATAAGTCCTAAAAAAATAAAAAAAACTTTTCTAGAGCTGCGCGAATTTCATGGCTGTGCCATTTACATATTAGTTTTTGTACATTAGTTACAGGTTAACTTTCCTGATAGAAGGGCCAAATTTTGATCAATTATTCTGATTCGATATCAACAGGAGTACAGGACCTTAGCTATAATCTCACTATAGCATGCTCCATGTCTCTGGCCAGACTTCCACGTCACTTAGTCACGGCACTCCAAAATATAAGGGCTTGTCAATTCCATGTCATATACTGACAACTATTAGTTAGCAATTTGCTTGGAAGCAGGTAGGTGCAAGCAGAATTTGTGAATCTGACTTGATGAGTTTTCGTAGAATATTTTCAGAATTAATCCTATGGTTCAACGATTTCAGTCTGAGATAATTTTGGTCGCGATACGTTTGCTCCGGATTTTATATCCTAAGGTTTTCTTCCATTTAGACCTATTACGGATCCACTTTTAAATCGCATTCAATTGAAGTATGTTTTTCATGCCATATATTTTTTGCATAAAATTAATATTGAGCTTTTAATGGTTCAGAAGTGTTTAACCACATGCAGTGCATTGTATTTCATGTATGATTTGCCCATTGTTGTTAAAATTGCCCTGCAAATACAGAAATGCATGTGTCATTTTGCATCAAGGCATGTAAACTTTCGGACAGAACTGTAGGAGCAAGGATTAGGAGAAGTTTGGACGGCAGCAATGAATTCATCAGCAGGGCTGCACGACTTGATTCATAGATAAAATCACTCTTCTTTTTCATATGACTTGCCACTGCCATAATTTACAAGCCCACTGGGATCTGCGCAGCAATCCCAACTGATTTGTTGGTTCAGAGCAGATCCAAAAATCGTGCGGGGACACCACTGACTGCAAATGGCTGTTACCCTTTGGCTGCTGCAGAATTTCGGTCATCGCAACTGATTCACTTGAATATCGGTGGCAAAGATAATTTGATCAGTACTGACAAACATGGTAAAAGTGTCTTTATTCAGAAAATTGTGTTTCAGGCAGTGTTTTATCAGCATCAGCTAATTTATGTTTAATGTGGTGAAATGCTGGATTACAGGAATAAAAAGAAACAATTCTTATATGTGTTGCCATATTTCTTTAAAGGGATTGTGTGCAATAATTATTAAAAGGTGTAGGAGGAGTGTTGACCCCTGTTAGACTCGGTTGCCGGCTGTCGTTGTCATATAAATAATTCATACGCTGGGCGCTGTGCTTGTGGTACTCATTGTTCTTGTGGGTTCCTCTTTTTGCAGAGTGATGTCATGATTTTTGTTCTTCAAAAACAGGACTAGATATAAATTGAAAACCAAGTTATTTGGTATATTTATGGAATAGCCTCCAGCCCAAGTCACACACCAAGAGTGCATCTCATCTCATTAACACCATTAAGTGACATTATTGTGTCTAAGATGATGGACATTTTGTGTAAAACTGATCTTATTGTAACTTACTGCTCGCACTGATCCCCAACATTAGACTGGTATCATATCTGTTTTGAAGGCTTACAGCAATGAGTTCATCGGCAGAGTTGGCAGACTTGATTTATTCGTCAAAGCAATTTTCTTGTTATACATTCTGCCACTGCCACCGTTTACGAGCCCACTGGGATCTGTGCAGTAATCCAAACCAATTTGTTGCTTCAGTGGAGATCCCAAAATCATGAGATAGAACCATATTTAACCAGAAAGTAGTGTTTGCAGGTAGGCCTAATATCTTATCATTGGGTATAGGTAATGTGTTGGAACACTACACTGGTACTATTCACAGATAACTCAGATATCTACCCTTGAGACCGGCCAGTTAGCATTATATAACATTCAATCAGGTAGTCCGCCAGTATTTGAAATTAAAATTTCCAGTGATATATGTGCAGCTGTGTCTAGAAAAAAGAAGTATAAACCATATATGTGAAGGAAAAAAAAGAAAGGATTTTTGCTCTCGTTTTTAGCAGAAGCAGTGGTGTCTGCATAAGACCTTTTTGTATGGTCTATTGTTACATGTTTCTATTGTCTTGAAAGTATGCCCATGCTGTGTACCATGTATCATTTGTTTGTTGTTAAACTGCAAGGAGAGGGAATTAGCATCAGGGAGGATACTCAAGATGGATCATAAGATTTCAAGCTTCCAAAAAGGGAACGCCTAAGCCTGGTCTTCTCATTATAGAAACACTGAAGTAGACAAGCTGAGATTCTGTAAATCCTACTCAAGGTTTAGTTACTACGTTGTTAAATCAAATTGATTTGGTTGGCAAAATCGTATTGCCATCAAAGATGGCATTCTTGTTCTGACAGAGGATTTTTCAATCTGCACAAAGAGACACATAAATGATTATGGTGAGAAAAACATGTCACAATAACAATATCATGTGCATGGTTTTTAAACTAGCTCAAAGTATTTCAAATATTTCTCATCACCATTGAATGAATAAAGTAGGTGAAGAACTGATAGAATCCTGTTCTAATGGCAATTCCCTTCATCCAATGCAATTCTGTGGCTTGGTTTTGTGTAGAAAAAAAACAAACCCATAAAAAACATAGCCGCCAGCTACAAGTCTTCAAAGGAATGACCTTTAATGCAAGACGGAGGACAAGTTCACTTGATTTAACAGCAGAGATTTCCAAGTGAAAGAGCAAGTGGTTGCTTGAAGACTGTGTGGCCCTGCTACTGCAATGAGAGTGGCTGGTCTGACCTTAATGGTTCTAGTCTGGCAATTTGTTGCTGCAGGCTTAGAAGCAGACTTTTCAAGTGTATAGTGTTGCAAACAAAAAGAAGAACAAATAACCTTGTACTTGCTTCTGTAATTTTGTTAATTTTGTTGTTGCACTTTACTTTGAGGTCAAGTTCCTATACTCATTCCTGAAAATATTTCTGTAATGTTGCAAGGGTCTATGTGATGTCATATAGGAATATCATGCTGATAATTCATAACTTTATTTGAATTGTTAATAGAAGAATCAAACAGGCTGACTCTTTTTTTTAACAACTTTTTAAAACTTGGTCCTGATTTAATTCACTTATTATAATAAATCTTAGAAATGGTATTCACTACTCAGTGTATCTCCTGAGTCCTGGTCATCTCTTGATGGTAAAGTATGAAATATAAGTTCCATGTTCACTGCCCAATGAGCTTTTTGTGTAACTCTTAATTTAAAGTTTTAGAACCATTTGCCTGTGGAACAAAATCATATTTTAGTAGAGATCATGAATCATATTTTAGCAGAATATGTTGAACATGTTGCTTTACAATTTGGTGAGAAAGCTAAAACAAGTTTTGCCCTAAAGGCACCACCAATGCAACTCTGGGGACCTTTTCAGTTGATTTAAGGACTTATGTGGGTGTATCTTCATCCACAATATGCAGAGGGTCACAGAGAAGACATCTGACATTCAAGCCATATGTCCCATATGTGTGTGCATCTCACATATACTTGTATTTGTAGTGTTTATGTGTCTTACAGATGCACCTCATTGAAGGCAACAACAATTTGGTGGATGATGTTATGAGGTTTGATGTTATGAGCATTTAAAAAAAATGCTGGTACTATTGTTTTGGATAATCTCTTTTTATCAAATTGTGGTTCTTGACACCATTAGCAAAATTAAGACAGCAACTTGTTACACTTGTAGAAGCAGTGGCAGGATTTGTTGAAGTTTATGATTTCACATTTTGGATGGTGGTATGCCACTTTCACTGATAGGTCTTTTACAAAGCTTTGTCGAGTCAAAACAAATGTACTGTTTATGTAAATTTCCTTATGCATGACCACGTTCTGTTATGCTACATCAGGATTGGCTGCATTCAATTTCCAATTAATTTCCTGAAGGTATATCTGTGAATTTTGTTTGTTCCAGGCTGCCTGTGATAAACTGAAAATGTCTTTATCTGTTTGAAGGTATCTATGGGAGTCTGGTTCAAATTGACCTCAATTGTTGCTTCCTGTGCACCTGCACACGCACAATGACTAGTGACATACAAAATTGTCTTCATTTTCCAGAATGGATGAAAAGTTAAGAAGAATATAACAAGTATATTTTTTGGCCAACTCCATTTCCACATCTGGGTTGTAACTCCACCATACAGCTGTGGGCTTGTACTGAGATTTTGAAATGAACTATCATACTATGCTTCTGTGGAACCATATTTCATTGGGGACATTGTGTGAAGTAGACAGGGAAAGGGACGTGAGGAGTGTTGACCTCTAAGACTCTGCTGCTGGTTTTCCTTGTAATATCAATAATTCATACGCTGGGCTTTGTGGTTGTCCATTGCTCTGTGGAACATGCAAAAAAATGATATTCAGTTCTTATCCTTGTTAGGTGATTTTAAAAAGGTCTTTATTTTGGCAAAACTGGATTGGATAGATATATTGTAGAACCTGATGGAGAGAGGTGATATGAAGACAGAGATAGATAAGTTCAGCGATAATGCAGAAAGTTAAGTCACACAGAAAGCATGCAGTCTGACAGACATAACACACAGGGCAGAAAAATGACAAAGAGAACTGTATGCATGAGATATGGAGGTCAGTCACAGCTGGGACAAAGCAGCACATCCGGATCCATCTCCTGTTTCGCTGAATCTATTATAGCCAAATATGTAGTTCTGTCACAATGTAGTAACCATAGCTTATAACCTCACCTTATGAGAAATACTAATTATAGTCAGTCATGTTTCTGCCACATGAGAAGATTGCCTAACTGGCGGCAAATTATATGATTTCCTCTCGTCAGAATGGTTAATGTACCATACATGTTATGACAGGTGACCATAATATGTCACCAGTACACGGTCAGCATTCATGCAATACCTCATTTGCATGAAGTTGCATGGTGCAATGTAATGTGGGAGAGACAACTATATATTATATATAATTATATATACGCAATACCTCATTTGAAGTAGTCTACAGACTAAGGTTGGCTCCAATATAATTATCATTTGACCTTGGTTTAATTCCTGGCCTGGTTAATCTCAGATGGAAGTTTCATTCTGAGCCTAGGATGCACCTCTACTCATTACCATGGTCCCCTCCTATCTTAATAAGAATAAAAATACAGGACATAAAGTCCTATGGCTGACCACAAAGTGATTTTATTGTGTCAAAAGATGATGGAAACATTTTTTGAATTTTTTCTTGTTGTAACTTACTGGTAGCACTGATCTCCCATATAAGACTTGGTGTCAAATATATTTTGAAGGCTTATAGCAATGAATTCATTGGCAGAGCCGATGGGCTTGATTTATGGATCAAAGCACTTTTCTTGTCATATATAATGCCACTGTCATTGTTTACAAGCCAACTGGGATCTGTGCAATAATCCAAACCGATTTGTTGAATCAGTGCACTGCAGATACCAAAATCATGCTGGAATAAAAATGGCTGCTAACAGATGTTATCCACTGGCTGCTACACAATTTTGGTAAATTATGCTACCAATGCACTTCAATATGGGTGATGAAGTAAAGGAATTTTGTTCCAGCCACTGCTCAGTTCATGCGATACGGTCTTGTGGCTTGGTTTTATGTATAAAAAAAACTGTAAAGAATCACAAGGGGCCCCAATTTATCCAGATATTGACCTTTAATGCGAGACAAAGGACAAGTTCACTTGATTTCTGCAAGTGGTTGCTTGAAGACGATATGGCCCTGCTTCTGCAATGAGAGTGGCTGGTCTGACCTTATTGGTTCTAGTTTGTCAATTTGTTGTTCAGGCTCAGAAGCAGACTTTTCGAGAGTATACATACAGTGTTGCAAACAAAAAGACGACTCCGATAATCTTGTTAATCTTGTTGCTACACTTTGCTTTGTTGCCAAGCATTTACTCTGCTGCTACCAAAGATTTGTATGTAACTTCTACTTGCAGGGTGTTTTCGATACAGATTCAGAATCAGATTGTTTACGCCAAGCATTTTGTGTAACTGTTAATTCAAATTTTAAGACCCTTTTCCCTGTGGAACATAAACCAAATTTTAGTAGGGGTCATGCTATGGCTATAGAGTCTGTCGAACATGTTTGTTTTACAATTTCGTGAGAAAGCTAAAAGCAAGTTTTGCCCTTAAGACACCACTGGTGTAACACTGGGGACCTTTTCAGTTGATTTAAGGACTCTTGTGGGTGCATCTTCATCTGCGATATTCAGAGGGTCACAGAGAAGACATCCGGTATTCAAGCCAAATATGTTTCCAATGTGTTCCACTCATAAAATTTGTCGTAAATGGCTGATGGGGCGTAAGACACAAACTCACTCACTCGCGTTTTGATTTACTGGACATTTTCAATGTTTTGTTCCAAAAAGCTTGTGTAATTGATGCAGTTTGATAAAGTTGCTTTTGTGCTAGTTTATGTTAAAACATTCACCAGTTAAAGTCAAGTGTATAAGATTATTTTGGATGATTTATTATGCACTGTAAAACCAGCTGCATCCTGTTAACAGCAGCTACCGTATTTGTTTTTATGGCATGTTATCATTGTTTAACGGTAGCTGCCTTAAAAGTAACAGGAGTTCTGCACAAAATGAGCAAATAGAAAATTGACGGTTGAAGATGCACTGAAATTTGTTTTCACTTTCACTAATAGGTATGTTACCAAGCTTCTCCAAGTAAAAAAAAAGGCTGTTTATGTAAATTTCCTTATGCATGGCCACATTCTGTTCTGTTGCATTAGGCGAGTGACTGCATTCCATTTCCAATTAATTTCCTGATGTTGTATCTTGGCTTTGTCTATTTCCAGGCTGGCTGTGAAAGGCTGCATTTTAAAAATTTTGATCTCTGTTGTATATAGATTATGTATTACTAATCGTGGAAATTGTTTCTTTCCTTACACCTACAATGAGAGTTAACTTCATTCTCCAAAAATTGAATAAAAAGTAAATGCTGTCCATGTGAAAATAAGACACATCCTTTTTGTTATTTCTACATTTGCATGTTGCCACTACATATGTAGCTGCAGAGTTGCCTTTGAGAGATGGGAAAGAAAAAGATGCTTCAGTGTTGCCAGATTTCATTGAGGATATTGTGTGGAGTAGACAGTGAAAGGTATGGGAGGAGCATTGACCCCTGTAAGACTCTGTTGCTGGTGGTCCTTTTAATATCAATAATTCATACACTTGGTTTTGTGGTACACTGTTGCTATGTTGAACATGTGATAGATCCATGTGTTAATTCCTTCTTTTATTGGGTGATTACACCAGCGCAACACAAGTCAGTCAGGCAGAAAAATGACAAAGTGAACTCCATGTATGAGAGATGGAGGTCAGTCACAGCTGTGACAAAGCCAGCACAAAATGGGAAATAGGATTCCGGATCAATTACTGGTTGGCTGAATCTGTTGTGGCCTAATCTTTGGTGATGACTGTGATATCACAATGTAGTAGCCATAGCTAATAACCTCACATTATGATCAATGCTAATCTAAGTTAGTCAAGCTTCCTGCCATAGAAGAAGATTGCTTAACTTGCTACAAATTGTATTCTTTTCCTCTTGCCAAAAGGGTTCATGTACTCAGCATGTTCTATGTCACCAATTATTTGCAATAGTCTGTATGAAACAATACGATAGATCTCCACATCAATGTTCTGTTTCACTCATTTTTTGTCATCTTTATTTGGTAGAGATGTCTCCTCTTGGTTTGATAAACTTAGTTCAGGTGTTTATGTCACTCTGCCAGTGTCTGCCCATGTTTTACTTTTGGCTGTCGGATGTTTCAGAGGCTGGGCCTTAATTGCCACTTTGCGTGTTCATCAACGGCATGTTGGCACAATTCGTGACATTCACCGCCTCCCCTTTCGTCCTCTTGTTTTGTTTTATTATCAGCCCCATCTCTTGTTACTCTCACAATCTGGAAGAATAAATACGAATAAAGGAGGAATCAACTAATTAGTGTCAATATGGTTTTTGTTTGGTAATGTGGCACCATAATTCTGTGACAGGCAACTAATAGCAAAACTTTCAAACCAAGTTCATCAAGTGTTAATCATTGATCTTGTAGAATAGAACATTCACATTCACAAGGCACTTGCAAGACACTATGGACAGTTACTATATTGTGAATTAAGAATTGAGTGTTATTTAATTTATTATGACATTGTATTCTCGTTGAAAATTTAAATTGACCATGAAGTATACTCATTGTATATTCAGCATCGTCAAATTCAAACTGCCCCAGGAGATGTGTCAAAGGTTTTATGATGGATCACCTGATTTGTTTCCTTAGGCTGGTCCTGGAATTCGATGTCATATCTTTTTGACAGAAGTGCCACACAGTGATGAATGGTCCTGATTCTGTATCCAGAGTATCGAAGTGTGTAATCTGATGGTCACTTGCACACTTCATGTCTTTGCCAGTCTTCCACTTCACTTATCATTGACTCAAGGAATATACGTAAGTCCTGAATTTGTCAGTTCTGTATAAGAGATCCCTTTTTATGGTAAAGCATAAATGTTGCATGGCAACTGATACCCGACTTAAAGATCTTGACAAAATCCAAACTGTTCATCACTTTTTAAAGATTAGGTCTGCACTACATTTCTCCTATAAATATCTACAGGCTGAAAACATAGTCATGACTGGTCACTATTCACACCATATAACCAATAAAGAGTTGAATTTTGGCATTTAGAAGATACTGCTTCATAGCATAGCAGAACTAGGGGAGACCGGGGTAAGTTGTGCCATTTTTTGCGTCAGGCTGATTTTTTGAAAAACCAAAGCTTAATCATGTAATCTGAAAATCAGACATCAAAATAAAATACGTTGGCCAGAATCGACCAATGTTTCAGGGCAATCCGACCATTGGGAAGGTCATGGTAGGCATTTGAAAAAAGTAGGTCAAGTGGCACAACTTGCCCAGGTGCCGGGGTAAGTTGTGCCGCTTGACGGGGTAAGTTGTTCCGCTTAATTTATTCCAAAAAAACCTTGTATTTCATCCGTTTCTTCAGATAGATCATTTGTATCATGTTTTTAACTTATGACTGACATGTTACATGAAACTAATCAAACATTTATGAGCCATTTTATGCAAAAATTTAAATGCTGAAAAAACTAGAATTATTTATTGTTTAGAGGGTGGTATAACACTTTTAACACATGTTCCTTTCATTGTAAGTTATTTCACAACATGTTTAGGCCTTGTGTAAAATGAAGACAAAAAAATGATGAATAAAAAATTAATTCCTATGTCATACCATTGGCACAACTCACCCCAATCAAAATGGCACAACTTACCCCAAATTGATTTTCTGGATGAAACTGGTTGTCAAAAATAAACAAACAATGTGAGATGAAATCTAACAACACAAATGTCTAGATATACCTCCTAACTCCATCCTGCCAGAGGGACATCATCGTATTACAAATACCAAATGACTGAGAAACAAGAATGTCAGTCCTCGTCACTACTAGTTTTCAGCAATGAAATTGAATTTATGAGTGTAGCTTTTCATAGAATTATATTTGGCAGTTTTTTTCTTGGTGCCTAATGATGTTGACCAAGTAGGTATATATGGGTAGCATTGCCTTTCTTGCCCAGTTCTTCATTTCACCCCAACAGTGGGCGGCACAACTTACCCCGCGGCACAACTTACCCCGGTCTCCCCTATGTAAAAATTTAGATGGATCTGGCTCTATTGTAATTTACTGCCGGCACTGATCCCTATATTAGACTGGCATCATATCCACTATCACGGCTGACAGGCTCAAATTCATCATCATAGCTGCAAAACCTGATTTATGTATGGAAACACTCATTCTGTCATAAGTTTTCCACTGCCGCCGTTTACAAGCCCACAGGGATTTGGGCAGTAATCCAAACCGATTTGTTGGTTCAGTGGATTCCAAAATCATGCTGGGATACCAGTGACTGCAACTTGTTACACTTGTAGAAGCAGTGGCAGGATTTGTTGAAGTTTATGATTTCACATTTTTGATGGTGGTATGCCACTTTCACTAAGAGGTCTTTTACAAAGCTTTGTCGAGTCAAAACAAATGTACTGTTTATGTAAATTTCCTTATGCATGACCACGTTCTGTTATGCTACATCAGGATTGGCTGCATTCAATTTCCAATTAATTTCCTGAAGGTATATCTGTGAATTTTGTTTGTTCCAGGCTGCCTGTGATAACTGAAAATGTCTTTATCTGTTGGAAGTTATATATGGGAGTCAGTGACATACAAAATCGTCTTCATTTTCCAGATTGGATGAAAAGTTAAATGTGCACCAAAGAATATAACAAGTATATTTTTTGGCCAACTCCATTTCCACATCTGGGTTGTAACTCCACCATACAGCTGTGGGCTTGTACTGAGATTTTGAAATGAACTATCATACTATGCTTCTGTGGAACCATATTTCATTGGGGACATTGTGTGAAGTAGACAGGGAAAGGGACGTGAGGAGTGTTGACCTCTGTAAGACTCTGTTGCTGGTTTTCCTTGTAATATCAATAATTCATACGCTGGGCTTTGTGGTTGTCCATTGCTCTGTGGAACATGCAAAAAAATGATATTCAGTTCTTATCCTTGTTAGGTGATTTTAAAAAGGTCTTTATTTTGGCAAAACTGGATTGGACAGATATATTGTAGAACATGATTGAGAGAGGTGATATGAAGACAGAGATAGATAAGTTCAGCGATAATGCAGAAAGTTAAGTCACACAGAAAGCGTGCAGTCTGACAGACATAACACACAGGGCAGAAAAATGACAAAGAGAACTGTACGCATGAGATATGGAGGTCAGTCACAGCTTGGACAAAGCCAGCACAGGAAGGGAAATAGGATTCCGGATCCATCTCCTGTTTGGCTGAATCTATTATAGCTAAATCTGCAGTTCTGTCACAATGTAGTAACCATAGCTTATAACCTCACCTTATGAGAAATACTAATTATAGTCAGTCGTGTCTCTGCCATATTAGAAGATTTCCTAACTGGCTGCAAATTGTATGATTTCCTCTCGTCAGAATGGTTAATGTACCATACATGTTATGACAGGTGACCATAATATGTCACCAGTACACGGTCAGCATTCATGCAATACCTCATTTGCATGAAGTTGCATGGTGCAATGTAATGTGGGAGAGACAACTATATATTATATATACGCAATACCTCATTTGAAGTAGTCTACAGACTAAGGTTGGCTCCAATATAATTATCATTTGACCTTGGTTTAATTCCTGGCCTGGTTAATCTCAGATGGAAGTTTCATTCTGAGCCTAGGATACACCTCTACTCAATAAAATGATCCCCATCTATCTATATTAATAAGCGTACAAAAATAGGATATAAAGTCCTAAGGCCTACCACACCTGACCACAAAGTGATTTTATTGTGTCAAAAGATGATGGAAACATTTTTTGTGAATTGTCTTATAGTATACTGCGAGCACTGATCCCCCACATTAAACTGGTGTGATATATCTGTTTTGAAGGCTTACAGCAATGAATTCATTGGCAGAGCCGATGGGCTTGATTTATGGATCAAAGCACTTTTCTTGTCATATATAATGCCACTGTCATTGTTTACAAGCCAACTGGGATCTGTGCAATAATCCAAACCGATTTGTTGAATCAGTGCACTGCAGATACCAAAATCATGCTGGAATAAAAATGGCTGCTAACAGATGTTATCCACTGGCTGCTACACAATTTTGGTAAATTATGCTACCAATGCACTTCAATATGGGTGATGAAGTAAAGGAATTTTGTTCCAGCCACTGCTCAGTTCATGCGATACGGTCTTGTGGCTTGGTTTTATGTATAAAAAAAACTGTAAAGAACCACAAGGGGCCCCAATTTATCCAGATATTGACCTTTAATGCGAGACAAAGGACAAGTTCACTTGATTTCTGCAAGTGGTTGCTTGAAGACGATATGGCCCTGCTTCTGCAATGAGAGTGGCTGGTCTGACCTTATTGGTTCTAGTTTGTCAATTTGTTGTTCAGGCTCAGAAGCAGACTTTTCGAGAGTATACATACAGTGTTGCAAACAAAAAGACGACTCCGATACCTTATATATGTATAATCTTGTTAATCTTGTTGCTACACTTTGCTTTGTTGCCAAGCATTTACTCTGCTGCTACCAAAGATTTGTATGTAACTTCTACTTGCAGGGTGTTTTCGATACAGATTCAGAATTAGATTGTTTACGATAAGATATAGGTATTACACACTAAGCATTTTGTGTAACTGTTAATTCAAAATTTGAGACCCTTTTCCCTGTGGAACGTAAGTAGGGGTCATGCTATGGCTATAGAGTCTGTCGAACATGTTTGTTTTACAATTTGGTGAGAAAGCTAAAAGCAAGTTTTGCCCTAAAGACACCACTGGTGCAGCACTGGGGACCTCTTCAGTAGATTTAAGGACTCATGTGGGTGTATCTTCATCCACAATATTCAGAGGGTCACAGAGAAGACATCCGGTATTCAAGCCAAATATGTTTCCAATGTGTTCCACTCATAAAATTTGTCGTAAATGGCTGATGGGGCGTAAGACACAAACTCACTCACTCGCGTTTTGATTTACTGGACATTTTCAATGTTTTGTTCCAAAAAGCTTGTGTAATTGATGCAGTTTGATAAAGTTGCTTTTGTGCTAGTTTATGTTAAAACATTCACCAGTTAAAGTCAAGTGTATAAGATTATTTTGGATGATTTATTATGCACTGTAAAACCAGCTGCATCCTGTTAACAGCAGCTACCGTATTTGTTTTTATGGCATGTTATCATTGTTTAACGGTAGCTGCCTTAAAAGTAACAGAAGTTCGGCACAAAATGAGCAAATAGAAAATTGACGGTTGTAGATGCACTGAAATTTGTTTTCACATTCTGGATACTGATGTGCCACTTTCACTAATAGGTATGTTACCAAGCTTCTCCAAGTAAAAAAAAAGGCTGTTTATGTAAATTTCCTTATGCATGGCCACATTCTGTTCTGTTGCATTAGGCGAGTGACTGCATTCCATTTCCAATTAATTTCCTGATGTTGTATCTTGGCTTTGTCTATTTCCAGGCTGGCTGTGAAAGGCTGCATTTTAAAAATTTTGATCTCTGTTGTATATAGATTATGTATTACTAATAGAGGAAATTATTTGTTTCCTTACACCTGCACAATGTTCACTCTAAAAAATGTCGGGACAAAATTGGTTTTTTAGATTCAAAATGGTTTTTTGAATTGAAATTTGGTTTTTCAAAAAACCATTTTGAATCTAAAAAACCAATTTTGTCTGAAATTTTTTAGAGTGTTGTTTAACTTCATTCTCCTCAATTGAATTAAAAGTAAATGCTGTCCACGTAAAAATAAAGACACATCCCTTTTGTTATTTCTACATTTGCATGTTGTCACTATGTAAACCTGCAGGGTGGCATTTGAGAGAAAGGAAATAAAAAGATGCTTCGGTGTTGCCAGATTTCATTGAGGACATTGTGTGAAGTAGACAGTAAAAGGTATGGGAGGAGCATTGACCCCTGTAAGACTCTGTTGCTGGCGGTCCTTGTAATATCAATAATTCATACATTGGGCTTTGTGGTACATTGTTGCTATACTGCACATGTGATAGATTTATGTGTTAATTCCTTCTTATATTGCATGGGTGATTTTCTGTAAAAAATTTAATTTGGCGAATACACAATTAGATATGTGTAGAAAGTAGTACTAGAAACATGCAGAGAGAGGTGATATGAAGACAAAGATAAGATACAGCCTATACAAGCATTGTGACAGTCATTGCAGGTAGAGAAATTAAGAAGAGAACTCCTTGTCAGAGATATGGAGGTCAGCCATAGCTGTGACAAAGCCAGCAAAAAATGGGAAATAGGATTCTGGATCCATCTCCTGTTTGACTGAATCTGTTGTGGCCAAATCTTTGGTGATAACTGTGATATCAAAATGCAGTAGCCATAGCTAACAGCCTCACATTATAAGCAATGCTAATCATAGTTATTCTTCCTGCCATCAAAGAAGATTGCTTAACTTGCTACAAATTGTATTCTTTTCCTCTTGCCAAAAGGGTTCATGTAGACCTACTCAGCATGTTCTATGTCACCAATTATTTGCAATAGTCTGTATGAAACAATACGATAGATCTCCACATCAATGTTCTGTTTCGCTTATTTTTTGTCATCTTTATTTGGTAGAGATGTCTCCTCTTGGTTTGATAAACTTAGTTCAGGTGTTTATGTCACTCTGCCAGTGTCTGCCCATGTTTTACTTTTGGCTGTCGGATGTTTCAGAGGCTGGGCCTTAATTGCCACTTTGCTGGTTCATCAACGGCATGTTGGCACAATTCGTGACATTCACCGCCTCCCCTTTCGTCCTCTTGTTTTGTTTTATTATCAGCCCCATCTCTTGTTACTCTCACAATCTGGAAGAATAAATACGAATAAAGGAGGAATCAACTAATTAGTTACATGTGGTTTTTATAAGATAATGATGTGCAATAATTCTGTGACAGGCAACTAATAGCAAAACTTTCAAACCAAGTTCATCAAGTGTTAATCATTGATCTTGTAGAATAGAACATTCACATTCACAAGGCACTTGCAAGACACTATGGACAGTTACTATATTGTGAATTAAGAATTGAGTGTTATTTAATTTATTATGACATTGTATTCTCGTTGAAAATTTAAATTGACCATGAAGTATATCATTGTATATTCAGCATCGTCAAATTCAAACTTCCCCATAAGATATGTCAAGGGTATTATGATGGATCGCCTGATTTATTTCCTAAGGCTGGTCCTGGAATTTGATGTCATATCTTTTTGACAGAAGTGCCACACAGTGATGAATGGTCGTGATTCTGTATCCAGAGTATCGAAGTGTGTAATTTGATGGTCACTTGCACAATTCATGTCTTTGCCAGTCTTCCACTTCACTTATCATTGACTCGAGGACTATACATACATACATATGTAAGTCCTGAATTTGTCAGTTCTGTAAGAGATCCTTTTTATGGTAAGGCATAAATGTCCCATGGCAACTGATACCCGACTTAAAGATCTTGACAAAATCCAAACTGTTCATCACTTTTTAAAGATTAGGTCTGCACTACATTTCTCCTATAAATATCTACAGGCTGAAAACATAGTCATGACTGGTCACTATTCACACCATATAACCAATAAAGAGTTGAATTGTGGCATTTAGAAGATACTGCTTGCTTCACAGCATCGCAGAGTTATGTAAAATTTTAGATGGACCTGGCTCTATTGCAATTTACTGCAAGCACTGATCCCTATATTAGACTGGCATCATATCCATTATCAGGGCTGACAGGCTAAAATTCATCAGCAGAGCTGCAAAACCTGATTTATGTTTGGAAACACTCTTCTGTCATATTTTTTTCCACTGCAGCCGTTTACAAGCCCACTGGGATTGGGCAGTAATCCAGACCGATTTGTTGGTTCAGCGCAGATCCCAAAATCATGCTGGGATACCAGTGACTGCAAGTGGATGCTATCCACGCTGACCGCCACTGAGTGTCAGTAACAGCAACAGAATCTCCTGAATTGACCAAAATGTTAGTGCTGTTTCTCTAATGTTTCAGTAGGAGTTCCTGAATACTGCAATGCAGCCAAAAGCCAGTTATAAGTACTGGTAAATTCATGATGCACTGTCACGGGGACAATAGTGATAAAGACAAACAATAACAATTTTGACATAGATCTAGTTTTTACAAATCAATCATTATCAACTCTCAATAATTTCATCCTAAGACCACAAAAAGGCATCTTTGGGTGATTTTTGTGAGGAGAGTCATTACATTCGTTCATATTTGGATTCTGAGATTAAAATGAGAATTTGCATTGGAACACTCGACTGAATAATAATAGGGGGAACGGGGGCACATTGGGACGCTTTTAACGTCTACTAATTTTGCTCAATGCTGAAAGCACTGAAGAACTCAGAAGTTTGCATGAATATCACCCATACTATTGAGCTTAAATGCAAGGCATAATAAACTAGACTGCACCTACCCTTTTGCTGCCAGAGAGTCGTAAAAATGACTGTCCCAATGTGCCCCGGCTGGCATAGCAGGGGCACATTGGGACATCAAAAAAAAAATCATTTTAACACTCCATGTGCAATAGATATCATATATAAGTAGTGTGTAAGACAATATACAGTGCATTAAGCCATTAACACCTTGTAGTGCCAATAGTTCATAACTTTAAACAGTTTTAAACATTTAACATAAACTGTCCTGGGTGCGGACATCTATGTAAGTAACACACTGTGCTTTGCGACAAATTTGTTCACAGAGCATGGTAATCCACTATACCTCTATTCACTGTGGCCTGAATACCTGTTGTGTGCTGTCCCAGGTCATTCAGTTGCCTTGGACACTTAAATTCTGCCATAGTAAGTGTGTCCCAATGTGCCCCGAATTCACTGTCCCAATGAGCCCCGATATGACTTTTACAGCAAAATGCTAATTTCTCGGACACCAGTGAGTGTGTTTATCACGATAGCAATTCATAACTGTTCGTTACGATATATAAAATTCATACAAGCACTGAGAAAGCCTCATTGTTCATGGTTTGTCCACAGAATGGTTCCAATTGAACCCGTCCATATTTACTTTTGTAGTAGGAAAACAAACTTTTGCTCGCCATACTTCTGTATGTGGCTGTAATTTGTCAATAAAATCATGGAAACATCAGGATGTAAAATTACAAGATATGATGGCACTACCATATCATATACCTTGCCAGGATCCAAGAAAACTCCACCGTCCCACAGTGCCCCGCGTCCCAATGTGCCCCCGTTCCCCCTACTCAGAACAATAGGCAATTATAGGCTAACTACCATTTCGTAACAAGATGCATTCTTGGTTCTGAGAACACTAATTTTACCAAATCGCTTTGTGGCAAATTTTCTGCTATGATATAATTTCCACCTATGATACTGTATAGGCTAATTGGTACTTGTTGGAATCCCACAGGTGTGCTTTAGAAGAACACCGAGTTGTTACCATAGTGCCTCAAAATGATTATTGGAGATATAATAGAGAATAGTGTGGTAGGTTGGGCATACTATTTATAGGTTGCTGCTATGCACTGTGCCGGGGGGGCTGCCCTTTAGCTCAACTGGTAAGACAGCTGACTTTTAAGAGGCAAGTGTATAGTAAACAGACACCCAAAATTCTATTGGAACTGTCCTAATCTCCTGGTTGCCTTACAATTCAATAGTTAAGTTTTTTTTAAAGACATCTTGAATATTAGAAAATATGATTAACATATGGAGCTTGTTGCATGTAAGTATGAACGTAAAATTGAAAAGTTTAAATGTACCACAGATGACTCCTACACACACAGGAGCTTAGGGATATTTATTCAATGTTT
Organism: Platynereis dumerilii; assembly: GCA_026936325.1. Taxonomy (NCBI): domain Eukaryota; kingdom Metazoa; phylum Annelida; class Polychaeta; order Phyllodocida; family Nereididae; genus Platynereis; species Platynereis dumerilii. The sequence goes on along the minus strand of JAPTHN010000002.1, from coordinate 75,863,616 downwards.
CAGTGATTCAAGACAACATTAATTGCTTGTTTAGACCGAGATAGCTTGCTTGATTCTTGATAGACCATTGATTCTTGGCAAAGGGGACATCCAGTGGCTGAGGGACTGAGAGGGAGTAATGAAATGGAAAAGTTGATCACTACAGTAAGCTGTGGGGTCTGCGGCATCGATTGCTGTTCCTGCAGATTGACTTGTTTGGCTTAATCTAATGCTGGGCTAGTTTTCATGATGATGCTGAGTTAAGCAGGAGACGATTGCTGTGATTGGTGGTGATCTATTGCTTATAGGCAGTTATGGGCCACTGAGAACTTGCCCTAACAGGCCTTACAAGATGAAGGGCCCAATAACCTTGTGGGTTAGCCCTGGTATGGCAAATTTTGCACGTATCTCCCAGAGGAAACAAGCACAGAACATGTGGTGCCATCTATATCAGTGCTTGGCCTCCACATCAAAGGATTACCTGACCAATCGATATTTCATTCAGTATCAACCAACCAAGAGCTCCCCATAGACTCAGTCTGGCTCACCACGCACAGTCTTCACCACAGGCTGCTCCCCCAGGATCCTGTTGCTGCTTAGAGCTCAGGGAAGACCCAGATAAATAAAATCAGATCGATCCTGCCATTCAGTTTGTTTATCTGCTCTTATCTCCCCCAACTCAGTCCCTGCCCTCCTTCTATCGATCATGGGCTCCCTTAAAAGCCCATGGACCAATGATGTTGCGACATCCTCTGTAGCAATTGGAAATCTCTGATTTCTGGCTAATGGTACATCTTGTAGAATCTCTACTTTCAACTCGAAGTGGGAAGAGTTGTACAATTTAATGCAGATGGGAGGTTTTTGCCTAAAGATGCACTTCTTGGGTAGAGCTGTATGTTTAATCGCAAATTTGTCACTATCGCGAGTATTGCATCATCAAGTTGTGCATTAATTTTATCACAACAAAGTGCAATTGATAAATAATATTAATATCAGTATTTTTATTTATTTTTTTTTACAAAATACCAACTTTATTTTCTTCAACTTTTAATAAAACCAAAATTTGCAATTTTTAGGTAGGTAATTCTAATCTTCGTAGCTTTATTTCATGACTTATCAACATCGCAATATCACAAACAGTTATCGCATATATCGCATCTCAGTCTATTATCATGCAAACCTATTCATGATACGTTTTCTCTTTTATGACACTTCAGAACAGTTTGATATTTCTTGTATCTGCTCTGCCATGTTTGTTTTTGATGCAGCGTATTCATAATTTCATGCAGGTTACATTTGAGGTGACATCCTCCAACATTTGTCTTTGGACCATTAAAACTTGTCATGCAATTGGACTGTCAGTAATGCTGCTTTCACCTGTTGTTCTCCATGCTGCTTACTCATCAGACTCCAGTGAAAGAGACCTAATAATCCCTACTTCATCGTGTTCATTAATAATGCTGTCATAATGTTGCATGAGTACCAAAGACAAAGCGACTTTTCCTCGAATTCTGAAATATGACACAGATGAAGTTAATTACACTGAATGAAAACTTACTTTTCATTTCCAATAGCAATTAGTAACAATGCAATGCCTCTGTAAAATAAAGAGCATCTTCATGACCATGCACCTTCCAAAGATTATGCATTGTTACTAACTGGTAGATGGCGCTTTGTTGGCAGCCTCCCGTTTGTTTACTCTGTGTTTTATCTGTCTTCACCTGGTTATTGGGAATCTTTACACTCCAATTTTTTATCCAGTATTACATAAGAAATGTTACTTCAAAACTGCGTGATTATTGGACTGTTTTGGCTAACTGCAGCAGCTCAGCACACATCTGAATGTAGAGCAAGATCACCAGTGGACATGGTTATCAAATATGGCCGTGATCAGCTGTTGTCATTCCAATATCTACCGGACCCAGGGCCTGCTGTCACATTTGAGATCGACTTTCAGGACATTATTAACTCAAGCCCTACCCTCACCAAGAAACGTAGACGCAGGAAGAGGGGCAAAAAAGCAGGTTGGCAGAAGAAAAAGTCACAAATTGATGTTGTTATTGATACTTTTGACAGAGCTCGATCTGCTGTCAATGCTAATAGAGTGGCTGCAGTAAATGACAATCTCCACAGAATCCCGTGTATTTCAAGCTACCATTTTAGGAAAGGATTGAATATTATCCTGTGGAATGCAAGATCTATGGTTAACAAAACAGCAAGTATTTGCGAAGCTATTCACATTAACAAAACTGACTTGTTCATAATAACTGAGTCCTGGATTAACTCTGATGCTAATAAACGTCACACTGTTGATGCTGACATCACATCCAGCCTCGAAAATTATGCGGTCCATCACGTCCCAAGGTTGAACAATCGCAAAGGCGGAGGTATTTCAATTGTCATAAAATCACATTTGAAAATGAGAAAGAAGAAGTCAAATACTTATAAGACTTTTGAATTATTTGATATCCAAATACACGGTTGTAAGGAAGCTGATGTTACCAATTTTCTGGTAATCTATAGACCACCGTCATCAAGTGTATCAGACTTTCTGCTTGAGTTCCACTCCCTGTTGGAGTCTGTTATCTTGGCTCCTGGTCACCTTGTTATCTTGGGTGACTTCAACATCCAAATGGATATTGTTAACAGTTCGGATTCAGTGAAATTGAATGACCTACTACAGTCATTCGATCTGTTACAACATGTTCATGGTGTAACCCATGAGAAAGGTCACACAATTGACCTTGTGATCAGCCGTTCCAGTGACCCATGCTTATCATCGCTCATCACCGACTTCAGCATGCCATCTGATCATGCCGCGATCCACTTCAAGGTTGACTCCTCTAAACCACCACTCGAGAAGGTGGTCCGACAGTTTCGGAAGATGAAAAATATCGATATCTCCCGCCTTCAATGTCATCTGATGTCCTCAATTCATTCTGTGGACAGTACGTCTGATGTAAATGAACTTTCTGTATCATATCACGACTCTCTCGAATCATCGCTTGATAAACTAGCACCTATGAAAACTAAGTCTTGGACAGTGAAGCACCGTGCAAAATGGTTTACTGAAAACCTCCTTCACCAGCGGAAACATCTAAGGTCTTTGGAGCGCAAATGGCTCCGTTCAAAATTATGTGTTGACAAACTTCAATTTACTCAGACTCGCTCAACTTACAAGAAAGAAGTTGAAGCAGTAAAAGCTGATTATTATAGATCTAAGATCAATAATGCAGAGAACGACAAAGTATTATTTACTGTTGTGGATGAGATCTCAAGTAATAAAGGGATCGCTGCTAATGTCTTACCAGATATTGAACTTGATAAATTACCAGAGGTTTTTGCTGACTTCTTTGATGATAAGATAGCAAAGATAAGAAACAATTTGTCAAACAATGCCGCAGTAAATGTTGAATCAGTCGCCAGCAAATCAAAATTTAACAGGTTTAACACCATGTCTGTTAATGATGTTTGTAAAATTATCCATCAAATGAAAAATAAAAGTTGTTCACTAGACCCAATGCCAACTGTTCTGGTAAAAGAATGTATGGGAATTCTTGCACCATCTTTAATGAAAATTGTCAATGCCTCATTTGAAACAGGAGTATTTCCGCAAAATTGTAAAACTGCAATTGTCAGACCCTTGATTAAAAAGAGTGACTTGGATCGAAACATCTTAAAAAACTATCGTCCTGTTTCTAATTGCTCATTCCTTGACAAATTCCTTGAGAAGTGTGCTTATCTCCAGATGAATGATTACTTGTGTCAAAACTCTTTGTATGGAAAATATCAATCGGCTTATAGGAAAAGCCATAGTACAGAAACAGCATTAGTAAGAATTCAAAATGATATTTTGCTTGCTCTAGACCGTAAAAAAGATGTCATTCTTGTTTTGTTGGACCTCTCTGCGGCTTTCGACACCATCGACCACTCCATTCTCTTAAACAGATTACAGCAGAGATTTGGATTTGATGCGTTGGCTCTTGATTGGTTGAAGTCATTCCTGTGTGGTCGTTCTCAGAAGGTTATGGTTGGGTCGGTGGTGTCGAAGGCGCGAGAACTCAAGTATGGTGTCCCCCAGGGGTCCGTCTTGGGGCCTGTTTTATTTTCATTGTATGTGACTCCGTTAGAAGAAATAATTGTTAAACATGGTTGTCGCACAGTCATCTTTGCTGATGACACACAATTGTACATTACATGCGAATCAGATGCTTCACGTTTGAAAATTGAAGCATGTGTGGATGAGATACGAAGTTGGATGTGCAGTAATTTTCTATCACTCAATGATTCTAAGACTGAGGTAGTGTGTTTTACTTCCAAATATAGGAAGTCTAGTGATGTTTTTAGGAGTGTTAGAATAGGAGATATTACCATCAATTCATCAACAGTTGTACGTAACCTAGGAGTTATGTTTGATGTTCATGCATCTATGTCTGACCAGGTCACAAGTATTTGTAAGTCAGCTTCCTTCTCACTCTGGCGTCTGGGCAAAATTAGACATCTCTTGGACAAAAATTCTACTGAACGACTTGTTCATGCTTTTATATCTTCACGGCTTGACTATTGTAATAGCCTTCTATTTGGTATCCAAGAATATCAGCTAAGAAAATTACAAACCATTCAAAATTCTGCAGCCCGGTTGGTAGCAAGGGCCAAGGTAGCTGAAAATAATCATGTGACACCTATTTTGTATTCTCTTCACTGGCTGCCTGTAGCATTACGTATACAGTTCAAATTATTGTCTATCATTTTTAAATGTATACACTGGGACTCATCTCCAGTTTATTTGAAAGAACTTTTGTGTCGTAACACTCCGGGTGCCTATAATTTGCGAAGTGACAATGGCGTATCTTTAAAACGACCATCATCAAAAACTTTGAAAACATATGGAGACCGCGCTTTTGCCATCTGTGCACCCTCCCTGTGGAACAGTTTGCCACAGGAGATTAGATGCATAACAGTGTATGAGACTTTTAAAGCCCGGTTGAAGACACATTTATTTAGATCTTACTACTTTTAATTTGTTAATTTGTTTTAATAGAGTTTTATCTGATTTCTTATCTTATTCCGGTTTTTAACTACAATTTTACTTAATTTAAATCATTGTATGAATTTTTGTATTATTGTACAGTGCATTGAGGTCGCTATTTTGATGTAGTGCACTATAAACAAATAAACATTATCATTATCATTATTGTTGTTAATTACTGCACTGTCATTGAGAACAATCGAGTTAGGCGGAGCAGTAATCTTGACTTTTGCTGGCTTTTACTATTGATACATTATCTCCAGATTGCTTGCAGTGTACATGTATATCCAATGTTAATGAAAATTCGCCAGGTGGCGATCTATAGGTGGATAGCATATCCCCTGGAGTCTTGTGTCTAATTGCTTTCTTGTGGCAAGCACTAATTGGGAAAGCTAAACAACTAAAATGTTGCTGCAGCAGACTGCAGTAGGATCAGAAAAGCCTTAAGCTTAAAAGCCAAGACAAGCAACAACTGCATCCGATCTGACTGATTCAATTGCCAACATTGCTTTATTGCTCTCCCTAAATTTTCCAATCAAAATAGTAATGAAGATTCTGAATTTGTGCCTTAAGTTTGTTTCTAAGTTGATTCAAATTGGTAACCAGGCCATCATGATTATCACTCCCTCCATAGGCCCAAGATTGATCCAATTAGTCTGTCAGCAACCCAATTTAGTGAGTCTCTTACAGGGAATTTCTGCTCTAACAACCTGGTGTTAAGTGCCTGTCTGATGTTAGGCCTCAGCTCCACCAGCATTATCTGATTAGCCAGGCTGATGGTAACATGTCTTCAAATATGCTGCCTTCAAACACTTCCAATTACAACTCCTATACACTGTATGTGTAGGAATTGAGCTATTATGGCAAATATCAATTTATAAGAACAGACATTTGAAGCAGATGCAGTAACTTTAAGATATGGATAAAATTTTGTAATTTGAGAAGGTAAACATTTGTAAATGCTGAAGTTTGTAGAAGGTTTAACACCTAATCTTGGACAGACCTTCTTTGAGAGGTCCTACATTTTAGTTTTTGGCAAGATCTTCGGTAAACGACCGTCCAATATTTCACAGGATGTGACACATCCACCCGATATATCCGTTATCTTATTCCAAACATTGAAACATTGTCATGATCATTGTGGCTAGACTGAGATCCCTACAGTCATCAGTAGCTAATTGCTTGACCTACTTCTGAGAGCTATAAGGCATGAAATTGAAGACTGCCAGAATCCACATGCAGCAAGACACAGAATGAGACAGCAACGACCCGAGTGGATCGGCATGTATTCTGGCAGTTGAAATAGACACTAAAAGGTTATTGATATAACATTGTGTGCTTTATTAGCTTCGCTGAGAAGCTATTGTGGTCGATGGCACTTCAGCATGTGCGTTAGTGTGTATGTGAGTTGCCTCCTGCAAAAAGTACTGGATGGATTTAGATTCCCTTCGGCGTGATGTATTCATTTGTACCTCACAAGACCTGATTAAAGTTTGGTGACAATCGGAGCTTTTTTGAGCCCACAATTAAAGAAATCTGAAAAATGCCTCTACAGTGCTGCATGCACTATCATTTTTGGGTCCTTGGAATTCATTCCAAGACCATTGTCGTCAGCTTCATTTCCTGTGAACAGGCAAAGTTGGCGTACTCACTAAAACATTTCACAGACAAAATGACAACCCCAACAGATGTGCCCTTGTGATCAAGATGGTGCTTATGCACCCCTGGCTACAATATTGTGCTTATCAGTGCTCAAATTTTCTTCTATTAAACATATTTCTTCTGAGCTATCAGCACTTCACACAAAAACTGGTTTCTGTATACACACCAAAAGTTGGACTGTGCTGCCCTCTTGAGCATGGTCACAATATACTGCTTTCTTATACCTAACTTGATAGATTGTTGGTGGAATATTGAAGAGCCCCAACTTGTTGAAATAGACCAAGGACCCGATGCATGCATTGCATGCTATTTTTTGCTTCAGCACTAGCAGCCAAGAGGGTGTATATTTCTACATTTTCTCTGCAAAAACGGCCATTAAACGTCTGTAGAAGGTGCCAAAGCACTAAATTACCAACATTTCAATGTTTATTTGATGAAAATCTGATCAGAATTGCCGAAATTAGTATGCAATTGTAGATAATCCAACGAATGATGCTGCAATAACATTCTAGCCTTCATATATATATATATAAGTTGAAGTCTTTATCAACTTTTTAGGGGCCGACCAGATGATCTTTAGGGGGGGGGGGCTATGGCTTTTTGGTGAAAAAAAAGTTTGTGTCCCACTTGACACTGGAAACAAAAAAATAGTTCAGCACATGAAAAAAAAAGTTTGTTTCCAACTTTCCATCGGTAGCTAACTATCGACTGGTCGGCCCCTTATATGTGGCATCTTGCAGTAGTCAAAGTTCAATTTAAAATGGACAGCGAAGCTATGTGCTCTCTGAGCGCCCGTTCTAGTTTTAAGTTGTCACCTATAATAGTGTCAAGACCACTGACGATTTTACATTGCAAACAATTAGATTCACTTGAGTATGCAATTGGGTGAGTGGATTCCATCAGTTCCTATACAGTTAAAACTGTGATAGCCACATGTCCGAACTATGGACATATGCAAGGAATTGAAGTAAATAAGAAAAAATCATGGTCTGGAAAATTGAATGGTTGGCTGGCAATGACATTTACATGACTTACAGTTTGAAAATAAATTAAGTAACAGAAAGATTATAGGATCAGAGAAGGGACAGACAAACAGTGACTTAGCAAAACTAAACCTTGCCACTCTTGACAACAATTGCACTTGTTTTTGTAATGAAACAGGAGCCAATAAGCCTAGCCAATAAGCCTCACAACAAAAGTGGTGGACAAGTGGAGGGGCCTTTGCCAATAATTCTTGTCAGTTCGTTCCACTTGATTTTTGAGGGCTTTTACAAAACCTTCTACCTCAGACTTCGACCTTGCCTATTCAGAAAAAAAAAGGTTGCCAGGAAACGAATCTTTGTTTACACACTGCCTCAGCAAAGCAAAGGTCAAGGCCAGAGCTTTCATACTCGCTATCAAATGACAATAGGAAGAAAGATGAGGAATGGGCTTAGCTTGGTGAATGACATTATGGCTCCCAAAATCCTCATAATTCCATTAAAGAATGAGATGAACAGCCAGAAGAAGTTCTGAAGAACAGCATGGGTCTGGTGTCCAATAATCGCATTACGCACACCAAAGGGACATGCTGAAATTATTGCGCGAATCATTGCTGTTGAAGTAGCTCTTCAATCTTCATGGTGCAACACATAATATAACACACAAATCCCTATATATGTCAGATATGTCTGACTTCTTCTACTTCTTCAGCGACAGTTTAATTTTATTTAAATTCAAGTGTTGGACGCCACAACAAAATAAAGCTTCATATTCATCATGTTGGTAGTATGAATCTTAAGTGACTGCAGTGCTGTATTCATGGGAGTGGTTCCTATTGAAGGATACACAATACACATTCTTGTGGGATATGACAAGGCACTATGTGTATGTTCTAACAGAATCTGTCTCAGTATCTCAGTCTGTCTAGGATGAAGGTGCCTCTGACTGACAAATCCCACTTTGCCGAACAGCTTCAGCTGGAGAAACTGAGATGGAATTCACTGACCTAATTCCAATGAGAAATTTTTGTAAAATCATAGAGTTTTTTTAACACTAACATTGCTGGGAAAACTTTAAAAAGCCTAATGCATATCAACAACCTTTTAGTACTATTTCAACTGCTAAAATATACTTGCGAAACTACTTATCTGGTCGTTGCTTTCTCATTCTGTTGTCTTGCTGAATGTGAATTCTGGCAGAGCATCCGTGCTAAGTGGCACTCAGAGGTACAATTAAATGTAGCTCAAGCTGTAATTAAGCTATTCCATCTTACAGTGACCATGGATATAAAGCAATTATATGAATCTACTAGAACCAGACAACTATTGTGCTACTACAGAATTGAGACAACTTCAGATTTATAAGTAGGGCTACTTGTGAAACAATTCAATTGTACAACACATGAATCAAGAACATTTAAAAGTATGTATCTGTATGGAGAGTGAATGCTTATACATGTACATAGTTGTATAAATTAATATACTTGGTGCACTGCTATAGTGTTTTTTTTATACTCCCAGATATACATTGCTTGACTTTTTTTACACTTCAACTGAAATAAAGGGTTAATATAATGACAGTAGGCTATAATCATTATGATAAGCTTTTGTAACTTGGCATGTGTAAGAAAACCATGGATCGAAACAGAGTGCATGTCTTACCCGGATCACCTGACTGACACTGCCTTGTCTTCAGTTTGTCTTCGGCTTGTCTTTGCCTTGTCTTCACCGGGCTAAATTTAGCGTTGATCCCCTGCAGCAATTGTGACATCTTGGCTCAAGACTTCCTGCAGCAGCTGTGCCTTTCTTTGATCACTTCCCTATCTCTTTTCCTTCTTTTAAGTCGATCCGTTGAGGTTTTTACCTTGGGACTCAAGGTTTAGTATGGTCGTCTGGCTTGTCGCGATGCATGTTTGTACTGAAGAAGCACTTTGAAATCCATCCCTCAAGTGTAAATGTACTATCATGGCTTCCATTGCTTGGTAGAATTGTCGGTTCCCATGTTAACTTTAAGTTAACTTTGCTTTGTAGACGTTTTGCTTCTGCGTGTTTTATATTTGGAACTGCACTGACCACCTGATCCACATAAATTACAAGGACAGCCTTGCCTCTACACTGAAACACTGATAAGTATATGGTGATCTGACAATACTCCATGAGTCCCTCTAGTATGTTTTGCCGCAGGGGCGTAATTTTCACGGAAAATATGGGAGGACGCGCGGTGACGTGGTTGGAATCGGCCGTCGTATCCGCGAATAAACAGTCAGTCAGGATTTTTTACATTCAAGAATTCCAACTTTTGTATGGCATGATAACTTGCTCGAGCAGAAAGGTGTACCAATTTACATGTCTCTCAGAACTGCTCCCTACCAAATTTACCCCAAGGGCCATTACCACAAGACATTTTGCTTTCACAAAAAAGTGGTTGGGGACATTTCATATTATGTCCCCCGGGGTCAAATATGTGTGGGGGACATGTCCCCCCCGTCCCCCACCAAATTACGCCATGGTTTTGCCGATGACGCTGGAAACTTTTCTTTTGGACGTACTTTCATCTTTCGCATCATCTGTGATTGGTTTGATATAATATCTCATTTTCAAATACCTATTCACACTCCCAACAACAAAATTAATTGTGTACTGTGACAAAGGTATATAAACAAAATACAATGAGTGTTGCACAATCTTGCCTGATTAGCTGATTTCATCAAGTCAGGCTGAGTGCAGTTGAGTGGCTGGCTGAGAGCTTGCAATAGACTGCCTTTGTTCTGAGTGGAGATATATGGCATCATCCGGGCATTACAAGAGGCTATTAAGGACCATGCATCCAGGGATCAATGTCAAAGGCTTCCAGTAATAAGATGGTCCTCCTGTGGTCTTCTTGGCCTCCTTGGTCTTATGGTATTGTTCAGCTTTTCTGTGGTCTTCTTACAGAGTCACAAGGTCTTCAAGGCAAACAATATTGGCTACTAAATTCATGACAATAAATCAACAAAAATCCATGGATATAATATATATATATATCACAATCTATTTGGAAAGCTGTTGGTCATTGGATGAAAATCACTAACACAGCAGCTTGTGTTCTGGAGGGCATGCGACATTGGGACAATCTTACATTTCGAAATGCATGTTGTGTTTTTTAAGTTTTTAAAAGGTTTTCGCTTTCGTTTCTTCTGTGAATGATATTATGAATACACCATGAGGAAACATGGAGGTCAGGCATATTCAAAATGTTGTGAACATGTATATATATACAATATACATTGCAGAATCAAATTGCATGTACCTGACATTGTTAATTAGTGTCCCCTGGGGACTGTGGTGTCATATGTCCATCTTCACTGTCCTTTATGAATCAGCTGCAGAATGTCATATGTAATGCTCAGATGCACTGCCTTCTGGCACAGCTCTGTGTGTACATTGTCCATGTTCAACAACATGCTCATTGTGTGACAAGGATGGAAAGGTCTCTGGCATCAGCTGAGCACAGGTGTAATTCAGGGAGTAGGATGGGCCCAATGCATACACAATGCCTGCCACTCGTATAGCCCGCAGTGTTTGATGAGATCTCAAGTGCACCAAAACCTTGTAATAACGGTGGATGTGTTCGTGATAGGAAAGGAAAAAACAGCTTGTTATAGATTGAGTGGATTTGGCACCCAACCAACCAACCATTGGCTGCAGCGGGCCAGCTTCCTGCTTTCCGGCATGCAGTTCATCCAATGGGGCAAATTCAATAGAGCCAATAGTCTATAGGACTGGAAGGAAAGCTGCAGGTCTGCAGGCATTGGGTGAATGGCTTGGTGCTGCTTTGGGCTGCTTTAGAGCCAACCACTTCAGAGCAAGCTGCCTCAGAGATAGCTGGCCAGTTGGCAGAGTCAGCTGGTGCACTGGGCTACAAGGCAGAAGAGGAAGCCTGCACAAGTGTTGCAGCATGCAGTAAGCCGCCACTGAGGAGTATTGCAGGCGTTGTAACTCGGATGACAAGTGGGTGCCTGTCCCGCCCAAGACATTTACGTTATGATGACGCATCCATTTCATGTCTCTGATGAGACAGCCAGAGGAAGTTTACGGTGATGGGTACATCATTTCCTACCCATTTAAAAATCAGGATTAAAGCAATCAAGCCTCGGTTGTGATAACCATGCTCTGGATGTCGGATTACTAGAAGCGTCGAAGGAGACAGAGTGGCGTTCTGTCTTTTGGTCTCTAGGTCTCCGGACAGACCGACTACGGGAAGTGGAAAGACAGCGAGGGGCACATAATCGAGTTAGGGGAGGAGGGCAGCGCATGGCAGGGGATTTATCAATCTATTGATTGGCTGCGGCATGCAGAGCCGGTGCTGGTGGTTGTGCTGCCATTGCAGAAAGAAGCCAGTAATTGCTGCTCCCATCTTTTGCATGTTGCAAGTACCCCAGGATGCGGAGACGAGCAACACTCTGCTCTCCTGTGTCCTGCAGCTGGCCTCTGTACAGCCACAATGACCGCTGGTCACTCTAGCCTTGACCATGACTTTTAGGGCAGCCTCACTCAGCTGGAACTGCATTTGCTCTGCCTGGCACCACTGGACAAAGTGCTGGAAGAAGAGGACTGCCAGTCAGGACAGTGCTGTGGTGCTGGACACTGGTCAGGGGGTGGACAATGGGCTGCTCCACTCAACCAACTCTGACAACCTACAGGATTCTGATGGGATTACAGCTACAGACACAAACTACTCCACTTGCAATGATTATGGGACTATCAAGTCAAGCACCAACAGACCTCACAGGCTCTGCAGGTAAAAGAATTTGAGAGTTGTATACCATCATCACCTGCTACTACTTTTCTGTCATGCAATATGCAGCTTTGCACCAGTACCAGCATTAGTGGCTGCCTTGGAGTGACTCTGTTTCAGTGCTTTGTCTCTCTGGAGATTACTCCTGCACTTTGGTGGTCCATTTGTCTGGCAAGTTTAACTTGTCAAGCTGTCTGCTTTTTTCCAAAGTTCCATCGCTTCTTAGCTGCAGCTGCTGCAGATGTTGATTGTGCTGTTGTTCCTGCATGTCAGCACCAACTGCATTACCTCCACGACTTCTTTTCAGACTGAGGTGATATACTGGTCTGGGTCGAAGTGGGTTCCCTTTGAATGGAGTCATAAAATCTCATATAAAGTGATTGATAAGTAGATGAATGAATGGCCATAGGCAGATAGATAGATAAATTGATAGGTAGATCGTATTGACTACTTTTGAGAGATAGTTAGACAGATAGATAACAGCAAGGAAATTTGATATACAAAAAGAGTGGACTGCTGCATTGTGAAAATGCCACTTAGTGTGTCATCATGATGATTTTTCATGTTCATATCCCCAATACTTTCAATGTTAATTTAATTTAAGGACACTAATCCCACTTGTTGGTGACCAGCAAACGAAAAGGATTATGCATCTGATTTTTACTCTAAAGTGATATATTTCAAATCAAATGGTTTTCTCTTGATCATGACTAATCAAACAGCCTCTATGTTTCCCATGTTGAATGTAGAGAAGATGACACTTCATCAGCTATCACGAGTCACAAAGTGCCATTTTCACAGTGCAACAGTCCACTCTTTTTACATATCAAATTTCCTGGATGTAATAAACAAGTAGAAAGACTATATCACCCATAAATGATGTAGTTAAGGTACAACCAGATACATTATTTACAGCATCAACATGCTTACCATGATAGCCAGGCTTTAGAGTCGGAGTCATTGGTTTTTTGGTGGAGTCGGAGTCGAAATTTGGTTCTAAGAAGCATTCCGAGTTGGAGCTGAAAATGTTTTCTGGTTACTCCTGACTCCTTAATATTTTTTTTGCCAACCGGCTGAAATTTGTGTCTTGGAATCAAGAGCCTAAATTCACGAGACATAAGGAGTCAAACTTGGAGTCAGAGTTGGAAGCAAAATTATTCAGGAGTTGGAGTCGATGCAATTGCCTCCGGACTCCGACACTCTGGTACAGTGTAGTAGCTACTGTTTCTTTAGTTTGTGGGGATTTTTTGCGACATATACCTGTATTTTAAGATGACTGGACAGGAGGACCTTACACACAGATTTTCTGCATTATACTTCTAAACCCTGCCAGTTTATGGACTGTCACCTGTTATGATCACACAGTGGCAAGTGTTGCCAGTAAATCTGAGACTGCTATGAAATTAGTATGAATAATAGATGAAAGTGTCCGTTTTATTTACATGTGAGTATCATGCTGTTGCTATGTTTAGAGGCAAAAACAGCTTGCCCACATATTTATCTGCCAAAGGTCGATACCAGATAACTCCCTGGGCACATGGATGGAATACTCTGGAGGTTTTTACTGAGATAGGCTGCACCTATACCACACAGGGCACTTTATTAAATCAAAGCTGCAGCACAAACTATTATTGGATCAATTATTGATGATGATGACAGCACCTTGCACAAGAGAGGGAGACTGCTCTGTAACTTTTTATCAGTGCCATACAGAACTGGCTCTCCCTAATGAGGTTAGGCAGAATATGCCTCAATCAGACCTCATCTAATATTTGCCAACATTTGCTAGGCTATGCTAATGCTTAGCTTAATGGCCCACAAGGCTTTATACTGCTGTCATCATTGCTTATAAGCACAACATAAACAGAAAAGCATAAACAGACATTTTGGCTCTTGGATAAAGGATCTCTGCCTTCTTATGAGGATATGAGGTATTTCTTGGTATTCTGCAGGGACAATTGAAGGGGAAAGGGGGAGATGCATCCCCAGCATATGTGCATGATTTTGTATATTTTACATACTAATTTTATCAGCGCCGAGTCTCGTTATGTTGAGGGCTATGCGTTCTGCATCACGATAACCATATCGACTCTCCTACCGAAATTGTCGGCATCCCCGTGATTTTCTGATATTGTAACTTGCTTTGGTATATTGTTGCAACTACGAAGTGTCTTCTATCTCCATTTGGATCAGCAATTTCCTTCACGCAATGATTGATGACTGTCAATTTGATCCCAAAAATTGCTACTTCAGCTTCGATGTTTCATAGCAAAACCTGCTTCTGACAAAACAGATATGGTGCTTAATGTCACCGAGACAGTTTATATCGTGCCTGGCATAGTTCACCGATTTCTCCTTTCATCCCATCGATACGCCTTTTGATAGAGCTGGACTTTTTCTCTCAAAGTGATGTTTAGATTTTTATTTGCCATCTGCTGCAAATGCCTGCAATCAATCACTAATTCACCAAGACTCTATCTATAGCTCACCATGTCAGCTCTTTGTTTCGTTGGCATCTGATATAGTTCATTGATTTGAACTTGTATTCCATCTACGATTCAAGAGGCAGTCTGTTGGGAGCGTTCTATGCTCACAAATGCTGGATGCGCAGTTCGACTCCAGCTCTGGCTGGGTCTACTTGAACTATGTTGGGCTGCAATTTCAATGATCCTTTCTTTCATTGCTGTTTCCTTCTTAAGTCCCTGTTAGCCTATACCACAGTGCATAAGTAGAGGATGTAAAGCGCCAGTCATCCATCCGTCTGTGATTCTGTATGCCCGCTTCACAAAGTTGGACTGTCTGAGCCTGTCTCTCATTGTTCTGCAGGTTAAAGCTTGTGATGGTAGAACTAGAAGGCATTGACTGCCAAATATACAACAGTGTCAGAAGTAAAGCCTGTTATTTGTGGATGACAGACCAATATGGGTTTTGCATGACACTCAGCCTCACAAAGGATGATGACTTGGTCTTTGTGTGCCATTGCATGTCATGCTTCCCCTGAGTACATCATAGCAGGCCCTGCTCTTGAGGATTAACACAGATACACAGTTGCCTTCAAAAATTAGGTTTTGCCTTACTTCTGTCTAATATTAGGTTTTTTCTAACTTCAGTCTGACACAAACAGTATTATATTTGCAACAGCATTTACAATAACTGTAGTCTGTAGACTTACAATGGTTCTAGAGTCACAGACTGATATTTTCTCTCCTTTTTAGTTTGCATCATTGGTGTGCCTATGATAATGTGCAACCTTCAGTGAGGATGCAATGGTCTTCTCATTAGTATGGTTTAGCTATGTAGCCCATTGTTATATCTAAGAAGCTTTTCTTATCCTCATTAATGTGGCATGCATGTTATCATGTTTGGGCTGAAATAAAATGAATATATGTAAAGTTGTCAATTCATCGGTTTTTGTATACGGTCTAATTCAAACAGAAATTATATAGAAAGACACCAATGAGCATATAACTATTCAGAATCAGGCACTTAGTGTATATATATAGCTGCTAAAAAAGCCATCATTATATATAACTCAACTTTGAGGCAGTTATTGCAATATTTCAACTGCTTCTCTGCAGTTGTCTGCAATAGGCATTTTCTGCAACCGTCTTAGGGAATGGAAATCAAATCCATTATCATGAAAGTGATTTGTAATTTCTGACGCATTTGAATGTATTGCGAAAAGTAATTTAATTTGGCAAAGCAGTGTTAATCAATTTGGCAGAGCTGTTTATGGTACTAATTCGTTTCTGCCTGTGCCTGAGAAAAGGTTGTTAACTGACTCTGAAACAATAAAACTGTTTGGTTAAATTGTTGCCTCAAGATTTAGTCCCTTTCGCCAGATTGAAATTAACTTAATTGCTCTGACTTAAATTTAAGTAGTGAGAGACAAGACTGATTGCTTCTAAAATCTAAATCACTTCCTTCGTCACAAACCCTTTAAATAATTTCTAACAACAAAACTGGATTATCAAATAAAGATCAAGCATTATGTTTGGCCCCCTTCATTTTGTGTTTGGCAAATCAGGAGACCTAATCATCATCCGTATTAATTTTGCATGTGTATCTATCAATATATCTACCCTTCTATCGATTATATTTGAGATAAGATGGATGCACTTCCATATCTGTCCATCCATTTATCTACCTCTTCTATTGTTCATCCTGTACTAGTTTCTTTTATTGTTTATTATATTCTTATAATGTTATATCTATCTAAACCTTGTCTTGTTATGGGCTCATGGCAGCTAAAATTGATTGATATTTCTCTAGATGGAATCTGAGCCATAAATTGCTTGATGCATCAGTGGTACGTGTCAAATTCAATTTGCCGTCTTCTGGCCTTCAGGCAATCATCTCCTTCCAACCTCACCTTCAAGTGATGGGCTCTCTCTTTTTATCATGTTTTTATGTGACTCTCTTCCAAATTATATCCTTACATTGGATGTAGAGCAGTCTAGTTTAAGCTTATGTAGAAAAAACTTGACTGACAGGTTGCTGTCATTATTCGTCACATTAAAACACTGAATAGTAATTACGAAGTACGAGGTCGTAATTAGGATGTAAATGAGTTTCAAGATTTCCATTATGTTTTTACAGCTAAATATACATCTGGGGGACATTTATTTCTCACTAAATATCAGACATTTCATGACTTCATACCAAAGATGTTGTACTGTTATAATTTCCTGTCCCTATTGATAGACGTATCTTATTATATTCTTATTTTCCAATATAGCATGTACTATTTCCAAAATATTTGAAGGCGTGCCTGAGGAACAATATTTTACCTGTCGTTTCAGAGCTGTTTTTTTTTTCACCAGAAGACAATTTTATCGCTGACTTCATCAACAGATAAAATAATGTGATGATATCTTTTTATAACTTCAAATTACTCTTAAATTGCGTGTATGAAAATTTATGGAATTCATTTTCCAAGATTTCATATTCTTACATGTGGGCATGCATGGTTTCTTGATATTTTATTGGAATTCATTAATTTTTTCTTCAATCTCAAGTTCTTGTTTTCTCATAATAAATAGAGGTTTATATTGTTCATCTGTAGCATCAATACCATACAGAAGTTTTTCACATACATCTAGAGCAGTTTTCGAGGGAGTTTGGTCACTTCACTGAGACAGATCATAAACTTAAATAGCCCAGAATAAAGCTATCAAGCAATTGACCAACTATTAAAATCACATTAAAATGTCAGTCAAGACACTGCAGCTGGTTGACCTTGGAGATATTTCTTAGTTTTACATTACATTGTAATGTCCAAACATAGGCTGCGCAGCAGCAAACCTTCAGCGAAAAAACAACTTTGGAAGAATACAAGTGTTTAACAAAATGCATATATTCTTTTATATACATGCAATAGTGGTCGAGTCATGGCCTTTTATTATCTATATTTGCCTGCTGGCCTGTCATCTGCCCATGTGCTTGCCAGGGTTTGTATTAGCAGGGAGAGGCCTTATTAGACTAATTTACCCATATTATGGTATGGTTTTATGCATGTAAAAGTGTAGGTTATGAGCTGGCGGTTGGAAACCAAAAAATATAAAGCTGTTTTTTCGTTCTCAAGTTTTTCCAATCATTCAAAAGTGTTAAATACACATCAAGAAGCACTGCTACATTGTATAGGTGATATGTGCAAAAAATTTCATTGCTGTATAATGTATATGCAATTGCGGGCTAGTTTTGGCTCCAATAAGAAAAAAAGTATTTTTAATATTTTTTATCGATGTTACAAAAAGTAAAGAATATGTATCAGGCAGACCATGAAAAGACACAACTAGACCACATAAGTCATATGTGTAGCAAACTTTATCCATGTACATCAAACAATGACCAACGTCACCAAGTCTTGGACCAGAAACAAAAAAGAGATTTTTCTGGTTTTTTTCTTCAATGTTTCAAAAAGTATTTAATATTTTCCATCAGACCTTTCAAAGGGCACAACTAGACCATATGGGCCATATGTGTACCAAAAGTTATCCATTTACATGCAATAGTGACCGAGTCTTAGCTCGAAAACCAAAAAATACATATTTTTGTATTTTTGCTCATTTTTACAAAAAGTATATTATATCTATCAATGAGACCATCAAAGGCACAACTACACCATATGAGTTACATCTGTACCAAATTTTATTCTTGCACATGCAATAGTGACTGAGTTTTGGCCCGGAAACGAACAAAAATAATTTTCATATTTTTTTAATTATTTCAAAAACTATAGAATATCTATCAATCAGACCATCAAAAGGCACAACTAGACCATACAGGCTATATGTGTACCAAATTTCATACATGTACACTAAATAAGGGCCGAGTACTGGCCCGGAAACGATCTATCCGCCCGCCGCCCGACCACCCGCCCACCCGTCCGCCCGGCGGACGGACGACATTTTTACCCAAGTGATTACAATACCTTCTTCGAACTTCGTTCGCTGAAGGTAAAAAAAAGTTTTGGGAAGGTCTTCCTTGCATATGGAAAGTGCAGCCCTACAGGTGTAATGCTAATTTTTTGTTCAGATGAGGCTGGTTGTTCATTTTAAATTATGAGAGGAACATCTCACCATGATAGTCTTATTACTGCATCATCGAGTTTTTCCTAATATATACCTTAATCTGAGACGATAATTAATCGATGCATCGGTGGTACGTGTCAAATTCAATTTGCCGTCCTTTGCCTTCAGGCATCAGTCATCTTCCAGCCTCACCTTTAGGTGATAGAATCATTTCTGTTTGGTCTATTTAGGGTTATTATATATCACCAGCAAGGAAGTAAATCCGGTTTAATGTCCAAATCTTACCACAAACTGTAACCTGGTTCCTGTTTTTATGAAATAGAAATTTGGACAGCACCCTCACCTCTTGCCTACAAAAAAAGATTTTGCACAGTCTTAATCTAATTTATAAATCAGACTAAGATTGAGCAAAGTCTTTACACATATGAATGCATCATGACTCAACACGAATGTGTTATCATAAATGTTTTTATTCACCCATTACAGATTGATTTTGTTTCGGTGTCTACAAGTCAATTGTGCTCATGAAATCACAATAATATACTGGAACGGTGAGAGTTAAATATTTGTGATTTCCAAACCTGTCTCTTTTGAATTCTACTTCTTGTTCAGAGTAGACTATTTTCAGAGTAGAATATCATTTATAATTGAGTATGCTCATAAGAGTGATAGGTAGTATCGAAAGTAAGTCTGATAGCAGTGCCTGTGTGTCCGTTCTACAGTTTTATCATGGCGTTATGTCAATATCAAGTACATGTATAGTTTACTGGTCTTCATTTCTCCGAAAAACTTTATATTAATTATACAAATAGTTGTTGTATGAATGACAATGATTACTAGCTGAATACAACTGTAAATACTCCTAAAAACGTAATAAGTTATTCTCTCAGATGACACTGAAAAAGAAAACCAGAATGATCAGACAAACGATCTCAAAATGGTTAAGAAAGGATTTGTTGTCACAGAATGATCCGACAACCAATCTTAAAATGGATAAGAAAGGATTTGTAGTCAATGAATGATCCGACAACCAATCTTAAAATGGTTAAGAGAGCATTTGTTGTCATGGAATGATCCGACAACCAATCTTGAAATGGTTAAGAGAGGATTGGTTGTCACCAAATTATCAGACAACCAACCTTGAAATGGTCAAGAAAGGTCTGGTTCTCCCCGAATGATCAGACAACCAATCTTGAAATTACTAAGAGAGGATTTGTTGTCACGGAATGATCAAACAACCAATCTTGAAATGGTTAAGAGAGGATTGGTTGTGGTAGAATGATCCGACAACCAATCTTAAAATGGTTAAGGGAGGATTGGTTGTCAAATAATGATCAGACAACCAATCTTGAAATGGTTAAGAGAGGATTGGTTGTGGTAGAATGATCCGACAACCAATCTTAAAATGGTTAAGGGAGGATTGGTTGTCAAATAATGATCAGACAACCAACCTTGAAATGGTCAAGAAAGGTCTGGTTGTCACAGACTGATCAGATAAGCAATCTTGAAATGGTCAAGAGAGGATTTGTTGTCACTGAATGATCAGACAACCAATCTTGAAATGGTGAAGAGAGGATTGGTTGTCATGGAATGATCAGACATCAATCTCAAACTGGTTAAGGGAGGATTGGTTTCAATAAAAAGATCAGATAACCAATCTTAAGGGATGATTGATCTGAACCAAGGTAATAGTTAAGGAATAACCAATATCTTGTTTGAGCTATAACCATTTGGATTGGTCAAACTGTGAAGCGCGCACTGTCTACGTGTATTGCACATGACCATTGACCAATCTATTATTTTAGAGAGAGTGAATGAACCTCAGCCTGCACCTGAATTCTTCAAGCTCGTCGCACAAAAGGCACCTGTGCATTGTGCAGTTGCAATTAGAGTTACCTGCCCTTGCTTTTTGTGGCACACATTCTCTAAACTGGCAACTTGAGACCTCTGTGGCAGCAACTTAGTTAATAAGCAAATGCATGCAATAATTCTGAAATGCATGCAACAAGGAAATACAATCTGGAATTTTGTGTTGAGAGATTTCTGCCCTGTCATATTGCAATAACTTAAAATATTAGCTTTCATTGATACACATTTATACTTCTGTTTGAAAAAAGAATATGCAACACTTTTCTTGTAAAGATAAATGGTAATTCAATTTCGGCGAATCAAAAGAAACCAGTGACATTCTGCCACATGAACATGTCTATTAACATGAATTTCATTTTCTTTTGTGGTGCTAATATTGAAATGGGAATCATATGCTTCCAATAACTCTCAAAGGATTCTATAAATATGCTAGGTCAGTTTTTGTAAGTCTTTCTTGTCACTCATTCAAGATATTTCAATCTTCTAAGAGTGCCTTGGCATGTACATCTTTTGTAATTTCAAAGAATTTCAGAGCAATCCAAAGAACACAGGAAATGTGACCAGGCATAGCATGGTATAAAACCAAACAAAATATTCTATTAATCGAAGATATCTACAAACAATCCTCCAGAAACCATTGCCCATGGTATAATCAATCGATTGGAATTTTAATGTCTTGTAACCAAGAAACTGGTTGTGCTGACCAATATCGGTTACGTCTTTGCCAGTGTTATCTGGTTTTGACAACCGATTTATTTTCTATTAGTAACCAATCCAAGATTTATGTTATTAGAGATACTGTCATAATTTGTCATACACATTGTGAGACTTCCAAGTTATTGGTCTATGTTTAGATCAGTTCTGATCAGGTGGCATTATTCATTTGCTAGATATTAATTCCCTTTTCACTTTATTGGGACTTTACAGTACATAAACATCTTTGCACAATGTTGCAAGTGTACCTGTCAATGCAGAACAAAATTGGAGCAATAGATTTTCCAACCACTTGCTTCTTATCTGTTGTTGTGAGCTTTTTTGATGATATCTTTCTTGGTCAAAAAATGACATAATTTATCAACAACAGTCACTAGTTCACTGACCTGCCTCTGACAGGTATATTTGTTAAAAGGTAGGATGCAATTATCTTAACATAAAGCACAAGAGAAATGCTGAGGCTGAGAGGAAGAAAACATTATCTCTTCAAATGCTAATTTTCGATTTCTCTCTGCATATGTCTTACCCTTTGTGTTGCTCTTTTTTTCACTGAGTTGTATACACTAGACATGCTGCTTTGAAGCACTCAGTGGTGGTAGAGAGAGCCCTATAAAAACAAACAACAAAGAGTACAAAAGTACAAAGGGGAAAAAACTGCAAATAGTGCACAATAAGTGAAGTGCATAGATTACCCCCTCACTTCCACACTGTTTGGCAGTGGCAGCTTCTCACTGTTAACTCTTAGTGAGCAGAGACCATTAGCTCTGTTTTATGCCTGCTCCTCAGTGCATGGGCTCAGCTGCAACTTGGGTGCACATCATCATGGAATTTACTGCATCATACCCTGCCTGCTACCTGTTCTTTGGCACCAGGCAGCTGCATTTCTGTGGAGATATATCTTCCCCTAAGCTCTTGGATACTGTTGCCAAATTAGATCTACTCAGATATGCTCCCATAATGATTGAGTGAGAGGTGCCACCAGTTACATTATTTACAGCATCAAAGCACTTAGCTACAGTTTCTGTACAGATTATGATTTATGATTTATTAACAAGGATATAGGAAGAAAAGGTGGCCCTTGTGGTACACCCTGAAGCTGATAAGAAAATGTAGCTACCAAGGGCAAACCAAGTGTCATGTTCAGTGCTGCAAGAGCACATTATATCAATAAACATGTAACTCAACACATGCAAGTAAAGATAGAGAGAAGAATGATTGGGTGCAGATGAATAGATATATATATTGATAGATAGAGTTGTACCTGCGTTATAAGACCCTCTATTGTAGGACCGACTTGCGTTAAGTGACCGCCTTCCTTCTGCACTAAGTTGTATTCTTAGTGCATTTTGCAACCGGAGGAGAGACCGCACCCCCACAAGAGACTGCTTCATGGCCGCAGAAGGGGCGGTCGTATAACACAGGGACCACTGTAGATAGCTCAATCGATAGATCGATATGTTAGTAGGCAGGTAGGAAGATTGGAAGGAAATAATATATATATTATTTTATATACCAGAATTACCAATAGTAAAAGGAAGGGTTACTTTGCATGGTTATTCATATTTACTTTATATGGATGTGGTAATTTTAAAATTGAGATAAGGAGACACTCCCAAAATGTACTGTTGGTACTTATCGTAATTTGAGGAATTCCATGAAGTGCATTCAGTCATTGTCATTAAAAGATGACAGTGAGGTAATAAACTGAATTGCACTTGAATATGTCATTTAATTTGCTTTTAAAAAGAGTGAGTCATTTGAGTAATATATACACAAAGGACATCATACTGAATATGTGGAAAACAGTTTCTTATCTGGCTTACTTTGGTTGAATCGTATTGATAAATGATATGATTTGCTGATATCTGTAGGTTACAATATTATGTAACTGGTTAGATGGTAATTGACTTGCTACATAATTGAGAAATTATATAAAACCTATACCTCCCATTACCTCATGATTTGAATGTGATTATACAATTACGGGATCCTTTGCTTTTGAATGACCACTGATAACTCAATTTATGCTACATATACATTCTCTAAATTGTCTGAATAAAATGGTGAACCATTTACCTGCCTGGTTCAATGATGAACATAATGTCAATCTTAATAACTTAATCTTTTCTGATCCCTTTTCAGACAAAGCAATGTTGAACAAGGCGAGGATGATGTCAAACAGCATGACACTTCTGACGTCAAGAAGGCCAACGACCAAAATAGAAGAGATAACGTGACGCAGCATAAATCCGCTCTGAGAGACAGCGTCAATCTGACAGACCTTCGACGCACCTCGGATGTCACAAATGATTCAGGGCGAGGCTCTGTGTGCGAGACGAGTCCTCACAATGGTAACAATGGCCACAATAACAATGAGGAGACCCCTGACGACAGCGTGGTCAATGCTAAAAGGTTATCCTTAAGCGCAGACACTTCGGGTTACTTACAGGTGCCCCACTCGGAGGCAAATGGCAAAAGTCCCTCCAGTATCGAAAATGGCTCAGACCAACAAGAAGGAGTATCAGACACTAGCCACAATGATGCAAATCAAAGTTCCCCTCTTTCGTCTTCTCCCATTCCACTTCCCAGCAGTCCAAAAAACAGTCTCAGCGGCAGCCCAGGCAAACCCTCACTCTCGTCCAGTCCCGGGCATTCGCCAGAAAGCCGCAGTCCTGAGTTCTCCTCCTCTCTCTTCTCATCGTCCAGCCCTTCGCCCAAACACAAACCCATTCCAGAGCGCCCAGTCACCCCTGGTACGCTCAGCTCTTATGCACGGACTAAGCACGCGCCAAAGATTGTATACAGTCACTCGGAGGATCGGCTGACCATCCCTGATGGCAGTCGCCCCATTTGTCCCTCGCTGCCTTATTCGCCATATCAGTCGCCAAGTGGATCACCAAGGGGATCCCCTAGGTTACGACGCCAACCAACTCGCGAAACTCGAAGTCTCTCAATATCAGACTCCGATGGCTACACACAGCTCAATCAGTACAAATTAAAAGACGAAATAGGAAAGGTATGATGTTCATTCTATATCTTCTATATAAAAATTTATATACATAATGTACGTGGTATTCTGTGGGTTTTTTCAGGACGGAACAAAATGCATGTTAAGCATCATGTCTTAAACAATTTTTAAGGAAATGTACTTATGACATGACCAGTTTCTATCCAGATAATGGTACAACGGAAGGATGAAGATGATCTTGGTTTTAGATTCGGTCGAGCAGCCTCAGTGTTTTAGTTTTCGTTTCTGTTGCTGCTTCAACGTGCCTGGATGCTGTGCACAATTTCACCTGCTTAAATACAGCAAATCATACCATGCCAGCTTACAATAAGCCGTATTAAATACCCACTGTATTTGAATAAAATGTCTCAAGTATGTAATTGCTTGTGTCTGGTGTATGCAGACGCAAGCCACATAAATCCCTCTATTAGATAGTACCCAAGGCATACAATCACAGCCAATATGAAATACAATGAGATAGTGGGAGTCCCATTATTTTTCATTGGTTATACAAGAACTTGCAGACTAATAAAACAGTCTGCTTGCATCTGAAATATCAGGAATAAAAAAAAATAGAAACCATATTGGAATATTCTGAAATATGCTGCCTCCGACCAGGCACAGAGCTTTCGGCATTGTCAGGTGCCAAGTGTTTCATTACAACTTCACTCTGTTTCCAATCTATGAATTTCCAATCTAGGAATTTCCTGTTTGACATGTATGTCCCATTCATTTTGACTGAAAATTGCAATAAGATACCTTTCGTTGAATATTTATGAACTATGTAGTAATGACTTGACATTCGATATTTGCAGGGCTCCTATGGGATCGTCAAGTTGGCTTATAATGAAGAAGACGACACTCACTATGTAAGACTTTTTTTCACTATCAATTATCCTGCACTCTAGCTTATAAATACTTTTTGGAGAAAAAGATTCAGAAGAAAGTAAATTATGGAGTTGGAATGCTAGCAGGGTTCAATATAAAGTTCTAGTATCTCCATTACAGATGATTTCATATTTGTAGACACTGAGACTGAATGTGAATTTTCTTGGTCTTTTATGCTATTGGGAAAGCTATATCAATAAACTGATGACATAATTTTTCCCCATAGAATACATGCCCTGGAAAAAAATTCACATTCAGTCTTAGCGTCTGCAAACATGAAATCATCTGTAGCCTAATCCCTCTTTGAAAACCTTTACTGTTATATTTGCAAGAATTTTGAATTTTTGGTTGTGTGTGCCCCCACTATCATAAACCCATAAATCTATATTTGACCCTGTTGTACCTATACCTGGGGTTAACGGTGTAACAAGAGTTTTTATAAATGACATTTTATTCCCTAAAGCGGTCCTTAGAAGAAGTAACCATTCAATCTGACCATCATTTAAAAGCTGCAACACAAGTTGCAGAAATTACCTATTTCTATTGAAATTGCTGAGTTATTCCATATTTATGAGCTTGAGTGTATCAATGTCAACGTGTTTCATAAGATAAACAATTTATGTATTAAATGTCTAGTTTCATCTTGACTGTCTGGTAGATGTTTCAATCAACAAATAATTACAATATCACTTACATTTCCCTTGATGTTAAATTGAATCTTTTCCAGGCAATGAAGATTTTAGACAAGAAGAGGCTGGTTAGAAAGGTTGGATTCCTTAGTAAGTAGTTTTGCAGGTTTTATGAAAGTTCTCACTCTCTCAAACTAAAACTTTTAACTGCCAAAGTTATTGGCGACAAATGGGGAGTGTTGGTATAATGTTACTCGGCTGAGTAATTCTGGCCTCGACTTGGTCTTAGGGCTGTAATGGATGTCCCCAATGATTACCCCCTGAGCGAGGAACAGGCTTGGTTTAACGTCAGACATGTCTTTTTTGGTATTGAATACTGTAAGTTGAGGCCACCGCCCATGTCCATCAGGGTTATTAAGCTTCTCATTGAAAATAATACATTTAAAAGGATGAGATCAAAATGATTCATTTCGAACCCGAGTGTCTCATTATTGCCGTGTCTGGCTGTCATGGCACTCCTGTGATTACAATATCTCTTCATGTCTTGTGTTTCTTTAATGATCCTTTCCTTTTTGTTCTGTGCGAGATCATTATGACATAAAATACCTGAGGCAAAAAATAAAATAAAAGGAAAAAGACAAAAAAACACACATGAAATCAGAAGGACTGCTACAGGGGGCTTCAATGCGAGTAATTGGAGACTAGCATCTGTCCTTTCCAGATGATTATATTGACACGTTTCTCCAATTTGTGGTCTTTATACTCACCCAATGTGACATTGCATTAGGACGATCAATCTAACCCAACCTTACCAACCAAAACTCAATTTATCTCATTAAAGTGACAAATCGACTGTGAATGCCTCGACGGGGCTTCGACCTTTCGGGTGTCGTTACTGTCGTAACGGGGCTGTGGTATTAGGCATTCCCCCAGTAAGTCTCTGAGTGACTCTGACCAATAGTGACTAGAGGGTTGAGGAGACTGTCAAGGACCCTCGAGCGTTCAGTGTTCAGTCACCATAATGATATCAATTACCATCCAGAATCAAATAAAACGGGCGATGACCTCTCGCTTCGCTGCAGATGTGACACAGTGCAGTGGGACCCTAAATCCATCCCTAGACTAGCACTGATGAGATTGTAGATGTTTTGAACCTTCTGTATAAAAACTGAGTCGTGTCCCAATGTCCACCTTGTCAAAACCTATTTGGCTGAAAAAATTATGGTTGCAGGCAGTCTGTCAATTAATTGTACTTGACCAATATTGTCCCATTTTCAAGAAAACTCCTTTTACAGAAGATTTCCTAATTGTAGATGTTAAATTTTCATGTAAGTGAGAATAAATTGTCTTATCAATCTAGACTTTCCCTCCCACATCTCTGTCTACAATGGACTCTACTTAGAAAATAGTATAACTAGCTGTGTTTTAATTTTAAACCGTTAATGCACAACATGTTATAAGTGTAAAAAGACACAAATTAAGACCGTGTAAAATAGATGATTGCAAATTTGACTCTTTTCCTTAAACAGGAGGTCCACCGAAGCGAGTTGGCAAAGAGACGCTTAAAAACATGACACTTGAAAAAATTTATCGTGAAATAGCAATCCTTAAGAAATTGGACCATCCAAACATTGTCAAACTGTGGGAAGTGCTGGATGACCCTGAGAATGACAATTTGTATTTAGGTAAGTGTTCATTTCATTTATTATATAATATTGTAGATCACCATAACAGGCAGAATAACATTTTTATCCAAAGAATAGGGGAGAGCAGGGCCCAGTGAGATATGGGCCTGTGGGCCAAGGAATTCCAAAATTCAACAAAGAAAGCTTTGCGGGGCAGTGAGACAGTTTGTCATAAGGACCACCACAAACTTATCCCATGTTTTCTGGAAACCTGTTATAGTTAGGAAGCTGAAATTACAAGACAAAATACCAAACTTCATCATGGCTCTGAAGCGGATTCACTGCTGACGGCCAACATTGCACTGCACTCTCTGCACTCTGCTCTCCCCTACTCTGCAATGGGAATACGCAGTCTGAATTTGTTTTTTTATACCATTCGACACCTCTGTGAGCCAATCATGAGCCAGTATTTCACTGCAATAAAACCCATATTCTTTGTTACCAGTTATCCTCCCATGGGAGAATAATAAGTGAAGCTGTGAAAAACCCACAGCAACAAATCACAAGTTTCAGTTTTGTCTTATGGTATAAGCCGGTTATTCACCGCGGGATCGGCAAGATGTGTTTATCACAGCTCGGGCTGACGCCCTCGCTGGATAAATCACATATTGCCTCTCCCTAGGTGAATAACCTATACTAATTCTTGTTCGAATCACATAAGGACAAGTGATAACATAGAATACCATAATTCACTCACCAGGTATCAATTTTCCACCAAATGCTTGTCAGGATAATGTAATATCCATCTGTTTCTTTGACAACAAGTTATGAGTACAGAGTACCAACGTTTAGCAAACCAAGAATATATAAAATTGAACCATCATTTTTAAGAGTGTGTTATTTGCCCCAATGTCTTCAGTGATATAAGACTTAGATTCTAGACTAACAAGCGGTAGTACCATTGACAGACATGGAATTGTCTATAGCACTGTGCACTAACGAGGGGGGTACCCTCACCATCAGGGCAGCCATTGAAACTCTCGATTCAAAGTAATTTTCTGTCATCCTGAGCTTATTACATACAATACAAAGCCAATATTGGTCAAGCATGTAGTCTGGATGTTATACTCACCATAGGACTTGCATTTCTCAACTGATTTCTCACAGAATTATCATATTTTTCATTTGAAATTAATCGCCAGGGCGAGGGTAACCAAAGAAGCCACTCGAGGGTAACACCATTTGCAATAATTGTCATGGCGAGGGTACCACCTAAAATGACTGGTCTGCAAATAGTTCTTTCTTTTGCTGTTCAGCCATTATTTCAGAGTGATATAAACAGCAAGTGATGTAACTGGATAAATTAGTTAAGATAGAGAAGACAGATAAGAAAGACTGATAAGAAAGATTATAAATCATATAGTTAGATAGTTAGATAGATAGATAGATAGATAGATAGATAGATAGATAGATAGATAGATAGATAGATAGATGGCAACTTAATCAGACTTCTGACTGTTTTATTTTCATACAGTTTATAAGTCAGGTTTCTCTCATGCCATTTACAACATTTTTAATTTACAATGACGACCTACCAAGCACCAGCTCGTTTGTGTTTGGGCATCACAATTTTGTAGGCCAACACATGACCCGCTATTATTCAATTTTTCACTATCTCAAATGCATAAGAACATACATTCATCTCTTTGAATAAAATGGACAGATTTTTAAGTCTGTATAATCATCATCATTTTCAATAGCCATACTTTTTTATTGACCAGGTAATGAGTAAAAGCTAAAATCAAATCAAGTAGTCGGGCAGATCAGAGGGGTCCCCCTGCACCCGTCTGAATATTTAACGGGACCAAGTTTTTTGGTGCCCTAATAATGTCCTTTTAACAAAAAGCCAATGTTAACAGGACTATCAATGTCCCATGGGGTTTTTACGGCGGCCATTTTGAATTGAAGTTGACGGCAGAAAAACGTCTCTTAGAAATTACAAGTTTAATTATCTCAGGAACTATTCAAGCTATATTCACAAATGGCACATCCATTTATATGTTTTTGGACATGCAGAATCTGAAAATGACATTAATTTCTTTCTAAATTGTAAATATCACTCCATTATGGCCAAATATTTACAAAAAATCGCATTTATTAAATGTTTCACCTTAGTTCAGTTTATTCTACATCAGCCAGTTAACCAGTAGCTCTGTTTGATGATCATATTTGACAAGCACTGAATATAAGCTTTCAAATGAGGTATAATATGTATAAAAGAGAGAATTATTTGATGAGGTGCGTTATTTCAAAGATTTTCATTTGTGATTCTGTGATTATTTAGCAGCATGGGCGAGGTAGAACTACTAGTCAGGTTGCAAGAGAGGTTGCCTTGCACCCTCTGGTATAGTTAATGGTACCCAATTTTTTGAATGCCAAATATTGTCTGGAAACATATTTTAGATGCTCCCATTGCCAATTATTGTTCCATGGGGTTTTTCTGGTGGCTATTTTGGATTAACCTCTAAAATTTGTAAAAGTGTGATTTTAGCATTATTGTCGCGTTCTGTGTTATAGCAGCCATTGCTCTATCTTAGTTTATGCCAGTGAAGAAAATTAAATACCAAATTAAACTTTAAAAGCTAGGGAGTTACTCTTTCAAAGGGTGTAAATAGTATGCTTGTAAGATGCTTGAGCTGGATGTCATAAAAAAAATTTTCGTGAACATAAACGTGTCTCATAATTAATTTAATTTCTTTCTTTTTTTTAATGAGTAGCCCTAGAAAAACATCTCAAACCCAAAGATGGATAGTCCTTGATGTCAACTATCATCGGCACATTTATTTTCTTGTTACTACAATTGTCAACCCTTCCAAAGCTAAATGAATATTGCTGTTGGTGTCATAAATCTCCTCAGAAACATAAAATCCTCATATTTATTTTCAATTTTACCTATCCTAATCACTAGATCACTCATCCCTAACCTGCGAAATGGATAGTCCTTGATGTCACCTTTCTCTTGGCACCTTGGTTTCCTGGTTACTACAATTGTCTGCCCTCCCAAAGCAAAATAAATGTTGCTGTCCGGGTCAAAAATCTCCTGTGAAACACCAAGATCTCGCACGGTTTTCGTTTCCACCTATCCTAATCACCTGATAACTCATTCCTAACCAATTAAATGGATGTGGATGGATGGCACTTTATGTCAGCTTTCATTTGGCACCATGGTTTCCTTGTAACCTGAACTGTCAACCTTCCCAAAGCTAAATTAATGTTGCCATCAGTATCAAAAATCTCCCCCAGAAACACCAAATCCTTCCATTTATTTTTAATTCTACCTATACTGATCAGTAGATGACTTATTCCTAACCAACCAAATGGATGAGGATGGATAGCCCTTAATGTCAGCTTTCATTTGGCACCTTGGTTTCCTTGTTACTACAATTGCCAGCCCTCCAAAAGCAAACTAAATGTTATGTCCTGGTCAAAAAAATCTCGTCGGAAACACAAAATCCTCCCTTGTATTTTAATTTCCACCTATCCTAATCACCAGATAACTTCTAATGAACCATCCAAATGAATCTGGATGGATTGTCCTTAATGGCAGCTTTCATTTGGCACCTTGGTTTCTTTGTTAATACAATTTCCAGCCCTCCAAAAGCAAACTAAATGTTATGTCCTGGTAAAATAAAATCTCGTCGGAAACACAAAATCCTCCCTCGTATTTTAATTTCGCCCTATCCTTAGCAGCAGATAACTTATAATGAACCCTCCAAATGGATGTGGTTGGATTGCTTTTGATGTCAGCTTTAATTTGGCACCTTGGTTTTCTTGTTAATACAATTGCCAGCCCTCCAAAAGCAAAATAAATGTTATGTCCTGTTCGAAAAAATATCCTGGAAACACAAAATAATCCCTTGTAATTTAATTACTACCTATCCTAATTACTATATAACTTATTCTTATCAACCAAGTGGATGTGGATGGATGGCCCTTGATGTATGCTTTCATCTGGCACCTTGGTTTCCTGCTTGCTACAAATTTCAACCCTCCCAAAGCTAAATAAATGTTGCAATTTGTGTCAGAAATCTCCTTAGAAACCCAGAATCCTCCCATTTATCTTCAGTTTTACCTGTGCTAATCAATAGATCACTCATTCCTAGCCAACCAAATGGATGCAGATGGATAGCCATTGAAAGCTAATATCAAGGGCTATGTGTTTGGTTGGTTAGGGATGAGTTTACATGGAAGTATTTTGTGTTTCCGAGGAGTTTTTTGACCTGGACAGAAACATTAATTTTGCTTTTGAAGGGTTGACAGTTCTAGTGACAAAGAAACCAACGTGTCAAATGAAAGCTGACATCAAGGGCTATCCATCCACATCCATTGGATTGGTTAGGAATGAGTTATCTGGTGACTAGGATAGGTGGAAATTAAAATACAAGGGAGGTTTTTGTGTTTCCGACAAGATTTTTTTGACCAAGACATAACATTTAGTTTGCTTTTGGAGGGCTGGCAATTGTAGTAACAAGGAAACCAAGGTGCCAAATGAAAGCAGACATCAAGGGCTATCCATTTGGTTGTCTAGGGATGAGTCATCTAGTGATTAGAAAAGGTCGAACTGAAAATAAATGGGAGATTCTGTGTTTCCGAGGAGCTATTTATACTAATGGTAACATTTATTTAGCTTTGGAAGGTTTAACAGTTCTGGTATCAAGGAAACCAAGGTGCCAAATGAAAGTTGACACCAAATGCTATCCATCCACATTCATTTGGTTGGTTAGGAATAAGTCATCTACTGATTAGGATAGGTATAAATGAAGATAAATGGAAAGATTTTGTGTTTCAAAGGAAATTTTTCATAATTATGGTAACATTGATTTAGCTTGGGGAGGGTTGACAGTTCTTGTAACAAGGAAACCAAGGAGCCAAATGAAAGCTGACATAAAGTTCTGTCCATCCACATCCATTTGATTGGTTAGGAATGAGTTATCAGGTGATTAGGATAGGTGGAAATGAAAATCCTTGCGAGATTTTGGTGTTTCACAGGAGATTTTCGACCCGGACAGCAACATTTATTTTGCTTTGGGAGGGCAGACAATTGTAGTAACAAGGAAACCAAGGTGCCAAAAGAAAGGTGACATCAAGGGCTATCCATTTGGTAGGTGAGGGATGAGTCATCTAGTGATAAGGATAGGTAAAATTGAAAATAAATATGAGGATTTTATGTTTCTGAGGAGATTTATGACACCAACAGCAATATTCATTTAGCTTTGGAAGGGTTGACAATTGTAGTAACAAGAAAATAAATGTGCCGATGATAGTTGACATCAAGGACTATCCATCTTTGGGTTTGAGATGTTTTTCTAGGGCTACTCATTAAAAAAAAGAAAGAAATTGAATTAATTATGAGACACGTTTATGTTCACGAAAATTTTTTTTATGACATCCAGCTCAAGCATCTTACAAGCATACTATTTACACCCTTTGAAAGAGTAACTCCCTAGCTTATAAAGTTTAATTTGGTATTTAATTTTCTTCACTGGCATAAACTAAGATAGAGCAATGGCTGCTATAACACAGAACGCGACAATAATGCCAAAATCACATTTTTACACATTTTAGAGGTTAATCCAAAAATAGCCACCAGGAAAAGCCCATGGAACAATAATTGGCAACCAGAGCAACTAAAATATGTTTCCAGACAATATTTGGCATTCAAAAAATTGGGTACCA
The DNA here is from genome assembly GCA_026936325.1 of Platynereis dumerilii. Taxonomy (NCBI): domain Eukaryota; kingdom Metazoa; phylum Annelida; class Polychaeta; order Phyllodocida; family Nereididae; genus Platynereis; species Platynereis dumerilii. The sequence goes on along the minus strand of JAPTHN010000002.1, from coordinate 75,830,188 downwards.
TTAACTATACCAGAGGGTGCAAGGCAACCTCTCTTGCAACCTGACTAGTAGTTCTACCTCGCCCATGCTGCTAAATAATCACAGAATCACAAATGAAAATCTTTGAAATAACGCACCTCATCAAATAATTCTCTCTTTTAGACATATTATACCTCATTTGAAAGCTTATATTCAGTGCTTGTCAAATATGATCATCAAACAGAGCTACTGGTTAACTGGCTGATGTAGAATAAACTGAACTAAGGTGAAACATTTAATAAATGCGATTTTTTGTAAATATTTGGCCATAATGGAGTGATATTTACAATTTAGAAAGAAATTAATGTCATTTTCAGATTCTGCATGTCCAAAAACATATAAATGGATGTGCCATTTGTGAATATAGCTTGAATAGTTCCTGAGATAATTAAACTTGTAATTTCTAAGAGACGTTTTTCTGCCGTCAACTTCAATTCAAAATGGCCGCCGTAAAAACCCCATGGGACATTGATAGTCCTGTTAACATTGGCTTTTTGTTAAAAGGACATTATTAGGGCACCAAAAAACTTGGTCCCGTTAAATATTCAGACGGGTGCAGGGGGACCCCTCTGATCTGCCCGACTAAAGTACCAGCCTCTATAAGACCAAATGTCCACTTTTATGAAAGTGAACGTCTTGAAATAATTATGTCTGCTTTACACTTTATTGAGCTCATTACAGATTACATGTTAGTTGGGCACTTTGCTCTTGTATGATGCATTGAGCTGGGAGACTATCAAATGGTGCTTGTTGCACCAGTGACAGATGATCCAAACATAAAAACATTGTGAATCTCATATCAAAACTTATAAGTTATAACAAGCATGTTACTGCCACCGTATAAAAAACCCTGTAAAAATACACCCCAATAGAGGAAGAAGCCATAATTACTTTTAGAAAGTTTCACTGTGGATGGTATCACTGGGGATAACTTGGGCATTTTGAGCAACTTTCTTGGATTTAAAGACTATAGTATTTATTTATAACTCTCCTCATGTCCTCTCTGTCTGTGAGCAACTCCTCCACTTTATAGGCAAACACATAATACAGAAACATAAATTGTGATACAAAATGCGTGATTATGCTCCATCCTGGTTAAATATTATAAGAATCACCTCTCAAGTTAATGAATGTGCCAGTCAGATTTCAGAGTTGAGAATTTAATTATGGTTTTGATGAACTGTTTACTTTTCCAAAGCTTTTATGTTGGCCTGACTGGTAATATTCATCTAACTTGTTTTTTTATATACGAGTTCATGCAGTTAACTTGTTTTTTATATACGAGTTCATGCAGTTAAGGCCACAATTTACAGACTTCCACAGCCTAGTATTGGGCAATTGTTTTCTGACCTGAAAGGTAGTCAATTAATTTTACTTTACATTTCATATTTTATATTTTGATATTATTATTGTTGTACCTCTTTTGGTGTGTTATTCTTTAATTTCATTTTCAATTTGACTGGACAGCATTTGAACACTGTTGAATAATTGCTTCCTTCTCCGTGCTTATCTATATCATTCTATTTATATATTAAATAAATAAAATGAAAATTAATTGATAGGGCATTGCAATTGTGTTCTTGATTGGAGTTGCTGATTGGCAATAACTTCAGAAGTGCAATCATGTGTCAGTACATGCTGTTATCTATTGCAACAAAGAGCAAATTGAAGGCTGATTCATTGCTTCTCCTTACAAGACAGTTTGCTCAGTTTGCTCAGACAATTATTGCTTTACCCTCGCCAATCTCTTTTTGGTGGGTACCCTCGCCAACCGGAAGTGACCCTCGCCCAAATCTTGCAGTACCCTCGCCACTTCCGGGTTGGTACCCTCGCCAAAATGCTAGTACCCTCGCCGAAAAAGCGTGGGTACCCTCGCCAAAATGCTGGTACCCTCGCCCTACCATTTTTCATTTTTTGTGGTACCCTCACCTCGAGTGATTTCTAATTTCATAAATATCTTACTTCATCTTGCTTTTTTGAATCTGGCACTTGGCTGTGATTCATTCCACATGCTATTTAGACTAGCTTCAAAATCTGAAGACCTCACTCTCCCTACATTTTTGGCAATTTCACTTTAAAATCACGAAGCAGTAGTTGTAATGGCTACCCTAATGGCGAGGGTACCCCCCTCGTTAGTGCACAGTGTATAGGGTATTATTGGTATTCATGCGCGTGACTAGACTGCATCGTGTTGAAGTGTGAGAGTTAGTTCCTCCTGTAATTCTCTTGTAGGCAAGCTGTACCAATTATATAGCTGTGATAAACACTTACCAGAGGTGTGATGTTCTTAATGAGATTCAAACTTTTTTGTGATAAACAAGTAGTCCTGTCACTGATTGGGGCATTTTGTCACACATTCAAAGCACAGTCGAAGGTGATATATTGGTGTGCCCAATTAGTAAATGTAAATAATTTGTTCCTCCTTGGGCAGGAAAAACATGATGTTTTCGTGATAATATGGTACAGAAAGTCTTACTAATCCTGGTATATTAATTATTGTTGTAACATTTTTACTCAGATAGGAACTCATTATCCTGTTATCTTGAGGCAAACTTGTTTGTTATTGAGTGAATATTCTAGGAATCAAATTTACTAGTGATTGTTAGTTGTGAGTTTAATTCGACATTTTAATTTGTGAGTTGAACAAGATATTTTTACTTCTGAGTTGAATTAGATATGTGTTGAATGAGACACTTTTATTTGTCAGTTGAATGAGATATTTGTTACTTGTGAGTTGGACATAATTAATTTGACAAAAGTAGCTTGAGTGACATATACAGTTTTGTGAGTTGAATGACATGTTGTCACTTGTTATTGAGCGATATTGATACATGTGAATTTAATGAAATATTGTTACTTGTAAGGTCAATGAGTTCATTTTTGTTACTTCGAGTTGAAAGAGACATTTGTTACTTGTGATTTGAATGAGATGTTGTCACCTGTGAGTTGAATCATATTGTTACTTGTGAGCTGAATGAGATGTTGTCGCTTGTGGGTTGAATCATATTGTTACTTGTGAGCTGAATAAGATGTCGCTTGTGGGTTGAGTCATATTGTTACTTGCGAGTTGAACGACACATTGATCGTGATCTTTTCTGATTGTTTGCAGCATTTGAATTGGTGGAGAAAGGGTGAGTTATCAGTAATTATTTTATTTCTATTTTCTGCTTTCTGATTTAAATGTAGTGCTTCCTCCGAGATTTAATGCTTTAAGATTTATCAAATAGGTGATTATTAGAGTGCTTTTGATTAATGTAAATTTTGATATCTCTAATGTTTCATTTTAATTAACAACAGTTTTCTGCTGTATATTTCTTTTAAGTTTATAAAACCTGTCTGATATCGATTACATATAGCAATTTGGTGTAAATAACACATGTTACATAACAGATATTTGCAGAAGTAATGTATTGATCATGCACACTTTAGTTAATAGCATGGTCATGTCTATTAATGGGTACTGTCACATTAGTTTGTTGATTGTGCAACAGTTTATGTAGCATTCGTAATGTCACAGAATGCACCACTGTCCCACCAAATTTCTCACCAAATGTCCGTCCAATCCCGATGTCCGTCCAATCCCAATGTCCATCCAATCGCAATATCCATGCCATGATGTGATTTTCAGCCATATCATTCCCCAGTGGCGTCCTACAATGTAAATTGATGTCGTTTGTGACAATGTCATGTACATTGTACAAGTGCTACTTTTATGCCCTCCATGAATATATGATACTTCCAAAAGGTCAGGACTACCACATGAAAGAAATGTGTCCAGATGCTGAATGCCATATGTCTTCATTAGTGTCCCATATTACTTTAAATTTACCCATACTTCCATTGGCAAATCAAAATCATGACCTTTTTTTGGCTGCAGGAAGTATCGAAAGCTAATTTGTGGCTCTTACAAACAAAAAACATACAAGTTTTTGCTTTCCCATGATTCACCTGATTTGACACTTTCAATGTGCTAAGTCTAAATAAATGTGTGTAATTAGTCCATGTAATTTGGCACAAGAACACTTGCAGTCTTGTTTTATTTTTGTAGATGGGGTTGCTTTTCAACATATATTTCACGCACAATGTCCAATTGCCCATTCAATAGCTACTAAGAAAACCGAAGCGACTTGCTGTGGAAAGTAAACCGTTATCATGTTGCTTGCTAAATGATTGATTTGGCACATCTCAGACTTGAAAGAAGCAGTGAACAGTTCTATCTCCTTTTCAGTCCAGTAATGCTGACAGTTTCAGGGAATTTCTTCCCCGAGGAACTGTCCTGGTCCTACTTCAGAGATCTAGTACTAGGCATTGAATTTTGTAAGTCATTTTAAGAGGCTTTTCGGTTTTTTCTTAAACTTTTAAGCTCCTTTACATTCCTTTTTCCTTATGGTTGGTGTCTTGTTGTACTTTGGCTCTATAACAACAAACAAATGGATGGTAAAACCAAAATTCCAATACTCAAAAGGATAGAAGACTAACAGTGGACCCGGTGAGCGAACTGCCTAAGTCGATGGTTCCATACTAGCATATAACAAATTTGGTGGCAGTACAGAATGCTTACCTTCATTCAGTAAAAATTTCTTCTCAGTCTTTGCTTCAACCATATTCCGTTTTGTCCTTGTTGCAATAATTAACACCTAGCTTGTTTTGTCATGCAGCTATTTGTATGGCTTGCATGAATGTTTGCATGTAAGAGTGTGTTTTAATGCTTGCTTTTTTGCATGTCCTTGTTCTCTTTTGGCATGTTTTAAAGCGCTAACCAACCTTGGGAAGAATATGTGATTGAATGCCTCATGGTTGTGATATTCACGTCACCGAAGCCATGTCCCGAAAGTAATGCATCGTAGTGTGGTATAATAACACATTATAATATTCTCAATATCTCGATGCATCTAAACTTCTTCTGGAACTAAAACGTCCTTCAAGTTGGATGGACTTGTCAGGAATGACAGCCTTCTGCTACTCGACTCAAGGTTAAGTCTTTAAGCTGGGGCTGACAAGGCTGGCTGACAAGACTGGCTGACAAGAGTGAGTAGGTATGGAGGCATTGCTTGAATGACAAGCTCTTGAAAAACCTCTGAAAACGTCTGAAACAGAATTGTTAGAATGGCTTTATAGAGTGGCAGGTGGTGCGAGAATCAGTCATGGACTTCAATCACGTATTCTGCGAGCGTTGGTCACCGCGGAAGTGACACAATAACCACCCAAGGACCAACGCTTCCGGTGCAGGTGACCATTAACCTTTGACCTTGACCTTTGACCCTGTGGAGTAACTCTTGCCTCGACTTGGTTTTAGGGCTGTAATGGATGTCCCCAATGATTACCCCCTGAGCGAGGAACAGGCTTGGTTTTACTTCAGAGATGTGCTTCTTGGTATTGAATACTGTAAGTTGAGGCATCCGCCCATGTCCTCATAAAACAAAGAAAAGAACAAGGAATTAAAGAGATTAAGAAGATATCTTATTGCCTTACATCTCTTTGTGATGCTTAACTTGCTGTCTTTCGTATTTACTAACTTTCGCTAACTATTTTTTAATCTTTATACTTTAATTGTTGTAACTTCTTTCATTTCAAACTACTTAATTTACATTATATTTCGGAGTGGTTGTTGTACTTTTAAAATTTAGATTTTTTAATATTCTAATAAATATCTAAAGCAGTTCTTTCTACATTTGACCCTGCATATACTGAATATTTTATAAATTCAGTAAATTTTTCATATTACATTGCACTCTTCAACATTCTGATGATTATTCAAATTGATTATTTCAGTGCATTTTCAAAAGATTATCCACAGAGATATAAAGCCCTCCAATCTACTGCTGGCTGAAGATGGACACATTAAGGTAAGAGCCTTTATTGTATCTTCTACACAAATAATTTCTCATTTAGCCTACGAAGTGCGTAAGTACAAGACATAAAGCAATATCATCCATCCATCGTTGTTGCACAAAATATGCTTATTATGGGACTTTGTATGTGCGCTGTGGTAGAATGATTCGAATTGCGGTGCATGTTCAGAATTTCATAACCGAATATCTTAAAGTAAAAAAATGCATCACAGTCATCCGACTGAGACGGAGTGGAAGTGTTCTGGCATTCGATGTTCCCAGAACATACTGCCAAAAGAACATGTTTGTGGAGTGCCTTATTTTGTGGCAACATGTTGCTGGAAATGGCAGGTCACGACCTTTGCCCGTTGGCTATCACCAGGTCAATGACCTCAGATTGGTCAAGGAGACACGGCCAACGATAAACTCCTGTGAGATCACGTGTGCAGGTTTTTGTTCCACGAACCTATGAAAATCCATAATTCCTATGCAAAATACGATTTTTTAAAGTAGCGTGTGGGTGTTGAATTTCCAAATAGATTCCCGGAGTAAAAAAGTATCAAGAAAATGTCTATTTTATGCACAACACTCATTTTTCTTTTATAAGTAAAAGTCTTTTTATTCAATTTCTTATTATCGACTAATGAACATTCCACCAGCAAAGATTTTCAAGTTGCATACTGGCCTTGTCCCATCATTGACAGTTACAGGGTTCAGTCCCCTTGTCAGGTGTATGCATTCAATTGGTTATTACAGATCTCATATAAGTGTCCCATTTGAATATATGCAGAGATGGTGTCAGTATCTCAATACTGACATAACCATCTGGGCACTCCCTATGAGCATTTGAGACCACAGTGTGAATAACAACTGATTGATCTGTTTTCATATGCGTAATTGTGCATGATGGTTTGTTCAGTTGCAGCATGTTGGCAGGGATTAGAAACTTTTGAGTCTTTTAATGCTAAACATGAAACAGAATGATCAGGGCTGACCAACATTTCAGCAGTTTCTAGAGGATATATAATGATTTGATCTGGGAAGGTCCCAAGTAACACCGCTGAACCTGTGAATATACCACCATGACATCATTATGCTCAAACTGACATCACATGTGCGCTGTGGCAGTTGAAAAGAACTTGGCACACTAATCTGAGATCTGTATTAACATTGTTTATTGACACCTCTGTTCTGGATTTGACACATGCTGAATAAGCCATAACTGGCACAAGCTGACACAGACAGGTGATTGAAACACTCCTTCATCAGTGACATCACAATGTCAAGTTTAATGTTCATATCGAAACTGTTATTGGATGCTGTTTTGCAAAGAACAATAATGCCTGTCCAATTCTATCTGTGTCTTAAAGTAACAAATTCCACTTGATGATGCACACATGTAGGCCTACGATTGGATGTATCATCAGTCCAAAGTAATGAGCAACAGAGCAGTGTTGTTGTACAACCAGAGCACAAGTGATTTTCTCTGCAATTTAAGGAAGACAAGATGAGGCACTGATAGCCCTGAAAAGCCAATTAGTGAGAATTACTTGGGAAATTAGATTGCCTAATTCCAATTTAGTTGCCTGGCTGTCTTTGGTATCCAGAACAGAACAATTGAAAGCACCCTGGCTGAAGAATACAAGATGTCTGTTTCACAGTCAAGCAAGCCGATACGATCTGCCGCAATTTTTGAAGAATGTGAAATTGGACTTTTGACCTTGAATATACAGCTGCAGTGCAGTAAGCGGTTATGAGATCGCAAGTTTTGCTTCAGATATATTCCAAGTTTTATACTGAATTTTCATTTCTTAGATCTTAATGTAATGAAACTGGAATCATGAAATATTGTTATCAATCTTAGCAATCAAATTTCCATTACAATAGTTATATTTTGGTTCTTTGTGAAACAGTCTCCCGAAGAGTTTTCAAAATGAACATTCAGTTTGACATTGTGATGTCATTGATTGAAGGTGTTTTAATCATTTGTTTGTGTAAGTTGTTGTCAATCCATATCCAGCAACAATGCAACATAAGTGCCAATAGACAAATTATTTAAGGCTTGCATCTGACAAGAGTAAAGTAACAGCTAACTTCCACATGAAGTGCCAAAGCCAATTCCATTGCTGAAAATTATTTCCAATAGACCACTGGTATCTGGATCCAGGAAAGATCTGTATTATCAAATTTTATTTTGGTTGGTCTTTCAGATTGCAGATTTTGGAGTGAGCAACATGTTTGAAGGGAGAGATGCCATCCTGACTGGGACTGCTGGAACTCCTGCCTTCATGGCTCCAGAAATGCTCAAGGAGGGCAAGAACATTGAATTTGATGGACGGGTAAGATATATTTCGCATAGCCGGCCTACTTTGGTTGATGATTCATTTGATTGATGGATTGATACTGACATAGTTTTGGATATAATTGGTCCGTTAACAAACGATTTTCCAACAAATGCTCTTGGGTAACGTGGGGGAATTCCGGGGCAATCCGGGCCCTTTTATTTTCTTGGCGAATCATGCCCGTTAATGGTTTAAGTAATTGTTCTTACAGTGATGAACATAACTTGAGGAATAGACTATATCTGGGCAAAAGAAAAACCAAGTCAAATTGTGTGATTTTAATCATATGTTGTTTGTTTGCTAGTGTTTTTAATGTTCTTGTCACTGTTTTAAATCTTTTTTATGGCTGGATTTGCTCCCGGGCCAGATTTCCCTCACCTTACCCGATATGCTCAGGCATACTGTACATAATTGTGTTGTACGGTTTTACTCTAACCTTCCATTCTTTTATTTTACATATTTATTTTACATCCTGCGATGTCTGTTTTAAGAAAACATCAAACTATGAATTATACCTACAGAATTTATGAATATAAAATGCTTCAAATATATTGAGCAATGGCTTTTCTTCAACATTTGTAATTTGAAATATCGTCTTCGCAAATTGCATTAGAAGTGAGCAGCCTGGAAAACCACCTTAAACAAACTGATGTTGCAGCGTAACAAGATTTAACAAAAATAGCTATATTGTAAATTAAGTTTCAGGCTTGACGGTGTCACTCGGAACAAATCAGTCAGAATGTTTTTTTTTCTCCTTCCAGGCATTGGATATTTGGGCAATGGGCATTACACTATACTGCTTCGTCTATGGCAGAGTAAGTTTATGTTTTGTGAAATTGATTTCTTTATATATATAAATTTGGTAATGTCTGTGTAAAAAAGTCTTTCCTTTGTTATGCAAGCTTCACCAAACAAACAGCTTTGATATTTTCTGTCACGGTTGCATTTCTCCGAAAAGGTTTGGCCGGTGGCACTATTGAAATACTCTTGATTATTCCTCTCAAACCGATTGATTAGGTTTCTTCTGTTTATTTTGCTCCTTAAACCAAATGTATGAGGCTTAGAGGTTGCTTTGCAGTCTCTTAATCCTTTTGTTTATTTCCCACCCTGTGAGCAATGCATGGGGCCAGTGAGCACATCAATAAACCTTTAATGGCAGCCTTGAATGGCAGGTGTATATTGATCCAGTAATGTTTCATTCTTTGTTAATTTACTCTTTATTCCCTGTTGTCACTCTGTCCTTGATGGGCAAATGTGTCCTTTAGCCTTGGCCCACAATAGACTGATCTCTTGTCTAACCTCAACGAATGGATAAAGTGGCAATGAATGAATGAATGTACAGGATATTGTTTGAGAAAAGTGTCACTGGTCGCAGCTGTTCCCTCTGTTCTCTAATGTACATATGCTTTTTTTTCTATCTCAGCAGTAATCGATATGCATTTACATATATGTCCGCCGACCGGTTGTAGTTACAAGGTCATTTGCTGCCAACAGTGTTCTCAGATAAGAAATATATATAAGGAGAGTTACAAAAATTGCGTTGAATTTGTGCTCGATTGGAAACCATTGCCATGGTTTCCAGTGAAATTCAACGCAGAGTCGCAGAACGATATTGGGAAAACTCCCAGGAACTCCTTTGACATTGGTGTATTATGATACAGCCAATCAAAAATGCACAGGGACGTTTCCATTCTCTCCGCGGCTCTTTGTGAGAGTGAAAAAGCCTTTCAATGCCACTGGATGAAATGCGCAGCTGACGTATTGCATGCGAATGATGTATTTCTCTCTATTGTAGGTGCCTTTTCACCACGAAAATATCCTCGCTCTGCATCGGAAGATAAGGAAGGACCCATTAATCCACCCCCCTGTGTAAGTTCTTCCCTTTCTTTATCTTCTTTCTAAGCATTTCTTATATTGCAGTCCTGACAACCGGCGACATTCTGTATCTCTTCTGTGTCTCCCCGAGAAATATTGCATCCTTTCAAGAAATAAGATTTATCGGAGAATATTTTTCTGTGTTGAGTGCTACTTTAATATACTATATATTTGTATACAGTGTATGTACTGCGTACGTCCTTTGACACAAAATTAAGTGGAATTCCTGTCGCACTCTTCAGGTACACCGAAGAATGACAATGGTGCATCTAATATGGCTAATAATATGAAACTAGATGCTGCATAGGCCTCTATATTTTAGAGGATCAGACAAGGTGTAACATGAAGATTGTCTCAAGATTTAGAAGGATTTGATTTCATAAATATTGGTATGCTCCCAGATCCCTTGTAAGCCTCTGAAACAAGATTTTATGAAATGGATGTTAGCGCAGTCTCGGATTACTTGAGACTTCGAGAGAAACATCGCTCTTGCGAATGCTCACATCACTTAGAGATGTTCGGAGTACTTTTCGCATCCTTCCCAGGGAGAAATATTTGCTTTTCTAATGGCTTACTGTGGCGTATTACAGTAAGTGCATGTAGATGAGGGGAGGCTCCTAATGTGCAGCATCTTTCGAAACAAATTAACCACTCCTCTTGGCCTCATCTACGCAAGCAAAATATATAAAGCAGGGAGTACACTGTTCGAGTGCTCTACCTGTTACGTTCAAATACTTCAAATGAATAACCAATAGCACTGTTATATGCTGAAGAAAAAATTGTTATTAGTATGTCAGCTATACATTTCTGTTTTACTGATTGTCTCCACCCAAATTGGTGAATCCAAAATCAAGGGCAAAATCCCAGCTTGATGTTGTTCAGACAAGATTTTAGATTGGTCACTTGCCTGTGTGTGTATGCTGGACAAGCAAAGATCTCAAATTAGGTAAATGTGTATCATATGGAAGACAAAGTTCTCTTAATCTGTACATTCTATTACAATTTTCAAATTTATCTGTCTGTCACTCATTTTGGAAGATGAAAACAAATATCAGTGAAGTTATGATGAAAATAGCAAGGCCCATGGTCTAGTTTTTAAAGGCAAGGGTCCTCCTTAATTAAGAACTGCTGTAGAACAAAACAGACCAGCCTGCCAATGTAGCAAATATTATCACATTCGTGTCTGGACCACCCACTCAGTCTCACTGCTTTGCAAATTAGCAAAACAGCCCATTACAATGGTCATTGTGTTAACAGACATTTCCACCTACACTAAAATTATAGATATCCAGGAATAAAAATTACACAATATCACATTCATTCATGAAATGCAGTAATGCCACCCACCATAACTTGGAAAGGTCGGATACCTACCTCACTATGTTTATGGGACATAATGAAGTATGGGTATTCTTACAGTTTCCAAGCAGATGCATGCATGGTGAAGAAACTGTGTGCTCAACATTTCATGTCATATGTAGGCCTATTTGGAGAGTTAGTTTGCAGGTCAGGTCTTGATATATAAATTGCTTTCGTTTGTGCACATCTTGATAATAAGGAGGCTTAATTGGTGAACATATAGATTTTATATTAAATTTGTTCAAAATCACATTAATGAAATTGGATACAGGTATTTTCATTGTCTAAGTTACCAAATACCCATGGTGTAATAGTTAAGAGACCAGGAGTGCTACATTATTGCAGATATGGTTTTTAAACAACGACATGACCGACAAATGTCCAAATACAAAGTCTTTCTCTGCATGAATTATAAATACGAAAGATATGTAACCAGAATTGCCCTTTTATTTTAAAGTTGCATGTCATGGCATTGCCATGCAACTGTGTCAGAATCAATAAAATCTAAAGCAATGAACATTCAGGTTCTGGAAGCAGCTTGCTTGGCCAAGGTGCAGGCCATAAACAGCTTGGGAAATCTTGTTAAATCAAGTGTTGATGGGTTTTCTTCACTCATTTGCTCTCTTTATTGCCATCTCTCACAAGCAAACACAAGCCCCATTACAGACAAATAATGTTTACTTAAACATTCCGCTCAATTTGAGCGGCGCAGCGCGGAGCGGTGGAAACGTCTGTTGACATTAAGCTAAATAATTGCACCCAGTCTCTGGAAGTGAAAAACAATTATTTTACAATGTACATTAGAAAAAGCACTGACTCTTTTTGCTACAGCAGCTGGTGGTGGTGGTGTTGGGGATTAATGTTTCTTTCCTCCACTTGCAAAGACAATGGATGGTTAGCTGTATTGTCCTCAATGCACCAGATCACCTCTCTTACCGAGTTACCAAGAAATGTCGAGGAAAAGATAAGTGTAAATCTAGAGAAAGAATCTAAAGAAATCTAGAGAAAAAAATCTGAAGAAATCTGAAGACAAATCTAAAGAGAATGTAGAGAAAACCAAGCACTTAGAGAGAAAAATGTAGCAGGAATGAGACTCCTCCTCCCCCGGCTCTCTTCGCTGTGTATTCCTAGCAGCTGCGGCTTTGTAGCAATCAAATAGCTGAGGGAACTTCTAGCTACAATTGATTTCCCTGAGCTCACAGGAGAGGGAGGAATAGGTCCAGGCAATGAAAGGCTCTTTTTCACCATTCCAAACAACAGCTCCACTTTCCGCCTCTCTTTTTGGCAATTTCGACTGAAATTTCACTCCTTGAAAACTCCGAGACACAGCATATTGTACACAGAAAAAAAAAATAAAACGCTGGGCAAAAAAGAGCGAGCGGCTCATTTGTCAAGCAGTAAATAGAAGAAGAGTCTTTTTTAATTGCAGCTGAAAGCAATGCAGTAATGAACAGCATCAATTGTGGTTGCTGCTTTGAATGGATACAATGCCAGTCCCTTCCGATCAAATGGGACAAGTCATCCAATCACGTTCATGTAAATCAAGTAGGCGAATGGAAGTTTTAGTTTGATTAGTGAAATTGAATTAGATTTTAAGCAGCATTAATGAAATTGATGGCCTGGAGCTTCAGTTTTATCTTACTTTGCATGACATCCATTTGTTTGGCTGGAAACGGGAAAGTGCTTTCATCATTTTATGTAACACGATGTGTCGGATACTGTTTCACTGCAATATTTCAAATTATGATTTCTTTTGTTCTCCGCAGGCCGAAGACCTCTGATCCTCTCCAAGACATCCTTTCAAAGATGCTGATCAAAGAGCCGAAAATGAGAGTGACTCTGAAAATGATCAAGGTATGATTTCATCACTAAGGAGACCTTCTTTCATGTCCCCGTATACAATCACGTCGGTAGTTGAAGAAATATGTAAAAACTTTATGTGGTATCACATTTCAACTCCACAAGACGTGGAATCTCATGGTAGTTATTATCTCAATATATGAGCATGATTCAGATTTGGAGAGGAGCTTATCCACAACTTTGTGACTTTCACTCTGTGTCAGTATGATATTACATGTCTCTGCAACCTTACCCCATATTGTATTGATTATAAGTTCTGGTTGTGGTTGGAAAATTCATTATGTTCGGGTCAGTGTAATTGAGTTTGGAAGGTTTTCCTTACGATTGACGATGACGCATGCTCAAACTGTGTCGTGGTAATTTTTCTCGATCAGTGCTAACATGCAAACGGGACCGATTTGTGAAAACATAACTAGAGCTTTATGCTACTTGACTTCAATTAATCTGGAACAAAAATGAAAAATTTAACAGCAGTTGGAAAAAGACCTCCAGATCAGGACCTTGTACTCAATCAATGTGTGACACTAACAGGGTGTTACTTGAGATTATTCAGACATTGCAATTCCTCATCAGCATTATGTCACTTTCTTTCGTTCTAATCAAGGCCATTTTATTTTTTGTACCATACTTCGAACAAAAATAAACCGGTGTGGGTCTTCTTTTATTTTTTAGGCGTTCTGAGAAGAATGATTTGTATTTCAAACACATGCCCTTCAGTAGGTTTCTGTAGTGCGTTATTGTTGCATATAAAGGTCCGCAGCGTTTACTGCAGAACCATACATTTGCTCAGATCTGCTATACTATGCACAATCTGGCCTGCGGTCGCCTCATGACTTGGATTAATGCATTCTGTGCACGTTGAGGCATTCAATAAATGTCATTTGCTGACATTGTTCCCTAATTGCTCTGTTTCCAGAGTCACCCCTGGGTCACAAAGGACGGTAAATTCCCGTTGCCCTCTCAAGAGGAGAATTGTGTCCTGGTCACGGTAACTGACGAAGAGGTCGACAACTGCATAAAGATAATGCCCAAGCTGGAAACACTGGTGAGTAAATGTTATTGTGATGAGCACTCCTAGCAAATTAGGATGAATGCTTTTCCATTGTTATTGAGTTTTTCTATTTAATAAGAATGATCTAAATAATTGCACTAAATGTCGCCGTTTAGCCTCATTCTTGTCATACTATAGTTTAGATTATCAGCAATGTAAGAAAAAGAAAAAAAGATATGCAGCCCATGTAAAAATGAAGTGTAGATCCATGAAACACATGGTGGATGCATATAGGCCCTGGTATATGTAGATGCATATAGGCCTATATTGTATCCTATGCGAATGAGAGCCATGTACAGGGTCGGATAGTATTGAATAAGGAACTGGTCCCAGCATGTGAATTTGCCGCAGACGAGCGACAGCTCATGTTGAGCGAAAATAGAGGTCTTTAATGGTTGCCATTTTCACTTCCCATCGGAGCGCATGACTTTAAAATGTAATGCTCCTCAAATATGGACAAACTTCCACAACACCATGCAGCTACTCCCTTTTCGGAGGTTCCCAGGCATCTGCTGCAAGTGCTGCATGCATATTTAGGCTGGAATTCATCTCCAATTGGAATGTCCTGTTTCTCTAAAATTCTATTAAGCAACTTTGACTTGCAATCTCTGCAGTGCTCCTCAAAGAGGGATGGACATCTTATCTCAATGATAATCTCAACGAAAAACAGCTGCTCAAAGATAAGGAATAATGGACTTGAGCCAGAGAATATTACCCTCTTTAAGCTCCAAGAGAACTCTTAAATAAAATTGATAGGGATCCTGTTAAAAGCAAGATTGTGGGTGGATCATGTTTTGCATATTTTAAAAGAAACTGCTGAATTGCTGAAAATGAAATTGTTTTGTCTGTGGTGGCGGCTTTTAAAATGATCGGATTGCACTGCGATATGAAGCCATACAATCTGGTTAATTGTATTAGCAATGTCTTCTGAATAACCGCATTGCACGGCTGGAACAATCCTTGTCTGTAAAGCCATGAAAGCGCAATGAGTACAACAAGAAGAGAACATTCAAATACCGAAGAAAGCGGATGCCCTGTACAGCGTATACTTTACGTGTAAGGTTCTTCTGCGTTTTATCAGAGCAAGTGTGGATAAAGCAGTCATTCGTAATAATGGAATCGCTCGAGTGTCGGATCTATAGATTTGCTTCATCAGTGGGGCTATGTGGAAAACAAATCTGCAGGGGAGAGAGATAAGCTTGTCTGCCTGCAATATTATTTTCTGCCTGGCTGCAGAAGCTTTTCCTAGAGTAGTGAACATGTCCCACTCAATATACTGTGACAGGCCTATTTGCTCATGGTCTGGTCAAAGTGTATTAGTATTTACACTGTAGCCTGTCACTCCCCATTTATTGCCCCGAGCAATATATTACCAAGAAATTGATGGAAATTAGCAACATGTGGAGCAATAACGAATCAGTGTAATAAGGCCTGTATCAAATAAGACAAAGTGGAGAATAATCTGAAAGTCACTCTTTTGCAAAATAGGAAAATAGAATAATTTGTGTGACATAAGAAAAGAAACCTTGTTTTTTTTTGTAAGTTTACAGAATGTCAATCACGTAAAAAAGGTGAAAATGAGGCAGGTTTTTTACAGCCGTTATCTTATTTCATATACAATTGTTTCTCCATTGCTGTGTATTAATGAAGAAGTATAGTGACACTAAACACTTTATATATAAAGCCATTTATTATCGCATTCTCACGATATATTGGAGACATTTTACACTGATACGAACAAAATGGCCTTCAGTTTTGATTATGAATGTTACTTTCCAATTTCCTTCTATCTATGCACTGATGACTGTGTTTGAAAATTCATATGAGAAATATTCTCATTACAAACATTCAGATGAATTCTTCTCACGCAGAGAATTTGTCCTTCAGTGGGCATACAATGCATTTCATCTGGGAAACTTTTGTCATATCTGTTGAATGTTGGTGAGTGCAGCAAAACTATTGGAGAAAGAAAGAGACCACTTCTTTCTCAGACAAGACTCGATCTACAATTGATGTTGAATCTTATAATTCTTTTCCAGATTTTGGTGAAATCGATTTTGCACAAGAAGACCTTCCGCAACCCCTTCACAGACCGCCGTGAGTCTAAGGCGACTGCTGCAGAATTCCAAAGCAAAGGTCGCTCCAATTCCGCTCCTGAGTATTTTGATCACCTCGCTCTAAGGTATGGACATTGACAGTTTTATTCATGTATTATCTGCAATAGCGAGTATTCAAGTTTGAAGGACTTGGCACTTAATGTATAGGTTAGTTGGTGTAGGAAATATTACAGAACTTTGATCATTTAAAAGAAATCTGAAGGTCTGATATGCACAATATAGTAGATATGTTACCAATAACCTAAGTTGCTCTGTGTTAAAGTAGGATCTCTATTTATGCTTAGATTGTAATTGAGAGCTATTTAGAGGTTGGCATTAGTGTTAGCATTGATGTACTACCAAAATTGTCTTGGCTAAAAATGTCAGTCATGGGTGATTTTGAGCATCTGTTTGGTATCAATGACAAAGCTGGTTTCTATCTGTCAGGAATAGTCTTCTGAGACTGAGATGTCCACAGATTACAAATCAGACAAAAAAGGCTGCAGTAGTCCAGGCCATGGCCTGCCAATATTGATTGACTGCAGTCTGGTAACTGCAGCCAAAAATCAGAGTAAAGAAGATGGTCAGCTAACTCAGCTTAGAAACAACATTTAAGGAGAGAATGTTGGTTCAACTATCGTTGAAGTATCAAAATGGTTTTGTTGACCATAGTAAAAAAACTGAACGTTGCTGGCCGATTATCAAGTGGTCATAGAAAACTTGAACAACTAGTAACATTTACAATTAAAATAGTGTGGTGAACTGTATGACATGCAAACTTTTCCAAGATAATTAGACAGAACTGCAAATCTTTAGCAATTCTGTTGGCTTATATAGTTTGAGAAAGCTGGTAGTGACTAATCACCTTACATTTCTTATGAACAGAGTAACTGCTCGTGCCTTAACTGTATTTCAAATCATGACAAGAAAATTGTCAAATCGAGTACAAGAAAACGCCATTAAGACCTTAAACCTATGTACACTTCATAATTATTGTAATTATCTTCCACTTCTGCTTACCGATAATGTAATGGTCAATAAGTTCTGCAAGGTAACCTGTCACTGAGTCTATAATTACTGGCCCATGTGATTTTATGGGTGGGCTTTCTACTGACGACAGTCTTGAGGTGGACTTTAACTGAAGCAACGATGACTGTGTTTAGCAGCAGTACATGAGGTGTGCATTAGTCTGCATAACACCCACTAAGCATGGACAACAGTATGACAAGCACAAGGGCCGCTGGCTTAAAGCGATGCACTTCGACACCAAAAGGAGTGTACTGTTGCACTGTGAAAATGGCACTTCGTGTGTCATCATGCAGATGATTTGTCATGATCATACCCAATACTTTCAATGTTAATTTGATTTAAGGAGACTTATCCCTCTTGTTGGTGATAGCCAAACAAAAGGATCATGCATCTGATTTTCAATCCAAAATCAGTTATGATAAGTCAAATGGCCTTCTCTTGATCATGACTAATCAAACTGCCTCTATGTTTCCCATGTTGAAAGTATAGCAGATGACACTTCATCAGCTGTCATGAATCTTGAAGTGCATTTTTCACAGTGAACTGATCCTCATTTTTTCTTTATCAAAGTGCATCGCTGTAATAAGTTACCTGAATGCCCAAGACACACAGAGTTATGTCATGTGCATGGCATCAGACTGGTTCTTGTTAGACACTGCTATAACATTATTTCTTTGAACGGCTTAATCAGAAAATTTGGCTTTGTAGGCCTAATTGACATCAATTTACTTCAATTTTCAATACAAATTATTATTATTTCTATTTCTCTTTTGCAGGAAGGTGTCCTTGAGCGACTCTGTCACTCCACTACCGAAAGTCATTGAGCACTGACACGGAACGGGCCTAGCTAACAACTTTTTCCAATTCTTGCAATTTTGTATCTTGTTTTTGACAATTTATTGTAAATATATTCCTACGGCATTTCCATTTTCCATTGTGAATAAATCTTTTACATTTTTCTCTTCTTCCTATGAAACACTTGTCTTGTCTTATTCCTTATACACTATTGCTCATGAATATGGAATACTCCAGGAATCTCCGTAGAAATTGATCAGGGCCGGATTTAGAAAATGTCGGATGGGGGTTTCACAAAATGAAAATGTTCTAAAAATAACGGGATTTTCAAGTAATTACATTATAATCTACACGGGCTTGAACTCCCTAAACCCTCCCTCTGGATCAGCTACTGTTGATAACTTCGGCATCTTCTGGTGAAGCTCATGATGTTCCGATTCAATCATAATTACTTCCAATGATTGTCGATGGAAAGAACATGTCGTAATTAAAAATGCATGTAACAGTGTTAACCCCAGAACAGTAAATCAGGTCGAGCTGCGTCGTGGTGAAATATGGAAATTCAAGGGTTCATGAAGGAGGGGGCACATCTTACTAAAAATTCTAATTTTTTTGCTAAAAGAGTGGTTAAGGCTCCCAAAGAGTTATTAGGGAAGATAACTGGACTTTATATTGGAAGATAACTGGACCTTAGATAGGACCTTCGCAGCATTCAAACTACAAAGTTTACTTCTTTTTCCAAAAAAGTATTCCGTATTTAGGAGCAATAGTGAAATTAAAACATGAGCGCATGCAAGCTAGGTATTCAAGATGGTACTCATTGCTAATCTAAGTGGTTAAAGTACAATCCACCAAATTAGCATGCTTCAAATTAACGCCTGTGTTTGGACAAAGCCTTTGTGCATGTCAGACAAAGTTTCTCCTGAATGGGCAAAATGATGTAATTTTGTCGGAGAAAAAAAAAGCATAGCTTTGTATGAATAAGAAGCATAGCTTTTTATAATTTCCTGGATCATATTCACATATTCTCGACAAAAGGAGCCACCTGACATCAGTTTTGTCAATGTTTTATCTCTTTTTTATTGCGGTATATAGGCGGCACCAATACTGGTTTTGCACAATAACCATTCTGGTTTATCACTGTTTTGAGTGCTATTCGTATAATCTCTTATGCACCTGTTTCTGGTCTAAAGAAAGATTTATACTCTGTTGGTGCAGGACTGCAGGTATGCCTGAAAACTTTTTAAAATTCACTAAGTTGAATGTAGCCTGACTGATCATAATAAGAGCTTCTAAAGATAGACCCACATGTTTAGAACCTATACTGTTGATATATTCTAAACTCCTTTGGTGATTATTTTATGAGGCCTCTAAAATTCAAAATTATTGTCACAAGGTTGCAGAGCTCCACGGGAAATGCCACCTTGTGGTGGAAAGACCCGGTGGAAAGAGAACCATACTTTGTTACCTCTGAGCAGCTGAGGACTGCTGAGGTGTCAAAAAGTTCAATGAGCTGCTGATGAAATATGCATTATAAAATGAGAAAAGCATGTTTATGGTGGCCAAGGAGAGGCTCAGTAGATCAACTGAAAAAAAAAATCAATAAGGACATGCAATAGAAAGTGCTACAAATAGTCTTTAACCAAACTCTGCTATTAGAAATTCAATTTTGCAATCATAATTAGTATCTGGGCCATTCTCAAATTTCGGGACAAAGGGTATAGCAAAAATGTCCTGTAACGGAGGGGACAATGTGGTAACGGAGGGGAATTTTGATGTAAAAAATTGACTGCAGGAACAACAACAAAAGGAAAAACAATAAAATATTGGTGTAACTATTATTTTCAGAAGTACTTCATCTCATATCAGTAGATTTTTTGGTCCAAATGTCGATTTCTTATTTTGATCTGGTAACGGAGTGGACAGTAACGGAGGGGAACAATTTTTTGCTTTTCGCTCATTACTGCTTTTTATTTTGGAGACAAGATAAAATAATTGCAGACTATTAAAAGCTGTCACACTCAGCAATATATACATGAAATCACTCTTTAAAACTATCATTTGGTAAGCTTGGAAATGAACGAAACGGAGGGGACATTTTGGTGAGACCAAAAACATTTTCTATGAATATTTTGTCTTAATTTATTGAATACATGTTTTATGAAGTCTGAAAGGCAGTGGTACTATTGCGCACATGCGTCTGATGATATTCATTGAAAATAGCTCATAAAAAAGAATAACGAACCGAGCTATGGCAAGTAACGGAGTGGACAAAAAAATTGACATAAATTAGTGACACGTTTATTGTATCAATTTAATCAATGAAATAAGACCAAAAAAATTTGAATGTGAACTAAATATAAATTCAAAGTTATATTCTCATGTATTGTGCAAAGAAACTTTGGATGTAATGGTACATTAGGAGGAAAATAAACACTTGATGTTTTCATGTCAGGTCCAGTGACAGGGAAAAACCATTGATTTTGCACGAATTCCAGTACATAATGCACAAAAAAACGTCTAATGAATGACTTTTTGTTCCAAATGCAGGGGTCCTAAATAGAAATATGAATAACAGATGCAGAGTGATGCTTCAGATATCAATCGCATTCAAATTAATGTCAGGGAGCTAGAGTGACGCAAATTGTCCCAAAATTTGAGAATGACTCATCTAATGTTACCATTAATGCTTGTCTCAGTTCTGTTGCTCAGTTATGAAGATACCACTCATTTAAAGTTGAATCCCACAGAGTACAGCTTCTCCACCTATTGTACTCCATGTAACTAAACTGTTCAACAAAAATACCCCAGCTGGTGGCTCCCCCGCTTGGTAAAATTGTTCATATGCATTGGAAAAGCCACAGATTCTTGAAAACAGGGGTAGGCTCACTCGAAGGCTGCTGGCTCAGCCAGGAATAATGGCACTAAACTATAAATACACACATTTTGGGTCAATATACAGGCCTATAATTCAATTCAACTTTCATAAAAATCGGAGAAGGAATCTTTGAGATATTCAAGTTTATCTTATCAGGGACTTATTTTTGTTGAACTGTTTTTCATAATTTTATCATATTGTACACCACGTAACTCTCAAAAAACATCGGTAACCCCCCTTCAAAAACTTGTTTTTCAATAAAGTGTATTTTCAGCTATATTCCTTTAATTTTTCATAAATATCTCATGGGTATTGTTCGAGCGACGCTCCTTTTCATTATAAATGCCACACTTTTTTAGTATTTTGCTGTATGTTTTAATGTAATGACATAAGATTTTGAAAGATCATAGTTCAAAAATTATGTTGGATAGCCCGTCAATTTTTTTTTACGTTGGAAAGCTTTGTTTTTGAAGAAGTTTTTGGCAAAGTTTCATGAATATCTCATGGATTTTAGATTTCTTGCCAAGTGTGGGATTCAACTTTAATCAAATGCAGTCAACAGAGTATACTATTCCAGTTCAGTTTTTATTTTTTAATTACATCTATTCAATATTTTTAAATAGGTGGCAGACTGCCACATGCAGTGCCAATTTGGATGCGTCTTGAATGGAAATTTCCCCCAACTTCCCCTTTAGTCAGTTAAGAAGCTAGGCTACTTTATACCCATGAGCAGCTAATGAAGCTAGAATTTGGCCTCCCTCGACCGTGCGGCTGAGGCAACGGGAGGGACAGACTTGCGAATGTGTGTGAATGGGACAGCTGATCTGGAACAGATCTGCCGAATGACAGCGATCAATGTTCAGAAGGTGTCCACAGGACACACGCATCCACTAACACTGAGGGATAGGCTCAGTATATATAGGGTAGCTGCCTCCCAATTGGACATATTGGTTCAGGGAGGAGAAGCACCATGTGTTTTGAACAAGCAAAACAATGTAATGTAGACACTGTTATTCACCTTAATTGATTTTTCATTTGTATAAAGTGATCCATCAGGTCATAGTTTTAGTTGATCTATAATAAACTTAATGGATAAGGTTATTGTCAGCTCTTTTGACAACAAAGTTCTCCAACTGAGCAATATAGACAGATTCAAGACATGTGGTGCCCCCTATAGTACTGGTGTCTCTATCTGGTGAATTTACACAGTATTGAGGCAATATGTTATGTGCACTTTCCTCTGGTATTTTTTTATAAATATAAGGAGCACGGAGGCAGCTTGCAGTAATCCAAAAAAGGAGATGTCAGAAGCACCGTAGTTTTTCATAATATATTCACACCAGTTGACATGATGACTATCTTGGGAAGAAAGTTGTGACAATACCAATTCAAGGCTAAAGTATTGGATCCTTGGTAATGGGACCGAGTCGTGGAGTGAACTCCTATGTTGTGCCACTCACCGCGGATCTTGTATGCAAGTGATATTGGGTTGCAAAAGGCTTTGAACATGATACAAGAGTGCTTCAGCTATATTACATAAAATGATCCATGGGACACTTTCCACCGGTGTGCTTGGTAAGTTAACGATACCATTCCCAAACATGTGATGCAAGACCAATCATTTCTCTAATCAATCCACAGTGTTGTACAAAGGTTTGGACACCCCCTGAGTAGATCAGCATTTTGTCATATATTAAAGGCAAATTATTCACAGAAATTTTTATTGCTGAACGGTGTGTGTGAACAATCACATAAAACCATTCCAAAACTCCCAGAGTCAAAGGCAACTGCTGCAGAATTCCAAAGCAAAGGTCACTCCAATTCCCCTCAGACAATTTCAATCATCTTGCTCTAAGGTAAGGTCATTGGCACTTGGCAGTATCATTTAAAAATCAGTAATAGCAAAGTTATGTTACAAGTAACCCAGCTTGCTCTCTGTTAAAGCAAGTATATGATCTCTAGATGCAATTATTTATGTAAGTCATGTTTAATGCTTTATTTATCCTGAAACTAGGAAATTGAATGGTACGTGTATTTGGAGGTTGGTCTTGCCCCACCCTCAAGCCAAAATTAACATGGGAAAGATAGGAAAAGCCACAAATCGCCCATATTTTCCCCATGTTGTGCCCCCCTCAGACCATTTATAGATACTCCCCTGGATAGATAGATAGATAGACTGATAGATAGGTAGATAGATTTTTAGATAGATGGATGCACATAATTCATATTTAGAGGTATAAAGATAGGAGGAGATGGATTTAGGCCTCAGAAAATGTAATGAGAGGGGGCAATATGCATCATTACCACAAGCAATTAGGGAGACCAGCGTTACGCACATTGTACCTTTGAAGTACCAAAGCTTGGTGTCCATTGAAAATAGTAGGTCCATGCCCGAAAGAAGGACATGTTGAAAGCACCATAATGTTTCATCATTTATTCACACCAGTTGACATGATGACTATCTTGAGAAATAAGTTGCAACATTTCCAATCCAAGGTTAAAAGATTTGATGCATGGTAATGGGACCCAGTCCAGCATGCAACTCGATCCTTTGTTGTGCCACTGGCAAAGCAAAAGAAATGATAGCTTGTGTTTGGACAAAGCCTTTGTGCATGTCAGACAAAGTTTCTCCTGAATGGGCAAAATGATGTAATTTTGTCGGAGAAAAAAAAAGCATAGCTTTGTATGAATAAGAAGCATAGCTTTTTATAATTTCCTGGATCATATTCACATATTCTCGACAAAAGGAGCCACCTGACATCAGTTTTGTCAATGTTTTATCTTGCCTTATGTAGGCAGGACCATACTGGTTTTGCACAATAACCATTCTGGTTTATCACTGTTTTGAGTGCTATTCGTATAATCTCTTATGCACCTGTTTCTGGTCTAAAGAAAGATTTATACTCTGTTGGTGCAGGACTGCAGGTATGCCTGAAAACTTTAAATTCACTAAGTTGAATGTAGCCTGACTGATCATAATAAGAGCTTCTAAAGATAGACCCACATGTTTAGAACCTATACTGTTGATATATTCTAAACTCCTTTGGTGATTATTTTATGAGGCCTCTAAAATTCAAAATTATTGTCACAAGGTTGCAGAGCTCCATGGGAAGTGCCACCTTGTGGTGGAAAGAGAACCATACTTTGTTACCTCTGAGCAGCTGAGGACTGCTGAGGTGTCAAAAAGTTCAATGAGCTGCTGATGAAATATGCATTATAAAATGAGAAAAGCATGTTTATGGTGGCCAAGGAGAGGCTCAGTAGATCAACTGAAAAAAAATCAATAAGGACATGCAATAGAAAGTGCTACAAATAGTCTTTAACCAAACTCTGCTATTAGAAATTCAATTTTGCAATCATAATTAGTATCTAATATTAACATTTATGCTTGTCTCAGTTCTGCTGCTCAGTGATAAAGATACCACTCATTTAATAAAATGCAGTCAACAGAGTATACTATTCCAGTTCAGTTTTTATTTTTTAATTACATCTATTCAATATTTTTAAATAGGTGGCAGACTGCCACATGCAGTGCCGATTTGGATGCGTCTTGAATGGAAATTTCCCCCAACTTCCCCTTTAGTCAGTTAAGAAGCTAGGCTACTTTATACCCATGAGCAGCTAATGAAGCTAGAATTTGGCCTCCCTCGACCGTGCGGCTGAGGCAACGGGAGGGACAGACTTGCGAATGTGTGTGAATGGGACAGCTGATCTGGAACAGATCTGCCGAATGACAGCGATCAATGTTCAGAAGGTGTCCACAGGACACACGCATCCACTAACATTGAAGGATAGGCTCAGGTTATATAGGGTAGCTGTCTTCTGATGGGACATATTGGAAGAGGGAGGAGAAGCACCTTGTGCTTTGAACAAGTGGTGCATCATAATCTAAACAACTTTGTTCACTTCAGCCAATGCATCATTTGTGTAAAATGATTTAGCAATTCTTTATTATAGTGGATCTATGATTACCTGCTTGATCAAGTTGCAATCAGTCCTTTTTGTCAGCTCCTCTGCACAGCTAACCAATGTGGGCAGCTGCAGGATATGTGGTGCCCCCTATAGTACTGGTGTCCCTATCTAGTGAGTTTTCACAATATTGATACATTGTGACCTGTGCACTCTTCTCTGGTGTTTTGTATGTGGGCTCCAATTATTCATTAAAGAAAACATAGGAAGAACCATGAAGTTCAATGATTTATTCCAAGTCAGTTGACTTAGTACTGTCTTAGGAGGAAGTTACAGATTCGATCCAGTCCAAGAAGCTGCTGACCCTGATGTAGACAGAAGGATTCGATCCACAGGTTGGGGAACCAGTCCTAGATGCAACTCCTACGATATGCCACTCACCATCGACAAGGCATTGGGCTGGGCCTCCGGAATCACCCTGCAAATAATTGTGTTGAAGCCATCGAATTCGAGTGTGTAATTATGGCATTTAAAAGTAGGCCTACATGTACTGTATTTTAAGATATATATCTGTAATTTGCCCTAATTTGGCCACCAAAAAAACCAATTTTCAGTATTCTGAACTCCAATGAGATTTAAATCTAAAAGTCCTATTGCAATGCATTTAACTGATTTTTTTTTTATTATAAACCATGCCCTCACACTTTTCTGTTTTGTTAAATGGTGCGACAAGATAAAATTTTAAGTTGACATCATACTTTAAGAGACTATAAGTATTTAATTCCCAAGCAGGGTGAATATTTTATATTATACTTACATGACAAGCATGGATGTCTGCCACCTCAGGGTCTGCCACACAAACATGGGTGTCAGCCAAGGGTAAGACGATAATCAGGGCTCCGTACCTCTCCTCACAAACTTCATTGGTCAAAACGGGCACATTGGCTTCTCTCAGCAAGTCACTGGCTAAATCAGAATCCCTGTCTAAAAGGAGAGAAAAAACAAGAAGATGCTTTTGGCTATATGATGGTTGAAAAATTATTATTATTGACAACTATGCAAATTCCTCAATAAAGATACATTGTTAAACAAGCCGCTTTACTTTTGCAGCAGCTACCATGAAAACAACGATACTCGCCAGAAAACAAGTTTTCTTCCGTAAAATGGTAATTTTTTTTATTCATTACAGTACCTGCCATAAAAGTAACACAGCTGGTATTGCAGGGTCTACAGTTAAAATGAGCACTTCCAAGGACTTACCATTTCTTCCCCATCCTGACATGAAGCAGTCTGGATTTCCAGCATACTGGATTTCAGGACTGGCCAGAGTGACTGTGCTTATGAATTCATTGTCCAGATCTGCACTTTCTGTCAGCCTCAGAAGAGCGAGGTCATTAGGAGCTCCTGGATTCAGAAGACTGAATTCTGGGTGCTAGAAACAGAAGAAGTTACTGGACAACCATTAAGTTTTCCTTGATGAGAAATGTTTTATTTCATGGTTGTCTCAGATATGTGGCATTCCCAAATTTTCCTTACTAAATCACAAAAGAAACACCCCCACCAGAAATTATTTATCTCAAGGCTGCCCAAGGAAAATGTATTTATTTAACCAAAACTGAGCAAGAAATTATTTATTTTTTAAAAACTCCAAGCCCTCTATCAAAAAAATGATTATTACCAAATTTGTAGTAAAGTGACACATACAATAATGAATATATAAAAACATATGATATCAAAACAAAAATGTATCAGTAACTTACTCTGATGATAGTGTCTATCTTCAAAACTTGTTCATAGTCATCAGCACTCAGCTGGAACATGCCAAGTTTGATTTCATAATCTGCAGGGTTCCTGTGGTTTAAGAACATAATAGTTTTATGTTATAAATGTGTAAGTAATTCAAAGGACTCTATAGAAATCCAATCAGCACACATCATCATATGGCAAAAACCAAAACTGGAGAATACTTCGGCTTTGGAACGTCGGGCAATGTTCTCTTTGTCGTGGCCAATAAGCGTCATACCACATGGCTGCCATGAACTTTATCATTGATTCATTATAGAAGGCTCACTACAATTTTTCTGCATTCCATGATATTAAGTATGTAAGCAAGAGAAATATAATTTTCAGATGATAATACATTATGACAGGAAATAACTAAAAAAAATATACATCGTGTGCTGAATTTACTCACGTGCTCCTCAAGAAACAGTGGGCCGCTGAGAGAACCCAGCGTTCGCTGATGAGGGTGCCACCACAGGTATGTCTGAACTCATTGAGCTCTTCATTGAAGATCTACAATAAATTCGAATTCATCTAATTAATGTAAAAATAAGTAGAAATGGCACAATCATGACTTCTGTTCTACAGTCTATTGATAAATAATTGTGAACACTGAGCCTGAATGTGAATTTTTTCCCAAGACATTTTATCTTTTATAAATATATAGGAAAGACTGATGTCACTTTTCCCTATAGAATACATGTTCGCGAAAGAAAAACATATTCAATCTGAATGTCTTCAAATATGAAAACGACTATACCTTTAGAAGGTTTTGCAAACTTTTATATATAGTAGGCCTACGATGAGTTTGTGTACCTTTTTTTAACAGTAACACCTACATGTTGTCGCCAATTGTATTCATCATACAGTTATCACAGTTATACCATTCTACACCTCTGTCAGCTAATCACATGCCAGTATTTCAGGGCGATAATTCCCATATCCTTTGTTGTCCACTTATTGTCTCATGTTTGACTATTTGACTGTTTGTCTCATGGTATAAGCTGGTTATTCACCACGGGATCGGGAATATAACAATAACACTACTTTAGAGGGCGCTATGCTGTTTGAATGGCCCAAGGTCATGTCCAGCCGCCCAAGTGATTCAAAGCAGCACGAGCAGCGCGAGGGCTGCTGTGCAATCACGAGGGCTGCTGGACATGCCAAGGGCCATTCAAACAGCATAGGGCCCGAAAAAAAGTAGTGTTATTACTATTATTATCCACTTACTATGTTATTCTATTTCTGATTTACCACCAAGACCTGTCAATTCAAGATTGGCATGAAGTGAAATGAACAAGGGCCGTTATTGACTATAACGGCCCTTGGCCATATAAACAAGGGCCGTTATTGACTATAACGGCCCCCGACTTTGTAAACAAGGGCCGTTATTGACTATAACGGCCCCGGCCTTGTAAACGAGGGCCGTTATAGACAATATCGGCCCTCTGACTTGTAAACAAGGGCCGATATGGAAAATCAGCCGCCCTCAAAATTTTGCTAATGCTCTAGTGAACGGCCCTGCAAGTGGATAATAATAACCATTCCCAAGCTCCAGATTTGATACATGGAATGGAGTGAGTTTATGATAATGTGTGCGAGGTTTGCTGGCCGTACCAGATGTATTATGGCGTGACAGGCATATGGTGATAGTCTATCAAATAAATTTTATCAGTAATTATATAATGAACTAGACATGTACTAATCGCTAGGCGATGAGTGTTGCGCTGCCCTAACTTAGCAAATGAAACATAAATTTTGCAGTATAACATCAAATGCACTCGTATTGTTTCATTAATTAGTATATTTATTAATGTACTGTATTTTTCAGGATTAAAATGTTCAAAGCTATCACTTCCTCCTCGAATGGATGTCAGCACCCCTCCCCCACCTCCAGTAGACTGCATAATTATCCCCCCCCCCCGACATCAACTGGCAATGTCTTGGGGGCTGCAGCAAAGTCAGCTTGTTCCGGTAGCAAGACTGTAGAAAGGGGGATATGTGGTCAAGTTTTCATTTGTTTATTAGAAAAATCCAGATTGGCCTAGGTTTATGTCGAAACTTTGTAAAATTCAATTTGCACCATAGGCCTAATGTATATTACACACAAAGCACATTCAGTTGATTTTTTTTTTGGGATCCCATAATATATTTAGATCCTTTATATACTCCTGGGGCCAATTGTAAAACAGCTTAGCTGTATTGTTACTTCATTCTCTAAAATTAGCAAGAGTAACCCCCTAGTCTCGTAGGCCTACAGTGTATGCATTTAATATTGTAATTATATGGGTATATGCATTGTGAAATTATTTTATTGGTAATACACTGAATTAAAATGGACACAACTTGATCGTTTGGAACTGCTGAATAATGGAAAATTGCCACCCAAAAGGCTGGAAAACATTTCTCACCGAATTGAAAGAGAGTGCCCCCCTCAAAGCTGACACCTTATGTTATGTATGCAGGATATCTTGCAGCCATAATTAACTTTTTGGTAATACACTGAATTAAAATGGACAAAACATTTGGAACTGTTGTATAGTGGACAAAACATTTCTCACTGAATTGAATGAGAGTGCCCCCCTCAGAGCTGACACTAATAAGTCAGCATGCAGCTGCAGCCATATCCAGGCTGGGAGAGCGTGTGTGAAGACATTGGTCAGAGTGGTGGAGGAGAAATTGTTCATAAATGGCACAATAAGGACACTAAATGCAAAAATAAAGACTTTAGGACACACTTTATGACATGAATGAACATACATGTGAATAAGGGCATTGGAAGTGGTGGCTTGTGCCCAGTAGCTTTTACAGAAAATTAGGCCTAGAATGTGAACATTTCAGTGTGTGCAAAAAATCTTCCTTACGAAACCAAGAGCTTGCCCAAGGGGGGGGGGCACCCCCCTGGCAGCGCTAATAAGCACTCATTGAAGAAGTATAACTGCTATAAAATCCATAGCCCCCAACTATACCGTCTGGTCAGCGCCTAAAACATGTATTAATATTCCAAAACCTCTTGTTTGGCACGATATATACTGTCATATCTTTGGATGAGAAACCATGCTTCCATAAATTCTAGTATTTCTGATGGTAGGCAAGATCTTTACCTGCAGAGAAGCTTGGAAGGGCCATCTTCCTTTTTCAGAAACCTCTCCTCCTATGATTTGGGTTCCAATTTCCTTTGCAGAAACTAAATGTATTTTGTAAAGAAAACAAAAACAGAACTTAAGAAACTATATCTTACTTCTCGATATAATACTTCGTAACTAAATTGAAGCGTTTCCTCAACTTCCCGGACCCATTACCTGTTCTTGAATGTTAAATTGCAAATCTATATCAATTTTTTCTTCAATATTCAGAATTTGGTTTGATGTTATACTTTCATGAGTTGGGAAAGAAAATCCTTGAATAGAGACCTACCTGTCACAGCGGCAAATGCGACCCACAGTAAAACATTCATCTTTATCAAATGAAAATTTCTCTCCACTGAGAAGACAAATCTGTGCTGAATAGGTCTAAGCACATCATTTGCTAGCATTTATTCTATTTGGACAGGTGACTTTTCCCACATTTAGTTGACTTGATAAGTCGATAATGTTATCACTTATTTCAGAATACACAATTGGACATTATGTGAACAAAAGAAACATGCATATCCGGGCCACTGATGGTATTTGTCGCAATGAAAAAGGAGACAGGAAATTTTACACAATAAAGAAAAAATCATGCATTTTCAATCGATCAATTTATGTATTACGATTTCTTTTGATTCGCTCAAAATATGAATGTATCCATTTTAACCTCGGCGAACCACAAATTAAAATGTTATTTTAGGGAACTATTTTATTTCCTCTAATTTTTATCAAAAAATGAACTTATCACCATAAAACTTCAAAATTTTCAATCTATTATTGTTCATTCAGGACATTTAGATTGAATTTTTCATTTTGCAAACAGTAATCGGATCTCTGTGTTCTCATAAATCATATTGTAAAATTGATTTGAGAGCCACGTTTTTATAGGACCGGAGTGTCACTGACTCACTGGACCCTTCAGCCACAAAGTTTTCAACAATCAACTGTCAGTTTGGCTTCGTGCCATCAATTTTTTTCCTTGTACAGCAAGGGGATTTTAGAAAAAATTCTGTTTTTGTCAGATTGTCAGAAAGTAGATAGGCCTATACTAAAAAGGATTATGAGATAGACTACAGATTAAGTCAGATTTAGTCACAATTATACAGAAAATCCACATCTATATATATTTGAATTCTGGTAAGTCCTATTTTTCAAGAAGGTTCCTTACTCTCAATTGATAATCCCTTGGGAAATTCTCAAGCAAGAACAATGGGGTCAATTTGAATTATGAGAAATTCACACTGACTGCAGATTATGTAAAAAGATCATCTATTGAATGGAAACTTCCCCGGCAAGCTAGGCTACTTTATACCCATGAGCAGCTAATGAAGCTAGAATTTGGCCTCCATCAATAGTACGGGAGGGACAGACTTGCGAATGTGTGTGAATGGGACAGCTGATCTGGAACAGATCTGCCGAATGACAGCGATCAATGTTCAGAAGGTGTCCATGCACAAGACACACACCAAAAACTGAAAACAAAATGTAGACATTTGTTCAAATCATTTGGTTAATGCAAAACATGGCCAAACTGTGGTCCCATTAGATAAGTTATCTACAACAGAAGGAATTGACATGTTTCCTATTTCTAATGTTTGTAGATGATGTACTTTTTTTTTGCATTTTCAACTTTAAAACCTTTTATAACAATGTTATGTTTAAGGTATTCAGATGGATGAGTACATTTCCTGCCCATGACTTCATACACACTACAAATTTAAACACTACTTCAACAGTAGAGCCAACTTAATTTTCACATATAAAATAGTTTTATGAAAAAACAAAAAAAATTGGAAATAGCATTTCAGACGTTAAACTTAATAGAAGCCAGTGCACAGATTTAACATAAGAATTATCAGAATTCTGCATCCATTACGCATACTAATTTTACTAATATAACAGGAGTGAAGAGAAAATTTAACAGGAAGTAAAACCATGAGTAACCGCCTGAA
Source organism: Platynereis dumerilii (assembly GCA_026936325.1). NCBI lineage: Eukaryota > Metazoa > Annelida > Polychaeta > Phyllodocida > Nereididae > Platynereis > Platynereis dumerilii. Next base: position 75,798,280 of record JAPTHN010000002.1, on the reverse strand, counting down.
AAGACCTATAAATTAACACGATATTATAGATTAAAAAATAATCGAAAAATCATTCTTATGATATTATCTGTAAACAAGTAGCCAAATTCTATCACGTAATCTTACAAAAAGGAAACACACAGAAAGGTGTGAAATTGGTACTATTATTGGTGACACTGGCGGGCCTGAGCTGGTTTTGTGATGATTTTAAAATGAGCAATCTCACACACTTGAAAGTTTTAAAGATAATGAATTCTTGATTTGCGTTTAGTTTCAGCAAAATAATTTGGAATCCAAATCACTGGAGATGTATTAGAAAAGATAAGATGTCCATCCCAGGCGCCTCTTCTGGTACATCTGCTTGTGGTGTCCAATTAATATCAAGCAGCATCTGTCTCTGTTCGGGACTGTCAAGTGGCAGCAGAATGCTGACAGTCCCTGGAAAATCAAATTGGGTCAACAATAATGTGATCTGTTTTGGACAGATCACCAGATCAGGTCGAACAACAGCTGTCCATATTACTACGCCAAACTACTTTCACAAAGCATGGTTGCTGGCAAATATCCAGTCCACTGCTTTGAATGAAAATATTTGGAAATCATGAGACAAAAAGAAAGTTTTGAAACTTTCGCATACACTTTGCCTGTGAAAGGGATGATTTTACTCATCAGAAGTTTGATGGTATTCAATCTACTTATGCCATTTAGTGCATGTTAAATTGTGGTCAGAAAAGGGTCCTAAAAGAATGCATTCTCACTTATTCACTTGTCCATACAAAGCCGATGTTTTTGTTCCGTGATATCAAAAATGCTCAATTGTATTTATTCTGTTACTTTATGGAGATTTATGAACTAGGACAACAATATAATTCACAATTTCATAAAAGCTGTGTTACACTCAGCAAAATGTCTTGTCCATGCCACAAGTGGCCCCCTCTATACTGGCAATATATGTGAACTACAATGTATACATCCTCCATGATAAAAAATAGTTCCAACTTATTTTGGTATTTACAAGCTGTCTGCTTAAAATTGAAGCCAACAAAAGTCAGATTAGACACTTGCAGAGTTTTTGGAAATAAATTAGACCATCACTAAATGATGGAACTGTCCTGGTTTCTTCCACACTGTCCTGGTTTCTTCCAGAGATCGAAATTCTGTTGACCGCTCACAGGAGCTCGCGAATTTTGCACCCTAGGCGGCAGTAAATAGCGGTCAACTTGTAGACAGAAGCAGCATACCTCTGGTAGGCCAGTTGTCCTATTCACAGAGACTCTCAAAATGTGTCAAATGATAAGTTGTGACTAAATTATGTCATTTCTCTGCCAATTTTTATGATGACCTGAATATTCTATAAGAATACAGTGACCCTGCTTGATAAGACCTTCCCTTATGTAACGGGCGTATCTCATTGAATTGAATTGAATTATTTTGTAAAAGATGTTTCAATTTTATGTTATTCAAATGTATGAATGCATTCAATGCTTACATTACACCTGCTGCATGAATTGAAGAGTCTGAATTAGCCCAACTAACTGGCACTCTCCCAGTGGGCACACAACGTAAACCCCGATGTTGCTAATTGGTGGAGGGCTGGTCTGTTGGTCACGTAGATATGTATGGTAGATACATGAACACGACGTCGGGGTTTTTTTACAACATTGCCACAACGTCGCAAGCTAACGTCAAACTCCTGATATTGCGTCACAATGTTGTAAAACGTCGCCACAACATTGCATGCTTGTGTCATATCTTTGACGTTGCTTCACAACATTGTAACAACATAATTTCAACCATGCAATTCTACGTCATTCAATGAAAAGTGTGACGTCGTTGCAACGTTGCTGCAACGTCGATGTGCCCATGGGGCTGGCAAATTCTGTTAGAATTATAACACTTGAGCTCTTCGAGTGTTGATTCCAGAAATGTTTCCTTAATTGGGTCTTTGGTATGTGCCTCCTTATAACAAAATACCAAGCGATAGTACAATATAACAAAACAACCCAAGTCAGGGTCACTGAGTAACAATAGAGAGGTTTTGCTACACGTTTCTGTGTGACGTGTACGTGCGAGTTGCCATGACAACAATGTTAAAAGATAGCACTTGTACACGTATACGTCACACGGAAACGTGTAGCAAAACCTCTCTAATATCACGAGCTGTTGTGTGAATTAATATCACTCAAGCCCGCAGGGCGAGAGTGATATTAATTTACACAACAGCTCGCGATATTGTACGAAGTGCCCTGACGCGCGGTTGTTTTGTTTTTATCACCTGGTTTTACCTCAAATTTTCAGATGTAAAGAGGGACTATTTTCTGCCATTACAAAAAATGTGACGTCACCTTGGAGCAACAATGGACATGACGTCACAATCCCATTATTCTGGTCCTTGTTTGGTTTGTGACATCATCAGGCAGCTGCAATGCTGGTGATGTCATATCCATTGTTAAAAAATATCGCCCTTGAAGTGTGGTATTTTTTACAATATCATAGGCCCTGATATTTTGACTGTAAACAGTTATATTCACAGCCAACCAGGTGATAATGTACACAAACTGCACAACTCATTGACTCACTCAGTTATCATTTCTCAGTATCGAGACACATGCACTGATAGTCAACAAATATTGAAGCCATCAACAGAGTTAAACTGACTGAAGAAACGGACACCCAAATTAGCCTTCCATTCCGTCACGTCGACAGAATCACATCCCAGAGGTCAACAACCGATGTTTTCGACCTGACCATTCTACAGTTCCACAGTCACAACACAGGCAGAAACAATGAATCTTGTGCATGCTTTGACTTAGCCAGATCAGTCCACTCATTATCTATTATAACAAGGTATGACAGCTCAACAATCCTAGCAGACAGCCTTGAACGAGCCAGTAGCTATAATACCTTCAAATTACACTTTTCACAAAGAAGACACACAGATATTAATTTCAATACTTCCTTTGTTACATTTTCTAGATGTCGAACATAATTGGTAGTGTTGACATTTGTTTTAAACAACTAAATTTAGCAAAAAATCAATCTCAAATCCGAGTTCCTCACTGAACTGGACGGAAGTTTAATTGCTGTGACAGCCACACCAACAATAATAAAGACATGTCAATTTAATTGTTGCATATTTAACATTGATTTTAACATGGAATGTGCAGGACAAAAAGTTTATTGTGGTACACAATTTTCAGCTCGAATTAAGGAGTTTGGAATAGTAGAGAAGATGTTAAAAAATCGAAGTGAGGGCATTCATGCATATCAAACACTAATAAAACATAGGCTGCGCAGCAGCAAACCTTCAGCGAATAACACCTTTAGAAGATTACAATAATATCATAAAATTGGTGTGTTTACGAAATTGCTTATAGGTATGCAATAGCGGTCAAGTAGTGGCCTTCCATTATCTGTATTTTTCCAATGATTCATAAAGTGTTATACGCATCAAAAAGCACTGCTAAATTAATTGGATAGGTGATTTGTTTAGAAAAATGCATTACTGTATATGCAATAGTGGGGAAGTTTTGGCTCCGATATAAAAAAAATTTCTTTTAAATATTTTTTCTCAATATTACAAAAACTATAGAATAGCCATCTGTCAGACCATGAAAAGGCACAACTAGACCATACAAGCCATATGTGTACCAAACTTCATCCATGTATATGGAATAGTGACCGGATGTTGGGCCAGAAACAAAAATAATAATTTTTATGTTTTTTTCAATATTTGAAAAAGTATATAATATTTTCCATCAGACCTTTCAAAAGGCACAACTAGACCACATTGACCATATGTGTACCAAAGTTTATCCATGTACATGCAATAGTGAGCGAGTCTTAGCCCAAAAAACAAAAAAAAAATGTTTTTATATCTTTTCTCATTTTTTCAGAAAGTATAGAATATCTGTCAATGAGACCATCAAAAGGCACAACTAGACCATATAGGCCACCTGTGTACCAAATTTCATCCATGCACATGCAATAGTGACCGAGCCTTGGCCCGGAAACGAAAAATTTTTTTTTTTATATTTTGTTAATTATTTCAAAAAGTATTTAAGATCTATTCATCAGACCATCAAAAGGCACAACTAGACCATACAGGCTAGATGTGTACCAAATTTCATCCCCATACATTCAATAGAGGCCGAGTGCCGGGCCGGAAACGATCTATCCGCCCGCCGCCCGACCGCCCGCCCACCCGCCCGCCCGGCGGACGGACAGCATTTTTACCCAAGTGATTACAATACCTTCTTCGAACTTCGTTCGCTGAAGGTAAAAAACTAGAGATATCAGTAAAATTCAGTTCAGGCGGACCAAAGTACAAGCCGAAAAGTCATTCAGTATCATAACTGTGATACACTGCAATGGGTTAAAATGATCTCTTGTAGAGGCCTAGCTGTGAACTGACAACAGTCAGATAATGAGTGGACCTGACTGACTTAGTCAAAGCATACATGAATCATTTTATTTATATCTGTGATTGTGTGAACAACCTGTCAAAACACTCCTTGGTGTTGTTGATAATTTCAAGTTTCATAATTCTGCAAACAAAAAGAATCTGACACTCCCATCCCATCCCATGTCAATCATCAGACACAAGATTTTGATTGGTGGACATTTTCTAAGTTCATCCAGATCTACCAAAAACAGTGATTGACTGAGACCACACTTAACACATCCCAGACCGCATTTTGTGTTTGTCAACAGGTCCATGATCGTGGCTTTGCTGTTATTCTATTCTATTATATCTCCATACAGTAACAATTACAGGGCTATATGTGATCATTTAACCTGTGGTATGTCAGAAATTGCAGGGCAGCTCCTTATTAGCTCTTTTTAGCTCTCAATGAATGTGCACCCTAAAATCACATTTAAAGACAGGCCATTACATTTCAGAAGGAATGAAGTTTTAACTACAAATGAAAGCATAAGGCCAATAGCAGACTTTTTGTCAGATTTAGACATGTATGTTATGAACACTCAACACTGTCTGTCTCTTGTCGGAATAGCATATATATATAAAGACAACACAGAAGTTAGCTCTTTCGAAAAAAAAAAAAGCAAGCCACAATTTTGTAAAATAATTTCATCCACAGGAGATGGTCCAAATTTACTCAATTTAACATGGTTTACCTATCTTAACATCATGTAGGTTACAGCCCTGTAACATTGATGGAAGTGTCACTATTATTGTAGTTAAACATCTAAATGCTTCGCTACCTTGATAGCGGAGATTGACGGTCATCTTCTGCATCATCAGCAGGTTGCTCAGGATCTTCAGCGTTTCGCCCCTTATAAACCTGGACGCTTCACCTGAGTGGGGCAGTGGAAACAGGGTTAACAGTCTCCACTTGCAGAAGATGACCATTCTTCAGCTCGCTTCATCCACAGCCAACGAGAACTTGACTCAGCTGCTGCTCCTATGTCCTTGAGTGCCCTCTTTAGGTTCCTTGGATGTAGTCCTAAGCTCCCCAAAAACTTCTGTGTGGTCACTGACGGGAATCCTCGGCATCCAACCTCTATTGCATGGATTGTCGCTTGCCATCCCTTCAGCCTGGCCTCGTCTGCTAGTTCTTGGTACTTGGAAGTTTTCTTCTCGTGTGCTACTTGCAGCCTTTCTTCCCATGGAACGGTCAGCTCTATAATGAGGAGACGTTTTGACTTGTTTGATAAAAGTAGCATGTCAGGGCGCATCTTCGTCACCACGATGTCCTGAGGAAAGATTAGCTTCTTCTTGAGGTCGGTCTTCAATTCCCAGTCTGAGGCACTTGACAAGATGCATGGATATTCTTGCAGGCTTGCATTCTTCTTGGATGTTCTGTCTCCTTCCTTGTGGAAATCTATGAGTTTAACTGGCGTTTTTACTCCTTTGTTGGCTTCTCGTCTGGCTTCATCTACCCATTTTGCTATCTCTTGCAAAACCTTGTCATGTCGCCATCTATATTTTCCCGAGCCTAGAGCCTTTGGACATGCTGTTAAGATATGCTCTAAGCTGCACCATGCTGCTCCACACTGCTGGCACACCGAATCGGCCTCCAGACCCCATGTCTTCAAATTTGATGGACTCGGAAGTAGATCTGCGACTGCTCTTAACAGGAATCCTAACTTTCCTTGGTCCATTTCCCAGATGTCCTTCCATGCCAACTTTCTTCCTGCTGCTGGTTCCCATGTAATCCATCTTCCTTGAGAGGCTTGTTGCACCGCTTTCGCTCTTCTGTTCTCTTCCGTTTCTCTTCTTATCTCATTCACAATCTTGTCTCTTCGGTTCCTGGAAGACAACCTGCTCCAGAATTCCGGCTGATAATTTCCCAAGCCTTTTCTTCCTTGGCACACAATTCCTAGGACCTCCTGGTGTTTCAGGGCCTCTTCTGCTCGGCTTGCTGCTGTCTGCGGGTTCCAACTTCTTCCTGTCGTCATTGCTTTCCCCGTTTGTCTCACTTTGTTGTCCTTTGACTGTTGCAGGGTCACTAGGGCTCTCACTTTGGTCACCTTGTATTCTTCTTCAATCTCGCTGATGGGAAGTGCTACCTTTGAGGATTTGCTGTAGAGGTTGACTGAGCTGAAGCTTGGTGGTACTCCTAGCCACTTCCTAAGATACCTGCTACATGCTCTGCTCATCTGCTGGATTTCTGTCATCGGGATGTCGTACATTTGAAATGGCCACTGGAGGCGTGGCACAATTCCATACTGAAAACACCAGGCCTTGAACCTTCCCTGCAGTTCACTCTTATCTATTGAAGTCAGCCATTTCTGCAGGTCCTTTGATACATCCTTTATGTTATCCTTGTCACGTAACGTTCTGTCAAAGTTCTTCCCCAGGCACCGGATGCTTTCCTCTTGGATTGTCGGTATCTCTTCTCCCTGAACCTTGAAACTCCAATTCTTGATGTCACCCTTGTAAATGAGCAGGCTTCTTGACTTCTTTGGCTTGAAGACCATTCTTGCCCAGTTGACCATCTGGCTCAAAGCTTCTAGAACCCATCTTGTACTTGGACCTGACTGTGTCATTACCGTGATGTCATCAATGAAGGCTTGACATGAAGGATGTTCTGTTCCATCTTCTGCTTTTGGCCCCTTGCACTGTTTCACTCCTGCTTCCAGGATCAGATTCATTGCTGCTACAAAGAGCACAACTGACACTGTACATCCTGTCATGATTCCCTTCTCCAGTCGCTGCCAGGTCGTTGTTGCTTGTCCCACTGTAAACCTCATCTTCAGGGCATCAAAGTAGTTCTTGATCATCTGTGTTACCTCTTCTGGGATGTGGTAGTGATCCAGGGCTCGGAAAATGACTTGATGTGGTAGACTCGGGTACGCCTTCGCCAGGTCCAACCAAACCACTGCTAAAGTTGACTTTCTTCTTCTTGCTTCCTTGATCAGTTGACTTATAGCTGCTGTATGCTCCAAACAGCCAGAGTGCTCTGGGATTCCTCCTTTCTGAATGCTTGTGTTTAAGTAGCCATTCTTCAACAGGTAGTCTGTGATCCTTTTGGCTATGACTGCCCAGAAGATCTTTCCTTCAACGCTCAGCAGTGAGATTTCTCGAAACTGACTCAGATCTGTTGAATTTAGCTCCTTCGGTACAAAGCATCCCTCTGCCTTGGTCCACTCTGGTGGCAACTCTTTCTTGCGCCAAATCACTCGTAATAACTGGCCCAATTTTCTCAGCACTCCTGGACAGTTCTTGTAGACTTTGTACGGTACTCCTGATGGCCCAGGTGCTGAAGCTCCTCGTGCTTTTCTCACCACCTTTCTTATTTCCTCCATCTTAACTTCTGTCATGTCAAAACTGATTTCTGGCGCTGGAAGATCTGACGTTCCTGGCATGTCTCCTAACTCCTGCTCTCGATTTTCATCGCTGTGGGCTTCCTTAATACTCGTCTCCACTTCTTCTATGGCACAATTTAGCCTTCCTGACTTCGGTTTTCCAAGTAAGTCAGATGTAAACTTGATAGGATTCTGAAAGAATTTCTTCCTCTGCCTGCGTTTCTCTCTCTGCTTCTTCCTTAGATTTTCGGCCTGCCTGTGGTGTAAAATCTGCTTGTGAAGGTCTTCTTTGATCTCCTTAAGCCCTTCCTTTTCCTCCTCAATTGCTTGGTTCCATCTCTTGGTGATGCCTCGCAATTGCCTTCTTAAGTCCGCGATGAGACGTTGTCTTCTACTCGGTCCCCCTTTGTTGCTATTCTTTTTTCTCAGCTCCTCACAGCCGAAGACATCCTTACAATGTTCGTAGATTATTGCAGACATTCTTACTACTTTGGAGGCTGCTTCTCCCTTCAGTGTCGCTTCTAAAATGGTGAGTAGCTGCTTGTCCAGCTCCGGCCATCTGCTGTCCGTAGATTTTGGCAGTTTCAGTCTTGGTTTTCGTCCCTGGTCCGCTGGTTCTTGAGTCCTTGCGCTGGTATCTTGGATCGTCGGTTCCTCTCGTTCCCTGCTGTGGATTTCGTCCTCCTCAGTTGCTTGAAATAGGTTCTCTTCCCAACTTCTTCTTCTCCATCCTCTCTTAAGGCGACTTCTCCATGGAGGTTCTGAACACTGTGGTGATATTCCTGGTTCTGATCCTCCTGTGTCTTATTAGATGCTTCTGCTCTTGCTTCCACAACTTTGCACTGGTGAAGACGCTGCTTACACTTTGTTTTCCCTTGATGAATTCTTACGCCTCTTTCATTCTAATTTATAACACCCTCCTTTTTGTTAAATTCCATATATTTCTACTGACAAAGATTTTGGATCTTTAGCACTCGTTGACCCCAGGCCTGATTGCCTGTTATGTAATGGTGCATGGCCAGCCCTTTGAAGTTTGCCGCTGGAATGTGCTGACTCATAATTGCGGAGAAAAAAGGTAAATAAAGGTCTATGACTGCAGTTAAAGGTGATGTGACAGCCCTTAAAGATGGACAACCTCAAGGAAGATCATTCGCCACAGTTGCAGCCAATAATGGCCAAATTCAAGCCCAAAGAAAAGCAAACCCCCCTGGACCAAGCACTGGGAGTAACTACGCAGCTGAGGATAAACCAACGGCAACCAGTTTCCAAAGACCTGGACCTGGAGAATTTCGACAACCTAGACGCGATCGAATGAAGGGGACAGCCGGTGAGGACAAAAGCTTAATGGCAGGACCCACGCAAATGACTCTGCAGCTCACTAATGTCAATCCCGAAAAAACAGAGGATGACATAAAACAGTACATAGCAAGTAAGGATGACACAGTGAAGCCGATTGAAGTGAAGGATACCTCAGATGACGGTTGGGATACAAAACGTTTCCTTGTAACTTTTCATGCAAAGGATTTCAGCAAAGTATTATCAGACAACTTCTGGCCAAATAGGATATACTTTCGTCAGTGGTTTAATCGAGGCAGAGGCAAGAAAAATCCTCAAATGAACCTTTGATGGGAGAGCTGACAGTGGTATCTTACAACAGCACAGGATTAGGTGGATCCAAGATGGAATATATAGATGAGGTGATTCGTACTACCAGTGCAGATATAGTACTGCTGCAGGAAACGTGGCTTGTCAAAGGCAATTTGGATAAGTTAAATGCCATTCACCCAAACTATATTGCCTACGGAATTTCAGGCATAAAGGACAATGAACTTTTAACTGGTAGACCTTATGGGGGTATAGCAATACTCCACAATAAGAATATTAGTCCTTTTGTGAAACGGATTTCTGTTAAAAGCCAAAGGATATGTGCAATAAGTATCCAATGTGATACATACAAACTCCTTATCTTAAACGCATATTTACCTGTTGACAATTGGAGTAGATCCCACATTAGTGAAGATTTTCTAAATGAATGTGACATTATAGAAAATGTTATAAATGAACACAAGGATCATAAAATTGCAATCGCTGGTGATTTGAATGTGGATTTTAGCCGTGGAAATGCCCATGACTCTTATCTGAAGTGCCTCCTTGAAAGACACAACTGTACTTTATGTTGGGACTTACCAGTAGCTGAAAAGGATTATACTTTCTCAAACGAAGTTCGAAAGACTTTTTCACTAATTGATCATTTTTGCTTTGATCAAGATCTGCTGCATTCTATTAAGAAAGTGACAGTTTATGACAGTGAAATTACTCCACCTGGTCAGAGACCAATTGTGTTGGTAATGAAATCTCATCCTGGATATGTCAAAGTGGAGAATCGAACTACAAATCAGGAATGTCAAATTTTGTGGCATAAGGTCACAGACCAGGACATTAATACATACAAGGATAATATGAATTATTTACTTCACCAACAAGGACAATACAATGTTTCAATTTGTAGAAACTTACAATGCACCGATGAGATTCACTTCATGGAAATAGACGAATGGTGCAATGATCTTGTAAACATATGCTTAGAAGCAGGACAATGTCTTCCCTTCAAGAAGTCAGTGACAAAAAAGTCCAAGTGCATTCCAGGTTGGAGTGAACTGGTTAAGCCCCAGAGACAGGACTCTTTATTTTGGTTCAACTTGTGGAAACAGGCGGGAAAACCCAAACATGGCATCTTGTATGATAATATGACTGAAAGCAAGAAACAGTATTTTTATGCTGTTCGTCGATGTAAACGAAGAGAAAAAAGCATCCGGTATGGAAAGATAGCAGAAGCAATGAGCAACAACAACTCCAGAGATTTTTTCCAAGAAATCAGACGGATTAATTGCTCCAAGGCATGTAAGACAATCAGTATCAATAACGAAACTGACACTGAGAAGATAGCCTCCATATTTTCTGATAAATATGAAAAGTTATTTAATAGTGTTCCATCAGATATTCAAAGACTGGCTGATATTGATGGTATAATATCAGAAAAACTGCAAGTGATGGATCCATGTGAGGCAATTATCACCAGAGACATGGTATCTGATGCTGCTGGGAAGCTGAAAGAAGGAAAATCTGATGGCAATAAAGGATTAGTCTCAAACCATGTCAAATATGCAACTGACTTATTTTTTGACAATTTTGCTCAGATAGCTACGGCTGTTCTTATGCATGGTCATCAGCCCAGTAATGTCCTACTGAGTACCCTAAGCTCTATTCCAAAGGATTCTCGAGGAGACCTCTGCTCGGATGCAAATTATCGAGGTATTGCCCTTTCATCATGCTTCAGCAAGCTCCTGGATTTAGTTTTACTTGCAAGGAATAGCGATAAGCTTATCACTTCAGATAAACAGTTTGCCTTTAAAAGTCAATTAGGGACAACAATGTGCACCCTAGTCGTTAAAGAGACTGTTCAGCATTATTTGAACCGTGGCTCTGATGTTGCCAGTTGTTTCCTCGATGCAACAAAAGCTTTTGACAGGATCAGATATGACAAACTTTTTGATCTTCTTCTAGAAAGAGATATGAGTGCAATAGATCTACGTGCACTAAAAGATTCATACATACGTCAAACATCTCGAACAGTGTGGGGTGGAGCTTATTCGAAGGAGTTTATGTCTTCAAATGGAATTCGTCAAGGAGGCATTGCCTCTCCGATTCTGTATACTGTGTACATAGATGAACTTTTATCTCGTTTACAAAACAAAGGTTATGGATGTTGGATAGGAACGCATTATCTTGGTTCAATCTGCTATGCAGATGATTTGACATTACTTAGCCCTAGCTTAAGTGGCTTACAATTTATGATTGATGAATGTCAGTCATTTGCAAGACAATATGGCATGGAATATAATCCCAGGAAGTCTGTATGTGTTTATTTTTCCCGGCGGAAATTAACTGAAATCCATTTCAGGATTACTTTAAATGGTTCTGATGTTCCTTGGGTCAAGGAAGTCAAGCACCTTGGGAATATGCTGTGTCAAAATTTATCCGAAAAATCCGAGATCTCTCAAAAAAAGGGAGACCTAGTAGGACGAGTCAATGGCATGATGTCCAATTGCGGTGATGCTCCAGAGAAGATCATCCTAAAGTTATTCGCATCTCAGTGCTGTCATTTCTATGGCAGTCAAGCATGGAATATGACAGACAAAACTGTTGAAGAATTTCACACAATGTGGAACCGATGCCTGAGGAGGCTTCTGAAACTTGATCCTAAGACTCATGTCCGGTATGTGGTTTGCTTGGCAGGGATGCAGCATTCCAAGTCACAGATCTTCACGAGGTTCCACAAGATGGTAAAAAGCATGCTAGATAACCAAAGTAATGCTCTTGTAAACTTTATTGCCCAATGGGCAAGCAAGGACGCTGATACCATTATTGGAAGAAACCTGAAGCACATTGAAAAGTTGGTAATTAAAAAGGATGCAAAAAGCCTAAGGGTGGCAATATATGAATGCACGCCAGATGAACAATGTACTGTACAGACAATTAAAGAACTGAAAAACAGTACAGTAGAACACTGGATACAACCAGATATAGACTCTTTCATTGATTTTTTGTGCTTTTCTTAAATTTATTAATTTGTATATGTAATATAATCCCACTGCTCTTTTCATGTACTTAATATACCTTCACTGGTATTAATAAACATATATATATATATATATAGAGAGATAGATAGAATTTATAGGAATCAAATAGTCAGTGAAATGAAAAAGAGATACAAAAGAATAGCAAAAACTGGTATATCTATTAATCCCTTCTTCAAGTCATTCTCAGTCAATGATGATTATTGGAAAGCGGGTTCAGTGTTGTTCACTAATGACAGTAATGTTGCGATGTGGGCTGGCCAGTTTTGGGGCTAGTAAATCAGTTCATTTGCAAGCTCCAGAGAAACAACCAGTCAGACTGCAGGTGCATGGTTTATTGCTTGAAATCAAGGCGACTCTTGTAAATTGTTTTACAACAGATATGAGCAGTTTGTTTTTATTTGTTGACAGCTGAACTTGACCATTGTTGTCACTTAGTAGATTAATATGTTACAATTTATCACAGTCTAATTATGTGAAAAAAAGATAGTTTCACTCAGTTTTGACTCTCAAACTGTGAATTTAAATAAAGGAGGAGAGGGGGAGGTTCACCTGCATGGTCCGCTGTCACAATCTTTTAATTGGATTTTACAGTTACCTCTGTCGTCTGCTACAGTGACAACGTACCAGTTCAGTCTGGAAAATTGGAGCATTGCCAAGAAAGCTGTCATACCTTTTCTAACAGTAATAGTCAGAGAGGTGGCAGTGGAATGGAACACACCACGCATGAAACAGATTGTTTTTGCCTGTGGTCACAATATTGAAAACTCACAAGATAGAGACACCGGTACTATAGAGGGCACCACATGTCTCGGACTTGCACACACTAGTCAGCTAGTCCAAGTTAGCTGACAAAAAAGTTGATAATAACTCGTTAAATTTGTTTATCATAGACAAACTGTCACCATGACCTGATGAATCATTTCAAACAAATAAAACATTGACGGATGTGAACAATAGTGTTTATATTACGACACACTGATTGTCTGAAACACAGAGTAATTCCTTTCCCTATACCAATATGTCCAACTGGAAGGCAGCAACCCTATATATACTGAGCCTATTCTTCATTATTAGTGGATGCGTGTGTCCTGTGGACACCTTCTGAACATTGATCGCTGTCATTCGGCAGATCTGTTCCAGATCAGCTGTCCCATTCACACACATTCGCAAGTCTGTCCCTCCCGCTGCCTCAGCCGCACGGTCGAGGGAGGCCAAATTCTAGCTTCATTAGCTGCTCATGGGTATGGGTATAAAGTAGCCTAGCTTCTTAACTGACTAAAAGGGAAGTTGGGGGAAATTTCCATTCAAGACGCATCCAAATCGGCACTGCATGTGGCAGTCTGCCATCTTTTCCAAATTACTTTTTAAAGTTCAATGAAATAAGGAAGAGGATAACTCAAATTATTGTTGTGGATATTTAGTGAAGCTCTAAATGACTTCAGACATAATTTACCTGTGTTTGTACACTCATCAAGGCCGGGTTCCTAAGGCAGCACACTGCTTGCTGCAAAGCCTGTAAGTCAATTCAAAAGAGATGATTATTCCTTTTGACACAATGCCTCATAATACAAGGTGTTTGCTTCTGTCTCTCTTAATCTGCATTCCCTAAAAATGCAAGGTAGGACTTTTTATGCATATTTTGTCCTATTATATGTACAGTTTGTAATTACACACTCTGAATTACTTTAAGGGGCCAACCAGATGATGTCCCATAATGTTAAAGTCGCAATGAAAAAGATTGTCTCTCATTCGTGTTTCAAGAAAGTAGTTTTATCTTGCTTCATGTGTGAAAAATAAGTTTGTTCCTTGGATAACATCCACAGCCCCTAGCCCCTAATATCAACTGGCCCGCTCCTAAATCTTAATCAACAATGACGATTATGAGCAAGTTTTGAAGATTGACATTATCTTTAGAGTATGTGTTAGACATTTCTTGACTGATCAAGTTATGTGTTTAGTGTATTATACACAGATAGATATAAAATTCCGTATATCTATCCCCTTACAATTATGGCATGAGGATTTAATCTCTGCAACTGGTGTTCCTAAAGACCTTGTTCATCTTAGGCTGATCTCGAAAATAAATGCGTCAATATAAACACCATGGCCAGCTCTGACATGCAATATGCTGAAAATTCTGACAGTCTCGTTTCAGGATGGTAAAGAATTAGTACATTTGTTAAATTTGTGTCTCAGGCGGCATTCATTGTGACTCAACTGTATCATTTCTGTTGCTTTTTTCTTTTAAAAAATTTATAATAATAACTTCACTAAACTAAACAAAGACAAATTAGGTTAGAATACGATGGTCCCTGTAGTCTAGTAGGAACTGGGGTCTCCCACGCACCCGAAAGATATATTTTTTTAACTTTGGTTTTCGGAATCCTCATAATGTGTAGAAAATATTTTTTTATGTTCCCATCGCCAATTATTGTCCCATGTCATCCGTACGGCGGCCATCTTGGATTAACGTCAAAATTGCCTTAATTTTGACAAAAAATCACTAACTTCTACACTACTTGTCACAAATAGGCATATGATACCATTTTTTCAGGGAAAATCCACCTGGAGAGTTGATTAAAGAGGTCTATTTTGTGATTTGTTCAATTCTAAACATAAAAAGGTGAATAAATAGGCAAAAATGGTGAATTTTTAACCAAAAAATCAAAGTTTTTTTAAATACAAGTAAAGCAAATCTCTTCAGACACATTCTGATGGACAGATAGGTAAGAAAAGACTAGCTGTGTATAGATCTATGCAAGACGTTTAAAATGACACCAAAATGAATAGTGTACTATGAGTAGAAGCAATTCTAGGTCAAGATAACTGAATGGAAGCGATTCAGTAGCATCGCAGACGGCACATTATTCAATCTCACCTGTACGCAACTTCTGAAGTACTTGTCATTTATTGGCATATGATACCACTTTTTCAGGGTAAATCAGTCTGGGAAGTTGATTAATGAAGCCCATTTTGTGATTTATTCAGTTCTAAGTGCATAAATGTAAAAAAATTATACAAAAATGTGATCTCTAACTTCACTCATGGCCCCAAAGCTTATTGTCACTCGACTAAGAGAGTGACAACGCTTACCTGTGCGTATATTTTCTCGAACAAGCTTTCACACTTCTTCACAGCAAAGATTTAAAATTTTGCGCCATTGCCAGACCTCCTAATACCCCAGTCCCTTGCGCTTAACCTTCCTCTTTCTTCTTGGCTGTCCAACATGTCGGACGTGTGCTGGACAGTTGCTTGCTTACTGCCGATTGAATGAATTTTGACATTTGCGTGGGTTTTTGAGTAATTGTAGACATTGTACTTGCTCTAATTCTTCATTATTGTGCTTATTGGTGCCAGTGCACCCTGCTTACTGTCACATGGAACCTTCCTTCTGTGGATTCCTTGCTGCCCTGTTTGCTGGTTGTGGGGGACTCTGGCCTTGGGGCCGGTCTCTGCTAGAATCCGGGTCCCATGGCTTGTGAGCTACTTTGTGGTCATCACTATTCTTCATCTCGAGTGCTGCCTAGCTAGCCAGGGCCCCATGCTGCTTTGGCTCTGTCTGCCTTCCAAGACATTGACTCACCTTGAGGGGGTTGGGGGAGATCCCTGTCCAGGGTTTTTCCCTGTCCTTGGCCCTGCTGTTTGAATCTGCTCTGGGCTGCCCCTGCCACTGTTCTGTCGCTACTCATTGCGCAACTTTGCCTCCTGGGTGGCTGGAACCCTCCGTCCCTCAGCAGGCTGGGAGTCCCCTGTGGCTTTGGAGACATCCATTCAACCATCGGCTTTGATTGTTTTGCTTGGCTCTTGACTTGGGCATCATTGCTCAGAGGGCGCTCGGTACCACCTCTGGAGGTGGGCTTCGGCAGCTGCAAGGGTTCTCAAGTTCAGGTCCTCTCTCCTGACAAGGCTCATCTTGTGGAGCCTCCCTTCTCTGGCTGGTCAGGTTCTCCCTTTGCCTGGCTGTTTTGCCTTTTTGCTCCTCCTTGATTGTGGCTGCTCCACGCGTCTGGGCGGGCTCACGCCCTGGGCTCATTGTGGTCACCGCTGGGGACTTCGGTCTCCTTCCATGGAAGCTGGCCCTCTTCTGTGAACTTCTCTTGCTGCCCTCATATCCCTCCTTGCCTTGAGTCGAGGCTGTCCTAGCATTCTGGTGGGTCCTCAAATTTTCAATCTCTCCCTGGCATGTCTTGTCCCTGTCCAATCTCCTCACATGACTGGGTTGCCAGTGGTGGCTTTACCCTGTGCATGGTCTTATGTGTGCCGCTGAGGCATTGAGCAAGGGCCCCTCCCTGGCTGCCTGATCGTCTGGCTGCCTCTTCCTTGGCTGCTTCTTCATCTAGCTGCGGTTCCTGAGTCATCTTTCATGTCCGTTGGGTGTTGGGCTATTGTCTTCCGACTCGATTGCTTTTGTTGTGGGTTGTCAAGGCTCCTCCTTATGTCTCCCTGTCTCAACTTCTTACTTTTCTGTTCCCTTTACTTGTTTACTGCATTGGGTGGGTTCTCCGACCCTCACAACCTTGGCCTGGTCTCCTGCCTGGGCAAGTACTCTCCCTCATGCCTGCTTGGGGGATGGCGTCTCACCCTTCAGCCCATTCTCCCCCAGCATTGGACCTGGGCTTCGTGCTTCTTTCCGGCCTCCCACACCTGAGAGCTGCGGGGCAGCCTTCCCTTGGCAAGTGGAGCCCTGGACCTAGCCTTCGCTCTGGCACTGCTCGCCTGGGTGATAGTTAGGGTGGCCTGGTGGCCTTTGTTGTCTTGAGAGGGTCCCATGGCTTTAAATTGTGCAACTATCTATATGCCACCAATGTAATTTTTTATCTTAAGAGCAAATAAGTTATGTGTCATTGTCATTGTCACTTGGCCTTTCAGCCTTGTGACTTTGCCTCGAACTCCTCCCACCCCCTCCCCTATAATGTGAACTATCATGCAATACCTCTCCTTAATCCATTTAAGGCTCTCCTGTGGCCCGAGTCAGATTGTGCCCCTAGGTGCTGGCCCTCCTGGCGGCATGATCGGCTGGTCTATATGTCTCACAGAGGCTCCCCGATGGCCTGCTAGGTGTTGGCCCTGATGGCTGGCGCGCTCAGCTGCCGGATGTCTTGTTTACTTAAGCCCTGTCTGTTTTTCCCTTGCCTGGGTCGGGGGATTTCTTCTGATGCTGTAGACTTGCCCTGGGTGGGGCCTCTTTTGACCTGTTGTCTCTTGATCCACTCCTCTCCTTCTTGGGCTCTTCATTTCCCTGCTTGTCCATGGCCACTGTTGCTGCAAGTGCGACAGTGCCCTTTGTCTGGTGGGGCCTCACTGGCCGCAGGGATCTCCTGGAGTCTCCTTGGTGCACTAGAGTTTTTCTCGGACTGTCCTTCCAGGATTTCCTGCCTCTTCCTTTCTGGGGCTGGTCTCCCTGACGGGTGTTCTGAGGGTGGTCCTTCTGCTCTCCATGGTCAGTTGCCTCTTCGCCAACCATGGGACTAACACTGGTGGCCCTTGTCCCTCTCCTGGATGCCTTCTGCGATAGTCCTTGGTACCTCTGCTTCGTTATGGTATCTCCTCTTCTTGAGTGTGGCACTTTCCTGGTGTGTGACCTTGACCCTCCTGGCCAGGACCTCCGCTAGGTCTGTTTGGTTTGCCAAATTCCTCTTTCCTCAGACTTCCCTGTGGTCACTCTGCCCCAGAGGATGACATACATGCTTCCTGTGAGGACATCCCGGGCCACATGTCCCTGCCAATTTATTGGCTCTCGGAATTTTCTTCCCAGAGGGACCAGAAAACATCCACTGATAAGGCACTCGGGTGGATTCCCAATGGCCGGCACATCATATCTCAGAGGAGGCACCAGGGTGGAATGGCCAAAGCCCCTAAGCCTGAAGTAGGACCAGCACCCCTTGCCGCTACCAAGCCCGGAGGCCCCAGAATGGGAGGTGTACTGCAAGCATTTCTGGAGGCTGGTCCCCAGAGGAACCCTCCCCCCCTTCCAAGCCCAGGGTCCTGGTCTGCCACCTCTTGCTATCACTCAGAAGTGCCCAGGCATGGATTGGAACCCTAACTGAAGAGTGACTGACTACAGAGTATGCATAGGGCAGCAGGATACCGAAGACTGGAACCCGAAGACTGGAACCCGACCACCGGGAGGGGAGGAGAGCACCCAGGGTCCTATAGAGGCGCTGCAGAGGACGGACCTAGTGCAGATTGGGCCATGGTCGTCTTTGCCCTGTCGTACGGGTCCAGGCCTCATCCTTAGTTTGTCTTTGGCCTTATTTCGGCAGATATGCCTTGACATACGTAGCTGGAGGACCCTTCAGTGGTTCCCTGTCTTGTTGCCAAGCTCACTAGGGTGGTCCTTATACAATGGAAAAAAATAAAACTTGAAAATGTTTTGCTCTGACCCCCCAGAAATCTTCCTTTTGGTAAAAAAATGAGATTTGCAAAGTTTCACAAAAATCAATGAATATTTAGAGGTAGCTCAAAGGCCTTGAAGTTTGTCTCAATTTGGCTTTCAGTCACGAAATCATCGCCAAAGACCGAAAATACTGCCATCAAAAAAGTGACACCTCTGCAGCACCAGTCACATGCATTTTTTCTGGAATAAGTCTTTAGATTTATAACTGTTCTATTTGACAGAAAAAAAAAACATTGTAAGGCTAAAGATGATCACGTACATTATATCAAGGACATCAATTAAATGCAATGAGAATCTAACATTCAGACCAACTTCGTGACAAAGACACATATAGTGGAACTTATTACTATGACCTGCACATTCTTTCACTGTTTTGATGTTAATAAGAGCTTTTTTCAGAGGCTCTTTCTCATTTGAAGTTTCTTTCATATCTTCAACCATTATATACTATCTTCAACCATTATATTAGGGACTTTGTGTCCTGTGATGCATCTTTAACGAAGAGCATCAGGACATTGAATTTCAGGCAAGTACCAGAGGTGATTTCCCATCTTCTGGCTTTGTCACGTACGAATTGCTTCATTGGTTAGCATATTTCTTAACATCTTGGAGAAGACAAAGGTTAATTTGTGGTGCACACACAGCAAGAGGATACATGAAGCAGGTCTTGACATAGATCTTTGAAGAGACAAAGATCTCGCAGACTCTTTCGCTCACTTGCGGAGAGATGGAATTGTCTCCGTAATATCCACACTCTGAAACAATAAATGACTTAATTCATCCAATGAGTCTGATGCATCACCCCGAGAGCATTGAACTTTTACCAATCCTGATGATAGTGATGAAGAACTCCTACATACACCCAGGTCCAGGAGCTGACGACAGTTATCTGATGGTGGGTTTTCAGCAAGCTATTCAGACACAAACATTAGGGTGGAGTGAAAATTGAAATTAAAAAAACAGCAGGCCTAGATCTTTGTCAATTTGCATGAAACTGGCCATTTCATTTTCATTTTTGAGCTGCAGTGAAAATTGGCGGTGCACTTCAGGATCAAAGATATGCCTTTAAAGTTAGTTCCGGTGGATCCACGGTTAGCGTTATTTTTGTCCAGGTTAAAGAGACAGACATGAGAGTAATATATTTGAATTCAGAATAAAATTTCCTTCAAAATGAGTACCAACTTGCCATATCTATGTATATTATCAGTGCTCGGTAAGTACTGTGAGAACTGCGTAAAAATGTTCCGGTGGGACAAACAACCAAAAGGATTGTGCATGTAATGAAAAAAGCTTGAAACTTTCAAGATAGCTTCTACAGACTCTGAACTTTAGATGTTCAAACACTTTAAATTTGACCTCTTACTGTCCTTGGGGGTAAGTGACCTCTGAGACTAAAATTACACATATTTAACTGTTTTCGTGTGCTTGCAACATTGACTAACATCCCTAAAGTCTCTATAAACATTTTAATTTGGTTGGCTAACTTACTACAAGTGTTCAAATAAGTATTTTGGTCACATTGACACTTTGGTGATCTAGGATGACCTAAAAGCTGTTTATCTTGTAAGTACCAAGCAGGACAATAAGATTTATTTTTCTTTCTTGTTACCATTGTTTCTGTCAGTTGATTATAGTTATGTGAATCATATTTCATGTTCAAATAATGAGTAAAATATCAAAGTGTAGATAGTTTTGGGAGGTATTAAAAGATAGGTTACCTAGTGAGAGATAGCATGGTACAAATACTGTACATATACTGTAAAGTACAAATGAAGTCATCTGTCCCTTTAAAGATATTGTTGTCATGCCGTTGGTTACTTGTTCAAAGAGTATTTCGAATATTAACTATTCGATAAATTGATAAATCAGTAAAGCTTTGATGAAGTCAGAGATATCCTCAGAGGCATCAGACACAGTCACACATGTAAGGGTACTTTCCTAATCCAGAAGTGCATATGAACATGGAATCATTGGAATGGTCAGTTTCACTCGAGCAAGATTTTGTGTATATAATCCTCAAGAGGGCAAAAGAGATCATATTTTAATTGTTATATTTTTGGTGAATAACCACTGCAGTGAACATTTAAAACTACCTTTTCTAAACCAATTTTTTTGTGAAATCTCTGTAACCTAAGGAGTTGTACATTAAGATCTGCCATAAATTTTGAAAAGGATGTCAACCGAATACTTAAACTAACATGATCTGTAAATTCATTTATTGTCTTGGTATATACTGTGCAGTATTAGCTTTATTGGATCTATTTATAAAAGCACATAATCATATAGGTAAGATACACATTAGTAAAATAACAAAATGAACTATAGCACCATAGTCATCATACAAACTAAGTTTCAAGTTCAACTACACTGTGCAGTTACATTAAACTTTAAAGGTAATATTTCAAGAACAAGTGGGCATGGAAATAAATCATGGTACAAACATGAAGTCCTGTCATTCCTGCTTGTAAGATACATACTTTTGTTTATTATTAACACTAATGAAAACAACAAAAAGGCAGTTTCTGACAATGGGTGCTGGTCCGTTGTGGTATTGGAGGCAAATTTCAAAGCCGGTTAAAGACACGCTTATTTAGATCTTACTACTTTTAATTTATTTAAGAGTTTTTATCGGATTTCTTATTATATTCTGGTTTTTAATTACAATTTTACTTGAAATATTGTATGAATCTGTATATTATTGTACAGTGTATTGAGGTAGCTATTTTGATGTAATGCACTGTAAACAAATAAACATTATCATTATTATTAAATGTGGAGCCATTTTATCCATTTATGACGATTTTATGTAAATTTGAGTGGATTGATCCGGCCTGAAACAGAAGATAAGAATATCAAGTTGGTATTCATTTTGTGGGGAATTTTTCACTGACTCCAAATATGCCACCTATTTTGTTGTATATTTAATATCCACGAAGATATGCGTAACCGCGAGTTCGGCGAAAAGACATTTTATCTGTTTTCTTTAATCCTGAAGTGCACCGTCAATTCTCACTGCAGCTTCCAAAAATCACTGAAAACGTGAGTTTTGGACAAATTGACAAGCATCTGGACCTGCTGTTTTTTTAATTTTCGACATTTTTCATTTTTCACTCCACCCTAACAAACATGACCAAATCCTGTCTGAAACCTTCAATGAGAAGCTTTGGGAATGGGTGACTATTCCTTGATGATATTCATTTGGGTCAAGGTTGTTCCATTGGGCTGAATCTCTTGAAGAGCAGAATTTGAGGGCCTAATGATGGTCCCATGCATTTTGCAAGGCAGCACCAGCTTACAGAAGTTCACGACCATGTATCTGCTTTAAAACAAGGCAGACTCCTGTTAGACAAACTGTATTTGAGCTTGTTATTTCAGAACACATAAAACAAACTTGTTTTTCTATTCCCCAGTGCTTCGGTGTATCAGACACAGCATTGGCTTGAGTCACACCTGTTCCTGTTGCAAGCTTTGGAACTGTGAGCATTTGACAAAGGCTTACCATGAGTCTAAAACTGGAAGACCATCAACTTTCTGGGAACCATTAAGGTCGGCCAGCAGCTTTCCATCCAAGTGTACTACCAGGGGAACTGGAGTCAAATGAATTCTCAATTGTAAAATTGGTTAGGTTATGCTCTAGAAGTTGCACTAACATATAGAAGCACTATCAGACACACCATGATGTCGGTTCTGAGCTGATTATTGCTGTATGACCTCTCTTTGGTTTTGAAGCATATGCATCCGGGAACAGGTTCATCACAGTCAGAATCTTCAGATTCAGATTAAGTGGATCTACAGCCAAGTACTTCTTCTTGACCTTTTCATTGAACAGAGCTACACTGGCTTAATTCTGACTTTTGCTGATGTTGCATTAATGCATTTACAATGTACTTCATCTTGTCATCCTTTCTTTTCCCTTCTTTTCTATCCAAGACCTTATCAACACCAGCCATTGAACCTCATTGCACTTTTTCCCTTTGAGCAACCAGGAATTCCTTATTCTCAGAAGTCAGAAATTGCAATAAGAGTCATTGCATCCCTCTTTGGACTTTCGAAATATTAAATGAAACTGTCCTCTTTCGAAATTTGCTTTTGCGATCTTCGTTTTGCATTTTTCTTTAGGCTTGCCACTCTTCATATTTTAGTTTTTCAGCCTTCTTGATAACATCTTGACTATATCTTGTAGATCTATGTCCTTGCTCTGTTCCAAGCTGCTTCAACTTTCTTTGCAGTAGGAGTTGCTTCTTACCTGACAGGTTCCTTGCATAAGGTGGCTGTAGAGAAAGCAGTCCGAAACTTGCTATTTCAAGTAACTTCACACCACAAAATCATATTGTGTTGACAGCAAAACCGTTTTCTTGTTTTTGAGGTCCTTTTGGGCACAGAAACAGTGAAGAACAGCCATATGTGTGAGGTTTGTTTCACAGAGAAGTCTCTGACGATTTATTCACTAATCCGGAGCTCACCGATGGTACAAGCCTACTGTGTGAAATCACTGCACTGCCATCAACTTCGTAGAAGTTTATTTCATCACAGTCAATTTTTGTTTTGATTGTAGATATTCTGACAGAGGAAGACAATAATATGTGACTAAAGTTCCTTTACTAAGACCATGTATGGTGGATAGAGATGTTAAGAGAAACTGACACATTCTTGCTATTAGCGCCTAAATTGCTTCAAATAAGCAATTTTCAAGGCCGTTGAGCTACCTCTAAATATTAATATATTTTGATGAAACTTTACAGACCTCATTTTTTAGCCAATTGGAGGATTTTAGGGGGGTCAGACCATGAGATTTCAAAAGTTTATAAATAAGGACCACCCTAAAGCTCACGTTGCTGCCCCTCCCTGGTGCATTAATGGCGGCAACCCAGTGGCTCTGTTGATAGCAATTATTTGGCCTACCTTCTGAGTTCAGGCTCCCTACCTACAGGCTTGGTTGGTTCGTGCCTCACCCTGTTTCCAGCTCCTGTTAGCGTCACTGAAACAGGCCTATCACCGCCTCATGGTAATTTTAATGGATAGAGGAAGTCTTAAGCAAAAGATTGGTACCAAATCCAGGTATAGGTAACCAATACGGGTAAGTTGGCTGTTTCAAGATGTCTGACTTAAGGAATCTTATCCTGGGAGACGTTTTTCATATTTAGTGACATCATCAGAAATCAACAAAATTTATGTTGACTTCATAATTGACCTACTCTACAAAAAACAAGCCTTTTCTGAAAGGGAAGTCATGGAAAATTCAGATTTTGACTACAATTAGCGCTAAAATTTAACACATTTTGGGCTTATGGAATGTTGATCGGATGGCCGGACAGTGAACGATGGTCATCGCATGAATTTGTTTCGAGGGTGAATCTCAACCTCAATGAGTAAGACACTAGTTATGGAAAATCCGAAGATTGGTCATGGAAAGTCATGGAAGAGTCATGGAAGAGTCATGGAATTCCCTTCGTAAGATTTTGTGGGAACCCTGCCCTGCAGAAATCAATGCTTCTTGAGTTGCACGGTTGGTTTTGACCAAAAACAAAAATTACCATTTTTGAATAATTTTTTACATTAATGCACTTAGAACTGAATAAATCACAAGATAGGCTTCATTAATCAACTTCTCAGATTGATTTACCCTGAAAAAGTGGTATCATATGCCAATAAATGACAAGTACTTCAGAAGTTGCGTACAGGTGAGATTGAAAAATGTGCCGTCAGCGACGCTACTGAATCGCTTCCATTCAGTTATCTTGACCTAGAATTGCTTCTACTCGTCCGACACGTTGGACAGCCGAGAAGAAAGAGGAAGGTTAAGCGCAAGGGACTGTGGGTATTAGGAGGTCTGGCAATGGTGCCAAATTTTAAATTTTGGCTGTGAAGAAGTGTGGAAGCTTGTTCGAGAAAATATACACACAGGTAAGCGTTGTCACTCTCTTAGTCGAGTGACAATAAGCTTTGGGGCCATGAGTGAAGTTAGAGATCACCATTTTTTATAATTTTTTTACTTAGAACTGAATAAATCACAAAATGGGCTTCATTAATCAACTTCCCAGACTGATTTACCCTGAAAAAGTGGTATCATATGCCAATACATGACAAGTACTTCAGAAGTTGCGTACAGGTGAGATTGAATAATGTGCCGTCTGCGACGCTACTGAATCGCTTCCATTCAGTTATCTTGACCTAGAATTGCTTCTACTCATAGTACACTATTCATTTTGGTGTCATTTTAAACGTCTTGCATAGATCTATACACAGCTAGTCTTTTCTTACCTATCTGTCCATCAGAATGTGTCTGAAGAGATTTGCTTTACTTGTATTTAAAAAAACTTTGATTTTTTGGTTAAAAAATCACCATTTTTGCCTATTTATTCACCTTTATACGTTTAGAATTGAACAAATCACAAAATAGACCTCTTTAATCAACTCTCCAGGTGGATTTTCCCTGAAAAAATGGTATCATATGCCTATTTGTGACAAGTAGGGTCGAAGTTAGTGATTTTTTGTCAAAATTATGGAAATTTCGACGTTAATCCAAGATGGCCGCCGTACGGATGACACGGGACAATAATTGGCGATGGGAACATAAAAAAATATTTTCTACACATTATGAGGATTCCGAAAACCAAAGTTAAAAAAATATATCTTTCGGGTGCATGGGAGACCCCCGTTCCTACCCAACTAATGTGTTATGAGTCCTAAGTCTCACACCTCCTTACACCTGACTCTGGTTTGTTTTGGTTTACTTCCTCTGCCCTTTTCCTGGTCAGATTCTGGGATCTCAACACTTCATAATGCACCAGAAAATTTGTCATCTTTTTTCTCTTGTAATTTTATATGTAATAAAACCACTCATTTTGTGACGGGTCTCCTGTTTAATTGGATAATTAAGATTGTTAAATGTTATGGTTTCACATTTTTTAATGCATTTAATTTGTACATTATACCTGCTGCATGAAATTGAAGAATTTGAACAAACATTTGTTTTACAGCATTAGTGAAAATTATAGATTTTATTGGCTCATTGGTATCTGCCTCCTCGTCACAAAATACCAGAGGATATTAAACCAACTGCACAACTCACACAGTCCCAATATTGAAAACTGACCTTACTTGTCCTAGCGGAGAGCCAGTTCGCTAGAACTGGCACTCGCATTTGACGCTTTACTTTAACAGGGAGTAGGAATACAGCCCCAGCACGCATGTAAACAGTGTATAGCTCCGAGGAAATAGGCCAATTGCATCTGGTGATTGCCTTGCCTAGGAAGAACTGTTGATATCACACAACTTGACACTCACGCTCAGTGAGTTCCATTGACAGAAAATGCACAGCAGGTGAATGCTGACTCTTCACACACAATTTCAGGCACTGTGGTAGCGTGGTTGGCCTGTTTACAACGTTTTGCAATGGCAGCCATTGCAACGGTTGGCAGCCAATGAGTAGTTTTCCAGAATTCACAGCATATACGAGTGAGGGATACCCTCTGGGAATCCAAGTGAGTGCGAGTTTGAAAACTCACAAGATAGAGACACCGGTACTATAGAGGGCACCACATGTCTTGGACTTGCACATGCTGGTCAGCTGGTCAAAATGAGCTGACAAAAAAGCTGATAATAAATACTTTAATTAGTTTATCATAGATCCACTATCACCATGACCTGATGTGTCATTTTATACAAATAAAACATTGACAGATGTGAACAGTAGTGTTGATATTACGATACACTGATTGCCACAACATAGGGTACTTCCTTTCCCTATACCGATATGTCCAATTGGAAGGAAGAAACCCTATATATACTCAGCCTATCCTTCAATGTTAGTGGATGCGTGTGTCCTGTGGACACCTTCTGAACATTGATCGCTGTCATTCGGCAGATCTGTTCCAGATCAGCTGTCCCATTCACACACATTCGCAAGTCTGTCCCTCCCGTTGCCTCAGCCGCACGGTCGAGGGAGGCCAAATTCTAGCTTCATTAGCTGCTCATGGGTATAAAGTAGCCTAGCTTCTTAACTGACTAAAGGGGAAGTTGGGGGAAATTTCCATTCAAGACGCATCCAAATCGGCACTGCATGTGGCAGTCTGCCATCTTTTTCTGAATGATTTTAAAAGTTCAATAAAGTATTATATGGTCGCCCGTGCTTTCTTAACTTTCCTGTCCTTAAACTCAAATTACCATTATAGGTATTCACTATTCAGGGTAGCTTAAAATGAATCAAGATCCCAGTATGTAAATGTATCATGAATTAGACCAGGGTGCCTTCAATCTCCATCTGTTTTATGAGGCCATGTTTCTTATTTCTCATGATTCTGCACTATTTTTTTATCTCATGATTCAGCACAAATCCAGAATGAACTAGTTTTTGAAAATGACTCAGAAATTCTTAATTTTGAAATGATTGCAGATCTGTTAGAAACTGAAGAAGGTGCTATATATCTGCATGCAAAATGAGTGTCAAGTTGGTTTCGATAATTATTTTTAACCTCTGGTGTGAACAAGCAGATGTTAAGCATTTATTTGATTTGTATATAAGCCTGATAATTGACATGGCAAGTCATCCTGATAATTGTTCGGTGAATTTGCGCCAACAAGATTGAACATGGGCTTTCTCAAGTTAGTGTGTCTTGTCAGTACTTTTGGTTTGGGTAGGTATACTATGTGTTTATAAAAGTGAGTATATTGAAACAACTACTTGGAATAATACGTATACAGGGGCACCTCACGATAGTATGTTATTATAATGCCCATATCAGTGTAAGCTCCTAGTTGCACATCTTTTGTGACACTTATATTTATTTTTATATGCAACTGGGAGAAAATATCTATTATGCTGCCAGCTGGGTTGCCAGCCAGCCCAAGCGTCATTCAGCACCTCCCAGCCAGCTGATATAAATCTTTTTTTTCCCCAGCCAGCCACCTCAACTGCTTTCTCATTACCTGACTGCAAATTTCATCAGTTGAAAGCCAAAAATTGACTCCCAGCTGACAACTTTGCCAGCTGGGAACATCCCACTAGTGTTATATGATGCCTTTCTTCAGCACGTTATGGTATTTTTTAATGCGAAAAATGGTGACCTCATTAATAGACCACCATTTGACAACAGAAGGTGGACTTACAAGGCAAGGGCCACAGTACTCTGTTTTGCACTGTGTTATTTTCTGACCCTGCCTTATGTTGATCTGTCTACAGTTGTAGGGAATGAAGTCCACGAACAGATCATTGGAGGAGAGGTCTCGGAGAAAGGCAGGTGGCCCTGGCAAGTCTCCCTGCAGGTAAACAATACCTCTTTGCTATTACTTTCCATGTGATATTACAGCCAGACAAGGCTTATATTTTGGTTGCTTGAGGACATCTATGATGTCAATACCTAGATAGTATGTGGACTTTTGAGTCGGCTTAAATGATTGAATGAGACGGTAGCATAATTCCTTTGAGCCAACATAATATAAACAGTTAAACAAAAACAAGTCCCGTTTTAAATGAACCTGAATATTTCAAAGATTCCTTCTCTAATTTTAATGGAAATCAGCTGAATTATAGGCCTGTGTATGAAGCATATGTGTGTGTATTTGCAGTTTAAAGGAATTATCACTGGCTGAGCCAGCAGTCTTCGAGAAAGCCTACCCCTATTTTCAAAAATCTGTGACTTTTTCAATGGATATGAACAATTTCACCAAGGGAAGGGGAGCCATCATGCAGCTGGGGCATACTTCTTCAATTGACTGGAGAAAATCTGTTTCTCTATCATATTTAGTAAACAATTGACTTCTTTTGCAACATTTTGACTACTTAGGTTCCATGGGTACCATTAGAAATAATTTTAATCGATGTCAACATATAGGCCTACAAATTTGTAAAGTTTAATGGAAAACAGAAAATAGGTACGTATTTGTGATATTCAAGTTTTCATAGACGGGGACTTATTTTTGTTGAACTGTTATGACAATGAACATAATTTCGAATAACATGTACATATACATCATACAGATGTAGAAACTTACATTATCTCTTGTTTGATGCTTTTCAGAGATATGTGGAGGGGATGGGATACATCCATGCTTGTGGGGCATCTCTTGTCAATGAGAAGTGGGTCCTCACTGCAGCTCACTGTGTCATGTGGTTCAGGTGGGATTCACCAAAATGTGGCAAACACCTATTTTTGTACAATAAAAATGCATCATATATATTGTAGATGTTCTTGACCAGTGTATAATTATGAGTGTAGCTATTTCGGTTGGCTATTTCTTTCTGCTAGCTCCCGTTGTCAGCTGAATGTATAGGCCTATGTTACATTCAAAAATTTAGGAGATTGGAAAGAAAACCAGACACATGTAAAAAAAAAACCTGCTTGCGATTTACACTAAAAGAAATAGCATTGATACAGAGCATCAAGTTTTACAACATATTTTACAAATGTCTAAATTAATTTTTCTTACAAGGGACCCATCACTTTACCAGGTCAGACTTGGAATGTTCCAGCTAAGTGCGGAGGATTATGCTCAAGTCATCCAAGTGGAGCAAATTATTATTGTAAGTTTTATTAGAATTAGATTAAATGTTTTATTTGAATTATCAATGGATTTGTCTCTCAGCTCATACAGTCTCAGATGCGGTTTCACGAAAATGTCGCAGACATTCACTGCACACAATATTGTGCCATGTGTGTAAAGCAACCAGGCTGAATTTTGCAGTCAACGAGATTTTAAGTCACTATGTAATATGTTCGTCATAACATGTATGTATAAACAGGTGTTTGGTGAGGAGGTCTGCTGTGGTGTGTCTATAAATAGCACTATACCCTGCACTCCATCTCTGATTCTGGTAGCATGGTCTAAGTTGTTTGAGGTCAGCAGAACACATGATATCAAGTTTATTCCAAAATAAATTGAATCCTCTTTTGCAGCACCCAGACTGGGCCATCCTACAAAGAGGTCTACCCCATGACTTGGCTCTTCTGAGATTAGCTGAAACAGCAGACCTCACCAATGAGTACATTAGTGCTGTTCCATTGGCCACTGACAACATTGACTTCACTGGGAACCCGGACTGCTTCATCTCTGGCTGGGGAAGGAACAGTAAGTTGCCAAATTAATATATCGTTGTATAGATAGCTACTTAATGTATTAGAAATTTTGTGTAATGAAGAAAAATTGTCATTTGCTACAATTTAATACTATTGATAGCAAAAGAAATAAAATTCACAGAAAGATACATAGCAGCCAGTGAAACTGATGACTTTGTGAAGCAGGACATCTCATTCTATTTCTCTATCTATAAGTTAATAGCCTTCCAACAAAAAGCTTCAAACTTGTCATAAAAGATGGTAAAATGGCAATGGTCCAATTATTCGCTTAATACAAAAACAAAATTATTATACCTTCTTCTCCTATTATTGTTCTTGCATTTTTCTTTTGAAGTATTCTGATTTTTTTTTTGTCTTCTCGTTTGTTTTTTGTTGTGTTCTTTTTTTCTTTCTTTTGTTTTTTCAGACAGGTCATCTCCACTAGACAGTGACTACTTGCTAGAAGCCAACCTTCCTGTTCTGACAAATGACTTCTGCTCCACCTATTACGAGGACATCAGCTTCATGTATCCTATTTTTGACATCCATGCTTGTCTTGGGAATCCTGAAATTGAGGAGATATTTTTGTGTGACGTAAGTTGTACAAATATCGATATTGGAATACTACTCATACAGTCAGATTTTGCCCGCCGAGAACTGAGATTTTAAACATTTTCTCTTAAAATCGACCATGCCATCTGAGTCAAATTGTCACTTGAATTGCAGAAATTTAAAATTGCTTTACAATTCGATGTTGTTGTTATGTAACACAGACTACAGATGTTCAGACTACAGATGTTGATGATATTTCAGTAATTCAAGCCACTTTCAGAGAAAAGGAACTTTAAAACTTCAGATGGTAATGCCATAGTAGGCCTATCTTCTTCTCCTTTAGCCCAAGACTCCTGGAGAATCCATCTTCATCTTTTTTTCCTTTTTTTTTTTCCTTTTTTGCAGGGAGATTCAGGTGGACCAGCCCAGTGTCTTGTCAATGGTCAATGGCTTCAGATTGGAGTTGCCTCAAGGTCTGGCTCCCCCAGTTGTGATACTCGGCCTTCTGTCTTCACCAGGATCAGCAAATATCTAGACTGGATTAGTCCTATCATTTCTGAATGAGTGGGTACTTGAAAGAGAGGATAAATAAATCTATGTTTAATTTCAATGTCTTTTATTTTGTCTTACTAGCACTAGGTGGCACTCACTTCATGAGAAAATATTGTAATCGTAAGGTGGTGACCCCTTGTGCTAAGAACATTTTTGACATGGTCTCAGCGACTAAAATACATTCTTGTCTTGAATTTATCTCAAGAGACATACCCGGGCGTTCAAAAAATTCCATTTTAAGGTAACTTTTTGCCCTCATCTCCTAATCGGTATGAGTGAAGTTGAAACAACCAGAATTCTATTTTGAGACAATTAAGTATTTCAGACTTTTCAGTTGATGGATGTCTCCGTGGTCTGACTCTTCCTCTTTAATTAATTTGATGGATATTCGTGAGTCCATACATTTGAAGAGACAGTCTATGATAAATCAGTCTAATTGGTAATTAATTGCAATCTGTTTAGCTCTGTTGACCTCCATTACTTGCCTCTGTGAGGCTCACGAGTAGAACCATATGATTATCATTCCCTTTTCTCTTATAGTCCTTTGCCATACCAATTTCTCTACCCGCATCTTTTATATGAGCGCAGCTCATGGCTGCCGAAGGCAGCCATGAGCGAAGCTCACTTAGCACAAGGACAGCTCATTCTGTGTGGTGCTCCTGTCTACAGTGACTGCCTGAACAGGAAGTGCCTGTAGTTGCCATAAAAGTGGAGCTAGTAGTTTAGTCAGAGTTTACTTTGGTAAATAATTAAAATACCTCAAATATCTTCAAAAATAGCTTTAAAATTTCAGTCTTGTCGTATAACAACCTCCAATGACATATTTCAGGGATTTAAATCAACACGTGTATCAACATTGGAAATAATTATTTCCATACCCCTGATTGTAAGAAGTGACTGAAAATTAAAAGTCAACACAAAAGTTAATGACTTAAATAAATGGCTCACCTAGTAAGAAATCACAACACTTAAGGTTACATAATCTTCATTAACTATCAACAAATTATGTAACAGTCTAATAGTAAACAGTCATCTCTGAATAGCTATTGTTTTATTGATCTCAGTTATGTAACATCAACAATTCAACATAATAGATCCAAATTTATAGATCCAAATTTAACTAGGATTTGAATTACACAGCTGTCAGTGCAATCTATCTATCTATCTATCTATCTATCTATCTATCTATCTATCTATCTATCTATCTATCTATCTATCTATCTATCTCATCTTATGTATAGATCTGATCTTATCTATCTATTCTATCTATCTGCCCATTTGTCCAGTCCTTCAAAAAGATAAATTGGCCTTCTGCATGGAAAGTTGAAGATAATGCAGTAGTTCTATTGTTTTTCTCTTGTTACTGATTAGCTTTTATATTTTTTTTATTTTTCTGTTGATATTTGTTCTTATCTACCGGTTTCAAAACAGCTCTGCTGATCCGGTTTTTACCCTTGTAAAATATATATTTTTTTTTAAATTAATTAAAATGCTGCGCGAATTTCATGGCAGTGCCATTTACATATTACTCCATTTCTTATCTTGGACGGGCAGGAGCAAGAAATCAAGATTGAGCGATTCAATTCAAACTTCTGGACCAATAACAAAGAATTTACTTTCTCTTTTGAGAAAAGTTACTTATCTCCAAACAGCAGTTAATCATCCCCAATTAGATTGGCTCCACTAAATGTAGCTAATCAACAAGTTCAAAAGCTGAAAGTCGCACGCACCAGAGGTTAAAAGGTTGAATTCAAAAAGTGCTAAAAACTTCGATTTATGCAGGTAGCAAGGCAACATACACTTTCGAAATGTTTGGTAATTTATTTATGGAAGAAACTTGACCAAAGAAGTATTATTACAAAATGGAAGAACACAAAATGTAACCTATAAAATACCTATGTGGATGGAGAGATAGATTTCAATCTGTATTTCGTCGCGGATGGTACACAGTAGGTTGTATTGTGATTCGGATGACAATAATTAAAATCATTTATATTGGCTGACTGACTGACTGACTGACTGACTGACTGACTAACTCACTGGTCTATCTATCTATCTATCTATCTATCTATCTATCTATCTATCTATCTATCTATCTATCTATCTATCTATCTATCTGTCTATCTGTCTATCTATCTATCTATCTCTCTAACAATATCTATCTCTCTATCTACCTCAATGTCTCCAATCTTGAAAATTGAGAAATAATATTCTGCATAGATAAGTCTAACACCTGCATAAAATATTGCATGTTTGGGTTACATTGTGTTTTTAGAGAAAATATGGCGTAAAAGATGGGTTAGTAGCAACTATTACGAAAACATGTACAACCCTAATGTTACACTTTTTTTGAAGATAAATACAAAGAAATTTGAATGGGTTGGAGTCTTAACATGAATTGCTGAAGGTAGTTTCAAAAGTAAACTTTAGAGAATTAACTCCACGCACACTTGCGCCTTTAAAGTGGCAGTGTCGCGTGGAGGGCCAGGGAGGGTGAGCAGAGGTGAGGGGGCCTTTTCTATCCGGACACTTCACCCCATTTCTTCAGCTACAGGAAGACATGATTCACATGAACTTTGCAGTTACAGATCTGCCGATCTGGCACCAGTTCAGCAATGTATTGTAGCCAAACGATTAGCAGCATTTTGTGAGGCCATTATCTATCTCAAAACAGCCAGCTTGCAGGGACCACAATGCCATATTTCCGTGCTGACAATTCGGAAATTATACAGTTCCAGTGGCTTCATCTGTAAATTCGACACGATTATCTCTCTGACATTACATGATAAAGATGGGATACATAATAACTCCATTTGACAATTGCATGAGCATCTGTAGCTAGTTCCACATTCCCACACATGTAACCCTCTCCCAAAACTCCCAAATTGGCCTAGGCGCTATAGGCGATACTGCAATTGATCATCAGGACAGGAAGTGTTCCACTCTATCACTTCCTGTAATTGCATACTTATACCTCCGAGGTTGGCACTCAGTGTACTTCTAAAGGTAGTAAGGTACACTGTACAGATAAATACATGGCCTCTGTCTGATTTCTTGAACCACCTGATATATTTTCGTGATATTATTTTCGTGATATGATTGATCCCCACCCTGTGAAGATGTTATTAGGGATACTTTGTCCCCCAAAGTTGTATGGTCAATGTTAGGATCAATGATGTTTCTGACCAATGACCCAAAGACAACATGTCAATAGGAGCGAAACATTAGTTTCTCTAATACTAAGTTGTAGTCTAATGCTTTCATTAGCATGTTTCTGGTTGTCCGTCGGTATAAGACTCTCAATATGATTGTGGAAACACAGCTGAATGCATTCAACTGAAACTCACCAGGATACTTTGATTCACCACAATGACGAACTTATTGGAGTTTGGTCGAGATCCAGCGGATACAGCATGATGATCAGATGCAATCTTTAAATTTATATATGCATTTACTTAAAGGGGTCATACAGGGCAGCAGAAATGAAACTTCTATAGATCTACAAATTACATTTTAGATCCAATATCACATTTTGGACTTGCATCACATGGAAGCAGTGGTCAAACTTGGCATGTATGGCTATCAGAATACACCGTACTACACCCTAACACAAAGCTGACTTGTGCCTGTCCATTTGTTATGACACCGGAGACCACTATACAATATTCAGGTTTTCGTGAAGGCTGCCCCTTTCTTGGCTTCTTGACATTAATGTTGGACACTCCATTCATCAAACAGACACGGGGAGGAAATGGTCAGGTTGTGTCGCCAGAAAATGAATTACCACAACTCTCAATAAATAGACATAACTGACAAGTCACTTGTGAAAACCCTGGCCTATGACCCCAGCAAGTCAACCAGTCTGGACACCAATTGTGTTCAAACAGCTACCGAAAATGAAAAAGCCTAAAAACCTCTTTAGCTCAATTTTACAGCCATTGGCAACATTATTACAGTTATTCTCTGGCACCGAATCGATTTATGGGTCTCATAGAGTTACCAGGGCAGGTCAAAATTTATATATTTCTCCAAAAAAAGGCTTTTGAAATTCTGAAAAACTACGTTAGAAACCTTTGAAAGGCCCTATATTTTTCCCTAGGGATTCGTTGTTTTTTTTAATAAAATTTTTTGCTTGAAGGTCTCTTTTCATTGTAAAACATCCACGGTATCGCAAATACCTACCTTATATAGAGAATTTTATTTGCCCTTACTGGCGCAGCCTGTATTACGTCGTACCCGTCGTTGTTTCATTGCCAGAGACGTCTTCAAAGTGACGTACAAGACGTGACGTCATATCAAATCGTGGACCACAGTCGCCACTGGTAAATTTGCCAAACAATGAGCTACAATGGTCACATGACAGTGAACAAAGGCCAGTTGTATTGCTTTATTGAATATCATGGATTCACAGTGGTATGTAAACGATCATGTAATCCTTCTGGTAAATATTAGAAATGGATTCAGAAATACATGCATTTGCTTTAGTGGTACTAAATTTGATAACTTAGAATCTGTAGACACTGCATTTGTAGACTGCATGTCTACCTGCTGTGTCTGTCTCCTGGTTTGTCTGTTGGACCAGATATATACTTCAAAATATGTATTTAGAACTATGAATACCATTATTATATGCAATAGATCTTTTAAACTTAAAAGTCCACAGATCTCTCTCCTTTCCCGTAAAAAAAATAGAAAGACAAAATACAGTTTGGAACCATATATGCCTCAGATAAAGTGAGTTTGCCTTATTACAATGAAGTGGGAGTTCAAAATCCTGATACTTCATTAAAATATAAATGGTTATAGGGTAGAAAAAAAGTTTCATCTACTTTTTTAAACATATATTCTTTGGGAGCGTCCTCTTTTGGACTCGCCCACTCTCATCCAACGTGTAGCGCAAGAAACTTTCATCCGTCGAGCAGTACAAATTTAGACTACCATCCACAAAGCAGTAAAAACGTAGACTGCCATCCACAAGGCAAAACAAAGTTTGACTACCATCAATAAAGCAACACAAATTTTGACTACCATCCATAAAGCAACACAAATTTCAGACTACCATCCACAAAGCAATACAAATTTATACTACCGTCAAAAAAGAAATACAAATTAAGACTACCATCCACAAGAGATACAAATTAAGACTACCACCCACAAAGAAATAAAAATTCAGACTACCACCCACAAAGCAATAACAAATTTAGACTACCACCCTATCAGCGTGCCTCGGCGGTCCAACGTCGACCCGAAGCTTGTCCGATGCTACTGGCATCGGGCTGACGCTGGGCCGACGTTGGACCGCCAAGGCATGCTGACAGGGCATCCACAAAGTAATACAAATTTAGACTACCATCCACAAAGCAATACAAATTTAGACTACCATCCACAAAGAAATACAAATTAAGACTACCATACACAAAGAAATACAAATTAGGACTACCATACACAAAGTAATACAAATTTAGACTACCATCAATAAAGCAACACAAATTTTGACTACCATCCACAAAGCAATACAAATTTAGACTACCATCCACAAAGCAATACAAATTTATACTACCATCCACAAAGAAATACAAATTTAGACTACCATCCACAAAGATGTTGAACATTAGATTTATGGATAAGATATATATAGGCCTATATATATATATATATATAGATAGTTAAAGGTCTACCACGTCCTCCGCATGCTTATACTGTGCTCATTTCTCAATATATAGGCATACATATGTGCATTTTCCCAGGTGTATGGGAATATATTTGATGAGTATATAATTGGAGAAAAAAACGTTTTGTTGATGGTAATTGACATGGCAGGCATGAAAGAAGCATTCTTCAGATCTGACGATTTGATTGAAAGATGGAGAGTTGTATATCATGTCTACTCTCCATCAGCCCTCATCTGAGGGAGTTCTGAAGACACCTGCTGCCCTCTGTGAGCTCCTATGGAACGTGACTTGAACGTGACTTCATGACGTGATCTCATTTGGCGCGTGCTCCCCCTTTAATCACGTGCCCTTTTAAGACTGACTCCCATGGTTTTACTTCATCAAATTATATACAACCTCTGACTTTTTCATACACTAAATGCTATGCTGCTTCAACTCTATTTTTATAATGAAGGCCTTTTGTAAATGGGGTTGGGCACACCATGGTCTGATTTAGGCCTGTAATTCCTGAACATAGACTCCGAAATTTATGTTTGTATTTGAAATTAGACTAATACTTTTATCCAGCCGAAGTTCAATCATTATACACAAATATATACTGATAAAATTGCAGGCCTACACTGGATATATGAATATATGTATACGATATTACCAGTGTATCATTTAGTCTTATAGGTATTATTATCAGAAGCAAATCATTCTTTTTCAAGCAATTCCAAGCAATATTATTAAGAAAAGTATAAATTACATTATGTTTAGAGTGTTGTCCTGCTTTTTAGTGGGCCTGTGTGTTTATAGATCCGACGAATCTTACATTAAAATGACATTTCACTACAGTTGCCTAATGAAGCATCATTTTTGAAAAATTCATTAATTTGCTGAGTGTGTATCTACAAGAATGGATGTTATTGGTTCTTTTCGGAGAGAAGACACTTTGAGAGGTCCACTAGGTCGAATGCTTTGCTCAAATCCATGACATGCAGGGTGCATGGAGAATGTGTGTGCTGGATTCCACCTGGGTCCATCGTGATATGCACTTCAAGTAAATCATCGGGTGATGGCCAGGCAGGGTAAAGGGCAGAGAGGGTGCCACACGAAATGAGATTCTTTTGCAACCACTAATCGCCCTTTGATTACAGAAAGCAGCCCCAAAATTACAAGTCATTTTCCTTACAAGAATGTGCACTCCTTTGTAGTTGTGTAGCTTTAGTCTTAGTTGGGTGTAGCCCTATGGTAACGGCCACATCTAAGAGATAAAGTCAGCCCAAATTAGTTATTAGGTCCCTCAATATATTCTCTCAGCGTTAACACTTTAATTAAAACGAGAAGTTAAGCGCTTTATAAGCAGTGGTCACTTGTTCTGAACACTTGCCATTTGCTTATCTTAATTCAATCTCTCTTTATCTCTAATTCACGATTGCTTGAAGAAATGCAAATCCGTTATATTGGGACTAAGACGATTTAAAGAAAACTTAAATTTCTGCTTTGTGCACTCTCGGTATTTTTGACCTTCCTCACCTTTTTTGCAGCCAATTATGTATTTTACAAGACAATGTAGCAGTTTTTAAAAGGGCCACTTGTATGCCATATATACCAGCTGGTAGGCCCACATATATATGCATCCATGGGGGTCCTCGTGATAAATTCACCCTAAAATTCTTCAGTTCATGGGAAAATACAAATTGCTGAACCCGCAAAAACCCAAAAGGTGACACAAACCCACAAGATTGCTTTGAGAGAGGTTTAGGTTACCAAATGAACAATCCTGCGGATTTCTCAAATTCACAAGTCTCTAAACAATTAAGTCATCAGAGGGTTCACTTCCTGGCCACAGGCGAAAGTCTCACCTGTGCTCACCTGGCCTCACCTGTATAGGCCGAGATCAAAGGGAAGGGTTGGCCATTTTGCAGACTTCATGTGACTCGCTTCAAGTTAGTTATTTCCTCTCAAGTCTTCTCAGATCACAGTAACTTGTTACAAGTGTTGCCCCACCCCAAGTAGCTTAGACTAATCGCCCCCATTCAATCTATCCCTGCAATTTATTTCAAGCACTTTGCCTTATTGTGTTACATGTATGTCTCTACACATATATGACTAAACTCAGCAGGATACCTTTGGTCGGTGTTGTAGTTTGGTCAACCTATCCCATTCACACAACAAACTTTAAATTGGCAAAACTAAGCTGGAAAAGTTTCTTTGTCCACTTTGACAGCTTTTTGTTTATTCATTCTTGGATGGTTCATGATGTGTTTCTTTTTATTTCTGAAGACAACACAGGAGGAAGGGGAAGGCAAAAATGGCAAAATCTGTGAAACAAAACGGATTGGAATCAAAGACAACATGTAGGCATATTCAATAATTTTATTGTTCCCTTCCTTTTTCCCCCTCCTCGAGTAATTTCATTCTCACTTCAAAATCCAATATATATATATCCTGTCCTATCCTTGCCTATGATGCCATACCTATCTCACCTCATCCCATCCTATCCTATATCATCATATCCAATCGTATCCAATCGTATCATATCCTGTCAAATAGGAAGACAAAAATATTAGGCATATGTTATCTTTTTTTCCTTCGTGAAATTAGCCAATCTTATTTCTGAATATAATTCAACTACATTAACAATCCAACATTCTACGTATGTCTATAGTATAGGCCTAGTGCTTAATAAACTTAAAGAAAACTTAACATTTGAGTTTAGGTATTTGCCTTTTGGCGATTTTGCTACACAAGATGGCAGGAACCCGGCAAGATGCATCATCTGAGGGGACAGGTTAAAACAGAACTCTGAAATTATCCAAATTACAGTCTTTTTCTCCCTTAATGCCCAAAGGCACACTCAAACTAGAGCTGCACAACCACAAATTTAGTGAGTTCCAGGTATCATTAAATTGCAGATATCAATCTTAATCAAATACTGTCAAGGAATGAAGCTCCACCGAGTGCAACAACTCTGTCATAATTGCTACCTATGCCAATTAAACCAATCATTTAATTGTCATTTCAATGGACTTCATATATGACGGTGTTATGTAAAATTATTCAATTATTTTGGCATCTCTCTGACACCTGAGCACTCATGATGGAACATTCAATTATTCCTTGGTGGGTGAAGTATAGAGTCTTTCCTGATAAAGTTACTAAAGGAAAATTGTTAGTCTTGAGATTAAATTGAGGTTTTTGAAATGGGATTTGGAAGAGGGAGTAATACAGTAAGGCCACGAGAAATGTGAGGGGAAACATTTTGATCTTGAACATTAGATATCACAGTTCTAGGGTTCTTGTTGCCAGGAAATTTCATTGTCAGTTCAACAGAACCTTCTTAGTTTCTTGTGGTGGTTCAAGTGTAAAACAAAGGAATTTCCATGAAACTGGATAACCCAGGTGAAGATTGTCGGTGAGCGGCAGCCATTTGATGATTCCTGGCCCTCATTGCTGCCCGACCCGCGTGACCCACGTAACCCACGTGACCTGGGCTTTAAAGGAGAGTCACGCGCAGCACGAGAATGACGTGACGCCAAGAATTGATCAGACAGCTTTAGTCCTGGGAGGTCAGAGCAGTCACATTGCACAAAACCAAGGATTTTCAACACAAAATGATTTATCAAAAAGCCCCTCAAGATGTTTACCAGACTTTAAAGTAAGGAGGAGACAGGCTAGGGAGAAAACCATAGATATTGGGCTCAAAAAACTAAAAGGAAAACTTCAAGGAAGAAATACTTGTTGCTTTGGTGCAGGTAGCTAGGGAATGTCACGTACTTCTGAAGAGGGTATCATCATGGAAACCTCAATCAAAAGCAAAAGTGGGAAGATATTGAAGAAGACAGAAGTTGTGAAAGAGGTATAGGCATGAAAGTGACGGTGAAAGGATTTCAATACATTCTAAGCATCTTTTGTACATAAAATCCTGGGAAAAAATATAGCAACCGCAGATTTATGATACTTGCAGTCCATTTATAAGATTCTAAATCAATCGAAGCAGTCTTTCTAGAACGGAAGAGGAATTAAATATCAGAAAGTTTATAAAAAATTAAAGTCTGTCACTTTGATATAGAAATCATGAGGACCAGTTCACTGTGAAAAATGCACTTCGTGACTCATGATAGCCGATGAAGTGTCATCTTCTCAACTTTCAACTTGGGAAACACAGAGGCAGTTTGATTACTCAAGATCAAGAGAAGCCACCTGACTTGTCATAACTGATTTTAGAGTGAAAATCAGATGCTTAATCCCTTCGTTTGGCTGTCACCAACAAGCGGGATAAGTCTCCTTAAATCAAATTAACATTGAAAGTATTGGGTATGACCATGACAAATCATCAGTATGATGACACACAAAGTGCCATTTTCACAGTGCAACAGTCCACTCTTTTTCTATATCAAAGTGATAGACTGTAATGCCCGACAAATGAAGGGCCTATAGCCCTTACAAAGAGAAAAATATGCACATGACTTCAAGTTCAAAGTTTCTGTTTTTGTCTTTCAAAACTTTAAATTCTGTCCAAAACTAAATGTGCTCAGGTATTAATACAGAGGACATCAATTCACTTCACAGCACGCCACCTCTTGTGATTACATCGCACTTTAAGGACTAAGATCATGCAAAAGGGAAATAATCACAAATTCTCGTTTTTGCTCCAGAGAATCTGGTTTTAAAAGATGTCAGAATTCGGTGAATGATTATCCAGAAATACTTCTGTGTCAATTATTCATCTCTGTAACAGCGATCTTGTGTGCCTTCCCCCTGAAGCAGATACAATTAGAGATAATTTTCAACAGTACAACAGCACTTGGCTTCATGCTAATTCCCCACAGCATGTGACTGACATGCTGTTGAGCATGCCATATTACATGTGAAATTCTTGGCTGAGATCCACATGGAATGGTCCTTGTGGATTTTGCATGACACACAGTTATTACGTCACTGACTTTCCCAGCTGCTTTAAGGATAAACTTGACTTAAACATGGAATCACAAAAATTGTAGCCTTTCCTGCAAATTTCAGCAGTCAAAATGAATAATAGGGTTTGCAGATATGTCCTCAACCGAATTCTGACATGAAAAGGTGTTTAAAGAAAATGTTATTTACTATCCATAAAGTTCTTCAGTTTGAGTGAAGGCGACATATAAATCAAACGAATGAGCATGGTGGGGTTAGTTAGAACTGCGTGGTGCAGGACTGATAAAGGGTATCTACTTTAAGGTAGCATTTGCAATAGGTTTAATATAACACGGTTACAGAATCTTGTGAAGGTCCAAGCAAAAAGTCTGCAAAAAGTGTGAAACTGCAATATGATCACCCATCTTTCTTCAGCTGTATATAAATTTATATTGTGCAAGAAATACAAACTATACATTACTCAGGGCAGATATACTGTATAATCACTTCCATTTCCTTGACTGTAAAGTAACCCCTTGGAATATGCAATACTATGCACGATGATTGTCTTGTAGGCCTGTACAGTGAAGTGTGCAGTTATATGTCTGTTTGTTGACTGGCGATATATCCTCTTAGAATATCCAAGATGACTTCAACTTAGCTCAATGTGCTCTTGCATAATTGCACCGGGGCTTAGTTAGCTTTACGACAGATAGAAGAAGACTTGGAAAACACATTTATCAGGTGTTTATTGGAAAGCATGTCGCTCTGTTGGCTCATTATGACTACTGGAATATGGCAGAAATCAGAAAGTCATGAAATGAACACTTCCTTTGGAGGGGGCAAACAGACTGTATATACAGAGATGGGGTCTTGGAAGAACAGTTAGAATTCCCAAAATGCCAGGAAAGGTTTGCCAAAGGTGACCCTGAGAGACTCAACACAGCCTTGCAAGGCCCCAACTCATTATGTGGTCAGTATTCGATTGCAAAACTCTAACAAACATTCTGTGAGGAGCATTCATGTTAAGTAGACCACACCCCAAAGGTCCTGGAACTGAGAAGAAACGAAAAGGTCCATGGTATCATGAGTCCAAATATGGGAGGTGCCCTCCTAGAGGTCATGTTAACACGTGACCTTCTCCACCTCAACCATGACCTTGACCTCTCATCCCAGACTTCAAAAGGTCCCCTCAAAGACGTTGATTACCTAAATGCACCTATTAACATAAGGAAACATTTACCTGCACCTGGGCTCAGGTTGGATTCCTGTGTTCTTGGTTAAATTTAGCCCTTCAAACACACGTCAGCATGTTCCCACACATAAGTTTCCTTGAGCAAAATTGCTGGCAGACAAGCCAGGTCATATCAAGCACTTCTGACGAAATTCTTAGAAAAATCATCAAGAAAGTGTTCTGAAAAAAAAACAAAAAACATAAATTTCTATCTTATGGGAAAAACCAACAACCAGTTCGATTTTTATCGTCAATTGAGATCGTTTCTTAAAGTTTCAAGGACACTCAATTGTCTGCATAATTTGAAATTTCTGATTCAAGTCTCTGTCAACATGATGTATTACGTCTTAGAATATTTAGATAATGAAACATCTGTTCAACATCTGAGACACTCCTGCTGAATTCCTACTGATCTCATTTACAGGCAACTGTGTCATCATTATGTCAGCCTCCTCCTATATCTTGGTTTCTTGAAAAATAAAAAATAAATAAAAATTATGGTTCAGAAGATATTAGAGTTCCACAACTCACATAGTCAACTTGGTTTAAAAATATCCATAGGTGTAATAATTACTTATGTATTTTATGGGAAAGGAGAGGACCATTTTACTGGGGAAAATTGAACTTAGTGAGTCAAGCTGATTATGTGGCATGATCGATTGATCATACGTTTAACAGTTTCTATTGCACCTATAGATATAAAAAGATATACATGTATCTTTATAACTGCTTGTTGCTATCTGGTAAACGACCATGACTTCCAAAAGACTGTTGATTCCATGCAAGCTAAAAGTTCGATCATGACAAATCATCTCCTTATTTACAGTCTGTCACTTTGGTATAGAAAAGGATTGGACTATTGCACTGAGAAAATGGCACTTTGTTTGCCATCGTGCTGATGATTTGTCCAGATCATACCCAAAACTTTCAATGTTAATTTGATCTAAGGAGACTAATCCCGTTGTCGGTGACAGCAAAACAAAAGGACTATGCATCGGATTTTCACTCTAAAATCAGTTATGACAAGTCAAATGGCCTTCTCTTGATCATGACTAATCAAACAGCCTCTATGTTTCCCATGTTGAAAGTAGAGAAGATGGCACTTCATCGGCTATCATGAGTTACAAAGTGCATTTTTCACTGTGAACTGGTCCTCATTTTTTCTA
Organism: Platynereis dumerilii; assembly: GCA_026936325.1. Classification (NCBI taxonomy): domain Eukaryota; kingdom Metazoa; phylum Annelida; class Polychaeta; order Phyllodocida; family Nereididae; genus Platynereis; species Platynereis dumerilii. Next base: position 75,754,380 of record JAPTHN010000002.1, on the reverse strand, counting down.
TATCAAAGTGACAGACTGTAAGGGTGCAAATTTCACATTGACACAATCTGATCTTTCTCCGCAAATAAGGAACTGATGCAAAAATGACTTGGCTGTCAATTGCTTTGAAGTGGTACCAGAGAAAAAGTTACAGTATTGAAATTCTAATCTCTAAATATTCCACCGAAAAGATGCATAGTTGGATTTTAACACACATTTCCAATTTGCTCGGATGTAAAAGCAGCACTGTCACAGAATGTGCCGTTTTGTTGTGATCCTTTAACTGCTTTTATATCAATGCTGTCCAATTCTTTCCAAGTTAAAAGATCCATTGAATAAATCAGCATAATTTATTCGAATCAATTCCAGTTTTTGTAAATGCCCATTGAAGAAATACAGTCAAGATTTATAAGAGAGCCTGGCTAAAGATTTGTCCTTTTGTCAGTGCGGTTTGTCTTGGTCATTTTGTATTCTCACAAATGGAATCGCACGTGACAATTTGAATTGTAAATCTCGTTCAGAACGTGAGGTGATGAGACTTCGCGTGACTTGCTCTCCAATTTAGGAGAGGGTTGGAATTGCGCGGAATTACACACTTGAGGATGAAATGACGCATAATCGCATTGTGTGAGGAACCAATAGAAAGCTGACATCCCTCCATCCCAATCTGTTTGTTGCTTTGATATATTGTCCTCGAAACAACAGGGGTCCTTTAATTTGGAAAAGGAAGATTCTTCATTCACTGAAATTGTGACTCGCTTCAAAAGCAGACGATTTTTGCAATAGCAGACGATTTTTTGCATCAGCATATAGAATTGGAAGGAATCGTCTGATATTGAAAAGAAGGTTACTCCCTGTGACGTCATAATGCTAAATAGAGAAGAAATCCCATAAACTGATCTCCCTGGAGGCGTCCTGGATTGTGTAGGGTGTCCAACTGCCCTTTATAGTTCGCCGTGAGATATTGGGATGGGAGGCTAAAAACCTACATCTTTTATGGGGATTCAATGTGGTGAAAAATGCTCCGTCTGCTGGAGGAGATCAAAAGCATACTTATGGGTATTGCACCTCACTGGTCCACCCTCCATAATTGAATATTACCGCCAGTATTCATATAACTTCATTGTCAGTTCATGCCTCATGAAACCCAACTCTTATGAATATACTCCCCAAATTGAAAGTAACTAAGGCATGCTATTGAGGATTCTAATTTTGTTGGCATTGGAACAGGAGTTTGTCAGAGATCCAAGATGACTTTTGTGAGAAGAGTTATTAGCAAAAAGTAAACTGCATAGGCAATATATCATTAGCTTAAAAATGACAACAAGCCAATTTCATAAAGCATTTTGCATGACCGAGGTCTTGGCTTTGGGCTGCTATAGGGCCACCCTAATTGAAATAATGGTGGGAAATCTCAGCTTCAGGAATGTGCTCTGAAAATGGCCTCCTCTGTAGTCTGTGCCTCAGACTGGCTGTGTAATGAACTCAGGCAATAAAAACTCAGCAGTAATGCAGAGGTGGACTTGGTGATTTACTTACTAATTAACTCCCAAAAAAATCAAACTTCCTTTGAATCGCACAACAACAATTTGAACAGCCAAAGAAGAACGAGTGAATGCATAAGACTTTGTGAGGACATCAGTGATGTCACAGCAGTTCATCCTCCCATGTCTTGGCAGGGTGCAGCAGTTCCTCCCTTTTACATCAATTGGCAAAATTAGGAACATAATCTTTGAAGGAGCATTTTGAGATTTTGCAATCTCTTGTTTTGACATGCCCTAGAATCAGACCTTATGACGTAACACTGTGTTGCAGACTTGCGGTTGAATATAAAACTTGAATATGTAGATTGTAGAAGTATCTTTATTTACACCATCACAGATAGGTAAATCTACAAAATAAGAAATAAATCAAGTATAAATATAATGCACAAATAAATTATAAAATCAAGAGTAAATATATCAAATAAGCGTCTAAGTAATAAAGAACATTACATTTTAAGCTAAAGTTTTTTAAAAATAAACATTTAAACTTCTGTTTTTGTATTTTTGTCCATTAATTATGGAAATTCATTTTTTGACCATTATAACAGTGGATATCTAAATTAATAGTTAAAAGAATCAAATACAAGAATGATTCAGAAATATTTAACATAAAAAATCAGTTGAGTTGAGTTTATGTTCTACACCACCTCAGCACCAGAGTGGGCCATTTAGAGGCATAAAAAATCAATTGAAACCAAGCATCAACCATCTGCAATAATTGCGTTATGTAATATAAACAATCAACTTACAAGCATATGCGACTTCTGAATTTTTAACCACAAATTCCACAATTCGACAATCACATGGTCAGTAGGACATCTGGAATTTTCAATACACATTTTACACTGACTTGCTACAAGCAATACTGTATTTTTACAAATTCCACTAGAAACCATAATTATACTTATAGATTTGTAATTTGTCACCATAATATAAAAAACGCAAACTAGTATGAAAGCATTCCAAATTTGAACAACTTTTTTTTGTGTGGAAAATTCCACTGAAAAATTTTGTGTGGAAAATTCCACTGAATATTTTGATTTGGAAATCTCCACTAAAATAAATAACTCATGAAGATAGAAACCGCTACAAATGCATTCAAACATAGAATAATGAATTGCCCTCACCTTATAAAATCCGCCAAGGCATAAAATTTGTATCAGCCAGTTTAGCTGAATACATTGTGACACCAATACACAAAAAATGTAGTTGACTCCTCCAAGTGCCACTGCAGAGTGAATGGAAAATTTTCTGCTCTTCAAATTTTGCACAATCACCTCTGCACATGCTCAGAACAACTAGGTCAGTGAGACCCAATTAATGGCCCAGCTGATCAGCTGTTGGGCTCACTGAAGAGTGACCAAATAAACAAAGAAACACATGTGGTGACCACAACACTGAAGAATCACAAATTGGAAACAGAGCACATGGAATCGGCCATGTGCAACACACCCCACCTTGAATCAATTTGATTCAACACTAAAAAGTCTAATTCTACTCTAAATACAAAAATTATGGAAATATCTACAATGACTCTAAATCGAACCTTCAAGAAGTACTAATTTAGTAACTGGTCTCGTCAGACAAGATGATTTTGTACGAACACTAGCAGAACGAACATTTCCGTCATCACTCTCATAAACTTCCTCAACAACACCCATGGGCCACAGACCCCGCGGAGTGTTCTCTCCGAAAACTAAGACTAGATCTCCAGCCTTGAGATAGGCTTTGGTTTGATGCCATTTTGCTCGCACCTGCAACTCTGGCAAATATTCCCTCAGCCAGCGTCTCCAAAAAGTATTGGCGAGATGCTGAACTTGTCTCCACCTGCGTCGATACAAATCATTCTCAATGAAAACACCTGGAGGCAATGAGATACCCTCGGACAACATAAGCAAGTGATTTGGAGTCAAAGGAGGAGCATCAAGCACACTATCACTGACCTTGGTTGTAGGCCTGCCATTCACGATGAACTCAACCTCACAGAAAAGAGTTTCCAAACCCTCATCCGAGAGGCGGCAATCCTTGCCAAGCAATCCTAACAGAACTTTGCGAACAGTGCGAATTAAACGCTCCCATGCTCCGCCCATGTGCGAAGCTGTAGGAGGATTGAAATGCCATTGCAAATCCAAACGTAGCCCAAATTCATGAAGAACCTGTTGATTGACTTCCTTCAAATTCCTAAGAATTTCCGCACGACCACCAGTAAAATTAGTACCATTATCGGACCAGACCTTCTTTGGTACACCTCTCCTAGACACAAATCTTCTGAAAGCATTCAAGAAACTGTCTGTCTCTAACGTATTCAACTTCTCAATATGCACTGCACGAGTATTCATGCATGTGAAGAGACAACCATATCTCTTAACTTCAGCTCGACCCTGTTTCACCAAAAATGGCCCAAAGCAGTCCATTCCAGTATACGTGAATGGTCGGTTACCGTCCTCCACTCTTTCTGGAGGTAAATCAGCCATCTTTTGTGAACAAGGTTGAGCAAACATCTTTTTGCAGAACATGCAACCATGAGAAACTGACTTGACAAGTCTGCGAGCACGAGTAATCCAATACCTTTTTCTAGTCTCACTAAGAACCCATTCTGTGCCACAATGAGCAACATTATGGAAATCGGCCACAATGAGCTTGGCAATAGAATGATCATGAGGAACTAAGTAAGGACACCTACTATTTTCAACCATTCTTGCATGTTTCAACCTACCGCCAATCCTCACTATGCCATCATTATCCAAAACTGGATCTAAAGAACACAATGCACTAGATTTGGACACACTCTGACCCTTAGATAACAACTTGATGTCACTCTGATAATGACAACTTTGTGCATGTCTCAAAATTGAAATCTCAGCATCTCGAAGCAATTCTACATTCAAACCCTTCTGGATCTTATTTCTACCATTTCTGAGGTAAGACTTGAACTTCAAAAGCCAAGCAACAGCCCGTTTCAAGGAGTACCAACTAGAATGATGCGCAACGAGTTTATCCATTGGATCACTGTCATCGCTTGTCAAGAGACAAGTGTCTGTACGGACTTCTGGATCCTCCGAATTCAAGGGAACAAAGGAAGCGTCAACCTGCTTTGACTTCCAATCGGCCTTGTAACAATGAAGAAACTGTGGACCTATTAACCACCTACTGCTTTGAAGACTTTCTGGAGATTCTCCCCTTGTCAAGAGATCAGCAGGATTTTCAACCCCTGCTACAAAGTGCCACTGATCGGGCTGCGAATGCTGCTGAATTACACTAATCCTGTTACCAACAAATACATGGAAACGACGTGACTCATTTACTATGTACCTCAAGACAATCTCACTATCTGTCCAAAAATGTGAGGGACCAAGATCAAGATCTAATTCCCTTCGCAATGTGGCATCCATCTTCGCGGCTAATACCGCAGCCTGCAGCTCCAATCGAGGAATTGTCAGAGACTTGATAGGAGCCACTTTAGACTTGCTGATGATAAGAGCCACACAAATTTGGCCGTCTTTGTTAATACTCCTCAAATAACTAGAACAGCCATATGCCACCTGACTGGCATCTGAGAAATGATGCAACTCTAAAACTGCATCATTAAACATGAAGGGTTTGATACATCTAGGAATACCAAATCCTTCCAGACCACTGAGAGATTGACACCACTGCAACCACTTTCCAAGTAAGTCATCTGGGATCCTCTCATCCCATGACAACTTCCGAGTAGTTGCTTCTTGTAACAGCAACTTCCCACAAATAATGACAGGACTCACCAATCCAAGTGGATCATAAATCGATGCCAACATACTCAACATCTTCCGTCGAGTCAATGCAACTTCACAACCTGGATCAAGATTGACCTGAAAACAGAACTCGTCGCTTTCGACATTCCAACCTATGCCCAGAACTTTGCCTTTCAAATCCTTGAGAAATTCAACATCACTAGCTCGCTCACTAATAGGAATTGAATTCAATAACTCCTCATCATTGATCACAAATTTTGTGAGATGAAAACCTCCCTGAGAAAGGACATCAATTGTACCACGTACAACATCTAGAACTTGCTCCCGACAAGGAAGGGATTTCAAGCAGTCATCTACATAAAAACTCCTCCTAATAACATCAGAGACCAAAGGATCTACATTGTCATTGTCAAACAACACACGTCGCAAAGCGTACGTGGAACTAGAAGAACACCATATACCGCCAAAGACATGGCGTGTCATCCTGTAACATACGAGTTCACCTGAATCATCAAACCACAGGAAACGCAAAGCATCCCCATCCTCCTTTGGAATCACAACCTGGTAGTACATAGCTTCAACATCGGCAACCATAGCATACGAATGCTCTCTGAAACGCAAAAGAACATTCAACAAACTGTTACTAAGATTTGGCCCTTGAAAACATTTCTCATTCAAAGATTCACCATTAAACTTGGCCGCACAATCAAAGACAATGCGTATCTTGCCAGGCTTTTTGTCCGAAACTACTGCTTGATGTGGCAAATACCAAACTCTTGACTCAGACAGGTCATCATCAACAACTCTTTCTGCATAACCCTTGGATATCAGCTTCTGCATCTCACCATCATATTGCGCATAGAGACTACGCTTCACCAGACTTCTCTTGGTTGCCTTCAGTCTAGACAATGCCATGATGTAATTGTTAGGAACCTGAACTCCTGACTTCCACGGGATAGGAATTTGATACCGACCATCCACTAATCTACACTCAGAATCCCACAACTTGATTACTTTCTTGTCCTCAATGGACCAGGAAGTATCGTCAGTGATGCCTTCATTTTCAACATTCCACAACACATTGATATCGGAATCGACAGAAGCTCTTGCACTAACGAAATGCGAAATAACGTTACACCCCACCGGATTGACAACACAATTTGGGCCATTCAAGGTCCAGCCCAACATGCTTCGCACGGCAAACGGCTCACCTTTGTTGCCCCTTCTTACCTCCAACGGAACTAAAGCTTCAGCATGATCTTGACCAATGAGAATTTGGACGTTCCCACCTGTACAAGGAATGGCCAAGCCTTTCAGATGCTGGAATGAAGAAATATTTACGGAAGGCAAACTCACTGGAATCCTATCTACAACTAGCACATTCACCAGATCGATGGTTTCCCTGCCATCAAGGGAAGAAACACTGATATTGACAACTTCAGACTTCATAACTTCATTGGACTTATTTAAAGTGTTGAGGGTATATTTCATAACCTCACCACTAATTCCTAACGTCTTGACCAAATCACGAGAGCAAAAAGTACTGCTAGAGGCAGTGTCCAACAGAGCACTAGTTTTGTAACCCGTATTGACCTGAACAGATACAACTGGCATGAACACCTGCGGCTTACCACTGATATCTATGTTTGCATTTGTAACCTTCCTGGCTTCACCACCTTTTTGTACATGATTAGATTGAGAAACATGCAGAAATTTGGAATGTTTCTTACCACATCCAGTGACATTACAAACATAAGTACTTCTGCAATTTTCTGTAACATGATTTGCATACAAACAAATTTCACATAGACCCTTGTTTTTCACAAATTTCACCCTTTCTGATGACATCATACCTTTAAATTGTTCACAGTGAATCAACTTGTGCTCCTGAGAGCACATAACACAGGGCGGACGCACAAAAGTTCCAGTTGCAAATGAGGATGAGGCGACTGAAGTCTTCTTTTGGCCAAACTTTTCTTCACGACCTTTGGCCCGGAAGTTTCCATACACTGGGTCTGTAGCAACCTCTACCTCTCGTTCAATGAATTTCACCATATCATTGAGACCCAAATAATCACCCGCATCTATCTTGGCCCCAACTGCCCGTTTCCTCCATCTATCACGGATGAAGGAAGGAAATCTGCCGACAATCTCGGAAATCAAATTTTGGCAATCAAAATCCTTTAGCTTCCCAAGCTGGTCAACGATCATCAAAGTACTTGACAATTGATCTGACAATGCACGCATTTCTTCAGCCGTACGAACTTCCTTACCATGACGTAATCGGTTGAGAACACTCTGAACAACCAAATGCTGATTTCCGAAACGTTTCTGAAGTATGGATCTGGCCTCACGATAGCCACCCTCTTTCATTAAGATGCAAGGCTGTATGGCATCGTAAGCGGTACCTTTTGTCAATTCCAATAACTTGGTCAGTCGCAATTTGTCATCAGACGTTACCTTCTCAACTGACTGTTCAAAAGTTGCGATAAATGTGTGATATTTAAGGGGATCTCCCTTGAAAGGTTCAACTTTTACTTTTGAAAAAGTCATCACACCCATCATTTCAGAGTGGAGCGACGATGATAGTTTAACATCTGAATCTTCAATTTTAGATTTCGAATCTGCTTGTGTATTAGAACCAAGCGTATTGTCTAACCAATCTTGAACTTTGATAAGTGAATCTGCATAGTCTTTTTCTACAGCGAAAAAATATTTATCCTCATCCTCACTTACGTCAATATCATCAATGAGAGATACATAGGACTCGTGTGTCTCTTCGAATTTCTTGAATGATGCACTCATCTTGGTGGCAAATTCTTTGACTTGTTCCACATCTTTCTCGGCCATCAGTCTCGTCAACTTGTTCATAAACTTGGTTATAGCTGCCTTGTATTGTCGACGAGACAATTTCAATTTATCTTGTTCTTCTTGTTCTGCCATGGTTCGGGTCAGAGATGATCTTCAATGCGATGCTTATTTACTGTTGCAGACTTGCGGTTGAATATAAAACTTGAATATGTAGATTGTAGAAGTATCTTTATTTACACCATCACAGATAGGTAAATCTACAAAATAAGAAATAAATCAAGTATAAATATAATGCACAAATAAATTATAAAATCAAGAGTAAATATATCAAATAAGCGTCTAAGTAATAAAGAACATTACATTTTAAGCTAAAGTTTTTTAAAAATAAACATTTAAACTTCTGTTTTTGTATTTTTGTCCATTAATTATGGAAATTCATTTTTTGACCATTATAACAGTGGATATCTAAATTAATAGTTAAAAGAATCAAATACAAGAATGATTCAGAAATATTTAACATAAAAAATCAGTTGAGTTGAGTTTATGTTCTACACCACCTCAGCACCAGAGTGGGCCATTTAGAGGCATAAAAAATCAATTGAAACCAAGCATCAACCATCTGCAATAATTGCGTTATGTAATATAAACAATCAACTTACAAGCATATGCGACTTCTGAATTTTTAACCACAAATTCCACAATTCGACAATCACATGGTCAGTAGGACATCTGGAATTTTCAATACACATTTTACACTGACTTGCTACAAGCAATACTGTATTTTTACAAATTCCACTAGAAACCATAATTATACTTATAGATTTGTAATTTGTCACCATAATATAAAAAACGCAAACTAGTATGAAAGCATTCCAAATTTGAACAACTTTTTTTTGTGTGGAAAATTCCACTGAAAAATTTTGTGTGGAAAATTCCACTGAATATTTTGATTTGGAATCTCCACTAAAATAAATAACTCATGAAGATAGAAACCGCTACAAATGCATTCAAACATAGAATAATGAATTGCCCTCACCTTATAAAATCCGCCAAGGCATAAAATTTGTATCAGCCAGTTTAGCTGAATACATTGTGACACCAATACACAAAAATGTAGTTGACTCCTCCAAGTGCCACTGCAGAGTGAATGGAAAATTTTCTGCTCTTCAAATTTTGCACAATCACCTCTGCACATGCTCAGAATAACTAGGTCAGTGAGACCCAATTAATGGCCCAGCTGATCAGCTGTTGGGCTCACTGAAGAGTGACCAAATAAACAAAGAAACACATGTGGTGACCACAACACTGAAGCATCACAAATTGGAAACAGAGCACATGGAATCGGCCATGTGCAATTTTGCTATAAACTTGAGTTTTTGCAAGTTTTTCACACAGTTGCACGAATTTCTCTTGAACATTGAACTTCAATATCGACAGTATACGAAGAAAATATTAAACACTTATATCGATTTGAGTGGTATTGGAACCACCATACAATTTCCCAGTTGCTAAGAGCACTTGGACCAGTCAGAGCAACACTTCGGAAGGGCAACGTAATGGCCAAGGGAGTCAGATGAGTCCCAGTGGTCATCTGTGACCTTTGATCTTTATTTAGCAGCAATTGGAGTTCTTTTGAGAGGTCTTAAATGGCTCAAATGATCGTTAACCGTTGGACAGTCGAACAAGCAGAATGTCTAATGCCTTGTCAGGGTCCTTGGCAATCAGGGGACAATAATAAGGTTATATAAAAGAAAAGGTCCTCAGTATGCATAGGAGGTATGATGAAAAGAGCCGCCACCAGGAGTTAAGTGAAATGTATAAATCTCCCATTATAAAGCATTTTAGGGGCTTGGATAGCAGGAAGATGCTTCACAGAGCGCCCCCTACACACAAGGTCTCTATTGGTCCTCAAGTGACAATGATGAATTTTTAATGTCAAAATTTGCAAGTGAATCTCTCCATTTTTCTGCTGTTATACTTCTTCCTGCCATAATTCAAATAGGTGAAGAGGCCGATGCATCAAAGTGTCTTTATACTCAGCCATTATTATATTGCCATTACTGGCATTATACAGCAGTTGAGCATACCTGAGTTGCACAATAGCCTTGATGGAGGGCAGAGTTGTAGAAAAGGACAATGCCCAAGAAGTCAGAGGACCTCAGACTGGACACAGGATGTGAGAATCATCAAGGGCCCTGATTGAAGACTTGAGAATTCAAGGACCTTAGGGAAAGATAACATCTCTTATTGGAAGTGCATGGCCAAGCGTTAACTGCTATGATTAATGCATTAGTTGGTCAGTGGGCAGTTCAGGGAAGCATGGTCTTTATGACAGCTCTATGATGTATGGGGGGAGGACCACTTCAGTTTTCTCGGACCAGATTATACTCTTGTTACGTGAAATAAGAAGGGGATGTCACATGGGGTGAGCTCCGTGATGAATAGAGAATTGGTCATCATTGGAAGGTGCCGGGGGTTAGTGAGGGGTTATTCACAGATGTCACAAACACATTGAGCTCGCTGGTGACGGGGGCAAAAGGGTAGCACACATCCATCATGGGGTGACACCAAAAAAAGGGACCATCAATTCACAGGACGGTCACTCAAAAGGACACATACTTTGGCCACCAAAAGGCTACCAAAACCACCTTATAGGAGACTCACAGATGGACTCAAGTGTCACTGTGACATTCTTGTCCTGTGTTAAGCCTAAACGCCTGACGTCCAAGCCCTAACCTGTCTGGTAGAGTCTCCGGAAGATGGTAAACTCAAAAGTTTCTCAAGATTTTACCAAACCATAGCCAAAATGGTGACATACTCCTAGTGTTACTCCCAGAGGGGACAGGACCAGACAGATGCAGTATGAAACAAGAGTCAAGCAACCTCCAAACACCATCTAAGCTACCTGCATCTGATGCAAGAAGCAACAACCCCCCTTAGTTACCCCTGACAACCGTGACAGCATCCCGGGGGGCTCATCTCACACCTGCTGCGGACCTGCACCCCCTCCTTGTACCCCCGGGGGCACCATGAAGCACCCTCCTTTTCTGGCACTGCACTCCCCAACATGCTGCAAGGCTGAGAATTCTACACCGTGTAATTGCACCTTGCACTGTCAATGCACAGGAAATACAGCTCTGATCTCAACCTTCTGGTGATAATCAACAACCATTACAATGCCGACCAATAGCTGCAACATATACTCAAGTTTCAATCAACACCAAACCTCCAGGATAACTCTTCCCATGGCTCCCCAAAACAAAAGCCCTCTGTCTGGCAGTGACAGTTTTTCTTAAGTCTTCCAGTAAAAAGTTAATCACAGAAGAAGACAAAATGAAGTCACAGATCAGCTTAGTTCTACTGCAGTACAGGCACATATATATACTGTCAGTTTATATCTACATGTAAGTAAGTAAAAGTTTATTTAACGTCGGAATAAAAAATTACAAGAACACAAGCGCAACGCTTTTAACCGACAATATGAAGTACAAGATGAAATGATATTTACAATGAAAAAGCATGAACATAGAGAAAATAGAGATTAAAAATTAAAATACCTCATGATACATTGAATAAAAATAAAACTAACCTCAATACTTCTGTAGATATAAAAACAAGGTAAAATTCTTTAAAAAATAAAATAAAAGTAAAAACATGAAACCATCAAAATATAAACCTTCATCATACTATCGAAGACATAACAAACAAGAGCCACACTTGCATACTGGTTTCCAGTCTCTAATATAACGTTTGAAATCATTTAAACTTTCGAACTGAGATGTAAGACATAAATTGTTAAATAGTTTAGCACCTTGGTATCTAAATGAGTTTCGCCCATGGGTTATAGTATTGTATGATGGCTGTTTCAATTTCACATATCTCATATTATACAGTGATGGACTAATTTCAAAAAATCCTTGATCCATAGGTGGCATCAAGCCATTCATAATTTTGTAAACAGATATCAGAACATCTTTCAATCGATTAATGTATAAAGTTGTCTTTCCAGATCTTAACAACAGACTTTCATATGAGCTTTCAAAATCCAAATAGACATACCTTAATGATCGTTCTAGTAGCTTCTCAATCTTTTTTGTATTTCCAATCGAACAGAAATGATAAACTGAAGTGCAGTAGTTAAAGTTAGACAATATGAAAGCATCAAGGATTTTCTGTTTACATGGAATGTCTAGCACCTTTGACAATCTTCCCATAGCACCAATCTGCTTAGCACATTTCACAGTTATTTCTTTAACATGTTCATTGAAGGTCAGTTGGTCATCTAGATTCACACCTAGCAATTTTACACAGCTTGTTGGTTTGATAACATTACCATCAATATTGAACAACAAATCAATCTTCTTTTTACTCAGCACCATTGTCTGGAACTTTGAGGGATTAGCCTCCATGAAGTTTCTCTCAAACCATTTAAGAGCACAGTGGGAAACACTTTCAAGATTTGTTTTAACAGCATTCGGATCTTTGTGATAATAGGCCAAGGTGTTATCATCTGCGTAATTATAAAGATGGCATTTGTCCTTTAGCATAAGAATCAAATCATTTAGGAAAATGTTGAATAAAACTGGGCCGGTCAATGACCCCTGGGGAACGCCCCTTTCCAATTCTAGCCATTTACTTCTAAAGGATCCAATTTTGACTCTCTGCTTTCTATTCTTCAAATAACTACGTAAATATTCGCAAGACAAATTATCGAGACCATAAGCAGCAAGCTTTGCAATGATAAGACCATGGGGAATACTGTCAAAGGCTTTAGATAAGTCCATCATGACACAACCAACTGTGTAACCATTGTCTAATGCATATTTCCACTGTTCAACACATTGCAATAAAACATTGTTGCAACTATAATTGTTCCTATAGGCTGAAAGTTCATCGCATAAGACATCTTGAAAATATGACATCAATTGATCACATAGAAGGCCTTCTACAATTTTGGATAAACTTACTAGAATACTGACTGGCCTAAAATTCTTTTTATTAAGCTTGTCACTTTTCTTATACAAAGGGACGATTTCAGCCTGTTTTAAAACATTGGGGTATTCACCTTGTACTATACTTGCATTTATAATATAACACAGATGAGGGCTTATTTCATTTGCTCCTATCTTCAAAAGTTTGGCTGGAATGCCATCAAAACCAGGGGCTTTGTTTATTCTTAATCCCTTAAGTTTGCTATTAACTTGGTTGTTTGTTACAGGTTTTAGGGAGAAAGAGGTGAAGTTGTGCTGTTCCATGAAATCACGTATACAAGAAATACTTGAGTGACAAGCGTAGTGGTTCATAAGATCAGCTGTGTCCATTTCTGTGACATTAGAGGGCTCTGCCAGATTTTTTGTTATATTTACGAAGTAATCATTGAATATATTGGCAACCTTATCTTGATCAGAAGTTATTTCACCATTTTCAAGTAAGGTGATATTATTATTTGATGTTGAATTCTTATCAGTCATGAATGGTGAAACGGTTTTCCAAAAATCTCTAACATTGTTTGTACTACAACATCTTTCTTTAAAGTAAATCAGCATAGATTCTCTTTTCAGGCAGTTAACATGATTTCGCTGCTTCCAGGCCTATTACTTGATATAATATCATCAGCCCACTGTCGTGTCTTCTTGCCATGTCATTGCAATAAGGTGTATTAACTGCATCTAACTTTCACCATCAGAGTCCATAGATCTGCTTCTATCTTGAGAAGTGTATTCTGCCAATAACTGCAGTTGCAACACCCCCCCCCCCTCTCTCCAATCCTGCATTTTTGAAGCTCCCACCAGAGGTAGACACCTGTCCCATAGTTATGTTGCGTGCCCCCTCTCCCTGGCACTGGGTCTTCTATAAATCTGTCATAATTTCTGGCAATTATGGGGACCACCAACAGTTCTCTGGAATACAAGAGAAAACAGTAAAACTTGACAGAAGCCAAGTTTATAGTATTTTGATTACAAAAACTAGCACTTTTTCTTGTGTTTTGATTTATATGTTTAAAAATAACATCTCAAGAATACATTTATCGAAAAATAAACTGTAGATACAGCTGCCTCACATAATTCATAATCACCAACATAATCACCAACATGACAGATGCAAATGTTTAAAAAGGTAGTGTTTTGAAACAGATGGAAGGATGCTTGGGGCTTTGCATCCTGTATTTATGAATTTAGTAGGCTAATTTGAACGTAATGAATTATTATTTTTATTATTTTTATTATTTTAGACATTTATAAAGCGCCTCAACCAGAGAACCTGCTCTGTGGTGCTGTACATGTAGTGACAAAATATAAATCATAGAAAAATATGAAATGTAAAATGTAAAAGTCCAAATATATGGGTTATAAAATGTAAAAACTGTATGAGACACATTAAAATTCTAAAATACATGGTCATAAGCATCCTTGAACAGAAATGTCTTTAGTCCTTTTTTAAAACTGGTCAAACAAGTGGAGCATCTGAGATCAGTTGGGAGGGCATTCCATATAGTTGACGCTGCATGCTGAAAAGATCTGCCGCTATATCTCTTTAGCTTGTAAGATGGTACTACAAGGCGATTCCCATTTCAGACCGCAGTGAACGGGACGGCACATAGACAGTCAGTACCTAATTCTGTCAGATATGCGGGCGACATGTTGTTGAGCGCTTTGAATGTGAGCAGGGCAAGTTTATAATGGATACGATGCGACACAGGCAACCAGTGCAATTCAAAGAGAACAGGTGTGATGTGGGACGATCTTGGTGTTCCTGTTATGAGACGAGCTGCAGCATTCTGAATGCGCTGAAGACGATCAATCAGATAGGCTGGAATTCCATGCAGCAAGCCATTGCAGTAGTCCAATCGGGATGTTATAAATGCATGGACCAGAGATTTAGTTGCGTCAGTCGTTAGATATTTTCTGATACGGTAGATGTTATGCAATTGAAAGTAGGCACTTTTGCAGACGGTAGTCACATGCTGTTCAAAATTCATTGATGAATCCCAGATAACTCCTAGATCACGGACATTTCTAGCTGGACTCACAGATGTGGCTCCAAGTTGGAGGTTGATACCCTGGAGGCGACTTGACAAGTTTGGCGGTGATATGAGCAAGATCTCAGTTTTGGCATCATTAAGTTTAAGAAAATAGGATGACATCCAAGCTTTAACCCTCAGAAAGCACTCCTCAATCTTACTAACAGCTGAGTTGATGGAATTCTGGTTGCGTGGGTTAAATGCAAGATACAGCTGCGTGTCATCGGCATACAGATGGAAATCGATGTCCTGGAGTATGTGATGGAGTGGCTGGGTGTAGGCGGTGAACAAAACCGGACCAAGCACTGATCCCTGTGGTACACCGTAGCTGAGTGGATGTTTACCAGATGACACATTGTTGATGCATACCCTTTGAGTACGCTGCGTAAGGTATGAGCGAAACCATTTCAACGCAGTGTCCCGAATGCCCAACTGGTTACAAAGCATGTCCAACAGCAGATCATGGTCGATGGTATCAAATGCAGCCGACAGGTCCAGGAGCACCAACATGGCGCCCCCCTCCCTGTCGACTGCTTGAAGAAGGTCATTTTGAACACGGGTCAAAGCAGTCTCCGTCGAACAGTTTTCTCTATAGGCGGACTGAATCTAATGAATCAGCTAGATAGATAGATAGATAGATAGATAGATGGATAGATTGATAAATTAATAGATTGATAGATTGATAGATTGACAGAATGACAAATAGATAAACTAGATAGATAGATAGATAGACAGATAGATAGATAGATAGATTTTTCTCTTAAGCCAGATTTCAACCTGTGTATTTCTTTGTGGATGGTAGTGAGTTGCATTTCGGATGACAGTGAATCCATTGCATTTCATGTGATATGAAGTTTCATTTCGGATGATAGTACCATCACATGTGAATAGGCAGACAGAAAAGTTTATGCCACATACTGGAAAAGTGAGCAAATTTATATTTCAAAAAACAACATATCGCCTCAAGATAAAACCCTATACTATTGCTAATTGATGAAATACATTGTAGGTACGGTTAGTTCAACCCAAAAGCAAATACGTGGCTCTTGCAAGAAAGAAAGAAGAAAAAAGTAAAGCAGCTGTGAAATTTTACAAAGTTGAACAGAACATCGACATGGCATGTCACACAGCATTGTTCTAGGGGCGTGTGACATCATTTCCCTTGGGTATTTTGGGGCTACCTTCCCAGACCAAGCAGGATTTGGGGACAATGGACAGAAAATGGCTCCTTCATGAAGACATTCCTGGAATATTCTGCCTCCAAACGAGCAGGATGTCACAGATATCGAATGTCGTCTCATGTTGACGCCATCTTTGTTATGGAGATTGCAAGAGGCGGGAAAGTTACATGGTATGCATGTATAGTACTCTGAGAAGTGAGGACTAATGTTACTTCTGCTGGCACCAGATATAGGCTAGGCCTGGATGTTGTAGCGGATTTCACCTTCAAACACTAACTAAGAGAGAGTGGCTGGCCTATAAAAGCCTATGTTATAGATCTATATGATGCCTGATAAAAGTTGTTCCGAAAAAATGATCAGAAAAAATAAATGTATTTCTTATGAAAATTAGGCCTATATAGATTGTCCTGAAGTATGACTATAAGTATTATGATTATCAAACTTCTTCTTAAAATCTCAGTATGGGCATACAATGACGAGTTTAAACAAATGAATTATTTGGTAGAAGATGGCATTTCCATCTCAAGATTGCAGACGCGTGACTGGAAGTGTGTGCATTCTCCATGCGGTGGCACTGGTTTTCAGGACCACGTGGTGACGCCAAGGCACGTGGCAGGAGGACGTTCTGAGCAGACGAAATGAACTTCCATTGGAAGCTGAGAAATTCCATAAGACATCAGTGAGGCCACAACAATCATATTGACAGGTTCACTTCATATTCAGTGCATGAAACTGTCGGCAGTTAGTAACGTATTTACGATCTTATCAAAAAGATGGTGACGTTGCTATTTTCGTGATAAGACGCCATGACGCCAGATTACAGGCATCTACAAAGGAAATAACGTTATGCCGACGTTGCCTCAATGGTGGACCTGCATGACCAAGCGACGTCAATGAAACATTACGAAAAGTGAGCCGATCTATAGGGCTTGAAATGGCTTTCAAGTGTGGGCTGGGTGCTTTGAGATTGGTGCCATGCACGAGACATGAGATTGGCATGTAGATGAGGTAACCTGAGGCTTATCTCTCTATCAGTGAATAGATTTTGATGTTACATGTCCTTGTGCTCTTTCGCTGCTAAATCCCTACATTCATGCTAACATGCATTCCAAATCGCACGTTCAAAGAATGCAAGCAGCCTTTCACGAAGAACTGGAGGGCAGCATTATCGTTTGCTAGACAGGCACGTGCTTATGCAAACAAGACAGCGCGCCTTCTTACAGGAGAGCGTTGCAACGTCTGAATGAGTTTCCTGTTTGCTCAGAATGTGTTACTTTTGAACTTACACAGTTTCAAGCAGTACCAGGGAATGATACCCATGTGGAATATAATATGGAGCCACCAAAGTCATTGTCGAGTACTGCTCTTGTGTGTTCACATCTTCAAGTTAAGTTGAATTCCCATTGAAAGCGGAAACTCCAGCTTTAACTTGACAACGACAAAGTTAAAACCAAACATCAGATGCAGACTGCAGAAACATCAAGTAGTTAAGACAAATTATTCAACCTTACAATTCGCCATAGAGAAATTACATAGACCATATATAGGCCTACACATGCTTCGAAGAGCAAAGTTGGGCCTTTTTAACATGAAGTCTGCAGTTATGTATTCTTGCAAGTTGCATGCATCCTCGTTATCATTATGGAATACATTCCAAATGCATTGTCTTATAGTTTTAACATAGGAAAGAAATGGGGAAAGCATATATTGTGAAATGCACTTGAAACCCAACTTCCAAAACTTCCCCAATGCTTGCTTAATGGCCCTCATGAACTCATTCGCTTTCTCTGACAAAATACCACAGCTTTCCCCTCTCCCCATGATGTCAATGGCTTGCCTATGAAAATGCATGCCCTTGATTTTCTATGAACTCTAGTTACCCCAGATGACTGTGTAAGAGCAATGCTCACGCAGAGGGTCCATTAAATGATGCTGTAAAATCATCATGGCCCCAATCACTTCTTTCTTTCATCCTTTTTTGCCTGCACGTGTTCTTTGGTTAAATTGCTTTATTTTTTATTGATGGATTCAACTCATAAAAGAACCTCATTTAGCAAATTGTAGGTGCGTGCCCCACAATGCATGGGAATTTGCCAACTTGTTTTCCAGTAAATAATTGCAGCTGAGGTCACCTGTGTGAAGATGGGGAGATGAAAGAACTTACCTGCCTCTCTCCTGATTACAGGTGAACATCAATGAGTTACATGCAGCATGATTGTTAGAATATATTGCCTTCCTTCTTCTCTTCTTCCCTTCTTCTCTTCTTCTCTTTTTCTCTTCTTCTCTTCTTCTCTTCTTCTCCTATTTGCTTCTTCCAGTCTTCTTCCAGTCTTCTTCCAGTCTTCTTCCATTTACTTCTTCTCTTCTTTTCCATTTGCTTCTTCTCTGCTTCTTCCATTTCTTCTTCTTCTTCTTTTGCTTCTTCTCTTCTTCTTTTCTCTACTTCTTCTTCTCTTCTTCTTTTCTCTACTTCTCTTTTTCTCTTTTTCCATTTGTTCCTCTTCTCTTTGTTCCTATTATATTTGTCTTCTTCTTCTCTTTGTTATTTGCTCATTATTTCTGTTCTTCACTCTTTATTCCCTATCTGCTACTTTCATCTTGCCTTACCTGATCTTTGTTCCTCATTCAGAAATTGTTCTTCCTTGTCTCTTAGTGTCTTTTTCCCAACCCTCTTCTCCCTTTTCCCACTTTCTTCTTCTTGCCCTTTCCTTCTTCTTCAAGATTGCCCTTTCCTTCTTCTTCTTGCTATTTCCTTCTTATTCTTGCTATTTCCTTCTTCCTCCTCTTCTTCTTAACCTTGTCCTCACCCTCCTCCTTCTTCTTAGTCTTCGTAAGAATTCGTTATTCTAATTTTGCAGACCTGACACTTTTGTACATTTTAATAAGGGTAAACTTGGTTGGTTTCTGAGATATAAAGCTATTTATTTCCATAAAACATGTAATTATGATGTAAACATGACATGAACGTATGAAAGGGGAAACATTTTGACATTTGGTTCATTTTTATCAGGATAATTTCAATATAGGTTAATTCTCAATATGTTTAACTCTTCACAATGAAATCAGTGTATAACAGATGCAGTGACATTTTCATGTTTTGTTATGTAAATTAATAAAATGTGAGATTTCAATGATTGTCAGCAGCAATTCACCTGTAAGGTTAGACTCAATGGTAGTAGTAGATGCTACAGTCAGAAGTAAAATGTGTTTAAAAAAAGACAAAACTATGACATTGGTTTTGGTGATCTGTCAATGTCTTCGGCTCACAATACTGGAATATTTTAATGTCATTTCCTTGATTTAGGGGGTTGCAGAATGTTTGGTTTCTCTGAGCAGGTGCTGAAAAAAAGAGTAGATGGGTCCTGTTTGGAGATGTCAAAGAGTATAGCATTTGATCTAATAACAGGCCTTATTAAACCCCACTGTAATGCAAGCTAGCACCCATGACAGCTGAGATATTTCATCACAGACAGCTACAACAGTTCTTACACCACCTATTACCGTACCTATTACAGCACCTATTGCGTCTGTTAGTGCGGGGATAGAGGGTGTCCCTGGCATGATCAAAGGGCACCTTAACCTGTTTACCTCTATGTGGGCAAGGGTCTGCTTTGCCATCTATGAAAACGATTGATTATATGTTGCGACTGACAGACTGCTACAAAGATAACTTGTCATCTTTGCAATTTGAAATTCCCAAGGCAATCAAAGGCAAATATTTCCCTTACAAAAGTAACAGGACTAAACTGAGGGGTTCTTGGTAACTGATGTTTCCCTGTCATGCAGTGAATGCTGTGAGAATAGGGGGAAGGTGATACGAGGCTGGTTGGGTCACTTGGTGGATGGATAGTAGGACAGACGCAATTTAGGAAAGGAAGGCCAATATTATTTGTCATTGAGCTTTTGATTCGAGTCTTTCACAGATTGTCGGCTATTGTGGATGTATTGCAATTTCATTGCATATTTTGTTGTGTTGCGCGGAGTTCATTTGTCAAGTTGTGGCCTGCCTTCCACAATGAAGCATTTAACAGGCAGGCTGACAGGATTCACGCAACTATCCCTGGGACAAGGGCCCGGCAGGGGGCGACACTCCAGCACCAGGGGCAGATCACTTTTCTTGAGACGGCACTTCCTCTTTCCTCCGCAAGGCGCTTCTTCCAGACCTTCAGTGTTGCAGAAAGAAGGCGCCAAAAAATCCCTATAGACTCCAACAAAGATTTGACAAAGTAGATGTAACATTGCTTGCAAGCGCTTGGCCGGCTCCTTTGGGGCTCTTTTTCAGATCTGTGTGATCTTTTTGGGGGAAACGTGTGGTTTAAAAGCTTTGTGATCCACTCCCCACTCATTCGGGCCTCTTATGGCCTCTCAGTGGGATCCAACAAATGGATCTTCAATGGATTCGTGAAATGGAATCGCCAACAAAGAGATATCGCCTCGGAATTTCGTTATTTCTAAAACCAACAGGGGCCTTTGTGGGCTGCCCAGGTGTGGAAATGATTTATTGGGAGAAGGCTTAGCTCACTTGGGCTCAGATATGCCTGGCTATCATGGCACAAATGCCTCTCACTGGGGATTCAGGGGCCGGAGAAGGCTCGCCATATGCCACGGATAAATCATTGAGCCATACACATTATGGGGTTATGTGATAGTGCTTTGCCAACACAGCACAACCCCGGGGTTATGGGCTGGCTATTTCATTTTATACATCAGAAACACCCCGGCGGATCCAGGGGTCTGGTGCGTGTAATGGAGAATGCCCTCTGCGGTACCCCCTACTCTACACACAGAGTTCATATTTCACATCATGCATAAGAGACAGCAGCGGTGAGCTGCCACCGGCAGTGAACTCTACCAGAATTCAGATGCAGCAAGCGTATTATGAGAAAGCAAGCGACGTTATGAGATTAGCAAGCATTCTCAGCTGGTAGTTGAAACAGATACTTAAAGGTTGTTTATATAACATTGTGTGTTTGGTTTAAGGTGTCGGCAACATTAGTGTTAAAAGTACACACTGATTTACTCAACGATGTCTGCATAACATTGTTTGATTTTAAGCTGTCAGTAACACAAATGTAAAAACACAGCCTGATTTTAAAGAGCAGATAAGTGGATTAACTCATGCATGGAACTGGGTCATTGAAAACCATCAGTCTCCTCCAGCTAAAGCTGTTCGACACAGAGAGACTGTGTCAGTCTGAGTGCCTCCAATGACATGATATCATGTTAATCCAAGCTTTCTGAACCTATAAGATTGGATCGTGCTAATTCACAAGAACACAGATGAAGTTTAATGAACCCTTCAATCTTTCTGAAATTTCTATTCTTGATCTTCACCTGAAACCCCCTTGACTGTTATTCCTAACTCCGCCCCTGACTCTAAAGAAAGTGTTGCTGGACCCCATAAGGAGCAGGGTGGTGTCAGTGGCCTTGGCTGTGCATAGAACCATTGCCAAGAGTGTGTTCCTGTCCAGTATTGGCCTTCTTTCCATAAATCCCATAAACATTGCACCTTTTGTGTTAGATCCCTTGTTTAAATGCTTCCTCTCTCATTGAATCTCGCGAGATCTCGGCTTATGTGGGCTCCTGTGGTCATGGTCAGTGTAGACCCAGCTGGACTCCCCTTCTTGTTCATTCAATAGCAATAATAAACTCTACCAATGAACTTCTCAAGTGCTTGCACCTGTGTTGGCTGATCTATTGCCCTTACACAGCTTATTGCTTCTTCCATTTCACCATTTCTCCAATTTCGTGAGATCTATCCCTCTTCAAAGCTGTCCATCTTTTTAATCACACTTATTGCCTCTCATCTTTCTGTATTTTGCACTCAGATACATAATTTCTCCACACTTTACAGCCTCAGAACAGTGATCCTGACACTTTCAGTTAAGAAAAATAACAAAAAACCTCCCAAAACTAAAGTAAAAGTCCTTTGAAGCTGGTATAACATTGCGGATGGCACTTACCCATTTGGGAATCCACCTAGCTCTGCAGTCGTAACTCCTGCTAAAAAGTAATTTACAAAGAAGCATGCACAATTGTGGACGTTTAAGTGTTTTCTTACAAAATACTCGTTTTTGTCACTTGTGCTGTTTCTTTATTTGATACTTTGTTTGGAAAACCAACACCTTTCTCTCTCGCAGATGTGGTGCTCTCGGAGTCCTAGGTTCAAATCGAAGCCGAGGAAGTGTTTCTGAAGTGTTTCAGTGGGTGGTCTGATTAATTTATGAAGAAACAGCTCCTCAGGCACCGAGTTAATCATTCTTGTAGATTTTTTTCAGTTTCGTTCCCTGACACATCTTTTTCCAGTAATGCTCTCCATTTTCTTGCTGGTTTTGGTTTCTCTTTTTGTTTGAAGCTACTTGAATACTTCGTCTTGTTCTGTCATTTAAATTCTTCTCTCCCAATCCTTATTTTCTGCTGGGATGGTTTTTTGGCTAGATCCTTGGTATGGAGGAGGTGACTTGGGGTGTAAAGCCATGCCCTTGGGTCATCCCCAGTGACCTTGAGGATCGTGTTTCTGATTTACCCTGAGGTCAAAGGTCGAGGGTGCTCTACCTGCGTGCAAATGGCTGAAGGGGTGAAACAACAAGCCCCTTTGGAAATCGATCCAGTCTGCAGATAGAGAGAACCTTTCTCTTGTTATTTATTACCCCATCTTACACTGAGGTAACAGTCCGGCTGTAACAGTGCAATCGTCCAAGCAAACTGAGAGCTGCCAGATTGTTGGTGGCGGTCTCAATGCGTTGGTTGCTTGTCTGTGTAAGACTCCAACCTGCTCACAGTCTGCAGCTATCACTGGGCTTTTGTTGGGTGGCCATTTCTATGGTTTTGGCATTTCACAGGCAATAAATTGATAAGGTTTGGTGGCCATGGTAAGTCTGTGGGTTCTATGGGCTCCAGAACTGCGGGTGGGGATCTTTTGTGTGTCCCAAAGGTCCAAGAAGCGAGAAGTTTGGACCGTGGGAATGTGAGGAAACTCTGACAGATCCAAAGAGAATTTAGAGAAATCTTTGAGTGGAGATCTTTAGAGAAATGTCAAAGTCCATGACATATGCCAGTGGGTATTTGGAAGCATGGTGGTCCGCTGCTAACAAGAGCACTTATCTGCCACCTGTCTAGTTGCATCAGGATCAGACCGAGGCACAATCACGGTTAGGGTGTCAAGTTACATAACTAAGCTGCCCTGGTCTGAGGATATCTCTGCCTCTGCTGGGCCTCTGTCACTGTGTCAGGCCTCTATCTTGCCTCTGATGTGGCTCTGTTGTGCCTCTGATAAGCCCACAAGATGTGTCCGTGATATGCAACAATAACTCTGGATCAGAAGCAGATAAACCAACTGGAATCCGGCTTTGATATCTACACCCCAACACTTCTCATTACTATCTCCTGCAGGAGTAGAACTAGAGTAGAACTAGAGTAGAACTAGAGTAAAATGTGGTGGTAAATCTTTGAAGAATCTCTTTAAAATCTCAACTAAATCTCAGTCACATCTCAGTCACATCTCAGTGTAATCTCACTGTGTCTCCATTGTGACTGACATGCCATGACATTTCATTACAACAAGTGACTTACAGGGAGATTGACGATAAACCTTCTCATTCTCTGTGAAATATTAACTTGACGAAATCTTCCACAACATCTAAAGACTGTCTGGTTCTCTATATCATTGTGTTTGCCCCCCCCCCTGCTCCCTGCACATTTATAAGGCCCAACAAGAATGTGATGAAACATTCTTATATTGAATCATAAGGGCGGTTCTCACTTTTTTTCTACCAAGTTTGAACAATATGGGAGAGTTAATAATAAAGACATTTATGGGACTTCATATAATTCCCTTATGAGGTCTTGCGGAGTCATGGGGATTTTCATTTTAGCAAAACTATCCATCATGGTTTCTTTTGTGAAAACTGAAAGTATTGTAACAACCAAGATGATGAAAAAATAAAAATAAACTGAAAATGGAAGGGGGTGCATTTCTATCCTGTATATATATTATTGTGAAGAAATGCCAGGAGGTGAGATATGTGCAACTCAAAGGCAGAAGAAAAAAAAGGTTGTTAACAAAAATATTATTCTTTTGGACGGCCCATTGAGATTCCTAACAAAAAATTTAGGAAAATGCAACCAGCGCCAGGGGATTACTTATTCATAGGGTAGCCATGAGCGATGTTCTTTGGAATAACAACATGTTTTGCAGTGATTTCATGAATATAAAGACCTGTGTGATGAGCACTGAATCCACTTGTGAAATCTTTATTAAACCTTTATTACAGCTTGTTGTGGAAGATGGGGTCCTTTCTCTGACTCCATTCAGAGTCCATTGCCCCTCATTGACAAACTCACACCTCTGCCACATCCTCTTGTGAAGTTTTCCACAGGTTGTCACAGCATTATCACAACATTTTGTATGGTTCACTCACCCAACTCATGTTTGAGACATTACATTGTGCATTCGCAAAATTAATCCTCTCTTGGGTAGCTGAGAAAATATTTTATGTATTTGCAATATTATGTGCAATGAAAACTCTCTATCTATCTATCTATCTATCTATCTATCTATCTATCTATCTATCTATCTATCTATCTATCTATCTATCTATCTCTTGAATCTAAATAATGCACACTGGTGCTGATGGGGCAAAAACACAAACTGGCTCTCACTCACTCACTTACTCACTCACTCACTCACTCACTCACTCTCTCACTCTCTCACTCTCTCACTCTCTCACTCTCTCACTCTCTCACTCTCTCACTCTCTCACTCTCTCACTCACTCTCTCACTCTCTCTCTCTCATTCACTCACTCACTGTCTCGCACTCACTCACTCAGTATCTCACTCTTTCACCCACTCACTCAGTCACTCTCTCTCTCGCCCCCACTTCCTCACTTCCTCACTTCCTCACTTCCTCACTTCCTCACTTCCTCACTTCATCACTTCCTCACTTCCTCACTTCCTCACTTCCTCACTTCCCCACTTCCTCACTTCCTCACTTCCTCACTCACTCACTCTGTCACTCACTCATTCACTCTCTAAATCTCTCATTCACTCACTCACTTTATTTCTAAGTGTTGTACTCTATCATCTATGTATATTTCATAATTTACAGCTAACTTCCATCGATGCAGTTACCTGTCTACCGGACTATTGCTCCCCCTTCTCTAATATGGCCTCCCGACCCTCTCCCCCTCTGATTGCCTTGACTTCCAGGACAGATCGGCTTGTATTACAAAGGCTACCCAATACTTCTAAAGCCCTGAGACTTCACAGCTTGAGTTACAACCAATATTTCGCAGGTTATATTGTTTCTCAGCTTAGATTACAAAAACTTCCAACAGTATGCACAGATGAAATATTCAATATTTGCCATCTCAAGTTTGACACTGACCCTAAAAGTTGACATATTGAAGGATGTGATTTCTCGCTCAATTCATTGGGGTAAGGGCCTTTGTAGCTGAGAAGAAGTGTATATTGGTTCTGTCCCATATGAACTCAGTGTATCTTTTGCCACCTGTAAAAAATAAAGATGATGAAAAACTGAAAAACGGTGATGTCACAAACTGGCAAACAACTTGGATGTATCTATCTGTCTGTCTATTTAGGACTATTTGTCAATCAATCAGTCTTAAAACTATCACCCGAAATTCAATACAACTCACTTACTACCATCCGCGAAGGCATACCATTTCATTTATTTGTCTATATATCCATCTATCTACCTATTTATTCATCTTTCTAACTATATCAAACCAATATAACAGCTCATCTAAAACTTCCCAATATTTATCTTTTCCAGAATTTTGCCTGTACAGTTAGCTGCAGACAAGCAACACATTGCAAGTTGATGCTTCAAGCACAAAATAATGAAGACATCAAACCAGATTAATCTTGTCTCTAGCCAGGAAGTTATTTCATAAAAATACCAATTAATTCTTTTTGGAGCCATCAACACCTGTGAAGTCCTTGCTAAGTTTTAATTAAGCTTCTACAAAATACTTGTATCTATCTATTAACGAGTTAATGTTTTCCTGAGTTCAAAGAAAAAACCCAGGGATATAATAAAAGAAAAACCAATTAAATAGCTGCCCAGTGTTCTGTTCTTATATCCGCTAGGTTGACCAAAAACGTTTCAAGCGGTTAAAATGTTCATGAAAGCTTTAAAGTTTAGGTTACATAATTCTTCTGGGAGAGTTCAGTAGTTTCCTGGAGTTCCTTAGTTCTTCCGGACCGGTGGGCTAATTTTACCTGCTAATGACCTTTTGGGAGTTGAGAGTTATGTCAGAACCTCCCAGAATTACAAAACTAGGTGCCGAGAATTCCCATTACCCCTAGTCTACCTATTACTTTTCTGGAATTGATACTACCCTAAAAGTTCATGTAGTAAGGTTGAACGCATTTTGACTTTTTTTCAGTCATCCTGCCTGTAATCCAACACTTGAA
Source organism: Platynereis dumerilii (assembly GCA_026936325.1). Lineage (NCBI taxonomy): Eukaryota > Metazoa > Annelida > Polychaeta > Phyllodocida > Nereididae > Platynereis > Platynereis dumerilii. Next base: position 75,727,675 of record JAPTHN010000002.1, on the reverse strand, counting down.
TTGAGAACAAGTCTTTCTTCTTTTTTCTTTCTATATTTTTTACCGAGAGTGATTTAGTCTACTGCTTCATTTTCAAGTTTTCCTTTATTTTATTGAGTAATAACTTTTATTATCATCTTTTCATAGTTCCCATGCTTTTAGCAAGGAAGTGGAAGTTTGATACATAAAGAATTTTTCCATGTTTGCACTTTGCAGATAAGTTAATTTGTTGAGATATGTTAAAATCTTTAGAATTATTTTCAAAACCTTTCAAAACTCCTGAAGTATGTCAACATATACGCATAAAAAGATGTCCCAACCTCCCACATTCAAAGAATGCCAACGCTATTCTTCATTCTTTGAATGACAGGAGATTTTCCCACACTCTTGATATATCGATTTATGGAGTTGAAAACATGAACACCTGAGCTTGTGGTTGCATTTTGTGTGAGTCGTTAGTTGGGGATTTTATTGGAGATGTTTTGAAAATTTGGGTTGGAAGAGAAAGCAAGAATCCATGCGCAAGAAATGATAGGCTGCCCATTGGCTAACCAAATGCATTGGATGAAAGGAAGGGAAGTGCCTGGGTTTATAAGCCATAGAAGGTTAAAAGTTGCCCTCATGCTTAATTTAGTTTGTGTAGGCTTAATGAGCTTGGGCTATGTTTAGGAGTCCATTGGATTGGCGAGCAGTTCACGAGTCAGTGGCACCTGCTTTAATTGACCTGCTCATCACAAGGGACTCATCCAGGGGGGCTATCTCTCCCGGGGTTTTACAGCTTCCAGGATGACCCCTGCAAAGACACCTCCCAGAGAAACCTCGTTAGAGACAATGACCCAGCCCAATGACTTGTTTGGGGCCCGATTAACCGGCAGGAATATGGCGGATGGCTGTAATGACAAGGCTGTGGGGCTGATCCTTGGTTTAAGCCAACAGGGGGTGCCATTACCCCCCATGCCCCCACTGTTCACCCCCATGCAACTCACCCGGGAGCCTTGTCAGGGAGACTTTTCAATATACACCCCGATCGTGATTAAAGGTGTCCATGACACGCTGTATATCAAAGAGGCAGGCCTAGAGATATATCAGTCGGAGGCAGGCCTCTATGACAGGGTGCATCGCTGCACAGGCCTGCCCTAATGTGGACTCCAACGGCGCTCTGAGGACCATTTTATGTCAACCATGTATTTGTGTTGATCGCAGTCACTGACCAAATGACAGCTGGGGCAACTAGGGCCAAGTCAAGCTGACCACGTATTATCATACTATTATGTCAAGTGAAATGGCCATAGCGGTCCCTTAGATCTGTGGCAGGCTCGGACCACTGGCAGTGACTGGCTATGACTCTGACCCACCCGACCACGGTCATCCAACTGACCAGCCTTTGCTCTGCCTTTTTTGGCCATTTCAGTGACCTCATATTTCTTGGGGACACTCCCCTCCGACCTCCACATAATGACATCACACAGCATTTCCTCTACTATTCCCTCCTGTTTCCATTCTGTTGCTGACCCGTGCCTTCCCATTTTCCAGCTGCTGTCCTCTATATATCTTAGCTGTGACAGCATAAAATCACATATAGCTTTCTTATCTTCTTCTAAGCTAAATTACACTGGGGAGGTCTGATTTAAATGCTTTAAAAGACCCTCCGCATACGATATATATGGCTATTAACAAATCATTATTGCATCTGGCATTTAGGCAAAGATCCTAGCTTCAGATATACTACCTTGATTGAGTAAAATTGTACAAAAATACTCGGAAAAACTTCCCTCGTTAAACCTTCCTGATGAGATGGGCTTCCTCAATTACACTAAATATCTTCATCTCCTCTCATTTCTTCCCATTTCTCTTATCTTTGTTTGCTTAAGTTGTCTCCAGATAAAATACCAAGATAAATTCCGTCGGTCCTTTTTTTCAAAATACTCAAATGAAGACATGCCTGAAATGGGACTCCCACACGCAATACCTATTATTTCTCTCTTTTATTTCTTTTTCTCTTTCTTTTTGGATTGATATTGTTCTTTTTAAGTAGCTTTGTTTGCCTTTACCTGTCTCCCAAAACCAATTAACTCCAATCACGAAAAAACTTCTGTCTGCGAGGGAGGAGTTTTTCAAGTGTCTGGTCATCTCATAACTCCTTGCAATGCCTCTCAGTTTTTTGTTACTTAAATTCCAGGTAAACAACTTGACAGGTAAACAATTATGTCTCGCACACCTTAACATAAACTGTTAAAGTTAATAACGATTACGTAATTTTGGAGCAGCACTCAAGAAAGCCTTAATTAGGTCAATGTTTTCATAACTGTATGGCATTTAACTCTTAAGGCGTCTTATTTGAGAATTGAAGACTTCGCAAGAATGCCAAAAAGGTAAAATAACTTCCTTCTTACAATTGAGATTTTAAAAGATTTTATTTTTAAAAGACTTTCTTGTAGGCCAATCAAAATTTAGTTTGAGAATTCTGCTCAGTGTCAAAAAATATTGAAACTAAAAAAATAAATCAGTAAAATCCAATCATTTTTATAACGGCAATGTCATGCTTCAACTTTAAAGTACACCATTATGCAGCATGTTATTACATGTGTCTATGTATCTGCTATATTGCTAAACTTTTGACCTAATGGTACTTTTTCCTTATTTTATATATTGACCAAATCAAATTCAGTTTTGTGTGTAGGCTATTTGTCAAAGGTCAGCAAGCAAGACCCATAATATGGTAAAGGACACCTATAATATCTTCTTGGGAGCAGATTTTCTGTTGGTTTTGAGGAGACTGAGTTTACAGCCTAACAAAGTCTTGTTTGATGATGTCAAAATGTCCAAGCTGAACACATACATGGTCATGGGGAATATTTGCCATGTCCAGTGCCAGGTCAGAGGATGGTCATTGGTCAACAATGGACAACTCGAGGATTATCTTATTGAGTAAGATAGATGGATAGATAGCAGCTAGATGGATAGCTGGATGGATAGCTAGGTGGATAGCTAGATAGCTAGATAGATAACTAGATAACTAGATAGATAACTAGATAACTAGATAACTAGATAACTAGATAGATAATAACTATATGACTAGATAGATAACTAGATAGATAACTAGATAACTAGATAACTAGATAACTAGATAACTGGATAGATAGATAGATAAGATAGATAGAAGATAGATAGATGGATAGATAGATTAGATTAGATTAGATAGATAGATAGATAGATAGATAGATAGATAGATAGATAGATAGATAGATAGATAGATAGATAGATATATAGATAGATAGATAGATAGATAGATAGATAGATAGATAGATAGACAAAACCTGACGACCAACAACAATGAAGTTCTCTGGCTTTCTTGAAATTGGATCTAATATTTATGTTTGTATTTCTTGGTGGATGGTACTGGAACTGTATTACATTTGGGATGACAGCAAATTACTTAATGGCCTCCATGTCTTTTCTGACTGTCTGGCAATGCATTTGAAGTTGACATAGAGAGACAGCTATCCTCATTGCTTGCCAGACTATTTTGAACCCAGGAAAATAATAATAACTTATTTCATCCACGGTTGAACTGTAGTCACCTTTTGACTTCGGTAGTTCTTTTACTTTCCCAGGAAAAGAGAACATCCAAACTGAAGAAAAAGGAGCATAATGACTAGCTTCAGCGAAAAGGGGTGTGAAGGGGAATAGTCATTGGAACATGAAAATATATATCAGGACAGTCAGTATCAAGATTCGCACAAAAAGACTCCCAAAAGTTAATATGGGGTGGTTATGGGATTAGCATTTGATGAGCAGAAATCCAAGACAGAATGAATAGTATTCTGAATAGTCATGACAAGTGTGCAACTTCAAAGGGGGTTTATGAAGACACCTGTGTAAGATATCTCTGTAGTCTGTATGGCAAATTTGGATAGGAGTTTTGGCTATATGTGGAGTGTTGTACCTTAGGTAATAATAATATTCTTATTCCCTAAGGTTGTACACTTTGCCACAAATGGGCAGGCTTTTAAATTGAAGCAGGCCTATATAGGCTATATGTATTTAAAATGAACTTCAAAAGTTCTGTTTGACTTGTTTGATACATTTATTGTATGCACACGCTTTGTATTTTAGGCCTACTTAAAATTACCATTAGATGAGTTTTTTATGCAAGTGATTAATGTCATTTGCAATATCGATCAAAGATGGGCCCTTATACATTTCTAGGAGGTCTGAATAATAAGGGTAGGTTTATTCTTCAGTGCCTGACAAATGTCAGTTTCGGCTAGTGGAAGAAAAGTGGTGATGTGACCTCACATCCATAATCTAAAGATCTAAGCCCTTGTATTGTGACAAGCACTTTAATCATCCAATGCCATGCTCATGATTTGGTGAAATTACTTTGTGTGACAACTCAACATATACATGTGTTCACGTTGAGGGTGTCCTCAGCCAATTATATTTCAATAAGTAATTATCATTATCTACTTTTCTCAGGCTGTCAACCATAAGTAATTATTCAAAAGTTGCCAATACTCATGGAAAATCTTTTTTGATCTGACATGCCCTGGAGAAAACAATGTTAAAGTCAGCCATGCAAGTTATTAAGAAATGTAGGTCGTCAAAAATCATTTCTTTTTGTGATGAAAGGAAGAGCTTTTTCACCATACAAACAATTCATTCAATGTTAAACTGACAATGAGTTGCCCTGTGGGTCGTTCTGTGCCATTTTGTGCATTTCCCTGGCATAAAAGCCTTTTGTCGTGAACTTGTGGTACATTGTGGACATGATATACTTGATTTATTACTCCCATTTTTCATCTATGAGGCTGTCTGTGAAAAATGTCTCATTGTAATGTATTGGGGGAAGTCTGTGCGAAAAGTGTGGGATCTGGATGGTTGTGAATGGTCAAAATTTCACCCCTGACTTGGTATTCACACTTGGGGTCTTTGTGTATGGTGGTAAAATCTATCAAAATCACAAGAAATCGTGTAGATATTAAAGTTCACATTGTGTGTGCTTGAAAACATGCTTGGCTGTGCAGGAGGTTTATTTGAATTCCTCAAGATTTGTGCTTATTTACCATCGAGGGGCTTGGGTCTTTGATCTCCACCTGGGTCAGTGACATTTTTCGGCTTTGCCTTGAAGATTATTCACGGGTGACTGACTCCCACGGACAGCATCGGGGTGGTTGGACTAGTGTCCAAGACAAGGGACCAAGACAAGAGCCAGGGTGACTTTTGGTTGAAGTGTGGGGTGGGGGAGGAGGGGTTACAGGGGTGTTGGAAGAAGGGTTGGGATCTTGGGAAAGGGGGGGGGGAGGAACGCGCCACTTCTCAGAAGAGACGAGACACTGGTGCTGTCACATGGTATTGTGCTTATTATCCCAAAGCATTACAACATGACATTTTTATGAGAATATCACTGGAACTTTTCTCATTTAATTGTGTCCCTGTAGTTCTCACAAAAGCTCGACCCAAGCATAAGTTCTTGTTCTGCTGAGTCTTCTATCAGTGTAACTTTAAATAGCTTTGGTCTATGAATGGTATGTGGAAGTCCCATTCTGTACCATGGGTCCAAGCCCAGGATGGTGAATAAAGATTATTTTTGTGTGGACTTCCGAGATGGACTGAACGTCTTAATGATATTCTGCAACATTTTGGAACCATCCTAAATGAAACTCAACTACCATCATAAAGAAACTTTGCTACCGTCCTAAAACTTTGCTACCATCCTAAATGAAACTTTGCTACCATCCTAAATGAAACTTTGCTACCATCCTAAATGAAACTTTGCTACTATCCTAAAAGAAACTTTGCTACCATCCTAAATGAAACTTTGCTACCATCCTAAATGAAACTTTGCTACCATCCTAAATGAAACTTTGCTACCATCCTAAATGGAACTTTGCTACCATCCTAAATGGAACTTTGCTACCATCCTAAATGGAACTTTGCTACCCCTGAATGAAACTTTGCTACCATCCTGAATGAAACTTTGCTACCATCCTAAATGAAACTTTGCTACCAACCTGAATGAAACTTTGCTACCATCCCAAATGAAACTTTGCTACCATCCTGAATGAAACTTTGCTACCATCCTGAATGGAACTTTGCTACCATCCTAAATGGAACTTTGCTACCATCCTAAATGAAACTTTGCTACCATCCTAAATGAAACTTTGCTACCATCCTGAATGAAACTTTGCTACCATCCTAAATGAAACTTTGCTACCATCCTAAATGAAACTTTGCCACCATCCTAAAAGAATGTTTGCTACCATCCTAAATGGAACTTTGCTACCATCCTAGGGGGCCAGTCAAAATCTCCTTTTCCCTAAATCTACTTCTCCAAAATCTACGTCTGACAAAATCTACTTTTGACAAAATCTCCTTTTTTCAGTCAAAATCTACTTAATTTTACAAAAATCTACTTTTCCCAAAATCTACTTTTGACAAAATCTCCTTCAAATTATTTATTTATTTTTTATTTAATTACTTTGATAAAATAATGTTTTAGTGATATATAATCCATTAAAAACTTAAAGGAATAGACCAGAGCTCCTGGATAAGTCTTAATTACAACAAGTTTATACCATGATCAGAAGAGCAAATACAAGAATATGAATTACGTGAATGATTACATTGTGAGTAATCTTTCATGTATTTCACAATTACTTTTTATGGTAATTGACCGAAAAACGTCAGTAAGAATTGCAATTTTATACATATATGGATTTTTTGGTTGGCCTCTGCAGCGATTTCTAATCTTTGAGAGGTCTTTTGTACCTAAACTTTTGAAACTTATACTCCTAATGAGACATTACTTCAAAATATTTTGGAAATAAAATTTATCGGAGTCTGGGTCATAAATCGAAATTTAATTCACTAATCAGGCTTTTTCACCTGTATATTTAAATATATTTGCCAATAAACTGATATTTTCATGACATAACTGTCACCCATTTTGAATTTGAATGCTAACTGCTGTTCTAACAATGGCTGTTGTCTTAATTGCAATTCAAACACTGGCCATTGTCTTAATTGCAATTCAAACACTAGCAATGCATTGTATATATTCTAAGAAATTGCAATTACTTAGACATATAGCATTCATATAACGTTTAAGTAATATTAATTTGCTTGTAAAGTTTACATCTTTTTTAAATTTCGATATTTTACTGCAAGTAAATAATGAAATGATAAATTCATCTGAACTAATAAATTTCAAGTAAACAGAATCGTTTTTCACACTGAAATTGTCTTTGACTTACTAAGCAAGCAAGTTAACCATGTCCTAATTTTAGATAATTGATTTCTTTTACATATTCTGGTTTTATATGTCATTTTACCATTTTGTCAAAAGTTTTTATCTTTCCTGTTTTACTTTCTGTTTATTTGTTATTTCTAGTCGGCTGTACAAGTACCTTGTGAACTTATGTTTTTTGTTTTTCAACCCGACTTTAAATAAATATTTCTTTCTTTCAAGAGTAAGAGTAAATCAAATCTAAAATGGGTGCAATGACAAGTTTCACTAATTTCGTATTACGCCATTTTACCTATTTATTTGACTAGCAGTTCACTTCAATCAATGATTTACTTAGTCATTTTACTTATTTAGGTATAGTCATTTAAATGATTTAGTCAGTCATGTAGTTTGTTCAATTAATTAAGTTTCTTTAAAATTGGAGAACAAACGTGAATCGACAACGTGAATCATTTCAAAGAGCATTTAATCATTTCAGAATTTACTTACAAATTTGGCATTTAAGCCAATGTGTCTGAATAAGTAATAACAATCATTTGAATGAGTTAAAATGCGGTATTATACCTAGAATTAATCACCCAGAGAATCTACTCAGTGGAATTATTTGGTTTATTCCGTAATATTTTAAACAGATCTATATAGGCATGCAAAATAAGCCCGATTTATTTGCAAAATATTCGTTTCAGTCATTTTAGGAATGAGATACTACATTCCTTAATATTTCAAACCACAATTGGGTTTGTATAATTATCAAAACATACTAACTTCAACGGATTTTAAAGAAGCAACTTTCTAATGATATTATGAAAAATTCAAATAATGTCATTTACTTGTCAACAGTGTTAAACTGGAGTCACTTAACAGTGTTGTATTCAAACTTATCTTTATTGCATGGGATTGTATTTGTATTCAGTTACTTTTGGCTCAATTGTATTTTATTCATATTTAAATGCGTGTATCTGCATTTGAACCCAAACCTGGTCTTTAGTGTGTATTCTAAACTATTTTTAGCACAAAAAGATGTTAATTTTTGTATAAGTTAAAGAAAAGTTAAGTATTTTAAACATGTAAAGGTAATGTAAAACTAGATTAAACTAAATTAAGGTTTAAATAACTTTTTTTTTTCTAAAGTAGATTTTGGAAAAAGGAGATTTTGGCAGAAGTAGATTTTGGCAAAATGAAGTAGATTTTGGTTTTCAAAAAAAGTAGATTTTGGTAGGAAAAGTAGATTATGGAAAAGTAGATTTTGGAAAAAGTAGATTTTGACTGGTATTCGAAACTTTGCTACCATCCTAAATGAAAATTTGCTACCATCCTAAATGAAACTTTGCTACCATCCTGAATGAAACTTTGCTACCATCCTAAATGAAACTTTGCTACCATCCTGAATGGAACTTTGCTACCATCCTAAATGGAACTTTGCTACCATCCTAAATGGAACTTTGCTACCATCCCAAATGGAACTTTGCTACCATCCCAAATGGAACTTTGCTACCATTCTTAATGGAACTTTGCTACCATCCTAAATGGAACTTTGCTACCATCCCAAATGGTACTTTGCTGCCATCCTGAACAATATTCTACTACCATCCATAGTGACACTCTGCCCAAGTTGGAGATGATATTGTGCTACGATCAAAAGATAGATTTATAGACAGATAGATAACATGCAGCCCCCAAGCCCAGTTCTGGGCACTGACTATAATGTCTCTAGGGTTGATTGATGAAGGGGGCGATCTCGCGAGATCGAATTCTCAACATCATACACATGTTTCAAGTTTCAAGTTTTATTTACCCAATGTGAGGTACGTTTTACTCGCCCAGCACATACACTGAAAAAAGGGACTGTCTGTTTAATGTCTCATCTGAACAACATCTAGGTGATATTTTGCTTTTGAAGGTGCAGTGAAAATATTTTGGGTTCCCATTCCGAGCTTTGAACCTATGCAGGGAAAGACCTTTACTGGACCAGCATGGACTGCAACCACTCAGCCACCAATTTTAAGCTGAATTGCCACTTTAAATTTCCAGCCTCTTCTATCACTGTTTGTTCCTGGATTGATAGATCTCCCACGTGGTATGTCACAGCTACTCTCTCTTTTACCTCTACATTCACCTTTCATGAGAAGCCAGAATGTAAGAGGGCTGCACTTAGAGTATCTATCCATATCTATGCAGTACTTTGATTGGTCCCCTAATAGCCACCCCCCCCCCCCTTCACAGCATTTGATCTTCATTGTGACAAGATTTTGGGACTGAAAAAAAAAACATCTACACTCCACTACCTGTTACCTGTCTGGAGGAATGCATGGAGAGGCCTGGAGGAATGGAGGTCCATGCAAAGTCCATGCAGGTGCTTGTCAATTTTCCCCTGGCAGCAATATATTTCCTTCACACTTTGCTCTTGATTAGTATCCTGGGATGCACCCTGTCTGTCAGTTTACTTTCGTGAAACCCAAGAAGTACAAAAAACCAGCACCTTACGTGGGATTCGTGTGTTTATCCACAAAACAAATGATTTTTTCATGAAAAGAAAACAGGGCCTACCTCCTAGGGGCATCAACCTGCTAAGTTCTTGGCAAAAAAATCTTTTTGAAATCTTTTTGATGATGGAAGGTTGTAGTTCCCATGTAAATGCTCTATTTGAGTAAAGGGGACATAGGTTTGCTGAAGGCAAAAGTGTATGATTTTCTCACCAAGTTTTTACGATAAGGATTAATAAGAAATGGAGTTCACAACAATAAGCAATGAACTGCACCATTCAATGTGTTTGTATTAATTGAAAGGGAGGAACTCCAATTAATTTCATTGCTTCCCTAAATAATGGCTTGTAAAGTCGAGGTTGTTTATCTAATATTTATCTAATTCCATCGGTTGTCAATTCAGTGCAAGCATATTACATTAATTACACAAAACTTTCAAAACTCTAAAGGCGGTGCAAAAAATTAATTCTCGAACTTACTTGCCATGTCTGAAAAAGAGTCTGAAAAACTGCTTTGTCATTGTGTTTGAGTGAACTACAAGAGTCAGGAATTTCTCATAAAATCAGACTCCCAAGCTCATGATTTGCTGTCTGGGTAAATCGGCGTGACTAAATATGTTCATAAATGAGCTATTTGCTACTGCAGATAGGGTCAGATAGCTTATCTGCTAAAGGGTTTAGTCATATCTGTTCTGTGGTATCATCAAGGTCAGGTCAAAACCAGTAGTAAAGGTCAAGGTCATGGAGACCTCAAGGTCAAATAATCTTCAAAATGCAAAACGTACCAATGATGAGCCGAAACTGTTGGCATAAGTCATAATCCTACTTTTGTGGAAAACTAGGACCCAAAATTAATCTGATATGAACTTGGCCATTGGCAATTCCACAGGCAATTCTTCTCCCATGCCACTGGCAATGCTGAGATTTCATGTTGCTAAAAAAATGACAGTTGCCTGAGGACGGGTCACATTGTCAGTTTATGAAAACCTGGTAAGTTCAAAAGAGCTTGCAATTTTTGCCTGGTTGCCCCCAACATGTTGAAAATAAAGATAAGCAGCTTTCACGCTGGACTTTCTCGGAAGGTCAGCAATAGAAAACATTTTACATAAACTGCCCCGACTGCAAAAACTGTCAGATTTGAATTTGATTTTTATCTGTGATTCTATTTCTGGAAACATTCACAAGAATTTAAGATTTTGAACCAACATTGCAACGGGAATCCCATTAAATTTTTTTATTGGTATATGTTGTTGTGATCAGTAACAACTCTGGTTTAACACTTTGAAGCTTTATTTACCTCAGCAATATGTATACATTGTCTTGCAAAAATGTGCGATTTTTTTTTTAAAGATTGTTGCATCTTTGTTTATGTTTATCTGTGCCTGATGATGATATTTGCTTATTACCTGTTACAGATTTTGTATTGACTTTCAGAAATGCATCTGACCTGGTATGGAGACCCTCTCTCCCATGACAGATTACATTGACACTTTCTGACAGTTTGTTAGCTGTCACGATGCTTTCATCCCTGTCCATACCCACTGCTACCCACATGCCCTTGGACAAGATTCACATGTGAGGTCAGTTGACCTTTGAATGATGTCTGTGGCTGTCCTCCCTTTCCTTTGACACTTTTTGTCTTGGGTCATTATTTTTCTCGGGGAAGGACAAACTGCTTGACAATGACACCAGAAAGTGACCAACACATTCCCCAGCTCATTATTGACTGCTGAACTGTCCAAAATGTCCATCTATAATGTGACCAATGGGAGGTGACCAATGACCAGCAAATAGCCTCCAATGGAAGACCAATAGAAGACCCATGCTTCTCTGGTGGGGGTCACAGCTACATGGCAGAGTCCAAGCAGTTGCTGACCATTAAATTGACTTATGCCCACGCAACCTGGACACTTCCCATCTGCACTCAGTCAATTGATGACCCTTCACACAATTAAGCATAATTTATATAGTGTCTATTCTAAAAGACCACCGAGCCTTTTTAAAGTCATCCCCCATTATGGAGTTAATCACAATCCTATTTAAGAAATTTATCGAGCTTTTTTCCACTTAAGCTTAAGTGCTTCTTTGAATAGTAGTTAAACAACCAAAGCTAAAACTTAGCGAAATGTCCCCAGGTGAAATGCAGTATATGCAACGATCACACCAGATGCTCGATAAGTCCTTAAAATGGCCCCAGTTAGGCTGCAATCAGTGGTGCACAGTCGCTTTGATTTTTGTAGTTTTATAACATCCCAATTTGATGTATTAGTCTCTTGTGAACAAGGAATTGTTGGCGAACTGCTTCTTTTTTTCTCGAGGAAAATTGTTAATTTCTAAATCTCCAATATGCTTGTCTTATACACTGCTTGGTATATATATGGGCTTCCAAATGCTCGAAGATGTTGGTCTTTAGAGTATCAGCTTGTTGTGCATATACACCCACCTTTTCAGACACAATATATCATCCAATTTCTGTTTTCCATCAAATTCCAATTCATCTCTGTTGGATCCGGCCAAATTCTTACAATGTTACATTTCATTTTTGGATGAAACTTGACCACCCTGTGCTTGATGGGATCTTATGTGTGGCTACTACAGGTCAATGGCCGGAATATGGGCTTTTTAATTGATGGGTCAAGAATCAGTCCAGCACAACAGTCCACAACAATGCAGTAGTGTGGTTGAGATGTGCTTGAGATGACACTGTGAGCCAACTATTGCTTCTAGATAACTATGAGATGCTCCTCTATTACGTCTACAACAATACCACTGGATTGGGTTTCTGACTCCAATTTTTTCCTCATCACAAACCTGTTCAGTGTCTGCTCAGAATAGTTCAGAATAGTTCAGAAGTCTCTTGTCCAGGACTCAGAGGTTAGTTGGGTGAGTGCTCACTGGCCAGTGTGGCTATCTGTCTGACAGGCTCCGCTGTTTTCCACTTCAACTGAGCTGCTCTTCTTCTATTTTTCTCCTGAAAAGACCAATTCTTCTTTTTAGACTTCATGAATATTTGGATGAAAAGCTGTTGACCCATGAGGACCTACTAACACAGCGGTCACCTCACCCTTAAACACTAACGTATCATAACCCAAGGCACACATTGAGCCCACACTGGCCCAAGGGTCATGGGAACATAAATACAGGCCCCTCTCAAGATAAACTCCAAGAGGACCAGGGGATAATACCTTATTTTTCTTTCATCCATCTCCATCCCAGGTTTTGTCCAGTTTGCATTGTTCTGAAATCTCAGTTACTGATTTTTTATATCCAAAGTTTTTTTTTATGTTGGTGCATATTGTAGGGCCGACTAGACGATACTTGGGGGCTATGAAGGTTTTCCCAGGGACAATTTTTTCTTGCGCGATGTCACAACCATTTTTTTTTGTGTGCGAAGCAGCGACTAACTTTTTATCACAATTTTAACATTGTGGTGACCTAGTAAGGCAGTAACAAACTTCTTTCTTATTTTCACGTGCTGAATATTTTTCATAACAAAAATCCCAGCAGCTTGAAGTTGAAATTTATATTCAATTTGAGTCTTTAAACTCCATAATATTAAAAGTAAACACTCAGAGAGGCGTTGGAATGCCTGGGAGTCTGAACATTTCATGTAATCCCTGCCAAAAACTGGCAATTTGTTTTGGAAAGGCAGGATATTGTATATCTGCCACCTCGAAGCCACAGCTTAGATGCAAATGTTGTGAATAAGAGACTGAAATCAAACTTAGCTGGTTCCTGGGTGTTTTTTATTCATTTAAATTAAGGTCAATTCCACAGAAGTGTACCACTTTTAGTATTTTTTTAAATCTTAGTGATCGTCAAATCATTCACAGTAGCAAACCAGTATGGTCTCTACTGCCCAAAACAAGTTAAATTTTTCTCATATGGTGTTCCGTTTTGAAATAATCAATATTTTCCTCCAATCTGTTCAGAATTTTAGGCAAAAATCAAAATTGAAAGAAGCGGTTGCTTATTATCTTCATACTGATCACACATACATCGCAGAAAAGCAAAGTCATGTTTTTCGTGCCTGCAAAGGTACTCGGAAGTTGTTTTGAAAACATGTTTACTAACACTAATGTTGAAGAGGATTCACACTTCATCTAAGTTAGACATTGCTGGTACATTGTCCCATCAGTCACACCAAAACATAATAAATTGACCTCACTCAGTGAATTATTTGTTTTTGGCAGACTTTTTTTCATTGTTATCTAGTACATAGTGACAGATAACTGGGCATGAATTGTCTTGAACATTATTCTCACTCATTTGTATGAAGAATGGTGTGTAAACATTGTCCCTTCAGTCACATTCGAACATGATAAATTGACCACATGCAGCGAATTACTTGTTTTTTAATGATTTTAATCATTATTATTTTGTATAAAGTGGCACATGGATTGTCCTTTCCAATTTCCAATAATTTTTATGGCGAAAAATTATTGAAATCCTGACCCTGAGTCAAAAAATCTTACTTGGAGCATGGTGAAAAGTTTGTTGATGGATAACTTGTTGCTGAACTGCATGGCAGGGTCTATTAATGCTAATAGGAAATATAAGGACAAACTGTTTGGTAAGTTCATGTGGAATACAAGTTAAATATTCAGCCAACCTGAGTCCAGACACATGGCCTCTTATCAATATGATATCCATGAAATAATTCAAAAAATAAGATGCATGGAGTGTCTATGCACCGTACTTTATTCACAGGAACCAAAAATACAGGATTATTTTCAAGGATGGCTGGGATTAAAGAGGATTGCAATTACTCAGTAAATCTGGTGCCAGAAGCATGGAAGCTGTCTCCCCACAGACGTGACAAACAAATTGGTTTCCCATTTAGGCCTTTAATAGATATGTTACTAAAAATGTTTCTGACAAGTTTTTCTAGCCTAGAAAATACACTCTAGATGATTTGAAGCCCATAGCATAGACCATAATATGCATATTGCACATGTTTAAACTGTGCTGAGCATAAAAAACAACCATTTCAACAATAATTTGTTTTTTTCGTACGAAGGGATTGAGACACATCCACAAATTTTGGAACATAGTTAGATATTTACCATAACTAATCACCAAAAAAAAATGTTATTGTGAACATTTGCCCACTTGGTCATTTTGCCAATATAAAACTCCAATTTTCCGCTTTTTTTTTTATTCCGGACTCACATTTGGACTACTGCTACACCTTGAACAATGGAGATATATCTGTGAATATTTTTTTTGTACACTCTTGGCCTACACTAAAATAATTTTGTGTTAAATTCATTAAATTGACAATGCATTCTTTTCTGATGGATCATTACGTTACTTTAACCTTATATTTCGCCAATAATTTGAATCTAAAGACCTATATTAAATACTTTTGAGATACTGTCCCATCAGTCACAAAGAGGTGTCCCATCAGTCACAGAATGAATAAGGCACGGCTGGAGAACCATTGATCCACCAGTCTAAATGTCGGCCTGATTTGAAAGCTTATCTCAACACAATTACAATGCACTATGACAATAAGTTGTGACATGTGAACTGAGACAGTAATTACATGTTCAGCAAACTCACAAAAAACGGAGGTCAAAAAAGTCCCTTCAGTCACAAGAGCATATTTGACCTCATATCAAAACTAAAAATCAAATTCCGGGGATGTTTTTATAATATTTTGCAACTTCATATGCACAACAACAAAATGTCATAACATCAAAATCTTCCTCTCATTCCTTCTATTACATGTTGACTCCTATTAAGGTGGAAAATACATTGATTGTCCCAAAGTCACGGTGGAATTGACCTTAAGGGTCTCAGGTTTGAATAAAACGACATGACATATTGTTCTCACAACAGTAGGCCTATATATTATATAGACAATGGGGGAGAAGGTGCTTGCATGATAATGTTTAGATTAAAATTATTTTGGGATTGTTTGTTACACCAATGTTCCTCTGAAGTATTGCTAAGATAAGTAAGTAAGTAAGTAAGTAAAGATTTATTTCACATCGGTTACAAAAGAAAACAATACAACAAAAGCACACAGAGTGCTTGTTACCGACTATAACAAATAAAAAGATGCGAGATTATTTCTCCTTTGCTTTCTTTTGGTCTTTTTAGATACATATATGCCTATCTAAACTATAAATCATTAGATAAGCTGTGACTGTCCCCCTGCCAGCACAACCAACTCAATTTCTGAATTTCTTTCCTGCAATGAATTGGTGATGACAAATTTCTAAAATTTCCCCCTCATATTTATTCTCAAATCTTTTTGCCGCAGAAATGCACTTCATTCCATTGGAAATCCAAAA
Organism: Platynereis dumerilii; assembly: GCA_026936325.1. NCBI lineage: Eukaryota > Metazoa > Annelida > Polychaeta > Phyllodocida > Nereididae > Platynereis > Platynereis dumerilii. Next base: position 75,711,663 of record JAPTHN010000002.1, on the reverse strand, counting down.
TCTGAGGCATGCATTCTTTCGTCTCAAGACGTGCAGGAATGCGTGCCTGGGAGCGCGTCCAACATGCCGTCATAGAATCGCACGCGACGTCACAACGTCTCAGAGGTCACGGATGATTGCACACGTGTCTCACGTGCCGACACGGTCTGTTGCTGCCAGCACACCTGTGGCTCCAGGACATGACTTCAAGGAGGCCGCAAAAAGGTGATTATGAAGCAGCAAAAGAATGGTTTCAGGGCTGCATGGTCACTGAGTATGTTGCATTAGAAAAACGAGCTTGTTACTGTACTTTTTTTTCCAACTTAATTTTTTTCTACATTTTTTTCCTGCTTAATTTTGGGTTTAGACATGGTCATAGGTAGAGGGCCATTACTCTAGACTTACCTATTCAATGTCTTCTTCTTCTTTTTTCATTCGGAGAGTCTCTAATAGACTCACCGTGTGAGCTTGTCAGTAGAAAACCCTAATGCCCCGAAGAAGAAATACTGCTTTGGAGAATAATGAAAAGCTGTACATTCGACTTCTATACATACTCAAAATATTGTCCATTGCAATGGTATAGCTGCAATTTTCAGATACCCAAACTGAACTGTTTGATTCTGGAAAACAAACTTTTCAATGATTCTGTGACATTATAATATATATAGTTGCTTCTTGTTGAAGGGTTCTTGGATCTGAGAGGAATAACAATGGGCTGAATGTGCATTCCATCAGAACTGCAATTGAATTCGGCCAAATATTATTCTTGTTGAGGTGCATCTAAAACATCTGTAGAAATCCTAAAAATGCATTTTTAAAAGCAGCCAGCAAAACTAACATTTGCTTTGCCATTAATACAGAAATCACTCGAGGTCAGCTCAAACAACGAGAGCACTTTATATGTCTAAGGAGTGCTTGTTATTCCTGAAGGTCTTCTGAGTGCCCTCTCCTGGCCCTTTCTTGGCCCATTCTTGGCCCTCTTAAGATTCTGCTTCCAAAAGGTCATTGGAAGGTTCCTCCAGAGGTCACTGTGGATCTCCTGGATCCCAGACACAAATGAAGACATTCAAGCAGGACAGGCAGAGTCACCTGGCGGTCATGCTCTCTTGTGCTGTTTTCTGACTCGGTCAGTCTGTATTCACAAGGGATCACCCCTCTCTTTCATCATGGCCGAGATATTGAAAATACGTGGCCTGCAGGTCAAGTCTTGTCTGCTCGTCTCAGGGGTGATCAAGCTGGTTGGTCTTGGTTGAAGATCTGTTGGCACAAGTTGACCAGGTAGTCACTTCGTTCTTGGAATGCATTGTCTGAAGATTTTGAAAATGTCGTTTTAAAAACTGGTCTGATAGAATGTTAATATATAACTCAAACTTGAGAAATACTTCATTGCAATAATGTTAAAAGTTTGCCCGTGTTTGTCCAAATATTCCCAATAAGCTGCATTGGAATTGCACGGAAAATGTTCTTGAATGAAAAAACCGCTTGAGGCACAATGTTAGTGCAATTGACTTTAATGCCCAATTTTGTCCACCACAATATCGACAGGAAGAATATGGGTATATTGATAGCTTGGGATTACTTTTTCCTGGTGGAGGGGGTTCCAATTTACTATTATTTGTGGTTCTTTATCCCTCCAATTCCCAAGGCGATATTATTGCACTTAATTCTCAGGTTTTGGTCATTATAAACCATTCTAAGCCTTGGCTGGACACAGTGGTCAGTTTGATGGCTTGACCAGTATTGTCCAGCGCAGAATGGCCAGGCACTTTGGGCCCAAGCTGAAGGAACTCCCTGCAGAGAGACACACTGGCCACTCAGGCTGGTCACTAAAGCCAATTCAAGGCGTATCCTATTGCTCTGCCACTGGTCAGTGGACTGGTCATTATCACTGCAGTTCAGCTTGCTGAAGCAGTGATATAGTTTTCCTTGGAAAGAAAACTTACACACTTTGGAAATTTCTTGACAGTGCTGCTTCACCCTACAGTCACTTACAAGGTTCCCCTTTCAATATGTTTCCCAAGATGTCCCCTTTCAATGTGTAGGCTTGCAAAATATATTGTCAGTAACTTCACTTTTCCATAAATGGGTAAAAAAGTTGTGATTTTTCAAAATATTTCTCCACTGTCATTTCGTCCATGGTCCTAATTCCGCCCCCTCCTTTTTGGTACACCCCCTCACACACACCTCATTACCATAAAATACGTCACATGGAACAAGTGATTAGTATTCAAGGATGCGACCTCTACCTGCAGGCTTGGTGAACAAAATCAACACGCATTTCTGTTCTGAGTATCATTATGGTTTCATCAAAACATGCCGACTTTGAAGCTCTATATCTCAGTAACTACTGTGGATAGAACGTCGACACTTAGTGGATCATTCAGTTCATACCTCAATTATATGAAACGCCCTTTAGATTTCCATTATGGCTTTTTTAGACGCTGAAACTGGCACTTTTCTGGGCCAAAAAATTCGTAAATTTCGAGTCCCATAAAAACCTCTGTCATGTCAAGATTTCTTGATCAATGTGCATGACTTTAAACGGCTGCCGCTAATTCTTTTACCAATGGATTGTTATGGAATTTAAGGATAAGATAATATGGATTATGCCGATTCTAATTTGGTAATGTTTGCATGCATGAGCGGCATACTTTCTCAAAGTTTGTGGAAATTCAGACTTTCACAGAGTTTTGATTGTATTTCCACTTCCTGAAGTAATCATTATTTTTGTTCACTTAGACATTCTTGGTTCCATTAGGGGTATCAGCTTTGGGTCTATTTTGAAATACACAGAACTGACAGTATATTCATATCTTCTTAAGCCACCCTTGATACAAGGTTGAATGACAAGAAGCTGTGCAGTACTCGATGGCTTCGTTCAAAAAGGCATGTACTTTAAAATAACTGCAGTGAATCACACACTGCAAGCAGTTTGTATAAGTAACACTGTACATAATTGCTGCAGTGTATCCCGGGTGAATCCATGTTACGTCCACTTTTCCTATGCCCCTGTCATGTTGACCTCTAGTTTTCAGAATGCACTGGCAGCTACTGACCACTGTTGCCAGTCCCTGGTGCATAACTCCACCACCAGTGGTCACTCTAGACAGACTGACCACATTCCTCGTGTGTCATAAAAGCAAATGAGCTTGGGTCATACCTGTGCCAAAATCTCCTGTCACCTACTAAAAGTACTCTTAAAAGCATAGCACCATTAATGCCTCGCTGGAAATGGATTCAATGAAGAGGTTGCCAACTCGCACGTGTCCCCCATAAATCAATAACAAACCGAGTCTGTCTTTTTGCAGATAAGAGCCTGACCAGGATGGCACCAATCCCTCAACAAACTCACAAGAATCAGGAGTCCATTAATTACTTTGTCAGGGTGGATTCCAGAAAGTTGCAAGCTCCCGAGATGTTTGTCCAAGTCATTTTTGCTGCTGCTTTGCAACAGGAACTCATGTTTAATTTATACTTTGGGGCACAAAAAGCATCCATCATCTCCTCAGCCTATTACATGTGAGAAAGTGTGTCATCCCCAGCTGGCTAGTGCCTTGTGTGTGTCTATACCAAACAAAAAGCACATCATTATAATGGCTCCTTTTTGTGAAAGACCACAGAATCGGTGCCTTCCACACACCATCGGCTAGTCTGTAATTGCCTTTACAAGACTGGCCCTTGCAAGAAAACAGATTCCAAACTAAAACCACTAACTCCTGCTGAACACCTCGAAAATAGACACAAGCCTTTTGCCACCAGGCCATAAAACGTCATAAGTGAGTTAGGCAGTGGATTTATTGCATGCACTGGTTTTTGCTCTTTCATTTGTGTCTTCAGTTTTTGCCTCCCTGTCCTTTTTTGCTCCTCAAAATGACCTAATGACACTCGGAATCCCACACTCTGTCATCAACCTCTCTGTTCCGCCACTTCCTTGCCTTTGTAGCATGCACTGTCTTGGACCGGCATTATACTGATTAGCTTTTTTACCCAATGATCTATTCCTGCCTTTTATGGCCTCACCAAAACAACTTACTGTGATTTGTTAGTTGAGTGGATTCGTCTGCAATTCTCTCTCCATTCTGATGGATTTCTTTCTCTCAGACCATTCCACTTCCCTTTGAACTTTCCAAGTCACTTTTTCAACTTAAGAGCCTTTTGCCATTCCAACCCCTGTTAATTTCCACCGGTCCCAACTTTTAAAAGTATACAGCTTTAAGGTGGCTACCGATAAGCCAAAGTAAAGGGAGCTAATTGTAAAAACAGTTTTTCCTCGATTCCATCGATTTCCCAGGCCAATTGTTGGGTCCATTGTTCGATTCTCGAGTGCTTTGTTTTCTTATCTGCTTCAGATGAGGTCAACTTCCGTTTTATTATCTTTTCCGCCTCCAAAAGAGAGGAGTTCCACTTCAAGATGGCTGCCAAGAAAGAAGTGTTGTTTGCCCACACTCTAAAAAATCTCGGGACAAAATTGGTTTTTTAGATTCAAAATGGTTTTTTGAAAAACCAAATTTCAATGCAAAACCAAAATGGATTTTTAAAAAAATCCATTTTGGTTTTTTGCATTGAAATTTGGTTTTTCAAAAAACCATTTTGAATCTAAAAAACCAATTTTGTCTGGAATTTTTTAGAGTGCAATGGTCAAGTTGGGAGGACAGTGAGCTGACACTGACCAGGCTGAGAAGAGGTCTTGGAAGAGGTCTGAGAAGGTCACTGGCTGAGGGTGTCAGGTCGAGATGACCAGGTCAAGTTGACCACAGAGAGGACCAAGAGAGGACCAAGAGGGGACCAAGAGAGGACCCAGGGTGGACATAAGAGACAGCAAGGGGATCCACGTGACCCAGGACATGCCAGGTCCTGTCATTCAGGGATAGAGAACAATGGGTCAGTTTTTGTTGTCAGGTTGACCCAAAGGCTTTTCTGGTGTGAGACCTTCTTCTGACACCATACTCACAATTCGTTCACAACTCTCTCCAAATCTCTCACCATTATCTTGCTTCACTCACCATGCTCTGTTGGTCAACATAAAGCAGCATCTCTCCAGCTTTGGGTTTCTTATTTAGCATAACAACATTAATATTCCGAGGGAGCTTACAGAGGCCAATGACCTCTCTTTTTAGTCCCACCGATCTCAATTCAACCCAGTTGTCTTTTTTCGCTCTGTCAGCTTCCCTTTGATGACCATAATCAGTTGAGATGAAGTTTTAATTTGGAACGTGAGCACAGTTTGTTTGCATCAAGTCCAGAAATGTACAAAGAGCAGAGAAAGGGATTGTAAATCACAATAACACAAATAGAGTGACCATCGAGGTCCTTTGGAAGTGAGAATACTCTAATGCAGCAGGCTTGACCTTCGCCACTTCCCCCAACACATCGATTTGACAAGAAAAAGAAGCATGCAACCCAATATTTGGGACATGCTTTGTCACTCTTCAAAAGTGTGCATAAAAAGACGAAGCCCTCGCTGGCCTGGCAATCCTTTGATGAGGGCCACTTTGACTTCTATATTACCTGCCGTCTAATTTTGACAATTCTTCAAGGTGTTCATTTTAAGCATGTCAGATTTCACCCCAATAACCAGGTGGGGAGTGTTGGGAGTTAAAGCTTTTCAGTTGAAGAGGGTCACTTCAATTGGAGCCAAGAACTGCCTCCTTGCAACCGCCTTGCAAGACGGGAAGCAGAGCGTAGCAAATTACAGTGGACCTGTGATTGTCCTTTCGTTCGAGTTCTTGGAGGACCTTTTGTGTTCGGGGACCTTTGTGAGGTCATTATCTCAATCTCAAAGCATAGAATCACTTTCCGGTGGGTCAGTGGGACATTCTCCTTCTGAAATGCACAAGATTGTGAGAGCAATGAGATGCTGATATCGCGATAAAGAAAGCAAGATAAAGACAGGTTAGCTATGGTTGTGGTTAGCTAAAAGGAAGGCAAAAGGTTGGCGTTTGGTGAAGGGCCATTGGTGGTGCTTCGGAATGAGCCAAGGGGGCAAAGGGACCCTCCTTTGGCCTTCGCTTCGGCCACTTTTTGGGCCAGTTTTTGTCCACTTTTTGCCCTTCTCTTTTCCTTTCATCTTTGCGCTGGTTTGCAGAGCTATGGCCATCAACTTGCCTTACACGCCACCCTAGTGACCACCTCCCGTAATTGTCTGTAATTTGGACAAATTGTCTAAACAAATTACTGACTCGCGCCCGTTTGCTAGGCCATGTTAGCAGCTGGGTGGAGAGGGGACCAGGCACAGCTCAACAGGGCTAGCAGAGAGGCAGCAGAGGCCTGGGAATTGCCAACTAATAGCAACAAACAAGGCCCCATGACTGTACACTTGTTGCTTCTTGCTGTCAAGAAATTGGTCATCTTTAGACTGGAAAGGGTCCCATTACCAGGCAATGGCAGGCATGGTGTGTGTCTTGCCATGATTTATATGCGGTGAATGTGTGAAGACATGGAGACCAGCTGACATTGCAAGTCACCTACATACCTCAGCTACACCTAACAACCTGAAACAACCTGAAACACAGGAGGCAGATGCAGGCTCATGGGGGCTTCTGTCAAATAACACAAGTTAAAGCAAGTCACTCGATATGGTCTTTCCTCACATGTGGTCAGTTTAGGGCTAGTTGGTCAAAGTGGTCACCTCAAAAATGCCCCTCTAGTTGCCTCTACCTGCCCTTTGTGAAACAATAGATCACTGACCACTGACAACATGCAATTTTCTTCAAAACATGACCTCCCTCGTGAAGTTTTGAGCCTGGAGGTTCACACAAGATGGGCCCCAGAGCATGCTAATGGTGTGGGAAGGACCTGCAAAAGGTACTCTCAGGGTTTTATCACTGGTTATCTATCACGAGATCTAGATTCGAAGTTGCGATAAAACATCAGTTGTCTGTCTCTGGCTTTGATTGTTTTGGAGGTGTCATGGTCAATGTTGCTTAGTGGACATTGAGAAGGCATTCTTGACCACCGGCTACTAGTGGCTAGCTTTAATCAAAGACAGAGATGTTTATCAACATATTTCTAGACTATTGTTGGACGTGCGTTTTGTTGAAATGTCCCCCTTGCCCATTTTAGCTCCTTTGGCCTGTCTCAGCCAAATAGCCCTGGCCACCTCTGACACCTTCACCCTTTGATCCCCTCTCAATGGCCCTGCTATCTGTAACAGCCCTCTTCTCTATCTCAACTGCCCAAACACTGACAATTAATATAACCTTTCTTCTGGGTCTTATCCACAAAGACTGACAAAAGCACATCTTAGCACCTCTGAGTCTGGTGGAGTATCTCTGACGCATCTCATAGGCATCACTGTGCCCCTGTTTGAAATCTGATCTCCTCTGCCATCTTCGGCCCTTTTCTACCAAAGAGAATTTGTAGCACTCAAACAAAAAGAACACACCTGACCCACCAGTGATACATTGTTCTGCAGATGGCTACAGATACTTCAACTGACACTGATACTTGAATTGTCAATCTGAATCCTGATGGGTGGATGACTGTGCATATTTGGACAAAATGTATTGGCTCTGGCTAAGTTTGCTTCTCACTCGTCTTCCACCAGTTTCTCACAAGTGTTTTGGAAGTTCTCGAAGTCATTTTGCACCAGTTGTGTTATGGTCTATGGCCTGCAAAAACCAACCGAATGTCATCGATGAAGTTGAACCCCGAGGAATAAGCTAATTGCTAAAAGGCTGATATTCAGTCATATAATACTGATCCATAGTCGATGTTACAGTATTTATTTCAACTTTCAGTCCACACAATCTGTTTAACGTCTCTTTGCATATTTAAATGATAGCATCTATGGTCATATTAAGTCTTGACTGACACCAATTTATCATATTGGTTCCATATATTAACTCAAGTAGTGGTTGCATCATCAGTATTAACGTAATCTCTTTCTGTAAGATGCCTGTAGGAAATTTATGCCCTCTTGAGTTGAAGGGTTTCTATTCTAGATTATACAAATTCAAGCTACCACAGAACTTACCAAATGAACTTGAGCATATAGTGGCTGACTAGAATGACAATGGACACTCATAGAATTAGAAGCCCTGCTTTCACTACCTGCTTAGGGTGGTGCTTTACCATACTGGAGTTACATCAGCTAAGTCTTGTTGCAGCAGGAGGTCTTCTTAACCTTTCTATTTTCCTTATGGCTCGTTGCACCACTTGTGGTAACTGTCACCAGATGCAAATTTTACCATCACTGTATATCAACTCATTAAAAAGCTGTGGAGCAAGCTATACACTTAGATTGAGATAATTTATAGACTTCTATTTTAAGATTTGATGCCTTGATGTCATTACAATTAAACATCAAGGGCATCCAAAGCTATATATATAAATTTGGAAAATGTATTACTAGGTAATGGCAAGGTCCTTCTAATTTAACTTATACAATAATATGTCAATATAGTTTGGATTGCGTAAGGGAAACTCACTTTGTGCCTGGTTTGGGGATTGGAATTCTGAGTGTAGCTTGAGACTGCACTTCCCAATTCTACATTCTATATACAGTGGTTTCTAGCCCTATATATAAACCAAACAGGGAACGTGATTTGAGAAAATCTTTACGCATGCCATTTCGGATGACACAAAATTGAAATTTAAAACTTGAAATCTGTGTCATCCGAAATGGCATGCTTGATGCCACGCTACATTTAGGATGGTAGTGTGCGAGCCCAAGTAACTAATGGTGGGGAAATCACATTGTGTGCTTTTCAAAGGTCTATAACATATCTAAGTACCATGGACCACCTGCTTTTAAAAGATCCAGAGGTTGCTGCCAACTTTTTCCAATTTTTGAAGAATTTGAAGAGTACATATTTCACACCTTGACAAGAAATGATTGGGCAACACTAGCACGCTTATTACCCATTCAGAGGTTTAATTCAACATGCCACTTTGCAGCATGAATTCCTCTATGTAATTCCAGTGGAAGTCGGTGAATGCAAAAAAAAATCTTGTTTGTCACAGTCCATATAATTATGCTTATTTCATTTCATGGCTGGTTTCAGCCACTTAGTCTTCAAATAAGTTGAATTTGGGGCTGAGATTTGCAAATCAAGCAACCGGCATCTTGGGCACTTGTTAAATTTGGCAAGCAACCTCAGTGCTAGTCACTGCTTGACACTCAACCTCTCATTCAACATGTAAAATATAACATCCTCCCTTAGACCGTGGGAATGTCAAACTTTTGAGAATGTTTGACAAATTTACAATATATCACTCCATTCCATTTTGTAAGTCTGAAATTGTGTGTTGGGTTGTTCAAGCTTTGTTGATTTCAACAAGAACATTCTGATTGTTAAATATATTATACCCAACCAAGGACTTTATTTTTACCCATTATGTTACTGTATCAGTAATTTTGCTAAAGACAACCTATAGTTGTACCATAGACATCACTCAATTCCCAATATTGAAAATAATTCGTATTTTCTCTTCGCGAAATCTGTTTTTGGTCTAGAGGGTGATTTCTTTGGAATATCATCTTTAAGTTTATAACCCACTGTTCAGGATACATCAACGTCTTTATCAGGACGTGTGCTCACCAATTAGGCACCACAGCTTTGTTGTCATTCGATGTTTGCTTTGTGGAGTGTTGCTAAATAAGACATCAATACTCTAGAATTACTTGTGTACAAAGTGCAATACAATTCGTCTGTTCAGCTCATCAGTGTCTCATCACAAGGTTGTTGGGATGCTGGAGGGGTATGCATTTTCTGTTCTATAGATATATATATAGTGCTTGAGGCCAAGACTATTCCTGGAGTTTTAAACTCCTTCTTATCCCCCTGGGCTTGTGCCATGCACCCTGGGTGGAGCCTTGTCTAAACTTTGACATGGAGACAATGGACCACTGTACTGGCACACCCCTGTTGTTTAATTACTCCAGGGCAATCAAATAGAGCTGTATCTGTGGGAGGCAAGCAAATGCACTGGTGTATTGGGATGTGGAGCACAGGTGCCTCGAGATGCCTGGGGATAAGGGAGGAGAGATAGAGAGAATGGCAAGAGAGAATAGGAGGGAGAGGAAGAGAATGAGAGAAGAAGGAAGAGGAGGAGAAGGAAGAGGAGGGGTAGGAAGAGGAGGGATGGGAGAGGAGGGATGGGAAGAGGGAAGAGGAGAAGGAAGAGAAGGAAGAGGAGGAGACTGATGTGGAAGAGCATAACTGATTATCAATGATGTGAAGTGAACTCCTCAGCATTTCAGAAAAAAAAAAGAAGAAAAAAAAAGTAACATGATTTCTAATATTAAAATCGAAATAATATTGATGAATGTCATAATATTGAGAAATGACAGGGGGGGGGTATGATTTCTCAATTTCAATGGGTTTGTTAAAAACATATATATATTACAACTAAATGGAAAAAACCCAAAAAGATCGACACATAGAAGAAGTCAGCACATATTTGGGTAAACAAAAATGCAAAAGGTAAAAACAGAAAATGGTAAACAGCCAGTAGATGGTAAAAAGGTAAATAGTAAATAGGTGAGCTTGGGTGAATTGAGAGTGGACACATTGAGGGAAGACCACCCGGGTGACCAGTGCTATCTGTTGCCCCATAGAGACTCATTTGTCAGAAATGCCAGATAAGGATTTTATCAGGACCATATCTCCCTTTCCCTCTTTCTCCCAGAGAAGAACCCTCCAAGCTCATGACATATCAAGATGGTCACGGAATCCACATCCTTGTAGACCAGCAATTTCCACTCTGGAGGTTTCAGGGTTCTCTTTTGTCAACTGTCATCAGATTCAATTGCAAATGTCCAATTTATTTATCTAAGTGCACCCCATCTAAAAAGATACACTGGAATTTATAGCATTCTGCATGCAATTTCTTCTTCTTGGCTGTCTAACTTTTGATTTCATCTGATTGCTATTTTTAACGTTGTGAGGTATTGTAGGCTCTTCAATTGAAGGACCAAAGAAAAATGCATTTATTGAAACTTTGTGGCAGAAGTGTTGTATAAGTAGTTGGATTCTTAAGAGAAAGTAGTTTCTATGGTATTGATAAGATGTGTCATTCTCACAAAATTGAATACAATACTTTTTTGTACCAGTTTGTAAAAAGGCAGTTACAAATTCTATGAATTCTTTATTGACAGTTTTAAAACACATTTCTTCTACCACTTGCCGGATTTACTGTCAGTTACTTAAAATGTCCTAAGCAAACACCTTTTGTGGCTGTCTAACAAGACTGTCAAAAAAGTCAAATTTTGGAATAAAGATGGAATTTTAACAACTTAAAGAAGTATGGGAAACCAAATGGAACACGTTTGTCCAATTTGTATCTGGTGAAATGGTTAAGTATTTTCTCTGGATCCTATTTCTGGCATTCTTGTGCCCTGGTGGGATTCCATCCATTATAACTCCTTTCATTCTTCAATTTTCATCACATGCAGTTGGAGTAATGGAGCCTGTTGAGTTTGAAAAAGACCCATTTAAGTCTCAGGTGAAAAAAGCCAGAGGAATTGAACCAATGCTTGTGGGGTTGGTTTCTTCTTTTCTCATTTTTCTGCTGAAGATTCAGTTGGATCCCAGCAAGGCCAATGAGCATTGTAGCATAGCAAGGCATTTGCTTGTGAAATATGCTAATTTACTGGAAAATACTTGGCATGAGCCATTTAGCAGATGTGTGGGAAAGAGGTGGGCCCGACAGTCAATCAGAAATTGCTTGGAAAATAATCAAATAAAAACACTCGTCGTTTAAAAATAGTTTATGAAATTTAAAATAGCCCACAATTCAACATCGTGCACTTATTTTTTCAATTTCTGATGTCATGCAATGCAAAATGTCACTTTTTGAGGCACACAGGTGTCAGTGACGACATTTTTTGTAAAATGTGCATTTCCATCTATGACGTTCTCATGTGATTTCTCTTGATTTAAATGTTTTTTCTTTTTGTCTTGGCCCGAATATACAATTTTTTATGAATTGCTTTATCATTATATTTCTAGTATGAAACATTTTCTGAATTTCAAATTTTGCAATGAGATTGTCCACCCTTACGACCTCCCACTTCTATAATATTATGTTGCCACCTCACATCTTACTCAAAAGTGGCCCTGGAGCTTAGCTGTACAAATGAGAGGGTGTTGAAGCTATGTTTTATATGCACATTCGAATTTCTCATTTTAATGGCTATAACCTCTGCAATTTAATGCTATTGCGTGGTGCCCTCTTAGTCCCTCCCACCTGAAACTCACAAAAATCTAAATGATAGTGCGTGGCAATCTATTTTATGACTACTTTCACAGTTCAAATTTTATGTTACATATAGCATTGTGGGTGTGTAATTTCCTGCTGTAATTAATGGGCATGCTTGAATTGCATCGAATATGGTTACTGTGCCCTCCTGAATTGACAAAGGGTTAGGTAACACCCTCCGAGGCATGATATTCTAGGACCCAGAAATGCCCCCCAGGAACATATTTCTCACCCTTTTTCATTGAGGGCTGGCCTTTGAGAAGTCCCGTCCCTGTCATCACTTGCTGCTATTACAAAGAGCCTCAGAACACAATGTAACAACTCAACAAAGTAACAGCTATGATACCAAGCAGTCCCATTGCAAAGGCCACCATTGGGGCTATTGGGTCAGCCAAATAGATCACCCAATCAGTATTAAACCGAAGGGTTTGCCATGAACTGAGAAATAAAAATTCCATTTCAGAAAAATACAGGAATGGTGTGCTTCGAGAACACATTTTTTTTCCTCATTACCTTAATTTCTGACTTTCTGATTATGTTATAATCATTGCCCCAGTACAACCTGTCACCCTCCTGAACTGAGCTAGCAAGCCACAGTATTCTCGTTGGTTCCATTATTGTTAAGTTGTCATTTCCAAAACACAAATTAATGCTGGGTATGGTTTAGCTGATTCCACCTGCAACAGGACTACCTGAAGGTTACCCCAACCATGAAACCCCTGTCTATTCTGTATTTTAAACCGAATTCAAATAAATTTTACTTGACTTGACAGCATATTTTAAAAAGAGAGCTAAAAATCAACTTAAAGCAAAGCAGAGTGCCTGTTAGTTCCTATTGAACAGTCAGATCTTCGGCCTGGATTGGGTATTGCCAAAGAGGTGGGTCATGCCTCTTACCCCGCATAGGAGCCACGAGGAGGGGCAGGGGTGGTGAGCTGTGCCCTCCGTTGCGTGATTTCCAGATTTTCTTGCATTTTTAATGGGGAGGGTCAGTTGTAGCCCGGAGCCACGGCCCAGCACAAAGCAGCGCTTGGAGTAGAAAACAATTATTTCCAATTCTCCCTTGCTTGCTCTTTCTTGTTCTTTCTGCCCTCCCATCCCCTCCAGCTATTCCAAAGCTTTTCTACCAAAACTCTCAATTTGACAATTTCTGGAGACCGTCAAAAGACTGGGCCCTCTCCTCGGCATGATCTGAAAGCAACAGCGTTTCCTCAGGGCTCTCTGCTCACCAGGGCCAGGGCAGGCCCAAGTAACCTTTCATTTGGGTCTTGCTCCATCACCCCTCTTCATTCAAGAGCCTAAACGTTGAGGCTGCAAAAAAAGCCATACTACAAGAACCTTCTCCAAGGGAAACGCGCCCTTTGACCTGTGTTACGTGAATGCAAATTCCAGGGCAAAAAAACTTCCTAAAATAGTAAAGAGAGCATGGAATTTAAATCCACTTTGCCCAGAAATGTGCACCTTGATTTATGCCTATCATTCTGCCTCTTGTTACGCGATTCCCTCTCCGCTCTTTTTGCCCATTCTCTGTGTAATTAGATGCACCAGGGGATATTTCTTCCCAACAAATTGAGCAAAAAATGCTACTGATAATAGCAGAAAGTGGACAAAAAATACAACTGTAAATGGCAGAAAGTGGACAAAAAATGGACATAAAATGGACCCAAAAATAAAGAAGAATGAAGAGAAATGATGAAAGAAGACATAATTGAAGCATTATCACTGTGTGAAGATGACAACTATAGAGAGATGGTGGAAATTGTGAGGGATTGGCCTCTCAAATGATGTCTTCTCTTATAATTTCTCTGGCGATTTATGAGCAGTGATTTGCTCATTTCTGCCACTTTTCAAAGGTTCAGGACTTTTCTTCAGAATCAAAATGCATATCCCAAAGTCATGCGGGTTTGACCCTTCAAGTGATTTTTGCTTTTAATGCAAAATGTAATCTGTCTTTTTATGGAAAACATCTAAATTTACTGGGAATTTTTCTTTCACTTAGAGAGATTGTATCAGTTGATGGAATAATTCATGCAATGCTTCACAAAATCAATTTGGAAGTTGCTTCCCAAAACACCGCCAATTTCATCTCAATAGATTTTTATTTGAAAGTTGAAGGATCCAGCTAACCTTGAGTGATCGATGGGGTACTAAACAATTTTTCTCAGAGTGATATATGTTGTTATATAAATGGACTACACACACATTTCCACTACAGGTCTAAGGTGTGTTTAGTGTTATCCAGACCTGCTCAAATTTGGTATTTGGTTGGAAAGACGTGGTGTTGACATGGTTTGGTTCTAGGATTTTGCTGATGTTGGCTTGTATGCTGAACTTGCAGCCCAAAGACTACTGGTCTGATCCTTCTCGATTCCACTCCGAATACAATGTACATTGTACCTTAAACCTGATCAGTCACAGAAGGAATATGCATAAAGGGTGATCAGGGTCGGAATGCAAAAAATAACGATCTATTCATGATCCATTCTTTGACTGACAAAGCAAGCCCCCTGCCCTAAGTGTGCTCGCCTTTTGAATTGAACTCGATCTTCTTTCTTAAGGCTTTTAAGGTCCACATTGATCCAGTCTGGAGATCAGATCCCTGTGGACAACTCTTTTGATAAAAAGGACATGGCTTGACCAGTAGATGACCACTGGGAGACCCTCGACTCAGGAGGGCAGCTTGACTGAGCTTGGAACTTATGACCAGGGCAATGGACCGTACAAAAAGGACCCCAGGAAGCTCAATGCATTGTAAGGGTGATCGAATGCTATTGTTTAGCCATTGTTAAGCACTTGTTAAACATTGTTAAGTCTTTTTTGAGAGGACAAAACTTTAACAGGTCTCCAATCCTAACAGCTTGTCGCCTCATTAATGTGCAGTAAACTGTGAGATCCGCCCTAGAATTTCCTAATTGGGAGGCTAAATTGAGCTTATTTGGAGAGCATGGGGGTCTTAAGGAGAGGTGTGAAGGTCTTTAGTGTGTCAAAACTGTAAGTTGTGCAAGGTGACAAGCCAGGGATGAGGCGACACTTGTGTTCTGGGGAAACTCCAGGTAACTTCCAGGTGAAGCTCCCTGGGGAAACTCCTGGGGAAGCTCCAGGGTGAGGTGACATGTAGGCGGGAAACTTGTAAACTCCTTGTGAACTTCGAATTGTTATGCTTTCAAACTTTGCTCCAACCTAGCTTCAGGTGCTTCAACAATGTCAAACAGCTCAGAGGTATCCACCTTTAGGAAAACACCTTCCCAAGTGCCTTGAAGTCCTTGTTATTCAAGTGATGGAAAAAAGGTGCATTGTCAGTCTCATCAGCAGCCCTCAGGCAGTGTTGTCTTTCCCTCCCCAAGCAAAACACAATTGCTCCAGAGAAAGAAGCGAGGAAGAAGTGCCATCCTCTTATGATGACTGTTTGCTCTTTCAGAACTGGGCAAAGTGGAAAATCAGGTCTTTGAAATGGATTTCATGGTACATAGCTATTCATGAAAACATAAATCTTAATTCCAGTGAGTTTGTCTTGGACAAGTCTACGATTTCCTGTAAAATTTAGTGACATTCACGTCAAATTTTAGTTTTATTAAACATTTTCAACATATACAATATATATGACCATGACAATTGGCAGGGTTAGATTCAAATACAAACATATTTTATTTGTATTTTCTGAATTTGCAGATTTGGTAATTGCAGTTGTATGAATTTACAATCATTGCATTTTGTGTCAATATACTTTTATGGAATATTTGTATTTAATGACTTTAAATTCACTTTTTCCCATTCACCCCGTCTTCCCCTATTTGTCCTGATTGCAGGGAAGCCCATGCATCGAGCATGTCGGCACATCAAAGTGAAATTCGCTGATTGAGTTACACAACTGCGGTTTGTCTTGAGTGCAGCTAACACCCCTTCTTTGATCTGGCTGAGATCTACCCGAGATATCTTGAGATATACCTGTGATTAGTGGAGGCATGGAATATCAAAATCCATATCTGAGGGAGAGTGAGACCCTGAGGTTAATGTACTTGTTGTCAGTGTTTCAAGGAATAAAGGAAAGTTGTAGACTTTTTTTTCTGCTGATGTGATTAGAAAATGTTCTTGTTGGGTGCTGATAGCATGGATGTATTTTCTTCTGGATAAAAATACCTCCATATTGGTACTGACAAAATGGCTTGAAATCGCAAGAATGAAAGCACATCTATTCTTCAGTGTTTTGTTCTTTATGAGCATTTTCTGTAGATTTCTGGTTACTGGAGTCGTCATTGCGATTCTGAACTCCTTGCCATCACATCCCACATTCATTGCAGTAAATAGATAAGTCTGTAGGCTTTAATATATTCAACTTTGCACTGTGACTGTTCATAAGAAAATACCTAGTCCAACAGAGGTGGCAATCTTGAATTAGTTCTGTCTCACCTGAGGCAATAAGCAAAGTCTTACTATAGTGGCTCTAATCATGCAGGCAGCCATGAATATCATATACGTTTCTCTGGTTCTCAGCCACTCTAATCCAGATCATGGCTGTCTCAGACTGTTTGGCAGCTTGGCAGTGACACTGAGGTGTTAGCAGACATTGTCCCCTGGCTGTCAGGGATGCCTTTGTCTGCTGTCATTGCTTGTCAACAAACTTGATATTACGAAGCCAAATACAAGCACGTCCTGCCCTTTATTTCTGTATCTGATTTCAAAACAAGTTGAATAAGAAGGTGCCGACAGACATGATAGTAGAGTCCATCTTATGTTACCTAAACTGAGGGCCTCAAGACTTCTAATGACACCCTAGGAAGGCTTGGATCAGCTAGGTCTTTTTAGGGCACTAAGATCATTTCTAGGCCCTCGTAATTACAGGGAAAGTTTCCTGCAAGGATCAAGTACCAACAAAGGTTGTTGATCGTCTGAGGGGTACTAAAGGGTCAACGCGTGACCCAAATGACCTGCAAGTCATCTACATGTCCCCACCCCTCCACCCACAAAGTTAGGTCTCCATTTTCTTCAGTCACGTGACTGTCTCTACTTGTCAACATGATTATTAAGTAACACAATACACTAGAATTTCAAATATGTTTGGCTGATTAAAGAGATAGGTCTCTGCCCCTTGAATTGTAGTAGCTTTTTCAACTCTAGAAGCAGACGCCAATCATTCCCATATCTCCATGCTTCTGGTTCTGAAACAGGGGAAGCACCGATACTACTTTTTCACTTCCGATGCTGTATTTTGTTGTGCTGATACCGCCGATATCCAATACAGACAGGCCTACCGATTCTATTGGTTGAATATATATGGAGCAGGGCCTCCGATCCAATAACGATACTGCTTTTAGGGTGCCTATACCACCGATATCAGTACCGGTACATCCCTATCTGAAACTATTTCAATTCACGCGAGCAGCTGCCAGAGACAGGCGTGATAATGTAATGATAAGGCTGAGAGGCCATTCCAAGACATTCTCTGTGTACCAATCGTGGTTTATTTTCTTGTCTTAATTTTTAACAATCTTCAAAAGTTGTGAACTATGACTCAACTCGTCAAATAAGTTTTGATTTTTTTATTGTCATCTAACTAAAGTATCACAAAAAGCTCATGGATTTCAGTTTTCTAAACGCTAAAATATTTTAGGTTTAAGTTAAGTACAATGTGCCGCATCTAGACTTAAAGAAGTCTGTTTGAATACATATAATTTCACAAAACATAAAATAATCAATTAAACAGTAGAACATGTAAAACATTTCATAAGTTTTAAGTACAACAGAGACAAGTTTTCAAGGCATGTAATATAACCATGTTTAAGTACAGTGTGCCACTTTATGCCAAGTTCAGTAAAATATTACAAGTGGAATGATTTAAATGAGTCCCTGATTTTGGTTTTTGATATAAAATATCAGTCAAGTGCAATGCAAGAGTCAACAAGTGCAAAATGTAATATCAATTGGATGGATTCAACAAGTTCATACGTGGAATGCGTCAGGATTGACAAATAATGAAATAGTTCAATTTGAAACTTCCATGTTTCATGTTAAAAGAAATGAAGCTTCAGTTGTTCAGTTTATGAGATTGTCACCAGGGGCGCCACATATCATCCTTGTGTTCAGTTTTGACATTGGCTGGATGGGGGCGTTGCAGAGACACGTCAAGGGGGACCTGTTGCTCTGGAATGGACCTTTGGGGAGGAAGGTCATTTTGGATGGGATGATGATGCAATGGCTGCTGATGCTGCTGCTGTTGCTGTTGATGAACTTGGTGAAGTTGCTGATGCTGTTGGATGTTGTTGAGGGGATGACTCTGGTGTGCTGGAATTTGGTTGGGGTGCATCTGGGGGAGGGGCGATGCCCTTGACCTAGCAGGGCTCCTGTTGTGACGGTGCTCCGGGCGGGTGGTGTAGGGCTGGGGTCTGACCGGGGTGAATGCCCCCCTGTGGGGAGAGGGAGGGGTGTCTACCTCGTGCAGGTCCTGGGCGACAGGGGGTGAGGCGCTGGGGTAGGAGACAGGGGACAAGGGCATGCTGCCCGATGCTGAGGATGGTCTCGATCGAGGGGATGAAGGGGACGAAGAAGGGGATGGGAGGGACGAAGGGATGACTACGAGGGGAGTTGGGGATGAAGGACCTTTTGGAGACTGCCCTCCTTCACTGCCACTGCTGTTGAGATTGTTCTGTTGGTGCTGTTGCTGTTGGACTCCCGTGTACACTGGGATGATGTACCCAGGCACTTGCTGTCCTCCCAGCATATTGCTTGGGATGACAAAAGCCACATTTCCTCTGTTGGGAAGAATCCTCACACCATTTAAGTCCCCTTGTACAGCCTGTGCCACAGACCCATTTGACAGCACAGAAAGTCCTTGCAACGCTGATTGCAGATTGGGGATACAGTTATTGTTATTGTTGATGTCTTGGACCACATTTGTTGCTTTGGGGGCGAGAAGAGGGGGTGAGGGAGGCCCACTGTTGAGGGAAGCCAAGTTCTTGATGGCAGTAGACGCTGCTGACACCTGCTGGGATCTGCTGGAAACGCCGTTGACACATTTCGTGAGGTGGGCCAACAATCTGCTTCGGATCTCTGGGGTGAGACCTTCGAGGCTGTCAACGTAACGACTGACTTCACCGACACATTCGTTGAAGCCACTTTGGTACTTGTCAAGCACTGTGGGGTCTTCAGCCAAGGCAACTGTAAATAGAGGAAGAAGAAAAACATAAGTAACATGTTCAGAACAACTAACAGCCATTAGTTCAAAATGTTCAACCACTTTTCATATTTAAACAGAGATTATACAAGACTTTAAAGATTTGATATGTTCTGCAATCTCATCCCTCTTAAGTGGTTGTTTGCCTGTCTTAGTGGAAGCTGTGTACAAACTTCAATGCATTGAATTTCCATGTACTTCATGATATCCATGACATATGTAGCTTGAGTCAACTTGAGTGCTTTGTGTTTGATTAACATTCACGATACAAAGCTTCACAATGGTTTTGGATGGTTTTCCATTTGGGTTCATTTCAATGTTTGCTTGTTTTTGCTGGTAGCTCTGAGAGTGAGGGCTAAGTAACTATAAGAGGTCCAATGTTTTGCTTTCTGGTAGTTTCTGTCCATTAGTTGGAGTGTTCTTGTGGTAATGACCTATTCTGTGAGGACTGGTTCGTTGTTAGACAACTTGTGCACAATCGAATGCCTTTTCAGGGTGCAGAAGTGCATCAATCAACGTTACATATGAGGCCCTCAGAGTGTTCTGCCACTAATTAGAAAAGTATTCATGTTGGCTGCTCTCCTAGATTGCCAGAGATTCTTTCGCCAGCAGGTAGGCGGCAACTAGCTGACTTCTGAGCCTTTCTCATCATACCCCCAAGGTTCAATTTAAAGCTGAATTCGAAATTGAATCAATCAGGTTAGTAGACGTAATCTCAGAGATAGCCTTGGGTCATGGCAGTTTGTGTTGGCATTCAAGTCCCCTGGTAACACTCGGTAATAATATAAGAGCTGAGGTTCTATTTAAATATTCTCCCACAGGTAATAAGCTACTAAAATTAACCTCAGAAGGCAGTAAGCTACAACTGCAAATGCCAGTAAAAAGGTAGGAGATAAAGAAAGAAAACCAACCTGTAAATTGTTGTCTCTGGATCTGCCTCAGGTGTTTGACAGTCATCTCGAGAATGTCAGCTTTTTCCATCTTGTGGTGCCTCGTGCCCTGCAAAAGTGAAATATACGTTAGTTACTCCTTTGAAGTTAAGAAATTATGAAGATAAATACCTTACTTGCTAAACATGTAGAGTCTAATAAAAGACATGTTACATGCTAAATAAATCTAGCATGAACCAAAGTCATCCATCTCCATTACCTGAGATTTCCACAAGGCATTACATTGTGTACACGATATGTTTTCAGAGAATTTGTAAAAGCATTTGACAAAGTTGCCATGTAATTTTTTAAATCACGAAAAAAGTTTTGACATTTGACCAAGTTTTAATGAATTTGACTCCATGCATTTCAAAAAGGCATTTGACACAGTTTTTTGCAATTTCAGAGATTTTGATGAGACCTGACACTGGATGTTTTCTATTGTAATGCACAGATTTACATAGATTTGAATAGAGCTTTTGACAGCATAAAAGATACCAACCTCTTTTTTCATAACATCCAGGAGAAGTGTCTTGAGTTCCGTGAGGCTGGCATTGATTCGAGCTCTTCTCCTTTTTTCCATGATTGGCTTTGTGCTCTGAAATGTCAAGAATACATCTGTTACAGGACGGTCATTTTGATGTACGTAGGAGTGGAGGGGTAATAACCCTCCTTGAAAATCAAGAGCTATGCAAAATAGAATCCCTCATTGTTGAGTAAGAGGCGGTAAGAGACAGAAGGTGCAAGAGAAACCGCAAGAGAAGCCAAGGAGTCAGATGTGAAAAGCCCAAAGAATTTTCCCAAAAGAATTCCCCCGAAGAAGGGTGTTTGAAGGGAAGTGCATGTGGTTAGAGGGGAATTTAAGAAACTTGGAAGAATTTAAAGTGAAGTAACGCACCTTTCTGTGTTCAGTCGGGGAATGCACCGGAGAGGCATTCTCACATTCAATCTCTGTTTCAGGCATGTTGCTTCTGTTGCTTCAGAGTGGAGGAATGTCCAAGTTGAATTCCACGGTAACAGGTGAATTCCACCACTGGTACAGGTTGATGTCACAATCGAAGCAGGTTGCTGAAGCTGCACTGGCGACTTTAATGTCCTTCAGAAAGTGTCCATGTATTTAGTTGAAGTTATCAGGTATATGTTATCCTTGATTCCCGGGGCTCACTGAAGTACATCCAATAGTGAAAAAAAAAGTGCTGAGATTTGTTGAGCTGTGCACGAGGCCAGCCGCCCGCTTACTGGGTGCTCAGTGGAGAGTTAGCTGTATAAGTGAGTGGAGCAGGCTTCCAGGCAACCCTATACCAGTGGTCACGGTCCGTTGGTGGCGAGGGGAGCGTGTCGGAGGTGCAGGCAGACTGTGCCAGGCCTGTTGCCCGGTGCCTTATGTTAGCTGGCATGTGATTGGCTGGGACAGTGGCACGAGTCTCTGGTGGACTTCTCTCCCCGTGTCAATCATGACCACAGAGCGCAACGACCACGCGCTCACAGAGGGTGAATAGTGTGGGAAAACCACTCCCCCAAAGGTGCACTTGCCCCTGAGCAACAGACCGAGACTGCCCTGCCCCCCCCCCCTCTCAACTCAACAGGAGAACAGCCTGAGAATGAGTTGAGGAATTCAAAGTAACCTTGTGTGAAGGAATGGCAATCGGCAAGGCAACAACAGCCATGAACCACCATGCACCAATCATGGCCAAAGATAGATATTGAGGGACATAGATAGACAGATACAGAGGGATAGACAGATGTGGATTGATAGACAGATATGGAGGGATAGATAAAGATAGATAAGAGATAAGATAGAAATAATAGATAGAGATATCAATAGGAGAGATCAGATCAGATAATTAAAGATAGATTTTACGATATGTGGTCCTCAAATCATTGTATGATTGCAAAGGCGGACAGTAGAACTGCAGTTGTCAGAGGGGAGAGCCAATAGTCTGTATTGGATGTCATATCAAACAATTCATCCAGAGTGGGGCATTTACCCGTCTGTTGAAAGCGCCAACGGGCTGAGCAGGTATTTGATTTGATATGCATTGCTTTGCATTGCTTCGCATTGGCATTCATTGCTATTCATGGAACAGGGAATCCAAGTTGAGGGCAGAGGATCGAATGCCCTGTGCTGGTCCAAGAGGACACCATCGTGGCATTCCTGAGGAGGATCCCGTGCAGTTTGACTTCTCTTGGATTTCTCCTTGCAAATATATCTAGCTGTCTCCTGGTGTCTCCTTGTGTCTCATGGTCAGCATCAGGGGTCCCACCTGCACCTCAAAAGCCACTACCCAAACCACAGATTTCATAAAAACTCCTACGATTTCTAAACCCACAAAATCTAAACTCTGCATTGTCAAGCTGTTCAGATCTGTTCAGATCCAGCACCTTTCATATGTAAATCTGGCGCAGACTGCGCTGCATGCTGCACCAGGCCTGTGAATGACACATTTTATTGCATATCCTACAAACTTAACAAAGATTGGTGATTTTAATAAGAGTTTTAAAGAGCCAGTTGACTGAGTCATTCCGCTGCTTAAAGGTAACAGCTGGCAACGGCACAATTGCAAGACCCTGCTTTCTAAGGCTGCAGTAAATCTCTGTCCTACACCTGATTTGAAGCCGTGAAAGGAATAGCAGTAAAAGTGTCCAATTTGCAAGCCCCAAATGTGGGAAGGCTGTCACATTTAATGAGTTGAAGTTCTCTGATTTGCCACAAAAAAGTGTGAGCAGCTAGGTCCTGATTTCATTGGCGGAAGTGCAGTTAAAGAACCTGATTTGATTTCATGAAATCCTGTGAATTCATTTGATTTTTTATTAACCCATAAAATGCTCAACACCTGGGTTTATAGGTAGTTTAGGGATATGCAGAAATGTTATAAAATGTCTAAAATGTCGGTCGTCATTCAATGCAATGCAAAGTGACGCTGTAAAAATGTCTGATGTTGTGAGATATGTTGTCCCCTCAGTTATCCAACTTAATTATCACATTCATATCTCTTGAGGTGGCAAGGATATTCAGTGAGAGTCCCATGTAATGGATGCTAATGGTCTTTTGTAATGCTCCTAATTTATGCAGAGGATGATATACATTTCTTGAAGGGATGGTGGTTAAAGTGCCTAATGCCATAAGGTTTAGTAATGCTCTTTGGTCATGCTTGTAATGCAATGTTGTCACCCAGGGCCATAAAAGACATGTCTGGAAATGCTAAGACCATAATGCTAGTTTTTTGTCAGTCATTTTAGGTGTAAACATAGGTTGCGTGCATCCTCCTAGGGTGCTCCGGCCCTGGGCCATTTTATTTGTGACAAAATGATAACAACATTAGGTGCCTATCTCCACAAGAGCTTGGACCAGGTCGGAATTAATTTGCAACGGACATGCAACATGAGCAGGGCCCGGGCTGGGGGCGGGAACTGGTTTAAGACGTTTTATATACAAAATTACACACCCTGGCCCTGTGTGGCACCTAAGTGGCCCTAGATGTCTGTCTCTGCCCATTCCTGGCAAATAGACTCAGAAACAGGACCAAGGGTTTTACATAACCATTGTGTTGAATGACAGGCCAGAGCACTAAATCGAGGCAAATCGGCCTAAGCTGCCTTTCCCCATAGACCACTGGTTGAGCCCATCTTCAGTGACAGTCACTCTGAACAATAGGAAGCACTTGAGGATGAGTTGAGCTGAGTTGGCCCACATCACCAAAACATTCACCTGACTCATCCAATCAGTTCTCTATCACCTCCTACTTCTTCCTGTTCTTGCTCCTCCCAGCATCTTCCCCTCCTCCTTTATCAATTTCCCCCATCACTTCCTGCCCATTTCTGTTTGGAAGTCGCCTTGGTTACCAAAGTGGTAAAATTTCCTAATTCTCTTCTTCTCTCCTTCTCTTCTTCTCTTCTTCTCTTCTTCTCTTCTTCTCTTCTTCTCCTTTCCCTCTTCACCTCTCCACCACCCCTCCTCTTCTCCTTCTTCTCCTTCTTCTCCTTCTTCTCCTTCTTCTCCTTCTTCTCCTTCTTCTCCTTCTTCTCCTTCTTCTCCTTCTTCTCATTCTCCTTCTCCTTCTTCTCCTTATCCTCTCCCTCTCCTCTCCCTCTTCTCTCCTCTCCCATTCTCCTCCCTTCTTATCTCCCCTTCCCCTCTCCCATTCTTCTTTTCTCTCCACTGTCACCTCTCCCCTCCAAGTTTTATCAGCAACACGAGAAGATGGTAAGTGGTTGGCAAGAGATGGATAAGCGTTGCCACAAGAGGTGACTAACAGGAGCCAATTAAGAAACAAAGGGTCACTGGGAGTCCTGTCTCACTCCACACCACCATTAGCAGCTATTCAACAATGAGTTAATTGTGACGAAACTCTACCTTAATAGACCCTCATAGAGTCACAGTGCTCCCAATCAGTTGATTACATTTAGGGTGTTAGTGATTTGAAAGTGGAGTGTCTTTGCGGATGGTAGCTAATGGCAAGTTTCATTTAGGATGGCAGTGAGTTCCATTTAGGATGATAGTGTGTTCCACTGAGGATGGTAGTGAAGTTACATCGCGGATGGTTGTAGAATTGGGATGGAAATTGAACTCCATGACCGATGCAAGGTGATTCTTATTGATCCTTCAATTATTTAGCCATCTCTTTATCTGTGAATAGTGTATTATTTTGCATATTTATCCTATCTATTTATGCAACAGAGCAAAACTTGTTTTACGGTTACTTCTGAAAAGTATGCATTGTTCAAGAAACATTCCAGTTTCTCAAGTTCTTCAGTTTTTGGTATGATGGGTCAAAAACTGGATGAAATCCACACTTTTGGCAAGTCTGGAACCCTTCACAGCTCCCATTCCCTCCCTTAAAATTTCATGGACTTGTGCTCTGACTTTTGTTGAAATCAAAACTTCTCACTCGTGTTTCACTTGTCTTTTTTGGATCTGATTTCTAATTCATGTTTTCCCTTTTCTCTGACAATTGTGATTTTCATGTGAACACTTAAACCTCTGGTTTCTCAGAGCTTCTCAGCTTGAAGGTCTGACACTGTAGCAGGAGAACTGAGGATGTTGATACTTGAGCTGGTTCAAGAAGAGGTCTAGACCAACCCCACAGATCTGATTCGTGAAAGTTTTACTGTTCTGGTTAGACACTTCCCACTTAAACAACTACTCGTAAGCAAGTACAGCTTGGTTAGAAACCCCAGTAACAAAGAGTCCTGGGTCTGTAACAAAAGACAGACAGAGAAAGATAGAGAAGGACAAACAGAAATGTTTGGGAGATTCTCGAGATTACTTGAATGTTGAGGACATTTGCTGCATGAAGAATAGGCCCATTGTGCATTCATCCTTAATATTTGTAACCTAATATTGTTTTGTCTAAGTGTTATTGTTTGACCTCAAGGGAGGGGGTGGCACAGTAGGTTGTAACTGTGGGCTTCCAATAACTGGATCCCAGGTTTAAACTCAGGTTGGGTCGCTTGGATATGATTGTGTTGGATAGCAGTTTCAATTATCCTTCGCCCCATTATGTGCCCTCCTGTCCTAATTAGCATATCATAGTGCGCAGATACAGGATATAAAGCCCTATTCTCCCATCCTTTGTAAGGTTTGTTGGACAGCAATTTCAGCATCCTTCGCTTCATTGTTGTTTCCTCATCCTGTCCCAATTAGCCTACCGAGTGCATAAATACAGGATGTTAAACCCCCACTATCAATCCATCCACCCAATCCATCGTAAGACCTCAGCGATTCTACCTTTCAAACATGACTTTGTGTGAGATATGTTGATATTGATGCCAGATTGAGTTTCACCATGTACATACGCCTACGTTTATTAATGATGTACATACGTTTAGTGACGATACAATAAAGTAATATCTTATCTCTAATTTGCCTACTCACTTACGTTTTATTTTACGGATGTTGGCATAAAACAGACACTTATGCCTGAAATGCACAGAGATTTTATGCAGACATCAGTTAACGTGATAATTCTGTTTTACTGAATCCACTTGTGCACTTTTTTTACTGAAAATCTAAAAGGAGCTTTACTGCATGATCTTGAGAAAGTGTCAAGCTTGGTGTCCAGACAACCACAGTCTAACAGCCCACAACAGGAAGGTAAACTATAGTGTTCAGAAATATCTCTGATCTTACTAAAGCTTCAGACCTGGCGCCACAGTAACTGGCCATTAGGGGCTAGCAGCATCTTGAATTTCTGGAGAACCTGACAACCATGAAATGCATTGGCTCACAGACCAAGTGGTACTTCATTAAAGGGGTAATGACTCCCAACTCATGCATTGCCCTTGCCACAGGCATTTAAGGATGGTGTGACATAGGTGTGTGGTCCAGATTAAGGGAGATAGGCAGAGAATCCACTTGTTTCTTGAGAGATGCAACCATAGCACCACTTTGTATAGTTTTGTAGCAGTGTTGTAGATCTGATCCGTGGTTTGTCTCCAAGGCAGGGGGGGGGGGGGCTTGGGGCTGCAGCCTATGTTAGTCTCATCCATACTTATTTTTGGCATACTTAATCTCAGTGTAACTTTTAAACATTCAATATGATTACCTTAGCATAGGTTGCTTTGGTCTTAAAGGGCCTTTTTGCCTGAGGCAACTGTCCCAATCCAAAACCCAGAGGAAACCTCTGTCAGAAGCGTATTATATCCTATTTTAAATTTTTTTTTCATAAGAATGTCCTGATGAAGTAACCCAAAACCAAATTTACATGAAATCATAAATTCTCTTCATCAGAAAGACACGTAGATACTTGAAAGGCTCAAATGTTGTTTGAAGAGGTTAGAACTTTCCAAAATCACTTTTCCAAATTTTCATTAGACTTTAATTAATCTCAAGTTTCGTTTCAAATTTTCTGTAGATATTAGTGATTTCGTGGTGTGCATATTTTATAAGTGATGTCTAATAAATGTATGCATTTTGAAATGCTCATTGATGTCTTCTTATGTATGGAGTTAAATGAGAGATGGCAAAATTATACTGAACAAATATATTCTGCACCATTTAGTATGCAATGAAGATTGACCCATTGTATAAGCCAGAACATAATTTATTGGAATTTTTCACTTTCTTGATTGAATTTACAAAACTCGATTTCTTGTTTGCCAATGAATCTCTCAATCTAATTATAGAAGCCAAAGAAAGAATCTACACGTAGTAGGATTGTTTATTTTGCTTTGTATACAAGTTTGTCTAGCTGATATGTCTAGATTTTTTGTGATTTCTTAATTATCGGGAGAATACAATGTTTACTAAGGAGAGACAGTGCAATTGGATGAGATAAGATTTGTTTATTTTTCTTCGTATTATGTGGAATGTACCAGTATGGCTGATAATTACTTGCAATTTCACTGAATGAGTCTTCTCCCTCTCTCCCATAAATGTGAAAAGAAAAGTGATTATACTGCCCTTATATTTTTAAGTACTTTTTTGTGGCAGTGAAAGAAGTGATTTTCCACAATGTACAGTGATATACCCAAATGCCCCAGGCTCTGTAGACTTGGAAGTTCAGTATTCTTCAAATAGACTACTGTTTATGGTCAAGATTTTAATGTTGCATTTAAATAAAACGTTTTAACTTGAAGGTTTGATTTCTTTGCACAAAGACATGTTTGTTCTGCAGCCGACAGTCTGTGAACTATCCATCAAATAGCTGTGAGATAAAGTTCATGTGTTGAAGATACATTTCATCAACTTTGGTTCATCAACGCTGAAAAATTCCAGCTTTCAGTGGGGAGTTGATAATTACAAGGCATTTAACAGCTTAATATACCATTAGATATAATGTATACAATGGTAACTTATTTCTCTAGGCAATGGTAAGGGAACTCTTTTATTAGATCATGTAACGTGCCTATGGCCATTAAATATTTTATTTCAGAATGGGAAAGGAGTTTCTTTCATATTTGATTGATCTTTCCCTGTCTGACTTCACTCCTCAGTTTCGTCTTACTTCGACGGTTGGAGGCGCCACTGCACTTTACTGCCATCTAGCGAGGCACCAATGGCACTAATCAGTATATTTCTGTCTTGTGTGGGCCTCAGATCAATTGTTCTATTGCTGATTTAAGTAGTTTTTCAACACAATTGGGAACTTTTGTTGGAATCAGGAAAACCGAGAAGCATTCCACTTTTCAACTGATTTCACACTACCAAAATGAAATTAATGAACACAATTTATGTTAACAAAAAAGAAAATGTTCATTAGAGTTGGTTTTAAATTTAATAAGTGATTAATAAACTGTTGGTATGATAAAAAAGTGAACAGACCTCTATTTAAGCATTTTTGAGTTTTCTTTAAAAACAATGGAATGTCTGTGAGCCTATTTGAGCTCCATATGGCATAGCTTACATGACCAGGAAATATTGAGAATGCAGAAGTCAACCAAAGAACCTGGATGCTTTTGTGGGGTTTCCTTACATTTGGTCGATTTTGATTGACAAGAGCCTCTTTCAAAATGGATAGTGTACATATTATAATCCCTCTTGAAATTTAAAGAGATTTTTGTGGAATCCAGACTGGCACCTCTTCAGAATACCCCTTTGCCCTTTCCCATGCTTTTACCCCAGGCCCTTGTTGACTGTTCCAAAAAATAAGACCCTCGAAAAGTTTGACAGATTTAGGCAACAATTTAATTGAATTCATACAAAAGCAACCAGCTGGGGACATTGCAAAGTTGATCTCAAACCTGCATTGAAACACCTAATAGGCCTAATACTGTCTTTATGTGATGGCGAACCCACCCAGAATCAAATGTTGATTAAAGTTTCTTTCTCACTTGCCAAAAGGGTGGTTGGGCGAGAGGGTGGTTGGGTTATGGGTAAAAGGGCATTACGACCTGTATTTTTTAACTGCAGAGGCCTCATAGATAACAATACAAGGAGAGATGCATCCTAGGAACAGGCTGAAACTTCTAAGATGGGTTGCCCAAGTCAGGCAGCTGAGTAGTTAAAGTTCCCGCCTGCTCTGCTGAAGGTCTTTGCCTGCATGGGTACGAATGGCAGCTGGGGAACCAGAAAAATTTTCAGTGGACCTTCATGAGCAAAATACCAACTAGATGTTTTTCGGGATGAGATGTTAAATTGGCGGCCCCTTGTATTAGTGTCTGGGCTGGGCAAATAAAAGATCCCTCATATGGGGTAAATGTGCAACATGTTGAGGACTCCCGCTCTCTCTCCCATCTCATCAATCAACCCTCGTGAGCATCCAGAACTGGACTAAGAGAGCTGCACTTACCATATCTATCTATCCTGGATCAACCTTGGAAAGTTGCATCAAGTTCATGTTGGCTATATATTATGTGTACATCTTCTACATTGCCTCCAAAGAAAGGGTGGTGGGCTGGTTAGGTGATAGCGAACTTGACTGCCAATTGCTGGGTCCAGGGTTCGAATCCAGCTCTCGCCGGGTCACCAAAGCCTATGTTGGACGGCTGTTTCAATCATCCTTTGCCTCATTGCCGTGTCGTCATCCGGTCCTAATTAGCCTGCCAAATGCTTAAATGCAGGACGTAGAGCCCCAATCGTCCATCCATCCAGCCTCCAAATTGCAGGTCAAATTGGAAGAGCATTATTTGGTCATTATCATCCAGTAAAATGATTTGCCCTAACATGCCTTTTTGTTCATCACAAGCTGTTCCATAACCAGTAGGTGTTTGATTTAATTTTTCATGTGTGGTCTAAGCAAACATAATTTTATGGGCAGGCTGCTTATCCCATATCTTATTTTTCATATATAATTTCTTGAATTTCTGATGTATTGAGTCTGCTACTTCCGGTTGCTCGTGGCCTACACACCTTTCTCAGATGCTGTAATAGGCCTACTCATCTCCAGCAGTTCAAGATATGAATTTGCTGTGTCATGCAAAAAAAGTATAAGAATCAAATAAAAGAGAGTAAACACATAAGTGAAGTAATTGAACAGGCACTTCCGTTTCTACCCCGTCTCTGTCTTGTCTCAATGAGATGTTTTCTCACAAAAAAAAATCACAAGTCAATTTTTCTTGTCATCTTCCCTTCTCACTTCCTGTCTTAACATAGACATTCATTCATTTTACATCTTCTTCAGTTTTTTGGGGTTGTTTTTTTTTTCTCTCAGAGAGACTTGATTTCCTCCTGTGCATATAATATCTATTATATATTCATAACTTCATATAGATCTTACATATTTGGATTATTTCCCTGCTTTCTTTATGTTTGCTCAATAGCTTTGTACCTGGGAAAATTTCATATGCTTTGAGAATGCCACAATGGCTGTTTAACATGTGACAGATATGAGGAAAGAAGGGGACAATGCTCAACCAGACATTCAGGGGCCAAAGAAAGACATTAAATATAGACATGATATAGACATTTGGCAGCTTCTTGAAGCCTTCTTCTCCCACATACATCAAAATTCCTTCTCTTGTCTTATTCTTTCTTTTCTGTTTTTTTTTGGTGTGTTTTCCATTTGTAATCCAGTGGCATAGCTATAGAATTATAATTGCATGAACGCTATTGAACAGGCATACAGTTGTCTGGAAGGCCAAGTTTGGCTGGGGCCTGAGAGAATTAGGGCATAAATTGTATAATATTACATGGTCTTTCTTCTGGTCAATGTGATTATGTACAACATTATGAAGCTTTAATGCTCTTCAGTTGAATTCCACGAGAAAACCGATTTACAAGTAATCACATTTGAGAGAGCTATAGTTATGTATTACCTACATGCATACCAAGACTGAACCCTGGGGTCTGAGTGGCAGCACATTGGCTGCTATAATCTCTGGGGACCCGGTTTCGATTCCTAGTCTGGACATCTCATGTCAGATGAAGTCTCATTCTGAGCCAAAAGTGTATTCTGCCAGTTCCATGCCTGTCCTAGTAAGCATAACAGTGCAAAAATACTGGACACAAAGCAATTTCACCCACCCCCTGCCTGATCATGGGATGTCCGTACCATGGATAAACTTAAAAATTCAACAATATTTTTCTGCACTGATATATATATTGTCGGATCGCTGACATAAAACTTGAAATGCATGTATCTACGCCACTGCAGCATGACTTCAATTGGCTCATGTGTAAATGCTTCTTAGTTGGCTTCCTACTTCTACAGGTCTGCCACTGGGACATCAGTCTTGTCACTTTCAGGTTTTGCTTAAACAATAAAAAGAGGAAGACAAACACCCTGGACAAAGAACCACATGTCATTTCCATTGATCAAGTAGTTTTTTTTACTCAACTTTTTTCCACTTTGTTTGATTTGTGAGAACATTTTCTCTTTTATCATCCTCCAAAATTTGTCAAAAGAATTTTGTCATTTCGTGGTCTCTAAATTGAAGTGAGTCTTGAAGTGACTTCAAAATATAAGCCACTTGCAGGTGAATTACTGGCCTAAAAACTACTGAAATCACTTCATACACACTCCAGCATGAAGCACTGAGGGAATAGAAGTGCCAGAGAGAGAAAAATATGTGCCAGAAGTCTCTTCAGCTTTCCATTTTCTGTTCGTTTTTCATACATTTTCTGGGACTTTGCTCCTTTTTTCAAGATAGATGTGTAGTTAAAGGGTTTGCAGATTATTCATTGGTTAAAATCAGATTTTCTTATTGATTTTCATGATTATGTGAGTGTTTTCTTTCAGCTTGGCATCAGTCTACATTTCAATAAATGTTAAGCCATCATTGAGAAATTGAGACCCGCATGTATCACACGCAGAATTACTTTGAAAGTTATAAATAAGTGATATATTGAAAATAGATTGTTAAATTTTCACTTTCTAAAATTTCCCACAATAATGAAAAGGAGCCGCCAGTTCATGGGTTTTGCACTTTATAAAAGTTTAAACAAGCAAATTGTTCACAAATAGGTGTCTTTTGTTCATTGCTTGGATGTTGGTAAACTTTACTTCATTTTGAGATAAATCACTCTAGAGTAAATGTAGCATCTTGGGAACAAACATTTTCTTTTCTGCTCCCCTGCTACAGTTATAAGACCCAGGTGTCTGATCATGTGGCCCTTTCAGTTTGGACAGTCAGGCAGACTTCAAAGGAGAAGGGTTTGGGGTCTTAAGATGGGTCCGCACGTGGCTGTTTTGTCAGGGGTTCTTTGAACATCTAATGGATCCATTTTGAGGGTGTGAGGGGTCCGTGAGGGGTCCACGGGAGTTGTATTGTACCGCCCCAATTTGGTCAAAGGTGACCTACACGAGGTCACATGCTTCACCCTGCCCCCCGCATGTTTGAGAAGTGTTTAAGGTGTATTTAAGATGTGTCAGCCTGAAATGCATACATAAATTTCATCTTTTTATCCAATTTGTCTTTGCATAAAAGCGGAGGGCCATTATTTCTGAGTGAGCAGACGAACTGCATGGAATGATTTGCTTCTTTTGGAGGCGCGCGCATTCGGCCCCTGTGAAGCCTGCCCCGTCCTCTGCCCCATTCACGCGCCTTTATTTGCCCTCGTCTGCTCTTTGTCGTCTGCTAATTCAGCAAACGTCTTTTATTCCAACTGAACTGCTCCTAAACTGGTAAAAGTTTCAAGAGAATGGCCCCCTCTTTAAGAGCAAAGATTTTCTTTTTCGGTTATTGGTGGCAAATACTTTATTCCGAGTGAACTGGTGGCAAACTGCTGGAATTCTCAGGATAATGGCCTCTTTAAAGAGAAAGAAAGGTGCTCTCTATTTGTTCTCTTTCTTTTATGCCTGTTCTTGCGAGGGGTGGGCTAGCTGCTGGAATCTTGAAAGAAGAACTACAAATGTTGCGAATTATACAGTTGAAAAATAAAATTATTGATGTATTTTAAAAGTGGATGGGCAGACATCCGTACATTAGGCTTGCAGGCCTATCAGTCAATATATGAGTTTGGGTGGGGGGGGACTTCCAATATCATGTAATAAAACCATGGTCTACTAGTCTAGATGATAAAAAAAACTGGAGTTTGTTTAATAATTAAGTACAGTTTCCCAACCAATTTAGCCCAAAAACCACACAAGCATGCAAAAAGCATGCATGATCATTACGCTGAGACCTTTATAGTTACGGACCATGATATGGTTTCCATTGACGACCAACAGGTGTAACAAATATGTTGCATCCAAACACTGCACTTGTCATGAGATACTTGGGAAACCTCCCTCAATATAAATTTGTAAGACCATGGATGTGAGAATCTGTTAAATTGGTTATTGCCTCGTATAAATAACCATCACATTCTTGGGTGTCTAAAAATGTGAATCTGAGTGCGTGAGAAATTCTTGTTTAGCTTTGGGAGTCCTCACCGACTGGTCTATATTGAAACATGGCCTTGTGCCATTTATAAATAAGCTCCCAATTCATATTATCCAAGGTTAAATATGCGCACTGAACTGGACAATGGAGGTGGGCGAAAGCAACCTGTCCTTCAGGTGACACAGGTCTGAACATAAGCCTATTTCGAAGAAATTTCGACGTGGATTTTACCCACAAAAAATCTGTCAAAATGACAGACGCACCTTTCAACGACATCATCGGTTTCAATGTTTATGGTGCAGTTTCAATCAACTTGTGGCGCTGTTTCAGTCAAGTTGTGGTGCAGCTTCAGTCAAGTTGTGGTGCTGTTTCGATCAAATGGTGCTGTTTCAGTCAAGTTGTGGTGCAGTTTCAATAATATGGTACAGTTTCTATCAAGTTGTAGTGTTCAAACATGTTGTGGTGCAGTTCCAATGTTATGGCACATTTATTTTCAATCAAATTGCGGTGCAGTTTCAATGTCATGGTGCAGCTTCAATCAAGTCATGGTGCAGTTTCAATGTTAAGGTATGGTTTCAATCAAATTATGGTGCAGTTTAAATGTCATGGTGAAGCTTCAATGAAGTTGTGGTGCAGTTTCAATGAAGTTGTGGTGCAGTTTCAGTGTTAAGGCATGGTTTCAATAAAGTTGTGTGCAGTTTCAATGTCATGGTGCAGCTTCAATCAAATTGTGTGCTGTTTCAATGTTAAGGCATAGTTTCAATTAAGCAATCAAACAAGGATCTTTGAAGGTAGACTTTGTCTGCAGAACATTAAATTGCAGGCCTGTCGATCTCTAACTTCTATAATTATAATGTCTGTATATTTTTCTGCATTGATTTGTGGCACAAATAACATATAATGCATCCATGGAAATTCTCTGTAGGCACTAACTGATCTCTCTTTGTCCAAACAGCCAGAGAAATATGATCACAATCAAACTTTGTTGTATGGTTGTTTACTAACTAATTTTGATACAAGCTATAAAATGTAAACTTTTGATTTTCATTTTATATCCAGCCCCTGGAAACCCGTTTCCTATAATCATGTTCCGAAGCTAACCTTGCTGGAGGGTCAGGCCCAATTCAAGGCTGTTGCTAACTTTCAACTCAATTTCACAACACTTGGTCGTTTCATTTTTGGCCAATTCTGACCGTGGGCGATTTAGTTGGTCCGAAGACCTGCTGAGGGTCAGAAGCCCCCCTTGGCTAGGATGACCCTCTCCCACCCTCCTGCATCCTTCTACCCTGCTAATGAAGTTATTACTCCACTGCCCTCCACAATGGGTGAATGTAGTGTAAGATATGTCTTTGTGGGGTTCTTGTAATTTGCTACAGTTTTGTTTCTTAGGGTGAGGGTCAACTGCACTTGGTATATGTTGCCTAGGGGGCAGTTGGACTACCCCTCCCTCTCTCTTCACTTCCACTGGTGCCTTCAAATTTTTCCTTTTTCAAAATTCAATTTCTGCTTGGGTGGCATCTTGAAAACTATCTTCTATATTGAATTTGTTGAATCCATTCCCAATACTCCCAACTGGTAAATATCAGACTTGTGTATTAAGCCAGGACCTTTCATTTGAGGATTTCCCTGAGTAAACTGCTTTGATGCTGCAGGGGCCTGTGGGCTCTTCTCCTGTTTCAAGGCGGATTTCTGAGGATTAATCCTGTGTTAGTGTAAACAGCACTTGCCCAGTCCCATGACACCTTTCAATCAAAGCTATTTCGAGAGAGAAGGGCTCTTCTTTTTTGACATCTTGACGTAATGTCAATAAAACTGTCACTTGGCAGGCCACGCACGTTCCCAGGAGTTGAGGTTTAAAAGAAAAATGAAACATTGTAGCATCTGAGATTTTTG
Source organism: Platynereis dumerilii (assembly GCA_026936325.1). NCBI lineage: Eukaryota > Metazoa > Annelida > Polychaeta > Phyllodocida > Nereididae > Platynereis > Platynereis dumerilii. Next base: position 75,676,287 of record JAPTHN010000002.1, on the reverse strand, counting down.
CAAGTTGAATATTGAAAGTTCAGAAAATAAAATGGATCATATAGTCCATAAGTGAAGAAGAGTAAAACTCTAGTGTCCTCTCAACGAAAAGATATTTTTTGTATATAGTCTTTTCTGATACATACAGCCATCAAAATTAAACCCAGATTCTACTATCATCCTAAATGAAGCTGATATTCTGTACTACCATCCCAAATGAAACTCAGTGAAATTTTGCACCATCCTAAGTGAAACGCATACAGTGACATTCAGCTACTATCATCCTAAATAAATTAATCTAAGAAAAATTCAGCTACCAGTACAATCTACCCCAAAAAAGTCTGACTAGAAATTAATTTAAATGTTTTTCAAAAAGGTTAGGGACTGAGAAACGAATATATGTGAAAAAGGGGGCGGGTTTCCCCCACCTAACGCTAAATTTTTTTCTTACGTAAACTTCAATTATTTTCACCATGAAAAGCCTATAAAAAAATAAAATAAATAAAATCAAATTTGTAATTTTGGTAGGAAAAAGGAGATTTTTGGGGAAAAAGTTGACTTTGTCAAAAGGTGATTTAAGGAAAGGTGATTTTTGAAGAAGGTGAAACTGACTGGCCCCCTTTCTGAACCTCAACGTCGAGCACGATTAATAATTATACATTTAAGTCTTTTCTGATATTTCTTTTGAGAGGTCATTTATTTACTGTGCATGGAAGAACAGATGTTACCAAACAACCCTGACTTTTAGGTTTTAGCAGCTTCCTTATTCTGTGACACAGATTCTATCTTTAGCCTGTAAACCTTTTCATTCCTAGATTCCTCACTGCCATGCATCCTACAACAACTGCATTTCAATTCAAATTATCTTGTTTCTTTTTCATATTAAATGTGCACCAGGATCTGCAGCATGTAAATGAAGGTCTGTTTTGTTGTTAGCTGCATTCTATTCAAACAAATTGAGCAATAATTATGCACAGGTGGAGCCATCTGCGAACAAGGATATAAACCAAAAATCAAATTTTTCAACAGGGTGAATTCTGATGCAGGATGCAGGGTGCAGGTTGACACCCTAACAGGATGCCAAAGTGGAGACAAGAATGAAAAGGGTTGTGATTAATGCTTCATTGTGCTATTGCTTTTCATTTAATAATTTAGAGATTATCTTCCAATGATTCTTGTCATAAAAACTATAATGAAATCAATATTCAGGGAATTCTGGTGGAGAGTCCTGAGTCTGATGGTGGTGGCTTTTTCATGGAGAATTTTTTTTTATGTCTCGATTTTTTTATCACGAGTTGAATTGTAGAGTCCTTGTATGAAATAAATTAGTTGGATTTTACGTCCTATATTTGTGTACAATTACACATACTTCTATATACGTGTAGTAGGCTAAATAAATTAGGACAGTAACATGTAAGCTGTCGGATTCATGTCGCAGAGTCTGGACTCACTGATCACTGCTCACTAGACCTGTAGTGCTTCACAGTGTAGATTGTAGCTTCTTTCTCTCCAAATCAGTTACAAAAGAAGTATTAGGCCCATCACTTTGCTGGCTTTCTTGACTTGAGATTATCTCTGCCACCAGGAGAGCTGCATTCGTCCACAGCTCCCCCTACTTTTGCACCATTTCTAAGTCAATATGATAGCAGCTATATTATGTTCTCAGTTGTCTCACAAAAAGTTGTGTGTGGTATAAAATGAAAGTTTCGCCGTGCTTAACCAGTTTGCTGTTGAATGAAGTCACTGATGACTGGGCTGTTGGTTTGTGCTAAACCAGTGGAATTTGGAAAGATGGTTTTACTGGTAATGAGCTACAACTGAACATGCAATATGTAGGGTAATTTCAGTTGGCGGAACCTCAAGCACTTTAAAGTCCGCCTCAGAGAATCATCTTTGTGAGGTTGCTCTACTTGAAGCAGTTGACAAATTCACAGCTGAATTTCAAAGACCTGGAACTTGGTTTGACCAGTGATTAGTTGAACGGACCTAAGTGGACCTTGACCAATTACTCATCACAGTAACCATCCGGGACCTTGAGGCAGCATGTATGGCTCTTTGTGCTTTGACTCCGTCCGTGAACTTCTTGTGAGAAGTATTCTTTGTTGTCTGATTACGCCCGGGAGGTGGGGGCTGGGGGTGAGAGATCGACCAGTGGAGGGTGTAAGAAGAGGGTGCAAAAAGATAGGGGTGATTAAGAAAAGGGGGAGGGAAGAATCAGCCAGATTCGCCTTGATCTCTAATCTGATTATGAGTGTGCCAAGAGCAGAGTTATGGTCAAGAATGGTCGCCATTTTTGTAATGACCCGTAATGGCTGACAGGTCATAACTGGGTCACTCCAGGTCAAAGTTGAATGACCTCTGACACGCCCAGGTGTAAGGCTGACTGAGGGGGTAGGGCACTTCTCAGTAATTGGCTGTAACATTAACCCCTTCCCCGTTCAGGTGGACAAAATACGGTCAACATACTTATACACAGCCTGGTGACCAGGTCTTAGACAGGTCTTAGGGTTAAAAAGCACTTAAAACATTCTGTGAAATTCCCTGTGCAATTCTGTCACTCTATCCCATGTCCTATTCAATTGGTTGAATCCCTCGAAATGCTGAGCTAGTTCACTTTACAAAATCACAGGGCAGTTGACCACAGTCAAAGAATATGGCCCTAACATCTTCACAGGCCCTGTCAAAGTCCCTCTCAAAGATGGTCAGAAAAGCTTTAGATTCGGCCTCCCCTTGAAGACTGTAGTGGCCGAGAATAAATGTCTTAAAATTGTAATACGATCCTCTCTCAGTTCAGATCTGAGCCAAAATGATTTTCCACCCCGTTATTATTCAATTGAGAATAAAACTGGACAATGCCCTGGCCTCCCAGGTCTCCTTCAGGTTCCATATATTTCAAAATGTCCAGTTCTTTGGTTTGATTTACTCGGTGCAAATGTAAGTTCAGATCAAAGTAATGTCTGGATACCTACAAAAGTGTGATGATATACTTCAGTCTTTATTTTCTTTCATACATTCTTTTGATTTACTTTTTTCAGCTTTTCTTAACTAAAAATGGATATCAGCCAAATTTTCATTACTAAAAGTCTTGGCAACCAAATAATTTGGCAAATATAGAGTGCAATATTTATGCAAAACCACATGATGAAATAGGCATTTTGAATCCCTTCCAAGGGCAGTTATGGAATCTCTGATGGTAAAGATTTAATTGCAGCTTGTTTGAGATATATTTTAGATAACATTGGTGTGTGTAAACTGTATATGTCCAGAGGAATGAAAAAATATTTAAAAAAACATGAACTTTTTCTTTTGTGTTTGTTTTGAACATAAGTTATGCCATCTATACCATCACAGTAGAAAGGTGTGCTCGTTTCTGTTTTTCATGTTATTGCAATTCCTGGTGTCTGCAGTATCTCTTTGTAATTTTCTCCAGTCATTTTATATCAGAGCATTTTTTAATGATTCTTGACTGGGAGACCTGTTAATGATTACAGCTCCTCATATGGTTAACAAAAAGTTTGAACTATTCAGCTGATTTCCAGTCACAAATTTTCAAATTTATGAAAATTTGAAAGGTGGAACAAAAGAAATGTCTTGAGAAGAATATTTTTGATGCTGAAAAGAACTTCAAATTCACAACCAAATTTGAAATTAGTCAGTATTTGAAAAACGAAAGTTGTCAATTTAGCAATGACTGGAAGACCAGTTACTATATATGTCTGTGTGGCATACATAAGCTTTATGTCGCCAAGTATGCTGATCTATCTTATAAAATAAATATAACACTAAATGTGTTTCGAGTCGCTGACAGCTGAAAAACCTACGATTTGCAGTAGTACACCAGTCCAAAGAAGGCCAAACATGAAAATTATTTCAATTAATCAGATGCAGACAAGGTGATTGGTCACACAGGAAAGGACCTATTTTACAGACTTTCTTTCTAAGACTAATTTCATTTCAAAATAGGCACCCTCATGCATGTTTCCAAGTGAGTGGATACTCCAATGTGGTGTGTCAATAACATGCACGTGCATGTGTAGTATATGATGGGGTATAATGATGGAACATAATGAGGGATATAATGACCCTAATAGGGAAATTATCATGCCCCTGTGATTGCATTTATAAGCAATTTGTGTACATTTGATAAACATACATACAATGTATACGCACATTGTGTTCATATAGCAACGTATTTGGGCAAAGAATCAATGCATCTGCTAAATAAAACTCCACTACCATCCCATATGAAACTTTACTACCATCCTAAATGTAACTCCACCACAATCCTTAATGAAACTCTTCTGCCATCCTGAATGAAAGTGACTACCATCCTAAATGAAGGTCTATTACCATCCTTTCCCTTCCAGAGGTCTAATAAAACTTCTTCTGAGGTAGGGGAGAGCGGGCCACCATGAGCCGCTTTTCCGATTTTAAGCTCTTGAGCCTAAAGTTTCAATGGTTAATAGCTGGCTGATTTATATAACCATAGCAAGACCTCTTGGCTATAATATTCAGTGTTGTTACATTATATTCTTAATTTTTAAATAGTCAAAACATTGTCTTTAAAAAATGTTGTCAAGCAGCTCATCGTGCCCCGACCCTGGGGCACCATGAGCCATGGCATGGGGGGCTGCTTACATACATGTATTATCATTCTCATTCAACTGTAAAGAACTGATATACCTCATAAACCATATGTTTTACTTGAAATTTCCCCTTGGCACATACCACAATATGGATCAGATGGATTTTGTATATTTTTCCATGAAAATAGCACAAATGTGTCCTAAACAGCTGCTGATGTCTTGCACTATAGTTCTGGACTTACAACAGTAGAGTTGTTGTTACAATTCAGCTTTAATTGCAATAAAACTTTATTGAAACTGGCTCATGGTGCCCTATCTCCAAGTGGCTCATGGTGCCCCATTTGTAAATTTCATCTATTAGTGCATATCAACATTTTCCAGTTTATCATAGTGTCAATGATATGACATCATACCAGCACCTGCCATACCTTCTCTAAGAAGACTAAGTTTTATGAAGATGGAGGAAATTTGAAGTACCAGAAGAAAAAGTTCCACCGCCCAATATTTTACTTTTCACTCAAATTCACTGGTCAAAAGTTGTTTTTTTTTTCAATTCTTGGTCCTACATTGAAAAGAAAGGTTATGATTGCTACCCTAGCTAGTTCTACACTAATAAAGGAATATATGGTCTTCCTATCGAGCAGTTCTATCGCGCCGTTTGTTTTGTTGGGGAAATGGTTCATGGTGCCCCGTGGCTCATGGTGCTCCACTCTCCCCTACTACTTCCTATGTAACTATTGATTTGTATTTTTCTTAGGACAATTGTCAGATCTTGTACATGCAAGAAATCTGTCTATCTTTAAGTATAGGCCTACAATGCACACTGTCTTATACTTATATTTTATTTTGCTCATATTTTTCCACATGTGTGTGCATTGTTTATTTTGTGGAGTTTTCTCAATCTATCAACTGTTTCCTGCGTCCCTTCGTTCCCCAGACCACTTAGATGAAATTATATCAAACACAGGCCTCCTGTTCTTACATCAAGTTGAGGAAATGATCTAAAAATACTTTATGATATTAAGAAAGGAGTCTATTATTTAGGGATCAAGCACTCGTGAAGGTTAGAGTAGAAGGTTATTCTCATTAGGAATGTCCTTCAGTCTGCTCCATAATAGTCCAGGGCTGGGAATATCACCAGGACCTAAGCATTGATGTATGAAAAGATTCATGCAAGAACAGTGTACTCATAAAGGTCTCTTTATTCTCTTAGCATTCACTCTGCACAAGGCTTTTCATGATATGACACACTCGTGTCAAAATATATACTTATTTAGAATAGGAATGACACATGGTCATTTATCAAAACCTCAGTGAATTGAAAATTATAATTTTGATATATGTGTATGAAGCTGTTCATTGACATTGAAGCATCCAGTTGATACTTTTGCAGAAAAGCTATCCTTGGTGATAACAATGAATTACACATATTTTAAATCGGCTGTCAGTGAAATTCACTGAAGCTCAAAAAGGATTTGCTCACACTGCACTCATACCAATTGATATTTGAATAAATATTATTGATGTATATTGCTACATGATTGCCAACACGAAACCAGTCATATCACCCTAATCACAATTTCACCCTAATCACAATTTCACTGCCATCCTAATTCCTAAATGAAACTCAATTTCTACACTTCCATTCACTACCATCCTAAATGTGATTCTGCTACCATCCTAAATGAAACTCAGCAATACTCCACCACAATTCGAAAACCATATTATACTACCATCTTAAATTAAACCATTCAAACTGCTACCATCACAGATGAAACCCCAGGACCATCGCAGATGAAACTCTCCTGTCATCCTAAAAATAAATTATGCTATCATCCTAAATGAAACTCTACTACCATCCTAAATGAAACTGCATAACCATCCTAAATGAAACTGCACAACCATTCTAAATGAAATTGCACTACCATCCTAAATGAAACTATAATACCATCCTAAATGAAACTCTATTACCATCCTAAATGAAACTGCACAACCATCCTAAATGAAACTGCACGACCATCCTGAATGAAACTGCACTACCATCCTTAATGAAACTGCACTACCATCCCAAATGAAACTACTACCATCCTAAATGAAACTATACTATCATCCTAAATGAAACTCTACTATCATCCTAAATGAAACTCTACTACCGTCCTAAATGAAACTCTACTATCGTCCTAAATGAAACTATACTATCATCCTAAATGAAACTCTACTACCATCCTAAATGAAATTATACTATCGTCCTAAATGAAACTCTACTATCGTCCTAAATGAAACTCTACTATCATCCTAAATGAAACTCTACTATCATCCTAAATGAAACTATACTATCATCCTAAATGAAACTCTACAATCATCCTAAATGAAACTATACTATCATCTTAAATGAAACTCTACTACCATCCCAAATGAAACTACTACCATCCTAAATGAAACTATACTATCATCCTAAATGAAACTCTACTATCATCCTAAATGAAATTCTACTATCATCCTAAATGAAACTTTACTATCGTCCTAAATGAAACTATTCTATCATCCTACATGAAACTCTACTACCATCCTAAATGAAACTATACTATCATCCTAAATGAAAATACACTATCATCCTAAATGAAACTCTACTACCATCCTAAATGAAACTATACTATCGTCCTAAATGAAAAGCTACTTCGTCTTAAATGATACTCTACTATCATCCTAAATGAAACTCTACTATCATCCTAAATGAAACTATACTATCATCCTAAATGAAACTCTACAATCATCCTAAATGAAACTATACTATCATCTTAAATGAAACTATACTACCATCCTAAATGACACTATACTATCATCCTAAATGAAACTATACTATCATCCTAAATGAAACTATACTATCATCCTAAATGAAACTCTACTACCATCCTAAAGTAAAGTAAAGTAAAGTAAAGTAATCTTTATTTAGAGTCGGGTATAAACAAATACAGAAAACATAAGCACAAGTGCTTTTTGCCGACAGTTAAAAGCAATGAGGAAATATACAGATGAGATGATTATTGATATGTATATATACAATTGATGCTAAGGCAGTAGATTAAAATGTTGATAAGTCATCATAAAATTCAGTAACTTCGGACACAAAACATCAGAAATGCAAAAATGCATTAAAATCATAAAAGGTATCAAGTGCCACCAAAATGGCATGACTTAAACGGTGAAAACACAAAGGGCTAAAGTTATTTAAAAACATGTCTTTTCAGTGCTCTTTTGAAATCTACAAATTCTGTAATATTTGTAACAGAGTTTGGTGTGGAATTCCACAACCTACTTGCTTTGTATTTTAAGGATTGCTTTCCATATCTTACAGTATTGAAATTGGGTTGCTTAACAAGAACTTGTTGTCTCAGGTCATATTTTAATTTCTTTAATTCATAATAATCTGGGGGAAAGAGGGGAGATAAATTGTTAATCACTTTAAAGACATGTTCTAGTAACTTTTTACATCTATTACTGAAAAGAGTGCTTAAATTGGCCTTATCCAAAAGTTCAGAGTACGGGCTGAGAAAATCATTGAAAACAGCTCGCAGTGCCCTCTCTTGAATTTTTTCAAGTTTGCGTTCATTTTTTGAACCACTCTCATGATATACCAGTGAGCAATAGTTAAAATTTGATAGGACAAAACTGTGCAATATTTTGAGTTTAATTTCTTGATTTAATTGTTTAGTTAATCTTCCAAGAATATTTACTTGTTTGGCAGTCATTTTACTCAGATTCGAAACATGTCTGTTTAGAGATAGGTCCTTGTCAAGAGTGACACCTAATATGTTTATATCATCGGATGGTTCTATAACAGAATTATCGATGTTGAGAAAAATATTGCACATTTTCGATTGCCTTTGAAGTATCATACATTGAAATATTTTGGCGTTAGCTTGCATATTGTTTGAACTGAACCATTCAATTGCTTTGTTTGAACATTCTTCAATTGTCTTTTTCATTACAATTAAATTTTCACTTCTACAGCATATTGAATTATCGTCTGCATAATTGTAAATATCACAAAATTGTTGCATATACAATACAAAATCATTCAGAAAAATATTAAAGAGCATGGGCCCGGTCAAAGACCCTTGTGGAACACCACGCTTCATAGATTTCCATAAGCTACGTTCATTACCGATTTTGACACATTGAGGTCTGTCACTCAAGTAGCTCCTGATTAATTCTACAGAAATTTCTGACATGCCATAAGTGTACAGCTTGGCTAACAATAAATTATGTGGTAAAGAATCAAACGCCTTGGACAGGTCCATTGAAACACAACCGATATAGTGGTTCCTGTCCAAGGCGTCCCTCCAGTCCTCAATCGACCTCATCAATACATCTTCACAGCTATAATTTTTACGGTATGCTGTGAGCGAGGGAGAGAGAAGAGAATCAAAATGCATAGACATTTGATCGCATATGATAGATTCGAAAATTTTTGAGATTCCAGTTAAGACACTTACAGGTAAATGAAACTCTACTACCATCCTAAATGAAACTATACTATCATCCTAAATGAAACTCTACTATCATCCTAAATGAAACTCTACTATCATCTTAAATGAAACTCTACTATCATCCTAAATGAAAATCTACTACCATCCTAAATAAAACTCTACTACCATCCTAAATGAAGCTCTGTTTCCATCCTAAATGAAAATCAACTACCATCCTAGATAAAACTATACTACCATCCTAAATGAAACTATACTACCATCCTAAATGAAACTCTACTATCATCCTAAATGAAATTCTACTACCGTCCTAAATTAAACTATACTATTGTCCTAAATGAAACTCTACTATCATCCTAAATGAAACTCTACTATCATCCTAAATGAAACTATACTATCATCCTAAATGAAACTATACTATCATCCTAAATGAAAATACACTATCATCTTAAATGAAACTCTACTACCATCCTAAATGAAACTATACTATCATCCTAGATGAAACTCTACTACTACCATCCTAAATGAAACTCTACTATCATCCTAAATGAAACTCTACTATCATCCTAAATGAAACTCTACTACCATCCTAAATGAAACTATACTATCATCCTAAATGAAACTATACTATCATCCTAAATGAAACTCTGCTACCATCCTAAATGAAACTCTACTACATCCTAAATGAAACTATACTATCATCCTAAATGAAACTCTACTATCATCCTAAATGAAACTCTACTATCATCCTAAATGAATCTCTACTACCATCCTAAATGGAACTCTATTATCATCCTAAATGAAACTCAACTATCGCCCCAAAGGAAATTCTACTGGCATCCTAAACAGGACTCTACCATCCTAAATGACATTCTAGAGACAGAGTATCCTAAATGAAATTCACTACCATTATTCATCTCTTTAATCTAATTTTTACATATCTATCATTCAAATGGAAGTTGCACTGCCATCCTGAGCAAAAGTTCTGAAACACCCATTTAGGGTTTCATCTGAAGAGCAGAAACTTTGCTGTCCTCCTCAAAATAAGTTTGTACTTTAAAATCAATGGAGGCCTATTTGTAGAGCTGACCTGTAACGTATATATAGGTATACGTTTGCTAAATGATCATTCCATGATTTTGCCACAAAATCCAGAAGTTGTCTCAAAGGCAAAGTATCAGATATGCTGTGTTTTTTTTGTGTTTTTTTTTTAAGTTTCTTAGATCTGATTAAACTATGAGGCATTAAACATTCTTATGAAGTTAGTAAGGCTTGTTACATAACCTTGAAAGTGTGGCAAAATATTTGAGAGTTTTGTAAGGTGGATCTCCTGATAACATGTATGCAGAGCATCAAAAGTAATTTTCTCTGCTGTTGAATGTGTAATTGGAAAACTACAGAGCATGCAATCAATCCGGGTGCATTCTGGTCAAGGATATTTGGAACCTCTCTCCGGATCAGTGGATAAATGAATGCACCGGAATATGCAATAGCAGTGTCAAGATGAAGGCCTTGGGTCTGCACACTTCAGAAGTGTGCAGATTGCAGAGCATTGTTCACTGCATATTCACTAGTTTTGTTTGCACTGCTTCACTATTTCCATGGATCTGCTGGGTTTTTTTTTGGGTTTTTTCGGTTGGCCCATTGTTATCTTCATACTTTTCGAGATCTCTTCCTCTTTGGTTTATTTCAATTTATATTTTAGAGGCATGGTAATTTTTTTTTTTTCATGAGCTGTGTGTGAACTTGTTTTGTTTTCTTTTCTTTTCTTTTTTTTACAAAAAACTCTTACTGCTTCGGAATGTATTTCTGTGTTTGCCTTTTGTAATGGAAATTCAGAATTCGTCATTAGCCCTACAACAGGGCAGACAGAACCACACAACCTGCAATTAATCTCGATTTGTTAGTGGCGATTCTTTGGGGGCGAAATTTGAGGAGGGCCTTTTATTTTTGTCGACGTAATGTTATCCACAATGGCGCAATGTTCATTGGAGGTTGCCAGGGGCTTCTAAATTTCATTCAAGCAAGTAATAGATATGGTCAGTGCTACCCTTTTAGGTTTTTCAATTCATCTGATTACAGCTCTGGGCTGATCTTATCTCATCTTATCAAATAGCCCGCAGCGCCGTTTCGCCCCATAGTGTTTGATTCGCAATTTCCATTAAACAGTAATGCACTGAGAAAATACAAACCCTCTGAACTGGAACGGCTCTTGGTGATGAATAACACTATTCAGCCGCTTTTCTCTGATCAGCCCCAATTTGAGAATTTGTAGGATTAAAAAAGTCAAAGGCGCTAATAGATTTCACTTAAATTGAATTCATTGGTCTCATCTTCCTCCTATTTGCTGTGAAAGTAAATCAGCTGAGAATAATCTTCAAAGTTTGCCGCCATTTGATCTGCTGCCTGATTCTAAATCGAACGATTGACAACCAAAATGAGAGAAGTGCGTTATGTAACAGCGGCCACCTGATGGTCACTGGCGATTTCAATACCACAGGGAAATAAGAAGATAAATATTGATGTGCTGGTTTTAGGTCTTAGAACTGGTATAAGGTATAGACTTTAGCTCTGACAATGTCTGAAAGGGTGCTATATTGGCCTACCTAGGCTATAGATAGGCCTATATAATGGAAATTTTAACATTCAAGTGCAGTTTCTAAAGGTACAACCTAGCTGTGGTCCTGTACAGTCTCTGTAGAGCAACTATAACAGTAATTGAATAATATTTAGAAATGTGAAGATTTCAAGATCTGATAAGAGTGCATTAATCATTTTCATTGAGACAAAATGAATTCCTGGCCAGATCTGAGCACAAAGAACAAGTTTTATTTTCGTTGCGATTGACCTAGGAGATTCCCATGGTGCTCACACTGGGTGCCTTACTTAAAATATTCTTTAGCAAGTCAACATATGTCCTTTTAGAAGGAAAATGGAAACGCGGCCAGATCTGACAGAGTAAGGATGTTACAGATGGCCTCTATTGGGTGGCAAATATCAATTAATTTTGGACAATTTCTGTAAAAAGCATTATGAGACAGATAATAGATTGCAAACGGTAATATATGGAGAAGATTCACAATGGTCGACCACAGTTGTCTGCTAATGGCGCTGTTATGTGGTTAGGCTCAAGACCAACGCGATGCTCAGGGCATTTGAGACATCTAGAAGGCAAAAGGGAGGGGGAGGGGGCAAAGATGGTCCGGGGGGTTGCGATACATCACTACTGTCTTCTGCCTGGCTGACAGCCGCCCCGTGCGAAGATTTTGAGAACTGAACTTCTAAAAATCAAAGAGGGAAAAGATGGGGGAGGGGGTAAATCTTCTGTTGTCTGAGGGTGCTTTAGGGGAGAAGGGGGTAACTGGAGGCCCTCACTTCTAACTCGCGCCGAACAACTGCCTATTGTCCTGTTACGAACAACAAACATCTCAAAACGCAATACCGTCCAGACATTCATCAAGAAGTTCTATTTTTGCTCTTTAAGGCTGTTTACCTTGGTGAAAGTAATTCAAAGTTCTCTTACTTTGATGCTGTACCAGATATAACTCAACAATTTCGTGGTCTTTTTATTTAGTTTTTACTATGTTATATATACAACCATTAGTAAAATATGTAGAAAAGAAATGTATAATAAAAATAATTATTTAATGCCCACCTCATGTTCAAGAAATGACAAATGTATCAGTTGCATCTTGCATCTTAGCAGCCTAATTTTTGTGATTTGTAACTTTCCAGAACAAATCTCTTGAAAAGTTACATTTTCAATGTTAAATGGAACACACTTGAAGGCAATTATTGTGGAGGTATTGTGCATAATTTGTGGTGAAACTGCAATTTTTGAGAGCACAAGAATTTACACAGTCAAATGCTCCTTTTAAGATTAGCATCGTAGTGTAACAATCGGGGAGTACAGAATACTTTTTTCATAAAAAGTTTTAACAAATTGGGAAATTAACTTAGTATTTTGTGTTAGAATTTAAGTGCTCTGAGCAGAAGCAGTTCCTATTGGCACCTATACCATGTAGAACTAAGTTAGAAGTTGTCAAATACTTTGTCAAATGCTTTGCAAGAATCAAGAATATTTGAAATATCTGTTCATACTCAACTTTTGGAATATTTACAAGATAACGAATATATCAACATTGACCAGTCAGCTTACCTTAAATTGCACAATACCCAAACAGCTCTACATCGTATTATTGATGATTGGATTGATAACACTTGTCATAATACATTTACTAGCATTTGCTCTTTTGACATTAGAAAGTGTTTTGATACGATTGATCACAAGCTATTGTTACAGAAATTACAATTTTATGGCATTAGTAATAATGAATTAAGATGGTTTCAATCCTATCTTACAAATAGATGTCAGGTTGTTAAATGCCACAACAAAGTGTCTGACAAAGTAAATTTAAATATAGGTGTGCCACAAGGGTCGGTTCTTGGACCGCTTCTTTTTGTAATTTTTATAAATGATATTAGTCAACATGTTAATATTGGTACAGTCAATCTATATGCTGATGACACGCTTATATATTGTACGGGAAATGATTCGGCTGAAGCTTGTGTACGATTGCAAAATTGTGTTAATGATATTGCCATGTGGTACAGAGGAAATAATATTGTAATAAATGAAGAAAAATGTTGCTCGATGGTCATAGGTCCTAAGAGAAATTATGAAAATACTCAGATTGATATCTCTGTGAATGATTGTAAAATTTCAAATGTAGAATGTATGAGTTATCTTGGTGTGCAGATTGATAGTAATCTCACATGGAATGAACAAACCAACAAAATATGTAAAAGTCTGTATGTAAAAATTTCAAGGTTTATGAGAATGAGCAAATTCCTCTCAAAAGACATCTTAATCAAAATTTATAATTCAGCAATCCAGCCTACAATAGATTATGCTATTTCAGTTTGGGGATGTACCAGTCAAGGAAATATTCAAAAAATACAGCGGCTTCAAAATTATTGTGCTAGAGCAATTGAAAGGAATTTTGATTTTGTGAATTACAGAGGGATTTCATTTGTTAAAAAACTGGGATGGATGAACATCCAGCAACGTTATTACTATTTTCAAACATTATTGATATTTAAATGCATACATGGCCTTGCTCCTCAGCATCTTGTAAATGAAATTATTTTAGAAAGTGAAATCAAAAATACTAGTACAAGGAAACATCCAATGAATTTATATTTGCCAATACCTCAAAATGAATTTCATAAGAAAATGTTTTTTTACAGAGGAGCTAGGTCCTGGAATGCATTACCTGCTTACTTGAAAGACTGCACTAATTTAGAAACGTTTAAGTTGCAATTAAAGAAATTTGTTAAAAAGCAGCCTATTGAAGACATAATTGTTGGTTAAGAGGATGATATATATGATCGTAATTATTATGAGACTGTGATATAAACTAGGAATTGTGTTTATGTATGACTGTGATAAGAAGCTTTAGTGATATGTTATGTTTATTTTAACTGGTTTACCTATTGTGACTTTATGTTAAGTATATATTACTGTTATCTGATTTTAATTTATAATGTTACGCCAATGAGTACTACCGATTTTACATGTTTTTAATTGTATTTACCTATTTATATTTCATACATATATTATATTGTATTACAAAGGGCCCATTGAAAAACAGTTATCTGATATGGTAACCCTTTTAAAACATATTCTAAATAAAAAAATAAAAATAAAAGAAGGGGAGTTGGTTGGGGAGAGGAAAATGGCTGCCACGTTGAGAAGGAGAAGATATACATCACCTGAGATTAGATCTCGGTGGGTGCAAAGATCTAAGGAGATCATAATCCAAACAAAAAGTCAAAACAGCAAACAATAATCTACTGTCTTAGAAATACGACTTAGGAGAAAAAAAGTCAGTTGGTAAATAACATTTTTACTGCAACAAATTACCCTGGACCTTGCAATTCTTAGGCAACATGCAAATTACCATATATTCACTTGATGCCTATTTAGTGGCTCCTAACCCCGGCTGTCTCCCAGTGCTTAGCACATCATTACTTATACCTGTCTGAAGGTTGGCAGCAAGTTCTGCTATAGAAAATACCCCAACCATCCAAATTATGACAAATGCGGGTAATTTGCCCAGATACCAAAATGATGGGCAATTTCAGTATACAGCTATTATGGGGGGTTAAATTTCTCCCATTACATTCATTTTTCTTAACATTGAAAAAATACACCACTTTGGCAGTGTGGGAAATGTTATCTAAGTAACTAGGAGAATATTTTGAAAACCTCTTGAGAGATTACTGGCCTCTCCAAACTGAAACTGATATGCATTTTGATGATTTTGAAAAGTCATAAACCTGAAATATGCAGGACTTTGGGTGGCCTCTGTTGGCTTTATGACTGGTATTCATGGCCATTATTGCTTCTCATTATATCTTGTACGTTTTTTAGCTATTACAAACAATCTGGTTATCTTCCTAGTATGTAATTAAATCCAATTAAATGTGGTTACATTTTCCCTTTTTAAAGTCAACAAGCTTATGGATTATGTTGCTCTTGCACTTATAGGCATTCTCTGTGGTACACGATAACTTTTTAGATTTAATTGATGTCGTGAAATTGATATTTATGGCCTTACAAAAAAAAGCTGCTTCATGAGTGTAATTATTTGACAGATTATCATCTGCAATCAAAATTACTTTTAAAAACAGAAGTGCATACATATCAGCTGATTTAGGTTTAGATTTGTTAAAAATTATTTTCTTCTTTAGGAGTGTCGTTCCTTTATACATGTACCAGCCTGGAGCCTATAGCTCAGTGGTGATGAGTGGAGATGCTAACCTCTGGGACTAGGATTCAATTCCCAGCTTGGGCAACCCATAATAGAGAGATGTTTCATCTTTTGCCAAGAGTGCACTTTGCCTCTTTACCATGGTCCCAGCACGTCCTACTAAACTTATAAACACATGACGTAAAGCCGTATCATCCAAGTGTATGGCTGATGGCAAAAAAGTTGATTATAATTATAATTATTAATAATAATATAACTAGTTTATGTTACATTTGTGTAGATGGTGATTATGATATATATATGCAGTTGGGCCGCCTGTGGCTATATTCTGACTTGAACCTGGGCAGCAAACCCGCGGCTAAGGTGTAGTGAAGAGATTGTTATAGCCAGTGAAAATGAAAATTGTATGTAAGTTGGCTTGTTATTTTGAGCTAATATTCAATGGGTAATGAATGAAACTGTGACGACTATGTATGTGTAAACTTAGCACTTAATTAGTGATGTTTATATTTGTTATCGAAAATTGATTCATCATTATAATCATCTCATCACCATACATCAACCTGTACAGTTTAAGTTAGTGTTTTGTTTAAAATCAGGGGACACCCACCTATATGGCAATGGCATCTCATGCTCGGGTGTACTCCTATTGCCATCCGTTACTTCCTACTATATGTAAATGTTTAATGTATATTTGTAAAATGTTGTTACAATGGTGGTAATGAAATAAACAAAGTTCAAAGTTCATCCCACCAATCCTATATATACCATATTGTTTGCATTAGGCGCCCGGTGGGCAGATGCAATGATGAGAAGGTCAATCAATAGTTTTTTGCGTTAAAACCCTTGGATAAAGTCATATTTTGATGGAATTTTGATAATAATTGGTTCTCTATGGAGGGGAGGGCTTTTATTAAGGGGTGTCTTTTACTACAGAAAATACGTTATATGGGCCTATGTACTAAATTCATAGTTTAGCATTCTATAAGCCCAGACCTGGCAGACGACTTCGTGTGGATTGTGGACGTCTTATACTGCATTCCTGAAACATTCAGAAATTTCTAAATTAGATGTTTGGAAACTAAGGCGTTAAGCTATTTACCATAAGTTGGACTTTTAAGAGCTTTTATTGGGGTAGCTAAATGTCCATGTACAAGAGAATTCTTGCAAACATGTGGTTAAACTTTTGGTGAGAGGGAAATTGGAGAGGCTGAATGGCTCTGCATGGGACCAAGAGAGAGGGACTGGTTGGTCTGGGAATGATGGCCATGGTCTCTATGATTACTGGGTACCCTTATGCAGGCATTATTCTGGTGTCGCCAGGAGCAGACCTGGTGCAATTTATGATTAGTTGAATTCAAACTGAAAATAAAGGATCATTGATGCAAGTCAGGACACCTCACCTTATCCACACGAACTTAACACCTTCCAAAAGCTGTTAGGGCTCTGTTAGGCTAAATGTTGGCAATGTCTGCAGGACTGCAGGCTAAATAAAAAGTGGCCCATGTCAAAATGCATAAACGCCTCCATGTCAAAAAGTCTGTAAAATGTGTTGTTGGAAATCTTCTGGTGGGTTTGTAAGGTGTATGGAGCAAAATGAGCCTTTATTCGAATTGGAAAACCTGGTCTCTAATAGTCAAAGGTTCATTTAGTCATATGAAAAGGAATTGCCTCATTTTCAGGTACATCTGTCAAAATGCAAGACCGCTGCAACATATTTAGCCTCTCCGTTAAATACATGGACACACAATCAATTCTGTCAAATAAATGGTCTGTAATCCACTAGTATAAAATTTATAATGATAATTATTAACAGAACGAATCTCACAGGTATTTCTCTCAAGGCTTTTTTGTACTTTTCTGGTTGCCTGAGCACCCAGGTTCTGATCCAAAGCAACCCAAGTCACACTGACACTATTGGATGCTCTTGTAATTCAAGCTCTTTCAGAAAGTGGTGCTACTCAGACACCTTACATATTCAGTCATATTTCTGGACTTGCATTCATTGTCAAATCTGAAGATACCAAAAGCACACAAACGCATAAGACACGAACTTGTGGCCTTCAATGCGTGTTGTGCCAACTGTCACTCAGGGATGGTCCTCTGCTTTGAAGGTCAGCTGTGACAATGCACATTATGCCAAGGGTTTCCATTTCTTTGCTTTGGCTCACGCTTAAATGGAGTTGCAGATTGGTCCCACCTTGGAGGTTCAGCTCTGGAGAATGTGAAAGATAGCCTGGGGCAAAGACAGACAGATGAAATAGAATGACAGAGGAACAGACAAGTCCTTTAGTCGATTTTAATACTCTCATCAGTGTAATTGCGGCCTGTTTGGTGCCTGATTATGACAGTGCTACTGCAATTAAGCTTCTTGAAAATTTTGACAAGTCCCTTGTTACTCCGGGTGACTATGGTGAACCAGGGGACATCAAAGGCATTGGTTGTCCACCAGGGAATTGCTCCCAGTCTCCCTAAAAGCCTTAATTACTGATCACCTCATTCTCACCTCTAACTCTTGGTCTGATGTGGGACTGATGTCTCCTTTTAGACCTATGTTCATGCAGCTGTAAAATTCTCTGGTCTCTTGGCTCAGGAATGACCCTCCTGAAGGTCCCTCCAGCCTTTAAAGTCTCCTGGTAACCAATAAGAATGTGCTCAGAATAAGAGCCAAGAAATATTGTTGACCTCCTTTCTTGTGTTTTCCTCTTTGATGGTTAGAGAATTAAGATAATGGTGCTGTTTAATACAGGAAAGTTGTTTTGGCCCTTTAGGTTTTCTTATATAATTGCCAAAGTGAAATATTTCAACCATGCTTCACCTCAATAGTAATAGTAATAGACATTTATATAGCGCTAATTCCAGTAAACTGCTCACTAGCGCTTGTGTAGGATCAATCTATTAGTAGAAACTCTTGAAAAGGTGAGTTTTAAGATTTCTCTTGAAGCAATCGAGTGTTGTTGAGGCCTTGACAATATCTGGCAGTTTGTTCCAGAGTTTTGGGGCAGCATGCGTAAAGGCCCTGTCCTCAAATTTGTTTTTATTGCATGAAGTTGGTTCATTTAAGAGCACCTTGTCATTGCTTCTTAGATTACAGTTCTGTTTTGATTTTGGCTGGATCAGACTTGGAATATATAGAGGTGCTTGCCCAATGCCCATTTATTGCTTTCCAAGTGGTTAGCTTTATTTTGAATTGGATTCTAGCTGGAATTGGTAGCCAATGTAGCTGTTTCCTAAACTGGCTTACACTATCATGCTTTTTCAATTTCTCTATGAGACGGACTGCCGAGTTTTGGGCTACTTGTAGTTTATTTATCAATCGACCTCATAGCTGGATACTCATCCTGACCCAAATAGTCTACCATAGTGCACAGATACATGACATAAAGTCTATATCATCCATCTACAGTAAACAACTAAGAATAATTGACACAGAGTTGAGGAGGTCCAGACTATTGCTACCGAGTCAAACATACAGTTCACAAGTTGTATGTTGTTGAGACTGAAACAAAATAAAATGCAAGGAAGTTGTGTTAAAGACACAGGCCCATTTCTTACACTTAAATTTCGACTCTAAACTGGAAACTGAAGTATTTTAATAACGTTTCTTGTCATTTTCCTGTTGGACCTTATGGTGATATGTACTAATGAGCAAATTATACCATCTACTGGCATTCTGGCAAGCCTTTAACCCTGGAATAATGACAACAATGTGCAGGTCTTAACTGCATAAGGCGACCTTTGTACAAGATGTAAAGCATTTCTGCTCTTGAACTATTCATGCTTTATGATCAACATTGTTTCCTTTATTCGTAGAACCCTTATAGAATCCAGGTGGATGATGACCAAGAAAGTATTAAGGTCATCTTCAAGATATTTAACGATTCTTGTCACTGCTTTGAGGCAGATTGTGATCTTGGTCTGCACAAAGCAAAGCGTTCCTGGTCATTCCACTAAGACTGCTCTTGTAAGAAGGGCCATTGTGGTTTGGAGATCACTAAGCTGTCTTTGCCCTCGTCAATGTGGTCAGTCTGGCCAGTCTAAGCAATCTCTACAGCTTGGACATGGTCAGTGCCCTTGACAGACCGTGGGAAAGGGTCTTGGGGATCCAAAATGGATCCAGAAGCATGTTAATTACACACTCTGGATCCTCAGCCGATCCTTAAGTGCTTGCTGGGTGCCTCCAGCTGCCCCCAGTGGCCTATATGTTTACAATGCAGATTTGTAATGGAGTGATGTATTGACAAAAAGTACACCAGACAAAAGTGTAAGTGGAGTCTGCAGAAAAGTATACTCTGGATATGTGGACAATGGCACTGGACAGGGTCTGGTCAAGAGAATGCCAATGATCCCCAACCCTTGAAAGTATACTTAGTCCTTTATTGTAAAGGTCTCTTTTTGGGTCATTTCTGAAGGTTATTTTCAAGGGCATTCTTAAAGGTCAATCTCAAGGTCATTTATAAATGCCAATTGCAGTGATTACCCGGTGATCCATCAGCCTCTGGCTACAGCAAAATCTTCAGCAGGTTTCCATTATCCTTGAATGTATACAACTGCATTTTAAGGGTGTTTTCTATTTTCTCTCTTAAACTCATTTTAAATCACACATGATGATCCACAGACTCTAAAGGTATGCTACTGCTCATGCAGATTAATGATTCTGTTCAAAATTCAGAAATCATCAATACAAATCTTCAGGCTGGCAAGTACACACATCATCACGATGGCCATGATGTCAGGCTTTTAATTGGTCACAAACGACACTAAATCGCAGTTTACCACAACCGAGTTGTAACAAGAAATGTCAAGAATAGATCACCATTAAATTTCTTGTGCATGAAATCAGCCAATTCAAATTTAGAAGGAGATTTATCTACTATTGCATTGCTTTGTGCTGTTGAAGGAACGCCTGGGAAAGGCACATAGTGTAACCACAGTGGTCAGCCCTGACAGAGAATGTGTGGTCAAACAAAGGGGACAGGAATGCCCCCAACAGAGGCCAGAATTCTGTCAGGAGATCAGCCTTCACCTCTCAGTGTTGATCCAAACATAACACTTAGCAGAGGAGGTGTTGCTCCTACACATGTTGTGTTTATCTTCAAACAGAAGCTGTTCTCCTTGTCCTGATCACAATATTAAGTCCACTGATCCTTCCTGAGACTGGAGCATTCAGGTTTATTCTCTCCTAATCATTTGTTCTCAACACGTTTTCTGAGAAATGTCAACTGAATTCCAGACCCAAATTGAGTCGCTCCATCCCACCTTGTTGTGGAGCTAAGTACTTATGTTGGAGCTCTGGGAAGTCCCTTTCTTCAGTCTGTCAATCAACACATTTCCAGTTCTACGCCTTATGTTGAGATTTTTCAGTCCAACACCACTATTTATGAAGCACTCCCAAAACATGTCAAGAAAATCTAAATCAATCAACAACTTTTCAAGTCAAGATAGCAAAAACTGCCGGTCAATTGAGAGTTGAACTGTTGTTTTCCTTCATTCTTTTAAAGGCACTTAAGTTCTCATCACTTTTGTTTTGAGTACATTTTGGTGACCTGTCAATCATATTTTCGAGTATGCATGTTTTGCACATGATATTCATCAATTTATGATAAATGCGTCCATACTTGAGCTGAAATCAGAAGGGAACATCCCAGCATTCCTCCACCCACAACCTCAGCTCACTTTATTTGCAGATCTCAAAAGGTATTTTTTAATTTGAGGCCACCTCAAAATTCTGACAAAATTTAGCAGCATTGAAGTCCTAAGCACTCCTAAATACTCCTTATAAAGTGTGAATAACACTTGGATAACACGACCAACCTGACCAATTGAACTTTGGCAATTACACTTCAGCATCAAGCCCCATAACATGTATCTGGCTTTATCTTCACCAGCAGATTGAGAAAAACCCAAAGCCAGACCGACGTTTAGTGTTTGTTTTTCCTTCTTTTCTTGGATAAAGGCAAACGTGTCCAAGCTGGCTGTCTGAGTGCTTATGTGGGGAGTTTTTTGGGGAGAGATCTCAGTCTAAAATGGCCCCAGAGAACCATGTTTATCTTGAAGAAAATCGATATGTGTTTTTGGGCACACACCGCCCTGGGACAGACAGTGTGCCTTTTTGGAATCTACTGGAGGGCAGGTATTTTTTTGTGCATTGCATGAACTTGGTCAAAGGTGTGTTTTGCTTGAAGAATTCAAAATACCAGGGTCCCTGGGAACAGAGATCTTAGCTGGGCCAGGGGAGGTTTGCCAAGTCGCACAGGTGCTTTGCCTGGCACGTTTCTCCCTTTATGATTCTGGCCAGGTCTTGAACTTTTCAACATTAAGCTCAGCTGATGACGAAAGGGGGGCCCTCTCACAATACAGACGCACGTTCTTGGGTAATGGTCTGTGTGGCCCTGGCTTGCTCTGGGCCTGCTCTGGGCCTGCTTCAGGGACAGCCAATATGAACCTGTATGATCTGCCATTATACATGACACTTCTAGATATCCAACCCAGGATCAAATGTCCATGAACCTCCCAATATATGACTGAGGCACATGTAAGAGCATTGACCTCCAAGAAAAGTATGCATTTGGAGAGAGATATATGTTACAGCACTATGGCTATATGATTTCTAATTCACAGATCCTTGACTAAAAGTGTCCTCCAACCCACAAATCATTTTTCACCCAGTGAATATAATCTTATTTATAGATATAGTACAAATTTCGAACGTACCAGTCCAGCACTTCCAATCATCAATCTGTCTGCAGGGAATAAAGCGTGTGGTCACCATGCACTTAGTCTATTGGAGTATACTGCTTGCATTTTTTTGTATTTCACTGAGATCACCATCAGTTCACGAACTGGAGTCCTTCAGTTTACTTTTCTCATGGGATAATTGAACGCTTAAGCTAGGAGTCATTTCTGAATTTGGTGGAACATTTATGTTATTATGAAAGAGTCTCATATCCAATAAAAAACCAGATGCCACACGTGAAATAGTATCCCTGTCCAAACTGATTCTTTTTTCTCAACTTCATGTTTAGAATCCATAATAACACTTGCTTGCTGCTCCTTTCTTGAAAGCTTCAATATTTGCTTCTTTGTATTTCTTTTTTGATTTCTGTTTCAGCAAACCATGCTTCTATTCTCCTCCTATAAGATCACTCCCTTCATTTTGCCACTCCATTGACAGTTTTCTGTTGGTCTACTAATCTTCTATTTTTTGGTACCTTAAGTCATTTAATTAGTTTGCTCATTTTCACCTATGCTGCTGGATATTGTTAGCACTAAACCAGATGATTAACACAAAAACAACATTTTAAAGCCAGTAACATCGTATGACCAATTTAAAAGTCAATTTGAAACTATTTGGAACGCCAATCTACAGACAGCTATAATACAGTGTCACTGCTTAGCTCTATCCTGTTTTATCTCGTCCCATCTGAATTCCCCTTATTTGAAATAGTATATATTCATCACTTCCTTTATTTCCCTCTCTTTCTCATCCTCCCCACACAAGCCCTGCTAAAATGGACAGGGTTTTCTGCTATTTCCAAGCTCTTAGAACTGTGATTGGCTGCTTATTTAGGTCATAAGCATTTTGCAGGCAGATTTAGTCCGATTATGGACACTTAGAGGATTACTGGCAGCTGAGAAAAACAGTGTAAAACAAGCAAACTTTCAAACAGTTTCATTTCAGAACTGTGAAAATACATAATTCAATGGAATTTTCGGAACTGTGATAGCACCTTTCAACAATACACAATTTCTCCATTTGTAACAGTGTGAAACAGAAGCAACAATTTCAAACTGTGAGCCAAAACTGGGTCAGTTAATTAAGTATTCATGAATTAGCAAAGGTTATGGGCCATTTTGTCATGGTATGACTTGGGATGATGTCTCTTTCTAGGCATTCACCTGTTCGTGTGACCAGCAAACACAAGTAAGGCACCAATGCTTTTGAACTTGGCCACTTGAAACTGGCTGACTTTGCACGTGGGGGAGTTATGCAAGAGGACAGGGTTGTCAGAATTCAGAAATAGAACTGAGGGAAGATGAACCGCCAGTGATGCACCGATGATGACCATGGTCAAGAGCTTAACACTCAAAGACTATGTCAAGAGCTTCGGTAAAGTCCTTCAAAGTATGTCACAAAGAGAGGCAAGCAATGAACAGTCTCTGATTCTGGATATGGCCAAGTCCTCCAATGTGCACTGGGCACATATTGCATGGAGTGAGCAAAGAGGGCCATAGAGCAGGCACTGATGAGTGACCACTGATGAGTGAGTAGCACAGAGTAGTGAGCACTGAGAGCACCCCTACTTGATTGCGTCACAGTGGTCAGTTAGAGCCAGTATGCTCTTCTATTGGCCTTTCTCAATGGGTTTAGTCGTAACCCTTACTTATAAGCCTATTCTACTTATTCTATTCTTATTCTCGGTTCTATTCTTGGGGTGCTGCCACAGGAAATGAAATACACTGCCAAACTTAGTGCAAACTGAATTAGTGCAAACTGAATTGCAGCAGAACTGAATACCAACGGTCCTAGTATACTTGGCCTATACATTGCTTGGTGAGGGTCTAGTGCCTGGGGACACATTACTGGCCAATCATACGTAACTGTTATTCTGATGCACTTAAAACTACTCTGGGATGCTCATCCATCATTGTGTTCTTGCCCCCAGACCCATTGTGATTAATTTTATAACAATGGCCCCTCCTCCAGTTGTTCCAATGTCAAATCAACTCGTAACAAGATCCACGCCTCCTCTGCTTCCAGTAGCACCTGTATGCTGGTGGGCAAAGAGTTTGGGCAAAGAGTTTGTCGTCTTTGAGACCAACTGACATCTCCTGATTAATTGCCACCCAGTTATTGGCTTGGTTAATCTGAATATGGCATCCCTATCAATCAGGTAGAGTTCCCATGTCTGTCAATGTGTACATTAATTTGACTGACCCACAGTTTTTCTCATATGGAACAATTACTAACTAGTTGATGTCACAGATTAATTAGTTTTCACCATATTCAAACTATATTAATAGCTTTGAATCATAAATTTATAATTGCATTGGGGGATTACAAATTACGAACTAAAGATACCAAAAAGATGAAGTTCCATAGCAGGCCATGGATATGTGAATGTAAAAGTGATTGGTCGTTCACTCCCACTGCATTTCCCTGGCAACTTCATGATACCTTGTCTCTTGAAATAACTCTGTCATTCCAAGGAAGTTTTTGGATGCATATTTTGATTTCAGTTCTTAGCTTTAAGGTGACAATAGTAATGTATACGAGCTTTCAAATACGAGATACTGGAATGATTTTTGGTGGCATTTGAAAGATAAAAGTAGCAGAAGTGGGAAGGCACAGCCATACAGTCCCACAAATCACTGCAGCCTACATCTGGAGGACAACTTTTTCTCCCAGAAATCCAGTAATGCTATACTTCCTTGGCACCTTCAGGATGTGATAATTTTCATCAGACAAACTGCCATTTTGTTACAAATGATAAAATGACAAAATGAATACTCTAGGTATAATTTGAGATATATTCCTTGACAAAAGGTGGTATTGTGAGTCTTTTTTCCACGTGATAAATCTCCTATTTTAACTTTTTATCAGTTTTCTTCTAGTATATCTTGAAGGGGTGTGTCCCAGGACAGGAGATACACACTTTAACTTGTAGCAATTTCCTGCCTCAATGAAACATTAAACTGTTGTTTTCAAAGTGGAATGCACAATGTCGCTTATTCACTTGCTTACTCACCGTTGACTTCAAAAATTGTTTTGAACTTTTGTAGCGACGGTGCTAAATCAAATTTAAAGTGAAGTGACTGAGTCTCTCCTTCAAGCTGGACTGCTCATGTTCATGGGAAAAGTCTTGAATCTGATTTACTACCTCAAACAAAATCTGATTTTGAAATACTGTTCTTCGGCTACTTTCATTTCGGTTTGGGCACTGTGTTATTTAAACGGCTTTTAGTGATGTCCAGACGCCCTCGGGATTGCGCAGAGACCTCATTCAGCTTGTGCTACTATGAATCTGATTGAAGAAATCCTTCATACATTTGGTAATCAAACGTTCCTAATTTGGTTAGTTACACCAACTACTCATCGAAGTTGGTTAAGGTGCTGGTCCAAACAAGATTCCTCCAGATCTTTCGCTGTTCCCTAATGAACTTTCACATTTCCATGCGATAATTATCGCATTCCCTCATGATGTTTTGTATTCCCTTGCAATAATTATGGCATTCCCTCACAATCTTTTGCATTCCCTTGTGAAGATTTTTGTTTTCCATTGCGGTCATTGCATTCCCTTGCGAACATCTCTTTCCCTCACTCCAGCATAAAATCCTTACAATAACATGATGAAGGCAGTGTGGCAGTACTATTCTATGCGCTGCATTAACCTAAAAGCATATATGACAACCAGTGTTGAACATCTGCTTGTTTCGAGCATCACAGGGATGATCGTGAGGGAACAACAGAACAATCGTGAGGGAGTGTGATATTCTTCTCAAGGGAATGTGATAATCTTTGCTAGGGTAAGCAAAAATATTTGCAATTGAACGCAATTATCTATGCATGGGAATGCGATAATCTTCACAAGTGAATGCAGTAATCTTCATGAGGGAATCCGAAAGACCACAAGAGAAAGTGCAAGATCGTGGGGGAACATCACATGAAAGAGAGTGCATGAATCGAAGGAATATTTCTATATGCTACTACATTTTTAGAATAATAGCTTTTCCGTTGGTTTGGTGTTTACAATCCGTGCATCTGCTGAAGGTCTGTGTCTGTATTCTGGAATGCAACTACAAACTTTTCCACAAGAAAAATTGCTATATAATCTATGAAAAGAATGGGTGATGAATGATACATGTTTGAATTCGTCCAAAATATATTTATCATCTTGTGATGTGAATTATGATATCATCGTTGCCGTTTAGTAAACAGCGATTGGAGTCATGAACGGCAGATTCATAATTTTGAAAGGCATATATTATAGAACACATTAAATGGAAATAAAAAGTCAAGAAAGGATATTTGAAAGTTCAAAGAGAAGTCTTAAGGAGGCCAAAAAGTAACAAGAAAAGGCTGTGATTTAGGGTGACATTGTGAGGAAAGCATGTTACAGTCACAATGAAGTGTTGTCCCAGGTTGGCCAAGTGGCCAGACTCAAGTGTCGCCATATTTCTCGACTTCCTTTGAACATATTTCCTTACTGTAAACTCCCACTGCCTTGTATTTAGGCAATTGCAGCAATGATGGTTTGATTGCCACCTTGATTACATGTTATAGGATTACTTTGATAGTACTTTCACACACCGAACCCAAAGCTAGCCATCAACTTCTGCACACATTTTGACTGGGGTCTGTTTCAACACGTCCAATTACAATAGAACTTCTTTTTCCTGCTCCCACAGATGAAAAATATGGCCCGCCCCACAATATGGCTGCTTGCAACAATTTGCTCGGCAGTCAGCGTAAAAATTGCCTGTTTGAGGGGAGCTGATGAGGGGGCAGCCATATCTGCTGTCATTACTTTGTCCATTGGCCATTTATTTCCAAGGCTGGTCAATTACCCCATTACCCTACCCTCTGGTGGCTGTTTGAGAAGGCAAAAAATGTAAAGCTCTTCATTGCTACATTTTTATATTGCCAAATACAGGGTACCCCAGATTTTAAGACAAAATCACATCCTTCTATTTCCAACATTCTGTAAATATAGCTTGAGCCTCCCCGATGCGAATGAACGGTCTTGCAGTCTTGACAGTTATCAAGCTTGGATACTCAAGCGCTTGGAAACAGCATATATGCCATTAAAAAAAAAAAATGTATATCTATATTCTGAAAGAACATGACATTCTGTTGACTTTTAGAATTTCTTAACCATACTGCAATTTAACCAGCGAGAGGATGTTTATGGATATTGTGTTGCAGAGCTATATTTCCATGACCTATCATGCAATCGTCATATAACCATTCAAGATGTGAAACATACTGCGCATTCCATACTTTCAAATAGGAATAAGTTCTCTGCACAGGCCTTCCACTGCACTAGCTACTTTCCCAGGCATTTTGGGCCTCCCCTCTGCTCCCAGCATGGGGTGAAATGGAGAAAATTGCTCAATCTGGAAAATCGAAGTGCAATAAAGTTATTTCAAAATCGCATTTCCAGAGCAGTTCTTGCTGTTGTGTGGCTTGCATGCAACAGGGCTGGATTTATCACAGGTGATTATCCTTTTTGGTATTTTAAGTGTTTTATATCCTGCCTATTGTTGGGCGGCTCCAGATCAAGGCTTTATGTTGCATGGCTGTTTTAACTGATCATTTGAAAATACGTTGGTGAAAGCAATAGTCAACAGCACTTCTTCACCTCTTTATCCAAACAGCTTTACTGTGAGATTCATGAACAAAATTACCCTCTTTTTGCAAACAGGAGAAAGTCAGTTTGGTCCCAGCTGCTTTACCCCAAAGTCAAGCACACAGGACAATGCTTCTCATTCATGAGTTTATACGATTCAAGAATTCAAGAGGTTGGAATATGAGCATTTTTCCTCCAACCCAATAGCAGATTGAATCAAATCATATTTTGTATTACGTGTATGAATCATTTCTAGCATTAAATACATGTATATATATTTTTTTTTATACATGTTTTGTCCTTCATGACTTTTTGTCCTTATCTTAGGCCAAGCAATCAGCAATTGCTTCACCCCCCCCCCTCATCCTTCGCCTTTCTTTAAAAGGGAAACTTCTAAGTTATGCCATCATTTTTTTTTATTCCAACACTCCTCCAGTGTTAAGATATAAAAGAATATAAAAGACAGTGGTTCATAAAAAGATACTAACACACAATAGATAAGGTTTCAAGCCTCTCCTTTGTAGGGTGAAATTCACACTGAAATTGAAGGAAATTTCTTTGTGGTACCTTTGCTCGAATTCACCAGACCTTTTGTTGATTTTCTGACTTTTTGTTTCGAATTTTCATGCTCACTTTTCCTTGCTTTTTACTTTCTAACAACACCAAAAAAGCATAATTCCTTTTGCACTTCTTGCTAACAATCCTGTTCATGCACTACTGCATGACTTCCAACTTGGAAGTTCCAAGTATCAAAAAAGACTCCAATTGCATACAATGCAATGTACAATATTTTTGTGCATGGCATATCTTTTGTGGAAATAATTCCCTGCACTTCTATAGTTACCTTCTTTACTTTCAATCCTTTTGTCAAATATAAACTCCAATCCAAAAATGACTGACTGTAATTTCTCCCCTTTGCGGACAAGCAATGTGAAGATTTTGGCCAACCAAGATGGTTTTTCAGTGTTTCGTTTAAAAAAAAGTAGTGTGCAGAGTGTCTCAAATGAACAATAATTCTTGGATCTTCTTCCAAAAACATTAAACTGATGCTGTTTTCTGAGTATAAACAATATTGTTGAGATGTTATATCCTTTGATAAATTCCACTGTCATGCATGTTTTATCTGAAACAAATAGCTTTACTAATGCCATTGAAGATGTTTAGATCTGAATAATTTTCACGTGTCTTGGTTGCATATAGAGACCAAAGACAGAGCAAATGAATAAGTGTCATTGTCATTGTGATCTTTCACATCCTCGGCCCCAGCATCCTCGGCCCCAGGCTTGCGAGGGTGGAACTTTCATAGCAGCTTACAATCCAGTCGGCAACAGACAAGTCATGACAACAGATATGGCTGCCCCCTCATCAGCTCCCCTCAAACAGGCAATTTTTACGCTGACTGCCGAGCAAATTGTTGCAAGCAGCCATATTGTGGGGCGGGCCATATTTTTCATCTGTGGGAGCAGGAAAAAGAAGTTCTATTGTAATTGGACGTGTTGAAACAGACCCCAGTCAAAATAGGTTTTGTGATCAAAGTGATTATTTGTAGCTGTTTCTTATTTACCATTGACTATTGTGCTTTGGCACCATCCTTCTTGGGGAATTACTTGCCAGTTACTTCTTATCACTGCAATATCTTGCTATCTATCAACACATTCTTACTGTCTCATAAGCCTAACATACAGTATAGCCATTGTTTGATTTATCCCCAGGTCATGTATGATGGGCCTGGATCAAGCTCTTCAAGCTAAGTAGAAGTCATCAGCATACCAGAGCGCTCATCCTTCATGCAATTTGATTCGCGATAGCCCTTCTTCTGCTTTCTTTTGGCTTTCACTGCTTTTTTCAATTCATCCGTGAGCACAATTTGATGCCGATTGCTAAAGATGAAGCAGATTAGCCTCGAGTTGCACATGCTTTGTGACACCTTTCCATCTCAAAATGGATAATGTTGCCTTTCCAGATCAGGTGGCTTCATGACCAACATGAAAATGAGGAGTGTATGGGGTGACATTTCAGGAAATAATAGGAACTTCAGCAAATTCATTCAATCCAGTCTGTTCTTATTTGATTTAATCTGTATTTTTTTGTCCATTCCTTGATTTATAGTATGGCAGTGACTTAAGATATTAGTTTTTCTTCAAGGTATATTCCCTTCAAGGCATATTCCCATGTGACACGTTCAACTTTTTTGCCAGGCATATGTATATAGTGATCTGTCTGTGGGTCTTGGGAAATATGTATACTGGATCTCTGAGAGTGCCATATATACCGCGAATGTACTACACCTGCAAATGGTATAACTTGCTTCGATATCCATATTCAACGTACCCAACAATTTTAGCAAATTTCTCCTACCACTAAAATATCTTTCTCTGACTCTAGTCCCTATTCATAATTATTTCTTTTGCAACCTTCCCTCTTTTCCTCAAAGTAAATGGGTGTCAAGCATGTCTGATGTCATCTTAAGAGTCATCGCGAAAAAAAAACCATGTATACGTATACACCACTGTGAACGTTTATGCGACGACTCGAATCGCACGCTTTCGAATGACTCACAACCATTTTTTGCTGCAAGATTTCACAATATCTGTATTTGTTCTTCCATTGCAGTCCCCAGAAGAATATAGATCTTGTTTGAACAATTATAACTTTTCTCAGCGAGTCGTGTTGTGTTTTAGCTTCGGTGCTGGTACCTGTCAAAATTATGAATGCCAATATTTGCTCA
The DNA here is from genome assembly GCA_026936325.1 of Platynereis dumerilii. Taxonomy (NCBI): domain Eukaryota; kingdom Metazoa; phylum Annelida; class Polychaeta; order Phyllodocida; family Nereididae; genus Platynereis; species Platynereis dumerilii. The sequence continues at coordinate 75,645,381 of JAPTHN010000002.1, read as the reverse complement.
TGTCACCACTGCCTGTCAGTCCAAATATGAATTTTACCTTCAATTAATCTGCACATTTTGCTTTTGACTTTGCTTCATTTTTGTGCTTTTGAGGGATGCAATATTTGTTGTTTCAGTGCAATATCAGGAATTATACGTTCAATTAATCTGCACATTTTGCTTTTGAATTTGGTTCATTTTTAATGCTTCTGAAGTTCTGACGGATGCAATATTTGTTGTTTCAGTGCAATATAAGAACATATTTCCTGCAATTATTTGTGTAATTCAACCTGAACAGTGACTGTTACTTTCAACCTCACCAATGGTGACCATAATGGCATTCTTCAGGCGTTCTTGATATTGCTCGTGGAGAGTATGTTCCCATGGACCTTTGGCATTGATTTCTTCTGGACAAAGCAGTGCTGACAGACATATAGCTGCTCCTGGGGTTATACCTGGGGTGTAGAACAATGCAGGGAGATGACTTTTGGGGTGTAGCATATGGGGTAAGACCAAGCAACAGACAGACTGACATCTCTGGAGAAATTGATGTCAGGAATCACCGCCCACTTTAACCTTTAAGGACCCTGAGATCTGCATTTATCTTTTTCCCATTTCATTAATCTTGTGCAATGCCCAGTTCGGTTCAGGCTCAAGTGTCTCCACTCAGGAATCACAAATGACTTCAGTTCAACTTCTTCTCCCATTCCCAGTGCTTCTGATTTGTCTTTGTCGTTTCTGTTCTTGTTGTTTTGCTGTTTCTGACCTTTACCTGACATTTTGCTTTGTTCTTGCTTCTGTTCTGATCTTGTCGTTTCTGTTCTGATCTTGCTGTTCTACTCTATTCTGTTATATTATGTCTGTTTTTGGTTCTGCCTTTGCTGTTTTCTGTTCCAACCTCACAGTTTCTGCTCTTTATTGTTTCTTCTTTTCTATCATTGCTGTTTTTGCATACTCTGATCTTTGGGGTTATGTTAAGTTGTTACAACATGTTTTATTATTGCTGTTTCTGTTATATTGCTGTCAGAACTGCAATTGCTGCTTCTGCTCTATTCTTACCATTTTTTGCCTCTTCTTACTGTCTCTGTACTATTCTTGCTATTCCTGTTATATTGTTGTCAGAACCTAAACTGCTGTTTCTGGTTCTTGCTGTTCCAGTTCTGTTCTTGATGTTCCTGCTCTCTTCTTGCTGTTTCTGTTCTGTTTTTGCTGTTTCTGATATGCTTATCTTTTCTGTTGTTCCTGTTGCTCTTGTTCTGTCTTGGCCCATCTTTTGGTGCTTTCTTTGACTTCTGATAGGTGATACCACATCATACCAGACCACAAAGATTTTCACCAGAACCCACAAAAGAAAAACTACCATCTTGTATGAAAGCTGCAAGACAAATGGCAACTTCATGGTATCAAAAAACTGTGAAATTCTTAGCATTTTGTTTCTCCTTTGAATTCTCTTGTACAGAATAGAAATTTGCTGTCATGGATCTTTAAGCAATTGCTTTTAAGTTGAAAGAAACCTGGAGAGGTGGCTGAAAAAAGTGTGAAGAGTGCAGGGCTTTGCTTGGACCAGGTGAAAGTATTTCGAAGAGTTTTGACTCAAACTTGAAGCATCATGTAGCACAAGGAAAAGGCATGACCATGTTATACAAAATGTATTGTGCTTAACACAATACAGAGGAAGATACGAATAGTTTCATGAAAAGATCTCAAGAGGTTGGGGAAAAAAGTTGTCTGTTGGTGCTCCATTGTCACAAAGAGAATGCTTTCTGTGAAACACAATAAAACTGACTCATGACCAACGTATGACTGCTCTTGACAAACACACACAGGACTTTTATGGAACATTAGAGAGCATTCGAAGAAGTTATAGCATGTCATTTTCTTTTTGAAATATATTGCATAGTTTTCATCCATTTCTCTATTGCATTATAAAGTCATTTAATGATATTTTTGTAACCCAAAGGTTAAGTATTTTTGCAAGGAAAATATAAATGAGACTTTCACAGCTACATGACGGTAGAGGACTTCATGGTATAAATCTTTCAACATGTAAAGAAATGAAAGTTTAGGAGATTGCATGGTTTGTTGATACTTTGTCAGCTGAGCTGGTTATTGCAATATTTTGGGGGATGGCAAAAGGTTGCTTCAATCTATCACAGAACCCTGCTGAGGAAAAGATAGTGCGAAAAAAAGCGATGAATACAAATGAATAAAAAGCGGACGATAAAACGTGAGATGTGGAAAAGGCCGAACAATATTGGTCGCACAATGAAGTCATCGGTGCCTTACGTTGCGGTGGCGTCTTCCCATGGAAGCAGCATGAACTCGCGCGTGTCTAGAAGATCTTCTCTTTGCCCCCTCGATCTCCCCCCTCCCCCCTTTCAATCTCATCTCCCCCTTCAACCGCCATTTTGGGGTCATGTGACTAACAGCCCGTGGCAACCCTCACGCCGTTCCCACGAACAGACACCTGTGAAGCAGACGGTCATTCTGGTCACCCGAGGATCCAGACTGACCTCAAATTGGATCCCGATGACCCCGTGGTCAACCAAACTATCTTAAAATAAGTTCGTCTGATGTCATTCTTCAAAAACACTGAAGAAATCTCACGAATTCCTGACCAGATTGCCATTGACTGTATCTCACGTTCCCAGGCTTGGTTTTGCCTGGTTTTGCCTGGTTTTGCCTACCCACCGCAGTTATCAGCTGTGCCAGACGAACGGTGAGGAGAAAACATCTTCGCCCCATCATAAGGAAATGTGATCTATCTAACTACTTTCAAGGTGCATTGTGCCAGTCAAGTAGTTCACAATGCTTAGAGCCATGGTGACATACAATTACCTATTTGACTTTGGGGAGTTCATCATTTCTTGGGATGACTGCACCTGGTTGGATCTTCAGGACTACCAAGTGCTTGCCAGAAAAAAAAGAGTTACATGATGGTGCTCTGTTGACTTTGCCCAACATTAGGGCTGGTGCCAAATGTAAGAGAAAGGAAGGGGACATAAAATTAGAGAATGTGACTTTCAAGTCTCAGGCACATTGTAGGCAGGTCACTTGGAGTACTAAGGGCTCCAGGAGGCCATCCAAGTTCAGACTATTGGCTCTGTGTTGTGGTTGCTGGTCATGTAATGCACTAAGGACTAGTATAACGGTGAAGGACTATGAAGTTCAAAATGTTCCAAAACAAACTGCATTGGAGAATGTTCCAAAGTTTTTGATATCATGAAACTGGATATGAACTAAGACATTGGCCTATATAGTAGCCACTTAGCAGCATAAATGTGTTCAGTGTTCAATGCCTCTCTTCTTGTTCATAAACTCTTCTCAATTTCTTCAATTTCCAGCACCAAGGGGCACCCAATCATATGAATTATCTGGTAAGATGAGTCAAGGCACATTTGATCCTGACTCTGAGATTTGGTCCTTTAGGGACTTGATCTTGAATCTGGGCATCTGAGAAGGTGAAAAGAAACCTGATGTCTTGAACATCAAACAGACACTAAATGAGCAACATAATTGAGTTCTTCCCTTGAATCCCTTTCCAAATTAGGATGGAACTTTCAGGTCCACAGGTGATAGCTGACTGTGCAATCAAGTTGTCTTCAATGACCATTCTCTCTTCAGCTCTTCAGTCAGGAGCTGAATTCTTGGTGAATAAACGGTCAAATTGCCCAGTCTATTTCAGATTTTTGGACTCCCAATCCTCAAGTAAAATCCTGTTGAATCTGCAATATGCCTTGTTTATTTGTTGCATGGGAGTGGACAGAAGATGGTAGAAAATTAAAGAGCAAGGAGTGCAGTACAAGGATTGCAGTGCAGGGATTGATCAGAGTAGGTGCCACCTGGGCCAGCAGAGTGAATTAAAGGGGTAGGGTAAGATATGGAGGGTGACTGCAGGTGAACAGGACGCAGCCAACCATGACCTGCCATGCCTGCACCTTGTTTGTGTGCTGACAGCAAAGATTCTTGCTTCAGGAGGCGTGGTTTTCCCACACTGCTGAGGAATGTGGCTATTAGCATAAGAATGGCGACCCCCACCAGATTGACGTGGGTCTGTTTACCTGGCAAATTATCAGGGCAGCTCTCAGCCAGTCAGGGCTCGTCTCTTTGTAACCTCTTCTGTGATTGGTCGATATCTGGAATGACACCTGTGTATGTGCCCTGCCATGTGAGTGCCTCGGGTTAAACACACGACTTGGAGGCCTCACAACAACCTGAGCATTTGAGGATAGGACACTGTTACTAGTGATGTGGCTTGCATCCCACTGATACACACGTGCAACTAGCAGCTCACAGAGCATGTAAACAACTGATACTGTCAACAAAACAACAAACAATATGGGAGAGGAGAGTCCTGTTACCATGATGGAGAGCCAGGCACCTTCCAACACTGCCTTGGAATACAAAAAGGTAGGTTCAAAACCAATTTGGGTTCGATAATTACTCTCAAAAGAAATTGCTGAAACACAGTTTTTAGACAACTGTCAGATGTTTTGATTTATGACACCTCTTCAAAAGAAAACTTTGACAGTGGTTTTTGCTTTAAATTCAGTAAGTTTATGACAAAAAGTGAAACCTCACCGACAACTTCTGTCAAACCCTGTTTAAAAGTTTTTCAGTGCAATATTATGATGTAGATTTAAAAAAACCTCTTCTTTGAGATTTTCTTTTGCATCAATACCTACCTTGTATGTATCTTTATATCTTCAAGATGCGATAATAATTGACAACCAGAATTATATACCCCAATTTGTTCTGCAGTATTTTTAGATATGACTATTTATTTATTGATTTACTTATTGATATTCCAGAGTACAAAACCAATCATGGAGAAAAGACGAAGGGCAAGGATCAATGCCAGCCTATTGGAACTTAAGGCTTTACTTTTGGACGTCATGAGACAAGAGGTAAACTTTTCTTCTTTCTTTTATTTTTCAGCTTTCACTTCCTTCTCAGATCCTTCTCCTTTCCTTCCTTTTGCATTTTACTCTACCTCATCCTGATTGTCTTCCTTGCTTCTTTTAATTTTACTCTCCTACTTATTTCTCTTTCTTTCTGCATTCCTCTTCTTCTGTCATCTCATTTCCTTTTTTCCTCTTCTTCTTCTTTTCCTTCTTCTTCTTCTTCTTCTTCTTCTTCTCCTTCATATTCTTCCTCTTCTTCATCCTCTTCTTCATCCTCTTCTTCTTCTTCATCCCTTCTTCTTCCTCTTCTCCTTCTTCTTCTGCCTGGTCAATTGTCAATGAGATCTGTTTATGGACCAAATTTGACATTTTCTTTCTTTCTGAGTCATATTTTCTTCAGTTACAACTTTTTCTTTTTCCTTTGTCACTCCCTTTCTTTTTCTTCTTTTTTCTTGTTCTCCTTCTCCGTTCTGTTTCGTCATCCTTTTCTTTCCTTCCTCTTCTCAATAATTGTTTTAATCTCACACAGTCACATCAGACGTCACTGGATATGTATATAGTTTAGCACATCTTATGCACCTGCAATATCCAATTGATTAGTTATTTGGTTATTAAAACTGCTGTTGCAGGGATCAATTGTCGACCTATTCAGTCCAGTAGAAATGCCAGAACCTCAGTCTGTGGGAATATGTATGGTGGTTTTCTGTGGTTTGAAATCATGGATGTTCATTTCATTCTGTACAGGCTTTCAAACAGTTTTTTCATGTTGTCTTTGAGAGTTTTTTTTTAGCTGGATGAAAAACAGATTTGAGTTTTTCCTGTCATAATTTACTGAAGGAACAACTTTCCCAGGCTCCTTGGCTTTCAAGACAAGGCTTCCTGTTCTTTAAGACTTATTATATTGGCTGTTACACACCATAAAGAGGGTGGAAAAAAAGCAGAGAAAAATTACCTGTAAAAAGGGGGGAAAGATGAATGAAAAGAAGGTATAAAAGATACTGAAAATAACATGGGAAAGATGGTTTAAGATTTTTGGGGGGATCTGTTTAGTGTTGGATGCACATGAGTGTCCATGAGTTGGGGGAGCAGTTGTCTCACGCCCTTCTGACCTGGCCTCTGTGGCTGGCGCCCTTATTTGTGGCTGGTCGTCACACCCCACTGGCCCCTGCCTCATCAGGAGCACCTCACTGGAGCACCTCGCCATTGCATTCTCACCATTGCACCACATGCTTGCATAAGACTGCTTGGCTGGATGCTGCTGTTCGTGGGATCCTACAGATCAGTGAAAACAGTTGCCATTCACTGATTCACTGATTCCAGGAATGACAGGATACCTCAGAATACCTCAGACGTTTTTTTTTTTGGGTGGGGGGATGTCTAAATTTCTCTGAAGTTTGAAAAGCTCTTAATTACTGAAAGTTGGCTTCTTTTGAGAACTTCAACCACAAACCTGAGAATGTTTCCTGTTTATGGAAAATATATTAGATAATTCCTATTATTTGTATATCTTTCATTTAGCTCCCTTCATATTTGCCCTTTCAACTCTTGTTTGCGTTTGCCTTCCTGTTTTTTAAATTCCCCACACACATTCCATTACTTCAAAATATTCATTTCCCTTACTGTAAGTTCATATTTTCTCCTTTCTTATTTTTTCTTGGGATAGGGGGAGGGGGGTTGTTTCATAAATTATGCTTGTTTTGAGGCTCCTCCAGGTCTCCTCTATGTATTCAATCAAACAGTTATTCTATCCATCAAACAAACCAGTAATGATGTAATAATAACTTGTATATAAATACCTGCATATCATATTTGCATTGTGCAGGCGCGTGGCTCATAATTCTCAGATATCCTAAGCAGGAAGCAATTACGAAAATAAATGAAAGCATTACTTACATTACTGCCATCTGCTGTTCATATTGTGAAGCAATAATTGATATTATTACATGGTGCTCTCCTGTGCGCATTCACACATAAATCTCCCTTACTTCAATAAATCTGTTTTGCTCTACAGAAGCATTGATATATAGGGACAATAACACTTTTCCTGGACTCTTTGAACCTATTTGAAATACCAGTTTTTTGTGACATGTGACAAAATCTCGACGTTTCTCTTCAAAAGTTAAAGTTTCACTTTTTCTCTTTTTGCTTATTGAAAACAAATATATTCTTCTTTGACAAGGGCAGAAGTTTTCAAAAAGTCTACTTTCAGTTCCACTTTTTCCTGGCAAAGTCTATCCTTTCTCATACACTTACTACAAACATGAGATTCCTGCTTTGCTGACAAATTTAGAAAAAAAATACATTTTCCTGTTTAATTTCCCTATGGTTTTATTTTGGACAAACATAAGCTTTCCACAGTCCACTTGCTCCATTGTCCCATTGGCTTAAAAAGTGGTTTTGTAAGTCAGGCAACAATGATATGGACATGAAGAATAAAATATAGTTTTTGTGTCCCTTTGGAAGATCAGACTTTCGTTTACTTACTAATGTTTTGTCAAGGAATACATTAGCCATATTCCTAACAATAGAATTTCCTTTTTGCTTCTTTTGATTGAACACTAAAGAATTGCATATTGCAGGTGCCTAAGATCTTTAATGAATTTTATAAGTGCATAGATTTTTTACCTATTTTCAGAAGGCAATGATTATCTATTCTGATATTGTAATATGCCAACTGTTGTAGGTTTTTTTTAATCATTATATCTCCTTTGAAACTCCTTAATTAAATGTGGAATTTTTTTTTCCAGGGAGTGAGACACCAAAAGATGGAGAAGGCAGATATTCTTGAGATGGCTGTCAAACACTTGAGGCAGATCCAAAAGGGAGTTGGTAAGTTCATTTGAAGTCTATTTCAAAAAGAGACATTGTGTTTTTGGGTTGTCCAACCTGGGTGTTTAAGGTGTCGGGTCTTGATAAAGTTGGAAGTCGAAAATTAAGTTGACAAGTGACATCATTCAATCACCATCAGTCATAATTATCAGTTGACATTTGGTTTTTGGAGAAAAAAGTTCACACTTTGCAGACCAGTAACTTAGTAGCCCTAGCATGGGTCTATTGTCATCACCCCTAAGAATAATGGATGGACTGGATATCTACATGAGACTGGGTTGTGGGTTTAGTTGATTAATGACCACAGAAATCACATAAAACGTCAGTCATATATTCTGGCCTGGTATTTGTTATATCCACAAGTCAACAGGCCTCTGGGCAGAGATTGATTGAGGGGCTCAGGGGTGGAATCTGAGGAAGACCGAGGCTTGGGAGGGGGAGGGACTTATACAAATGTGGAACTGCTTTGACCAATTTCAAATGACACTGACGGCACTTTCATAGATTAATTTTTCACCCCCTCCCATTCCAAAAGTTAAAATCCGCCACTGGACCCCTCCGGGCAGTGGCCTACCATTCTTCATCCCGGTGATGTTACGTGAGCAGGGGGATCACCCTGTAATGCTTGGGGTGAATGGTGTGTGTACTGCACCTTGGGCGAAGGGCACTAAAATACAAGGGGGCAATTTCTGGCAGAATGTTACGTGGACTTAGATCACTGACACCTGATATGGGCCAGGGGTGAATGGGGTGAAATGGGATCCCCTGGGCAAGAAGCTCCAACCTGATTGGCCCCTAAACTTGCTACTTATCACAATGGCCCAAATTGCTGACCGTCTCAGATGACGTAATGCCCTCAGCAAAAAGCCACAAGGTCATTGTTATAGCTGTTTTTGCCCTGGCTCATTTCGATGACACTCAATTTTGATGACACCCTCTTTTGATGACACCCTGTTAAGATGACACCCCCAAGGCCAACAGTCCTACCATAAAAAGAATATGACCCACACTAGAAAAGGTTAATTCACAACCAGATTGAAGCAATCCTCTGACACACTGTCTCTCTGTTCTGCTACATTTTTTGTTCTAAAGAAAAAAATTATATACAGTTTGTTATTGTAAGGCGTGAAATACACCTGTACAAGCAACATTCTTGTTAAATTTCACAGCCCCTAGTGACATTTGTGTAACAGTACAAGAACTATTGCATGACTGGAAGGCTCGGATTGCGCTCTCTTATTTATGGATTCCTTTTTTCTTGCAGGATTGTCCACCGACAGATACGTCCTCAACAAACACAACGCCGGTTTCAACGAATGCGCTAATGAAGTGAGTCGTTACCTTAACGACACCGACAATGTTGATATCGACACGAGGACCAAGATCTTGGATCATCTGATGAATGTTGTTCAAGGGGGAGACAACGATGACATCACACAACTTCCTGGAACAACGCTGAGTCCTGTGGCTCCCTCTGTGCAAAGTTCTCCTCCACACTCGATCTCCCCATTATCGCTCCCTTCATCTCCTGTCAAAATCACTGGCAACTTCGTCCAAACTGTTGGGTCCTTAGCAACCACGACGCCAGTCCTTAATAACAACGGGCAAATGGCTGCTGTCTCCCAGATGCAGGTCATCCTGAGACAGGGAAACAGCCCAACAGTGGTGCAATGTGCAGCAGCTCCCCCTACGACAGTCATACCTGCTGTAAACACTCCTTCACAAATGCTGGGAGGTTTGCAGCTGATACCTGTGCAGCTCTCTAATGGTGAGGTTGTCTTTGCCATCCCAAAACAACAGCAACAACAGGCACAACAGATAGCTGTATCCCAGCAGCAGACGACAGTTGCTCCCATCCAATTGACTGAAGCAGACGACAGTGCTCAAGAACGAACAGCAGTGACGTCACCAGCAAACCAGGTTACAATTGATAGAAGCAGTCCAGTGCCCAGCCAACAACACCACCAGCAACATTACCAACAGCATCATCCACAGACTGTGGCACCACAGCCTCAGACAAACTACAGTCAACAACATCAGCACATTCCATACAACTTGCCCCCACAAGCACAACATTCCCCACCCCCACAAGAACACACCTCTCCCCCACAAAAACACTACTCCCCACCACAAAAGTATTCACCACCGCAAAAACTTTATTCTCCACAACCACAAAATCAACATTCCCCTTCACTGCCACAACATCACTCGTCTCACTTACAACATGGTGATTATGTGCAACATTCTACACCAATTCAACAACATTCTCCCCAACAACATTCACCACAAGTACAACAACATCCCACACGATTACAGCGTACCTCACAAATACAACACCTTCCACAAATCCAACATTCTTCACAAATACATTCTCAACAATTGCAACATTCTACACAAACGCAACATTCTACGCAACTGCAACATTCTCCACAAATACAACAATCTCCACAAATGCAACATTCTCCACAAATGCAACATTCTCCCCCACAAATGCAACTTCAACCACATTTGCGGACTACCACTGTGGCAAGACCAACTGGCCACCAAACTGTGATAAAACACACTTCTCCAAAGTCTCGAGTTGACCAAAATAACAATGACTACAGATCACCTCCAAATCAGTGTGATGCTTTGAATCTCAAAAAGGAGATTCAGCCAGTTTCTTGCAAAGGCAGCTATAATTGTGTGGATGATGGTGAAAAGCAAGAAAAGATTGACTTGAGTAGATACCAAGCTTATGTGGATCACCGTCGTAAAATGGAGGCCCTGAATTACAATTTGGACCCAGATCAATACAGGAGTATCCACAAGAAACTGTCTCACCATGGCTTGATCTACAAGAGCATGGCGAACAGTCGGTTTCAGCCATATTCCACTCCACACCACAAATTCTCCCAAGAACTGAACCAACAAGAGGAAAATGTTTGGAGACCATGGTAGCCACCTGGTGGGAGTCCCATGAACTAGTGATGACTTGCGTACAAAGACTGTTGCTCAAATTACTTAACAATCACTTGAAACATTCCCAGTGTGCTTTCAAAATGACTCCTAATAACTGCAAAATGTACCTAACATACATTTAAGAATATATATACATTTTCTGTAAAATGATGTAATTTTCCACAAATGTACTTAACAATTTACTGTGACAATTATGCTGTTAAATTTGTTGATAATTTTACTTGCAATTGTACTTAACCATGTACTTTAAAATATCTTAAATATTTTCAAAATGCTCTTTTCTTAAGCAAAAATTGGAAATAACCTCTGTGGCAAGTGTACTTAAACATACTGCAAAAATGTACTTAAAATATGAAGAACTTTACAAATAAGTTCTTCGCAAATATGTTGAGATTATACATAATTGTTTGCATTTATATAAAATTCCTTGTTTGTGATTTTCAACACAAATTCCCATGCACTGTGATACGTATTTATATTTTGAAATTAAATTGATTTATTTTTACAAAACGACCTTGTATATTTTTATTTCAAGAAAACAACCTTCTTATTTCAATTCCATCACAATCCACCAATTGATGCATACAGAATAACCCCCAAAAGTTGTGGGAAGAAGAAGAAAAAACAAGACTTAGTATGAAGTCGAGAATATGTTTTGCATTTTATATTGGAAACTTCAAGGAAAGTGACAAAGAGCTCATTTGAGGAAGTGAGGGATTTAGCCCTTGAGTGAGTGGCCCTGAGAGACCATTGATTAAAATGTAAATGAGGTCCGACTGTCGACCAGATTGGTTGCAATATTCTGTGACACAATTTGAGGAGTTATAAAGAAATCTCCATTTGAAAGTTTTATTGCAAATTTCTATATTGGGGGTGGGAGGCAATGCAGTGTGGTGAAAAATTGTGAATTCTTGGAGCATACTCAAAATGCAAAAGAACATGGATTCAACAATTGGGAGACTTATTCATTCCGGGGGTGAAAAGGGTGGGCAAAAAAGGGTGAAGTGTGATGAGCCATTGAGGGTGTTAAGTCCACCCCAGTGCCCCTTAAGAAACCACCATGCTACCCCCATATGGTTGCTGTGAGGCCTACGTGGATAAACAGATGAGGGTAGCATAATGAATCTGTAATTCCAAATGACACCCCTATCCCCAAGAGCACCAGGCAAATGTGCAAATTTGAGAGAAAGCTGCTAAAAAGGCCAGAACAGACCCCAAAAAGCTGTCACTGCTCTTCTCCCATTGGAGAACAGTGTCAGAGTGCGGATGACACTGCTAACTATGGGTTGAATTTAGACAAGGTATCTCCCTAGTATATCACTGAATGTTTTACCTCCACTCTAGTTGGTCAGAAAATGTGATACATTTGCTGATCAGCACAAAGTAATACATTGTAAATACAGTATATAGACCTGCACTCTAGTTATTCTGAGACGTGCCTTTCAACGAAGAAATGCATGAATATAGGCCATAATGTAAAATATTTATGCATTAGACTTGTAGTATCATGCACAGTGTTGAATGTGAGTGTTCATTAACAGAACCATTCATCCTCTTAGGAATACTTTATTATCATCCTAAATGAACTACTTTGCTATCATCCCGAATGAAATACTTTTGTATCATCGTAAATGAAATGCTGTGGTATCATCCTAAATGAAATACTTTGCTCCTCTATGAAATACTTCGGTATCATCCCCAATGAAATACTTCGTTATCATCCTCAATGAAATACTTCAGTATCATCCTCAATGAGAGACTTTGCTATCATCCTCAATGAAATACTTTGCTTTCATCCTATGCTATCATCCCGTATGAAATACTTCGTTATCATCCTCAATGAAATACTTCGTTATCATCCTCAATGAAATACTTCGTTATCATCCTCAATGGAATACTTCGCTATCATCCCTAATGAAACACTTTGAAATACATTGGTATCAGGATGAGTGAAATACTTCAGCTGGACTTCTACGAATTCTGGTAACATACAGTTCACAATATATGTCTTTCTTCGACACTATACTATATTATGACCATCCAGTTCCTTACTTTATGGCAGCTGTGGGTCAAGGGGCACCACAGGAAGGCACTGATGGTACCAGATTGGTGTAATGGTGTTGTTAATCAATTAAGTAGTTCTGTCTACAGGTCAATTGTTAACCTAACAAGGCCTTTGAGAAACAGCTGTTGTGTTCAGTCTTAGGTACCTGGAAAGTAAGGAAAGTCCTGGGCACATTTTTGATCCCAAGTAGTTTGTAACTTCTTTTAAGTGTGGACATAATTCCATTTCAGATGATAGTAAAGTATTTTTATTAAGGATGATACCATAGTGTAACATCAAGGATGATAGCAAAGTTTTTCATTTAGGATGATACCAATGTATTTCATTTAGGATGACACCAAAGTATTTCATTTAGGATGATACCAAAGATGACCAGTATTTCATTCAAGATGATTTATAAGTAGTCCATTGAAGATGATACCATGTATCATGATACCAAAGTACTATTTTGAGGATTAAATGAGGAAGATATAAGTTTGAAGTATTTCACAGTGGATGACAGGATCAATGGATTTGGATGTAATCATAATTTGTTCTGCTGTATTTCTTTTGACGTAAATCAATATGCAGCGAATAATATTCTGTCATTTTGTTTTAGGTTGCCATCTGCTTGAGCGTTCAGTGTCCTATTTGATGCTTGATGTACTTCTTTGCAATCATTTTAGGTCTTTTTGTTTTATTTGTGCCTCTTTTTTATTGCTTAATTCTTGTATTCACTGCAACACTGATCAAAGTAGCCCTAAGTGAAGCATTGCCACAATTCTCGGCTGTTTTTCTCAGAATGCTATATGCGTCCTCTCAAGTGTTTCTCAGGAATTCTTGACGGGAGTCCTCCTAGAACTTGTGGTTTAGGGGCAAAGAAAGGGAGCAGTGTTCTGCACCAACCTGCATGAGTAATCAAAGGTGTTTTCACAGCACATATAATATGATCTTGAGCAACCTTATGGCATCTTATTTCAAGGTGGATGCTAAGTGTGGGAACATTCCTAGAAGTGGAGGAAATTGCATGCCGTAATTTCCTCTCCATTCAGGAGCAATCACTGCTTGAGCGGTCAAAGTTACAGGTGCCAGACCTGGTGTAATTTTCTTCCACTGCAGTACAAGTGCTTCTTTGAACAGTGAAAATAATAGAGAAGATACTATATGCAGTGTCTAATGTTGTCGAATGTCAATAATTTGAGATACACACCTGCATGTCTTACCATGCATACAGTAATTTACAATATCCTCACTGGACCTTTGCAGACCTGCCTGGATACACTGTGAATAAGTATAAGAATTTAAAATGGATGCATGGTGACCAAATAATAACATTTTTATTTTATTTTTCTCTTTATATATTGGACAATATACCTTTCACACTAACGTCAGAAATGTTAAATATTTGCCATGTTAGATCGTGAGAACATCCTAGAAGAGTTGAGTGTGTGTGGAGAATGTGTGGACACTTTAGTTGTGGCGCGTTCCGCTAGGTGGCGGCAAGTGTAGAACCTTTTGATCTTTTGCTTGAAGGCGACGTCCCTAAAAGCAGACGAGAAGTGTTTGTTGTGGAAGAACTTTACGTGAGTGTAAGACTGTCAGGGGCCTCCATGGGAAAGGTACACAATCGGGAATAGCTATGCACCATAGAGTCTCATCTTCAAACAATATGATCCGTCTCAGTTGAAAAGATCTTTATTTCTTACTTTTTGAAACTGTTTTTTATCAAACCAAGCCCCCCTCTTTTAATGACACTGTTCACTATTGACAGAGGAAACCTTACTTACACATTTTTGCAAGTTTTTTTGCCTTAATTTTTCCTCTCTTTGAAATTCCTGGCGCCTCCATACCCTCAAAATGACCGCAATTGTGTAGGAGATCTTAGCATAGGGGTGTCAATGTATTAAATATATATCCAGGTGGCCTTGTGTCAAGTTGCATAAAATGCCCTCAGTTTTGAGAGCGTGTGAATTTTACTACAAGGACAAAGGATCCATGCACTTTTTGTAGCTTCATTAACTGTTGATTTTGAAAAAAAAATGATATGAAATGGCATAGTAGGCCTAAAGTTGCTTTGTACCCTTATTTTATGCGCATATAGCTCACTATCAGCACACTTCCACACATTCTTGTGAGAAGCGTAGTTTCATGTAATTTTGAGGCAAAAATAAGACCATCACCAAATGCGAAAAAGGAGTCGACCTCATCCTAAATTTTCCTTGGAAGTTATAATTACTTGTGGCCAACCTAGCTGCTTTGGGAATTCCTTTAGGATTGTTTTAGTCTGGATACTGCATTTGTAATATCATCGGGAGTTTTTTATCTAAAAGATTGTCAGTTAATTGACATGTTTTATGTAGTAATTCCAGCAGCACCATCATCTGTTATATACGTTGTAGCTGACAAACTGTTGCAACAATGGCTGAGGGCCTTTTCTTCTGGTAGTCAAAATGGCGGGAAATATTGTCTTGGATCCATTGCGTGGATATTGACATGATATTGCATTTAGGCATTATTATATTGCATTAGGAGAGAGGGAAGATTTATTGTGCTTGCTCGGGACACCTGTGTGTATGAGTTGCATTCTTTTTAGTCTTTACACTTTTTCATAAATGCCACTTTTTTGTGGAAGAATGTCATTTTCTTTTTTGTAGAAAGATTCTTCCAAGTGGAATAGTTGAGAGGGGTGTTGTTGTAAGACCTGAGGCAGGGGGGGGGGGATCTGAGAGATCAACATAGCCTGGCCGTGAGAAAGTTCTGCCAAGCATGAAGCAGACTCGAGTCAAGGCAGGGAGGGAAGACGCCTGTCACGCTCTGGCCACTGCCCCCCCCCTTGCTACCCCCTCTTGGCTAAAAAATGTGAATTTTGAAATGCTTGAATCACTGCATGTTTCGGAATGCCAATTATGCAACAATCTCTTCATCTCAATCGTCATATCAATTATCATAGGTTATGTTGAACTTGTTGGGACACTTTTCCTGTTTGAAAAGTAATTTTAGACGACATCGAGGACTTGTATCAAATCTTTTTTTCCAAATGTTCTGAAGTGCCATTTCTTGTAACTTTTAATTTTTGATTGACTGTTCTTTGTACAGACATCTTAAGGTCAGGGTGACTTTTATTGGTGGATAAGAGTTTAGAGTGATAACACTACTTATAAGTGGGTGACGTTCTTTATGAGCAAACGATGCTTGCTCAAAATCGACCCTGTGCAGAAAAAAAGCTAATGTGGTAATTATTGGCCCTGCCTTGCAGAGATGGTCCTAATATCTTCCCCTGGCAAGGGCTAGTACTCAATTTTTGGTAGATGTCATGATACTAAGAAAGTATATTTTCATTTAGGATGATAGCAAAGTATTTCATTCAGGATGATAGCAAAGTATTTCATTCGGGATGATAGCAAAGTATTTCCTTTAGAATGACACCAAAGTATTTCATTTGGGATGATAGCAAAGTATTTCATTCAGGATGATAGCAAAGTATTTCCTTTAGGATGATACCAAAGTATTTCATTCGGGATGATAGATAATAATAATAATAAAATTAAGAATTTGTATAGCGCTGGTTCCAGGAACACTCCTCACCAGCGCTCGGGAATCTTAAACATAGTATCTTTGGAATACATGTGTTTTCAATTTTTTTTTTTTTTTTTTTTTTGATAGCAAAGTATATCCTTTTGGATGATACCAAAGTATTTCATTTAGGATGACACCAAAGTATTTCACTGAGGATGATACCAAAGTATTTCATTTTGGATGATACCAAAGTATTTCATTTAGGATGACACCAAAGTATTTCATTTAGGATGATACCAAAGTATTTCATTTAGGATGACACCAAAGTATTTCATTTAGGATGATACCAAAGTATTTCATTCGGGATGATAGCAAAGTATTTCATTCAGGATGACACCAAAGTATTTCATTTGGGATGATAGCAAAGTATTTCCTTTAGAATGACACCAAAGTATTTCATTTGGGATGATAGCAAAGTATTTCATTTAGGATGATACCAAAGTATTTCATTTAGGATGATACCAAAGTATTTCATTCGGGATGATAGCAAAGTATTTCATTCAGGATGATACCAAAGTATTTCCTTTAGGATGATACCAAAGTATTTCATTCGGGATGATACCAAAGTATTTCCTTTTAGAATGACACCAAAGTATTTCATTTAGGATGACACCAAAGTATTTCATTTAGGATGATAGGCCTACCAAGTATTTCATTCCGGATGATAGCAAAGTATTTCATTGAGGATGATACCAAAGTATTTCCTTTAGGGTGACACCAAAGCATTTCATTCGGGATGATACCAAAGTATTTCCTTTTAGAATGACACCAAAGTATTTCATTTGGGATGAGTACAGTACATGCAATGTTGTGCAGTATATGCACCTTCTTATACTGGCACCAATTAAAATTAATGAGTTACTACATTCTTGGAAGCAATGGTCTCTAAACAAAAGCAGTATGTATAGTATGACTTGGCTCACATGAATAAAACATACATAGGCATAGATGAAAGAACAACAGCAAAGGAAAACTTCTTGGCCATAAGTTCCTGCTGTTGGCTCCAACTGCTGGCATAATTTGCTGCATGTCAGGACACAAATGACTCTGAGGATATCAAACCACACCTGAAAAGTCTCCTTTTAGAAGAGATTCTTATTCCATGGCCCCATTTCCTGCTTCTTCATGCTGAGAGTGCAATATATGTTCACTGTTTACAGAATAATGCTATATAATGTCATCAAATGTTATCATCTGCAGTTCAAAGCCATATCGTCTGCCCCAAAGTTCAAGAACCAACTTTGAAAAAAATGAAATGTACCCTTTTGGCAAGGACACAGTCATAAATTTCACTTAAAAATATTTCAGTTTCCCACGACCAAGACATGTTGCATGATGACTTGTGTGATCTTAAGTATTTACTCAAACTTGTTTACAACTTATCCTGTTTACAGGTTTTGTTTACATAACAGAGGCGACACCTTACGCCTGTCTTGAGTATCACATAAAATGCAGAAGACCTCTAACGTTTCTCTATTTATGGATCAGGACCTTGGGTTGCCTTCAACCGAGAATTCAAGAGCCTGTTTGACTTACTTGACCTGCGCAGTATCCTTCCAGTTGAACATGTGTTTGGTGTCTGTTCTGTGTTTGCTGATTCTCTGGTAGCCGATTTCGCCCGGGGACCATTTGTCTGGATCTTCAATTCTAACCAAGTGTCTGTCGCATGCTGAAATTGTTGGGCGTGTTTAACAAAACTGCATTACTAGACTAGAAATGTATCATTAAAAGCAGATATATTTCGATGAATGTCTGGTAACCAACTTTAAATTGATCCATCAGAGTTCTAATTACAGGTTACATGTGCAATAATGTAGATGACACCTAAACTAAGCACACATTAATTTTGTCTTACGCATGCTGCAGATCGATCTATTTCAGAAATATTCTTCATGAAATAGGCCCAGGGTAGTATAATACATTTCAATCCCGAATTTGACCATTAATTGATGATATACTTTTGTATCATCCTCAATGAATTGATTTGGCATCATCCTAAATGAAATACTTTGGTATCATCTTCAATGAAATACTTTGGTACAATCCTTAATGAAATGCTTTGGTATCATTCTCAGTGAAGTACTTTCGTACCATCCTCAAAAACATACTTTGGCATTGGTATCACCCTCGATGAAACAAAATATTCGCTCTCATAAATTTCAGTGTGATCTACTTTCACATAATTTGCTAAGGAACATTTAGCATCGTTCTCATTTTAAAAATTCACATTCTATCTTGCTGTCATTCAGAAAAGAATCAAGTGTGAATGAATGAAAAAAATGTTGGGATAAGTCAGTTTGATTTTTACTGCCCAAAGATAGCCTGTATCACACACTAAGATTCCTGACTGGCACTGTTTATAGCCCAGAGGTATGTTGTTATCTTTTGGCTGGATCTTATGCAGTCTTTGCTACATGACAATATCTCTTATTTTCATGCAATGAGATTTGCATGGTGCAGCCTCATTAGGGCAATGTATTTACCTGGATCTCATTTGCTGTGACAGCCTCTTTATGATATACACAAAATCACAATGGGCCACATTGAATCACATTGAATAACCCCTACATTCACATGAATTCACCAGATGCAGTGAAATGTGAGGTTCTTGACAACTAATCTGACCAGTTACAGAGCTTTGCTAATATCGAATAGCATAATGCAATAAAGAAAACCATCCAGAAAATTCGCCATATGGTGCTTTAAAGAGGCCTGTTTTGTATATTCTTGCTTGAAAGGTTTTTATGTTGCGTAAGTAATGCTAAAATGCTTGATAAAATGGGTACAAAGCCCATTGGGGTGGATTGTGATCAAGCCATTTTACAAAATGGGTTGATAGGCAGGGGGATTGAGATATTACATTTATCTTATGGAGTTCTTTTTACATCGATATGAAAGAACTGATGACACAACCGTAAATAATTTGCTTTCCTTTGAAATGGATGTCACTAAGATTTCATACGAAGGGCTAAAAAAATTCGGTGGGGATGAAAGCAAAGTATTTAATTTAGGATGATACCGAAGTATTTAATTGACGATGACGCTTACTGCCTTCTTTATTAATTTAGTCTAGATTGTTTCATAGGCAATGATATTAAAGTGTTTCATTTAGGGTGATACTAAAAAAAGTATTTCATTTAGGATGACACCGAAGTGTTTGACTGAGGATGATAACTAAGTATTTCATTGTGGATGATACCAAAACATGATACAAATGTCTATTGATGATTACCTGATTTTCAAAGTAAGAATTATTGTTCGTTTGATTGTAGCAGACGCAATTTTAGTAACTTTTACAATCATTACCATTTGAAGAGAAACAGCAGACCTAAATGCTGGACTTTGTTTCCTGGTTGCAGTTATCGCAAGGTACACGAAGGCCTATGACCTATGTGGATGCAACTTCTTTCCAAAAATATAGCATGCATAAGCTATTCATTTTGCATCAAAACGTCTGAGACACTATCAATATTGCCGTGGAAATAGAACGCATATAATTTTTAGAATATTCCATTTGCTCATACAAAATTGGAAAGCGACTTTAAACAATTTGACAATTTAATTGCCCTAACAAACTGAAATGAACTATGTAAAGTGAAACATGAACCTAAAAAGTAGAAATGTTAAAACATGCCACAAGACATGTCAGGAGCAGTAAAATCTAATTATAAAATTCTTAAAATGTCAAAGTGGAGGCAACGACTACTAACTACTCCATTACCCTGACATTCAAGGGTTCAACTCGGTTAATAAAAGTGGTCTGCCCCAACTGCCACAGGATTTTAAACTTTGCTTTTGTAAATTGAGTGCCAATCAAATGAAATTAAATTGTCATATTCTACCATTGCATCCAGAAAGGACTTTCTTTAATGCCCCCACCCATGCTGACAACACACAAGTCAGGTTTATGAAGTAAGTAAACATGGCTCAAATTCAAAGGAAAGATATAATTGAAGTAACTCTTGTAATACCATAATTGGTTAGATGTTGTACTAATTTGTTATCTGTCAATTATAACTATTTCTCTTTTTTTTTTTCAACCTCTCTCATATTTTTTTAACGCTGCTCTTTTTGTTGTCACAGTAGTAATACCCACAAATTTGCAAAAACACCAATTCAGTGTTATTTTCGATTTATGAAAAGTGGTAACTGCACCTGGCTTAATTATCTCGAGTTTTGTATAACAAGGTAACACGTTGATTATCTTCTTAATCTAGAAAGTTATTAACATTCCTTGACACAGAAAAGTTATTCTGAACACAATTAGACGCGTGCCTGACCTCAACCTTGGTATACATGGCTAATTTGTTTCTGACAACAACCGGCACATCAAAGGTTGCAAATCAAGTTCGCCCACTTACGGTGACCCACAGCATAGCGGTACAAAGGGTTGTTAAAACGAAAACCACCGCAAATTGCAAATTTCCCTGATTGGATTTTGTAAGGAGACCCAAAAATCACTCCTGTTGGTTATGTTGATGAAGGTAAAAGGTCTAATTCATTTCTCAGACTGTCTGGGGAGGAATTATGACGAATCACAGCTGTCACCCCATCCCTGTGATTAGGCAAGAGTTATTAGCAACGTTTTGTTGTGCATTACAAAAACACGAAAAAATACGACAGCCATTTTGCACATAACCCATCAGAAAAATAATGTGGAAGATGACACTGATGTCAGTTGCTGGGGGAATTCAACAAAAGAGAGCAAAATTGTCCTTCACTTCAGCAACCCTTGCTTTCACGAAAAGGTAAAAACTGCAGTCATTTTGAAAAAAATTAGACTTTCTTTATGAGCAACTTCGTAATTATAGTAAAAAAGTAGAAATTGTTTACAGAATTTCCTGATTTTTCTTATAACCCACGTGGCATTTTTTCGGATAATGGAGAAGGATGGAAAATTAACACTCAAGAAATCAGAGAAATGTTTGGCCATAACTATCATGTGCCAGGCTGTAATAACAGGTTGAGGGTCCTGCATTGCTATCTTTGCAGTACTGCATTATTGTGCAAATTGCAGGCTGCATGCAGGGAGGGAAATAATTCTGTACTGTTTTATGGATTGTGTTGCTGGTCTGTGATAAATCTAACGGTTTGATTCCCAGCAAGGGGCCACAGCTTTGTAACGTGATACGTGACCCTCATTCAGGAATGTCTGGTAATTTGCACTTTGTGGAATTAACATGAAAGAGAATCTTCAAAGATCTGTGGCTTGAAAAGTGTTATCAGAAAACCAGGTAAATATTACTTCATAAACTTGAGGCATTAAACAAGGGTGATTGATGACTCTCCTTATTATTCATAACAAGTGAAAGCTGCATCTCATGGTGCGAATTGGATGAGCATTTGATCAAGTTGTCACTCAACCGCCATCACCCAACACCACTCTGTCAAAGGCTCTCTCTGTGTCTAGATGACTTATAATTCAAAGTTTCCTTTTTATAGAAATCTTTCCGTTGACTTTCATGTAAATTGTAAGAAATGAAATGGTTACATGCTGTTTGTAAATCTATAAAACATCATTAATGTATAATGTTTCACTCATTAATACTTAAACACATATACATGACTAAATTTATGATGCCACTCCATCAAAAGTAATATTTTGATATGCAAATCAAAACAAGAAAGGTAGGCAATGTGTTGAGGCAGGTGAAGCACATACAGTAACAGACTGTCCAGAGTTACCTGCTTGTAGCTTCATTGAGTTATGTGTTCTGCATGTATTATACAATTCTGGAATATAGGACTCATATATCATAACAATTGATCAAGAACATTTCTGTGTTGATTCTTGTTCAAGAACTTGATTTGAAAACGTATTTATAAGTTATGATATGATCTCATCACAATGAAACCCCATTGACGACTCACAAACACTGAGTTTTTTTTTTTTTTCACAGATAAAATTAAAATGAAGAAGACCTGTGGCATTTCTCTATTTAGCCTATGGATCAGGACCTTGGGTTGTCTTCAACCGAGAATTCAAGAGCCTGTTTGACTTACTTGACCTGCACAGTATCCTTCAAGTTGAACAAGTGTTTAGTATCTGTTCTGTGTTTGCCTATCATCTGGTAACCAAATTTTGTTCGGAGACCATTTATTAGGATCTTATGTTGCATGATGAAGAAATTTGTCTGAGCATTTCATGATAGCAATATTACCAGATGAATTATACTCATGATGTGCAAAATACAAATTTATTTTGTTATATTTCTTTCTTTCCTCATAGCTTACAGGTTATTTCATTACCATGCGATTCTGGTCATTCACAGTTGCCTGTGAGGGATCAATGCAATGTATATACTTGCTACGCTTGATATATTAGCTGTGTGACGTTCTGTTGTTTCTAAACCAATCAGATGAAGCAAAAATGCTATGTATTTAATGTTTAAAGAGTCTTAGAATCGCGTGCTAATGAAATTGCCAGTACTGAAACCGCCAGTAATGAAACCGCAGCGAAAACATTGTTGAACAAGGCTGGATTTGTTATTAATGTGACTCTATGGATATGACTGTGAACAAGGGAAATCTGTAGCATTGAATATAAGCATTTAAGCCCATGATAACGTATATGGGCTGTGACAAAGGTGTATGTCAACCATAATGCATACCATCTACGTCTTGGCTTGCAACTGTTCCTCCCCACTGAGCTAATGCAGATGAATTTAATAGGCTTTTATTGCATGCTTCTAATATTGCAGAAGAAGGTGAAACTGTAACCCTGCAACTCCGTGGGAATGTCTGGCGGAGACCTGTGGGCTGCATGGGTCAGGTGATCTCCTCCATGCTTCGTTATGCTTGACACTGTCACACTGTAAAAGACATTGTAAGAGGCATAATGCGATTGTAAAAGAAGCATATAACAGGAGCACATATAAGAGAGTGTACATACAAGAACATAAGTAGCACATTTTCCAGGCAGACAGTGTCAGAAAAAAGTGAGTAAAGAACTTAGAGGAGGAAAGGTTACAAGAATTTGGATAAAACCTGGTTGAAGTTTGAAGAGTGATTGACAGGTTTGTCCCCCAAGATTGTGTCAGCATGTAAGTAAGGACCAAAGGACACTTCAGGATACCAGTTGAGGAGATCGACTAAGTGGGTCCTACAATGTCCTTCCAGACATGTGACAGTTCTTTGGCCCTATCCGTTTACTCAATCCTCTGATGCCCTTTTCGGTCCTCCCCTTGGCAAGGTCCTGCCCTTCATCTGTCCTCCTCAGCCATCTTGCCCTCCTTATGGCAAAGGTCCTCGCTAGGGGCTCTACCAACTACCAGGACGCCCTCTATCTTTTTCTTGAACCTTTTCACACTGATGACCTCTTGCTGCCAGACAACCTTTTTACTGCCTAAATCCTTTAACTGGCACTCTACAAGCCCTCCATTTGACAAATCCTTCATGGGCCTGTCAACATGCTAATGCCTTGGCAGCCACCCCAGCCAAAAAGTGTCAGCTAATGACTTAATGGATCCAATTATACATGGTGTACAACAGACTAAGACCAGTTATCCACACAGCAGCTGCTTTTATGCCATCCCCTGACTCTAATGGGTGACTTTAATGGCTGGGTTATCTGAATTGACCAACAGTAGTATAAGTTCATCTCACTTATCTTGGCTATCTCTGATGTGTATCTTCTTGATTTGGGTATTAGTCTGTTGCTGTTAAGGTTGCAGGATCCATAGAGCACATATGGCTGTATCTCTCTTTTAAAAATCTAATCGAGATTGCTAACTCTGAAAGGATTGACAGAGTCAGGATTGACAACGAAAAATTGAAGCTTATCCTTGATTTAATCTTGATTAGAATATCCCATTCAGTAAGAATTGGCATGTACTTTCTTGCATTCATGTTAATTAAATTATTTTACTTCTCCCTTTTCAAATTGATATCAGATGATATGTAATTTACTTTCTCTTGTGGAATTTGAGGGTTGTTATAACAATGTCCATTTTGCATCTAAGAATCTGAACTGTTTCTTCCTTTCCCAGACCCTCAATTATTGTGTCCATTCATTTCACTTGAGATAAAATCTGAAAGTTAATTTTCTAGCAGGGCTATTTCCTTCCACTCTTTCTCCTCCTGGCTTTATCAGTGATATGTTGTGCAATTTTATGAATGTAATTTGCTGATGTGCTTGAGTCTCGCTCTCACAACATGTAATTAGTAGTGAATAAAACGAATACTTCTTTTGGGCGATTTGAATGTGGCCGGCACAGTGGCAGCCATTGGATTGTTCTTTTCTTAACTATTTTTCATATTTATTAGGTAAAAACTGTCATCATTCTTTTGAGGAAGATAATGTTTAGTGTGTGCCATGTCTCTTGGAGCTAGTGGTGTCAACGTTCTCCAAATATGAGCCCAGAAAGAAAGCTGTTATCATATAGCATTTCAAGGAGTCTCGAGAATAGACTGGTGTTTGCTTGCATGGTGGGTGTATATGATATTTTCACTAAGTTCAGAAATTCACAAAGCTATCTGACCAAAGATCTTGGGGTAGATGGACTGGGGAAAGGCAGAGAATGGACTTAGGGATCCATTTGGCACTTATTTGCACATAATATCGCTCATAATGGCGTGTGCTTTTCCAGGCTGGATTTCCACAATGAATTCCAACAATGAATAGCCAATTGTCTGCATTTCTGCTAGTTTTCCTAACAGTCTGGTCCTTTTTAGGCCCATTCACAATCTTTCAGGCAGTAATTGATCCAGTCATTAGCACCCTGCCAGACATTTTCTCAGTTTCCACCGATTTTCCCCGTATCACGTTGCCCGATTTTATCGCTGTTCTATCACGATCCTTATCTTAACATGGCGTCTGTCTTGGCCTTATGATTCTTGTATGTTTCCTCAAAAAAAGTTGCTTTAGCAATTCCACAAATCTCCACCTCATAAAGATTTATAAAGAGGCCCTGGTGTCCCACCGCCAACACCAACCTTATTTTTTGGTGCCAATTTACTACGATAATGGTGGTGAGTAGTTAATATGACTTTATAATTATCCTGTATTTTTTGCACTTATCGGGCCAAATAGGACAGGAATGGGTCACATGAGGCTTTGGGGGCACTTTTTGCACAGGGTGATCAAGGAAGCAAACCCTGGGCCAGTTGTTCATGGTTAGCATGATATAAGATTCCAATATTCATCCAGAGAAGAAGCCACCACAGTGCTGGACCCCACTTCCATAAATCCATTCTCTGCCTTTCCCCAGTCCATCTACCCCGAGATCTTTGGTCAGATAGCTTTGTGACTTCGTGAACTTAGTGAAAATATCATATACACCCACCATGCAAGCAAACACCAGTCTATTCTCGAGACTCCTTGAAATGCTAAATGACAACAGCTTTCTTCTCTCGGTGCTGGATCCATGGATGCTCTACAGTCCTGTTCAAGGAACTTCAAAAATGCATTGGAGAATATGACTTTTTTTATGTTTATGTCCAGTGATATGATCAATGAGTCCAGTTTTTCAATACATGTATTTCTACAGATGATCTTTGCATGTATTTCTACAGATATTGTTGCTATCTTTGCATACATGTGAGGCTTGTGAGCAAATGACAACAACAACTTGACAGAGGGACTAAGAGGGTTAATATTTCCTAGTTTTGTAGACCCCATGCTCTGATTGCATATCATTGCACAATTTGCATTTGATATTAGGATATAATGAGCTTCCAGTGACACCTCTACTTAGGCTCTACCCGAGGTTTTTGGGGAGCATCTATCAAGATACATCGCCAGCCACTCTGTCTGCAGTTGCAGAAAACAACCAAATGGAAGCCAGAGTTGCAAATGGCTTCTGTGTGGGAATATATGGTTCTCTGCTCTAACACCTTTAAACCTCAAAGTCATTATTAATTTCTGAGAATAGAAACCAATTCCTCAACCTGTCACCCCAGAAGGAAAGACACTGACAGACCACCAGACAAGCCTGCTATATGTTAACTTGCAGGGCCATTACAGATTCAACTCACTGCAGTCACAAACAAAGGATCATGAAGTCATAGACCTGTGCCAAATTCTTATCTTTGCCATCAAATATTTCAGCACAAAAGAAATGGAATAAAAGCACGAGGGTGTATAGGCATTGCCAAGGGACTCCTTCCAGGGTTAGGGTTTGAATTTCTGTTAAATGTTAACTTTCTTTTAAAAACCAGGGTTTTGTACTGTTTCTCTATTTGAGTTTCTTTGGGAAGGAAATTTCTGTCAGGCAAACTTCCAGAGCAGACATTTATAGATGGTTTCTGTAGTGTTTCCCTAAAGCTAGAGTCAGCTTGGTCCAAAACGTGCTCTAAACGTACTTCTTGTATTACAAAACAAGAAAATAACTTAAAAGGATATTTTCCAGAAAGTTTATAATATGTATTCAAACGAGGGCCTCCTTTCGTGATGACTTTCGAGCAGACGTCTAAACGCAATTTTCCTTTTGTTCCCCAGGTTAGCCTTGTCAAAGGGATTTGGAGAGGTTTGGTTTGTTTGTAGAAACACTTAAGAGACCTTCACTGGTCTCCAGACCGAGTGATTTCTTGCAGTTCGAATGCTTTGTTGGCATCAATAACTTTCTTTTGTCACGAGAGGGAGCCACCAACAGGGCAATTGTAGCTGAAAGGGGGAGTTGCTTTGGGTGTGTTAATGACACGTTTCGTCCACTCTCACTTGACCACAAGTGCCACAACAGATCAAAGGGGCAAGGGGTAACTTTTTTGTCACCAGGGGAGGGCGAGTGGCCGTGAGAGGTCTCCGAGAGGGCACTGCCTTGCCAGAAAACGAGCGAAGCGGCGCGTGGCCCTTGATCAAAGACAATATGGCCGCTGGAAGAACTTTACTGAAGTCTTTAGTTAAAGGTCCTTTTCAATGACATTGGTCCATTTCAAGGACATTGGTTAAGCTTTAGGTCACGGAATATTGTCTTGAGAGTGTCTTGAGTGTTCATCCGTGTTTGATTGGTGGTGACCAAGGGAAATTCGAAGCTGATAAATCGTCCCAATGGCCCCTCTGCAGCTCCTATTTCGTGCTGTCCAGAGCTCATAAACCCAATCAGTTCGGACAATGTCCAGTCGCCTGGCCCAAGGGTATTATGGCTCCTATCAAAGGGATTCTCATTTCACAGTCCAGGGGCTGTTTAAAGCATCTTTGGGAACTATCCTTGCAGATAAATGAACATTTTCAAATTTTATTCCCAGTTTATGGCCTTATGGACGTTAATAAATGTTTATTACAATTTCTACTACATTTGTCAAGATTCAATTTAGGATATTGTGCATGTTTGAGACTGCAAAGTTTTTAATTAACTCTTTTTGAAATGATCTATGCTTGAGACCAGTAGCATTATGACAGTTTCTTTGCATGAGGAGCTAGGTGGGAAATGTTTAACTGCTTGGGGACTTCAATGGCTTTAAAAGTAATGTACCTAACTTCTGTTGACATGATTGCATGAAAGTTCTGCAGGAGCTAGAATTTTTGTACATTTGACATTTGATTTCTTTTACAAGTCTCTTGACAAAAAAGCTGGCTTGCAGGAGGTCAAGGATAGACCATGAAGGCATAATAGGAAGGCAGCCAAAATACTTTTAAGTTATTTCTTTATTTCATTTCTTTATCTATTTCACTTCTCCCCTCATTTTCCTTAAGTCATTCGGTGCACTATGGCTGATTGCAGGCAGACCATAACTGTTACATCGCTTTCATTTTAGCAAATTTTTACCAATTTTTCTCAGATCTTCAAAATGAATTAATATTTTTATCTGCCAACCATATTTCTGATTAAGCAAGACTGAGTTCATGTACACACACCTGCACTTTTCCATGAATTAACCACACACTTTCTTCAGGGGTGATATACTTGCTGATTTTTCATAGCTTATTTGCTTTATCAATTATCGTAAATTATTAAAGAAAAAAGAAACAATTTACAGAAAGATAATGGGAGTGTCTGCGGTTGATAAAAATGAATGCAGAAAATGTTTTAGAACTACATGTATTTGGTATTCCATCATTGCTTCTGGTTCGTTACAATTTGTGAATTACAACTAGACATTTTCTTGAAAATGCTCAGATTTACAATCTGAGATCGGTTAGTTTGAAAATTTTGATTTTGTCGTGTCCTACTAGCTCGTGACCGCACTGTTGGCACGAGATGAAACATCTGCATTACATAGGTTATCCGGACCAGGAATCGAACCCAAGTCCTAACTTAATTGCTTCCATTAACTAACCATGCATTATTTCTGTACATTTTTGACAAAATTAAAACAGTCCTTTTCCATTTCGACCATCTATTTTAGCATTTAATTCTCGTCAACGGAGCATAACTGCCTCTTCTTCTTCTGCCATTCATTCTTGCCCCAGTCAAGTGTTTTGTGGGATATGCAAAGTATAATGGGTCTAAAACAAGAAAATCTCAGACGAAGCAACATATGTCACCAGAAATTGAAGCCCCCAGCCTTGTGGGGTGCAGTATCGTTTAGCAAATTGCATTGCCCTCGTAAATTGAAGTCTTTTTCTGAGTCTGCATGGGACTTCCACCTTGCTAAAAAGCTCCACGAATGATAAGTCACATTTTGCTACAAGGCGAATAATGGGATTTATTCGAGAACTCAAGAAAGAAGCAATTCTCATTAACCATAGATTTTAGACAACCTGCATATTATGCTGTTGCAAGGCCCCAACATTTTTTGACAATGCCACCCAAGCAGCTCATGACAATTGAAGAAACTTCATTTGGACTCATGATTGTGACTTACTGAACAATTCTTTGAGTATCTAACTGGATGTGCCATCTTTTTGCAGATAGATCTAGGACTAAAATATAATTTTTCTTACAAAATACATTATTTTTTGGAAGAAGACTAAATAAAATACATGTAATTATGCCCTTCTTTAAATGAATAAGTACATCCTTAATTTAAGGAGATAGCTATTGCTATATCTTGGTTTGGGTTCATTCTTTACAATGATTTTGACTTCATTTTTTCAGTTTTCAGTCCTTTTATTTTGTGGGGACATAACAGCAAAATGTTAAATCTAAGACACAGTTGCGGTCGCGATCCCAATTGTTTTATTGCGGCAATATGCTGCACACACGGTCGTGAATGGGGATGGGACGCATGCAAGACACACAGCGCATGTCATGTGCTATGATCTGACAGTGGCTTGTGCCTAGGGGCTAATTGCTGCCTTGGTATAGGGGGCGGCCTGGGCGGGGCAGTTCAGGGCCTCAGCATGGGTGCCCTGTTGGTGCCACGGGCATATGGGGGCCTTTGGTCAACTCGTGCCAGGAGCGAGACTTACACTGAGGATCTTTTTCCAATTTTTCCGACCCCTGGATTTTGTACAGACTATCTGAGAGTATCAGATTACCAGTAGTCTGCATGGTATCTCTCGCACAACACAGACCATCCAGTGGCATCCACCTTTACCCAGAAGCATCATTACTGTCATTACAGCATGAGTGATGACCATTGCTTCTATCTTTGCCCCAAGCTAGTCACCATACTCCTCACTTGTTCCTCTGACCTATACCCTGACCCCAGGTATTCCACAGGTAAACCCCTCCCCCTCCCATCCCCTCACACTCCTTCAGGTACCTCAGTCAATGCATGTTGTATCATCCAAACTGATTAATTGCCCCAGCTGAACTTAATTGGCTTTGCGACAAGTTATGCTTCACTATTTTTAGAATCGAGTCGACCAATTTAATCAATTTCGTAAGTTGATCTTCAACCCTGGTAGATTACTTCACAATTTCACATACATGTGGTCACTGTGAACAGAATTTGTTCAACAGATTGCCTGTGGCTGGCATACACCTCATTATCTTGGCTACTTTTCTGCTCATTGAATCTCGGTAGAGATTTGGTTGCAGTGATTTGGCATTGACATCCTCCCTGCAAGATATTATAGATCTATAGCTTTTTTTTTTCACCCAAGCTATTTATTTTTTTCACCCAAGCTAGTACATGTATACAATAACTGATCAATATATATAAGACATTAATATTATTGGAACAATATGCTTTGGTGAGACAATGCACGAGAGTTATAATAACTATATTTAATTGTGCATCCCTAAAATAAGGATTACTTATATATTTTTATTAAAAAATTAAGGCTTATTGACTGAGGCCGAGCTTTGTGCATGGCAGGAGAATGGTTATGGAAAGGTGGCGTCTTCCTTGCAAAAAGGGGCTAAAAAAAAAAAAGGCAGAGCTGTGGTATCAAGAGAACCTTGGATAAATCATTAATTGAATAACTCTTTCATTGTTAAAAGTAAAGTTTATTCAGTTATCATTTTGTTCTTTCCAATGTTTTGACTGATTCTTTTTATATTTAAACGGTTACAAGGTTACTAGTTCTTTAATACTGTGTGGTTCTTAACATCTTTAATTGCTGCTTCCTTACAGGTGCTTTATTTCATGGTTCAATACTGGTTTCATACTGGGTCCGAACTAGTTCCATACTGGTTTCATAATTGTCCCGCACTGGTTGCACACTGGCTCAATGCTGGTTCCAAACTCGTTCTTTGTCTTTTTTAATGTTTTTTACTGGTTCTTCACCGATTCCACATACGTAAGATTCTAGTTTCTCGATAGTTCTTTACTTTTTCTTTTTAACTTCACTAATTATTGGTGTCTTCTTGGGTTTTACTGGTTCTTCATCAGTTCTTCGCCAGTTCTTGCTGATTCTTAAACTTCTGCATGGTAACTTATTGGTTCTTTACTGGTTCCTTGCTGGTTCTTTACTGATTCTTTACTGATTATTAGCAGGTTCTTTACTGCATGATCTGCTGTGAGGACAGTTTAACACAAGTTAGTGCAAGTAAGTGGCTTGTCCCTGGTCTTATCTCCAGTTGAGCCTTTAACTGGGAATTGTGGCAGTTATAATGATGGCCAGAGTCGATTTTCTTGAAAGGCCCTGAGATAAGAGCTGACATGTCAACATTTTTGACAGCAATTGTCAGATAGAGCAGATACAGGGTTTTGCAGGGATCAGAAATGCAGGTCAAGGGAGTCAATGTCTGGGAGATTTTGGCAGATTTCTGAGGGCAGCTTGTTTTATTCCCTGAGCACCGTGTTGAACTGGCCAACCTCTGACAGCTTGATTGAGGGAAACCCAGCTCTCTTGAAAGCTGACATCTTGGCCAGGGTTTTAGCAGATGCTATCAGTCATTGTGGCCGACTAAACATCATATTGTGGCTGGTACAAGCTTGACTTTTCCCTCTGACTGGACAACCATTTACCAAACCTGCACCTCCCCAGCTCCCCCTATGCCCCTGAGCTACTCAAAATCACGATTTACTGACCAATTTTTTGCGCCAACTTTCTCAGTTTCGTGATTGGCCAATCATTAGCCCTGTAACCTTGGTGTTAAAGAACTCCTGACAAGTTCACTGGGTGTTAAGGGAGTCACTGGGCACTCCATTCATCATCTGCAATTTAATTGGCCAGAAGACAGGTTTAACTTGCTGACTACTTCCGGTACATCCTCCAATCAATCTCCATTTTTTTGCCTTTTTTTTCTTTTTTTACAAATCTGTTACTTTTTTTGACAATTTTGCAGTTTAAACTGTTACTGAAATACAGTAAATAGGCCTATTCTTCTTTATTCCACATAATCCACAATGTAATTATGTTATTTATCAAGTTCACTTCTCCTTCAACATGCCTCCCTGAAGCAAAACACAAATAAAAAGAAATATTTAGGCAAGGAAAAATATATTCACCTTTCATTGTATGGAAATTACTGAAATGCAATTAGACAGAGAGGAAAAAAAAGAGAGAAATAACATTTGCACAGACGAAACACAAACTATTCAAAATAGAACAATCTTACAAGGCATCAATGTATTTTATTTGCACCTTTTGGTACACTAAGTAGTTCTCCTTTGGAAAATTCCTAATTTCCTCTTGACTCTATTCCCAAAATATGTGTCAACAGCTATACAATGTCGGTTATATATATATACATCTTTTACTTGTCAAAATATTTTGAAGTGCTGCTGAAATCTTCACATACTTTCGCCCATTATAGGCCTAATCCAAATCACTCACTTGAGAATCAAGTAACTGTCGATCCTGAAATGAGCTCTGTTGAGGAAGGTTGCCACTGAACTTTGGTCAAGAAGTTCCTCACATTTGGTTGATTTTCAGCTGTCGTTTTTAAAATGAAAACAGCTTACCCTCTGCGCAAACCAATTCAAAACCACTACCACCAACTCAGACTGATCTGATGGTGCAAGGTTTTTTTTTTCATCACTTCTCCTTCTTTGAACTTTGTTTGTAATGAAGTGTTCATTATGATATGAAGTCTACTTAGGGAGTTTGAATCCATCCATAGTGTTGGATTTTATAGCTGTTTGCAGATTGGCGGTCCGAACAGTTTAAAAATTAATT
Organism: Platynereis dumerilii; assembly: GCA_026936325.1. Lineage (NCBI taxonomy): Eukaryota > Metazoa > Annelida > Polychaeta > Phyllodocida > Nereididae > Platynereis > Platynereis dumerilii. The sequence continues at coordinate 75,612,695 of JAPTHN010000002.1, read as the reverse complement.
TCAACTTCGTCATTTGATGTCACTGGCTTAAAAATGTTTCGTTTGTGTCAAGTCAGTTATGGTTAATCTGTTGATTCAGTGCTCACCATACCCAGCAGCATTGGTAACAATAAACAAACTAATAAATGACTTATGGTACTTCATCAAATAAGAAGATTAGGAGACCAACAGAAAACTGTCAATGACGCGGCAAAGCCAGTTTGCAAATTGAAAACAAGAAAATTGATTTTTCCAGTGGACCGCCAATCTGCAAAGAGCTCTTAGCCTTGTCCTGTACATTGACAATTCATAGTTGGGCAAGTGCTTTGTGCTTCACAATTTGACCAGTAATGAGAACTAAGGTAACTGCTTAATGCTAACATTTAAAGCAATGCAATATTGATCACAAAAGTCAGGTGTCTGTCAAAAAGTACAGTGCAGCTGAAAATCAAGTCGAAAAGTACTGTCCTCCAGAAAATTTCAATCAAACTTTTCTGAAGTATGTTTGGCCTTTTATTCTATATAACGGAAAGCTTATATTTTACAAGAAGCTACAGGGAAGTGAGCTGGAGAGAAACGGTTTTTCTATTGCAAATCATCTGAAAACTTTGTCTCCATTTTTGTTGGAGAAACTCGTGATGCAGTGGCATTAGATATCAAACCAAATTCCAACGCGCCATTCGAATTCTGAGAATATATTTGATTTATAGTTACAGTGCATGATAACAGTCGCAATTCGAGACCATTATTACCTTTGTTGCATGATATTAACTATTTCGTCCGTAAGTGGTTGCAAAACATGTGGCATAAAGTCATTATTTGTCAAGGTCAAGGGGGGCACCCATTTATCTGTGAAGTTTCATGTTCTGCAAAAGCGATTAAGAAACTCATGCCTGGGAAAGTGCGGCATCAGCTAAGCACAGAAGGGACACACTTTTGAATTCTTATGTCATGAGAGGTGCTTCAAAATGAACCAATGAGAGATGCAGGCACAAGCAACCACAATTGTTATGGAGCCATGGGGGCCACTGGAAACCATGATGAAGAGAAGGGCCACTGAGCAGGAGCCACTGAGCATGAGGTGTGTGGGAAAGTGAGACAGTGTCTTTCAATTCTTTCAATTCTTTCTTTTCTTGTGGTGGTGGCCACAACTGAGCTATATCCAAGCTGAATGCAAGCTGAATTCAAGCTGAGCAGTTTGGAGTTAGGGGGAGGGGGGTTGTCATATGCTGGGCGAAGGGGGTTAAATGCAGAGGGGGTGATAGTGATTTGAGAAAGAGCTAGGCGAGATCATGATTGAAGCAGTTGGCTTGCATGCTTGGCTGACTTGAAAAAGCAGAAAGACTCGAAACAAGTGAATCCCACGCCCTTTGGTGACCCCAGGATCACCATAGCTCTTCTGCCCCCCCCCCCCTTTAAACATTCCGCTTTCTGCTTTTAGTCCCAAGTCTCAGTGACTGAATACCCACCCTCCTGTCCCATGCTGTCCCATGCAGTCCCTGTCCTTGATTTGTTTACGATTCTCTCGTGGCCTTTTCTGATCTCTTTTCAGTTCTCGTCTGCCACATGAAGTCTGTGCGTCTGTCCCTAGTCTGTCCATGTGTCCAGAAGACCAACACTCTAAAAAAATTTCAGACAAAATTGGTTTTTTAGATTCAAAATGGTTTTTTGAAAAACCAAATTTCAATGCAAAAAACCAACATGGATTTTTTTAAAAATCCATGTTGGTTTTGCATTGAAATTTGGTTTTTCAAAAAACCATTTTGAATCTAAAAAACCGATTTTGTCCCGACATTTTTTTAGAGTGAAACAAACGTCTCTTAAGGCAACATTGATCTCACATGAGTCCATTGCTACAGGTATCTGACCAGTCAGAGGCTGAGACAGTATTAGAATGCCAGCCAAATCCTTCTGACGTCTTTCTTAAAATTATTTTAAATTAAAGGTTCTGACGTCTTCCTTTTTGTATAATTAAGAAGGAAGTCATTGCTGTGAAGGGAAAATGGAAATGAAGGCAAAGTCAATGAAGAAATGTTCAAAACTATCTGACAAAGCTTGCGTACGGAGGAATGTCGTCTTATAAACATGCATCTGGAAGCCCACCTACTGGTCAGATGGGTTTAAATCAATAATAAAACACTGAGGATGGTTTAAACAAGTCCTTTTTAGAAGTTCAATACTAAGCACAATTATAAAGATAAGTCAGAATGAGTAAGTTGGAAACATGCTTTCAAGTCACAAATAAGCCCATGGCACAAGTGAAAAGCATTGGTGATTCAAAGACAAAGACAAAAAAGTGAATTTAATTTACGGATTACCGAACAAGTGCAAACTTGGGAATTAAGATGGAATATTGCGGCTTTGAACACTCTTTCAAATTTCATAAACTTTCTATTTAATCAAGAGGTTTTCAGTGATTCATTTGCCCACACAAGTCAAAAGCACTTTATGGAGGCACAACCTTTGAATTTGCAAGTGTCTTGTGCAATTGGGAGATCCTAATGGCCTTTTCAAAACACCCATCTTATGCACACATCATATGCAGCTTAATCCTTAGACAAACTGCACATTGGCCCACCATGCCAAAAGAGCATGAGAAAGCCACTGGAAGCAACTGGAAGCCAAAGAGCACTTGGTTTCTTGTTGAAAAGCAATTGTTCCCCACACCAGTAGATTAAACAAAAAGAAGTTTTAAGAAGCAGCCAAGTAGAATTGGCATTAATGAAGTAAGAGGTTATCTCCAGTGTCATCTGTTTCAATGAATCCTTGCCTTATACTTGTGTCATGCCAATTCATTTCAGCTTTTTGGCACCAGCATACACTTAAAAGTGATTTTTCTTCCACTCTGTGCAATATGAGATCCAACCAAGACTTGTTTTGTTGTTTTCTTGAAACTTCAGTCCTTGTTCAAGCTGTGACGCACAATAAAAAGACACATGTAGGACCAAAAAATGAGTACAATATACTTTCATGATAACTTATTGATTTTAAACATTCCTACTTTTTTTAGGCTACTCCACTTTAACCCTATCTGTCTACATTTGTTAATATTTTGTCACTTCAAAAACAGAACCAACACGTTTTCCACATGCGAATAGAACGTTATATTGTTCATGATTTTTAACTTTCAAGACAACTGAGTGCTTTTGGGTATATTTGCAGCATTGGTATTTTCTGAAAGTCTGAAATTATCCAAATTTTCGAAAATTCTTATCTCTTTCTCTTAGTGCATAAAATATAAAACATCTTTAAAGACACACAAATTACACAAATGTAACCTTAAATGAATAATGACCATATTCCTCTCAGTTTAATGATTAGAATTAAGTCTAGATTTCTTCAAATAGAAAGTTCAGTACAACATAAACTTTTAGCATTTGGAGGATTGTGTATTTTCAGAAATTTTTTTAAATGCCTTGCGTTTTCAGTTTCTCTGCATCTGCCTGATTTTGTTAAAATGTAAACATTATTGGCACAGTGAAGTTATAAGTTGCATGCTAACAAGGTGCTTTTACGGTATTTAAAAATAATCTTTGAGTTGGAAGCTGATAATTCGTGCGATATATATCAACAGAGTTATTGATTTTTAACATTTTTAACAAACATACATTTTCCCCTTTCCAGATGTAAGAATGCCAAGTGTTGTATCACCTGCCTTGCAAGTTTGCTCACATGCAAAACAAGAATATAGGGATTACTTCTGCCATCCTTCATCTGCACATGCACCCTAAAAGGAGACTGGGAGGTGGTTTTTACAGCTAATGCACTCTAAAAAATTTCAGACAAAATTGGTTTTTTAGATTCAAAATGGTTTTTTGAAAAAACTAATTTTGAATCTAAAAAACCAATTTTGTCCCTACATTTTTTAGAGTGTGGTTTTGACAAAATCATGACTATGACTACAACGCAAATGCAAGATTTTCGACAGCGACTACACCAAAATGAGAGCTGCATTAACGCGATATGCTTCAAAGCTGTATGAAACCATCTCACACCTCCGGCACTTGCTGCCACAAATTTCCCAATACGAAAAATATATTTTGTCACAGACAAATGCGTCAAGGGTTTTCTGCTGCACAGCCTATTTTCACTTTCCTTTCGACAGACCAGACCTCAGAACATTTAGATGGAATTTTACAAATTATCACCCAAATTTAATGTCATAATTTTATTTGAACTTCTTGCTGCAGCAATTGAAATCATTTCCACGAGATTCCATGAGCGACATTTGAATTCGATTGCGTGTGATGGTAGAAGTTCGAGATCATACATGTCAGTTTTGCGTTGCCTTGGTGACCGATTTCAAGTCATGCGGATTGAAATGCACATTTGGCGAGAAATGACATGAAATTGGAGGATTTTGCAATTCTTTCTTTCCTTCTCCATTCCTCTGCTTTCTCCCTCTCAACCCTTCCATGCCCCTTTCTCTGCTTGGCTGGTGGGATAGGCCTGTTCTCACGTAACACTCCTCTTTAGTGATATACCACCTGTAAATCATAAAGTGACAAATTGAGCAACTAAATTCTCATATTTTCCTACTTATACTTATATGGGCTTACTTGGATATTTCATGATATGACTTGCCTGTTTTCTCCAAGCTTCTTATACTTGCACAATTTGCTTTCTAAAGAACTGCACGATGAGTGTTGTCGAGGAATGACACTCACTTTGGATTTCTGTCTGTTCACACAGAAATATATCTTGAGGCACATGATTAATTACATGACTAGCAGTGTAGCATGGGTTTGCACCTGTTCTCAATAAATACACCCATTCCCCTGCATGTCTTGGGCCCATTGTTGCCCCACACACAGTTATACACATTCTTTCTGCAGAACTTTCACATTCTGCAATGTTGCTTTACTTGTACATATTGCACTGTAATATGTGTGAATACATTTTGGGAACATTTAGGAAAAAATGTAAATAACAGATTCATAAATAAGTTTATATAAGTATTTTTCAGATAATACTCAAGTATCTGTGCCTTCTCACTCTTTCAATGGTATCTCAGTCTGTTGAAAATGAGAACTGCATGCTGCTGCATGCTACCTAGCACAAAACTTGATTTTGTAAGCTACAGCATTGCTGTCCCAATAAATAGTTCCAATTTCTATGCACATTCACAAAATTTCTATTCAACATTGGTGTATACCGGAGTCAGACTCGGCAATCACATTCTCTAAGGGAGTAGACAAGGCATAAGCACACTCAGAAACAGCCCCTGTGTCTACCAGACAAAATGGTGTGGACGCTCCCAGGAGCTCGAGGAATAGCACACTAATCGCTAGGTGGCAACACAAGACAGCATATGTTCTGATCTGCCAAAGCTGGAAAAGAAGTGGCAATGCAAGAGCAGTCCACTTGTAGACAGATGGTATCTATAATCCAGTCTCCGACCAGATATTCGGATACTAGATATCGGAATATTTATCCGATATCCGGTATCTGGCCATTTAGAGGCACTAGATTCGGATGTCTGCGATGGGTCTTAAATAAGGGACATCGTAAGTGAAGAACACGAGAAAAAGTGAAGAACATAGGCCAAAAATCATGGTGTTGATCTACTTCAATAGGGTGGTTGGGTAACCTGGATCGATTGGTTGTTTTGCTTCAACTTAAGCTTTGCATCAAATTTCTGATCTGGTATCCAACCGAGGTACTCGCCAAATTATCCGCTCTCAGTATCCGGCTATTTTCATAATCCATTCTTCACTGCAGTGGTCACAACTGCCTTTAGAGCTGCACTATTCATACTTACCTCATGCACTGTATATGTATTTATAACAAATTTATGGAATAAAAGAAACTTCAAACTGAAAACATTGCTGGGCGGGCGCCTTTTAAAATTTTTGATCTTTTCACCGCCTTGAAATCATAATATTTATGTTATCGCTATTCAAACATGATTTTTCTCCCAATTTGCAAAATTGTCAAAATACCTTTAATGTAAAAGACACCAGAAGAATCACTTCAGCATGGTTGGCCAGCCTGGCAGGGATAAGATCGTGTACCGTTTTTTGAGCAAGCAAGTAATTGCATTGATGGGGGCATAAAAAATCTGGTAACTGTCAAAATTCAAAGTTGACACTTGCCAGCTTTGCCAGACTGAAGCATTGTTCCTCTTGTGTGGTTTGGACGTTGCCAGATTCAGACGTGCCTCTAAGAATTAAAACCCAGATGGTTTTGGTGTGGTCTTCCACAGAATAAGGTGTAAAATACACAAAATGATAATAAGTCTAGACACCAAAAGGAAATCTATGGATATTGGTAGCATGCCATTAAGGGGGTCAGAGCATGGGTGGTCTGTGGTATATTATTTTCCTCAAAGTTATTTTTCCCTTTCCCCAAATCCATTGTGCCACCATAATTGTGGAAGAAAGTGACTTAGCAACCAAATTAACCACATTAATTTTCACAGAGGGTAGGGCATTTTACTTAAGCTTCACTTTTTCAGCTCAACAGAACTTACCGGAATTAGTCGAAAATGGTGGCTTTACACAAAATGTCGCCTTATGTGCCTTACTAATTTTTTTTATTGAAATGAAATCTTAAACTTGACCTGTCAATTACTAAGTTCTGGTGATGCAACCTTGACCACTTTTGGCAATTAGGACTGGTGAGGTCAAATTCCACTCAGCCTGGATCTGACCTGACCAGTTTGAGCAAAAAATAATTGGTCCAAATTTACTGAAATTTACTTAAAATCGAAACGCTATAGTTTTCATGAAAATAGGAATTTAAACATCCAATGCTGGACCACACACTGTACCACACTCTGGACAGCTTACAATGGATTGTCTCTTCTCGATACCACCGCCTGTGGACTGGTTCTTGACGGTCTTGACCAGAGCAGGGCGGTTCTAGCTGCATCACCAGGTCTGATGATAAAACAAACAGTCAAGAAAGACAGAAAAAAGCTATCTAATGTACAAAGGTATATTCAATTATTGAGGATTAATATACTGGCCTTTTAATGAAATGATTTTCTGAAATGCTTATAGTTCAAACCTAACATTCCTGGGTGGGAAGGACAAAGTTCTGCGTTATCAATAAATTAAAATTTTCATCAATTAACTTGCGGCGTGTCTCACTTTCTTTTGTCCCTTTTTAAGTAATGCACCAAAGTTCAGTTTCAAATTTTCTTGACAATGAATGGCTGTATTCATACCAGAGGACCTTTACTTGACAAAAATCAAGTTCTGCACCAAGCAAAAGGCTACTTTATTCAGGAAAAACATGAGAAACCGGTATATTTTCACGGCTTAACAACTATAACAGTTAATGAGACGTTTCCCCATTTCATTTATTGTGAATGTGACACGACATTAAGACAGTTCAACACCTCAAAACAGCACTTTATAAAGCTATTTACACAACCAGCCATCTCACTCCCTGTTTCTTGTAAATGGACACGGATTTTATTACTCCTAACTGGACCACTTTTAAGAAAAAAAATTCTAAAAAAAGTTTTAAAATATGACCCTTTAATGGCGAAATATCACATATCCTTAAACGTGATTTCAACACTTCTTCAACCCCTTTGGCATTGAAGAAACTCAAATTTAGAGGGAAAATTTTGACCAATCTGGAGGAAGATTTTAGATTTTACATCAGATGGCCTATCAGAAATTAGCACCGCTGCCAGCTGCCCATCGCCCCCCCCCCCCCATATGTTGTCTTTACCAATCCACCAATCCAAATCCTCAGCCCAGAAAATAAAGAATATGTTGATCTGTTTGGCATTCATCAGACTTATTAATATAAGTCTTACATACAGCTTGTGTGCACCGATCGCAAATGAAGCAAATTCTGGACAGATGCTTTTTGCTCAAACTGGTCGGTTCAGATCCAGGCCGAGTGGAACTTGACCTCACCAGTCCTAATTGCCACACGTGGTCAAGTTTGCATCACCAGAACTTAGTAATTGACAGATCAAGTTTAAAATCTGAATCCTAGTAACAAATTTATGGGGTTAGAAAACTAGGCCTAAGTGTTTATTTTGTCCAGTGATGGAAATGGCACATTTTTGGAGCTCTTGGCTGGCGTGGCAACGGCATGCCATTCCAATTTTTTAAAAGAAAAATAATTCTCTCATCAGAGTAAATAAAAAATTCCGATAGTACCCGGAGGACTGACAAAGTTACCGGGATAATTGTAATCTCACCACTAATCATATATTGGCGGAGCTGTAGCAGGGGAGAGCTCCCCAAGTTTTTTTTATTAAAGAAGGTCCGCTCCCCTGAGCTCCCCACGCCCTGTTTCCGTCACTGATTTTGTCGGTTTTCCATAAACATTTTTTTTATGAAGTGCCATAGATACCAATATAATACCATTCGAGGAAAGACATAGAAGTGAGAATCTTTGATTTCCACAGATGCAGTCACCCCATGGGGCAAGAAAGGAGCCTGGCTGCTTGGTGGTAGGTCTGATTTTTTGAAAGGGAACAACAATATGATAAATGTGAATATGATATGACCATAAAAATTAATGAAATATAATTGATATCACATCACGTAGTTAATCCCATCAATCTCAAGTATGGCCAACAAATGGTACTATATATAGTACTGTGTAAATAGGAGGTATAATGCCTTATGGGCGTCATAATATCATTTGAATGACAAAAGAGTCTGAGATTTTTTGGAAAAAATGAAGGGCTCAGATTGCTTTATATGTACATGCTTATAAATAATAAGGTCTGGAGATGGCCGGGGATGAGATTCGATGTCAGATGTGATTGTGAATCATATTCTTGTGACTGCTTTCTCACGACCTCTGCTGGTCTTCCTTGAATAAGAAGAGTTTTTCATGATCTGGGAGCAAGATGCAGTCAAGCTGGGACACATGAGAGTGAAGCGTGCGGTCATGCGGGGCACTTGGGGCCAACGGTGGAGCGCATACAGTCAGCAGTCAATTTGAGAACACCGAAAGCAAATGTATGACTGTTCAGCAGTCGATTTGAGAACATTGAAAACCAGTGTCCGACTGTTCTGGCAATGACATTGAAGTTTGCGATGGTCGATCGACGCGCCACCAGAAATAATTTTTTTTGAGAATTGGAGAATGCGCACGGCAGTTATTAATTATAAAATTTAATATGAAGGCAAGTTCGAGCATTTTGCAGATACAGCGAAGGGGGACATAATTATTCAAGGTTCTATTTCTGCAGAAATGCCTCCAAAATTGATGCCAAAGTGATGTACCAAAAAGCTGCCGAAGCGACTGCCGATATGCTGCCGAAATGTCTCCCGATGTGTCTCCCTAAGTGCATGCCAAACTTGATGCATTGTGGATCGTCCACATCTTGTCAGAATTCAAAAAAAAAAAAAATAGCAAAAGATGATGAAGTCATAACATTTCTAAACTTTCTGCATCAGTCTTTTGCCACTCATACCGGTCAAATCTGACCCTTGTCCAAAGCGTCCAGTTCACATCACCAGTCTTCAACTTTTAGAGGTGCTTGCCAGCCTCTCTGAGAAATATCCTATCAGCACTGTAAAATTTGAAATTTTGAGTTTCTCAAATGGTCAGTGAGATGGTTCCTTTGAGATATAAACATAGCTTGTTATTTCAAGTTATGACAATTTGTCTGTTATCGTAACCTAAACAACAAGCTCAAGGGAATCCCGCAACCATCTCACTCAATCAATTAAGCCAACCCAAAATTCAAATTTGTCAGTGTGTCTATCACCAAACGTCAAAATGAATGCCTGCCTGTCTATAATGCCTTATACCTGCAGACCAAGGGGTGTTCTTCCCACCCAAACCTCCCTGTAGTAATACCCTGTGATGTTATCTGGCCCATTCGCGTCCAGCCGTTTGGCACATGAGTTAATTCTTTGATTTGTGGACTCCCATGACCAGACAGGCATGCACGGTTTGCCAAGAAGGATCTGGCATTCAAGTCTCCCTCGAGTCCATGGAGTCAAGATCACTTGGGAGGGAAAAGGATTGAGAAGGCCAAAGGTTGGGGGACTGAAGGATCCCTGAGAGTCAAAAAAAGCTCCAGAAGGGAAAAGGGACAAATCAAACGAATGTTTGCATTTTGTGGAGTTACTATCTCATAAACCCATATCGTTTGATACAGGGACAAAAATGGTGACCAAAAGCATTTGATAAATATAAAAAATAAATTTAACAAGCCTATTGCTATACAAGATACATAATGTCAAATATTTTCAATTGAAAGAATTTTGAATAGTTTAGTTTTTTTAATCAGATGTTTATTAAATACAGGAGAATTAATCATTGAAGGAACTTTTTTTTTAATTCTCCAGTTCTTTCCATTTGCTTTATAATTTCTTAATTGGACAGTACACTATAAATTTACCCTTCTTGTCAAAATACCTCATTTTTCTTAGCCATTCCAGAATGCTGAAGACACCATAACGTCAAAATTGATAAATTTATATCAGTCAGAGATTGGTGAGACGTTGAAAAGACAAGACACTGCAGACACAGACTGAGAAGCAGCCTGGGCAGAGTGAGTGATTTCATGAGTGCCATAAGATTCAGCGATGTGGATAGTTTCAGATCTGAGAGAGTTGATAACGGACGTTTCCCATGACCTTACAGTGATCTCAGAATTTGGCATTTGCTCCACACACGCTCCAGCCATGCCACACTTTCTTTTCTTTTCATTCTTCTCTTTATTTTCTTCTCATTTTGCTTCTTTTTAAACTATCTTTTCAGCTTTTTTCCCCTCCTTTTTAATCGACAGAGTGACATTTTTTGATCTTACGCCATGCATGAAATATTCTCGACAACATAAAACACACCGTGAGAAGGTGAGATTCCGCGAGACTTGTGTCATTTGCCGAGTTCCAGCTAGTGTCAGATAACCATAAACACTCGAAAAAAGTCGCAAAAGAAAAGTAAATTTTAAATCAGACATTCACTGATTTCTGGTAAAAGGAATCACTGGGAAGCTTTCAAAGTTTGAAGCAAAGCAATCTCCACCAGAATCCATTTGAAGGGATTAAGATGTACAGCACATGTATTCAGAATCAAAAGGAACAACCAGCCAGAAAAAAACTTATTTCTGACATAAAACAGCTGGTTAAAATGTACTTCAAGCCTTCTACAGAATAATCATTCAATTTTCATAGTCATAACATACTTTGTGGCCAACTGAAGCAAAATTCTAGTGAAAGGATTTGGCAATTTTTCACTTGTTATCATTCATTGCCTTCTTTTGAGGTTCAACCAATAAATAACGAGGGACTTTCAGCTTGAAGTATTTCTATAAATTGCAACTGACAATATATCACAATCCAAAGGTCTGCCTTTGCTGGACACACACTATCTTAGTTAACTGTGTTCAACAACCATACAGGACCCCAATTATGGATCTGAACATCTTGATTGAGTCAAGGGCATTTCTAAGATTTTTGTCACATTTTGTGAGATTCTGTCTCTGGCATTCTGTGTAGCCCAATTTATGGAGTATCATGGGCTCATTACACTCTGGCAATTACCATTCTTCATTTCATACTTTCTGCTTGTCTAGACCCTGGGCTAATAGTACTGAGGCTATACTAAATACAGGTTGTACATTAATGCCATATGTCTGTTACTTTCTTGTATGTACTGTAAACTATCTTTATATTTTGTTTATTCTGATGACACTTTATATGAATAAAATTCCAGAAGTACCTTCAAAAAAAAAGAAGTGGGACCTGACATTGTACATCACACAAACAAGCTGTATTTTTATTTTCAGGCGACCTACTATCCAGAATGAAATATGATTTTAAGAACTAGCCTACCATCGTGATTGAAGTGTATTTCATGAACTGTCATCCTGGGTGACAGGTACATGTATAAGAACTTCTGTCCTCATTTCACAATGAAATATTTTTTAAGAATTTCGTCCAGAATGAAATTGAATAACTACCATGCAGAGTGGAATCTGTTTTAAGAACTACCATCCCGAGTGAAATTTATTTTGAGAACTACCATCCTCAATGAAATGTGTTTTAAGAAATATCATCATGAATGAAACGTGTTTTAAGAACTATCATCCTGAGTGAAAGGTGTTTTAAGAACTACCATCCTCAATGAAATGTGTTTTAAGAACAATCATCCAGAGAGAAATGTGTTTTAAGAACTACCACCCTGGTAGATATGTGTTTTAAGAACTACCATCCTGAATGAAACGTGTTTTAAGAACTATCATCCTGAGTGAAAGGTGTTTAAAGAACTATCATCCAGAGAGAAATGTGTTTTAAGAACTACCATCCTGAGTTAAATGTGTTTTAAGAACTACCATCCAGAGAGAAATGTGTTTTAAGAACTACCATCCTTAGTGAAACGTGTTTTAAGAACTATCCGCCCTGAGTGAAAGGTGTTTTAAGAACTATCCGCCCTGAGTGAAATGTGTTTTAAGAACTACCATCCTGAGTTAAATGTGTTTTAAGAACTACCATCCAGAATGAAATGTGTTTTAAGAACTACCATCCTGAGTGAAAGGTGTTTTAAGAACTATCCGCCCTGAGTGAAATGAGTTTTTAACCGGCCTAACAGCGGAGGCCGGTTTATACAGGAGCTGTAAATGGATCAGGTGAAACCATAAACAGTAGGCATAAACTGCAACCACAAGCTTGATGTAAACCATGTTTGGCAAAGGTTTTTCCCCATTGTGATCTTAATATTTCACTTACAGTTATGAAATTTGGTACAGGTATGGTACTCTGGGTATGGATTGGGAACATGTCGAAAAATCCAAGATGGCTGCCATTTTGTGGCGGCCATTTTGGCAGCAATCTTTCTTCATTCTTGAACTGCCCTTTGTGACCTTAATATTTCACTTACAGTTATGAAATTTGGTACAGGTATGGGACTCTGGGTATGGATTGGAAAAATGTTGAGAAATCCAAGATGGCTGACGTTTTGTGGCGGCCATTTTGGCAGCCATCTTTCATCATTCTTGAACTGCCCATTGTGACCTTAATATTATCACTTGCAGTTATGAAATTTGGTACAGGTATGGGCCTGTGGGTAAGGATTGGGAACATGTCGACAAATCCAAGATGACGGCCATTTTGGCAGCCATCTCTCTTCATTCTAGAACTGCCCATTGTGACCTTAATATTTCACTTACAGTTATGAAATTTGGTACAGGTATGGGCCTCTGGGTATGGATTGGGAACATGTTGAGAAATCCAAGATGGCTGCCATTTTGTGGCGGCCATTTTGGCAGCCATCTTTCTTCATTCTTGAACTGCCCATTGTGACCTTAATATTTCACTTACAGTTATGAAATTGGTACAAGTATGGGCCTCTGGGTATGGGGATTGGGAACATGTTGAGAAATCCAAGATGGCTGACGTTTTGTGGCGGCCATTTTGGCAGCCATCTTTCTTCATTCTTGAACTGCCCATTGTGACCTCAATATTTCAGTTACAGTTATGAAATTTGGTACAGGTATGGGACTCTGGGTATGGATTGGGAACATGTTGAGAAATCCAAGATGGCTGCCATTTTGTGGTGGCCATTTTGGCAGCCATCTTTCTTCATTCTTGAATTGCCCATTGTGACCTTAATATTTCGCTTACAGTTATGAAATTTGGTACAGGTATGGGCCTCTGGGTATGGATTGGGAACATGTTGAGAAATCCAAGATGGCTGCCATTTTGTGGCGGCCATTTTGGCAGCCATCTTTCTTCATTCTTGAACTGCCCAATGTGACCTTAATATTTCACTTACAGTTATGAAATTTGGTACAAATATTGGCCTGTGGGTATGGGGATTGGGAACATGTCAAGAAATCCAAGATGGCTGACGTTTTGTGGCAGCCATTTTGGCAGCCATCTTTCTTCATTCTTGAACTGCCCATTGTGACCTCAATATTTCAGTTACAGTTATGAAATTTGGTACAGGTATGGGACTCTGGGTATGGATTGGGAACATGTTGAGAAATCCAAGATGGCTGCCATTTTGTGGCGGCCATTTTGGCAGCCATCTTTCTTCATTCTTGAACTGCCCATTGTGACCTTAATATTTCGCTTACAGTTATGAAATTTGGTACAGGTATGGGCCTCTGGGTATGGATTGGGAACATGTTGAGAAATCCAAGATGGCTGCCATTTTGTGGCGGCCATTTTGGCAGCCATCTTTCTTCATTCTTGAACTGCCCATTGTGACCTTAATATTTCACTTACAGTTATGAAATTTGGTACAGGTATGGGCCTCTGGGTATGGATTGGGAACATGTCGAGAAATCCAAGATGGCAGCCATTTTGTGGTGGCCATTTTGGCAGCCATCTTTCTTCATTCTTGAACTGCCCATTGTGACCTTAATATTTCACTTACAGTTATGAAATTTGGTACAGGTATGGGACTCTGGGTATGGATTGGGAACATGTCGAGAAATCCAAGATGGCTGCCATTTTGTGGTGGCCATTTTGGCAGCCATCTTTCTCCATTCTTGAACTGCCCATTGTGACCTTAATATTTCACTTGCAGTTATGAAATTTGGTACAAGTATGGGACTCTGGATATGGATTGGGAACATGTCAAGAAATCCAAGATGGCTGCCATTTTGTGGTGGCCATGTTGGCAGCTATCTTTTTTCATTTTTTGAACTGCTCATAGTGACCTCAATATTTCGCTTAGAGTTATAAAATTGGTTACAGGTATGGGCCTGTGGGTATGGATCAGGGACATTTTGAGAAATCCAAGATGGCGGCCATTTTGGCAACCATCTTTCTTCATTTCTTGAACTGGCCATTGTGACCTCAATATTTCACTTAAGAGTTATGAAATTTGGTACAGGTATGGGGCTGTGGGTATCAGACAGGAACATTTTGAGAAATCCAAGATGGCATCCACTTTGTGGCAGCCATGTTGGCAGCAATCTTTCTTCATTCTTGAACTGACCTTTTGTGACCTTAATATTTCACTTACTGTTATGAAATTTGGTATAGGTATTGGCCTGCGGGTATGGATGAGTAACATGTTGAGAAATCCAAGATGGCGGCAATTTAGACAGCCATCTTTCATTTTTTTTAGAAATCTGTTCAAACTGCATTGATTCTATACTAATAGTCTAGCATCTTCCAATCAACTATTTCTCCTATCTTCCAATATCAGTTGCTCAGTGGTTTAAGCAATGGCACCTTCAATTTCATTGCGCTAGGTCGGTTTTGAATCCGCGGATTCTTGTAAGAACTACCATCCTGAGTTAAATGTGTTTTAAGAACTACCATCCAGAGAGAAATGTGTTTTAAGAACTGCCATCCTTAGTGAAACGTGTTTTAAGAACTACCATCCAGAGAGAAATGTGTATTAAGAAATACCATCCTAAGTGAAATGTGTTTTAAGAACTACAATCCTGAGAGAAATGTGTTTTAAGAAATACCGTCCTGAGTGAAACGTGTTTAACAAATACCATCCAGAATGAAATGTGTTTTAATAACTACCATCCAGAGAGAAATGTGTTTTAAGAAATACCATCCTGAGTGAAATGTGTTTTAAGAACAACCATCCTGAGTGAAATATGTTTTAAGAACTACCATCCAGAGAGAAATGTGTTTTAAGAACTACCATCCTGAGTGAAGTGTGTTTTAACAGATACTATCCTGAATGAAATGTGTTTCAAGAACTACCGTCCTGAGTGAAACGTGTTTAACAAATACCATCCAGAATGAAATGTGTTTTAATAACTACCATCCAGAGAGAAATGTGTTTTAAGAAATACCATCCTGAGTGAAATGTGTTTTAAGAACAACCATCCTGAGTGAAATATGTTTTAAGAACTACCATCCAGAGAGAAATGTGTTTTAAGAACTACCATCCTGAGTGAAGTGTGTTTTAACAGATACTATCCTGAGTGAAATGTGTTTCAAGAACTACCGTCCTGAGTGAAACGTGTTTTAACAAATGACCATCCAGAATGAAATGTGTTTTAATAACTACCATCCAGAGAGAAATGTGTATTAAGAACTACCATCCTGAGTGAAACGTGTTTTAAGAACTACCATCCAGAGAGAAATGTGTATTAAGAAATACCATCCATGCAGAATGAAATGTGTTTTAATAACTACCATCCAGAGAGAAATGTGTATTAAGAAATATCATCCTGAGTGAAATGTGTTTTAAGAACAACCATCCTGAGTTAAATATGTTTTAAGAACTACCATCCTGAGTGAAATGTGTTTTAAGAACTACCATCCTGAGTTAAACTTGTTTTAAGAACAACCATCCTGAGTGAAACGTGTTTTAACAAATACCATCCAGAATGAAATATGTTTTAAGAACTACCATCCAGAGAGAAATGTGTTTTAAGAACTACCATCCTGAGTGAAACGTGTTTTAAGAAATACCATCCCGAATGAAATGTGTTTTAAGAACTACCATCCCGAATAAAGTGTTTTAAGAACTACCATCCCGAATGAAGTGTTTTAAAGGCACACACTCGTCGAAATCCTACTTTTAATAAACTTAACTTCTAATGAAAGCATCAGATGTTGTGAGAGCAATCAGCTTACATCTACCAAAATTTGTTTTCACCATAGATTAGGAAAAATTGTTGAAATTGACATTCCAGCTTATTTTTTGTGGTCCTCCAGCATGTTCAGTCAGCTATGCAGTGACGTAAGGCAGTGATATACTGAAATGGATTGATAGATTCTGTTATAAAGGTGACAAAATTAATTTGAGACAAACTGAAACTGTGAAAATATTTTCCGAAGAGTTCTATAAACATCACTGTCAATCATTATTTTGCCTTGTGGTTGATTGGCTGGTTATGGGGTGGGTGGGGTGAGGTAATTTGACAGTGGTTAAATGGCTCTTTAAGTGACATGTCCAGATCGCATTTTTTGACTGAAATGTTATTCAGCGGCCAGATGGATACATGCAGATAGATAGATGGATAGATAGATAGATGGATAGATGGATAGATGGATAGTTGGATAGTTGGATAGTTGGATAGTTGGACAGATAGTTGGATAGATAGTTGGATAGATAGTTGGATAGATAGTTAGACAGATAAGATAGTTTTAAAACAGATAAGTTAGGTAAAATAGATAATATAGATAATATAGAAAATAATAAATAATATAGATAATATAGGTAATATAGATAATATAGATATTATAGGTAATATAGATAATATAGATAATATAGATAATATAGATAGATAGATAGATAGATAGATAGATAGATAGATAGATAGATAGATAGATAGATAGATAGATAGATAGATAGATAGATGGATTTGTTGATTGTGTTCTGTAAAGGCTAGTTTTTTTAGGATCATGAATTGATTGAAATCTCAGTCAGAATTTTTTTTTATTATTTTTGATTTATTATGAAAATATGCTCTTAATCATTTCTCTTTTTGCGGTTTGAGCTTGTCAGGTTTGGTCCAAGTCAGTCACTGTTCATTTTGCCTTGAGACACTGAATGTGTCATTTTGGATGCAAAACTGAATGATTGAAATGAAGATCACAATTCATCACAGTTTTACATCATTGTGATTGTTTGAAGGTGTCATTTCTAAACTATTTCACAGCTATGCCTGTCAACTACACACCTCATAATAAGCCACATGTATTTGTTTACTTAAAACCCATTCTCATGTCATTGAAACACTTTTCTTCCAAAAGGGGTCGCTTTTCAGTGTGCCAAAATTATGGCCAAAATGGAAATTAAAAGTTAATATTTAATGGGTTTATTTTGGAACAAATTCAAAAAGACCACTTCAGTGTTTCTATAAATATAATGCTTGAGGCTCCCAACTGATAAAAAAACTGCGCTATTGTGGCCCTTTAAGAACTACCATGCCTCCAGAATGAAATGCGTTTAAAGAAATACCATCCTGTGTGAATTTTGTTTATAATTTTACCACCTGTCTGATATGTGTTTTTAGAAGTACCAAAGGAGTGAAATGTGTCTTTCTAAACATTCCTTTAGGGACTATTATTTGCACGTAGATGTATTCAGCATCAAATTGTTGAAGGAATATATTTTACAAACAGCCATCCTTATAAGGAGAGTGTGTTGTTCAGTTTTATTCCAGATGATGTATAACACCAGATGAAACAATTTTTCGTGCTGTAAATATCAACTGTTCCAGGGGCAATAGGCACTAACTTTCAGAAACGAACTGCATTACAGAAAAGTTTCAGTCCTCCAAGATTAAATGCTGTACAAGAATTACCACCACATTTTGAGTTGTAAACTGCCATCAAGAATTTTGTACATTTGGCAAGCTCAAAATAAAACCTAATACAGGACTGAAGTTCTTAATTCGAGATAAGACTAAGACAGCAAGACAACTGACCCACATGGCATCTTTTAAAGCAGTGTTACAGTGGTTGTGAAATCAAATCATATAATTCTAAATACTAACATTTTGACTATCTATTATTTGGTTTTGAATTGCAGGAGACATCAACTAGTTCATGCTGGCAGAGGGCAATATATGCCTTGTCATTGAATGTCAGAGACGACTGAAAATTGCTAAGCTGCCCATGCATATTCTCCCAAGAAAATTGAAGAGATCATAAATATGTCCTCATGACAATTTTGAGTTACCTTGGAATTCGAGTTGCATGGAGGACTTTTGAAATTCAAAAGACTTTTCAGTTGGAGAGTGTGAGGAATGATCATCTTTTGTGCAGGACAATGGTCAGTGTTGAATGACCTGAGCAATTTTGAGGGTTTGAATGTGTCCTGGTGCCATAAACAAAAGAGGATGACCACAGGGGTGGTTGAGCCTGTTGGGGAGTGAATGGCAGTCATGGGATTGCCATAGGATTGCCATAGGATTGCCATAGGATTGCCCTGAGATCGTGTGAGACATGCCACAAGACATGCTATTCGCTCCTAAAATGACAATGAGCTCCCGAGACAGATGTAAGAATGGGGAAATTACACCCAGGACAAAATGTACAATTTCCTACCATGCATTCGCCGCATTGTCCCAGGAGCATGTCTCTCTCTGGCAGTTGCATGGACTACCGTAAAATGTTGGTGAGATGCTGAATGTATGCAGTTTATGAAAAAGCTATACGGCTATATCACACATTTTTATTAGTCCTATGAAATCAAATATTTTGATTAGTAATATAAAGTAGTTGCATAAAAACATTTCAAAATATGCGCACAAAATGTGAAATCTAGAGTGATGACTTGTGCCAATTACATAAAACAATATTAGGCCTATATCCCGTTTACCAAATGGGTCATTTGACAATTATCGCAAGTGAAGAAATAGGTTATTTTGCCTGCCGCAACAAATCCATGCAATTAGCCGATATCATTTTGAATACAGTTTTAACTTTTTAAGTACAGGTTTTATGACCCCACAAGCTATAATTAAATATTCAGATGAACATCTAGAGTAGGTATAATAAATTAATAATAAGTTAAGTATTCTCTGGGACTTGTTATTTTAGTTTTAGGGTCCAACCTTGCATCACACAAATATGGTAATCTCAGGCGTCCCTCCTTGGCGTGGCTTGGGCGCGGGATCCAGCCGATTCCAGCGTCGCTAGTTGTTGACATGATTTATGCCAAAATGAAGTTGCATGTCGTGAGCAAAACATAATAACGGCTGGTCAGGCTACAATGCGAGAAGGAAGTCCATTAGTGTACAAATGTTACATACATGAAACTAACTTTCAAACACTACATATTCCTAGCTTCTTCTTTCTTCTATTTTCTTCTGTTTTTTGGGGGGATTTTTTTTTTTTCGCTCTTTTTTTTTCTTTTTAGTCTTATTATCCAATCTACACATTGGATGTGTCGTGTTAGCCTTTTAAACTTGAAATGAACTATCTACTTTGTTGAAACGTTTTTTGGCGCTCTTTTTCACCAAAGCAGACGAGGATATTCCAAATACTTGTTCCATTGAAAAGGGCGCCAAAAGAATAACTTCCATATTTGTCCATTTTAACCTCTTGTACCTTAGACTAATTCTTGATGTGACCACGTTTTCATCAGAAAGGCTAAAAAAGATAACTTTACACATCAGTTTCTCTCATATTTCCAAGTGTCGTCATATCATAAAGTCGAAAAGTAAAATTGATAAGCTGACATCACGCATCAACATGACAAATACCAAACATGGCTTTTCACACCTCCCTGATGTTTTAATTCACATTTTCAACCAACTGTTTGGTTTTCATCTAAGGTCAAATAAATAATTGCAAAGTATGAATTACACCTGTTCATAACCTTTTGCTATGATAATGCATTTATAAAACAGAAATTGATAGCAATGTTTTGGCTTTTTATAAAATCACATTCAGCCATTCGCAGTTTCCAAGTTTGATGTAAAGAGAATGATTTTATCAAACTACACCCACGTTTTTTACAAAAGTGCGCAAGTTGTGAATTTACGTGCAAATTTGGCAATCTCGAACTTTTCAGAAATTTGCAAGATAACATGTTTCTTATATTTGTTCCTCTTGTGTATATATCCAACCCATTCAATAAAATTACATTTTTGGAAGTTATGACACCATAAATCATACCTTATCTTTTTTTCTTGGGTATGAAAATAAATCAAACACCCTCTTCTCATTTTCTCTTCTTTTTCTTCCAAAGTTATGAAGCCCCTTTCTCTCAATCCCTTTCAAGTTCAGAAGGGTTTGAAAAGTTAATTATAGCCTTGGTCTCTCTCACATGCTTTACAAGTCTAAATGTCATAACATGAATATTAATTTATGTCCTGCTAATATTCGGTGGGGTCTGATTATGGATCATATTCTTGCTAAAAGAGTGTCCCCTGACAATGCAATATAATGTAAAAAGGTAGCAAATTTCACCTAATGGCCCCATAAAATACCTTGATTCCTATTATACGTGTGTTGTTTATATGAGCACAGAATTCATCTGGAATGGCCAGCCCCTCGGCCATATCTTTTGGGTGCTGGTGACATATCTTTTTGCCCAGTAATTATCTTTTAAACATCATATTCTAACTTATCTGGTAAACCTGCTATGGTGTAAAATGCTTGGGTGATTATGGATATAAATTACCTTAAAAAAAAAGTAAGAAATGAAGTAAAATCTTATCAGAATGCCTGAAAACTTCTGCTTGCTGAGAAGGGGTTTAATATTTAACCACATTCCTCAAGAAGGATGATGGACACAGACAACTGATTTAAGAAAATGTGTTATTTGCCAAAGTGAAAAGTCAAATTATATTGCAACTGTTAATGAATTAGGCGGAGACCATTTTATATCCAGGGAGTTTGTTTTTTTAATAAATAATTTCTTGCTCAGTTTTTTCTTTTGGTCAAATAAATAAAATATTTTTGAGTGGTTTGAAATCAATAATTTCTGGTGGAGGTATCACTTTTAAACAAGGTGTTGCTTGATTTAGGATTAGGAATGAATATTCGGGGACTTCGCGCACTTGAAATAAATATAAATACTTTCTGGTGTCATTACTATGAAATTAATAATTTCCCGTCGAGGAAAACTCCAACCCCCCCCCCCCCCCGGATATGAAATGGCTGCCCCCTTACTGTTTTTTTTTTCTTTTCTTTTTTCCTAACAGTTTAGTCAAATCCGATTGCTGAAGAGATGGTTATATCGCAGATAGGCCTACCTGCAGCAATTTAAGAGTTCGAGAAGAGAATAAAAAAATACTTATTAAAGCTATTGAAACTAAGATAAAGGGACAACAAATTTTCACTTTTAGACCTATCTAATCAATCACCTTTAAATCTGAAAATCTTTTTTTCAATTTGTCACAAAAATATATATAGAAATATCATCCAGACAGGTGAAGATCACATATGGTATTATAATTGCACAGCAAGGTTTTAGTTAAAATTCATGATATGAATATGATATTTGAAAAGAAAGAATAAAGAATTTAAGAATGATGGGTATGAGGTATGTCTGCTTGACTAACAACCCCCCCAACAAGACCCCCCCCCCCCTCTTTCTAACTTTCTTATGATGTTATCTGTTGAAAAGATCAGAAATTCTGCATGGAGGGGTGTATCACAAACTCCATATATCACAGCAAAATTCTTATTGTTAGGTGAAAAGTGCAGTGATACCAAGCTGGGTTTTTAAAAGTTACTCTGAACCATTGTGACTAAGAATCTCAGTAATTTGAAACCGTTCAATATGAAGCAACAACAATGTTGTCAGGGCTGCAATAAATTAAAACTGATTTTGTGGCCATAGACTTGCAGTTTAGGGCTGAAGTGTCACAATTTACAACATGGTTAGAATCTATGTGTGATATAAATTTAATCAGTTCCAAGATGTTCAAGCCACAGCTCATTCTGTAGGTGTAAGTTAAATTGATATATATCTGGTTATAATAAATTCAGGTACCATGTTATGCCATGTGATATATATTGCCATTTAATTTTGAACAGTTAAACACCAAAAGAAGGCTAGTTAGACAATGCAGTGACACAATACCAATCACAAGACAAGCAACTTATATTATATTGTCAAAATTGTACATTGGGCCTATTATTATCGTTTTCATAGCTACGTGTTTTTTGAAAACTTCGTTTTGAAGTTAAACCGTGACATCATCAGGGTATCTGCGAATGTGATTGGTCTAATCCTCAATCTGTGACATATCAGTTCAGAGTTTGACATCACGGTTTATGACAAAGGAAATTAAAACTGCCAAGGAGTGTTATTTTTTGTGAACAACCACAACAAACAACTTCTGTCTAAGCCGATTGTTGCACCTTGCCAGAAGAGTCTCTCAATGTTTCCCAAGCAAAGCCTGTTTTATTGTTTTGCAAAAGACACTCGTTTTCACAAGTTCAAATCACTTTGTAACATTGAATTGTCAGTCATTGTACACTGCAAGCCAAAAATTTGATTACAGAATTTTGTTTGCCATCGGACCCAGGGGTGCCAGAACAGGGGGGGGGGGCAGGGGAGGCAGTTGCCCTTTAGATCTTAAAGAAAAAAAACATTTTTAGGCTTTATTTTACTAATTTTAGGCACAAATCAGTAAGTATATATTAGAAATTATTAGTGACACTATTTATTTTGTCACCAACATTGGCGCGGATATGATTTGCCCTTTTTCATCTGACGGCCTCTGCAGCCCCGCGATTCCTTCCGGCACCCCTGATCGGACCAGTGTTACAGAAATTTCCTTGTCGGTGCATGGATTCTTATCTGATCGGAAAAAAGTCATAAACAGAAGAGGGATTGTATGGGTAGTTTCCACAGTGTATATGAATGGCATTCAGCTTCCTTAGTTGCTTTCAAAAATACTGATAGCCCCAAACAAGTGGTCAGGCAATGACAGGCATACCAATGAAATGGCAATGGCCAATTCTTACTCACTTTGACACCTCCCAATTTTTTAGAGCAACCATCGTAATTGAATGCTATTTTCACAAATTTACCTTTAATGAGCCATTTCAAATTTATTTAGGTCTAAATCTTTTGATTTGATCAAATAAGATTCCGAACAACCAGAGACCATTTTGTACAGCACAAAGGCAGTGGTGAGCAGCTTATCATTCCAAAATTTTGGCAGGCAGTGTAACTCTCCAGTGAGGATGAGTGGTCTGTTTGGTTCAGTTTTATTTCATTGAAGCATCTAGCAACCATACAGGTATTAAAGCCAAACAAGCTAAACATACATAATCCATGTGTGAATGCATTTTGTCAGCTTCTTAAAATACTTGCTTGTAATAAACTAAGTTATGCAACTAAATCCGTGACATCACAGCTTTGAGAAAAAGCAAAGTGCAAACTGGAAAAACACGTATCTATGAAAACGATAATAATGACAAGAAATGAAAATTAACTCAAACATTGTATTATACACTTGCAATTTATTATTTTTCTTCTCTTACTCCATTTTTTTTTCTCAAACTTTAACACCAAACATTAAACATTTAACTTTTTCTCTTTTTTTAACTGCGCCACTTAAAAAGACCCTCCCTAAATATGTTATCTGATGAGCTGTCCAAAACACAGAATCTTTTTCATACTTTGTCTTTCCTTTAAAATATCCTCAAACTAAGTGTTATTTAACATGGAGCTTATTTTAGGGCAGTTCTAACAAAGAGCTGGATTTTTAAATCTCTTCTTTAAACTTTTTTCTATTTGACAAAGGCAGATATATAACAATGCTAAAAGGACAATATATAGAGATGAAGGAAACTTACTTTTAGACTTTTAGAGCTTTCTTGCTCATTGTATATGGATATTTGCAAAGAGCAACGAAAAACATTGCAGAGTGGAAAAGCATTTCAGAATCAGAATGAAGATTTTTATAGGATAGCCTAGAAGGCCAGTCAGAATCTTCACCACATATGTTATAAGACAATTTTAAATCAGAACTCACCGCAATAAATATGCCTGTCTTGCCAACACTTCTTCCATGGGATTTTACTTTCAGTTGCCAGGAAATGACTTTGCTTGATTGCCAATCAATCTGTTTTAAAAGTCGTAATTAAGGCTGTTGACTTTTAAAAACTGTGTCACTTGAGCGTTTAAAGGGCATTGCGCAACTTGATTGTAAAGGTAATCAATTGAGAATCAGATTAATGTTTTGGAGGAGTCAAAGTCAAAGATATTTTATTTTACTAGGGTTGCATAATCAGCATACATTAGCGATAAAATATTGTTGCGGCCTGCTAGATCAAGTATGTTTGATTACTCGATTTTTAAAAACATTTAAAGATGATGAGAATCTTATTGATGTGGACAGGAAAGAAAGTATAGCCAGGGACGGAATGAAAATTCTACTGTTCTGCAAAAGTGACATCGAAATCTGGAGTTCCTCCAGATATAAATAATAAACCTTCATTGTTAACATTGGTAGATTTATGGTAATAATTGGTGGAAATCCACTGCACTTCCAAAATTCCTCCAAGTCATTTTCACTGCAGGTTGTTGCACTAAATCACTGTCCATTTTAAGGCAGTTGAGAGAAGGCCATGACAGGGCCATTAAGAATGTTTTGCCCTGTTTAAGTTCTATTTAGGTCCTATTTGTGTCCGTTGTCATCTTGACCTCATGTTCGCGCCCTCTAATAAAATTCTGCCGCCCTAATTGACCAACTGAGTCCCGCCGATAAGAGGTCATCAGATCGTCAGTGATTCGCCAGGGCATTTAGTATCGCAGGGCCACCATCTTATCGCTGAAGGTCTATGAAGGGCCATTGCTGGCATGAAAAGAGCCGACGTCAGTACCGCTGGTTCACTCATTATCGCTCAATCTTGGACGTTTTGCCTGCTGCCCACCTATGATACTGAACTGGCAGATATATCAGCATTGGATAGCATATCCCGCAAACCAGCAATCAAGATCCTTTTTGAAGTTCCCCAAAATAGAAAACTGAGTTTAGTTTCAGTATGATAAGCCCACAACAACTGGTTGCTTTTTATTTCCCTATCAGAAAAATTATAGCTCTGAATTCCAGAAATCAGCGAAATCTAGTTTGACCCTAAATGGTCCTAAATGTCTATGTTTTCTCTGTCTTGAAAATATATCAATGTTGGTTGTTGCCTGAATGGTGCGTTATTAATGTTTTTCATTTCTTCCTTTCCTTCTTTCTCAAAAGTTGTCTAGAGCTATCTTTCTGTGTGCCATATTTTCTCTTCCTCTCTTCTTCCTTCTTAATTCCCTTTCTTTCTTTCTTCACATTCTTTCTTTCAATCTTTCTTTATTAATTTCAAAGTCCTTCCTTCCTTCCTTCCTTCCTTCCTTCCTTCCTTCCTTCCTTCCTTCCTTCCTTCCTTCCTTCCTTCCTTCCTTCCTTCCTTCCTTCCTTCCTTCCTTCCTTTATTAATTTCAAAGTCCTTCCTTCCTTCCTTCCTTCCTTCCTTCCTTCCTTCCTTCCTTCCTTCCTTCCTTCCTTCCTTCCTTTCTTCATTCCTTCCTTCCTTCCTTCCTTCCTTCCTTCCTTCCTTCCTTCCTTCCTTCCTTCCTTCCTTCCTTCCTTCCTTCCTTCCCCTTCAGTTGTTCTTCCTTTCTTCTTACTTTCATTCTGCTTTCCTTCAATAAATAGGCCTAATCTTCTTGCCTTCAACATAAACCCAGAAGTGTTTACAAATCCCAAATTCCTCTCTCTGAACTTCAGTTATTCCCATGAATCCTATCCTTTTTCGGCTTTCTTTCCTTCTTCTTTTTCATTGGAACCTTCTTCCCTTTCCTTCCTTCTTCTCCCACTTTTCTCCTATTCTCCTCCTTCTTTTTCTCCGTTCTCTCTTCTTCTCCTTCCATCCTTTCTTCCTTCCATTGCTCATTTCATTTCATTTTTCTTTCTACCTTCCTCCGAACAGCCTTTCTCGCCTTAACTTTTTCTCAGCAGCCCTTTTTTAAAACTTCTAAATTCATTTGTCTTTCTGAATGAAAATTTTCCCTCTGTTGTTTTCTGGCAGTGGCTGGGCCAATTCTGGAAAATACTCTAAAATTAACAGTAGTATTTCCCACTGCATCTAACTATTGTTTAAAATCATTCTAGCATCTTTATCTACTGAGTTTCTTTCTTTCTTTCTTTCTTTCTCAATGCAGTATTCAGCTCCCAGGATTCAGTTCAGTGAGGCAGACGAGAGCATGGGAATAATACCCACCAGATGTCTCTATGTTCTGAGAAATGTACAAGTGTGGACACCTAGCAACAACTTCCCAAGTTTGATAAATGCTTTTATTCCAACTTACCAAATGAGTGAAATTTCAGTTATGAAATTATGATACATAGTAACTAAATACCTAAATTTGTATGTTTGACAGTCCCATCTCCACCCCTTGCTTAAAGTAAGCATGCAAAAAATGTTTTGCAATCAATACCCAACTGGTAGCCAGTGTACACTGTGAAAGTGGAGGGTTCTGTTGTAGGAGATTTTTTTTTGTTGAAATTATTTCAGTATTCATGCAAATTCTTTTTAAGCAGCATTGATGTAATTTTCAAAAATAACAAAATATTTTATCACTGAATATTTTAACTAAGTTCTACTTTGTTTAGCTGCAGAACACATGGTGGTGATAAAATAATCAAGGTTTGATAGCTAGTAATTGTTATGGGGTCCACCCCCAACAGTGAAGACATTAGCCTGGAGGTACGAAGCCAAGAAATTAACCAAAAGGTGCAAGATCGTCTTAAAAAGTTGCATTTTAAAAGAGATACAGAGATTGAGATATATAAATCAGACATTAAAAAACATTTGTGACATTGGTGAAAAGCAGCAGATAGACTGCCATAGCAATTATATGCACAGTGAGGGGTCCAAGGCCTGACTTAGAAGCAAGTTAGAAGGTGCTGAGAATCATTCAACACACTTTTATGATTAACTTCTCAGCTGCATTTTGAGAAATGTTAGCTAAATTGCTGTCATTGATATGTGACAAAATTACTCCAACAGAGATTAAGATTTTTTGCAATTTTTTCTTAACACTGTTTTTATTACAGCTCTGGCACCTGTTCAGATAGTTACATTCTCTCAGCTCCTTGCTAATTTCAAAATACTCTCTTTCTTTTTCAAACATGACACAGATCAAATATTTTCAGTCTGGATATTAGCTTATATAAAACATTTCTTACTTTGGTGATTGGTCACCTCATATTAAATGGGTCATGGACTTACAAGAAACATGCCTTGACTTCATATGGTGTCATTATCAGTAATCATAGGTGAATATCAGATCTGTCTTATTCAGCTGAGAGGCAATTCCTTGTTGTTTTATAATTGCTACCTATACCAGTCATCCAATACGAGGGGTGTCCAAAAAGTTCTGACCAATTTTTTTGGCAGATCTTTCTATTTGAAGTAGCTGTATGAATTTTCACATAATCAATTTCAGGTATTTCACTATCAATTTTGAAAATATGGTACCTCTTCGAACATTTTAAATAACTTTTCTGTTGCCATGGAAACAGAAGGTCAGTGCACCCAGCGCAGCTCAATTTTTAAGGCCAAATCTAAGTGACTAGGCTTGTAAATAACCTAGGAAATTACTAAAAATATGCAGTGGATGCACTGGATGATCATGAAAAATATTATTTGGAAACCTAACAGTATCTCAAAGTTTTCCATTTACATTCAAAGTAACTGTAAATCAGTTTAACCCATGTGCTGAGGCGATCACCTGGATCCTCCAAACTGGGCTGTTCCTAAATTGTGGAATTTCAGTGTATGTGACGACTGCTTCATTTCTCGTTATGACTATTATTTCTTTAATTTTTGAACTGGTATATATGTTTCAGTATCACAAAAAGTAACAGAAGGCCAAATCTGGTAATTAAAGCTGATCAGATTGGGTTTTGAACCTAAGGTTCTTGAGTACTGTAATATGGGGTGAATCGGGACAGAATTGGACGTTTTTCTACCATAGCATGAACACAAATCAATCTAGAAACCAAAATTTGGTGTCAAAATGTATCTGAGTACAAGGTATAAGGACCCCAAGGAGCTTGATATGATATCTTACATTCCCAATGCTCAAGGCTCAAAGAACCACTGTCCCAATTCACCCCATACATTGGGGTGAATCGGGACACTCCATTATTTCCACAATCAATGCACCCTACCTTCTTTGATTGGTTGCTAATTGTAAATGAATATTAGAAAACATATTCAACAAGAAAAAAATACATTTTCATGAAAATCTTAAATAAATTCATTGATAATAGGCAGATTTTGAAAAATGTGATAAATGACAGAAAACTATTAAAAACTCTAGTTTTCTTGTTATTTATCTAGTTATAGATAATTCTGGACTAAATCCTCTGTAAATGATGCCACATTCAATAATATTCATCTTTACCCACACCAGTACACTCAAATGAAAATTAGTATGGTTATTTTGGTTAATCCCGAAATTTTACCATTGACCTGAATCTCAACCCGGGACAAATCATATACAATCCCAAATCCAGTCTTTAATTACGGTCCCCTATAACCATGTTAGACGGATTTTAAAGTTTGCTACAAGTTTGGTAGCTGTAGTATTAATACTTTTTATGGTAAAAGCAAAGTTTTGACCAGCTTGTTAAGTACAATTTCTGCAGCGCCAAGTTTAAAGTGCTGCAGCTTCTCACTGCCTGCAGTCAGAAGAACAAAATTCTACCACAGTATGCGCTTGTATGTCTACTATAAATGCGACAAAAATCAAACTCCTAGGGCAAGAAAAAATTGGTGTTTGTTAAGCAAATAAAATGTTTCCCAGTTCTGTCCCGATTCACCCCAGTGTCCCAATTCACCCCATATTACGGTACTGCCTCTTGACAGCAGATTGTTTCAGCCAAACCGTCTCAGCGCTGTTAGGCAACTGCTGGAAAAAGCCTTTGGTAATTGCCTCAGCTGATCAGGTTGAAATATAAATAACAGTTTATAATCTAATGGAAGATATCTTGATAGACTGCAAGCTTATCAGGAAATACATTTTCTTGCAATCATTTGCTTTATTACTGTAAATTCTCTGACTTTTAAGACAGCTAATTTGCTGAATTTCGTGTGAGAAATTGAGCTGTGCTGGGTGCACTGACCTCTCGTAACCATGGTAACAGAACAGTAACTTAAACAGTTCTTACAGTCTCGATTTTTTCAAAATAGATGGTCAAATACCAGAAATTTATTCTGTGAAAATTTGATTTAGCTATTTCATATAGAAAGGTCTGCCAAAAAAAATGGTCAGAACTTTTGGGACACCCCTCGTACAGACAATTAAGCAATTTATATGTTAACCTCCTATCATCTCTTCTATTGGTGTTTTCAGAAAGATTTGTATGTTTCACCTTGGTAACATGAGTGACAAGTTTGTTTGTTTCCGAACACTCCTGAAGGTAACCTGGAACCAGAACAAGAAAGCTTCACTCCAGCAGGAACCAGTTTGTCATGTGATCCAAGACATCCGACCCTCGTATTCTCCAAGTTTTAACATAATTTACAAAACCATGTGTTGGCACCTTCCGGCTGCTAATCAGACGAGACTATCGAGGTCAGAAATAGACTCCCCGTAAGGCCGTGACCTGTGTCAGACGAAAACCTTTCCCAAAACGCAAAGATTTTGTATAAGCTTTTAGTAGGTCAATAAAACTCTGAAGGATATAAGTGCCAATCTTAATTTCATCTTGGTGTAATCTTTGACAAGAAAATGACCATTAAAATCAACAAAATGTGCCGGAATGCTCTTTAAATCTAAGAAATATTCCAAAAATCAGGAAATCGTTAGACAAAGATTTTGGCAAAACTGCAGTTAATGCTCTTGTCACTCCTCACCTAGGAAACGGAAAAGGTCTTCTGTATATGGTTCATCAAATCAATAAATGAATAAAATACAGATGCGCAGAACTGCCAGCTTTACTCACAGCAAAATTGAAAAAGCATGATAGTGTAATACATTTTAGGAAGTAGCTACATTGGCTACCAATTCCAGCTGGAATAAAATTCAAACTAAAGCTAACAACATGGAAAACAGTCATTGGCAAGCACCTCTATAAAAATCAGATCCAGCCAAAATCCAAACAGAACTGTAATCTTAGAAGGACTGACAAAGCACTCTTAGAACCAACTTCATGCAATAGAAACAAATTAGAGGATGGCGCCTTTTCGCATCCTGCCCCAAAACTCCGGAACAAACTCCCAAATATTGTCAAGGCCTCGACAACACTTTACTGCTTCAAGAGAAATCTTGAAACTCACCTGTTCAAGAGTTTCTATAAAATAAATCTGTCATAAACAAGTGTTAGTGAACAGTTTACCAAGAGTGACCTAATTTTTCTGGGCAGCTTGAGTCCACAAGGAAAGTGAAAATGTCTCCGAAATGTACCTAACCCCTGACCACATCATTATTATGATGGTGTATACAGTATACATGTAGATACTTGAAAATGCAGTCTGCAATCATCTGACTGTCTGACATCCAAGTCACACTGAATGATTCATTTGCTATCTTCCCTCTGTCTTTCTTGATTTCATTCTTTGTCATTTCCACTCACTCTCTGTCAAAATGAGCATCTCCTCGTGTATCTTGCCTGAAAAAGTACTTTTTGTCTTCAAAGAACCAACCTGACACACTATCCTTCAGGACAATTTGTCACCGGGATGCTTGGCCCCCATTTTCAACTCACGAGTATTTTCGTGCTTCCTCTCCTCACTGATATCCCTATATAAGTTTCTGCGGATCAAATGGCTCCTTTTAAAGAACAACATATCTGTGGCTATCCATTTCAATTGGCCTGACTTGGTCAGACGTATTTACAAGTTTCATGCTAGGATGTGGCAATTTGAGACAATTCGACAGAGGGACAGGATCCCTTCAGTTTAGGTTGGCATAATGTGGCTGTCAGTCTGAGTTGAATACTCCCTCAATGACTGAAACTGATGCAGATTTTTTGCTCTATAAAAAGCAATGTTTCTAACGGACTAGCTAAATGTTCAGGTCTATAAGTGGGTGATACATCTCTGAGGAGACAGGAAAGCATTGGGATCACCCACATAGGCCACTTCAACTGGGCTGCTATCAGTTACCACACTTTTTTATCCTCAAATTTTATGAACCTCGGCCACTTGTTCTTGTATGCCCTTGTAAGAAAAGCTGTACATCATTTGTGGTAACATGTTAACATCTACAAGGCCTACATGTATACATCTACTATCCATGTTGGAGAGAAGGCCAAAATCATGCAAACGGAGTCTTTGGTTTACACTGTTTGATACCCTCAAATACACTTGTTATGAAAAATCAAGCGTTCAAACACATCTTTGATATGATGAAAACTATAATTTATTGATCTTCAAAATCTTTCAAGAATCAAGAGTCAAAGTGGAATAGTTTGAACAAGTTGGAGAAGGCTGAGAGCTCCCTTGGTAACGTCACATGTATGAGTGACATGACGTCGCCAAGGGAAAAGTTCTACAGAGCGCCACCTATATGAAGATGATCTAATTCGGGTCTTGCAACGTCAAAGTGTTTGTCAAAAGCAGTAAAGACTTTGTGAACGTTTTTTGCTAAGAGAAGGCTGAGAGCTCCCTTGGTAACGTCACATGTATGAGTGACATGACGTCGCAAAGGGTGAAGTTCTACAGAGCGCCACCTATATGAAGATGATCAAATTTGGGTCTTGCAACATCAAAGTGTTTGTCAAAAGCAGTAAAGACTTCGTGGACGTTTTCTGCTAAGAGAAGGCTGAGAGCTCCCTTGGTAACGTCACATGTATGAGTGACATGATGTCGCCAAGGGAAAAGTTCTACAGAGCGCCACCTATATGAAGATGATCTAATTCGGGTCTTGCAACGTCAAAGTGTTTGTCAAAAGCAGTAAAGACTTTGTGAACGTTTTTTGCTAAGAGAAGGCTGAGAGCTCCCTTGGTAACGTCACATGTATGAGTGACATGACGTCGCCAAGGGAAACGTGCTACAGAGCGCCACCTATATGAAGATGATCTAATTCGGGTCTTGCAACGTCAAAGTGTTTGTCAAAAGCAGTAAAGACTTTGTGAACGTTTTTTGCTAAGAGAAGGCTGAGAGCTCCCTTGGTAACGTCACATGTATGAGAGACATGACGTCGCCAAGGGTAAAGTTCTACAGAGTGCCACCTATATGAAGCTGATCTAATTTGGATGCAACATCAAAGTGTTTGTCAAAAGCAGTAAAGACTTCATGAACGTTTTCTGCTAATATTCACCCTGATTAAATTTTAAAAAGTCATGGTTCATGATATTAATATGAACCGCCCTCGTTCTGAAAAGGATGAAAGAGCGTTACAGAAGTATATTTGAAGATGACCTCACAATAGAATATAACTGTGCAATCTATAATGCAATTTTTTTATTTTAACAAATACGTTAAATGGTCGTGTGTAAAACTAGAACTCAAATAAAAATAACAAATTGATTTTATGAAAAAACTCAAATAACATTACTACCAGTAGGCCCTATGGATGTTATAAATAAGAAAATACAGAAAAACAAATCGACATATGTGTTGTGAGAATTTTGAATTTAACATAAACTAAAAAAAATACTTGGATTATCAGCAATGTTAAAAATAAAATTTACACACTGTCCCAGGACTGAAAACATCACTAGCAGCTGAAAAGAATCGAGGAAACACCTGCCCCAAACAATGGGATACACACAACTAGCACACCTCAATAGCAATCATATCGATCATGTCCCTTTAACCCCAATTAGACATCACCAAGATACTAATACCATTGGAAAAGCTGGTATCTAACTGACAGTTTTGCATGTTAGTACCCAGCTAGGGATTAACACTATTAATAACAGCAAACAAACAATCAGATTATTGTTTATTTTGCAAAAATTTAAAGTTAAAAGGTATAATAGAGGAAGCATATGTGCATCATAGTTTGTATCGACTGTCAATTTTATGTATTAATTAGATACAGATTTGGAGGGTTCTAACATGCATTTTTGTCAGTTAGATCCCGACCGGAGGATACAAACTATGATGCACACTGTCATTGCAATTTGCTGGACTAAAGCCGAAAATCCGCTTTTTTTTAATCATTTGTTGGTTATCAGACATTATATTTTTAAAAATTATTTTCTTCAACTTCATAAAAAAATGTATTTATGGAATGTCATGCAGAATGTTTTATTAATTTAAATCTTTCTTTCCTTCAACCAAAGGTCAAACATTTCTTCTTGTTGTTTAAACACATTTGTCAGTACAAAATTAATTGATGTCTGCATTGCAGCTTGCTTGATTTCATAATAAGGCAAAGAAAACACCAGCAGACATAATTTTTCTTTTCCATTGGGGACTTGGTCGATATTCGCCTTGGCAAAGCGAGACATCTTGTCCAGTTTTTTCTCTACATGAGGTCCGATGGAATTATAGAGCAGAACTGCTTCAGCATTCAGGGCATCAAACCATGGAGACAAGTTATGATGATCATTCTTTTTTGTTAGATCCATGTCATTGAATTTGTCCATCATATGTCTTTGTTGTCTCCAAGATGCCTTCATTTTCTTAGGGTTCAGACACCCCCAGCGCAGTTGACACTTTGCCAGGCGTTCTATGGTATGCTGATTTAGTTTTTCCTCTGCACTCTTCTGCAGTTCCTCTTTTGTCTGGATGTATTTGGCACGGTGACGCTCCGCTGTTCCGGGAGCAAAGAGGTCTGGTAAGGTCACTTTACTCACTACGTCCTTGGCACTGTTGGCAGGAATAGCTTTTTCTTGAGTCAAAGTGAACCATTTTGGTGTTCTTGATTTATTAGTTACTTTGTTGCGAGGTCCCCTCCATAAGTCATCCCAGGTCTCAATCACGTTGGCATTTTGTTGGATGGAAATAGGTCGCAGCAGACTCCCTTGTTTACTAGCGGCAGTATTTGTCGGCCGCACATATTTCTTAGACATTCGCTTCTGCATAATTGCGGAATTTCTGCCACTTCCAGACGGTTCAGTTATTAGAGAAGTCTTCGACGATCCTGCTGGGATATTGCCGGATGGAGTTCCAAAGGGCAATTTCTTCTTGAGAATTTTGCGAGTATTTCCAAAATCCCCATCCGGTTGCTGGCGATAACTGGGTCTTGAGAAATCTCTTTGTGAGTTGTCAATTACACCAAGTTTTGAAAACGGACATCGTCTCAAAAGCTGCATTTGTTCGCTATCCAGAGGGGACACTTGCTTCAGGTGTCGAGAGGTCATATTAGAGATCATGGAGAGAATCTTGTAGATCGTATCAAGCTTCTCAAGGAAGTTGGTCTGTTTCATATCCTCCCTTGGGCCCTCAAGACTCCGAGCGCCATAGCGACCGGACATGGCTGATGCCTGACAATTGGGTGGGCTGTCTGACACAGCCTTATCATTAATTTCAATCACTTCATCCTTGGTAGTTATCAAGTTAGCCAAAAGATTAGATGATAATTTCTTCATCGCCACAGTGTCGTTATAAAAAGCCTCGTCTTCATCCCTTAATCGATCGAGAGCTTTTTGAGCATGGTATTCAAGGAAGTGTTGCACATACGAATGTCCAGCTCTAACGGCTGCCATTCGAGCATTTGATTCATCAAGAACATTTTGAATCTTTCCCATTCCGGCTGATTTGGATGCCAAATGTCTGTTTCTCATTGTTTCCTTCAACTCTGGAAGTTGCACCTTCCCGTCTTCCTTCCTTTGGTCAGTGTCATACTTGCCCGTCACTTTCCGTACTTCTCTCAGACGATTTAGGTCAGCAATAGCCTTATCAGACAGACCTCGTTTTAAACTTGCAACTACAAGACTGATGTCATCCATGCAGGGTTCTCCCAGAGATCTGTACGGCACATTATTCGGAGTGAACAGCGACAAATCCTGCTGTTCTCTTGATCGTAGAAATCTTTCTCCCGGATATGACAGTCCATCGAGAGTCATGCGAGACTGGGTTCTGCAAACAACCTTTTTTTCATCGAGCGAAGATCCTTGTGAAGCATATTTCGGCCTTCTAAAATCAGCCTTCAAAATTTTGATGAAGTCTTGAGCTTGAACTTTCATTTTTTTATGTAACTGCAGGCCCTGGGCAACCAACTCTCAAACACACTTGTTATGAAAAATCAAGAAAAAGCATCTTGACATGTTGAAAATTAATGATTTATTGATCCTCAATGTGGAATAGCTTCAACAAGTTGGGAGAGCTCCCTTGGTAACGCCACATGTATGAGTGATATGACGTCGTCCAGGGTTACAACAGAGCGCCACCTTCCTGAATGGGACGTCACAACAAAATGTAACTTTGCAATCTACACACTTATTATGCTACTACAAAAGCCCATCAGGGCACATGCACTGTTATATAGGTCTATATATATATATATTCATGAAAACTCAGGGGGCAGAATCAAAAAATATTGAAAATTATTCAGTTCAAAAACATTGATGCATAAAGGGAAAGCAAATAATTGTAATTGTTGAAAGAACTATACAATTTTAATCCAAGAAGGCAAAAACAGATCTATACACTCTTATGCTGCCACACAGCTTCTGTTAATTTCTTTTCCGACACAACAGCTCCCTCTGGTGTTAATTCATTAAAAGGAACAGAATTTGACAGAAAGCAAGAAAAAAACCTGAATACATTAATATAAATAGAATAAGTCAGTGTATTATAGGTAATTCCTACACATATTGGGAGACAAAATTGCAACTAAAATAGGTTTTATTAGCCAAAACACTATTATTATTTTCTCCACTTGGGGGCCACGACGCTACTGCAGTGATCACATGACCATGACGTCATCACTCATAACAGAGCGTCTCCATGACGCTCGGTGTAGGCAGGACTGCTGGATGATGGAATAGTGTGGAAACAAAAAATTTAGGGCCGCTTGAACCACCAACAGTAGCTCTGTCTGCCCTTTGTGACAAAGTAAGTAGCCTGTGCATATTTGGCAGTTGTGGGCCACCCAATCCTAAAGGTGAGAGAAATAGGTCAAGATTGTGAATTATATATAGTAAGATACTGGTTTTTCTCCCTACATTTTAGCCTAAGATTAGTACAATCTGATTCCATGAAATGGGAAACGTCACGTCTATTATTTCTCATAGGAATATATGTTGTCAAAGACCCTGGATGTGAAAGTCAAATGAAGCCTAAAACTTCATAAAAAGTTTCAGTTTTTTAAACTTTTTAATTTATTTATCCTTTGCCTTCCAAAACTAATTAATACACTTCCACATGAGCCCACCCAATGGCATGTGCTGTATGTAGTATGCATTCACTCAATCTTCCTCTTGTCAAGTCCTGCTTTGGAATTTGTCAGAACCACTGCTCTCAGAGGTTGCAGTGAAGTCACCCATTATGAACATAAGTCAGAGCATGTGTCATCCTCATCAACTAAGCTAAATAAGTATATTGTGGGCCACAACAATGAACAGAAAATGGGGCTCTATGGAAGCCCTGCATTATGTCTGAAAGCATTTTAGACCTCTCCATAGGACACCAACTAAAAATATGCAAAATGACAATGACATTTTTACACAGGAATAAATCAAGTTGAGGTATAGACCTTCATAAAGAGTTTGACACAGAGGTTCACAGTGCCATCTTTCTTGCATCGTAGCAGTGGGCAGACGCTGGGTGGCGGGTTGTGTGCTCAGTGTGTGGGTTTCAATTTTCATCTCAATAAGGCATCATGTTACTGTAATGCCGACCACCTTATGTCAAATAGCATTTCAGCTGCTTTGCAATTTTCTACATTGTTACCCTCGTACAATCAACGTAAGAACACGTGCCCAGCTTATAATAACTTCTTACCTCTTATAAACCCACTCTAGCTCAATGTTACAGCCTCTCGCCATATCTTTCTCACCCTGTGCCCTGACCCCTAATGTGCCATATTCAACAATCCTGCCCTTTTCCTTCCAAAAAATGACTGTATCTGATGAGAAACATGTCAAACCCATGACACCAGAGAAACCCATGGCATGCTGGTCCACCAAATGTGATTTTTATGTCCAGCTTTTCTTCTGCTGGCCATAAATCAAGTGATAAAGCACTTGGGTGATCCACCTGACTGCCAGACTATGCGCTTCAAAATAGTAAAATTTAAGAAGACATTTTAAGAGCATTCGACAGTCTCAACTTTCACATGGACTGACCAGCAAACCATTGCAACATTTGACATTTGAACCCATCTGTCATAACCTTACAAAAGAAAGAACTGGAGAGCAGCACACACAATGGGAAGATAATGGGAATAGCCATAAAATGTTTTACCACCAAATGTCATTTAAATATACTCAAATATAGTCAAAGTGTAACTCTCGTGGTAAAGTGACCAAAATCCAATGGTAACACCACATATTAACAGTATTTCTATAGATCTGTTACATCATGCAATGTTGAAATGAAATTCAGAACTAGTAGCAAACCTTATAATCTCAAAATGGTCCTCAGTGTTTGCAATGCTATGATGCCAGAAACATAACAGTGGATGGCACTGGAAACACATACAAATGGGTAAAGGAAATAGGAGCAAAGCAGGGTAATGCATTTTTAAACAACATATATATTCAAATTTACATCTGATTATCTGTTGAAAGTGAAACAAATTCACATAATCAGCAGAGAGAGACATCAATACTATAGGGGGCAGCACATGTCATAGATCTGCCCACATCACCCAGCTGTGCCAAAAAAGTTGACAAAATAGCTGATTATAACTGAATCAATTAGTTTATCCAAGATCCGCTGTCACAAAGACCTGATGAATCACTTCATACAAATAAAACCTCGACTGACGTTAGCCATAGTGCTTATATTACGATACACTGATTGTCTGAAACATAATGTAATCCCTTTCCCTATACCAGTATGTCCAATTGGAAGGCAGCCACCCTATATATACTGAGCCTATCCTTCAATGTTAGTGGATGCGTGTGTCCTGTGGACACCTTCTGAACATTGATCGCTGTC
Organism: Platynereis dumerilii; assembly: GCA_026936325.1. NCBI lineage: Eukaryota > Metazoa > Annelida > Polychaeta > Phyllodocida > Nereididae > Platynereis > Platynereis dumerilii. Next base: position 75,574,383 of record JAPTHN010000002.1, on the reverse strand, counting down.
ATTCGGCAGATCTGTTCCAGATCAGCTGTCCCATTCACACACATTCGCAAGTCTGTCCCTCCCGTTGCCTCAGCCGCACGGTCGAGGGAGGCCAAATTCTAGCTTCATTAGCTGCTCATGGGTATAAAGTAGCCTAGCTTCTTAACTGACTAAAGGGGAAGTTGGGGGAAATTTCCATTCAAGACGCATCCAAATTGGCACTGCATGTGGCAGTCTGCCATCTTTTAATAATCTCCATGATTTGAAATTCATTAAAATACTTGATGCAAATTAATTTCCGATTCTAAACAGGACTTTCAATTGCTCTTGTCAAAAAGTAGCAGTGGAAATGACACAATAGAAGCATCCAGACATTCTTATGACTGAGCAGCAGTCTACCAGCAGAACTGATATTATTGACCAATTAAATCAAATTAATTTTCACTATTCAGTATTTACCCTCGGCAATGTAGGTTTATAAAAATGAAAAAAATTTCTGTTTCCAGAGCAGAACTCGGAAATTGTTACACTATGTTACAGCTATGGACATGAAAAGAGACTATAGCAGGCCTATGTGTTGATACCATACTATTACCCTAGATGTGCATTCTCACATTTTTCTGAAACTTGGGTTTCTTGCAAATTAATGATAATGAATAAACTGGTAAAGTTCAACAAATATTATAGTTTAATGTATTAGGAAATAATTTTAATGCCCACTACACAGTTTAATGCAAAGTTTTGTGTTGAAATAGCAAGTTTGAAATACCAAAAAAAATGTGCAAATACCGATTTTCTAGCCATTTGCCTTTTGAATGTTATGGTATGCTATTGAATTTGAACAAAAATACAAAGGCGAGTTCATTACATGATTTCCATGCATATATTTGTCATATCAGCTTTTCAAATTGTGATGCATGCCAAAACTGCTCGCTCACAAAAAAAATCAGATTATTTTTTTTTTGTAAATGGTGAATGTTGATTTATGGCATTTGTGATAATATTAACTTGTCATTTTGTTCACTTGACCATAATAAAGTTCTGGTTGTTAAAATGTATTTGTACTGATGATGCTTTTCAAGTTCTTTTAGAAACAATAACTTAATGAAAAACTACAGAAATTGGCTTTCCTTAATAATACTGTATGTGATAAACAGTTTGGGACACATTTATTTCAATGGCATCAGTTAATATATTCAATTCATTGCTGCAATTTGTTTGAATAACATTACAGAGCTGAGCCAACACTGTCAACATATTTTCTGAATTTCATATTTTCAGAATTAGCTTGGTTATCATACTTCTTGTATTAAGCCATTGCACATCATGTATTTTGATTTTGAGATGTACCAGATTTTTTGAAATCAGTAATATAGGGGGCAGCACATGTCATAGATCTGCCCATATCGCCCAGCTGTGGCAAAAAAGTTGACAAAATAGCTGATTATAACTGAATCAATTAGTTTATCCAAGATCCGCTGTCACAAAGACCTGATGAATCACTTCATACAAATAAAACCTCGACTGACGTTAGCAATAGTGCTTATATTACGATACACTGATTGTCTGAAACATAATGTAATTCCTTTCCCTATACCAATATGTCCAATTGGAAGGCAGCCACCCTATATATACTGAGCCTATCCTTCAATGTTAGTGGATGCGTGTGTCCTGTGGACACCTTCTGAACATTGATCGCTGTCATTCGGCAGATCTGTTCCAGATCAGCTGTCCCATTCACACACATTCGCAAGTCTGTCCCTCCCGTTGCCTCAGCCGCACGGTCGAGGGAGGCCAAATTCTAGCTTCATTAGCTGCTCATGGGTATAAAGTAGCCTAGCTTCTTAACTGACTAAAGGGGAAGTTGGGGGAAATTTCCATTCAAGACGCATCCAAATTGGCACTGCATGTGGCAGTCTGCCATCTTTTAATCGCCTACATGATTTGAAATTCATTAAAATACTTGATGCAAACTAATTTCCGATTCTAAACAGGATTTTCAATTGCTATTGTTAAAAAAGTAGCAGTGCTAATGACACAATAATATCATCCAGACATTCTTATGATTGAGCAACAGTCTACCAGCAGAACTGATATTATTGACCATTTAAATGAAATTAATTTTCACTTTTTGCACTTGGCAATGTATATTGCTGTCGGCCTTGCAATATCAGAAATTTTTGTCCATCCGGCAGACAGTGGGCAGGCAGCGGGGCAGGCGGTGGTCACTGCGCCAAAAGTATTGAAAAAACCTTGTAAAATACTGAATTTTGTTTTTTAAATTGTTTGTTTCTGGAGAAGAACTCGTAAACGGTCATGCCTATGGAGACAAAAGTAGACTATAGGCGGCCTAAGCATTGAATGCCATACTATTACCCTAGGTACGTGAGTCTTCTTACATTTTTCTGAAATTTTGGTTTCACACAAATTGATGATTATAAATACTTCAACAAATTTTAGAGGTAAACATATAAGAATTACTTATTTTTAGCCATTTATATACTTTATTGCAAATGTTTGTGTTGATGTTGCAAGTTTAAAATGTGAAAATACCCATTTTCCTTTCTAATGTCACGGCATGCTATTTAATGTGAACAAAAATACAATCACAAAACACCCAGATTCCACTGGTGTCAGAACAGAATGGGCAAATTTCCCTAAATGACACAACCAAATCGGCACTGCATGTGACAGGTTGCCATCTTTTTATCATTTACATAAAATGTTACACTTGATACTGGATAGTAGCCTCAAGTTGAGACACAAGACTAATTTATAAAGAGTACAGTTTGCCCTCCAAAAAAGTCATTTCTCTGAGTCACATGTAGGCATTACAGTTTATCTCAAAGCCATGAAGACCCCAATCATTTTTTATTCATGTTTAGTATACATGTATATACACTACAGAGTACACCAAGTAAGTACGATTGGAGTCGTCGTGCTCAAAACATGCGAACTGATGTTTGGCCTGATTGCTCCTCATAGACATGTCACACAGCAGAAATACACATACTCACGGTCAGATTAGCAAATTTGTATTTTTTCTGTCACATTTTCGTGATGTTTTGCTGCTGTTTTCGTCAGATTTTTGACGACGGACACTCATTCTAGAAATGAGACAGACAGTAGAAGCTATTAACATAACAAACACCAATTGACTGCGTAATAATTATTAGAGTGTTTATTGATAAGGATTTGAAGATGGTCTGAAGATGACAAATAAACACTTGTTGCATGAAGGATCCCGACAGTTTGACACCCTTCAGTCTTCAGGGGCTGAGTGGCCAATTTTAGGACACTTGATTTGACTCCAGTGCTTCAAAAATTCATGGACCTCTTCTATTTATTAACTTTTTATGAACACAACATCAATTTTTATTTATATCGCCACAGCCAGCAATATATTTTAAATTGTACAAGTATGATATAGATCTATTGGATAATCCAAAAATGTGACCAAGATCCACTTCAGGCATGATTGACGACGATCCAAATTAACCTTAGGACGAAATTCTGTGCCAAGTTGAAGTCATGTGCAACTTTCTTGACATAAAAAATTGCACAAAGGACATTTTAAAACATAATGTATCCATTAGCCCTACCTATCCTTATCTCAATGAATGGACATCACAGTAAATCATGAAGTGTATCCATTAGGGAAGTTTTTCCAAAAACACTCTCTTTAAGAGAAAGTTTTGCACTTAACCTTTGAACCTAAAAATGGATTTGAAGATGACTTTATCAGATGTGTCCACACTTCCTATGTCTCTCCATTTGGATCCTTGGGTCCCATTATAACAAGAGAAAGCCCCAGGAATCGTTTGCTTGTACTAGGAGGGGCCAACACTTTAAGGTTATTCCAAAGTCCCATCCATCTATCAAATTGGACATTATCTGACCAAATCATCTGCCTCCATTATCCTCTTCAAAAAGACATTTCAGTTTTCCATTTACTCCATTACATTTCTATCACGCTTTTTACAACACCCTGCTGAATTATATTGGGAAGGAACAAAATAAAAAGTCAATAAAGAGTTCTTCAGTACACTTTTCATCATAAATACACTATTGATGAAAATGTATGTGGATATTTTGGATGTATACAACAAGTGACGAGTTCAAAATTCTAAAATTGGACATTGAATGACAATGAATGCGCAAAAGAATAATTTTTGTTGCTGAGCATTATTTGAAACCTATATTTCGAAAACACAGAGAAAGTGATTATTCTTTTGAAAAATCATCAAAAGCATCAGTGCACAACAAGTTAGAAACAGACACATGTCTTGACCTGGATTTTAAATTCCTGCAATTTTTTTTTTGTCTTTTCGACAGATATGGCCATACTTCTCGGATAGTCGCTTCAAAAAGGTTCCGATTCGCTGGATGGACCTTCCCCTTGTACACAGAATTTTTAATTAATGGTCCTAGATTTACCCTCCGTGTGCATGGGCTTCAAGATGGTGAGGAAACTCAGGCAGCTGTCACTGACAGTAGTATAACTAGGTTGGACCTTATAATTATGCCCTCCATATCTATCTATCTCCCTATCTATCTGCATGTCTATCTCCCTACTCTGACCTTCTCCATTGATGCTCCCCGAATGCAAACCAAGTGATCAATACAGCTGCTGTTGTACCACTAACTAAGAAAGTGATCCTAAAACATTTTACTCCATAACAAACCCCTCCTTGGTGACTCACCAGTTGATCATAGCTCAAGCCAAAACCAATCAGAACAGGGGCAGTTATGAGACCATAGCCAAGAAATAAAATCCCCATGTTCACACTTACATTTTGCTTCCAAGTCAGTGAGGTTGCAGTCACCGATGGTAGCATATAATTGGGTTGGACTATGCAGCCCATTCAGAAGTTGTCAAAGTTTGTTTCTAAGGGAAAAAGAACACTGGGATTTTACTTACTTTTGACTAAGAGTGTATGCAGTATAGATACAAAAGTACATTCATTCACACAAGTATATTCACTGAAACTGTTCAAAAGCACACAAACTTAAAAAGTCTGTGATGGATCTGTATAGTGTCCAAATACACAACAATGAAGTGATTATGCATTTCACACAGTGTTTTCCATAGAGTCATTGTGAAAATATCTTCTTTGACAATTATACATTCATGAATGTAAATCGAAGAATGCGATGTGATCATCAGATTCTAGTAGACGTCTCTGAGTGTTCACTGACTGGACTGTCTGGACAAAATGCGCAAAGATTTTTTAAAGAAACTCAATACATGACATATATGCCAGCTAAGACATGAATCATGAATTCACACCTCCAGATGAAACTGATTGAAAAATTACTCCCTACATGATCAATTATGAGAAGTTTTTTAGTGTCTTTCTCTAAACACTTTTTGTTTATACTTTTAATAAAAAGGTGCTTCTTGTCACTGAATCGTAAAGAATATTTTTCAATTACACGGAGCCACCACCATTAAATTTTTATCATCAGACTCATCTTGAAATGTGTTGTCTTAATTGCTTATAATAATAACCATTCACACCTAGCCTATGTTTGTTTAAATGAGGCCTGTAATTTAAAACATGAAAATGATGATAAACTATTTCAATGTCTTCTATTGGCTTATTTCTAATCAGTTTTAGGATTTGTGTGCTTGTTCAAAATGTTTTCATTGTACTTGTACTTGTACATGTACTCTAACCTTTAGAACAAGTACTCGTTACTTAACTTCACTCTAAATGTCATGTAGAACTGGACTACTTGTACTCGTACTTGTACTGATAACTCAAGTACTGGCCCAAGCTCTGTCAGTTACAAGTACTCCTTTGGGACCCTTCAGCATATCTCACTGTCTTATATTGTAAACTTCAATATCTTTGAGATTCTTGATGCTGAATTTAATCTCAAGCGTGGGGAAGATGTTTTCTGCCCTTTAAGAGCAAAATCTCAGCAGGATATTGTTTAGATGCAGACGCCAAATTGGTAAAAGTTCCCTTAAATAGGGTAAATGTGTAGCATGTTGAGGGATCCTGCTCTCTTCCATCTCATTATTAAACCTCAAACCTCAACGGGGGGAGGGAGGGAGATAGATAGGCATAGATATGGTAAGTTCAGCTCTTAGCGCATGTACTGAAACTACCGGTTGTTTGCTACCCTTCTCCATTGCCGCTCCCTGAAGGCAAACCATGTGATCAGCAAAGCACCTACAGCTGCTGCGGTACCACTGACTAAGAACGTGATACTAAAACATTTTACTCCATAACACATCCCTTCTTGGTGACTCACCAGTTGATCATAGCTCAAGCCAAAACCAATCAGAACAGGGGCAGTTATGAGACCATAGCCAAGAAATAAAATTCCTATGTTCACACCAACAGTCTTCTTCCCAAACATTTCACTGACAATTGCAAAATAGCTACAAACATAGACAGTGTCAACAGTGTAGCTGAGAATAATCAGATTAACAGTAAGAAATGTGTTATCTCCGTATGCAGAGGAAAGCAGTATTATGGCAGCCTGGTACCAAGTGAGAAAACCAGGGTAGAATGAACGAGGCAGTATATGGATGAATCTGTCAGACAATAAGCCAACTACCAGTTTCAAAAATGACCCCATAAGGGGGCTAGCACTGGCTAAGAACGTTTTCAAATATGTGTGTTTAAAAGATATCAAAATCACAACAGTGTTCATTCTAAAAACATTACACACAGCTCCACTGATGAAAAAGGCTAATCCCAAAATATAAAAATTCAGGCTTTTCGCCAATGCTAAGCCGGTAGTTCCTTTTTCTTTTGCCATTACCAAGGCGCCAGTTTCTTCACCTTTTTTTGCATCATTATTCTCCCTTGAATCCTTTAAAGGCAACATTTCGCTGCTACATTTCACGACTAAGTGGCTCAAGTCTTTCACGAAAACCACACCCATCAGGTTCAATAAGAAATACACTAAAGACTGCATGAGCCAGAAGTTCCTCAAATCCATGTTGTCAGCGAAATATCTGGAATATAAAATTCCGAAAAGTAGAGATCCTGAGCCACCGAGACTGACTATTAAGCCCGCAACTTTGCCGGTATGTCTGTGGCAAAAATTCAAAATGCTCATTGAGGATGTGCACAATATCATGGCCTGTGAAGAAACACCTGGAAGAAAAAAATTGATTTCAATATAATTATAGCATAATGATTAATATTGATTATAATATGAAATCTGGAGAAAAAAACTGCAGTGGATAAAATGGTTATAACATGGCTGAATTGATATGTCCTTTTCTGCATCTACCCCTCGCCTTTATTCTACCGAGACCCCGAAGGAGACGATACAGGTACCTGATGAAGATACAAGGAAGGTCACCAATTCATCCATGATATATAACCTCTTATACCATTTGACAGCTCTGCCAGCCAATCTCATGCCAGTATTTCATTGTGATGAATGATGAATCCCATATTCTTCGTTGTCCTCTTATCCTCCCATGTTTACCTGATTGAGTGTTTGTATAATGGTATGAGCGGGTTATTAACCATGGGATCAGGAATATGTGTTTATCACACCTCTGGCTAAAGTCTCGGGTGATAAATCAAATAATCCCTCTCCTATGGTGAATAACCCATAATAATTAGCTCAGTGCTCCATTATATATACATGTAAAGGCATTGCTATCCACCCTGACACTAGTTGGAGGGGAAGCACAAAAAACCTTATTCATTCATCTTCATACTCACCCAGTATGAATAAATAGAGAGAAACAAACCAAAAGTTGGCATGGTAGAACTGAGGTGAATATGTTGACAAGGAGAGTAGGAGACATGAACTACTAGACACAATCATAGCTGTCAACATGGTGTAAGTTGGTCCCACAGCACTCATGTAGAAGCCAACAGGCAGTCCACAGAACATTCCCAGTATGGACAGTGCCAAGAGGACTTCAACTGCAGAGAGAAATTGTAAAGATTATTTCTTAGAGGATGTCATCAGATTTCTGTGGTTTTGATCTATATTAAGGCTTCTTGTTGATTGGCAGTCCAGTGGAAATAATTCCCAACTTGCGAGCTGAGTTTGCCACATCATTGAAATTTCTTCATAGTTTCAGTCCATATATGGTTCTGGGTACAAAAACCTTGATACAGCAGAGATCTCCCATCCTGTTAGGTGCATGGTGAAAGCCTCTGCTGCACAAAGGTAAATTTCCTGGTACATTAATGCAAAATATTGATTTATACATTTAACAAATGCTATTACTACATTGCGATAATTGTGTTATTCCTTGTTGTTGATTTATCCTCACATGTTTCCCTGTTTGGGTATTTCTCTAGTGGTATAAGCCGGTTATTCACCATGGGATCAAATATGTGTTTATCACACCTTGGACTAAAGCCCTCATGAAATAAATCAAATATTCCATCCTCAATGGTGAATAACCTATACATATCACAGACAAACCATCGACAGCTACCTGTTAATTATACTAATCATTTCAAGGCTGACATCTAAGATAGTTTGTAAGTGTAAGTTATTCACCGTGGGAGAGGGAATATGTGATTTATCAACCGAGGGCTTAAGCTCGTGGTGTGATAAACAGATATTCCCGATCGGCCGATCGCATGGTTAATAACCGGCTTATACCATGAGACAAATACTCAAACAGTCAAACATGAAGTGATAAGTGGACAACAGGATATAGGAAGAGGTGTCGATAGTATAAATGCACATACAGAGCATGATTATGACGTATGCTGAAATTGAATAAAGAATAACTAACAAAAACAAAAGATTAAAAACTTCCAAATCTGTGACATCATCATGAGGTTAAGATGAATATTAATTTTTATATCTGTTATGGGGTACTCTCTCAGAAAAGCTGAGGCTCTGGATGGGGGGATATGGGGGACAGGGAACTCAAAAGTAAAATGGCCAAGGGACAGGGGGGGCATAGAACTCTATTCAGCGCTGTGGGACAGGGAATTCAAAATTACAATTATTAAAATTGCAAAGGGACAGGAATTCAAAAGTAAAATGGCCAAGAGACAGGGGGACACAAAACCCCATCCAGAGCCTCAAAGCTGAAGCGCACATCCAAGCAGTAAGAGATGATACAGAACTTATTACAGAACTTATACTTCATGAAACAAAACTTGTACTTAGACTTACCCTGCAGTTGGTTGACCTTATAAAAAGCCTTGATGTCGTTGATGTAAATGGCCAGGTGGAAGTTATGGCCACTAAAAGCCATGATCAGACAAGAAGTGAAAAGAGAAATTCCTCTCAGTCCTAACCCACCAACTACATTCTCCAATTGCTTTGAAATATCCATCTTTTTCTTTAAATTAGTTGAATATCCACCTGCTTCCTTTATGTTTACTTCAGAAGTTCAGATACTTTACATTGATCAACATGTTGCATCATAGCTCATCACTGACACCCAAATCACCATATGTGCCAATGGTTTTGCATTAACATCCATAGTCCATAAGCTTATAAAATGTAAATACTTATAATAAGGCGATAATGAACAACAGCTGATGGGTGGGTGAAAGATCTGACTTTGCCTCAATTGCATTTATAGGTTAAATAGGTAGAAAATACTAAAGTAGCCCCGTGTGTGCCCATGACCTGGGCCATCATCCTGCAGCTTCCAAGGTCAGTTTTGATCCTTGAGGTACTCCGATAGAAATGGAATTTTTTTTATAGGGGGAGCTACGGGCTGGTGCAGCAGTGGCGCGCCATTCTAAATTTATAAAAGAAAATTCCTGCCATGAGAGTATCATTTTGGCTAATAGCAACAGTACTACAGTAGGATAGACAGAGTGAACAAGGAATTGTATTTTCACCAGTGCTAGGCCTATAGCAGGGAAGAGCTCCTCCTTTTTTCTGATCAAGGGAGCTCGAGCTCCCCCAAGCTCCCCCTCCCATTTCCGCCACTGGCTCTCATGCAGATTAATGAGATTGTGAATGCTTGGAATACAAACACTGTGTGCCATTTTATAATGCCACCAAAATTCTTATTTATATATATCTCAAAAAGTAATAAGATCATTTTATCATTCTTCACACATAATGATACATGTGTCATGGAGCCAATATCTTGTAAATTTTATCCAATTCTGTATGTGCATTGAAGATTTATACTATATGAGGGGTGTTCAGGAAATTCTGACCAATTTTTGTAGCAGGCCTTTCTCTTTGACGTACTTGAATGAAATTTTCACAGTACAAAATTCAGGTGTATAACCATTGATTCTGAAAATATTACATCTGTGGCCAATGTTTAACTTACTTTTCTGTTACCATGGAAACCACACCTTGGGGTAGGCAGCGCAGCTTAATTTTTCATACAAAACTCAACAATTTAGCGGTGAAAATCGCCATAAAATTTATTGCATACACACAATTAATTGTGAACATAGATGTGCACCAGCAGTTTCACAATTTTTCATAGTACTCTCTGTGGCATGAAACTAATTTTTGCATCCTTTCAATCCACACGGTGAAGCAATTTTCAAAGTCTTAACTTAGAAAAGCCCTGGAAATGGCATGTCAAAAGTCCTGATTTGTTGCATACCTTTCACCTCGCACCTCATCTTTTAGATTAGGGAATAAACAACAGTCACATGGTGCTAAATCATCGCCGAGATATCTAGAAATGCTGTTCTTATGAGATTCTGGGTTTGGGTACCATTCTTTCCTGTGAGAAAACACAATTTGATTGAAGATCTCTGATCGTGTTTTGGGTCAATGTAAAATGCTCATCGAAAATCACTCTTTATAGTGCAAAAATCAGGTTTAAATGGCTACAAAATGGATTTGCACAACATTGTGACATCATAGAGTTACAATCAAAATTGACAGTAGACCCTGCACAGGTTTGTAGTCCTATTTAACATAATTTGACCCTAGATTTCAGGGAAAACACAACGCTGAGTTCACTAGAAAATTGAGCTGCGCTGGGTTCCCCATCTTGCTGTTTCCATGGTAACAAAATAACAACTTAAAAATATTTTGTCTCAAAGGTGCTTGGCCATTTGTTTCCCTGATACCTCAAGATGTATTCCTGAAAATTTGAAGACTCTAGCTCAAATACAAGGATCTCTCAGAAAAATTTGTCAGGACTTTCTGAATGCCCCTCGTATACAGATCTTGGAGTTTCCCAAATTATTAAGAAAATTTGGGAAAAGCACCTGAAAATGATACTATATCTAATAATTATCTATTATATCATGCTAATGAAAATCTTAAAAGCAGTAGTGTAAGTTTACATGACCACAAAATTCGCGACTAATCAAAACAACTTGATCACCACCAAACAACCCAACGGAAGAACTACTTTTATGTCTCAAAGTAACTACAATACCCTTCTGCAAGGTGTGGCCGTGGACAAAAAAAAAAATGCTGTACTGCGTGGCTTAAGCTTTGGCATTTATGCATAAAATGATATGAACTTTAACTTTATGATATTATAAAGGGATTAATCTGAAAAGTTGATCTCCAATAAATTTGAAGCCAAATGTTAAATCAGGCGGTAGGCCCGAGAGCAGTGCTGGAGGATAACTGATGAACTGTATCCATATTGACCATATCACTGCATTAATTTGGTACATATATGACTGTAAAAAGACAAACAAATTTTAAAGACAAAACTATGCCTAATCAACTCATCACCTGCAGTACCAATTCACTCTAAAAAAAAACAGCCTCCAAAAAACCAAATTTGGTTTTTGAGCTTGTCCCGCATATTAAACCATCTAGGGTTTGTGGAAATACCAAATTGTTTGGTTTTAACAAAAACCAAATAAAACTGGTTTCTTCATAAACCAAACAGATAGGGGGCTGTTTGGATATCTGAGATATCAGTAGTGGTAGTATGTAATCTCATATATAATTGGTCCATGGCTGGCCTGATTAGCCTGTCAAGTGCGGATGCATGGATGGATGATTGAGGCTTTACGTCAAGGATTTATGCACTTGGTAGGCTGAGTAGGACAGAGAAATCAAGCATTGCCAAACAGCTGTCCAACATAGGCTGTATTTCATTGGGGGGGGGGGGATTTTATTTTTCTATCTGTGGGGGGGGAGGGATATCTATGGGGGGAGGGGCTTTGATTCTTGTTTAGAGATCTGCAAAGAGAAAAGACAAGGAAACAGAATAGTTAGGCCTATAGGTAATAGATAACGCCCTCGTTTGTGACAATATGCAATATATCCGAGGGCTTTAGCCCGAGGATTATTGCATATTGTCACAAACAAGGGTGTTATCTAACTTATACCACTAAGTACAAAACAAATTAATTTAAATCCCTTTGTTTGCCTTCAATCCTTCTTGTTTGATAACATTTCATTGTATTTGTTGCACATTCATGTTCCTCAGTTCATTTGAAGGTTGGCAGACCTGAAGGCAACAGGTCAGAATTCTTTGTTCTCAGGAAATAATACAATACATTAATTTTGTAGATAGAAAGATAGATGGAAAGATAGATAGAAAGATCGATAGATAGATGGAAATAACACAATACTTTAATTTCATTGATTAATTTTATAGATAGATATGGATAGACAGATACATTGATAGACGGATAGATACAATGATTTAGAGGGCGCTGTCAGACTGTCAACACACTGGTGAAGAGCTCTGAGATAATATAGGTTCTTGTTGAAGTATCTTGCATGTCTTGTGGCTCATTTTGGTGTATTTTTGTCGGAAGCAACCTCTAGAAGATTCGTGGCAACTTTTGTGGCCATACATTGCATATTTTGGAAGTTATTTCACTTTTACTTTCACTTGACTTGTCACTACGAGAATTGGGGATTCCCCCTGTTCACCTGACTGTATCAGCTGACCTACATAGCATTCAAGGTGCAAATTGGACTCAACAGCCTATCAGTACTTATCTCACGAAGCACAAAGGATTCTGCTCCATTTAAGGATTCTGTTTTGACTGTATTTATTTAAGAAACATCATCTTAAATCAAATTCTACTTTTGATTTTTTTCAGAAGTCAGTTTTCTCAAGATTTCAACATCTAGAAAATATACAGTGCACAGCAGCAAACCCTCAACCCAGCTACAGACTCAACATACCTATCTGGCTGCTTTTGAATTGTTCTGATCTAGTCACTAACTGACAGATCACTATTAAATTGTTCTGATCTAGTCACTAACTGACAGATCACTTTCAAATTTTCTCAAATTTATTGATCCTCGATTCTAACCAACTCCTTCGCTCTGATCTAGTCACTAACTGACAGATCACTTTTTATTGTTCTGATCTAGTCACTAACTGACAGATCACTATTAAATTGTTCTGATCTAGTCACTAACTGACAGATCACTTTCAAATTTTCACAAATTGATTGATCCTCGATTCTAACCAACTCCTTCGCTCTGATCTAGTCACTAACTGACAGATCGCTTTTACATTGCTCTGATCTAGTCACTAACTGACAGATCACTTTCAAATTTTCACAAATTGATTGATCCTCGATTCTAACCAACTCCTTCGCTCTGATCTAGTCACTAACTGACAGATCACTTTTTATTGTTCTGATCTAGTCACTAACTGACAGATCACTATTAAATTGTTCTGATCTAGTCACTAACTGACAGATCACTTTCAAATTTTCACAAATTGATTGATCCTCGATTCTAACCAACTCCTTCGCTCTGATCTAGTCACTAACTGACAGATCGCTTTTACATTGCTCTGATCTAGTCACTAACTGACAGATCACTATTAAATTGTTCTGATCCAGTCACTAACTGACAGATCACTTTTACATTGTTCTGATCTAGTCACTAACTGACAGATCACTATTAAATTGTTCTGATCTAGTCACTAACTGACAGATCACTTTTAAATTGTTCTGATCTAGTCACTAACTGACAGATCACTTTTAAATTTTCTGATCTAGTCACTAACTGACAGATCTACCAACTCCTTTGGTCAATCACAAATTGATTGATCCTCGATTCTAACCAACTCCTCTGGTCAATCACAAATTGATTGATCCTAGATCGGAACTAATCCCTCGGTCAGTCATAAATTATTGATCCTCGATTCTAACCAACTCCTTGATCAATCACAAATTGATTGACTTGATCCGAACTAACCCCTCGGTCAATCACAAATTGATTGATCCTCGATCCGAACTAACCCCTCGATCAGTCACAAATTGATTGATCCTCGATTCTAACCAACTCCTTGGTCAATCACAAATTGATTGATCCTCGATTCTAACCAACTCCTTTGGTCAATCACAGATTGATTGATCCTCGATTCTAACCATCTCCTTCGGTCAATCACAAATTGATTGATCCTCGATTCTAACTAACTCCTTTAGTCAGTCACAAATTGATCCTTGACTCTTAACTTTGGTCGGTCACAAATTGAGTCATCCTTGATTTTCACATTCTCTTAAGTCACAAATTGCTTGCTTATCGAATTCTCACATCAAACAGATAGTAACAATGCACACATATAGAAAGCTATATTCGGATGCCTTGCGAACTGGTCTAAATAGACATGTCAATTGGCTACAACCAGCAACAGCCGCAACTCAGCCAAAGGTAAACCATGTATCACACAACAGTAGCTCAATCAAACTCTCAAATAGATTTGAGATTTTAGCACAAAATGACTCCATGTCAGCTTCTGCAGAACATATAAGAATTCATCCCCACAAGACTATTCTCAAACCAAACAATATTCTGAAAACCTGTGTGTGGAATGCTCAGAGTTTGAGACAGAAAACGCAAATTGTTAAGGACTACAATGATGAATATGATCTAGACATCTTTCTTTTCACTGAGACTTGGTTAAAAGATGATGATAAAGTTGAAATCGGCGAGTTGGAGCAAAATGGTGGATATTTCTTTCTTAGCTCGCCTCGTTTAGGAAGACCAGGTGGTGGAGTAGGTTGCCTTGTCAGATCTGGCATTCATGCAATTCAAAAAGATCGCATGAAGACCAAGACCTTTGAACACATGGAAATCCAAGTCCAAATGGATGGGAAAATTGTCACAATTCTTCTAGTGTACCGCCCAGAACCATCCGACAAAAATAAATACAGTATTGCAGAATTCTTCACCGAATTCACAAAGTTTCTGGGACACTATCAAACATTCAACAATGAAATCATAATTACTGGCGATTTCAACTTTCATGTGAATAAACCGGATGATAACAAGGCCATTAAATTTAACGACATCCTTGAAATGTTTGGTCTTGTGCAACATGTCTCTGCACCAACACACAAAGATGGCAATACGCTGGACCTTGTTATTACTCGAGAAAAATCCATACTGAACAATTGTAGGGTCAGTGACCTGCTCTCTGATCATAACTGCATTCTGTTTGACATTCCAATCAAGAAAGCAAAAAAACCTAAGAAGAAAATCAGTTTCAGAAAAACTAGTAAAATTGTTGTTCAAGATTTCAAAAAAGACATTGAAAGACATCTGTCCATAAGTGGGATGGAACAGAAAGGTCTCAATGAACTTATTCGACTCTATAACTCTACTGAAGTGGTTCTGGACAAACATGCTCCCATTAAAACCAGAGAAGTAACTCTACGCACACCCACTCCATTCAACAATGCTGATATCAAGCTTCTGAAATCTGAAAAGAGGAAAGCAGAGAGATTATGGAGGAGAACCAGACTTGAAAATGACTGGGAGTCATTCAAAGAAAAAAGAAATGCATTGAATCTGCAGCTGAGTCACCTCAAATCGGAAGATCTGCGAGTCAAGATTAAAGATTCTAATGGTGATGCTAAGAAGTTGTTCAAGTTACTGAACTCAAGTCTAAACAGAAAACAAGAACTACCTCTCCCACCACACACAAATGAAATTGACTTGGCAAATGATTTCAATAAGTTCTTTGATGAAAAGATTAAAACACTCAGGTCTAAGTTGGACTCCACAAACAATGACACAGCTAACAATACCAAAACTGCCCCTCATACACTCCGACACTTCAGAAGGCTATCTCAAAGTGACATAAAGAAACTGATCAGAGAAATGCCAGTTAAACACTGCCAACTTGATCCTATTCCCACGTGGCTTTTGCTCCAATGCATTGATGAATACCTCCCAGTTATAACCAATGTTGTCAATAAGTCACTCACACAGGGAGAAATGCCTCTTGAGTTGAAACATGCTTTAGTAAAACCTTTGTTGAAAAAATGTGGATTGGATCTAATCAAAAAGAATTATAGACCAGTATCAAACCTGTCATTCCTTGGCAAACTTATTGAAAGTGCTGTTATTAAACAATACACAGACCATCTGACTACAAACAACCTGGACGATGAGAAACAGTCAGCTTACAGAAAATTCCACAGCACTGAAACCCTTCTGACAAAGATCCATGACGATATCATGTTGAATATGACAAAAGGTGAAGTAACGATGCTTGTACTGTTGGACCTTTCAGCAGCTTTTGACACAATTGATCACCAGATTCTACTAAAACGTTTAGAAAGCAGATACGGTATTCATGATTCTGCGCTATGCTGGTTCAAGTCATACATTTCTGAAAGGTCACAGTCGGTGATAATTAACGACAAGACATCAACCAGACTGCCACTCAAATTTGGAGTTCCTCAAGGTTCAAAATTAGGACCAATCCTATTTAATTCATACATTGCTCCATTAAGTGAAGTGGCTGAAAAACACCAAGTCAAAGACCAAAAGTATGCCGATGACGAGCAACTTATACTCTCTTTCAAACCAACTTTCTCAGAACAAGGAAATGCCGTAGTCAAAATGGAAAAGTGCATTGCTGATATCAGAAAATTTCTCCATGAAAATAAGCTTTGTAACAATGGAGAAAAAACAGAACTACTACTCATTGGCAGTCCACATCAACTTAATAAACTCCAAGTATCATCAATCCATGTCGACAATGTCAAAATTAATGCAGTCGATCATGTTAGAAATCTGGGTGTAATCTTTGACAAAAACATGACCATGGAAAAACAAGTCAATAAAATGTGTCGGAATGCCTATTTCAATATTAGAAATATTTCAAAAATCAGGAAGTCATTGGACAAGGAGACCTGTAAAACAGCGGTCAATGCTCTTGTCACACCTCACCTAGACTATGGAAATGGTCTTCTTTATGGAACATCGAGTCGTTTGCTGTATAAACTTCAAGTGGCCCAAAACTCAGCCGTTCGACTCATTGAAAAATTAAGAAAGCACGACAGTGTAAGCCAACATAGGAAGCAGCTACATTGGCTGCCCATTCCAGCAAGAATACAATTCAAACTCATGTTAACAACTTGGAAAGCAATAAACGGGCAAGCTCCCTTGTATATTCAAAATATGATTCAGCCAAAATCTGAACGAAACTGTAATCTGAGAAGCAATCACAAAATGCTGTTAAATGAACCACCCTCCTACAATAAAAACAAATATGAAGACAGAGCCTTTTCGCATGCCGCTCCGAAACTGTGGAACCAACTCCCAGAGACAGTCAAGGCCTCCAAAACACTTGAAGGTTTCAAGAGAAATCTTAAGACTTACCTATTTAAAAGTTTCTACGGATAAATCCAGCATGCACAAGCGCTAGTGAGCAGTTTACTGGAATTAGCGCTATATAAATGCCTATTATTATTATATATTATATATATATAGATAGATAGTTAGGCCATCTCAGCCAAGGTCACTTTTGGGAGGTTGATTATTACAGTCGCTTAGCAAATGTTATTTTTAAATTATGAAAGATATTTGAAAAATAACAGAAAGCAAGGAGCAGGGGTTCGGGGGCAGCAGCCCCCGAAATAAGAAGAAGCAGGGGTTCGGGGGCGGCAGCCCCCGAATTAAGAAGAAAAAATAATTCTTTGAACTTGCCAAATGGGGCCAAAATTGTTGGTCTGCTGCTCCGCTATTTTTTTTGCAGCTTACATATCCCAAATGTACTATTTTGTCAAGTGTCCTTAAGCCCCCGAATTAAGAAGAAAAAATAATTCTTTGAACTTGCCAAATGGGGCATGACCTCAGGGGGGCCCACGATGGAGCTGAAATGAGTTGCGACATTAAAGAAAGTCCGTCGGTTAACTGGCGTGAGAATACGCTTTTCAGAATTTAAAGAGTTTTTAGGGCGCGAGGGGGCCCATCAGAAGCAGTTTGCCCCGGGCCCAGAAATGCGCTAATACGGCCCTGCTTCTCTTCACGCGTGACTACAACGTGACTACCTTCTTCTTCTTCTTCTGTTTGATAATCCCCCCAAAAAAAAAAATGTCAGAAAAAAAAAAATTTTCCGGAAAAAAAAATTTTCCGAAAAAAAAAAAAGATACGGAAGCCATTTTAGGACATGCAAAAAAAAAAAAAAGTTTAATTGTACAAACGATTTACTATATTGTACAAACAATCTAGTAAATTGTACAAACAGTTTACTAAACTGTACAAACCATTTACTATATTGTACAAACAATGTACTATATTGTACAAACAATCTAGTAAATCGTTTGTACAATATAGTACATTGTACAAACAATGTACTATATTGTACAAACGATTTAAATTGCTATATTGTACAAACGATTTACTACATTGTACGAACGATTTACTACATTGTACAAACAATTTACTACACTGTACAAACGATTTACTACATTGTACAAACAATCTAGTATATTGTACAAACAGTTTACTACATTGTACAAACGGTTTACTACATTGTACAAACAATTTACTACATTGTACAAACAATCTAGTAAATTGTACAAACAGTTTACTACATTGTACAAACGATGTACTACATTGTACAAACAATGTACTACATTGTACAAACAATGTACTATATTGTACAAACGATTTAAATGGCTATATTGTACAAACGGTTAACTACATTGTACAAACAATATACTACATTGTACAAACGATTTACTACATTGTACAAACGATTTACTACATTGTACAAACAATCTAGTAAATTGTACAAACGGTTTACTACATTGTACAAACAATTTACTACATTGTACAAACGATTTACTACATTGTACAAACAATCTAGTAAATTGTACAAACAGTTTACTACATTGTACAAACGGTTTACTACATTGTACAAACGATTTACTACATTGTACAAACCATTTACTACATTGTACAAACGATTTACTACATTGTACAAACAATTTACTACATTGTACAAACAATCTAGTAAATTGTACAAACGGTTTACTACATTGTACAAACAATTTACTATATTGTACAAACAATTTACTATATTGTACAAACGATCTAGTACATTGTACAAACAATGTACTATATTGTACAAACAATATAGTAAATTGTACAAACAATGTAGTAAATTGTGCAAACAATATAGTAAATTGTACAAACAGTTTACTATATTGTACCAACGATATAGTATATTGTACAAACGGTTTACTACATTGTACAAACGGTTTACTACATTGTACGAACGACATACTGGACAAGAGTAAGAAGGGGACCATAAATTTAGCTTGTAATGACCTATGGGACAATTAGTTTAAGCTCAAAATTAGAGGGGGGCCTGATTGGGACCAAATGAATTTCAGGAGGTGCACCGCCCCCCCCCCCTTGGCCCCCCTGGTGACGCCAAGGCAGTTTTGCTCTAATATTTTAACATACTGGAGAATACTCAGGACAGTGACCGCCTTGGTCTTGGTCAGGATGGGGTCAATGGGTCGTTCTGCCCAATTTTTTTAGATATTTTCTCAAATTCAAAGTCAATTTGGGGGGGGGGGGGCGGGGTAGCTGGCCCCCCTGCTTTCTGTGCCTATGCTCAGTGCTCCTTTTATTTTTAATAACAGCTTCAAGTCTTATTTGTAAAATGTTTTGTGGCACAACAACTGTATCAGAAACAATCATACATAGCCCAGGTCTACATAGATTATCTTTAGAAAGAATACTACTCACACTTAAAAACGCACACCTATTAAAAGGGACAGAACTTGTATACTACTGAAGATAATTATTTGTAACCTTCCAAGCATGCTCATTAACTGTTTAGCCAAAGATTTTGAAAGTTTGAAAAAAATCTGTTGGTTTTTCAAAGCCACAATTTTTTATGGCACTTCGAAATTTGGGATTAGCAAAGGTGAATGAGGCTGAAATGCGGAGAATACCCACCACATCTCACAAAATGTGGCCTGATGCCGCTGATTCTCAATGTTTTTCATTGAAACTTTCCAGACCCTAGGCATGGATATTCAGCAACATCAATGCAAAATGTTATGGTCATACTTAATTAGAAGTTTGTTTTTAAGCTGTGTTAATAGGTGTGCGTTTTTAAATGTGAGCAGTTTATATTCATTTTTACAGAAAATTATAAAACATTAGTGGGTGTCATGCTGTACATGTGTCACATCTTTTTTTCCGCCAATGTATCTGTGCAGGTCCCCCAATGTATCTGTGCAGGTTAACCCATACAAACTCTATTTCTAATCTTGTCTTCTCTAATGAGTAATTTTAGTAGAAAATAATGAAATAAGACATTGATAAATATCCAATCAATAACCTGCAAGATCGAACAAGACAGAACCAGGCGACAAGTGCAAAAACATATTTTCCGTGTCTCGTTTTTGCGTTTGATTTTAACCAACTTCTAGTTAATTCCTGGCATTAAAATACATATGTACATTTAGCTGAGTTCAATATCTTCCAGATACAATTTATTTGAAGTCAATCGGACCAGTGGTTGACTCACCATCGTAAATCTTGCAAATGACATTTTAGTCACGGAGCCAGCGTCAGCTATATTGTACAAACGATTTACTAAATCGTACAAACGTCAGCTATATTGTACAAACGATTTACTAAATCGTACAAACGATTTACTACATCGTTTAAACGATTTACTACATCGTTTAAACGATTTACTACATCGTTTAAACGATTTACTACATCGTTTAAACGATTTACTACATCGTTTAAATGATTTACTACATCGTACAAACGGTTTATTACATTGTACAAACGGTTTACTACATTGTACAAACGGTTTACTACATTGTTCAAACGGTTTACTACTTTGAGTCGGATGTTTTAGAAATATCTACTTGAGTGAAACATTTTAAATAGGCTTGACTTAACGAATTGAGTGCCCTTCTAGCCAAGTAGTTGGTAACAATCTTCAGCTCAAACTTCTTCTGACCGTTCAAAAAGCATCAGCAGAAAGAAGATAAGTGTGTTTTTCATAGCCCTAAAGATGGGGTATAAGCTTCGTTTTTCTATTAACTTTATGTCCGAAATTTGTATATTTTTGGTAATATTTAGTGAGATTGGAGGTACTGGTTTGAGATGGCATTGTATAGTAAGCACTTTGCACTGAGTTCAAGCTATTATATGTTCTAATATGGGCTTTTTTAATGGATTATAGAGCTTTTTAAAGGCTGGCCTACATTGTATCTTTGATGTATTAATTATGGTAGACAATTGTCCGACTCAAGGGTATACCCCTGTCTTTTTCTTGTTTCAAAAATAAAGCCAATATCAAGCAGCTTAATGCTAATTGTTACTTTTCTGTTAGATTTCGTGAAAACTTTTAATTTGAGAGTCTGGTTGATAATCAATGTCCTGCAGGTTAACTAAGATATCACTTAACAAACAGAAAGGTGCTGTTTACTCATCAGCTATACATATTCATAAAATTCACCACTTATTCTATCTATTCCTGCAGTTTTATTAAACTTCACCTACACATAGGTGAAGTTTCTTGTAATCGGTATTATTATTTTTTTTTTTCCGCCAGACGAAATTTCATCGGAAAATTTTCAAAAAATTTGTATACGTAGCCTACAAAAATACAAGAGAATCATTTTGAAAAAATTGACCTTGACCTATTTTTCAAGGTCACAGAGCGTTTCAAAGTCGAATTTCGCAATATTTCAAATACATGTACCTCATCCGGTTATTACCGGATTTCATCTTCCAGTACATGGAAAGGTCCCATACACCTTCTTCACAGTTTGACCTATTTTCATGAAAGTAGGTCAAGGTCACATTGTACAAAGTCCGTTTTTATGGTTTGAGGTCTATCACCAGATCTCAGAATCCGTAAGTCACAGAGTCACACCAATGGGGCCAAAACGTGCACAAACTCACGGGACATCTGCAGAACTCTTTTATTTCAGATTTGCATAACTGGTTCTTGAGATTCGTAATTTTAAAGTCATACCACATCACTAAAACAAGTGACCTTGAGAATTTGACCTTGAAATATCGATTTTAGCCGCATATATGTCATAGTAAACCCCCCCTAATATACACCTAAAAAGCCCATGCAGACCTTTAAATTTGACCTTGACCTCATTTTTCAAGGTCATTTGACCCGAAAAAGTTTGAAAAGATGCCATTTTCAGCAATTTTTTTTACCCTGTTATTTTTCAGATATCAGTGTGATTTTCAGGTGACAGATGACCGTCGGCCTGTTCATTCATAATATCTAATCATATTTTGTCTACCTCTGTCCCCAGAATTATGAAAAATTCTTAAATATTGCTAACCGACAAATGTTAAAAAATCACACATTTCCGCGTTTTGGACAGGGAAATATTGATTCTACAGGGTTACAATGCATGACTGACCCCCCCTTTTTGACACATTGCCATTCAGAATATCATATTGATTTTGACCTAGATAATGTTTTTCAAGGTCAAACTCAAGGTCAAACATGACGAAAAATTGTACGACTTTGACATTTGATTATTTTAAACATAGAAGCAATCAGGATATATTTACAAAAATGGCAGGCATGTTTGCTACAATACTCTAGAGGCTCCCTGTAAATTTTCAAGGTCCTCGGATTGCCGGTTTCGCCGACCTTGATTCATTTTTCAAGGTCACAGAGCACTTGAAACTCTGAAATTTCAAATTTTAAAATGCCAATATCTCATCCGGTAATGCCCGGATTCAATTTTTCTCACTTTTATCAGATTCTACATGTATTTTTCTACATTTCGCGGTGAGCCATCTAATACCCTAGGACCAAGTCGAAAGCGGCAAAATCCACTTTTAGTAGTTTTTGAGTTATCCCCAGATCTCAGAGATGGTAGCTCGTGGAGTCAAAAACAGGGCAAAGTAACTTGGCTTGACTCACGGGACATCTGCCCGCGCAGTTTGGTAGTGATCCTGCAACCGGTTTGTAAGATACGGAATTTAAAATATTGACCGCGTCGTCAAAATCAGCAATTATTCAATGGTTGCCCCCCTGCCTCTTAAAATACTCATACATAGCAGGCATTTCTTGAAATTCCTGTGGTCAAGCAGCTGTAGGAAGGCAAAATAGTCCTGATTCAAGTCATTTCTATGCTAAATAAGGCTGCCTGCAAGCATTGCATTGAACACAAATTCCACAATTTGAACATCCATACGGCAGTTTCTCCCCACTGTGTTTTCTCATACATTTGTGCCTATTTCGCTGAACACATGTCTAATCTTCATGCCAAGAGATACAGGAGGCAGTGCCAGGACATATCCAAGCCTTCTGAAGCCTGTTCATGGACCAGCAACACAGCATAAAGCCATTAAAACAGTCTTCTTGTGTTAATTTTCCTCTAATTTGCCATTCTAGCAGACGAAGCAGACGACAACAAAATAGTTCCACACAAAATACCACAAAACCGGCTATAATTTGGTCCCAATCAACTCCAGACTGTGAGAGATAAGCCTTTAAGTTACCTAAAAACTGCCTTTTATTCATTATCCACCCGGAAACACTGTATACACTGCGGCGCAAGAACTGGTTTTTATTAAGAACTATATTTGACTGTGCGACAGCAGTCTCGCAGCTAAGGAAAAAATCTGCAATTAAATGTTAACTCAGGCTGTAGGCCACAAACTAACATGGAAATGGCTTAGATAGGGATAGATTAGCATCACTATGGCTGTCACTTGGGCTGAATTATCAGAATTTGGTGGGAAACGCACATTTGTTCCATTTTCAAGTGTTTTCTGCAGTTTGAGACCTCTCTGAACCCCCCCTCCCCCTCCAATTGCGGCCTGTAACCCCCCACCCCCCCCCCCACAATTTCTTGTATATGTATGTCATTCCAGGCCTTCTGACAGGTCTCACAGGCCTACATGCTGCCTCCATGGCATTTCACGGCATTTTGCAATGCTAAAAGATAGGAAATTGGGCCTTCCGGTCAGATTTTTCACGGAGGTTCCTGGGTTGAAAGTCTCAATGTCTCACTCAAATAGACCATTAGAGCAGCATTCCCTGAAAAAACGGTGAAAATCGCATCATTTCTCAGCCCGCAGAGTGCAAAAACATCGGTTTTCGCACTTTTCATGAAAAAATCGACCCGTCCCGGCAAATCCGGTTTGAGGCCCGGAAGTGGGTCTGAAAGTTGCCTTTGAGTCGGGACGACACCTTGTAGCAGTTTGGTGGCCTTGCCTTTATTAGTCTGGTCGCTACAAGGGTAAATTCTTAGCCAGGTATTATTAAACTTCACCTACACATAGGTGAAGTTTCTTGTAATCGGTATTATTAAACTTCACCTACACATAGGTGAAGTTTCTTGTAATCGGTAATTAAACTTCACCTACACATAGGTGAAGTTTCTTGTTTTCGGTATTTTTCTACATTTCGCGGTGAGCCATCTAATATACACCTAATAAGCCCATTCAGACCTTTAAATTTGACCTTGACCTAATTTTTCAAGGTCATTTGCCCCAAAAAAGTTTGAAAAGGTGCCATTTTCAGCAATTTTTTTCACCATGTTCTGTTCAATATATCAGCATGGTTTACAGGTGACAGATGAACATTGGCCTGCTTATTTGTAATATCTAATCATATTTGGTCTACCCCCTTCACCGGATTTATGAAAAATTTTCAAATATTGCTAACCGACAAATGTTAAAAAATGACACAATTCCGCGTTTTTGACAATGAAATATTGATTCTACAGGTTTACAATGCATGACTGACCCCCCCTTTGTCACCTACTCCGATTCTAAATATCACATTGATTTTGACCTAGAAAATGTTTTTCAAGGTCAAACTCAAGGTCAAACATTACAAAAAAGTGTACTTCTTTGACATTTGATTTTTTTACACATAGAAAGAATCAAGATATTGTTACAAAAATGGCAGACATACTTGCTACAATACTCTGGAGGCTCCTTGTAAATTTTGAAGGTCCTCGGGTTGACCTACGTTGCACCATAAAGGTCACAAGGTGGAAAAATGAGCAAAAAATTTCCGATATTTTTTTACATTTCTCAATGATAGCGTAATTTCAATCGGCCGTAGCTCCGGTTCTAATTAAGTTACAGAGAATCTGAAAACAGATTTGGAAAGGCCAAATGCTCTTCTAGGTTTCATATATGAATATTTTGCCGTAGCGCCGACGGTTAAAAAGATCGCCGGACCCTGAAAATTTCATGTTTTTTGTCAAATTTTCAAAATATATCAATGTTTTGACAAGGAAAGAATCATCCTATTTTAATGAACCTGTCTGGACATATTTCTAGCTTCTATTTACATAATCCTCCCGGATTATATACATTTCCATTGAACCGTTTTGGTTCTACAGTGATTTTAACTTAAAAACTGCATATTTTCAGGGATATCTAAAAGTCCATATTTCTGAATCATACCATAATTTCAATCTTCCATGACTCCGGTCCTAATTAAGTTACAGAGAACCCGAAAACGGATTTGGAACGCCCATATTCTCCTCTTGGTCTACTATTTGAACATTTTCTTGTATCTCCGACGGTTAAAAAGATCGCCGGACCCTGAAAAATGTATGTTTTCAGAAATTGCAGTCATTTGAAATGTTTTCATTCTACATGTACTGGTCCATGTACTGGTCCATGTACTGGTCCATGTACTGGTCCATGTACTGGTCCATGTACTGGTCCATGTACTGGTCCATGTACTGGTCCATGTACTGGTCCATGTACTGGTCCATGTACTGGTCCATGTACTGGTCCATGTACTGGTCCATGTACTGGTACATTGTACTGATTCATTGTACTGGTATATTGTACTGGTATATTGTACTGATTCATTGTACTGGTGCATGTACTGGTGCATGTACTGTTGCATGTACTGGTGCATGTACTGGTGCATGTACTGGTGCATGTACTGGTGCATGTACTGGTGCATGTACTGGTGCATGTACTGGTGCATGTACTGGTGCATGTCTTATGGTCGATGTACTGGGTAATGTATTGGTTATGACTCGTATGTCTCTGTGTGTTTCTTTGTATGCTTGCATGTATTGCAATGTAATACATAATTATGTAGGATTCCTGTTTACGTTTCCATGTATTTTTTACTTGCTCGTCTACCGGTGTGCATTTCGAGTTACTGGCACCACAGTAGGTGAAGTTTTGTCACCGCTCTGCGGTGGCCGTCTTCTAGTTATTTTTTGTTTTTTAAAGTTTAATTTAATTTCAGCCTCTGTAATATGAGTATTACATATGGTCATACATTGATAAAATAGTGAATTAAAAACCCATCAAATCTCTGCCAGTTGAACAAGGTTGAACAAGTGAATTTAGTGTAAAAAAACAATTTTTCCGTACCTCTTTTTCGCGTTTTATTTTGACCACGTTATATTTAATTCACAGCAAAACAACACATATGTACATGTAGCTGAACTCAATATCTTCAAAATGCAATTTATTTGAAGTCAATCGGATCAGTGGTTGGCTCACAATCTACAATCTAGCAAATGACAATTCAGTGATGGAGCCAGCTTCAGCTATATCGTTTGTACGATTTAGTAAATCGTTCAAACGATTTAATAAATCGTACAAACGATTTAATAAATCGTACAAACGATTTACTAAATCGTACAAACGATTTAATACATTGTACAAACGATTTAATACATTGTACAAACGGAATACTACATTGTACAAACGGTTTACTGTACATTGTACAAACGGTTTACTACATTGTACAAACGGTTTACTACATTGTACAAACGGTTTACTACATTGTACAAACGGTTTACTATATTGTACAAACGGATTATTACATTGTACAAACGATATAACAAATGTAGATGAAGCAGAGCATTTTTTAAGGATTTTTGACTGGGAGACCGGTGGAACAACCTTAAACCGTTATTCACACTCTACAAAATTTCAGACAAAATTGGTTTTTTAGATTCAAAATGGTTTTTTGAAAAACCAAATTTCAATGCAAAACCAACATGGATTTTTTAAAAAAACAACAATTTTGTCCCGACATTTTTTAGAGTGTAGATGTGCTTAGATTTATTATCATAGCTCCTGACATACATGCAAATGCGTATTTGAACTTTTGATCTGATTTAGAAATCGATCTGATATAGAAATTGAGCTGATTTAGAAATTGAACTGGTGTTCATCAAAGGAATTTCACAAATTTGAAATTAATGGAAATGAAAAATCAGAAATGGACACTCATCTATTTATCTATCATTTGTGAAACTTTATAGATGTATATAATTATATAGAATAGATAATGAAATAAGACATTGATAAAAAATACCCATCAGATTGAACCAGGCTGAACAAAGACAAGTGCAAAAAAAAACAACAACATTTTCCGTACCTCATCTTCGCGTTTTATTTTGATCAATTTCTTTTTACTTTTTGGCAGAACAACACATATGCCCATATAGCTGAACTCAATATCTTCAAAATGCAATTTGTTTGAAGTCAATCGGACCACTGGTTCGGTCACAAACCTTAATCTTGCAAATGACAATTCAGTGATTGAGCCAGCGTCAATTATATTGTACAAACGATTTGCTACATCGTTCAAACGATTTGCTACATCGTTCAAACGATTTGCTACATCGTACAAACGATTTGCTACATCGTACAAACGATTTACTATATCTTAAAAACTATTATTTATCTATCTATCTATCTGTCTATCTGTCTATCTATCAAGCTATCAATCGCTGGTTCCAGGGTTCGCATCCGGCTCTTGCCATGTCACCTGGGCCTATGTTGTACAGCTGTTTCAATCATCCTTCATCTCATTGCCATGTCCTCCTCCTGTCCTAACTAGTCTACCAAGTGCATAAATACAGGACGTAAAAGCCCCAATCATCCATCTATCTGTCTATCTGTCTATCTATCTTTGGGTGAGGAAGCGCCGATAAACTGATTGAGACAGATAGATGGATTGTTTGTACAGGGCAGTAAATCATTTTACAATATAGCAATTTAAACTGTTTGTACAATGTAGTAAATCGTTTGTACAATGTAGTAAATCTTTTGTACAATATACTACATTGTTTGTACAATGTAGTAAACCGTTTGTACAATGTAGTATATCATTTGTACAATGTAGTAAATCGTTTGTACAATGTAGTAAATCGTTTGTACAATGTAGTAAATCGTTTGTACAATGTAGTAAATTGTTTGTACAATGTAGTAAACCGTTTGTACAATTTGCTATATTGTTTGTACAATGTAGTAAATCGTTTGTACAATGTAGTAAATCGTTTGTACAATGTAGTAAATCGTTTGTACAATGTAGTAAATTGTTTGTACAATGTAGTAAATTGTTTGTACAATGTAGTAAACCGTTTGTACAATTTGCTATATTGTTTGTACAATATACTATATTGTTTGTACAATGTAGTAAATCGTTTTTACAATGTAGTAAATCGTTTGTACAATGTAGTAAATCGTTTGTACAATGTAGTAAATTGTTTGTACAATGTAGTAAACCGTTTGTACAATTTGCTATATTGTTTGTACAATATACTATATTGTTTGTACAATGTAGTAAATCGTTTGTACAATGTAGTAAATCGTTTGTACAATGTAGTAAATTGTTTGTACAATGTAGTAAACCGTTTGTACAATTTGCTATATTGTTTGTACAATATACTATATTGTTTGTACAATGTAGTAAACCGTTTGTACAATGTAGTAAATTGTTTGTACAATGTAGTAAATCGTTTGTACAATGTAGTAAATCGTTTGTACAATGTAGTATATCGTTTGTACAATATAGCAGTTTAAATCGTTTGTACAATATAGTACATTGTTTGTACAATGTAGTACATTGTTTGTACAATATACTACATTGTTTGTACAATGTAGTACATCGTTTGTACAATGTAGTAAACCGTTTGTACAATTTACTATATTGTTTGTACAGTTTACTAGATTGTTTGTACAATGTAGTAAATCGTTTGTACAATGTAGTAAATTGTTTGTACAATGTAGTAAATCGTTTGTACAATGTAGTAAATCGTTTGTACAATGTAGTAAATCGTTTGTACAATATAGTAAATCGTTTGTACAATATAGCAATTTAAATTGTTTGTACAATATAGTACATTGTTTGTACAATGTACTAGATCGTTTGTACAATATAGTATATTGTTTGTACAATATAGTACATTGTTTGTACAATGTAGTAAACTGTTTGTACAGTTTAGTAAACTGTTTGTACAATTTACTAGATTGTTTGTACAATATAGTAAATCGTTTGTACAATTTAACTTTTTTTTTTTTTTCATGTCCTAAAATGGCTTCCGTACCACAAAAATAAATTCCCAAAAAAATAAAATTAGGAAAAAAATAATGCTTGAATATTGTCAACCAATCGAGAAGTTACGAGTCCCGTCTTCTATGCTGCGGCATTATCATATTAGGTGCAATGATTCGCTGCTGTGTTTTTATTAATCTCTTGTTCCTTGTTAAATTTGAAATTCTGTTTGCCAAAGGCATGCCAGTATAGATGGCGTTACATGTGGTACAGAAGGAGGCTTTGTTCTCTGGGTAGCTGATCTGTCTCAGCAAGCACAGTATCGAGGTTGTCTATGAGGTCCATGAAGTTCCTTATACATCGAAACTAGTACTAGGTTATTAAATGTCACTAGATAAATGAAACCCATTATCTCTAGAAGCAATTTATTTATGTATGGTAATCTTGTTGATCATCAACAAATTTTGTCATTTTGACACATGGACCAATTGTTATCAAGGCATGAAAAACACTAATACCAGGGTAGACTCATTCCAACAAGAGGCCTTGGTTTTTTGAAAAACCATTTTACCTGAGGAGGAGACCAATTCCAAAGACAAAAACCAAAAATGACCTGATAAACCAAATTTCAGTGCAAAAACCACCATGGTTGTCTCATAAAACCACTTGATATTTTTAAAAACCGCTTTTGTCCTAAATTTTTTAGAGTGTTGACTGTGTTATCTTTGGTAATAAGAAATGTTCCCTAAGGTGTAATAATTATGAGAGTGTTTACTGTTTACTGATAATGATGTGAAGATCTTCAGATGCTAAAAAAACAAAAAATTTAAAATATTTGAATGGTGCCAAAAATCAATACCTTATTCACGTTTCGATGGACAGTCTTGTAAAAAAATTCTAGGGTTGCAAATAACCCTATTTAAAAAAAAAACCAGTTTGACTAGATATTCAAATATGGTACGAAAATGACATTTTGGCAAATTTACTATGTCAATGATGCAAGGGATAAAAGAAATGTAACGAATTTAGGAAATGGAAAACTATTTCTAACATGTCAGCAATTTGATGTTTATAAACTGATTTTTCCGCTTTAATTTTTTTTAGACTCCAATTTTTGATACATTTTAGCTGTCAGCTTGATTTTATTTTGTCTTTTAATGAGAAAAAAGGAATTTATATGTTAATCAAATGAACTTTATAATTTAAATTTAAAGAATTAATATAAAGGGATTAATCTGAAAAGGTTTGCCCCAATCAGTTTGAACTGATTTTGGAATTTTTGAAAAGTGGCATAGGCTTAGGAGGCCAATAAATTTGGGGGGGGGGCTGTCAAAAAAAAAAGCTCAAATAGTCCCAAAAATATTTTTAAAAAAATTCCCAAAATGTTCTGCCCAAAAGTGCATGAAAAATCGATTTTCAAAAATGCACCCCACCCCCGACCCCCCACCTGCTGTGCAAAATCTTGATCAATCCGAGTGAAGTGTTCAGGAGTAATATCAAATCATAAATAATTATAGATATGCTCACCACTCAAAAGTTACTTCAATCAAATCAAATAATTTTATTTATCATCGGATTGAGAGAGTTCGAAGAGGACAACCTTTCTCTTTTCGGGACTGTCAAGTGGCAGCAGAATGCTGACAGTCCCTGGAAAATCGAATTGGATTAACAATAATTTGATCTTTTTTTCGACAGATCACAAGATCAGGTCGCACAACTATATATTACTAAGCCAAACTACTTTCACAAAGCATGGTTGCTGGCAAAGATCCAGTCCACTGCTTTGAATGAAAATGTTTGGAAATCATGAGACAAAAAGAAAGTTTTGAAATTTTAGCATAAACTTTGCCTGTGAAAGGGATGATTTTACTCATCAGAAGTTTTATGGTATTCAATCTACTTATGCCATTTAGTGCATGTTAATTGTGGTCAGAAAAGTGTCCAAAAAGAATGCTCTCTCACTTATTCATGTGTCCATACAAAGCCAATGTTTTTGCTTTGTGACATCAAAAATGCTCATTTGCATTTATTCTGTTACTTTATTGAGATTTATTTACTAGGACAACAATATAATTTAAAATTTCATAAAAGCTGTGTAACACTCAACAAAATGTCTTGTCCATGCCACAAGTGGCCCCCTCTATACTGGCATTATATGTGACCTACAATGTATACATCCTCCATGATAAAAAATAGTTCCAACTTATTTTAGTATTTACAAGCTGTCTGCTTAAAATTGAAGCCAACCAAAGTCAGATTAGACACTAACAGAGTTTTTGGAAATAAACTAGATCGACCATCCCCAAATGATGGAACTGTCCTGGTGTCTTCCTCACTGTCCTGGTTTCTTCCAGAGATCGAAATTCTGTTGACCGCTCACAGGAGCTCGCGAATTTTGCACCCTAGGTGGCAACAAATAGTGGCCAACTTGTAGACAGGAGGACAACATTAGCCATAGATGTAGGCTAATCAACCGACCATGTCACAAGTAATAACATAAAACATATAAAATTAGAGTTACTAGCTATAACCATGATAAATAGAATCATATAACAATTATTAAGGAAATAAAAACAGGACACTCAAAGTATTTATTGACTAGTGAGAGAGTCCTAAAAAAATGTCCATCGGATGAGGATTTTTATAAAATTGTCATATCGGATGGGGATTATCCCCTTCAATGTCCTTCAGAACTCATACATGTTATCGGTGTGAGGGAAAACATCAAATTAAGCATCACGTTAAAAGTATTAAAAACATGTTACAGTATAAAATTTCCATTGAATCAAGGTTTTTCAACGTCCTATCCAGACTCTACGAGTCCTCTGAGTTGGGCGATGGCATGCAATGCCAGAGGGACTCTCGGATCTGGTGGGTAGGTGGCTTGAAAAAGGGGTATCTTTTAGATGGTTACAGTGTCGGCTGTAGCTGGTCATGTGACCTGTATGTCAGCTGTAGCTGGTCACCTGACCTTTCCCAGACAGCATGCACCGTCGGTCCGTCGACGGCAGTGGTCGGATGGTCGGCAGCGGCAAGCCTCCGTCCAGCCGCTGGCGGTCCATTGAAGGCAAGCCTATTATGTACCAAGATAACAGTGGTGCGTAAATGGCAAGCCATTGGAGGCCCGTCGATGGCATGCCACTGGTACACCGCCGATGGCTAATAAAAGGCAAGCGATTATGTACTAATGTAACGGTGGTGCATAATCGGCAAGCCATTGGAGGCCTGCTGATGGCATGCCACTGAAACACCGCTGATGGCTAATCAAAGGCAAGCAGATTATGTCACAATCTGATGGTGGTGTGCAATCGGCAAGTCATTGGAGGTCCGCCAATGGCGTGCCACAGTCACACCGCTGAGGGCTAATCAAAGGCAACCAGATTATGTAACAATCTGACGGTGGTGTGCAATTGGCAAGCCATTGCAGGTCCGGTGATGGCGCACCACTGACACACCATTGATGGCTCATCAAAGACAAGCCGACTATGTAACTATATCTATTGGTGCTGCCCAATCGGCAAGCCATTGGAGGTCCACCGATGGCCTGCCATTGACACATCACTGAGGACTAGTCAAACTTATTATGGCGCACAATCGGCAAGCCATTGAAGGTCCACTGATGGCATGCCACTGACATACCGCTGGTGGCTAATTGAAGGCTAGCCAACAAACCGATGGTGGTACACAATTGGCCAGCCATTGGCGGTCAGTTGACGGTAAGTCAGAAGACGCAGACTCAGAGTCCAAGGAAAACCACATGCTACTTCCACAAAATGTCTGCTGCAATGAAGAGGCATGAGGAAGTTTGTGACTTTGCGCGAATGAAAATCAACACTTTGAAGCTGAAAATGTCTTGTATTGTTAGGTAAGTAGTTTTCCGAACCATCCAGGCATCCTAAGAAGCCAATTTCCACCTGTTTTTCATTTTGGTTATACTGCAGACTACAATCAGTCAGTTCCATGTGGAAGATTCGTT
Organism: Platynereis dumerilii; assembly: GCA_026936325.1. Classification (NCBI taxonomy): domain Eukaryota; kingdom Metazoa; phylum Annelida; class Polychaeta; order Phyllodocida; family Nereididae; genus Platynereis; species Platynereis dumerilii. The sequence continues at coordinate 75,541,009 of JAPTHN010000002.1, read as the reverse complement.
TTCCCTCCATTTTCGCATGTGGTGCTCAGTCGGCTAGCCATTAGCGGCCCGCTGACGGTACCCACTTGAATATGGCTGAGGGGCTAATTGAAGGCAAGCCAATATTGGTTGGCCTACCAATCGAGGGTCGTGCGAAATCGGCGAACCATTGGTGGCCCGCCGATGGCATGCTGCTAACGTACCGCTGAGTGTTAATTGAAGGCAAGCCGATATTGGTACAAATCGATGGTGGCGCACAAGCGGCAATCCATTGGTGGCTCGCCAATGGCATGCCACTGATATATCACTCGGGGCAGCCATTAGATTTCCAGAGAGGGCCTTGGGCTTTCCTTTAAGAGAAAAACACTGGACATATATAAATATTCACACTTTTTTTGTCTACATTTTAAAATTATTTATTATTTAAGGCCTGTAGTGATGGCATGTCTTGGCATAGATATGAGTGAAGTTATATTGTCCTGCTTCCTTTCTGCACTTCCCAGTACCTCCCCTTTTCTAACTTCTTTTCTTCCTCCTTCCTTGTTCTTGTCGTTTCTCACCATTGATTTTTTTTCCTTAAGGGGGGGACCATTTCATAATCAGGGGGCTTAGAGTTTTCCTCGGCAGGAAATTATTTATTTATTTCATTGTAAGGGGTGGCAGTAATTATTTATTTCAAGCGAGCAAAGTCCCCGAATATTCATTCCTAAATCACGCTACACCTTGTTAAGAAAAATCCCCACCGGAAATTATTTATTTCAAGACTACCCAGGAAGAAATGATTTTTTTCACCAAAACTGAGCAAAAAATTATTTATTTAAAAAAAACTGCAAGCCCCCCCCCCTTGATATTAAATGGTCTCCCCCTAACGAGAACTCTTCTCCCTCCCAGCTTCTTCTCTCACTCTGGCTCCTCAATCTCTGCCTACTCTCTCTTAAGTCTTATATATATATAATTTATTAATTGTATATGATCAAAATGTTTCATCGTTTGCACAATAAATGCAGTATTACGTGTTATAATATTTGGTTTTTACAGGTTCATCAGACATCACTTTGCACAGCATCTTGAAGAAAATATGCAGTGCCATTGGCCAAAGGATGACGAAATGATGCCCGGAGCCCCTTAACCATCAGTTTGGATCCGCCACTGCTAATATTCCCTGCTTTTAGTTTTTGCAGTCTATATGTTTTGTAAATGAATGATTTCATATCAAAGAACACTTTAAAGAGTTTTGTTGTATTAGTATATCTATAGGTGGCTTAATCCACACTCATTGTAAATCATTATCTTTGTAGGATCACTATATAAATTATTGATGCCCATTGGTGGGCTACTATGGTATAATGATTCATTTTGTTGAAGGTTTATCATTGGTCTGCAAGCGGGCCGACAACGGCCCACTGATGGTCCGATAATTGACAGGCCATTACTCAGCCAGCCCGCCTTAGATTTGCCATTCTGTCATTGATGGCCGTCCATCAACTGTCCGTCTACAGTTTGAAGGTTTGTATTATTGGCCCATCAGCGGTCCAAAGACTGCCCATGGATAGTCCGATTGTTGGCTCGCCGTGAGCAATCCATCGATGGTCCAATAGAGTTTGTGCCTGGTATATCATTTGTCAATTGGTGGCCCAATGACAGCCCATCGATGGTCTGATCATTGGCAAGCCATTCAAGGACCACAGTCGGGGTGCTGGCCAAAACGACCATGACCCGATCACTGGCAAGCCATCAGTGGTCTGTGAACAGTCCATCGACAGAAATTAGAGGGTATGTAATTTGTCAATCAGTGGCCTAATGATGGCCCGTCAATGGCTCGATCATTGGCAAGCCATTCAAGGACCACAGTCGGGGTGCTGGCCAAAACGACCATGACCCGATCACAGGAAAGCCATTAGTGGTCCGTCAAAAGTCCATCGACAGAAATTAGAGGATATCTTATTTGTCAATAGGTGGCCAAATGATGCCCCGTCAATGGCTCGATCACTGGCAAGCCATTCAAGGACCAAAGTCGGGGTGCTGGCCAAAACGACCATGACCCGATCACTGGCAAGCCATAAGTGGTCCGTCAACAGTCCATCGACAGAAATTAGAGGGTATATAATTTGTCAATCAGTGGCCAAATGATGGCCTGTCAATGGCTCGATCATTGGCAAGCCATTCAAGGACCACAGTCGGGGTGCTGGCCAAAACGACCATGAACCGATCACTGGCAAGCCATTAGTGCTCCGTCAACAGTCCATCGACAGAAATTAGAGGGTTTATAATTTGTCAATCAGTGGCCAAATGATGGCCCGTCAATGGCTCGATCATTGGCAAGCCAATCAAGGACCACAGTCAGGGTGCTGGCCAAAACGACCATGACCCGATCATTGGCAAGCCATCAGTGGTCCATCGACTGTCCACCAACAGTTCTTTAAAGGGATATATAAGTTGTCAATCAGTGGCCCAATGGCGGCCCACTGATGGTTGGATTGTTGGCAAGCCATCAGCGGTCCATCAATGGTCCATTGACAATTCTTTGCAATGTGTATCATTTGTCGATCAGTGGCCCAATGGTGGTCCGTCAATGGTCCGATTGTTGGCAAGCCAGTGAAGGACCGCAGTCGGGGTGCCGGCCAAAACGATGATGGGCCGTCGGTGGCTCTCTACAATGGTCCGCCGATTCGGCATCAGCGGACCGCCGATGGTCCGTCGGTGCAGTGCTGTCTGGGTTGTCATCACTGAGAATCTAGACTTGTAGAGACTGCGTCCTATCTATGGTTCCACACTTACTGACTTTTTTTTCAATGTTATGAAGCTCATTCAATCCTGATCGAGTCCTGAATCTGACTCCCGTTCACAGATCTATAGGCTACATGTATGTATTAAATCTGTGCTGAGTGTGATCCGAGTCTTCCCTTGGTCTGCCCTTTTTTCCGGCGGTAAATGCTAATTTTTATCGAGAGAGGCGTCATGGTCTAGAACGACAGGTGCGACATCAGCGGAATAATTTTTTGTTGTGACGTAATAAATTTGAGGCTTCTGATTGGCCGAGGAGAAGGACAGCGCCCACCTGACCAGCCAATAAAGTAGCTCGGATGGCTGAGCCTCCCCGAGTCAACAAGCTGCCAAGATGGTGAGTGCTGAGAGTCCGAAATGTTTCATCGAAATTAACAGCATTTAGCTTATTACAAAGTGTTAATCATATGCCATTGTTTTTTTCAGACGTCGTACACTGATAAGGGACCGAAGGTGAGTGTTGTAACGATATGTGCTTTCCACAAACAGCCTGACTTTGCTGCGTCCCTGGAATACACGTGTATGCTTGTTGACCTCGGCAGTTCACTTGGCTGAGTTTTGGGGACACTGAGAGGCCTGCCTGCAGTTGCTGACTTACAAATTACAATACACTGCTTGTGTTCTAATAATTAAATTGATATATATAGCTAAACTAGGTGTTGAAACAATGTAGTATTGAATCAACAAAAATTATCAATTTGTGTTGTGATCCCTGCTTGGAGCATTGAACTATCTATTCTGTGCCCATAGTAAGTTACCAGTACCTGCTATAGGTCTAGGTCTAGGAAGGCACTAAATCAACAAGACCTTGTTGAGGGCTCACTAACGTCATGTTTGCTTGTGCCCTGTAAACCATGACATTTTTGCATGAATGATTTATATGCCTTGTCTTTACTAATAACAAGAAATTCTTTAAAAAAAGAATTGTAGGGACCTGAGGTTTCTTCAAACACATATTTTATTTCCAAATATTCAAATAGTGTTTTATGTATGTGTAGTTACATCTATACCTCCAATGTACAACTGTGAGTGTGTGATTTAACAAACCTAATTCATGTTACCTGAGGATTAGGCATGCCTAATTACAGGTGTTATTAACATAGACATCAAACGAAGCAATGAGAAGCCCTTTTATATTCTTTGTCATGAACATGAAAATTCTATTTCCATTACAACAAACTAATTGTGGCTTGCATAGTATTTGGATTATTATACTTTTAGACTGGCTAGTTTGTGAGAAGTCAAATATCTAATGTTCTCATACAGTGTTTTCTTTTATCACTTGTCTTATATCATCTCAAATCTTTATGCACTTAGGCTATATAATTTTTTGAAGGAAATCTCTATGGGATAATATTATGCTCCAGGTGTGCTTTGGATATGGTCCCCAATTACTCAACCATGACAGTCATGGTTGAGTGGCTCCCAAGGTCATGCAGTGAAGGAGCTACTGAGCATAAAGAGGGGCAAATATATACTTGATTTGTAAATTGTAGTCACAGTTCCCTTCGCTGTAGCATGAATACCCACCTAATATTGGAAGTAAATTTGGAGGGTACTCCTGCTATAGGGAAAGTATATCTGCAAGGCCAACTTCCTAGTGGCCCCCTCCAGAAACACAAGAAGCTCCACCATTGCAGTACACATAAGTTGATGACAAATAGCACTTGGCTGATTCTTTTTGTCCCTTTAGTTATGGACCTCCACTGTAAAATCTTCCCTCATTTGGAGCTTATAACACAGATCTGAGATGATCCCTACAAAAAGGTTAATATATAGGCTATAGCCAGACTATAGGCAGTATAGCTCATGATATTATAAGAAGCAGGCTTACAAATTAATTAGTGATGGAAATGGGGCTGGGGGAGCTTGGGGGAACTGAGCTCCCTTGATCTGAAATCTGGGGAGTTCTTTCCTGCTGCAACTCCCCCAATGATGAGTGGTGAAAATACAATTTCTTGTTGATTTTTACAGTCTTCCAGGTACTATTACTGTTAACCAAAATTATGCTCTGGTGGCAGGAATTTTTTCCGTTAAAAAATTAGGGATGCCTCTCACACCATGCAGCTGAGAGCTCCCCCGACAAAAAAAAAAAAAATCCAAATTGCTTACAGTGTATGAGCTTGCTGTAATTGAAATCTGTTTTACAATGGTTAATGGTTATTCATTTTTGTCTGACAGTGATCAGAAAAAATTACCACTGTGTTATCTATTTAATTTCTGAAACTACACTGAGTTTAGCATTTTCGTAATTTTCCCAATGAGCTTGTATTGTTTGCTCGTAAAAATAATTATGGGCAATTAAGCTGCAATTTTGTCAATATAATTATAGTATGATACTGATTAACTATTTTTCAAGTTCTGATGTTTCTTATTTCCAGCCTGAGTCTGGACGTTTCATCAACTTTACCCATCTAACATTTTGGGTAGGAAATGCAAAACAGGTGAGTACAGTAATTGAACAATTTTCAATGTGCTCATGCTCTTCAGAATAACTTCTTTCTTCTTAATCATGTTTATTGTGTCTTGAAATGCTTTATCAGTTTTTAGCCTGGCTCGCCAGGCTAATTCAGGAGTAATGGTCTGAAAATATTGTCTGTCAACTCTACTGTTCAATAACTACCGGTTCAATATATCTGTTTTTGTGTTTTATTGGTTTGTTAGGGTAGCTAGATGTATGGAAATTACTTTTTTTTTTCAATTTCAAAAATTTTTTTTTCCAAGATTAAAAAAAAAAAAAAATTATTCAACTTTTTTTCAATTACACTAATTTTTTTTTTTTCAAAAAGAGGAAATCGGACAACTTCTGTTTTTCAAAATTTAAACATTTTTTGCTCCAAGATTTAAAATTTTTTTTCCTAAATTAAAAAAAAGAAAAAAAATTGTTTTCCAAGATTAAAAAAAAACAAAATATTTTTCAATTTCACCAATATTTTCAAAGGAGGAAATAGGGCGACTTCAAGATTTAAGAAAATCGTACACATACTTTTCGTGATTATTTGGATATTATTTTGTTCATGGAACAACCACAATAACAGCACTTCACTTGCCGCAATTCAGAACCACCTTTCTCTGCCATTTCCAAAAAAGGTGACTTAACTATTTCACAAGCATTGCTACATATTTTGCCGTCATCACTGCCACTTGAGCCAGGCTTTGAATCCGCGGATTCTTGTTCTTAAGTTCAAAGGCATCTAGGTACATATAGTTTATTCATGGCACATTCATTAGATGAAGATACCGGCATTACCTGGTCGTCATTCTAACCGAGAACTGTTGTCTCGATTGTCTTTTTAAACTACTTTTTTTCTTGGATTCTTGACCCCAAAATCCACTTTATGACTTATAATGATGATTATGATTAATATCAGCGAATTATTTTTTCTCTTTTGATAAAAGGTGATTGAAAATTTTAGACATACTGATAGTGACTTACAATGGTGTGTATACTTAGTCTTATTCAAAAGGACATCTAAACCAGCCCATAAAGTTGATAGTTTTTGCAGAACTTAGAGATAAATAATTGAATATCTATAGAGAGTTAAATTTACACACTCCATTGTGCATATTGGCTTATGAATATTATAAGTTCATATTTCTAAATTGAGAAATTGTCCAGTTAAGCATCTATTGATCACTGTTGCGAAGGAAACGTACAAACTGGGAAGAGGACACAGTATGAGATATTATTTTTGTACCATGTTTGGCCAGTGTTTATTGATTTAAAAAGAAATCACTTTCATTTGTAGCGGCTAAATGTTTCAGTTGATTGTTGACATGATTCAGTCATCAGAGTATTGATTATTGAATACATTTCCCTCTATTTGTGACTTCGCAAGCTGTTAGCAGCTTAGTTGAAATCAAACTTAAGCTTACTTAATATGATTTGATCTGAGCAGTTGTAAATTTCCACAGTTTACAAGCTGTCATGGTATTGTTGTGAACTGAGTAACTTACTGTTTAATAGAGTACACAATTTTGTTGTACTTCCAGATAATTTAATTGTCAGGGAACTTACAAGGGTTGTACCTTTTTGTCTTTTAGATAGTTAAAGTTATCCTTGCCTTTATTGCTTAGTCTAATTGATGGATTAATTTGACTTAGTAAAAACTTCCATATCCAGAGTTTGTGCATGTGACCTTTTGGTAACTTGAGTGTGTCATTTGCCTTTGAGTGAAATTTGAGACATTTTTTTTTAAACTTTAAATTTTAAACAATAATTGAGTTCTATCAGAGAGATCAGTGAGCTTCAGTATCCCTCTATGAAATAAAAACTAACTCATTTTAAAGTGGATGAATTGGCAATATTGTGTTGGGCATTTTTGATTGTAACATTCATGGCGAGTATTGCATAATATAAGCTGACTGGTTGGTAACATAGGCTGGTCACACATGTATGTCAGTCCCAGTATACTCCTCCCTTCAGTGGCCTGATGTGGTTCAGAATGGTCATAAAAAGTAATTTATGCCCGGTCCATTTCTTTGCTATCATAACCACAATGATAGGCTGAGTTTTATGTTACAGTGTGCTGCATACTTCGACTTTCTTTTACATATAAATTTACAAATTGCATTTATGTTTATATATATTTTAAAAGAGTGTAGAGTCATGGCTCCTCTCCGGTATACACAATAGGGTTACAATGACAAATGAAGACCAGAGCTTTATGACCTCAAAGCTACAAAGTACAACTTGTGACCTTTCCTAGTTTTTGTCCTTCAAAATCAATGAAGCAAATAGGCGATGTCATAAAAGCCACTAGGGTGTGCTATGGTAGAGTTAACTCATTCATTTTCAGGTAAGTGAATAAATTAATGACTGGCTAGTTTAAAAAATGGCTAAGGCCTATTTGCAGATAGAAGGTAATTAGCTGTTTGTATTGGAACTAATTGATCAGCAACATTATGCCGCTTTTAATACATTCTCTTAAGGAGTTAGAAGATGTGTATTGTGTAATCACTGAAATTGGCTAATGACTCAGTAATTGCAAGTTTTTTTATATGGTCACATGACATCTACTTAAAATTTTTAAAAATTGTTCATGACTTCTAGAATTAGAAATGACTTGTTGATGTTATGAACTCCAAGTAGTGTCATCTATAGTGACTAGTGAGTTCATAAAAGTCACATTCTACAATTTTATTTTTGAAAGCAAGTCCCCATGGTGTCACATCTAACTCACATTGTGGTATTTCTGTATGACTCCTCTATGATTGCTTCGGTGAGAGACACCCAGTAGATATCACAATTAACTCTGAATCGAGCAGTTGGAATTCATTATTTAACAAATTACCTTTTGTATGAGCTCTATGTGAAAAGCAAGCCTGCACAGTGTCACGTTTTAATCACATTCTGACATTTGAATCATATTTCTGTGTGACTTTTCTGTGATGGTATCACCAAGAGATACCCAATAGCTTGTTGCAATCGAGCTATTGAAATTCATTATTTAAAATAATATCACAGATGTTTGCATAAAAATTGTATAGAGATATTTCAGCCATGTTTTTTTTTGTCAAGGTCAACATGAACTCACCAGAATCTCAGTTTGATTCATCAATTTTTCTTTAGCTCACTGCAAATAAATAAAGGCAGTGACTTCAGTTTGATTCGAGTAACTTGTGATTGAGCTGACTTAAGAGTTATGATTACTTTGAACTTTGAATCTGGATCCAGTAGGCTGGGGTGTCACTCTATATGGACTATGGTATGATGACACACCAAATTTGTCTTGGTAACCTGACCCATCATATTTGTTTTGGCATTTCAATTATTTGTAGACAAATACTCTTCCTAAATTTAACTTTGAGAAGTTACTGCGAAGCACTGTAGACATCATTTCTTACTGTAACTCTAGTAACTACAATATATTCACTATCAACTATTGCAGCAAAATGCTAATTAATGTTCTGTCCTTGGGGCTAGACCCTGCATATTGTGGAGTACTCTTCCCCTGATTGTAAGGAAAATTACTGTCATAAAAGATGGGAGAGTAATTAAATCTAGAATGTAAATATCTTGCTCTGATACATAATATATATAATATGTCAGTTATTATTATGACTGCTTTATACATCTGAAATTCAGTCATTCACCTTCACATTTTGTTTCTGGATAAGTAGGCTATACTTCAAAGACCTATTGTATTGTCTTGTTATCTAGTCAAATCAAATGTTCTGTGCTTAATCAGCCTGTATGAGCTGCCGGAGACAGACATAATGATGATATGATACAGCTGTCAGTCCTTGGCAATCTTTGTTCCCCAGTGTGGTGTCTCTTGCCTGTCTCAGCACAGGCTGCTTCAACTACAAGTTACAATATATATATGTCAAATTATCAATCATCGGTGGTAAATCATACCATGACCTCCCAAATGTGTGATAAGTCACTCTGCCGGTTTTATGTATCAAATTAAACTCCAATCTGTTTTTAAAAAGTTAATTTTTTGTCTTTTTGCTGCAGGCTGCAACGCACTACTGTGTGCGAATGGGGTTTGAACCATTCGCATACAAGGGACTGGAAACAGGAAGCAGACAGTTGGCAGCACATGCCATCAGGCAGAATAACGTGAGTAATAAATTAGAATTAACAAAAAATTCCAAGAAGAACAGTAACAAAAACCACTGACTTTCATCTTAATAACTGATATATATCAGGGAAAATTCGCTCGCCAAATTCTAGTGGGTGCCCAGTACACAATATTACTTAAATTAATTACATGAGCATGGCTCATTAAATTACAGTACATGTATTTGATTGCAAATTTTCTTTCATTTCAGATCATTTTCATTCTGCAAAATGCCTTGGAGCCTGATACTCCAAAAGGTCTGTACTCCCTAAATTTTCAGAAATAAGTTTGAATATATATATATGTTTATGCAGTTTATATAAAATTTAATCTATTTTTCCTGAAGTAAATTGAAGTCTGTTTGAATTTTAGCCTGAGCTTTTTTCAACCAATGAAAAAAGGAAAAACACATTAGCTGTGCAAGAGATGTGCATATCCAAAACTAAAAAGCTTTAAAGCATAACAGCACATCTCAATGGCATGTCTCAACAGCATATCTCAACAGCATGTCTCAATGGTATTTCTCAATGGCGTGTCTCATGCCATGTCTCAACAGTGTGTAATTCAGTATCAATGTCATGTCTCAACAACAAGCCATGAGGATATCTTGGAACATACTTCCAATTAAAACAACAGCAATATTGCAGCAGTCACCAATGCCCTGGATTGTATCCACAGATTCTTATTTGACTTTCAACCTGATGTATTTACAGAAATGCATGATTTCCTGGCAACCCATGGAGATGCAGTGAAGGACGTGGCATTTGAAGTGGAAGACCTGGATGCCATTGTCAAGGTGCGTTAGATTTGAACTCGGCGACTCTGTGTCACATATCAATACCAAAGAACAAACAAAGAGGTACACAGGCTGTTTAACTTTTTGCCTAACTATTTGTTAGTAAAGTTCCAGCAATCAAAAGAAACTGTGCCCCACAGCACGTTCAACTGAACCTCCATACAGCTCTTCTCTACTGGGGCTTCCCAAAAGCTCACATCCATGTGGCCATATTCTATCCAAAGTCAAATTCATATCCACATCTTAAAAACTTGTAGTCCATAATTTCGCAATTCCGTATTTAAATTATGAAGTGTATTAGCCTCTAGTTCACATCCATATTAGCTTCACTCCATAATGATTGATTGATTGATTTTTATTTTATAGTGACAGGTACAATTAAGGTGGCTCGATACTCGTGAACTTTCCAAGATAGGATTTCTCAAAAATAGTTTAGAATGATCCAAAATATAGTTTATAGCAAAGATATGCAAAAAAAAAGTGGTCGCCACCAGCCTTTTAAAAAAAATATTTGAGATTATGCATGTGAAAGTCAGTTCACCCGAACCTGAAAAACTGAATTTTTTTCTTAAATTTTTTACTGTGAAGTTTTCCCTGCTATTCCATGGTCATGCATCCCATATTATGCAATGAAGCATGAAATTAAAGAAAACACTTGAAGGGAAAAGCTGATTGCAATTTCAAAGAGATGTATTTAGTTTAACAGACTTTCCTAGGGTCTCGGAATAAAAGTTTTGATTTTGACAATTTTAACTTTTTTTATAAACCATAGTGCTAAAAAAAATTGACTAGATAGGATTTTTTAATTCTTTGTCATTTACTTCCAAAAATAGTGGGGAACAATATGATAATACAGACAACCCTTCCTACCACACTTGAAATTGATATAGGCCTACAATTTTTTTTTTATTACCAAGTCATTTTTGAGAAATTAGACCTGCTTGAGTAAAATCGCCTGTAAAAATTTTCTATTCCGAGTATCAAGCTGAAACTTCGGCTGCTTGTAGTACTCATCATAGCGCATCTAGTGCTCCCAACGGGAAGTCTCTAACCCCAATAGAAGTGGCGCAATTTGCAAACGAAGCAGCCGACACTAGAAATTCTCAGAATTAAAAAAAGATGCTGAAACAGTGCCAGCAGAATGGTGACGCTACCATAGATAGGGCCTGGCTGGCTGCGCGGAAATATGAGCAGGTGACGTAATTTCGTGAGTAGCGAGCCACCTTAACATTTATATACAGCCATAAGGCCACAATTCAATATTCAACTTTCAATCCATAAACCTATATTAAGCTTCTGAACTCCATTTATCCACACTTGCCCTGAATGCAAGACAAAGCATAGTTTTATAAATACCAATATATAATTAATAAAGTATAATTAGCAATTAACAGGTATTATATTGTCAATAATTATTAATTAATAAGCACCAGAAGTCACACAAAGTCATCTGATTTTCTGTGTTAATATGTATGCAATGAGCCTCCAAAAATCCACAATACATTACTAATTGACTGTGTAATACAATTATTTTTTTTTTACAAAATTAGAATTGATTTTTTTTTAATTGCATTATAAATATTTATTTTCAATATAAAAATTATAGATACTTTGCTATGCTTGCACCAACCTCCAGTTGCTTTGTGAAGTCAGCTTTTAATATTAAAATATTCTGGTTTTTATCTTATTTTCACAATTGTGCAGTTAAATATGAAAGACCACTTACATTGGTATTTTTAAAACACAAATAAAATAGTTGAGGGCTGAGCACATGCTCCTGTCCTGGCCTGAGTACTGACCTGACCTGACACGATTGAGAGAGAGAGGCAGAGATCTGATCTCCACACTTTGTCTTAATTATTCAAGTTCTATTGATCTAGGAAAGTTAAGTTTATAAACGGGGAAAATATGGGAATTTGATTTCAAGTTTTTATCTCATTTGTGACTGAGTGCCCTGTTTGTATCTTGAATGAAATGTCACATATTTTAACTTTTATAACCTCATTTTTGTTGCAGAGAGCCAAAGAAAGAGGTGCGAAGTTAGTGAAAGATATCTGGGAGGAATCTGATGATGATGGGACAATAAGATATGCAACCGTCCAGACGTATGGCGACTGCACCCACACGTTTGTGGACAAAACCAAGTACAAGGGCTTCTTCCTGCCTGGATATGTCAAGCCGGCTGTGAAGGACCCACTTCTACCTACCCTGTAAATTTTTTCAATTAATCAATACTAACAGCACAAATTGTCCATACATTGATATGATAAAATGTGTTTTATGCGATACAATGTTGATTAGTACCTAATTAGTAATGTGCAGTTTCCTGTAATTTTTTGGGCAAAATGCTAATTCAGATGTAATTTATGAAAATAATAGCTTTCAATATGCATGAAGGCATATTTATGCATACAATCACCGTAAATTAAAGTTAAATAAGTCGTTGTCAGCTTGTTCAGATACAGGGTGAACCAAAAAAAAGTACACACTTCTTTAAGTGGTCATAAGATAATCAATTTTTGCCACAGGACTTTGATTTATGGCTCATTTTGTTGGTAATCATCACCACATTGCGTTTGAAAGGTGAAAACGACAGACATACCTGCATAGCCTTGCTACTATGACAAAGAGTGAATTGTCCCTGATTTTTGCTGTGCCGAGTTGAAGAGGATGCACAAATAAGTCTGTTGAAAATGTCAATATGAGTGGTCGGAAATATAAAAAACTGATTGAAATTTGTTGACTGGTATGCAAAGAAGCTTGACACAGGAAACTGTGGTCCTGAAAACATCAGAACCCCCTAGAATAATGTCAAATGGTCATGCAGGGCGTAGTATGCCAGTTTAGGAGAGATTATTTCACATTAGCAGGATATATTTGAAAATTGAAGCCAGAAAGTGTCTTATAATAAAGCATGGAGGCCTAACATATGCCTCGTTCCTTAAGAATGAATTGCTTTATGTCTAACTCTGAAATTGTGGCGCATGAAATGGAGATGTGAGGACTTGATTGGTCATTATGTGCCACCAATCTCTCCTTGTGTAGATAATCACCGACAATGCTATAATCCAAGTATTGTCATGATACTGACAGAAAATGTAGTTGACATACTACAAAAACAAAAGAAGTGTTTCAGGACCCTGTACATTATATTAATAGAATTTGGGAAATCATTGCCCAGGTAGTTGACAGACAGCCATATATTTCATTATACGTAAAGGAGCTGATAAAATATATAGTGAACCTGGATGAATAATACGTCAAATCACAGCTACAGGTGAACAAACTATGTTCAGAACATAAATATACATTCTGGCCAGATTAAACCCATGCACAGTACACAAAAATGGTCAGTCAAAATGTTGGTAAAATTCGATCAGAAGTAATCTTTTCTCACCAAGCCTTGATTACCTGCAATATGACTAAATCACAATGGCAAATATAGAAGGCATTACCTTCAAGACATTTAAGCTTTTAGCTGACTTTGAAAAAAAATTTATGCAAGAAACAGACAAAAACTTCAAAGGACATCAATTTCAAGGATATAGGTTATATTAAGGGTCACTGTTAGGTCAATTTTGCAACTAGGACAAAATAACTTTAGCAATGTTTTGTCAATATGAAGGTACATAACTGTGTGTAATTCCATGAAGATTGTGTACTTTTGAGCGGCAGTGTGTAATTGCTGAAGTTCATTTACAGAAGTGTCTACTTTTTTTTGGCTCACCCTGTAAATGATTGCTGCTGTTTATGTATTTCCATTTTCCAGTAGCGGAACTGTTCATATGGGCTGGGGGGCACAGGTCCAATGGGGATGCCGCTGTGTATTTCCTTTGCTATCTTGTCAAAAAGAAATATTATTAAAGTATTTTGTGTTCTGTTCAGGATGGGAAGTGATAGGCAGAGTGGTTTGTGAGATATTTGTTTTTCTTTCAGCCCTAAGATAGGCCTTAACTTCATTGACCACATTGTAGGCAACCAGCCTGATCTTGAAATGACCAACATTGCCGAATGGTACGAGAAAACTTTGATGTTCCATCGCTTCTGGTCTGTGGACGACAGTCAGATCCACACGGAATATTCCGCTCTGCGGTCGATTGTGGTGACCAATTATGAAGAAACGGTCAAAATGCCCATCAACGAACCTGCCCCAGGAAAAAGGAAGTCCCAGATTCAGGAATATGTAGACTACCATGGGGGAGCTGGAGTGCAGCATATTGCTCTGAATACGGATGATATCATTGCCGCTGTGAGTGAATGACTACTATTTCACACATTTTTGTAGTATCGTTAGTGATAAGAAATTCCAATTAGGGGAGTGGGAAGTTTTAAAATAGCCTTAAGTAGGGTTGGTAAAAAAAGGCAAAAACTATTTCATACTTATCGAAACAAACAGAGTCCGCGAAAAGTGCTTTTTGTTACTCAGGACATTCGGGCAGGTAGATCTTGAACTTTACCTGCCCGAATGAAATCCTGTCTGCCCGAATAAAATCCAAAATCCCATGAGCCTGAAATTGAAATATTATTCATTTTTATTCCTGATTTTGTGTGCCTTCAGAGATTTTAATTTAATTTTAAAAGTTCCTCCAAACTTCTCCCAATAAAAACAGAGTCTAGATGCTGTCAAGAAACTTTAAAAATCTTAAACCTGTTTTAAAAGCCTACACAATTTCCAAAATATTGTATTGAATATAATTATATTGCTATAATTGCACAAAGTAGGATGTATATCATATATTTATTGATCATTTAACATTTATTACTATGTTCATTAGAATTTGTCCCAAGCTGCCTATCATTTTTTTGGTGTGTATAAATCGCTTTGCAATACTCTAGAAAACCCTTCAGAACCCTTGGTATATTAATATTGCGACTTTGCAGGGCCTCAAATCTTATACATGCTATATGATGCTGATTGCAATTTGCTTGGGTACTGACTATTAATGTGTTTAATAGCAATCCAATTGACACCTCTGACTCCCAATTTGAGTCATTGATTGTTTCAATTGTATACTGACAACTTCAAAGGCCAGCACTAATTGCATTGGTTGCTGAATCAGCTTACTGACTCTCCAGCAAATCCATCGGACATTTGGGCAGGTAACCACTCTATTTTTGCCGGCCACACGCTATTTTTGCCGGTTTTGGCCGGCAAACCGGCAATTTTCGCGGACTCTGGAAACAAGCATTTTAAAAAGGAAAACAAAACATATTTATAACATTATAAAAGTGGCCTGTGTTGGAAGAAAGCTGAAGTAGACAGATACATATTATAGATAGGTGTAGAATAAGATAGTCAGAATAGGCATATTATACTTCTGTACACCAACAATATATTTGTAACTTCAACTGTTTGGTTATTATCCATGCAATAACTATGTATCCTTCAATTTTTTTTCACAGACTGAAAGCTTGATGTCATGCTGAGACTGTGTGGCTATTTGTCGGTTGAGGTGTGGGTAGAAAAACTATATGTCATGCAAGGCTTTTTTGGTGATGTCAAGCTATTTGTACATTCTCATTGGTCAGAAGAGTAAGCTGCATGACATCAAGCAGTTGCTCTTAAATTGCACTAAATTAACAT
This sequence comes from Platynereis dumerilii, assembly GCA_026936325.1. NCBI lineage: Eukaryota > Metazoa > Annelida > Polychaeta > Phyllodocida > Nereididae > Platynereis > Platynereis dumerilii. The sequence goes on along the minus strand of JAPTHN010000002.1, from coordinate 75,525,297 downwards.
TGTGAAGGCTCCAGGGTCATTAGTCGATGGCATACATGGACACTCAAAGCATGTCATGCATGTGATGCCAGGGTGGCTTGATTTTGAATCTTATTGGAAGAAGATGGGAAGTGGTGAGAAAGGTTTTATAATATATAACAGAGAACATCTTATCCCAATATCTGTCCTCAATATGCATCAACAGAATGCATGTCACTCAGCTGGTGAAGGAGATTAGTGAATAGCTGTAAAACACAAACAAGACTTTCACCAAATCTCACAGCTGGTGAAATCCAAGCTTGAAGGTCTATGTAGTGTATCACCATGCTCAATTACCAGGAACCCTAAACTGTAACTGAAACTTGACCAATTGTTTGGATACTCAGGTGCCATGAATAAAAAAACACCAACAAAATTCCAGTGACACAAACTGTTTTAAAAGGATTTGCTTTAACCGTTTGATGTTGCTAATTATACCAGCCAATTTCATTGGCTTGTCAGCATGATGTCATGCTCTTCAGCTGTGCATCACACAAAGCTGCTAGACCAATAGCTATCCTGAACCAGCATGACATCAAGCTGTCGGTCTGAAGAAAAAAATTGAAGGATACATAGTTATTGGATGGATAATAAAGTTACTTTGTCTTTATTTTCCTTTCACAGATCAAGAATTTGAAAGCTCGCGGCCAGCTGTTCTTAGAAATTCCCAAAAGATATTACACAAACCTGCGGGAAAAACTCAAGGAGTCCAAAGTCAAGATCAAGGAGGACATGGATGTGGTAAATTGAAAATATTAATATTAAATATGCTCTTGATTCAAAGACAAAATGTAAACAGCTGATAAATGGAAGGTTAATTATTAGATTTGTTATGAATATGGTGCAACTTCAAGATTGAAGTATTATTCTTTGTTGATGTCAGAGAAATTTATTTTTTCGATGCAAAAATATTGCTAAATTGAATTTTTGCAGCATTACGCATAAACAGGTACTTCCTCTAAGGGCCTCGTAATGTAATTGAAAAGCTAGGGAATGGTTAAATACGCTACTTTGTGATTGGCTGATATTGTCCAACTCAAGGAGCTTCAAGTGTAGTAATGTGGTGACTAAAGGGTTACCAATGTGAAATGTCTAAAATGGCTCATGGCACTCACCCTCCCCCACTGTGTTCATTATTGTTTAGTAGAATGTGTTGTACAATGGTTTATAGCTTTGTCAAAAATTCAATTTTCAGCTGGAGAGCTTGAACATCCTGATTGATTACGATGACAACGGATACCTCCTACAGATCTTCACCAAGAATATGCAAGACAGACCAACCCTCTTCTTGGAGGTCATCCAGAGGAACAACCACAGTGTGAGTACTCTTTTGTACATTTTCATGACTTATTCGATATTGCCTTTCAGGGTCAAAGTTTGCCGAATTATTTGGTAGTCCACTGGCCAAAAGTCTCACTTCAGCAGCAAGCCTTTAATAGTGAATAAATCAGACGCACCCCCAAAGATCGTTGAAAGACGACCAATGAGAGGCCTTCCACATGTTATACAAATGAGGCCCTTTTTGCCAATTCATGCACTTCGGTAAATCGTACAGCTTTGAGTCTTTCAGTAACAGAGAGATCTCTCCACAAGCTTTAAATGATTCTCCAAGAAGTTAATTGTTCTTACACAAACTGCCGTTAAACATTTGAAGTGGAGAGAAATGCTGCACCCTGATTGGCCAAGAAGCTTGTGATGCAAATCTATGGTAATATTGTCCCTGAGAGTTTTGTCTAGGTTGGATTCTCTGGGTGAATATTCTGTGCATAATCATTAATCATTTCAATTTATGTTATTGATTTACTCAGAAAATGCAGGAGTCCATCCAAAATTCTCCATTTAATTACGAGCCTGGCCTTTATGTTGTCAATGTTATAAACCAGGGACAGGGCCAGGGTGTCTGTGCAAAATTCTCAGTTCAGAATCATGACCTCCTGTTTATTTCAAGTTCTGAATAAAGCAACTGGTGTTGGCATTTGTGACCAATGACAACATGAAATCAACATCATTTTGCTGAGCCAAGATCTAAGGGAAAAAACTGAAAATGACATTGATTGACCCGCACAAAGTCCTATCATAATTCATCTCTATGCAACTTTGACATCCGCCATACCTCTAAAAGAAAAGGTTGTGTGAAATTCTTGCTTGCTTTCCAAAATGGTTTTTGTTCAGAGGATAAGAAGGTGGACAGACAGAAGTTTACAACAAATGTGTTTATTGTGTTAGCATGATGACATTACACTTTCAACCATGCATGAGTGCATGAGATCTCCAACTTTTACTTGCTCAGCACAGTGGCTGACAAAGAACTGCAAGTTCACTTTCATCAAACAAAGTCAGAGATCCATTGATAAATTGTCCTCCAACAGAGATTCAAACCCCTGACCGTCAGAGAACCAACCCTCCTACCTACTTGACTACGTTGACCAAGCCTATCAGTTTGATAAACCTTCGTGACTTTTATGTACATTGTACTGGCATACAGAAGTAACAGAACTAATGATTCTTATCAATTGAAATGTTTCTTGCAGGGCTTTGGGGCAGGAAACTTCAAATCATTGTTCGAGGCCATCGAAATGGACCAGGCCGAGAGAGGAAATCTGTAAGAACACTAAAGGTCTCTTCCGAAACCGGAATCATATTGGTAACCAATGGCTATGTTGGAAACCTAAATCTGATATTTTCCCAGGACAAAATATGCAGGAATTTATACAAACGAAGGCCATCAGGAATTTTGGATGAAGAAATACACATTTTACCCATTTTCTTAGCCTAATCTTTGTGTAATTAAGTCGTGATGATGATAACCATTATGGCCGAGCTTGTGCTAATAAGGCAATTGTTAATTGATCAAATTTGTAGTTATAAAAAAGTTTTCTTACATTTATAAGGGTTATACATTTGCATAGATTTACATATAAAATGTTTACATTTCTCAAGGTATTAAAGCTGTTAACAGTACTTAATTAATGCGGATGCAGGTTGGCTGTTAGTTGGATTTATTAGTGACTATGCCGGTCTCTTGTATTACTCTTGTATTACTGAGGTTCTCATCCATATGTGTGTGAGTTTTGCAAGAGAGAGTGATTCAAGTTTGAGAAAGACATTCGTAGAACTTAAAGATCTCATGCACGGTGATGCACCGCAATAAATAAAAGTAAGTAACTTTAGTTTAGTGTAGATATAGAGCGAGTGTGCCATGACTTAGGAATTAGACCTTAGGTAATACAGGCAATACTCATTAAACGTTAATTATGGATGTGGTTTTGCTTTTTATCGTATATTCATGTTTATGTATTGCATTGTTGTGCATTGTATTATATATGCCTTTGATAGTTACCCTATGTGATATTGTGATGATCAGAGCTTTTTAAAGTTTGTTTGAAAGATGTTTTTAAGATTTTTGATCTGAATATTAGGAACTTAACAGTTTTAAAATGATATCAAGTACCAAGTACCATTCCATGAAGTAAGATTGTATGAAATACATTGAACAAGGGTCCAAAGTCAAAGACCAAGATGTTAATTATTTTTAAAATATCTATTTTTAAAGCTTTTGTGATTGAGATAAAATTAATATTTTATTGTTAGTGGTTGGTTAAAATCTTATTGAGATTTCTTTATAGATCTACTTATTTTGTACTTTATGTGTGTTATTACATTTATTCGATTGCGTTCAGGATTGTTTCATTGATGGTGAATTAATTGTTTCCTCTTGAGTTCAGGGGTGTATATTTTTCACTGGAGGACCGAAAAATGAAACATACCAAAAAAAAAAGGCCAAAAAAATGTATCCCAATACCCATTCCGCTTCGTAAAAGTAAAGGATGTTAAAATGGCGATGAGTGTACTGGTTGAAAAATGAAATGAGCTATTTTTGGCAACTTTCTAAAAACAGATTCGTTTTGTTCTTTTATCAGTGTGTAATGGCTTTGTAAATAGGCATTTTTTCCCTGGTGATCGCTTAGAGTTAAAGTTGCCCTGAATGATAAAACTGTTTAAATAAAGGTGCTTTCCTATATTGTGTAATATAAATGTGTGATCAAAAATAATTTTGACTAATTTGTTGAAGGCTTTCTTATATTAGATGAATTGTTTAGTTATTTTATGAACTTGTTCAAGATAGTTCATCCATCCTCCAGCACATCCATTGTTGTCGTCACAATGACCACTGTTAAAAATATATAGCTATAAGTTAATAACTAATTCCAACAAAGGTGATGACGTCACAAAGTTGGTGTCAAGCAAGGATTGTCATTTTTTTCCGTGCGTACCTGAAACAAAATCTAGGGGTCATTAAGTGCATTTATTGGTCATTTGAACAGAAAATAATAATCGTACACCTAAGAAATTTTGCGCAGTTGCTGACATGAACAGGCGACTCATGATTATGTAAAAATTGGATGAACTTTTAGTCCAATCCCAACCTATCATTCAGGGTAACTTTAACATGTAAATCTTTTTTAACAAAATTATGGAAAATTATAATGATCGTCCATCCATAAATTTAATTGCTCACAGTCACAATTGAATGAATTTAGGCCATCTCAAAATTTAACAAATTGTTTAATGTACTAAAATCATTATTTTGAATCGAAGTTGATAAAAGCTGAGTTAGCATAACACAGCCAAATTTTTCCTCTTAACCGATTTTGTGACTCCATACATTTCCATGGGAAACGGGCGTTGAGCCATTTGTAATTATATGATATTGTATTTATGCATCGTGCAGGTTAAGGTTGTCTACTATAATCTGAAGCCCGCGGCAGCTATTTTGATTTTAGGGTCAATACCATTCAAAATTTTTGGTTCGGATAACCCCAACCAAAACCTGGTGGTAAATACACCCGTGTTGTTGTTTTATTATGTTATGTATTATTGTTGTGTTTTTGTTATGATTATTGTCATGTCCATTCATATTGTTATGTTTATTGAGTATTACCTGATTTGCCTCACCATAGTTGGCACTGTGTTTCTGTTGTTGCTTATAAGCCTAATTAATCACTGCACTGGATGCTATTTTATTAAGCATGCTTAGTCTGAAAGTGGAAAATTGTTTGATATACATGTGTTATCATATATGTAGAATACTTTTAAAAGTTTCCTTTAATGCACAATTGTTCACAAGACCTGGTCTGGGATTTCATTAAATAAAAAATTGAAAAAAAAATTTTTTTAAATATTTTATATCATACTTTCTTGCTTTTCGTATTGCCTTGTTCACTTCAAGTACAATGCCTAAATTGGAACATCGTGGCATTTCAGCTACACTGCAGGTCACTACTTGGTCAATTGTCACTGTGACAATTTAAAATGAATTCCATTGATCTTTTGATCAGCGATCAGTATGCCGTATACCAGAACTTACAGTGCCACCTATACCCAAACATCGCATGGAAATCTTTACCATACCGGAGTTCTGAGGCACTCGATTAGTGATCCAAATTAGTAATCCAAAATTGCTGAAGTGCAACAGCAGCCATAACCAATTGACTGACTCAAGGTTTAGCCTGATAAAATGTGAAAACGGTTAACACACTGATTACAGAGCCACCTAGTGATTTTGGCTTTTGGGTTTGCTCTGAAAAATTTTGTTCCTTTGGAAGTCCAGCAACTGTTCACTCCACATAATTTGCTAACTGAGTTGGCTAACATTGTACATTATAAAAACTTTATAAACCGAACACTTCCATTAGCAGTCATCTCAAAAGTTATTTGTATAGGGGGCATATCGGACATGTGCCCTCAGGTGCCACCAGGAGTGATGGAAGGATACGTGGGCGGCAGGGGCGTTCGGACGAAAAAAGGGCATATCATATTCCCACGATAAAATTTAAATCGAGCATCACAAATAATTTTGAATGTACACTGCACTTAGTAATTTGTGCTAAAATTAGCAAAATACGGCCTAATAATTAATGTATTTTTTTAAAGATAAAAAAGGCACACCGTGCCCCCCCCCCCCTGGACAAGGGCAGGAGGGGCAATTCCCCCCCCGCTCCCCCCTTCCGGCACTCCTTGGTTCCACCCACCCCCAATAGAAAATTTGTCACTTTAAGGGGGGCCCAACTGCCCTCCCCCAAAAGAGAAAGTTGTGTGCCCCAAGTGCCCCTCCCCCTGCTCGAGAACCACCAGTTACCCCACAGATTTCAAATTGTATCACCATGAATGGTGAGTAGCACAAGTGTCAAAATGCACAAAATGTTTTTTCTAAAACGAATAACTACACTGAAATATGCACTAAAACATCCAATTCAAAAGCAAACATATCTGGCTGGCAAACCTAACATTTTATAATTTATCAATATTTCTTTATTGAATCGTGTAACAAATGGTACAAAATCACACCATTCAGTGACACTCACAATCATAGCTGCTACAGACATTGCATAGTTGGCAAAGTAATAAATTAATCCATTGAGCTGTGATTTCTGAGTAATAGAATGCATGAAAACTCTTATAGAGTTAAAAGTTGTGAATAGAGTCCTCAGTTCTTTGAAATAATATCAACAGTCAATCAATAACAAAAATGTGAACATTGAATTTTATACAGCATATATCAGGCAGTCCACGGGCTGTCTTGGCGTTGCTGTTTTTTGTAAGCTTTCATAGCTTTCTTCGGTGGCACTAATTTGTCATTAATCCCTGATCTCATTTTGCGTTTGTGTTCCACCATGGGGTTGGGTTCATTATTGTCATTCTGTTCAGATTCCTCCTCATTTTCCTGCCATGAACTTTCACCATATTGTGCATTGTTTGCTTGATTTAATTCTGTTCCTGCTGAGACTATTTCAGTTCCATGAGAATATTTACATTTATGACCAAAGCGGCATTTACCCTTCCTGAAATTCCAACATATCTTTTTCCCAGATTCACTCTGAATTTCAGTACTGGTCATTTTGACATGTTGCTCCAAGATAGAGTGTTTGGTCTTTTCCTCGTTATAGTATTGATTTTGAAAAACCGATCCTTCTGCAACTTTCCCATGCTTGATTTTCTTTGAGAATGATGGGGGTGGTAGTTTTTCCTGAAGAAGGGGGTTTGGCAATCGCTCCTTCTCCTGTAAAGGATTAGGCAGCTTCACGGGGACTAGAGTTTCATCTTCTTCTTCCTCATCCGATGAGGCCTCATCTCCAACATCTCCAGCGAAGAAGTTTCCAGCAGGAGTCTCAGATGTTTCAATGCTGCTGAAAAAGAAAAAAAAAAACATTATTGACCTGTCCACATTTTATTTGGATCACAGTTGCCAGCTTGTGTAATTTTTCGTCATTCATTCCTGCGACTGAATACACAAATGAATACACAAACTAATATTTACAGGGTCAGTGAAAACGCTATAATATCGCTCAGGGTCAGAGCTGTCACTTGCTTGTCACCGTGTTTGCAATGTCAAATCACCATGTTGCATGGAGTTTCTCTACTTTAATTCACGGACTGGAAGGTTGAGAACACCACTGTGACATTCACCTGTCCTGAGACTCCTGCGCCGGCTCACTGTCCTCATCTGAATCCGACGATATGCCGTAGTCTGCAACCAATGAAGCCATGTTTACGTTTTGGCGGAAGTGCAAGTGTTGTTGCTCGGAATCAAAGCGCAGAAATGAATGATTTTATGAAAACGAAGCCCCGTAGAGATGGTAGACACGGAAAGCGATTGATTGTAATGGATGGAGTAATCGAACATCACGTTCTTGGGTTATTTTTGTGATCTTAATCCAACCTGCAAAAATATTCTGACAAGTGCCGGCGATGCAATCAGCTGGCGGACGTAGGTGGCAGCACTCACTAAAATGGGAGTATAAAGGAATTTGGGAGTTTGGACTTCAGCCGGCTGTCATCATACGTGGCAAGATTTCGTCGTCTGGGGTAATTACGGCGCCGGTATAATTGCCATTGGTTTTCGGAGAAGCCCTTGATACAACAATCGGGCTTCTTTTAGTCAAACAGGCCACAGGCTCTTCAATCCATGACCTCGGTAACAGGCTGTCACATTTCCGAGGCGAATCCTTAGCACCACCATTTGCAAATTTGACATTCAAGAAGATAAAATGTCTGGGAAGGTCAGGCAGAGAGCAGCCGCCAACACAGCAGACAGTGCTACGCTGTCTACGAACGAGAAGATCCTCAAAGAATGTCACTCCGTTTACACAGACCCTGATAATGGTGAGTACAATTTTCTTTCATTTTTTCATGCTTTATTTTCAGCACAAACCGAGATCGAAATTTGGGTATTGGCGAATCCTGGAAATGAAATTTACATCTTGAATATTTCAGACACTTGGCCATCATAATGTTTGCTACGTGGAAGATTAGTTGAATGTTTGGTTGGAAAGTGTAGAACAAATTCCCAGCTTTCGATTGAGGGGTGTATTGTACTTTTTCTTTTCGTTTGGTAACCTATTTTGTGGAAATAATTGGGGAGGGTTGTGTCGGTCTGAGTCGCCGCAGTCAGGAGAGCAGTGACGTATGATCATGCGTCCGTCCGTCAGAGGAGGGGGTGTTGTCTCTCTCCTGTTTAAAGAGTAACCAGACAACTACAGGCTGTCACACTCAAGGAGAAGGTAAAATGGAGTATTTTGGATGATCTGGGACTGCGAGTGGTGAAATTTGTAGACGTGGACAGAAATGTGGCTAAGGGGAAGTGGGGCTTTATTGGACCGTCTGGTTGTAGTGCTGGCCAGATATGCGCAGGACCAGTTCAGCTGCAGTTCACTGGGTTGGCAAGTTATTCCTGAGTCATGGCCTTACTCTGTGGCCTGCACTTTCCATGAAACAGGGTCACTGCTAACTGCTGGTCAACTATGTTCCACATTCCCTCAGCATTTTGCCACAAGAGTACTTTGCACCGTCTGGGATGGACAGGAAAAATCCACAACGTTTTATGCTAATTATGGCTGTCATGGTGGCTGGATCCCTTGGATCATGGCACTGGAAATTTATCATGGCAACATCTTGATTTAGGTTTGTCATATTTATTGTCTAACTTAGCCAAATCATACTTAACATTGTTACTTAACATACTGTTAAATTTTTGCTGATTTAAAATGACCTTGTGGATTTTTTTCATTGAATGATAGATAGGGGTTGCAGAGTACACTTATCCAGCTTATTGATTTCCTATAGACGATGGGCACACACTGCCTCCTCCTTTTGTGGCCACTGTGGCTAGCTGTTCATGTGATATCGCAAAATATTTTAAAGGGACAATTTTTTGCTTGTTGCCGTATGTTATATTATGTTCTCAGCTCTTTTTTCATTGATCATATGCAGACTGGTAGGTGTGGTTGCCTGGTTGCACCACCACTCCAGCCTGTCTGGGCATGACTGAGGTCACTGCATTACTTAAGATGACCACTGTTTCATACTGCAGTGGATAAATTAAGTATTTATGCTGTCCTCTGCCAGAATATACCTCCAGTAATCCTCTGCACTGTCTTAAGTTATGAGGAATGTCTGGAGATATGTTTAGTCCCATGTACAGTCTAGTGTACAGGCTGAAGATAGCTGGCCAGTGACTATGACTGCAGTCTGTGTGCTGAGTTGTAGCCACACCCCCAAGCATGCAGGAATGTGCTACTAGTGCAGTCACCACTTGGCTGTAGCTGTGTTACAGACTAGTTCATCAGGCCAGGGTCATTGCAATACACACCCTTGGTGGTTATGTAATGTGGAAATTGATTACATAAAATGTATAAATGGACCTACAATGATTTATATAGATTGCAATCATTGTCAGATATTGATCGTGATGGTATTGATGTCCTCAAATATTGTTCCCATTGATGGCAACCCAAAATGGGAAAAGAGATTTTACCATTTGTCTTGTATAGATTTGGTTGTGCTCTTATGTGGCAAGTCTTGCAAAAGTAAGGTTCTCTCAAATTTTATGCATCTTTTACAAGTATTTCGATTTGATCTTTGAACAGTGGATTAAGAATTTAGCAATACATGTATTTAAAATTCGGCTATTACCTTAGGCCTTACTGTTTGGTGGTTCTTACTGATGTCTCACTTAAGATTATCCCTCCCCCATGTTAGTGGAAAGCTATTAGATTGTGTCAATGAGTACATTATACTTCAGAAGCTGTCTGCAGGGAAATGGGGTTATTCAGTGCATTTTAGACACCAGCATGCAGTCTATATTCCTTGCCATGTTGTTGTACTTACCTAATGTATTCTGTAGACGTGTAACTTGACTGTGAAAATCAATTATTTTAGTGAAAATGTAATGCAGTAAATGTAGACCTCTTCACTCCTACTCTTTCCAGTGTAACTCTCTGTGTTCAATAATAAATGTACTTAGTCTGTGAAGTTTGCTCATTTGCTGAAATCTGGCACGGTGTAAAGTAGTGTCGACTGTAGCCTGCCTGCTGCCCACTTGATCCCGCACTGTGACTCATTGAATTTTGTACATTCCTAAGTACATTATTCCTGAGTGCATCATTAGCCCTTTGTACATTGGATGAATGTACTGGGAAAACCTTGACCTCTGATTAATTATTTTAACTTGTTCTCCATTGGCACAGAACCAGTAGTGCCATCTATAACTTAAACTTCCTAAATAAACAAAAGTCAATATGATGCCGACATCAATATCCTAAAAATTTCAGTTTTCAGTGTGTTGAGCCCAAAAGAATATTCGAATGATAGAAATTAGAAATGCTGCAAATTGTCACTCTGTCGTTTTGTTTTTGGCCCCTCCCTCTCTGGCAATTTCTAGATACAGTGGTACTCCCCTGGCTTAAAATGTACATTGCTTGATAATATATCCCTATTTTCCTGTCAAAGTAATGTGACAATTTTGGCCTGTGTTACTGGATCACTGACACTGTTTTATATCTCCATGGTATTTGTGCCCATTATAACCTGTCTAGTTGGCAACCTGGTCAATCAATAGTACCGACAAGCAATTTACACCCCATCCCCTCCAGAGCTTCCCTGTTTGATTCATAATTATGGTAAATATGAATTTGTGATAGCTTAATACTGGTGCATCCCTATTCCTATTTGCATAATGGGTGTCGCTGGGTCCTGAACTATTTATAAATGTTTGCTGACCAAACACGGTTCAGTCCAGACTCCATGGGACCAATATTACTCTAAAATTTCTGGAATTTCATAGTTTTACTCTTTGTCATTTTCTACACTCTTACCTACTTTTTGAATCCATTGAACATTTATAAAAGAGCATATTAATTATAAGTTTTCAATAGAACTGTCCTGAGTAGTGTGGGTCAGCATAATAATATATCTATCACAGGTGAATGAAAGGTTACTGGATATTTAGTGTATTTGGCAAAGGAAAATGTTGTTTTATATTCTGAATACTTTTAAGCATTTAAGGGTAGTTGCCTGGCTATTAAGGTAATTTGCCTTTATATTGCATTCGGTGGCCCATATAAAGCGATAAATGGTGTGACCATTGTAGTGAATTTCATAGGGTGTGGCGTTGTTACTGTTAATACTGTTGCTTATGTACTCCGTGAAAGTTATACGCCATTTATTTTGAGTACTTCAATACCTATAATACCAGTTTGATGATGAAGGAGGTTAATGTAGCCAGAATGGCCAGGCAGTTAGTAAGTAGTTTCGTGTTTCACTTTTTACTTGTCTCATGTCATGGACTGACGGTTCATTTAAATCGTTTAAATATTACGGGAAACTTTTGTGGAATGGTAAGTTAAGAGTTGTTGCAAGTCTGTGATGCATTGTTTTAGCCTTATCGCGGTTATCGGTCGGATTGTCCTACATTTGGCCATGAAGTACATAATTTGTAATCCATGTTTGACGGTCTGTCACAATAAAATAGTTGATAATAAAGCATGTGATATCCAAGCCTCTTTAATTTTCATGGATTTATTGTCGAAACAACAACATGCACAAGCTGTGTGTATTTATCTGGTAATTATTATCAACAAATATAACTGGGATCAATTTGTGAAGATTTGATAACAGGTTCAACAGCTTTTGGAAGATTAGACAATTTCATATTGGCTGATTTAGTGATTAGGAAATGTGTGTCCCCTCCTGATTCTAGTCAATCCCTCAATATTTAGATTTACTCTTTGTAGCTTGTGTGGACTAAATTCACTCTCTACTTAAAAAGGGTAAGTAATTTCATTAGTTTTTTTCCCAAAAAGTGAAGGAATTACCACCAACCTGTACAATGCATGTGCCTGGACTACCTCAGTCAGACTTTTGGAGTGTTTGAGTCAGTCGAGTTTCCAAAATTTAGGAAAATCTGTGTGTAAACGACTCGTGAATCCTAAGAGTAATGCACCAATGATATGTAAATGATCACTGTTTTTAGATATTGATTGAAAAGGGGCATTTTTGAGTCCCGAGTCACTGAGTCAAATTACAATTGAGTTTGGTGTAAGAAGTTGCTTTTTGCCAGTTCAGTGAGTCCCAAGCCCTCCAGAAAAGTTTAAGGACTGGAATATGTGTGACTTATTTTGTTGGGGTATAGCTAATTTATTGGTTCTTTTATAAAATTTATCAGAACCTTTCAAACAGTTAAAGTGAAAAATCTAGGTAGTAAAATATGTTCTACATTTTGTGATTCAGTCTTGTTGTGGAATATTCCTTTCAAGTCCTTTGGTAGTTTGTAAAAGGGGCGTGGTAGAACTCTTTATCAAGTGTACCCCAATAGTGGCACTGGTGTGCTATTTCTCTCAAGTTCCAGTGTTAATATAGTTACTCTATTAAGACTATTATACATGTTGACACACACACTCCCCTTGCAGAGATGGATTTCCCGTTGCGAGGTCAACAATACAGATACAGAGATACATGTTTATAATATATTATTTCTGGTGTAGGTTTGTTGCTTCAATAATTTAATACTTTTCTCTGAACATCAAGTTGTGAAAGTGAAATATAGATGTCAACGTTGGTTCAGCCGTGCCTCAGACCAATAGGCAGAAATATTCTGCTTTCCTGGGCATTGCAGCTGGATCACTTGATGACGTCTGTCTGCCTTCCTGTGACGTCATTTCAATGATTTCAAGTGTCTATTTTTGGCATATCCTGTACAAAGTCCCTGTATATATATAGGGCACCTGGTGGTAAAGTAAACTGCCTGGGAGTGTGCTTTTGAAGTGTATTGGGCTGTGCTCCTGTCAACATGGTCAGTTATGAGAGAAATTTCCTCTGGCCAACACATGCAACGCTCTCGACATTATATTTGAGTGAAGTTTGAAATGTCCTATATATTATTTTCATAATTGAAATTTCTATTGTAAGTTTTCGAACCTTCACTTCAGTATGGTCAATTTGTACTTGTGTTTTTATTAAAAGGGTAGTGAATTAATGTAACAAAGTCATTTAATATAGACCTGAGTTCTGATTTACTGAATCAGTTCAACCTTGGATGATCTATTGATTGTGATTTATCAAGGATATGCAGTTCTACCATTCTCAATTTTAGGAGTTCCTTGTTTGGTTGTTTTCTCCTTCGGACTCACTCTTTAAAATACATTAGAAATATAAGGTATACATATGCAACATTGTATGGCTTTTATCCTTTTGATCCTTCTCTATAATGCACCTTGTTCACTTTAACATGTTTAAGTGAGTTGCAGCATACATAATTATATTTGAAAATCAGGAATGGTGTAGGAGACAAAAGGCTAGTTGTAGTTAGTGATAAACCTACAACTGTTGCGGCTAACAACTGGAAGAAGTAAAACATCTATTCTTTCATCTTTTCTTGTCAAGAATATGTAAAGAAAATTCTTTGAAGTAGGCTGAAGAAACAGGAATCCAGTGTGCTTTGTCTGTGCCTAAATAATTGTGAGGTTTGTGCCAAGCCTGAGTTTCAACTGCTAAGAAGAGGGTTTAAACTTAAACGATTTTGAGTTTAAATGTATGGGTAATGCAGACATATATCTTCACTAAGCACCTAAATTGTGAAATGGAAAAAAAGTAGAAGTAGAAATGTAGTACACAGGAAAATGCACAAGAAAATGCACAGGAAAATACATTGTTTTATCTGTCAATACTTTTTGATGCAGATGGTGTACTGCAGTTGGAAATATCATTTAGACTAAAATTTTAAAATGTGCCTTTGTCGAAGATGTCCTCCAAGAATTTTGCATAGTGATTTGACGGACATTTAAAATCTAATTATTTTTTGTTCATCAAAATCCAGTTTGCAAACAATCCGATCATAAGGCATCGTCAATGTAGTTGAAGGATTGATCTCTGAACATATCGAGACATTTAGAGTGGAATCAAAAGTTGTTGCAAGAAATGACAAGTATCAAGTGGTTCAAAAATGGTTGTCAACTTGTCATTTTAAATTGGCTTCTGCAAATCACATTAAACATCACATAACTGATTTAACTAATCATTAGTAATCTGGTGATCATTATATGCGTTGCTTATCAAGAGCCTGTCATAATTAGCTTCGCTGAGAAGCTATTGTGGAGCATGGCATTTCAACATGTGCGTTAGTGTGTATGTGAGTCGATTCCTGCAAAAACTACTGGATGAATTAAAATTTCCTTTGGCATGATATGTTCATTTGTACCACACAATACCTGATTAAATTTTGGTGACAATTGGAGCTTTTTTGCGCCTACAGTTAAAGAAAAATAAAAAAGGCCTCTACAGTGCAGCATGCACTATCACTTTTTGCTGTAGCACTAGCAGCCAAGAGGGTATATATTTTTACATTCTCTCTGCAAATATAGCCATTAAATGTCCGTAGAATGTGGCAGAAGGTGCCAAAGCACTAAATTAGCAACATTTCAAAGTTTATTTGATGAAAATCCGACCAGAATTGCCAAAATTAGCTGTGTCTTTTATCATCAGTCTTGCAATTTATCACAATCAGTTTTCTTCTACATTTCTACAACGAGTTGATAACATTTAGTCTTAAATCTTAATCAAATGCTTATATATGTCTGGCATCTTGCAGTAGTCAAAGTTCAATTTTAAATGGACAGCGAAGCTATGTGCTCTCCGAGCGCCAGTTCTAGTTATCAGTGTGTGTCAAAATTTGATTTTCAAAGTCTGCATGACAATGATGAGATTCAGACAAGACTTCACAAGTTGACATATATATTTCTTTACTTCAGTACTTGCACAATGAGCCTCCAGAAGTCTGTTTGCTGTGAGAGATGCTGATATACATGATATGATTTATCATATGAGATTATAATGTGTGATAATGTGATTTCAAAATTGCCAGGGCTGCTGAACAATGCTGAAAGCAGATGCAGCATGCTGCGTGAAGTTGTGAATGAAGACATTATCCTGCAATGCCCTGAAATGCTCTATAATGTCTGCAATGTCCTATGTCAGAGCTGTGGATGCTGTCATGGCTGTCTCCTTTGCCAGCAGAACCCTGCAGTGCTGTGGACAGCAAGCCAAGCATTGACTGCAGCATGTGCAGTGTCTACTGTGCACACTCAAGGGTTTGATTCTTATTGATTGCACCCTGATTTTGCTTTGCCCAGGGCTCTATGTTGGCTCCTTGCTGCAGTATGTGCCCATGTGAGTTGCACTATGCACTGCTATGTGGGTTGTTAGGCACAAGCTTCGTAGATTGGGTTTTGGCTCCTTGCTAATGGGATTAGGCTAGGTCCTTTGCTTGGCCAGATTTGCAGGGCCAGCCTCCCTCTGCTGGCTAGCTTGAGTAGTATCAAAGGTTGATCAACCTTTGGTAGTATATCATGTATATAGTAGGCTACACGTTGGTAGATGTTTATATGATAACATGCATGCATGCATGTATGGAGGTATAATAGCTCCATGATTCCTTGATTAGTAGGTTCTTGAAGTTCTTAGACCTTAACCACACTGATCACAAAACTTGCCGACTGAAAAGGGGGGGGGGGGGTGGATGTATATGTGGCCTCAGTGTGTTGCTGACTTCCAGAGGAGCACAGGTATTAAGTTTTGGAGGCTTGTGCACTGCAGTTGTGTGTCATGTCTGATATAGTCATTTATGTGTCAGAGGGTCTGTCCTGGCCCTGACTGAGATGAGATTGGCTGGAGGGATTATAATCAGAGTTGGTTGATTATGGTTTAGCTAATAAGGGAATGCTGCAGCATAGCCTGTCACTGTGCTAGGTTGAAGATGGCAGACCAGATGGCCCCTGAGGTGGGTATAGTAATGTGAATCTGTTAGACCTTGTAGTATTGTAGGACAATGTGGTAGGGTAGATGGTTTGATCATTGGGGCTTTACGTGTCTGTATTTATGCACTTGGTAGACTAATTAGGACAAATTAGGACAGAGGTCATGGCAGTGAAATGAAGGATAACTGAGGCTGTCTAACATTGGCCCAGCATGAGCTGGATTCGCACCCTGGATCCACTGAACTGACCCTCCCCCCCCCCTCGCCCCTCCCCAATATAGTAGCCTAGTAGGGTACACCAAGAGGTCAATATCCTGACACTAAGCTAAACACTAAATAGCAGGTAATACGTGCATCAAGATGAGCATGAATTTGCCAAGAGCTTGGAGATAATTCACATGAACATTGGACAAGATGGATGCTGAGATGGATGCTGCAACTGATCATGATGCCTAGCTGCTGCAATTGGGGTTGCTCAGCAGCAGCACCAGGATAAGGGTTGTGGTTAGGGAGCCTCTTCTGCTGCTATGCTGTGACATTGCTGCTGTCTATGATTCGCTGCAGGCTGCTTCCAAAAAAGCGTTGCTATGGCAATGCAGTCCTGGGTAGCATTGGGTAGCATGGGTTGCATTGTCCTAATTGTCGTCTGATGCGGAAGGAGCTGTGACATGGTGAAGCATGTTGTCATTCTTGATGAAGTTGTTGTCCTAGATTTTGTCGAATGTGAAATATTGTGCTATTCTGCAATCTGCTGCTTGTAGTCTGCTGTCGTATTAGCTGGTAAGATGATGCTAATTTGCACTGGGCCAAATGCCACTAGCTGCTACAAGGGCTTGCAAGCTGGATGAATGGTGGAATTGCATTTGGAGCATTGGGAGATTTATGTGCCCCCTTTTGGAAATTGAGGAGAGGGGGAAGGGGGGTGTCCTGTGAATGGGGTGTCACAGACTGCAGGAATGCCAGCAGCAGCAGAAGCAGCAGCAGAAGCAATAGTAGAAGCAGCTGAAACATCTCTGGCATTGGCTGCTGATGCGGATGGAGCAAGTAGCATCAGCAAATCCCCAGCCGGCAGCAGCATCAGCGACTGCTGCATCCGATTGAGGTCAGACGAATGAATGAATGAAACATAGACCCGCAGCAGCCGCAGCAAACGCAGCAAAGCGACCCGGGGAGCACCGGTGTGTTGTCTATTGCTAATGATTATGAAAGAAGAGATGCGGATGCCGGCTGGCTCCTCATCAGCCAGTGCCATGGGATCACCAAGTGGAAGCTCTGCGCTATAGTCTGGCAGTCTGGCAAGATCCTTTTGGGAGCAGGATCATTTTGGAAGATTTCTGGAAGATTTCAAGATGCTGGTGCCACTACTAATGCCACTGCTTATGTCTCCTCCTAGACTGAAGACATTGCTCCATCTGCATGTGTCTCATCCACGAGCATCTCCAGCTAAGAGGCCAACCGTCTGAGGCAAACGACCTGATGCTGACAGTCTGAGGCTGCAGTCTGGACTGGTAGTCCATTATGTAGGACAGTTTTCTTTTGCTACCAGTTTGCTGTTTAGTTCAGTGACTTCAGAGGGACTTCAGCAGACTGACTTCAACAAGTTCATTGCATCAATTGTTTGGCTTCCAACTGTCTACACTGACTCTTGAGGCTTGACACATGGACTTCTCACTGCCTTCCAGCCTGTCTCCCAGCCTGTATACAATGGCTGCGGCACTAAACTATGGCATGTGCACACACCACCACACAGTCTCTGCTATAGTGCTATAGATAGTCTCCTCTGCAGCACAGGTGCCAACAGACAGCTAATAATAGACTCCTCGAAGCAGCTGCTTTGATCTGCTGTATTAGCTCCAGCTCCGGATCTATGCAAGGTATTTGGCTTATCTCATAATCTGTAACCTGTGTCGGGCTGCATTGTAATTTGTGGGATGATTGTCTGGGTCATGTCAGCTCGTGCTGTAATGTTGATGTCAATGTTGTTTTCCTAGTGTTGCCCAATGGCAGGTACACGTGGGATCAGGTTGTAATATTTACTGCATGGTGGCGCTGATGGCTGATGATGAATGGGAGGTGGAGGGCACATTGTGACGTCATTGGGGGCGTCATCAGTGACGTCACTAGTGCTCCGCAATGCAGTGAAGTGTCGTGGATGCTGTGAGCTAGGTCTTGTGCCTAGCTTGTGCAGTAGAGCCTCAGAAAGTTGTTGTTGCTGACTGGCCATTATCAACTTACTGTACTCGTCCCTGCTGGTTCACGTGCTTAGCTTCTTGCAACTGTCACTGCAAAGATGTCACACTCCTAGCCCACAGGCCTCATAGTAAACTAAGTACTATGTAGGCAGAGTAGGCCTATTCCTGCTACCATTTTGTAACTGATTGAACTAGGCCCTTCTATGTTTCTTGTATTCCACTTAATTGATAACCTGTTATGAAAGGAAGATGGCACCATCTATCACCAAGTTTACTGCAATTCCAGAATCGCCATGTTGTAGAGCTCTATGCTGAGTATACATCTTCTAGTATTCCAAAGGCATGCTTCAGGAATCTGGAAGTGCAGGAAAACTTCTAGACTTCTGAAGGTCCAAGGAATAATCTTTGGTGTCTTTTGAATCCATGGCGTCTGTGAGAGGTTGTCAAGACTCTGACACTGTCTGCTGGCATATGAATTAGCATAATTGTTGATAGCACAGTGGAATGGCAGTGCAGCCAGTCCATCGTGTGCTTGTCTGCTGCAGTGTCTGTCTGCTACCACCGTTTAGCTCAGGCTGGTGTCTGCTCTTCAAGGACATACTTCTTCCTCCGATGACCTTCACACTGAACAGGCTAGACGAGGATTACGCCCCCCTCCCTCCCCCTCCCACCAACTAACTATTGCCAGCCACTCTGCTCCTATTGCCAGCCAGCCTATTGCCAGCCCTCTATTGCCTGAAGCTTACATCTCTTTCCTCTCTTGTCCTGTCTCTTCCTCGTGTCTCCTTGTTTCTTTGTTTCTTTCTCTTTGAGACCTGAGAACACCAATCCATTTCTGATAGGACCTTTTGACTTTGATTCCCTCTGGAAGCTTATCTCTGTCTTGCTATATCCTCTTATCTGCTTATTTTGGAGTTTTGGTTATTTAACCAAGCTTAAGTTACAGCTTCCTGAAAGCCCACTGGTTTGCCTCCATTGGTCACTTGGTTTTCCACATCAGATTGGTTGCTTCTATAGTCCTGTCTTCCCTGTCCTGTCTTCCCTGTCCTGTCTTCCCTGTCCTGTCTTTCCTGTCCTGTCTTCCCTGTCCTGTCTGCCTGTCTTCCTTGCCCTGTCTTCCTTGTCCTGTCTTCCTTGTCCTGTCTTCCTTGTCCTGTCTTCCCTGTCCTGTCTTCCCTGTCCTGTCTTCCCTGTCCTGTCTTCCCTGTCCTGTCTTCCTTGTCCTGTCTTCCCTGCCCTGATTTCCTTGTCCTGATTTGCTTGTCATGATTTCACTTGTCTGATTCATGAAGTTGAAGCAACACCATTTTGATAAGCAACCATTCACGTCCGTTTATAAATCAGCCTCCAATCCATTGACCTCATTGATTTGAGGTTTGTTGACAAGAGATGAGTCGTCTTGTAATTTTGTCTAACTTCATGTAGTGAATCAGATGACGAGCAAATGGAAGAAAAGCTACAGGGGGCCTGGGGGTAGTGTTGGGTAATGGTCCAGGAAGCCCTTCCAAAATGATTGGGGGAATTTGGATTCACTCGAGTTTGTCACCGACATTGACAGCATATTTTACATTTACAGTTTTAAAACTTACAGTATCATGCAAAATAATGTATCCGCTGATTCTGTCTGCCATTCAAACTTTTTACAGTAGTATTCTGTATGTCGTTTGTGGTGTATGATGACACTGTATGATCAACATGTGCATTGTTTCTGGAGCTCATTTAGCATGACGCACTGTATCATTCAGTACATTGAGTCACCAGGCTGTGATAACGATTTGTAGCAGTCCAGGTACCTGACCATCTTCATGTATCAGGATTTAAAACGTTCTGCTAGTTCTAGTGTCACGTGAGCAGTTTAGAATGATGGGGGATGTGTCAGGGGGAGCAGACGATCTTCATTGATCGATCTCTGTCACTTTGTGGTCTTGTGGTTATGTAAGCTGATCTCATGATCTAGATCCACCTCCTCTCTGCTACCTCCAATCTCTGCTGTTTTGCTCAGTTTCTTGGCCATGTGTAAGTCATTGAGGGGAGATGGGATTGGTGACGCCTTACTTCTGAGGAATGAGTGGATGTGTCCTATCTGAACCGATACATGTGCTAAAACATGATGGGTGACCTCTTTGTTAGTAAATTGTCACAGTTAATGACTTGCTTTCTTTACGTTTTTGCAACTGACATGACATCTAGCTGCTTTTAGCTACAGCCTACAGACTGTAAAAAGTCTATATGACTCTATTTGTGGACCTTGAAGGCTTTATAGCTGAGGCTAATAGTGGCTATATGACTGCACAATTGCACTGTCATCCTCAGTGCCATGCTTGCACATCAAATTGTCAGTCTGAGAGACAGCCAGCCACGTGGTGTTCTGCTGCTGTGAATGGCTGCTGCTTGCTGCTGATGAAGCTGCTGTGGCTGCTGCTGCTGCTGCTGCTGCTGCTGCTGCTTAGAGTTGTGCTTAGCTGTTGTCAGCCGCCTATCTGCCCACTGCTACTCTCCCAGTCTGTTCTCCCATCGATTTGGTGCTGCAAAATTCCATCCTGCATATTTAGTGGAGGGAGCAGCTAGCAGACAGCCATTCACAAGGTTCACACTACATTCTGTCACTGAATCTATCAGACGTAAAATGGAATTGCAATGGGATTATTGCAGCTTATTTATGCATCAACTCTGGGAGCACGTCTGGCACTGGGAGTCTCAATGAGCTACTAATTGATTTGGCTCTTCTCTGAAGCTAAGCTGCTAAGGTGGCTGCTAAGGTAGCTATTTCTGCTTTACCATTCAAGACAAGGTGTAATACTAGAGCATGACACTGTCTGTGTCTATTAGATAATTTATCAATACAACAAAGGAGTCCATAGGGCTATAGCCTGGATATACCGGGAGCTGGAAAGCTCTGGAACTAGCCTATAGCATCAGTGCCACAGACCATTGACCACCAGACAGGAAAAATGCGCCAGCACCACATCACTCAGTCAGAGTCAGTCTAGTATATATGAGGAGAGTTGTTGTATCCAGCCTCCAGTGCATGAAAACTGCTCAACCAGACAAGGGGCAAGTGACACAGCTCTAGTATACAGAACACACAGCCCTTGGCAAGCTACTCCGGTGGATGTTAATCGCTTAATAGTTTTATGGACTCATAGCATCCACATAGCATCCAGTTGAAGTGGTGTTGGTGGAGTGTCTTCGCACAGGTTCACATTCCCAAGTATTCATTCACAAGTATTCACACAAGTATTCATGTTATTCAAGGTGGATATGTGATGGCAAACGTGGTGGACCAGGCTGAGAATCCAATATCAGCCAGCCAAAAGTGACATGCCCACTGCTGCATTCACCATCAGTTTCAACTAGCTACCATGCTCTCCTCTCTGCTCATTCACACACAGCCTAGGCTGCTAGGCATACAGCCTCCAAAAAGGTTGGTACATACTTGTCAAACATGTTGTGCTTGTAAGTCTAATGGACCTCTCTGGATTAGCATTATGCTTCCATATATTTCATATTTTTAATCCTAATGTATGCATTATAATGATATAATGATTATGGCCCATCAGTGGGAGACATGAACCACTTGGTGCTTCAGCATAAATATTATGGAATTCTAATTAAATCAGCATATATTGACTTGCGGGAAGGTTAGAGCAAATGTGATGTCATCCTGTTTTCCATATTGTCTGGTATGGTGGCAATGTGCAGACACATTCTGATCAGTGTCTTGAGACACATGATTAAATATGCAAGGTTTGCAGACAGAAGGAATTTAGACACTGGATTCTGACTTGGAATTTGGAGAGCACATTCTGCAGAGATAAAGGCAGCTTTTCCTGAATATTTCCCTAATTGTAGTGCTATTGTATTACAAGTCTTTGCCACTTTGCTGCCATTCTTTGGCCTTGGATTGACAATGTGCTATGGTCTATAGTAAACTGGTCTCTGGCTAGACCAGCCATGCCATGGTTGCATGCAGCTAACATGTGTCTCTCAGTGTCTGTTCCCAGTGGTCTTGCTTTGGCTTCAGCTCCTTCAGCTATGGCTTGCAGTGCTAAACTGGGATGGCTAGGACATCTCTGGTATGTGAATGAAGCTGCTATTTGCTGTAGCTATTCTTGTTGGCTATAGGCTCTCTGCTGTACTTAAGAAAGAGCTAGTTAGCTAGATGGCCTCTGCTTATCTAGCAAAACTGAAACTCAATGCTACAACAGAATGCTGCGCCACATTTTTGGGACCCTTTTGTCTTCTCAAAGTTCTCGTAGACCTGCAGTCTGACCCTTCAAGAGCTTGGATACATATGCTGAAAGCTGGCCCTCCACGATAAATGTGATCTTTGACGTGTGACCTTGCTCCTACGATCCTCCCTTTCTCTGTCATCCTGCTGGGATTGCCATGACCTCGGGACTGTTGAAACGACTGAGCTTTTCTGACAGGTCACTGTCAATGACACATCAGGACCGTCTAGTTGTGGTATTGAAAAATTATGCTAATGTCTCTTGTGTAGTCTCTTTATCCTTCACTCTCTCCCTGGGGAATCCCCTCCCATTTCTGCATTGCTTGTGGGGCCTGGTGCCTAGCATAGGGGCAGTGTGCTTACCAATGCTAGGCTAACCTTTAGGACCCGGGTTCGATTCCCGGTCCAGCCAACTGACGTTTCATCTTGTGCTAAGAGTGCACTTGAAGCACTTCGCCTCGGCACCAGGGTCTTTGCCTGAACTGTCCGGTCTAGTCAGTGCATATACTGCATAAGTACAGGACGCTAAGCTCAATCATCTACAGTACTTGTGGAATGAGGCTTTACTTTATATCCAGTGCTAGGACACTCGGTCCTACACTAGTGCGTCTAGACCACTGCAGAATTTTCTGATTAATATTCAGAGTATTGCTGCTGCCCCATCCAGCCTAGGGAGCTAGCTGAGCAGTCTCCATGTGCTGTGTGCCAGTGCAGTCTGCGGTTCTATCACCAGTTGACTCCTACACACGGACTACATAAGCAAGAGACTCTTTTCTGTTGTTCTGTTCAATAATATATTATGGTTTTAGTGTGTAGTTATGTACTTGCGATAACTCCATATTTATTCTGATTTAGATTGCAAAAATAGTATGCTCCATCAATGCAGTCTATGGATATTTGGCAGCGATGGGTTCTTCACCTTGCCTGGCATAGACACTGATGCTGTGGCCATATTATGGCATATCTCTTTACCTGTGCCGTGTGGTATTACACTATATGACACTTGAGTAACACCGTTTGACTTAAAAAGAACTTCATCATTGAGCATCATATGGAATTGCTGTTTGGCGTGACAATACTTGGAACATTTAATACGCTTTAAATGTTATTTTTCCTATTTGTCCTTTGACTCCGTGAACACGCTACCTTATGATATTGATTTGACAAGCTGCCGCTGTGGAACTGTAATGGCAGACTTATATTAGACTGGATTTTCCCTGATATGAGAAAATTGCATGATGTCACTGCATGCTATATTCTACTGGAGGCTTATCTCCCTCTGTCTGGTTTTTGCGTTTGATCATTGTGTGTGTTATTACTTGAGAGTACTGAGGCTTTTCAAAATGGCTGACAATGCGGTTGTCAATGTCTGAAATACTTTTTATTTTCATTAATTGATGTTTCTTATGATGACTGATTATGCTGATCATTTTGTGTGTTGAGCAATACTTTAGCCGATATACTGCCCTTGAGTCCAATAAATGGACCACATAAGATTATGATATATATAGTTTTTGGCTTTTTGCAATTGTGAGGCTTGAAGGGAATTCTTGTCATTTTGCGAACTTATAAAATGTAAATACTTCCTTGCTTTGGGAAACGTCTCATTCAAATTTCTCCTTATTTCACAGTGGTGACCTTGGCAGTCTGAATCTACATTTTGATTCAGCTTACTTGAACTGAAAAAATACATTCATTGAATTTCAATATATAGACATTTGAATCTACTTTTAATGTTTCTTCTCATTGAGATAATTCTGAAATTAATCGGGACTATTTAACATCGGCCATCTATGGGTCTCCAGACTCCAGACATGATTAATTGTGCCCCAGGTGCTTTTTTGCCGTTTCATAATTATGTTCCCGATTGTTTTTCAGGCCTGGTGAAGATAGCGGAAAGTTTGAAGTTACCTCTGTTGGCCCCCAGGAAGAAAATCACGGTCCTGTTAATAGGAAACCATTCCGCCGGCAAGAGCTCCTTCATTAACTGGTGAGTGATGGCATTCCAGGAATTTTAATGGCTTAAACAATCAATAATGGTAGCTTGGTGAGGTTTGTGACTGCTCTCAAATTTCATCAATAATTGCTCGTTTATCCATTCTGTGTATTAGCGATATCCTCTGATGTCCGAGTTATGTAAAACTGCACATATATTATGGAGTCTTACGACTTGACGGCCCTTTTGTCTTTATCTGCCTGCTTATTTTGAGTTGACTATTAAGTACTAAGTAAATGATTAAGGATATGTATCTATTGTCACTTTGTCACTCTCCTGTCTAGAATTGAATAGGAAGACTTAGTTCCTTAGTTGTTCTCGCCCACTTGAATTTAGTAAAATATTTGAATCCTTCGGAGGTCAATACATTTGACTGCTGAAGTTTATGTACTGATCGATGAAGCATGCTAAGTATGGCACCTCATTGGTCGGCCATTTTTGGCATGGATGCTCCGATCATGCTCATGTCATGAGAAATTTGTTTTGTTCGGGATATTTCCTTCTCAGTTGTTTCAACTTTCCATTTGGTCTATTGTTAGGGATTGCATTAATTAGTTCTGCTCCACATTTCCAAAAGCAAGTCTTTTTGTAAGATTCTTTTTAGAACTTCTTAATTGACTTCCTCAGTTTTCTCTTGCATCTGTTGGATAGCCTCAGGCTGTTGCATTTCCTTCACAAAGCGAATGGGCCAGATGTAGTAATAATGGTTTTTAATTGGAAGGTTAAAAATGAGTTTAATTCATACCGTTATTATGTTGAATATGCTCATATTACAATGCTCTCAATTACAAATTTGATATGCTCCACTCAAGAAAACTTCAAATAGACCATAAACCGGTGGATTCTGCTATTGTAATGCATTGCACAAGATGTGAAGGTGGGAATTCCCCTTCAGTGAGCCTTCAGATGCCTATGAATGGGCTTGGCAGTTATGACCATATATGGCATTGACTATATATGGCTGTCTCACTCTGTAGGCATATTATAGTCAATGTGTACTTAAAACACACTCTGAGCTGAAATATGCTCAATTGGCTCAAGTTAGGGGAATATATATGATGATCAGGCTATATCATGTGTGGTAGTACATAGCTATCACAACCATACTGTATATGTGATAGATATGATGTATTTTGAGGTTTATCTAAAACCGATAGGTTCATCGACTCCCAAATACATTTGAATGAGGATGATTGGCCTGATTTGGATATATTGTATTGTCATTGTTGTATATTGACTGTTGTGAAACATAGTGACATGTTAGATAATGAATAAAGTTAGGAAGAATTGCTTGAAAATCCAATGATGTGATATTCAAATGGGTGTGTTGATGTTTGTGAAAATTATGAAAATTACTATACATGTACACTGTACACTTAGAGCTTTAATAGAATGACTTTGAATGTTACTTAAAATCGCTTCACCCTTAAAACCCTTAGATGGTGTTGATAGCTATGTAATCTGCTAATGTGTTAATGTTGGCTTAAATTTGTTAATGTTGGCTTGAATTTAAGTTGGAAGTAGCAATTTAAGTGAATGCGATGTACCTGGTTGATTTAAAGTAGATAGGTTAACTAAACAAGTGTAGCAGTGAATGGAATATTCTGTCACATACCAGAAATGCAAGGGCGTGTTAGAGGAATGCCGATTCTTAATATAGAAGGAGTTGCTGTTTAAGTTAGTGTTGTTGCTTTGGCCAATCAAAAGACCTGGCCTGGTCCTGGTAAGAGGCTAATACTTAAAAGTGGGTGCATTTCTCTTCATATGTGCAGTTCACTTCAGTCACTCACTGTCTGAGCTTCAGTGAGGAACGTGTTTAGACAGCTCATGGCAGACTGATACTTGTGTTTTTCTTGGTATTGGTTTAACTGGAAAGTACTGGGATAACCTCCATTCATTCTTCTGGGATCTACATTGACTCATTGAGTCTTCAGCATTCAGGTAGGCTGGCAGTCTGGCAGACAACTCTTGTTCTCATTGGCAGACAACTTTTGTTCTAATTGGCAGACAACTCTTGCTCTCACTGGCAGACAACTCTTGTTCTCATTGTTCTCAATTGCTCTCTTCAGAATTGCATTCATTATAAATCTGTATACATTGTGTCGATTAGTGTCTATATACTTGACTACTCATTTGGACTGTTGCTGGTGTCTTTGGTATTGAATGTCTGCGATATAAATTAAAATGGAATTAGAATATTTAGTTTTTAGTTGATACTCCATTTTGTAATTCTTGGTAGGTTCTGCAACTCTTGGTAGACTTTGAATGCAGCTGAACTTGGTAATTATGTTTGGTTGTTATGTCAACTCTTGCTCAGTACTCATTCAGGATTTCTTGGGATTTGACTGAATCATCCTCCCTAGGAAACCATTAACTTGCCAAGATGTCAGCCTTTTGTGTGAAAGACTTTGGTGTGAAAGAGACTCGATTTTGCATCTTTGCACCCGGAGAATCTGAAAGCTTTGTGAGAGTCCCATCTTTGACAATTATTTGGGAGAAATTCAAGTTTTGTAAGTTTTGTAACTATTCAAGAGTTACTGCCAAGCTTGTAAGACGTTCACATACTTATAATTGCTATATACCACTTAGTTATATGGTGCCTTCGCAATGATTTTGGTATGTTCCACAAACTGCCACATATATCGCGTCCCTCTAAATATATGCTATTTATTGGGCGTGATGAACTTGTGGCCAGATATGCTTGTGTAAACAGAAAAGAGAACTAAGATATTTACCGCTTTGAACTCTGGATGCACTCTTGCCTTGTCTAGCCTTGAAGCACCACATGGTGCTAGGCACATTTTCTGTACTCAAATTTTACACCAAATGTACCTGGTCCAATGTTCTTTTGTTTTGTCCACTTTTTGCCCATTGTTCTCCATAATGAGGTCCTAATTGTGCCTCAATTTCAAATTCTTACTGGTGGCCCATTTACCAAATGGTGCTCTGCTGTGTTATGCATTGTATGGTTATTGTGCCAAATTGGTTGAGCAGTTCACAGAAATTGTTCTTAAGCACTCGTATCTCAGTTGTATCATGTACACTTAGTAGAATAACATCAGTTATGTAGGTGCGTTTCTTTTGCGAATCTTTTTGATCATTGGTTCAGGATGGGTGACCTCGCACTTGATGAGCACTAAGATAACATGGTGTCTATCCGCTTGCACACTGCTATGTGTTTGTTGTGTACATTAAAATAAGAAATTTTCAAGTTCACTTTTGACAACATTGTCCTTGTTGGAACCAATTTGAAAGTACCAATTGCAGTACAAATTGCACAACTTACTGCTGAAGAAATCGGGTGATTACCAAAATACATCACTATGCTTATTGTTAGTTCCTGTGAACTCCTATCCTGTATTGTTATACTTGATACCTCCAATCGGAGTCTATGCTTGCCGTGTTATCAGCATAGTTGGTGGATCAGTCCTACTGAAGGCTGAGGCTTCCATTCACCAGTGAGATCACTTGTCTCCTAATGGCAAATTGACCACTCATTTCGGTATAATAGAGTGAACTTTCTGTGACATCATTGATGTATTCGAGAGACAATTAATCTGAATAACTTGTGCAAGATCATTCTTGAACCCATTTCTGGGCCACTGATGATTAGCTGAGATTGATTAGGCAGTCTCAAGAAGTGGGTGCTTAATACCTGGAAACATGAGATAAAGTACATAACTTGATAACGATAAAACTAAAATATAAAGTCATCACTTCCAATTGAGTACGTCACATAACATGCATAAGTTCAGGATGGGCTAAGTCATGTTGTACACTTGAGATTACCCTGCTCTGGTTAGTAATTGGCCTGATGCAATATGTATGCTGCACTCCAAATACTTTCTACATTCTTTATCACAGGATTGAGTGACGTTTTCTTGTTACGACTGAGGACTTGAGTGCAGAGATGACTGAGTTAATTTGACTTGGAGACTGTTATACAAGCACAGCAATGTACAGGGAGTCGGGGATATACAATTTACCTTTGCGGATTACTAATTACAGGAATGCGACTGAAATATGTCGTTTAGCTATCAAGTTGCCGATTATTGGCAACACACTCGCTTAAATACTGCAGAGAAAGGTGATGAAATGGCTGCATACATAGTTTTAACATTAGTCATGTCAGCGAGTGCAAATAGCTTAATATGAATCTTAAGCATGAACTTGTGATTGCAGCTAACATGACTAAGCATGTGCATATTCTGTCTAGACAATGGACATCTCCAGACTTACATGAACCAGTTTTAAGTGATGACATCAATAATTTGATGTAGATGCGATGAGTGAATGTGCAATGACATGGAGTCAATCGTTCGATTCACTTCTTAAGTTGCAATGTACGCTTTGGTAGTTAAATTCAATCATCAATTGCAGGTATTCGCAACATATTCACTGGAATATTGTCATTTATGATACTCTTAACAGATCACTGAGATCAGGGTTGTATTCCCAGTGTATTTCTGGCACTTCAGGGCTCCGACCAAGGACGAACTATTCCTTGGATACAAGTGCTAAAAGGATCATATCATTCGTGATATCATTTCGTCACTTCCTCAATGTCAGGAATTCTGACCACAAACCTTCGTACAATATACTTGTACTTGATGTACATTTTTCCGTATGGTAATTCAACAGTCATGCGGAATTCTGTCATTGTATCTTGTGATTCTTATCTGGACTATCCTGCTTCAAAAGGATTTTATTATTCATATTCTGCTGGACCATGTACATTGTACACCAAGGATACTCCCATTTGAATGCATAAATTGAAGTTTCATGAACTTGGAAAAACCAGGTGACCTTTAACAGGGGCGTATCTTCAGGCCATTACATGGGGTGAATGCGGGGTGCTCTGCGGCTTTTCCTATCTCTTCCATGTTAATTTGTGGCCTGAGGGGGCATGGCCCAATGCCCCCCCCCCCAAATACACCACTGACCTCTTTAACTCATAAGTTAACATGAACAGTGACCTTAGTTTGTTCTGAATTGTTGATATCATGGATCAATCCAGGATCATGTGATTAGCACTTACACGTGTGTGCAGGTTTAGTCCTAGAAATTGATTACATAACTGATATCTGTGATAAGGTGATGGTATCTCATGTAATCTCCGGGCAGTCTCCAGGTAAATGCCATTGTATGAGGCTCAAGTACAATAGTACAGTGGACAATGACACAGTATGCACTGCCATGATATGATGAAGTAGGAATTGTACAATCACTGCATCGGACAGTTTACCATATCATGCACATTAGAGGTCATTGTTCAGCTTTCTGTTAATGTTAAGAATTAAGTTCATTTTGTATTTGGCATTGTTCAATGTTGTTACTTTGTTAAGTTTGTAACAATTAAAGAAATGAATCAAGAGGAGTTGCAAATAACCTATTAGGAATACCTTCAGGATAACCAGAGTATCTGAGGTAATGTCAGGGCTAAGATATGATGTCATGATCACTGAACATGGCTGACCTTGCATTGATCCCCTGTGCACTGTTAATGTCGCTCAAAATATTGTGCTTGCTACAAATAATTTCATGTTTTCCATAAGACGTGAAACAAGTACATGTATATTGCCTGTGTGACTGGCTGATTTCAGGATGTGCGCCTTTGGGAGTGATCATCTTGCTTGATGTCTTCTGGACCTTTTTTTGTTCAGAATGAATGATCGGTCATCCTACATACACGAAGTATAGGTATGCCTACATGTTAATAGGTTGTGCAATATGTGGAAATCATAATTCTCTACCCATATTTTGGGCGTATAAATTATTTGCTTAACTAACTTGACCTTCCTTTTGGTATGTTCAAGACCCTCAAGATATTGTTAATTGCAAAGGGGTGAGCTCATATTATCCGAATAGCATGGAGAGAAAAGTTCTATGCACAGTGTTGTCTGTAGAGTAGCTGAGGTAATCTTGTTTCTCAGAAGTAGCGACTTTGGATGCCACAAATTGGTGACATAATCATTTAACGAGGCTGACCTTGCCCTGCTGGTTCAGTGTACACTGTATGGCCTCGGTGCACTCTTCAGAGCTTCTTGCTGTGAGCTTCATGTTCTGAACTTCATGTAGAAGTGTGTGCCAACATTTTGGCTGCAAAATGTAATGATGTCATCCTGTGGGTAAGTGTCATTTGTGTTTCATAATCACAAGGTTGAAGAGTTTATGAACTGCTCTGGGGTCAGAGTGACCACTGGGCCAAAAGTTAATGTCATCTAATGATGATCCAGCAAACATTAGTCAACAAAAGGTTCATTTTGACCAGTACCATGGACCTATGTGCATGGTACTATGGTTGGTATTCTTAAGCTGCCAGATTGCTGTGCACATTGAAATTTAATGTAGATTGAATCTAAGAAACATTCGCTGTAGGACTGGTCACTCACTGAAGGATTAAACATTCAATCATTTTCATGGTGGATAAATGTCACAGGACTGTTAGGACATAATGAGCAGCTCAGAGCTGACTATTTGTTGGATGTATTTGTCAGGAGTATACAACTTTGTGTGCATATCCGTGGATTCAACTGTGAATGGTATGCTTATGGACTATTTATTCGCATTTGAAGGGCACATCCCTATACTAAATTTACTACACATATATCATGTATATGCCATGGAAGTTATGCTTTAATGGTGTAGAATTGGAGAAATTGCTTGCCCCTCTCCGCATGCAATTTCTTGTGACACACTAGCCTTCAATGCAACTGAAATTTGGTCGAGGATCAATTATTGTGGAGTAGGTCAGGCCACATACTGTGGACTTGATGATATAAGTGAATAGTTTTATGTAACTGCTGGGTATAGGACATAGTCACCTAGTGCATGTAATGCTGTGCAATGCTATGTATGCACAAGTATGCCATTTGTATGGTCCATGAGTAGACTATGACATTGAGCATGTATTGCTGGACTAAAAGTAGTTTCGCAACTTTCGCTCTTTGTAAGGATGTTACTGGAATTCATCAGAACATCATCCTCATTGAACATTTTGAGATGCCAATTTGGTTCTGTCCTGTAGCTACAGTGGAAGGCAGGATGTGTCCAAAACGCCCGTTGTTCGAAACAGTATCTAATTGTACTATGATCATAATATGTTCATTTTTGGAAACCTGTTTGGCTGAAAAGTTCTCAATCAAAGTGCACTAAAATCGGAAACTTCCGACTGTATGTGCCACAGTGACAACCAGTTGAGACCAGACAAGTGGGTGTTTCCAATGTGCCAGTGTTAGATTCAATATGGCCTCCCACTTCATGCTAATGATACTTGTACATGCTGTAGCAGTCTTAGCTACAGAATATTTTGGGATGTTCCACATTTCATTGATATCATAGCACTTGAAGTTTTCTCTTTGATATCGATCTTTTGTTTAATATAGTTGCATATTATATTTTCAGGTATATTGAGGAACATGTCCAGAAAACAGGAGTTGCGATTGAAACTCAAGGGTTCACCTTTGTTACCAGTGGCCGCAAGAGAGAATCCCTCACTGTACGTATTTTAATTTTGTGGTGTCTAATGTCTTGAGAATAATTTGATTGCAATACAGAGTAATGAACTGGTTCATGACCTGCTTAGTCAGGCTTTGTAGATGTACTGGTCCTGAGCGTCATTGCTGTACCAATGGTTTGAATTTACAGCGAAACACTTTGATATAGAATTAAAGTGGACTGTGGCACTATGAAAATGGCACTTCGTGACTCATGATAGCCGATGAAGTGTCTTCTCTACTTTCAACATGGGAAACATAGAGGCTGTTTGATTAGTCATGATCAAGAGTAAGCCATTTGACTTCTCATAACAAATTATAGAGTGAAAATCAAATGCATAATCCTTTCGTTTGGCTGTCACCAACAAGTGGGATAAGTCTCCTTCAATCAAATTAACATTGAAAGTATTGGGTTTGATCATGACAAATCATCAGCATGATGACACATGAAGTGCCATTTTCACAGTGCCACAGTCCACTTTAATTCTATATCAAAGTGTTTCGCTGTAATGATATCTGTATTAGTTATTTATGTCCATGTATTCAGCTTTACTTTGACCTTTGTGAATTAAGAATAACTTGTAAAGCATTAATAGACCGACGTGAGTCTGTATTGAATTCTATTTCTATTTCTGTTTTCAGGGCAATGCCACGCTGCATTTGTACCCACACTTTGAGCCTCTCCGACAGATTGAGAGTGAGTAATATTGGACATCCTGGTCAGCAAGACCGAGGAAATCCTCATTAATTAGCCCTGGAAATTCCTCCTCACTAAAACCAATAAACACAAGCAGTAAACAACTGGCAGTAAACAACTAACAGGCCCACTCGTCTGGCTGCTAATAGCCTGCTATAGTGTCTCTAACATTAGTTTTGAGGATGTGGTTGAATGGCATGCATTCGTATAACTATCAGGATAAGTTGCAATCCTGGGCTTATGTTTCATGGTACTCCATAGTCTTGGCTTGTGCTGGTTTGGGTTCTTGGTATGCTTAAGTTGCACTTCTATTGCATTTTGACTCCTGTGAATGAGGAAAGGTTGGATACAATTGCTTCCTGCGCTATTCACTGGTCTATATCTTAAAAGAGGAAGTGGGCACCACACACTTGACACTTTAACATGTTCCAGAGAAATTCACAGAAAGTATGATCTGGGATTGGTCGAGTATTAGCTTGAAATGGTGTGGCTATGATCACTTATGACCTTGACCTAGAACTGTGGGTTTACCAATGCAGACTGAATCTTTTTAGCTTAGATAAGATTGAGCAGCTTACTGTTGTTTAATAGTAACTTAACTTGGTAATATCTTTTATGGGAAATTGTCAATTTGTAGATCAATAGTGTACTTAAAGATTTTGCTACATTTGCCGACATGAAGCATCATGTGATTGGGTGTGTCTTCGTAAAATAAGCACATTTCTGCTTTGACATATGATAGGCCTATTTTCTTGTTATCATATAATTGGATCGAGCTTTGTTACTTTCCGTGATTCACTTGGGTCGTATTGCAATATATGCCTGCTCTACTAGCTACTAACTCCCTGGTTGCTCCGATTTGTCCATACAGTAGGGTACAAACCACAACCCTTTCTCCGAGGATCTCATTTGACCTGGGCTGACCTCGTGTGACCCTTATTAATCCTTGTCCTCTCAATGGCCAGTATTACTGGCCTAATCTTGACCAGTAGCCACGCCAGTAGTCTTGCTGTGTTCTCGCTATTGATTGCTGACCACGGCCTGACCACAGCTTGCTCAGCAGATTCGACTTTCACAGATCTCTCTTCGCAGATCTCCCTGGAGTGACTCATGCTGCTGTCTTGTAGCCAGGTTTTAAGCAGCATAGTTGTGTAGGCTGGGATGTTTTAGTAGTATGAATACACTATGATTGCAAGGTCTATATCTTTACAATTCGGGCTGAAGCTCCAGTAATGGCATTGTAATGTCCATATGTATATCCTCCACTCTGTCACACAAGATGGACACAATTTAAGCTATGAAGTAATTATGGAACCACACATAAGATCATTCTGTTGATCACTTAATATAGATATTCATGATACGGTCCCCTTAAAGTTCGGTCTTGATTTAGTTCTTTAACAGTTTGAAACTCTCAGAAAACCTTATGATATTCCTTGCAATTTATTGCCTTATTAGGTCATTCGCTGGTGACATGCTTATCCAAAACTTATTATTCCGCATTTGAAGAATGTAACTAACCGAACGATTACAAAATGTTGTACTAACAGCCTGAAACTTCTTTAAATAAGAATTTTTTGCCGATTTGAATTACTTGACATCTGGAGTGAACATTGGCTCTATGTCAGAAGAAAGGAAGACCAGCGATTCAACCAATGCTTTAACAGCCAACGCTAGTCGGCCTTTCTCCAGGCAGGACTTTGTGTTTCTGACTAAAGCTGCCTGGTGAAGAGCTGTCAAGAGTGGCTAGGAGGCTACAGAAGAAATCCAGGGCTCGGAAGACGTCCTACTTTGCAAGAGGCGTCCATAATGACAGTCCTCTTTATTCTAATGTTGCAAAATGTGTATTTGTGTATGTTGTTCCAACAATTTGTGCTGTTGTCATGCTGTACTGTTTTGTCATGTTGTGATTCTGTGTTTAATAACAAGACTTACACTTGCAATACCACATGATCACCCTATATTATTGGCAACAAATTGTATTACATTGAAAATAATCCGAAATGTGTTTATAGTCAATAAAATCGTCACCCTCAATGATTGTTCTGTTGTTCTTAGTTAACATAGTTTAGCTGATGTCTAGTTCATTCTAAACCAGTTAGATTGGCACACGATGCTCTCCTTTACGTCCGTTTTTCTGTCCGCCATTTATTCTCTGTTCAAGATATACGGTAGATAAATGACGGACAGAAAAATGTGGCACTCACAAAGGGGAGTATCCGTGTCCTCCTCCTTTCCCCACTTCCTGGTGACGCTCAACTTGCATGTGTCTGGGTTTCTGACTTTGTATTTAGTTGGCTGGTGTATTTGTTCTTGTAAATTACTGGTGATGGGCTTTAGTTCGGTTATAGTTCTGGTGTTTGGTTCTCCTTGTTGCGGGCTTCGTCCTGATCTTTGTTGCATAGTCTGTGCATTTTGCATTTTCTGTGCATTTTGATTTCTTTATTCTTCTCTTGTACTTATATACTATCAGTTAGCGGTAATGAGGTGGTTTGGTGTGTGCTTGCGGTTGCTACCTGCGGTGCTTCTGCATCTGGCTGCGGTGCTGTGCCTGCGGTTGCTGCCTGCCTGCCTGCTGTGGTGTTGGGGCCGGACCCACTTGCGGTGCTGTGGTGCAGTTCCTTCTCCTGGCTGCTGTCCCTATGCTATGGGCGGGAGCTGCCAAGTGAAGGGCTGTAACCTGGCGCCTTTTTCCACCCTCCCTGCCACCCACACCTCACCACCCCACCGTCCATAACATGTGACTTGTCTCTCGTTGCACTAGTCATGATGACAAAGTCCTTCACTGTCCTTAATACTTCTTCCGTAATGCTTAATTGTAACCCGCTTTAAATACCTGCTTTTGATCCACTGCCTTTGGCGCTTCATTTAATACTGAACTAGTCCAAATTTATACTGTAACATTTTGTCCCATGCACATGTTCTCCCTGCAGCTACCAATTCTGTAGTTTGCCCGGCAAAGTTATTGCACTGATGTGCACATAAGAATGTGCATGATGATCCCATAAAGTAATCTTAGATTTTGAGGCATATTTGTGCATATTACAGATCTTTGTTTCCTCACAAAGAAAACCTCTACATTAAATCTCCATAATCCGACTCCCAACCAATTACCATTTCTTGAATTCGGAACTATTTTAATGCTGAATCTCCTCTTTCAGATGTCACCGATTACATGACAACGGAAATCGTAACCTCTAAACAGAAGAAATTCAGTTTGGTTACGTTTGTTGACACGCCAGGTCTCGTAGATGGTGACATGAAATATCCGTTTGATGTCAATGAGGCTATATTATGGCTGGGTAAGTGTAGATTCAATCAACTAGACTGTCCTCAATGTCTGTCCGTTGTGTAGAGTTCTTTTCATTTCTTTTCTGTAATAGATTAGATTCTTGATTGGCTCAAGTATTGAATTGTGAGAAATGTCAAAATGGGCTAACTTCTTAAATTCCACTTCCATACTGCCATAGCTCTTGGTCTCTTAGCTTCTCTCTGAAGGGATAGTGCCCTTTGAACTGAACTTGTGTGCCAAGTTTGTATTATATTTAACATGGATACTCTCTCAGATGCAAGATGACCTTGCAATCGAAAATAGTCCTATACAGACCTGTATTATGCAGAAATAGAGGCTCTCTTTGATGTCCATCTATTTCAATTAAATGCCCCCCTGTAAGTTCTTGGTAAGTTCTATTCTCAACCAATTCAATACTTGAGCAATCTAATAATGCACATTTTTGCTTTTCGTTTGATTATTTCATTTCTTAGTTAAGTGTGATATTTTGTTGTTGTGCAGGAGACTTAGCAGATCTGATATTTGTGTTCTTCGATCCGATTGGACAGGCTCTGTGCAAGAGGACCCTGAACCTGGTTGAGACGCTGAACAACAAGCACGCTGACCGCATGAGGTTCTACTTGAGCAAGGCCGACGAGGCTGGCCACGAGAGTGACCGACAGGTGGGCTCATTTCTAGAGATTTGACATTAAAGGCGTGTCTCATTGTATAATGGCTAAATAAATCCTTATTTCCAAGTTTGTTCATGCTTTAAAACTCATTTGAAATAGTCATTGTAACATGCTTAAAGATGCTTCTCGAACATCAGATCTTGTGGACATAAGTCTTAGTGTAGACAATACTAGACATGCCAGCAATTTGCAACTTAGATGTATGTCATCAAGTCATGTTAGGCTAAGGCTGGTTTATAGCATGTTATGGCTTAAGATGGCATTACAGAAAAAACTTTTGAGGATACAAATATTGATTAACTTCTTTTTTTCTTGCAGAGAGTTATGATGCAGATCGTACAGGAATTGTGCAAGAGGCCGGGATTGAACAAAACTGGGTTTGACATGCCTACCATCTACATCCCTAATCCAAGCAAGGTAATAGAGCATTGGATTCCTGTTTGATGTACTATACCTATTTCAACTGTATTTAAAGTGACAAACCTTTAAAATTGGTACAAGTTCTGGTGAACCATCTTTGTTCAGACAATAGTTCGGAGTCACTAAAGATAATTTTATCAGTGTTTATGGTTCTGAAGAATGAAAAGTGGTTTCAATAGTCCCTTTTGCATTTCAGCCAAGCAGATGTGCCAATCAGATTGAGGATGTGTGCAAAGACGTAGAGAAAACGATCAACCAGACAATTCAAAATACTCTGAACAAACTGGAGGAGGACTGCGAGAAGATCGCGACTATCATTGACGACACTTTAGTAGAAGACAAGTAAGCGTCTATGATAGATTGATGAAATATTGTGAAATTTCACACGGTTAGAAATCAACAAGTCAGTTACCATGTTGTTGATATGATCTGATTGATAGGGTACATACTAGAATACATCAAGGCTATCATTGACCCATCGATGCCTGTACCTGAGTAGACTAACGAGTTGGCTAATTTGTAGCTGAAGGAGAATACATGAATAGTCAATTGTCCCCGTTAAGAGTTGGAAGCACAAGATGAAGGAGAATAATTAATAAGCTCCCATCATTCTTTCATTGCAGCTTGTCGAACTCCTACAACTTGCGAGCGAGGTTAAAAGGCATGTTCTTCACGTTCTTGGCTCTGACCCTTCCTCTAATCTTGTTCGTCAACTTCTTGGCCAGCAGTGCTTCAAAGGATCTCCTCCACTCAGTTCTGGGCAAACCTGGCACCGAGACGCTGTATCTATATCTCGTAAGTATTTTCAGGAGTGATAGTTTAATCTCAGATGTTGATTTCAATTTGAGAAGACATATCCAAGAACTTAAGGCTTGTGTGAGCTGATATACATGTAGTCGATTAGTGTAGCTTTGTTGCCACAAGTAAAAGAAATTTTTTTTTTTCGGAATTTTAAATACCTGATTTAATTTTGTCTGGGTCTTGTACATTTATCACAAAGTTTAAAATAGATTTAGACCATATAAAATATATCTTTTGGCAACACTCAGTTTCAAGAGAAATATGCATTTCCGGCCTATTCTCCTGAATTTGTTAATCACTTCTCCGTATTTGGGTAATTTGAGTTTAAATGCATGTATTTTGGTATTATAATATGCTATTTTAATGCTTCTTTAATTTAATGGTTAAGGTTGATTTATCAGTTAATTTCTTCCAATTTAGTTGTTAATATACCTTGTAATTTATTTCTCATTTTAACATAAGTCTGTCTTGTTCAGTTACCTATCTCTTCTTGGTCTGTAAGTAGATCTCCTTATTAACAATTCTTAAGAATCATATTTACTCAAATTTGCCCTCCTTCAATTGTTTTGTTTGTCGTTTGTTCATTTTACAATGTAATGGAGGTTCCTGTCTGAGCATTGGCTTATCTGGATACGATCTCGTCAAAATCAAAAATTATTAATCAAACAAAATGTAGAGCAAATGTCCAAATACAATACAAGACAAAAACCTGACCTTAATCTGACCTCCCAAGTCCCTGTGCACCTGTATATTTCGCTCACTTGAGAAACCTGGCAAAAAAAATTTGAATTCTGATATTCCAACCTCTTATATTTTAGACTAAATTATAAACATGTT
Source organism: Platynereis dumerilii (assembly GCA_026936325.1). NCBI lineage: Eukaryota > Metazoa > Annelida > Polychaeta > Phyllodocida > Nereididae > Platynereis > Platynereis dumerilii. The sequence continues at coordinate 75,486,559 of JAPTHN010000002.1, read as the reverse complement.
TTCTCCCTCCCTTATTTGAGTAAATATCGATACTGAATCTCTACAAAGGCTTGGAATGGGAGTCAGTGGTGGGCTGTTTAGCATTAATTTTAAACTCTTGATTTGTTTGTCGTGTAATCCCCACAGAATAGACTACCACATTTTCTTGTTGATCAGGCTCCCGTGCGTGGACTGTGGAAGATGATACCAGCCGTTTATCACCTGTACGTCATCGGAGGCCTCACTGCGTTTGTTCTCATCCTGCTTCTGCTTGCCAAACTCTCATCAAGGTACGTTGTTGTCCTCTTGCGTTTCAGTATTGTCACTCTCCTACATTATTGATGACTCGTTGAGGCTGTGATGACTGATTGCACTCATTTGCATCTGTACACCTGGTGGTAACAGTAGGCAAACGGTGATCACTCTCAGCAAATTTGCATTTATCAACAGTGATTCTAAACACTGCACTTGATAGGCATATATACCCATGCTCTTGTCATTGTATCAGAACATTTCTACATGAAATTTTACCTTTCCATAATTGAAGTCAGTAAGCCAATTACAGACGGTTCAATTCTAAAAAATCTTCTTGAATTTTAATGTGCCTGAAAACTATAGTTTTCTTACCTTTTGTTGTACTTGTAATTGTTATCTGGCTGTCAAAAAAGTGTCATAATTTTAACACCTTACTGTTGAAGGAATACATAATAGAGAAGATGCAAGTCATTTGTAAAAGCCAAACAGAAACCACCTTTATTGAAAGCTTAGGCCTTTGTCCAAGTGATGTTTCCTGACACTAATCTGTTTAGTCTTTGTCCGACAGCTGTGACAGTCTTCTTTGGCCTGATATGTCACGATTGTCATCTTCACATAAGCTGACCTCTTTATAAATTTCTCTTACAGAAGAAGACCAACACTTTTACGAAGACAGAAGCGGGAGCTGGGCGAAAATCGAGAATACGTACGAAAATATGTCAAGAACAAAAAGGTAATTATCGCAATTAGTTCTCAAATTGCCCTGTCTTTGCCAGTTCAACATTGTTCATTTCAACCTCGCCTCTGCAAGCAGATTTAGGAATTTGTTTACAAACTCGACAGTGGGTTTATTTTGCCTCTTTACATTATGGTTATTTGTTGAAACATAAGATTACATTAGAAATATTATATATAAGAAGTGGCGATCTAAAAATTTGTATTCGGAGAGACTTAAGTGCATGAATGTATCCTTTATAGAATAGATTAAAACTTACTGTTACATTGTCTTTATGCTTTTATTCTGAGCAAAATTGATTATGTATTCTATATATTGTGTATTTTTCATCAAATCTGATTAATATCTTTTTCCTTTCAGCAAACATTATACCAAGAATATCTGAAGCAGAGTGTAGCCGACCACGACCTTTAATGCAATCGCTTATAGGAAGATGATATAACTCTTTGATGTAATCGTAAATATATGGGTTATGCACTTTCATATGGCAGCAATAATGTTTCATTTATCAATTATTTATTGTATGGCAGTGCATGGTTAGTTAAAAAATTTAGTCTAGCTGTGGTGTTCTCATTTTCATTTCATTATGTGTGACGTTATACTCATGAAAAAGATTTGTCTCGTCTGTCTCAACATATGACTATAATGAGGGATGTGTGGTCTTGAATAGTGTTCCCTAAAACATCCAATGAAAAACCATTATGGTACAAAGAATGGGCATTTTCGTGATATTATGTAAAATTTCAAGGAACTCCATAAAAAATCCTTACACAATAAATACCAGTTCAGAAAGTTCCAAACGGAGGCATACAGTAAACATTTCCTATGCGACATAAAATCGATGGAGCTTGTTGAATATACTAAGTGACCTTTTGCATCAAAATTGGCCAGTAGTATGTACAAAGTAGTGAATCTTCGTGTTACAATTTCAGAAACTCTTTAAGAAATGGAGCTTGTATTTTAATTAATGCGGCTAATCAAGATCACACATCCCTTTTCAGTTCTGCATGTAGGTTATTCATTTTCATGCCAAATTGTTTTGAAAGATTTTAAGAATTCTTGCCATTCCAAATCAGTTCAGTTAATTTCCGTGCATGCAATGTTAATTTATACAAATATTTAGTCACCTGTTATGTGAATTATTTTTTCATAGAGTTATTTGAGTGCCAGAGGTGTAGCCAAAATATACCTAGTCAAAATTTTGCCAATATAATATTCCCAACTGGAATGTATAATAAACCTAACTTGCTCAATGTTTATGTAAATGTCTCAAAAAGTAATAATTTTGTGTTCAGTGTGGAATCTGATAAGATTTTCACTTTTGTGTTCGTACTTAAAAATTGTATGAAATACCGGAAGCCTTTCATAGCAGCTATCTGAGAAAGACTCCCTGTAAGAGTGGCCGTAAAGGACACTAGCAGTGGATGTGTTGAAGTCCCTTACGCAATATTATTCTCAGCATAGATGTATAATCCTGCTTATATAACCCCAATCATTTAGGTGGTGCTTGTTGAAACGGTCACGTGACAATAGTGACAGTATCGTGGCAGTCCGTGCAATATTTGTGTACTATCGGTTCATCATAGTGTGCTTTCATGGTGTATGTGAGGTGTATGGCTGTATATTTTAAATAAATTATTGATTGATGTATACAAAATGTATTAAGGTTAAGAATTCTGAATTCATTGCATGTCAAAATCTCGCGTTCCAGGTAGATTGTTACTGCTGACTAAATTATTTTTGTAAATCCTGCTGCATGGTCACAAGTTTTCCAGTTCATTTCGGCCATCCTTCGCCCCTACATTATCACAATGTTACTATTCATGAAATTTGAGAATAAAGCATCTCTATTTTTTAAACGATGGCTTGTTTTGTGTATTCACCTGCTAGGTTTATGAAGAAATGAGAAATCGTTATCTAAATGTATCTGCAGGTTTCCTTGAAATATTCTTCGCGCTCCAGAAGATCAATGGTTATGATCGTAAAGGAGTGCGTTTCGTTAGTATTACTTGCAATTTGAAATTCCAGGAGGCTCTAGTTTTGTCGTTATCTGATTGGCGGAGTAATTTCTGGCACAATTAAAATAACACTTTCATACCCTTGGAGCCAGTGGGAGGCCCAGTTCAGATTCAGTTTCGACTTGATTATTACTTTGAACTCTGCCTGTTCCTCTTGACAGTCTTCGGTTCCTAAATTTAACGTTGGTCATTGGAATAAGATAGGTGGTACATTGTACTTTGTTTTGAGACGACTGTTTTAAGACCTCACTTGGAAAACTGCGCAGATATGGCTACAAAAATAATTGCGTTGTCAATAGAGGTCACTGCTGTGACAGCAGTGTACGGTAGTGCCCTCCTGAGTGATTAAATAGGATGACTACAATGAAATTCTCAAGCTCCCTCCGTTTGACCCCTGGCGAGCAATTGTGAAATTCTTTCTGGAAGCTTCTATATGTATTCCTGAGTTAAGGGCACATGCTGGTCGAAAAATGTGTGTATGCTGTCCAGAAGAAACTGTTGCAGCTAGAGCTATGAAATTTTACACAGGTCTTCAGGGCACCAAATTATGACCCTCCGTGAAATTTTAAGTTGCCATGGTTACGGTTGCCATGGCAACAAAGAATTTTACATATTTTTAAGTATTCTGCCTTACAAAAAATTCATCTCAAGACTGAGCTATCAGAATAATCAGAAATCATTAATTTTCATAATTTGAGGTATTCGGATCCGCAAAAAGACTATTTTCAGACTAAAAATATGTTTTTATAGGGTTTTTCTGGGTTCGCGAACATGGGACTATGGAGCTAATTCACAATCTTTCAGGTTTGAATCGCTGTCCCTCGGCCTTTAATCCAAATACAGTTCTGAAAATAGCCTTATTGCGGAAGCGAACTTGTCAGTAAGCAGTATGCCAAAATTCATTATGATGCCTTCAGCGGTTTTTGAGATGAATTTTTTGTAAGCACTCAAAGTCACTAAAATTCGCAGTTTTCGGAAAATGGCAAAAAAAGGAAATAAACTCTTTATAATTTTAACTGTAAAGGTAAGACCGGCAAGGTTGTTTACAGGGTTATAATAGGAATTTTTAGGTAATTTCAGTTGCATTTGTTGTCTGGACATCTGTTCTTATTGAAACTGTCAAAATCAGAATTTCCATTTTCTAAAATATTTTCACCATTTTTCGACCAGCATGTGCCCTTAATTAACTTTCCATAGGCGACTATTAGGCGTACAGGATGGCCGTTTTCGCGACTCGCGAGGGGCTGTGGCTATTTTGCCTAGGTCTACAGGAAGACCCACCATGACAGAGCAGCTGTCAAGGATGGAAAACAAAGCATAGGGAGACAAAGCTCAGGTTGAGCAGAAAAGTTCTGACAAGAAAATGTGTCACAGCGCTTTTGGGGCTAGTTACAGGCCAAATAAAGGCATGGTTGGATAGCAAATGCTTTAAAATATATTATAATGGCAAAATGTTACTTAATTCTATACTTTAAGTGTAGAAATCAGCCAATTTAAACAAAATTTCATGCAGAATTGAGGTTCAAGAGGGGGAGACTGTTGATAGCTGTTGGTCTGTTTGTTGACCAGGTACTGGCAGGTAGTGTGTGTGTTTAATAGTTTGACAAATTCAGCACCGATTAAAGGATTTTGACTCTTTGCAGCAATTGAATACATGAATGAATGAATCCATGAATCAATCACTCAGTCAGCCAATCACTCATTTAATCAGTGACTGATTCACTGATGAACCATCTATCTATCTATATCTTTCTATATTTTGCCCCTGAAATTTTAACATGTTACGCATGTGACCAGAGCAGTTGATCTGCCCTGGTCCTAATTTGCCCTGATGTCCAGACCCCCTGTGAAATACGCCTATGCTCTTCCCTTCAGAGACGGACTCAATTTCTAATTTTTGATAAAGGAAGTTTTTAATATGAAATTACAGAGGATATGTTAAATTACAATCCTGTCTGACCTGCAACTTTGAAAATAAAATGTTCAGCATTGTGTTCTCCCAAGGCACAATGCAGAATGTCCAGTAAAACCATTAAGAATGGACAACAGCTCTTTTGCAAATTTCAAATTATTTATTAAACAGTTTTTAATTCATAGTTTGTAAAATAAATTTGACACAAAGACCTTAGTGAACAATAGTTGTCAAATGTATAAAATAAAAAGAAACAATAGGGTGTTACTTGTCAAGACACTGGTTTCGTACAAAATCTGTTTGAAAATCACTGGAATGGAACTAGTTAGAAACAGAGTAAGACTCCGTTTATGTATTGTGCTGCCACCTGTTGAACTAGAAATATATAAATTTTCTATCAATTCTAAACTACTCTGAAGTTTTTCGCTTATGAAAATCACTTGAAAGTAATGGACAGACATACAATAATTACAATTACAAGTAAAGGTACCATAGTGAAATAGTCATTACAATATATAGTGACGGATGACAATAATAACATTGGTAAGGGACAAAGGGTTATAAACATTCTTCATTAAACCCCTTAGAGTTATATAAATATATGTGTATAATGTTATGTCTTCAGATAAAATACTATGCATCATTAATCTTATTAATATCATTAGTAATTATTAGTTATATCCTGTGCACTGATGACATTAAAAACGGTCAAATGCACTTTTGATCAATGTCAGATATTCGTTGCGGTCATTTGTTGTCATTGTTCATGCAAACTTCAAAACAAATTCCCAGTTTTCAATATATGACATAGTTACTCATTAATCATAATCGCGCAGAATGGTAGCTTATTTGAATACAGTAAAATTATAACCAGTCTATGTTAAACATCTGGCACAATTCTATAAGTAATTAATACATGTACGATTCTTGTTAATACATGATCTGTCATTACAGCAAAGTCACACACTTGGAAAATCAAAATGGCTTATTTTGCAATTAAGGTACAAAAGATATAGGATAAGAGTTTATGCAAAAAAAATTATAATACTACAAATGATTTTTGGCTCTGACAAATATTCGCAAAAAATTACATTTATAAAAGAAAACTGACAGCAAAAAATATTTGGAAACTTGTCTGAATGGATTCCAATCAGCGACTAACTATTTCAAAATTGCATCAGCCTGAATCATGGCCCAAATAATGTTACAGACAAGTTCCTAAGTATGACTACAGAATTTGACGAAGTGTTTCACATAATTACAAAATGTTCAATGTTTACGCAACTAAAAAACAATTTCACGTTTAAAGTTCAAAGAAAATCACAGTTACCACAGAATTTAAACCAACAATACAAACAAATATCTGAAACTACAAAAATAACACAAACAAAATTTATATGAGCCATAAAATATAATGACTCCCTGCAGGGCTCATTCTGAATTCATAATAAATTTCTATTTCACATAATCCTATAAATTTGACCCTGTTTCAGTTTGCTTACCCTGTCCTATGTGTTCATGATTAGGCCAGCTAAAATACGACAATATCATCATGCAAATAAGCTAGTGGAATACGGCAGCTATTCAGTAATCAATACTTTTAATTTACATAATATATATTAACATATTACATGTATACTCTTTTTCTGAATATCTAATACGCTGTAAGAAAAATCCTGGCATCTAGGGCACGTGCGAGAAATTGATTTCTAAATTATGAGCGCAACGCCGGAGGAATTATGCGAAAGCTATACAGTCGGCTTTATATTCATATACGACTTATAGTGATAGATTTATGATACACCAGTAAAAAAACATGTGCAGCTCGGTTTTTCACAGAACATTTTGAGATTACTCTCGAAACAAAGTACTTTACATAAAATTTCATACATATATCTTCACAAGACTGAGATATATTAATATTTGTTTGATAAAATTACTGACATAAGGCAAACTAAACAAATGTCTAACATGTTCACAAAATATACAGTGGAGATGATATTGGTATAATGTGTGATGAAACAGTGGCTATTTGTCCAAATTTCCTGTTTGTGTTACAAACTTGATATGTTATTATGGTATTCAAATTATTTTTTCTAATAAGGATTAATGAAACCTATCCAAAATGTCCATTCATGCATGCCCTTCGACTTATTCTTTTACAAGAGATATATTAATATCTGTAGACTAGCAGATGTTGTGTACACCTCAAGGCTATTGACACAATGGTGGATGTTTTTTACATTGTTCTTTTGGCCAATCAGATCACAGAACTGTTAGCTGCCTATTTGTGCATTAGGTCATTCGTAACCTTCAAGACCAGATGCACTTATCCTGCAAGATAGGCCGCTATATGCTAGGTGGCACTAGTTGTCACTTAAATATATACAAGAGTGATCCTATTGGAGCAAACTGATGACGCCTTATTATTAGACAAAAGACACCAACAGAGAGCGGAGAGATCTATTGGCTTTTTATGCAGATCGCTTCCAATGAGGAGCAACGCTGATGCTGGTGCAGAGATGATTAGTAATATTAATATGTATGAAAATGTCAAGTCAAATTTAACATGCATACCATATGGTTGGCAGATGAACTAAATAAACAGACTACATGATATTCATAAATTGAGTGAGTGCAGTTATCACAGGACTCAGTGGGCTACACTGCCTAAGTTCAGAAATTAACAATATAAACATATTCAATTTGTCATAATCTTTTTCCGTCTATAAAGTTGTTGTAGAACATTCAAATAAACATCATTTAAAACAGTATTCTACAGATACAAATGGACAGAATGCATAATTCTACGGATATAATCAGACAATATTCACAATTCTACACAGCTAAACAATAATGCCATTATAAACGACAAATCAATCAACACATGGCAGTAAAAAGGCTACCGTCACGCATTAGGCCACACATAATTGATTCTTAGCTTCGCGGACCCGCCGACACAATAGATATGCTGCCGATGGAAAAAAAAAATTGAAATAAAAAACCTTTTTTTTTGTCCTACCGACCGACCCTAGAAAAAGTGCCTTGAGAGGATCCGAGAAGCTAAAGATCAATTATGTGTGGCCTTACAAGCATAAGAATCCACTGTTGTCAGTGTTAGTCATTTTAAAGCTGTTAATATCACATTTCTTTCAGCACCAAGTCATCATTTGGCCTAGCTTCTTTCGGAGTTAAATCGGCGACGTCTGCCCGCAGAGTGTTTCTGAATTTCTGAAAAGATTTAAATGTTCAAATTATTCTTATATATTTTACTAATATGTAGAATGCTAAAAATACTCAGAAGCCAAAAAGTTCTGACATCATGGGTTTTGAGGCTTCATGTATTAGATTGTGGCCTTGGATTAAATTCATTAATAATCCTGGCAAAAATCCATCGCTAAAAAAAATTTAATATGAATCTCAAAATAAACCCTTTCACATTATCATATTTTTTAGACAATTTATAAGGGCTACCATTTGCCATGCAGGGGAGTCAGTTTCATTTCAACGTGGTGGGGCAAATAGTGGTCACACTTTAGTGGAAGATGTCAGGGGAAAAATTACATTTTTTAAATTTAGAAACATGTATACTTCGGCATAAAAGTGGTGGGGCATCTGCCCCACCAGCCCCATAGGAACTGACGCCACTGCAGATATGTGTGTATTTGGGTGCACCCTACATTACAAGACAGGCAGATTAGTATATCAGCGACTTCGATCATTCAAATTACCATCTTCAGTCGGCTACACCTATCTTAGTTGATCAATTTAAGCCTAATTAATTTTTAAGTCAGACACAGAACATTACAAACCTCAACGAAGCCTGTTCCGGGAGCATCAATGAAGGCCTTGACCATTCCAATTGGAATGCAGACGAGAGACATGGCGGCCATCATCCATCCAATGCCTTCTCCCCACCCTGGGAATTCGTACTTGCCGTAAGTCACAGGAGTGTAGTCCACCCAGTTGAATATCATGATTGCCTGCAAAGGATACCAAATCCACTCAGTACAATGTTGTTTTCAGCAGTCCCTGAGCTTGCCAAGTAAATAAATATGCATTGAAAAATATTCTTAATCAAATTTTGTGAAACTTTAAAGCTATTAATAAAATATCACAGTCAAAATAAATATTTATATCAAGTTTTAGCTTTGTTGTAGAATTTTCATTGGTATATATATATATGTGACCTGCTCTACCAGAATGGGTTCAAAGTCATCCTCCTATCAAATTTAGTTGTGGAAATGACTTTATTCTACAGGAAATGGGCTTTAAAATGATGGTTCATATGTTTTGATATCTCCATCCAATCCAAAGATATGGCACCTCAAACACAGATGATGCGAAACATCAAACTTGGAGAAAATGGCATTTGAATTTCCCGTCATTGCGATGAAAGAACAAAGAAAATCAAGAAGGACACCCAGTTTAAATCATTTAAAATCAATTAACGGTAAAAATGGTCTCAATTATTCAAAGAAAATGACTTTTGCTAAAAAATGGTACCAGCAGCTAAAAAACATCAATATGTGACCTTTTGACACATTATGCTCATTTCTGGGAAATATAAATTGCCTACTTTCAACTCATTTTGGTTGGAGCAGGTCACATATATATATCATTGCATTAATATAATTTCTAGAAATGAAAAAGCCACTACTGACCCTAAAACAAAATCAATCGCTCAATAGTATATTCAGTATTCCACAAAAGTCGCTAATTTATGAATTTTAATAGCTGTATATAATGGTTATACTTGACAACTTAATAGTTTTTAATCTGACTCCAGAAACTGTAAAGTTGCACCCACTCTACAATATATTGACATTCAAACTTACCGCAATGAGCACTGGGGCCAAGAAATACCAGCAAACGATGAAGTAAATATTTGGTCCAGTTCCCGTCATTTCTTTCACATTTCCAGCAAGACGTCTTGCACCTGCAATTGAATAGAAAAAATTAACTTTCTGATTTATCGGGCTAACGCAATGAGACATATATCCCTTTTCATGAGGTAATCATTAGAGTACAAAAACTTCAGTCAAAATGTTTAAAATATATTAAAATTTTTAAAATTCTAGATCTGTCTCACTATTTCATTCCTTTATTGCAGTTGCAAAATCTAAAAGACATCTAGAATGTACAATGTTTTTCAAGTCTCATATAGCCCCTTTAAAATGCCAATCACTCAAATTCCTATAACACATCATCATACAAAGTATTTACCCTAAATTTGCAGAGATAAAAAACATAATGATTTTAGTCGGTAAGATAAGCTGAGCTCTGACTTTTGCTGGGGCCTCTCAATGACAAATGTATCTCACCATAGAACCAGGTGACAGCAATGACTTCCACCAAGGCCACTAACATGAGGGAAATCCCTGAAGAGTAGAAGTCAATCAGCCTGAAGTAGTAGATGCCACCCTGGAAAACATTTATGCAAAAAATTAATTCAATGTTTAATGTTCATTGTTCAATGTGCCAATGGCACTGGCTCTTTAAGCTCATACAGCGTATATGAGCTTTGAGCAGGAGTCAGCGGCAGACCTAACGAAGTAAATTGCCACTCATTAGTTCATCCGCCAGTCGACCATTCATGGGTATCAGTTGATCCACCACTGTTCGAACGCAATTTTGATGTTAAATGGTCCGTGCATCTCATACATACATGTATAAAGTCTTGAGCTCAGTTCTAAACATGTATTGTATCAAAATCAATTTATTGTTTGGTCCATGCCATCTTTGTCCGGGTTGCAACTCAAATTGGATTTCGAAATTTTAGTTTCGATTTGAAACAAAAGAGAAAATGGATGATGCTCCCTCAAGACGCCTCAAGCTATTGATTCCTGATTTTAAGGCAACTTCATAACCATCAAACAGGTTAGACTGGCAAATGTCATACATTTCTCAGTTGTTCTTATCACGAAACCCTCAGATATTGTGTCTTGAATAAGTTTTTATGCAAAATTTCCCTGACACTTAGCAAAATCACAAATTTCCCTGGCTAATTTCAAAGTTCCCTGACCTTGAATTTCCCTGACTTTTCCCTGACCTTCAATTTCACTGACCATTGGCAACCCTGCTTTGTGCTTCAGCAGCACTTGCAAGTCTTACATGTATACTACTTTTCCTTTGACTCTTAGATCAGTTCACTTGCACACAGGTCTACAGACTTAGATTTATTTTACACACATTAATTTGAAGTTTTGACTTTGAAACATAGCACGAAATCGGATGACTGAATGAACAGCCTGCCCCTCCCCACTGCCACTCTCGGCTGCGAAGTGAGGCACACTGAAATAATCACATTTATTGCACCAACCAAGAATAGCACATACAACCATTACACGCGTAATCTGGGGTCACATTTCTCATTAATTAGATAATAGTTGTACCTGTTATGTAGTAGACAATAAAACCCAGATATAGCCATATCATTGACCCAGCAGTGCCAGCACTATCCAGCTGAGAAAACAGGTAGACTAGTCTCGTATCATCAGCATCATTTATTTATAGCTCACACGTAATTTAGTCTGGAGCAATTATCTCACGTTCCATGCAGTTTTTTATACTACTTCTTTCTTCTTTCTCCTTTTTTTTGTGACATTTACAATAATATCCTCAAAATGCATCCTTCTCATCACTAAGTACTGCTGTCTTCCGGGTATTTTGAGGTCTGCAGTATCTAGCAAGCGGAATGTACAAGAAAGTATTTTACACTTGGAAAATCACATAGACAGAGTCTTGCGGCTCTCACATTAGTCGGAACTAATCAATTTTACGTTGTACATTTTATGTTTATTGTATAGCCTATCAATTTTAGTTGTTGGATTTTATACTCTTTTTATATGTCAATACCTTTCTTAGTTTTCATTATTTTACTTGGACATCTGTACCTGTTTGATGCTTTTTCATGTCAATAAAATTCTATATATGTATGGTAAGTGCAGCCCTCTAAGCCCAATTCTGGGCATTCACGAGGGTTGATTGTTGAGATGGGAGAGAGAGGGATGGATGGATGATGGGGGCTTAACATCCTGTATTTATGCACTTGGTAGGCTAATAAGGACAGGGCGAGGACACGTGGGAGAGAGAGGGATGTCTTATTTTTTCAGCGTAGACATTTTATAGAACTTATGAAAAAATGTTCCTCTAAGTCGGAACATTAAATCTTGGCAAATAAACTTACGTTAAAGATGTTGGGCAGACTCAACAAGAAGGCCACGACGCAGACACACAAGACCAGGATCTCCCTGCGCTTCAGGTAGCGGTCTATGAAATCGCCAAAATGATCGTAAAGACTTGTGATGACCACTTCCACGGAGGCAAACTGCAAACAAATCACACACCAACGATCACAAACCCTGAAAAGAAATGCCAGTCCAACTGCTTTGAATATCTAGTGCTAATGATTCAATAAGACAATCATTATAAACGTTTGTGGTCACAAGACAAACTCAAAGCTTTTTCCAATTCCAAGTGCATCGAGTACACACTTCTTGCAATTCAAAACGCACATACATAATTCCGGTACTTTCAGGGGGGATCCAGAAAATCCTGGTGAGGGTCTATCAGGTTATCATGTCGCGGAAAGCATAGTCCTCGGCATAACGCTACTCCGCGCTGATATAACTGGAAATTATAAATATTACATCCTGTGGGGGGATATGCATCCCCCCATCCCCCATGCGTCCGTCCCTGGGCACATTTGATTTTGAGTGAGTTACTTTCTTTTCCAACCATATCATGAGTACAGTGACTCGGTGATATCACATCAGTGATGTCACTCACATTCCCCAGGCTCTACCACCCTAATCATCTGCTGCACTTGATAAATTTATATTAATTGAGACTCACCTGGCTGTCAATCGCAAGACACAGGAGGTTGAAGAAGAAGAGGACGGAGAAGAGTTGGGCCACGGGCATTGTGATGAAGGCCTCCGGGTAGACGATGAACACCAGACCGGGTCCTGCGCAAAAATATTCATCATTTATATCACCCAATAATTATTAAGATACGTCTACACATTTAATAGGCAAGAGATCACTCAAATACGAAAATAAACAAGTGAACCACTTAAATATACAGTAGGGGGGCTATTTATGATTAGCAGTCAAAACGCCTTCAGACAAGAACGCCTTCTCTGATTTCTGACAATGCAAGGACGGCAACGCAGAAACGTCTACTAATGGATGTCAAAAACGCCTACACCACTATACCAAAACGCCTTCTATTTATATCTGTTTTTTTTTCTTCATAATTAAGGTGTATGTCAGTCATAAGTATTAAGGTTATGTGTGAGTGTTTGGTAAGTTGACTATGTTTCTTAATTTGTTAAGTTTTATTTCTTCAATTCATGCATGTTTATATACCAAATACTGAAATGGCAACCAAAGACATTCAAAGACAATAAACATGGTTCGGTATTACATACTTGTACAGTTTACATAGAAATAAATAAATTGTATATAAAATGTATATAAACATCAATATTAAAATCAAATATGTACAAAGCAATAAATAGATGTAAATATATACAAAATTATATACTGTAGGCGTTTTTACCTTCAGCGAACGAAGTTCGAAGAAGGTATTGTAATCACTTGGGTAAAAATGCTGTCCGTCCGCCGGGCGGGTGGGCGGGCGGTCGGGCGGCGGGCGGATAGATCGTTTCCGGCCCGGCACTCGGCCTCTATTGAATGTATGGGGATGAAATTTGGTACACATCTAGCCTGTATGGTCTAGTTGTGCCTTTTGATGGTCTGATGAAAAGATCTTAAATACTTTTTGAAATAATTAACAAAATATAAAAATAATTTTTTTTTTTGTTTCCGGGCCAAGGCTCGGTCACTATTGCATGTGCATGGATGAAATTTGGTACACACGTGGCCTATATGGTCTAGTTGTGCCTTTTGGTGGTCTCATTGACAGATATTCTATACTTTCTGAAAAAATTAGAAAAGATATAAAAACATATTTTTTTTGTTTTTTGGGCTAAGACTCGCTCTCTATTTCATGTACATGGATAAACTTTGGTACACATATGGTCAATATGGTCTAGTTGTGCCTTTTGAAAGGTCTGATGGAAAATATTATATACCTTTTTAAATATTGAAAAAAACATGTAATTTATTATTTTTCTTTCTGGCCCAACATCCGGTCACTATTCCATATACATGGATGAAGTTTGGTACACATATGGCTTGTACGGTCTAGTTGTGCCTTTTCATGGTCTGACAGATGGCTATTCTATAGTTTTTGTAATATTGAGAAAAAATATTTTAAAGAATTTTTTTTATATCGCAGTCAAAACTTCCCCACTATTGCATATACAGTAATGCATTTTTCTAAACAAATCACCTATGCAATTAATTTAGCAGTGCTTTTTGATGCGTATAACACTTTATGAATCATTGGAAAAATAGAGATAATGGAAGGCCACTACTCGACCGCTATTGCATACCTATAAGCAATTTCGTAAACGCACCAATTTTATGATATTATTGTAATCTTCTAAAGGTGTTATTCGCTGAAGGTTTGCTGCTGCGCAGCCTATGTTTGTATAATAAAGTTGGCGTTTTTGTATTGGACAGTAGGCGTTTCTACCTTGTCATGTAACATGAAAATTAGCTGTAGGCGTTTTTGATAATGGAAAAAAAAACTGTAGGCGTTATTGTCTGTAGGCGTTTTTGTTTGTAGGCGTTTTGACCGATTACCCTATTTATAACTCTCCTTTATTTTGGACTTTATGGATTAACTTTTGTAAGTTTAATACTTAAATAATCACCTTTTTTCATATTGACAAGCATACCTTATTCTGGGAAAGCATAATATAATCTCACAAATATGGGTGGAAATGTAATAAAATCACCTGTCTATCTGTACCTATCTGTATATAATATAATCAATCATACAGGCCTATAATTTTGCACTACAATTTCATTATGTGTTAAACTTCTTCATTTTCTCTTTACCTCTTCAAAGACAAGCTACAGTTTTTTCATGGTCTCTAAAAAATGCAAATTATACATAATACAGGAATTCATGAAATTTACCGTCTGTGACGACTTCAGAGATGTCCTTCTGCTGGTTGACGGAGATGTAGCCCAGGATGGAGAAGATGGCGAACCCTGCCAAGATGCTCGTTAGGGAATTGAGGCAGGTGATGGTCAGCACATCTCTGGAGCAAACAATAACTGAGCTATAGAGTAGATGGATGACTGGGGCTTTACGTCCTGTATTTATGCACTTGGTAGCCTAATTAGGACAGGAGGAGGAGCGTCAATGACGCAGAACTAAGCAATAGTGTTACTCAACAAAAAAAAAAATGGGAGAAATGTACATGCATAGCAGTATTTGAGCCCCCTGTAAAATTAATAAAATTTCCCGAATATTGTGAACGTATATTTGCCAGACTAGAAACAAATAGAATCAATACTACGATATAGTACATGAATAGCTTCTCTATTTGAAGAACAAATGCACTTAAAATTTGGATTAGCTTATTACACTGAACAACAACAACAACTGTAAGACAATCAATAAATAACTAGAATTCTGATAATTTTTTTAAGCAGCTTTGATCTACTTGACAGATCGTCATGACTATATATCAATAATGAACAATTTCACTTTTTACTAACAAAATAATAAAGATAAAACAATTACGACAATGTCAATGGAATGTAGACACATTCCAAATAGAAAAAGGGAGAATAATTTCTATATTCCGTGCCAGGTTGCAATGGCACCAGCAATGAAATTGTGTGACAAACAATTGAAAATGATTACCGATTTGTACCACACTAAATATACGCATAACATCGAATTAACTAGGAAATTTTATTGATTTTGGCCTTAAACTTAAGCTTCGGTAGATGTTTTATTTCTGTAAAATGTCGGGTAATACACACTATCATATATTCAATAACCATAAAGTCACATTTGTATTTTTAAGTACGTACAGTGTTGTACAAGCCAATACATTATTATAAAACCTCCACTCCTCTTCCATTTTTGCATGCAAACAGTTGTAATAAAAGTTTATGTAGTACATGGTAGTATGGGTTTAAATTCCTATGTCAAAAAAATTTGTAAAAAGTTCTGGGAAGGTCAAATACATGTTTATAACCAGAAAATACTTTATGGCAAAACAAAAAATTGCTAAATCCCCTAAATTGGCTATAACGCCAGGAAAGACCAGTCACAAAATGTAGATAAAATCCCTGTATTTCAATATAATACAACACATGTGTTACATGAATAAAGGCTGTATTTTTTTGGCAACATTTTTTGAGCGATTAAAATGTGTGCTCTGATTTAGGGATAGTCACTTTAAAAAAAAAAGTTTAATCCTTTTTTTCCGTTGCAGAGAAAAAAAATATTTGGAGCAAAAGTATTATAACTAGGCCTAAACGCATTACTTCATGCTCACCAACAGATCTGCAGAGCACAGCTCAGTATCCATCCAATCTTTTCTTTGGAAACTGCCGCAATACTCCGTTAATACAAGGAGAAGCAAATTCTAACTTGCATCAAATTTTTGGAAATTGAAGTCCTACATTTTGACATAAGTTTCCGCTCTCTGGGACAGTCACTTCTGTGTGCTTCAACAAAAATATTAAAATGACAGCTTTCATGATCCTCAACCTGAGGTGAAATAGAATAGAAGTGAATAAATTTTTATTCAAAGTCGTTTTTATTTAACATTGGCTAATCAACATTTCAGCATGGGCCTGCAAATGTAATTGAGACACTTGAACTATCTGATCTTCTCCCTCTCTCAACGGATATCTCAACAAGACCTCAATCAACTTCACAGGAACTTTCTCTGCAGGATTACACTGGTTATACCCACTGTATTTTCTGTATTAAAAGCACACCCCCCAAATAAACGCCAACTCCTTCCATAAAGAACCAATTTCAAACAAAATTCCATTAAAATATGACTTTATCTTAAGTTTATAATGCAAAAAAATATCAATTGTCCATCTTATCATTACATCTGCCGAAGGGGGGATTAATGCAAACAACAGGGTTAGGGCTGCACGATAATAGGCTGAGATGCAATATGCGATAACTATGTCTCATATCTCAATGTCGATAAGTTATGCGATAAATCCGCAAGCAACAGATTTACCTGTAAACTCGCAAACTGTAGTAAAAAGTTTGAATTTCGTGAGAATAAATTCCCATTTTTGGGCAAAAATACAGGAAAATTTTAAAATTTATTTATCGCCTCTTCGTGCGATAACATTATCGCCCTACTTGATATCGCGATAACAATAAATTTGCGATTAATCATGCAGCCCTAAACAGGGTATATCAGCATATCTGTCTGCTTTATAGTTATCCCCATAAAATTTTATAGTTGAAGGTTTTTCACTATTAAACTGGATAAATTGTTCTCTCCGCGATCAATAATGCCCTGAAACTTGGCATATCAAATACAATTCAAAATTGGCAGAGATAAATAAACGGTTGATATCATTTTTGGTTTCGGACCAAAACTCAAAATGACCTGTTATAGCTCTGTTGCCATGGAAACCAAATGGGACTTGTATAATATATATATATAGTACATCTCCATCAATAGGGTTTTTCTTTTCTTACCTGAATATCCTCTGTTCTCGTTTGTTGTAACTGGAGAACGCCACCATGGAACCAAAAGCAATTCCTATGGAGTTGAAATTCTGTGCCGCTGCATTCACCCAAACCTACAAGACAAAACGGACATTATGAAACACTCGCATAACCACGGGCATGTTGATGTAGTTCACAATAATTAACCTCTTGTGAGTTTGAGATCTTGACCCTCGTAAAACGTATTCTATGGAAAATTAATATGAGACAAGAGGATGGATGGATGATTGGGGCTTTACGTCCCGTATTTATGCACTTGGGAGGCTAATTAGGACAGGAGGAGGACACAGCAATGAGGTGAAGGATGATTGAAACAGCCGTCCAACAGAGGCCCAGGTGACCCGGCAAGGGCGGGAATCGGAGCTTGGACCCAGCGATTGGCAGTCCAGCACGCTACCACTAGACCAACCCTCCCCCCCAACTTATGAGACAGAGGGCAGGCATTTTTAAAATTTGCACTCATGCATTCCTGATCCAACAGAGTTTCTTTGGTTTAACTTTTTGGGTTTTTTTTTCTTCAACATTAGAACACGTACCATGGACGTGATGCAGTTCAGTAGAAAACCACTCCACTGAACCAACTGGTTTTTCACACGGCTGACATGTTGCTCAACTTGTTGCAGGATAAAATTGACAAGATATCAAGAATAGTAACAGCATATATCCCTACTTCTTTCCTGAAGGAACTCCATACATAACAAATCAATGGGTTAATTAAGATGGTGAATATCATTTTCCATCACTGTTTAGTGTTTTGATATCAAATATTATCTTGAATAATTTTAGGCAACATGTAAAACATGACAAAATGGATTATTTTAATACATGCTGTGACACAACCAAAATTTGCAGAATTCGAAATAGTAGCCTTCAGTGCCCTTCATGTATAATATCATGCATAACTCGGCTGGAAAAAAATATCCTATCTGTTGATATTTTAACTAATAATGTCACCATCATTGCGGTTTGAAATACTTCTGTTTTGACTTCTGTTTAAATACTTGGGTCAATTGGAATCCAAATTGGTATTTAGGGGTAATTCAAGTTTATTTAAACCGACAAGAATAAGGGTAGCCTCCATATGAGTTAGACATTGTTGCCAACTAGTTTATGATACTAAAATGTAAGCTGTAAGAATGACCTAGGTTTGGGAATAATGAAGATAAGTACAAAGTCCATCAAGGAAAATGATATGATAAAAAGCCCAGGCATAGTGAGTACCACGACTGAGTACACATATCGCGAACTGTGACAAGTCATTATTGCAGACATTACTAATAGTGATGCTGACTTATTGGTCACATATTTTAATCCCATATCTCATGACATCTTTCAACTGTCTCATTTTGTCTAAGATAACAGGACTCAATGTTATAAATCCTTTTAATTATTAATAATATGTCTTTTAAACAAGACACAACAAGAAAACATCCATTCACAATAAACAAACATTGCCCTTGAAAGTATGATTGTCAAAATACCATAAGTTACTAATTTAGTACAATATTTGAACTACATCAGACATTTGTACCCAAAAGCCTGACACTCCAGACTTTTTATTGACAAACAAAAGAAGAATGTATCAAAATGTAAAAGTGACAAAATTGTCCTTATCTTTGGCAGAAGTTCAAATGCTTCACCAACAAACGCATTTTAACACAATAATAAACAACTGAATCTGGAAGACTACAACAGCACTTGTAATAATTGTCTCAGTTTAAAAAAACTTTCATTATTCACATATTATACGTTATTTAGTACACTCTATGTTCTAATTTTTCTTTTGAATTGAAATGTTGTACCAGTGGGCAATCCTACGTACATCCACTTGTTTTATTTTTTCAGACCAAGTCTTTTTTCAATTTTGTTCAATGTCCAAAAAAAAGTTGTTTTCTTTCAAGCCATTTGTTCCCAATTAAAAACCAACAAATTTTTCTCTACGTGCAGTAGTAGTAGTACTGCAGTACAACCATAAAATATCCAGTAATCAAGAAAATGACATTACCTTGGGTTCTTTCAATAATTCCCATTTTGGTTTGATGAAGAAATCGATGCCAACTTGCGACCCAGGAAGGGTGACTCCCCGAACCAGCAGGACGATGATGATGAGATATGGGAACGTCGCCGTGAAGTACACAACCTGGCAAGAAAAAGAGCTGGAATCAAACCCAGGATACACCAGTTGGAAGGCCAAAGTTCTACCTACTGAACCAATGCACCTCCTGTTCCCATAGAATTAATCTTAGTCGATATTCTAATGTTATTAATACACAAATCAATAAAAGTTTCTAACCAGCCCTGAATCTCCAAGTTGGGACTGAGGTTTTTATGAGAGCAACTGAAACATGCTGTATGTCACATCCAAAAATCAGTACATCCACACTTCTACAAGTCGGAGCTATATTCCAATGAAATATTTTAGAATTACCTTTCCAGTAATTTTGACGCCCTTCCACAAGGCCAGATAAACAAGCACCCAAGACAAGAAAAGCAGCCCAAATAATTCCCAACGGATACCCCCAAAATCATGGATGCCATCGGTCTGCTGAAGCACTTGGTTCCTGAAATTCAGAGAAACAGAAGTAAATCTCCATTTACTCATTTTGGAACTAATATAAGTGAACAAAAATATAACTTTCTCTTTAATTTTACAGCCATCGGGCCAGACATCATTGATTTTCAGCCAACAAAAGAAAAAGTTCACCCAATGACTTTTTAATTGATTGTCACAACAAAAAGACCTTAGACAAAATGCCTAGATAAGATCAGACAAGCTAAAAATCAAAAATGTCTGGCCTTTTTTGGGATGAAATTGACAAATTCAACATTGGCTTAACATTTATTTCATTTATTTATTTAAAGCTTTACTCCAGAAAACGAACTTCCAAACAACAAAAACATAGATAACGAGACCTGATAAATATATGCCTGCAGTATTTATAACACAGGTCGAATAATTCTATAAAAATTTACCATAAAAAGGATAATTGAACTTTTTAATGTGTTTTTTTTTTCAGTCAACAAATTGATGAATCTTTTTCAGTTGTTGAAAGCCTGATGTGGCCAGCAAAACTGCTACTTCTTTCTCAATAATGTTTGTTTTGTAAATGAACTACTTTGTATTCTTTTTTCGACGAGTATTTCCTAACTATTTTGCCTAGCTACATTCAGCCATAAATACCCTAGGTCCGCCATAATGAGATCAGTCGTATCTCATGACTCATCAAATATTATTACTGCAGAGCAGGAACTAGCTAGTGTATATTTACCATTGCTAGTCCTTTGCACTTTTTGGTTCATGTTTTATCTGTATGAACTTTGAAAATATCAAATTAACAAGAAGAATCAAAATTTACAATGTGCATACACTTTCGGAGTTAAGATGTTGGCATGATAATACTTCTTTTAAGTGCTTCCACAATTACATCAATTGAAAGTCCACTTTAAAATTTTGTTGGTACAAATTCTGTACGATTACAGATAAGTAGATGGCAAATCTAAAGTGTCAATTAGATACAATAATGCGAAAAGATGTGGGTGGGTTGATAGGGGTTTTGGGTTCATTTCACTTGAATAACTGAAATACATTGATATATTGTATATCTTCCTATAAATCTACTTGTAAATAAGTTACTATAGATCTTTCCACGAATTGTAAGTTGGCAAATGCATTTTACATAAAGATTGAATTGTTTGTATGAACGTCGTAGGATCAGAAAGGAACGGTCAATCAAAATCTTCAACATGGATAACAAGTCGTGGGCATGATAAGCACTTCCAATAAATTGTTTAAAAATAATCAGAAAGGAGACTTTCAACGAGCATTTGATGTTGATACAAACTCCAAAGGAAGCACTTTTGCTGTTTTATCATGGCTTGATGACTTGTAGACGTGTCCTACCACACAGATTACTTACTCAGGGGCGTATCTAGAATAGCCAGAGGGGGAGCATAACATGGGACAGATACGAGGAGCGAGGAGATCTGCGGCTTTTCCTATCTTCACCATGTTAATTTTAGGCATGATGGGATGGGGGGGGGGGGAGGATTAAATGCTCCCCCTAAATACGCCATTGTACTTACTCGTAATAATCCTGGCTGGGAGAAACGGTATTCTCTGGCTTCATCAAGGAGCCATTAACGGAGTAATCGTCCCAGCAGTCCGGACTGGCCCAGGTGTGGTTGCAGGAGGCCCAGGGGAGTTCAGAGGTAAAGGAGCTGAACAAATAATAAAGGGCCCAGGAGAGAATCACATTGTAGTATGAGCAGAGGAGGAAGGACAGCATCACTGTCGCCATGCCAGCTCCTGAAACAAACAAAGCATTAACATTATCCCCACATAAACAATCTTTCAAATAATGTAGGGCTATACAAGGGTATAAATCGAAACTGCCATCCCCTTGACAAATAAATTAAATAATCTTAAAATAAGATAGGGCTGCATGTCAACGGGTATAAATCGACACTACGAACAGCCCTTTATAAAAGCGACATTGCGACACAGGCCCTCTTAAAAGTCGGTTGCCGCAAATAGGTTTAATCATAAAAAGTGACAAACCACATTTGAAGTATTTCTTTATCATTTATGTTAAGATAATAAGTGACTGTTTTTCTTATTCGACACTTCGACGTGTGATTTTAGAGACCCATGTAAACTCCCTAATATTGCTTTTGACCAGAGCTATTTACCTAATTTTACAGCCAATATTTGAAAATCTTTTTGCTTTGGCCAGTGGATTGTAATGGCATTTTCCTTTTCAGGTGTAATTCAAGGTACAGGATTGCAGCCCACCCTATCTGCAGTGTTTTCTTAGTGAAGACAGGTGGCAATATTTACATAAGAAGAACATGGCAACACACAACCGCCACACATCAGACTTCCATTTAATCAATCGCAAGATGTAAAAGATATGGCCGCAAAAGAGAAGAGAAAATGATTGCAGTTCTGAAAAGACATGGCAGAGATTGGCGCTTTGGTTATACTGAAATGCTAGCAGATGGGGTACCATCTTCTTCTTTTACTGCCATCAACGGCATTTAGCCTTTTTACAAGGAACAGCCAGCAAATACTGTTGGTCAATGAACTTCTGAATTCCACTAAGATTATAAATGCACTTAATGAAGATAATTTGACTATTTTATCAGGATCCAACTTTTAGATAATAATAATTTGGTTAGCATTCCTCATTTCCAGTCAAACAAGAAGCAATAGAAAATCCACTTTTTAGAAACCGACCAATCAAAGCACAGGGTCTTTGCTAAAAACAAACACTGCAAATGTTGTCAGGCATTGTGGCGGCTAAAATATAAACTCATACATATATGCTGTGGACCCTTTGGTGTATTTCTTTTTTCTGAAACTTAGTTTGCAATTAACATATAAGTATTGGAACTGGTGTCCTTTTGCCATGCGAAATATTTCATCATTTTGATAATAACAATTTAATACTCCTTGTCGAAGTATTTCCAGTGAATGGGAGATTTCAATTTTTCGGGAAATCTATGAGGATCAGGAATATCAGGAAGCACCAGACGTGAAACACAAAAAAATTCTAGTAACAAGTAGTATCATTGCTACAATTCCTATCAATTCCGTAACCCACACCATTTAGATTCATCAAATAAGAGTTAAATTACAAAGTGGTAATCAGTGAAAACAAGTGCCCAAACAGGAACGATCATTATCAGAGAATTTTAGATCCTTCTCACATCCTTTGATCATGACATCCTGCATGTTTTTCCTAAAATCGAGCGAGAAATACTTCCCAGATATATGGTATACGCATCTGCAAAGTAGTATCAATACACTATGCACATGTAGCAAATATCATTACTATTAACCATGTGATAAATCACAGCAATGAAAGTTATTTTGCAAGAAAATATATTTTCAGAAAAAAAAGTGTCATATCAAAAACAATGTAAAATTGCAAAAAATAATCTTTATAAATAATATTTATGTCTTGTCACACCTCTTTTATGCTTATAATGGTTCATCTGCATCTTTTCAAAGTCAGTCCATAAACAGCATATCGATGAAAATTGACTGTTAGGAGTTGCGGACATGAAAAATGTATGGACTCTGTCGAGCAAACCATTCATAACAGGTTTACATTGATCCAGTTAAAAAAATCCATCAACACTTCCACAGACCAAAAAGAAGAAAGAAAAGGCAGTTTTATTTAGCCCAAAAAGTAGACCGAAATTTGAGGATAAGTTTCCGGTCAATGGCAAATTTGGATCAACATCAAATTTCAAGAGTCATTGGCCCCCATAAGGCTTTATGGGCTAGAACTATGACAGGGAAAAAGTAGGATATTCGGGCACCTCATTGCCCTGGAATTTCAAAATCTCAAAGGAATTTTGAAAGAAGGAACAAATTTTTTCAAGAAGCTTAAGGGCATGTCTTTTTGTGACAATATTGTCATTGATCAGTCTTCGGTAAATTGGACATTCCTTCTCATCATGGGAAATTATGTCGTATTTTTTTCCATCTTCTGGAAATTCAGATTTTCCTGCTGGCCAGCAATTTGCGCTTATATTTCTATATGGAGCCAAAAGACATGCAAGAAATTGCAAGAAAATGTTCTGATTCTTACCTTGAAAAAATGGACAGAGTTTCTTAAGAGCTCCGATTGGACCCTGTCTGGTGAATTGGCCCATTGCAAACTCCATGTAAAGTAGAGGAATGCCACACACGATGAGCATGATGAAGTATGGAATGAGAAAAGCCCCTGCAAACAAAACCATCAGATGATAAGCCATGGAGATAAAAGTTAAACAATCATTTTAGAAGCAGAAATAACAGTAATACACTGTATCGATAAACATGATGGCATATTAAGGTATTGGATTGGAGTCTCAAATTCAAATATATCTACTAATTTTCACTCACACAATTTGGACTACAAAAGCATACTACAATTTAGGGTTGCATACATATGCAGGCCTAATTATCGCCCATGCTATGCTATGCATAGGGCGATTATGCTTTAGTGCTGAAATCTACTGAAGGGGTGAAATTACCAATGCTGTGGCCTCAACCAGCCCACTCTGGAAGTTCTTATCATATGCATAACACATTGATACCATTGTAGATGTGCACAACGGTTCGTATTTTCAGTTTAATTCAATATTAGAAAGTTTACTATTATCAGTTTTAGAGGCTATCAAGGTCCAGAAAGCCTGCATTGTGGTGGCCATTTTCCCTTCCACAGGGTGAGTTTTAGTACACAGAATGGCCACTGGAGGCAGCTCATTCAGATACATTACACAAGAGGGCAGCACCTGCCAGTTCCTCCCTTTGCCCCAAATTCTATTTCTGGGAAACCTAGCAATTCCTGCATCTCAGTATAGTTCATGCATCTCTCCAACTAATTATACAGGTAGCACGGGCTTATATTGTATCTATTTCATATTATTCTATTCTCTTCCCTCCAATCTACGGGCAACTTACTATATATTATATATATCTGTTTTATATAATTATGTAAATAAAATACTGGTTATAATATACACTCATGTAAACAGCAGATAGCCATATAGATAGACAGATAGATAGATAGATGCATGGATAGACGGATTGGCAGACAGATAGGATAGATGGATAGGATAGATGGATGGGATATACAGTAGGATAGGATAGATGGATAGTATAAACGGATAGGATAAACAGACAGGATAGATAGATAGATAGATGGAATGGATTGACAGATGGCTTAATGGATAGATGGGTTGACAGACGGATAGGATAGACGGATAGGATAGACGGATAGGATAAACAGATAGGATAAACAGATAGGATAAACAGATAAACAGGTAGGATAAACGGGATAAACGGATAGGATAAACGGATGGGATAAACGAATGGGCTAAACAAATGGGATAAACAAATGGGATAAACGGATAGGATAAATGGATAGGATACACGGATAGGATAAACGGATAGGATAACAGATAGGATAAACGGATAGGATAAACAGATAAGATAAACGGATAGGATAAACAGATAAGATAAACAGATAGGATAAACAGGATAAATGGGATGAACCAATGCTTATGGGGTACTGGATAAACGGATAGGATAAACGGATAGGATAAACGGATAGGATAAACGGATAGAATAACGGATAGGATTAATGGATAGGATAAACAGGATAAACAGGATAACGGGTAGGATAAACCGATAGGATAAACAGATGGGATAAATGGATAGGATAAACGGATGGGATAAAGGGATAGGATAAACGGATGGGATGAATGGATAGGATAAACAGATAGGATAAACGGATAGGATAAACGGATAGGATAAACGGATAGGATAAACGGGATAAATGGGATAAACGGGATAACGGATAGGATAAATGGATATGTTAAACGGATAGGGTCAACGGATAGGGTAATGGATAGGATAAATGGATAGGATAAACGGATAGGATAAACTGATAGGATAAATGGATAGGATAAACAGATAGGATAAACAAATAGGATAAATAGATAAGATAAACAGGATAAATGGGATGAACCAGTGCTTATGGGGTACTGGATAAACGGATCGGATAAACGGATAGGATAAACAGATAGGATAAATAGATAGGATAAACGGATAGGATAAACGGGATAAACAGGATACCGGGTAGGATACACGGACAGGATAAACGGATAGGATAAACAGATATGATAAATGGACAGGATAAATGGATAGGATAAATGGATAGGATAAATGAACGGGATAAACTGGCTAATGGATAGGATAAACATAGGATAAAACATGCAGGGCATGGGCGATGCTGTGCCATTATATGTGCTTGTTGGTGCAATAGTACTGCCATATATATTGGGTGTAAATCCAAGCTCAAGTGTTTCATTATCTGATTATATTAGGCCTACACCAAGTGCAAATTGCCATGTTATGAGGCAGCCAAATTTTTCTGTCATACAAAAGACCTTCAAAATTTGGAAATACATTTACTAATTGTATAAAAAATCTTCAATGATTTTGCCACTCTCACATGATGAAGGTTTAACGAAACTATGCAAAGCTTAAACACAGAGGGGTTTGCTGTTGTACAACTTGTATTTCTATCTAAATTTCATGTATGCTACAGTCTCCATGAGACTGCTTATGTGTTAGAGGCAGTGCAAGCATTGCACTGCAGTCTCCGGGAACTGGCCATGCAAATGAGCACAAGCAGCATGC
This sequence comes from Platynereis dumerilii, assembly GCA_026936325.1. Lineage (NCBI taxonomy): Eukaryota > Metazoa > Annelida > Polychaeta > Phyllodocida > Nereididae > Platynereis > Platynereis dumerilii. The sequence goes on along the minus strand of JAPTHN010000002.1, from coordinate 75,459,817 downwards.
AAATCAGCAAGATGTGGCAGAATGAACTTCAAACAAAATTGTTTTCTTTAAAGTGTGGGAATTTTTGAATTATTGGATAACAAGGTATTTGTTTATAATTTTAGTTATTACTCCCAACTGCGAGTTATAAGGTGACAATAGCAGAGATGAAACAATTGACATAACAGATTTATAGACAATTAATCACACAAGTGTTTTTGGACATAAAAATTCAAAACAAAAGCCAATGTTTATGAAAAGTTATGCAACCAATCAACAAACATTTTTGGAAAATAATCATTGTAAATGAAAAGTTATATAACCAATCAGTCAACATTTTGTCAACATTTTTGGACAATCCAATATCTGGAGTCCCTCTGACACTTCGTGTCATCGGCAAAATAGGGACTCATGGAGTCTGTGTATGCTATATCTCTATTTCCCACTTCTGACCTTTTTAACATACAATCAAATAAGTCATCCAATCTCATTCAATACAGACTTTGCCAAAAAAGTTTTTTTCTTCCGACAAGTCAAGCAAATTGATCAAATCAGCTCATTTCTAATTCATGGAATAAAAAGTTTATTGAGCACTGCAGTTCCATCACCCAACAGTTCACTTCCGAACTTTCCATTGATTAGTTCACAAATTGCAACATGGGGGGTCCATCGAGCTTTGGTTTCGATAATCAGATATATTGATCAAACCAAGGATATTCTGTTACCAGTGCTCTCTATTCACTGATAGTCTCCGTGGTTTTACCATGTATGAATTAATTTAATTTTATGAATATTGTATTTCCTCAATTAAAAGCACAAGTACCTTTTTTTTGGGCAAAAAAAAAAAAAAAAGAACATGTCCTTTTTTTTCAGTCCCCATGGCAGTGGGACTCATTTGAGTGTTGAGGAGAGGTACTTAATTGAGGGGGGTACTTAATTGAGGTGGGCACTAATTCAAGGTGTGCACCTATTTGAGGAAGGCACTTAATTTGAGATGGCACCTTAATATTTGAGGTACAGTGCCACCTGTAAGTGAAACGGGTGATATCTTGCCATTGGTTCGATGCTAAACATTTTCAATCAAACTTTTTGTGGATGCATGAATTCTCATTCAATGATATGAAGACATAAAGGATGATAATTATTTGTGGTATGTGGGATAAAACTGGCTGCCAATTTTCTTTGCTGCACTTAACAGCTCAAGAGTTACGTAGGGGACAAAGTCTTCGATAAGCAAGTGAAACAAACCAAGGCAAGGGAATTTAAATGGGGAGGGGAGGGGGTTCATTTATTTTACAAAGATTTTGACCCCCATGTAACTTTTGGAGGAGTAACAAAAACTGGCAGTCATTTGTATACCACATGCCTAAATTATTGTCCTTTTTGACCCAAATGCTTTCTTCTCGTCGAATGAGTTCCAAGCTTCTACGTATTAGTTAGACACCGATTTGACGGTCTAACATGCATGTTAGTCTCATTGTTAGAACCCAAAAAAAGAGGTGTCTAACTGACTTAGACACCATACGCTTCTTCTATTATACATTTTAACTTATAATTTTTGCAAAATAAACAATAGTCTGATTGTTTGTTTGCTGTTGTAAACAGAGTTAATCCCTAGCCGGGCGCTAACATGCAAAATTGTCAGTTAGATACCAGCTTTTCCAATGGTACAAGTATCTTGGTGATGTCTAAAGGCAGTTTGGTTGAGAATGTTTTGCATTGACCCAATGGCAAAACATCATCCGTTTCACTTACTTACAGGTGGTACAATACTTATCTGACATGGACCCCTATTTGAGCTTTTATTCGAGGCAAGCACTCATTTTATGGGAGTATTTAGGGTGGACCCTTCATTTAGATGGGCACTCATTTTAGATGGGCACCAGGGCTTTGGAGTCGGAGTCGGAGTCGGGAGTCGGAGTCGTGGAGTCGGAGGTTTTTGGGTGGAGTCGGAGTCGGAGTCGAACTTTGATTTTCAGATGGAGTCGGAGTCGGAGTCGAAAATTAAAGTGGTGACTCCTGACTCCTAAAAATAATTAATATAATTTACAAAAACACAGTTTCAAAAATGTGAAATGAACTCCAAAGTTTACATAAAACTTCCTTAGCGACTATTCATGTACAAAATCCTATGAAATCTTTGTAGAATGACTTTTTCTTCTCTGTTAATCATGTGATATTAATGTGCAAAAATGCCGATAAGCGGAGTCGGGAGTCGGAGTCGGAGTCGTAATTCAGGAGACCCAAGGAGTCGGAGTCGGAGTCGGAGTCGCTTTTCAGAGAGTCAAAGGAGTCGGGAGTCGGAGTCGGTTCAATTATCACCCGACTCCAAAGCCCTGATGGGCACTACTTATATTTCAGAGTGCTACAAGCTGAGCCAACTTGGCCCCTCCCCATTGATTAATATTTATTAAGACTTTCAGTACTAATCTGGAGCAATTTATGAATCAATATCAACCATCTAGGCAGCTACAATAGCTACATATATCAGATAGGTAGCTCACCCTCCACCTCAGCTGCTCATTTAGAAAGTCTAGACATATCCACAACAATAATAAATAAACATGAGTAGAAAGTTGAGGTTAGGATTTTCCAGATAAATAAAAAAACTGCCATGTCACGAAAAAAGCCGTGTGAAAGTCAAACAAATAGCAGAAAGACAGCCGAACAGACAAGTTTCATTTTGCAACCAATATCTTATTAGTGCTATTTCATTGATCAATTTTCTGGAAGTTCCTAGAATAATCAATGATGAATTTGCTGAATCATGTTGACACTGCCTGCAAGTTACTGCAGCTGCCTGCAGAAGGAGCATACAGGGTTGGGCCCAGCACCTGTATGCAGCCTTTTTACTGAGATGTAGGCTAAATCAATTTGATTTTAGGATAGTAAATAACAACCTTAGCAATCCTCTACAGTGCTGCCTGTAAGTAAGTGAAACGCATGATATTGTGCCATTGCATCAATGTTAAACATCCGTAACCAAAATGCTTCCGGAAGGACGAATTCTCATCCGATGAGAGGAAAACATTTTGGGTCATAAAGGCCGATATGTGAGGCATGTGGGATAAAAATAGCAGCCAATTTTCTTTGCTGTAGTTGGAGTTAGGTATGGGTCTTTGATAAGTAAGTGAAACGCAAGCCCAATGTTAAAACATAGGGAAGGGTGGTTCACTTACTTATCAGACTTCTACCCATACCTAACTCGGACTGCAGCGAAGAGAATGGGCTGCTATTTTTATCCCACTTGCCTCACACATCGGCCTTTATGACCCACTTTGTTTCCTTTTAATCCGATGAGAATTCATGCCTCCACAAGCAGTTTTGCTGAGGAAGTTAAGCATTGATGCAATGGCACAATTTCATGCGTTTCACTTACTTACAGGCGGCACTGTATATATCACCTAGGCCTATACAAACAGCGTGATGCACTAAAGTAATATGTTTTCTGGGCATTATCAAACACAATAATAATGGTAAGTCACTCTAGCCCAATTTCTCCTTCAAGTCTCCTAGCTTTTCATAAGTTCAAAGGTAAAATATTAAAACAGACAATGACAGTAAATTATAACTCTAAAACAGCATCCTTTATTCACACTTCCAAACAAATCCAGATATCTTTATTATAGGCTGAGATTAGTATCTGCACACATGACCATCACATTGCATGATTAGTTGATCTGAGAAAATAACACCATCTGAAATAAAATTTCTTTGCAAAAAAGCGTCCCATGACAGTTTCAAAACAGACAGCCGCACTCTTTAGAGTGCATAGTCCTGCAGCCAGGAAGGGGGCAGGGAAAATAATATGTTTTTTCATGCAACCCCCCCCCCCTCAAACTAGGATTGTGCGCTGGGCAAGTAAAAGATCCCTCACATGGGGTAAAATATGTCACATGTCAGGTCCAGCACCTCAAGAGAGGGCATAAATATCGGTATGCGCAAACTGTATCTCGTTATTATGCCGTATCTGCTGCATGGATCTTCACTAAAATCCAAATAGCTCTCCACTCTCCAGGAAGGTTTCATGAGAAACAAAGGAGGTTTTTGTTGCAGTTCACTAACCGACACACAGACGGACGGATAGACAGACACACGCCAATGAAAACATTAGTCCCGTCCTACAGCAGGACGCACAAACAATCAATCTTGCCTGGCGATGTCATTCATTTAGAATGACTTAACCATGTTTGTGGTAGTTACTGTTTATCTTGTATGCGCCTTATCCAGCAACATAGGTGTCAATATCGAACTAACAAATTTAGGTATGCACCTACATAACAGCCAGTTTCCCAATTGAAAATTATTTCAAATGCACCCCGCTGATCTGCGAAAGAGCTCCAAGTAAGGCCACACATAATTTATTCGTAGCTTCGCGGACCCGCCGATACAATAGATTTCCTGCCGAAGGAAAAAAGAAAATTGAAAAAAAAATAATAATTTTTTTTTAAATTAAGGAGGAGAATCCGAGAAGCTAAAGATCAATTATGTGTGGCCTAAGTTACAAACCAAGTACTTTTAGGGTGGGGTCTTTTCACTTGCCAAAAGACACTGCATAATGCCAATATTGTCGAAGAACGCTAATGCCATTTATGCATGTTAAATTGTGGTCAGAAAAGTGTCCAAAAAGAATGCTCTCCTACTTATTTACGTATCCATAAAAAGTCAATGTTTTTGCTTTGTGATACCAAAAATATTCATTTGTATTTATTCTGTACCTTTATGGACAACAATATAACTTACAATTTCATAAAAGCTGTGTAACACTCAAGAAAATGTCTTGTCTGTGCCACAAGTGGCACCCTCTATACTGGCATCGTATGTGGGCTACAATGTACACATTCTCCATGATAAAGAATAGTTCCAACTTAATTTGGTATTTACAAGCTGTCTGTTTAAAATTGAAGCCAACCAAAGTCAGATTAGACACTTGCAGAATTTTTGGAAATAAACTAGATCATCACTAAAGACGGAACTGTCCTGGTTTCTTCCAGACACTGTCCTGGTTTCTTCCAGACAACGAAATTCTGTTGACCACTCGCAGGAGCTCGCGAATTTTGCACCCTAGGTGGCAGCAAATAAGTCAACTTGTAGACAGGGCTTTACATCTGTATCTTTACTATTTATGCACTGACTACATTGACTTGGTTAACTAGGACAGTCACGTCAGGCAGGAACGGCAGTAATGAGGTAAGGTGGCAGGTGCACTGTTAGCCCAGAAAAAACATCCGTTTAACTTCAATACCTTGATTGCCTGAACCAGATCGAGATGCAAATGAGGACGGGACGGGCCTCGAAGGGGATAACGTGTGATGCTGAAATCATAATAGTTTGAGATGGATGGATGATTGGGGCTTTATCATGTTTATGTGATGTACTAATGCACTTGGTAGGCTAACTAGGACAGCGGGAGGACACATAATAGTTTGAGAAACAAGTTGCTAATATGTGTGGATGTGATGTTGTTACATCATTATCGGTGCAAGGACTCGCACTTCAACAACTTGAGGCCGAGTAACATAATTTTGATGACGAAATTGTAGCTTTCAAGCCAGCTATCAAAACGATTATTCAAATTAATACCAGATTTGATAGCATGATCTCAGTTCACTAAACCTTCACAAAACACAGGATTATAAAAAATAGCCAATTTTATAACCGTAGCTTTTGTTGTATTATTTATTTTCAACACATTCTTTCCCACAATTTATAACTTAATCTGAGAAACAACCTTAAGCCGACGGAAAACATGTGAATATTGGATTTTCACCCTCGGCCATGTTCACATGACCTGCAGGGAGGGATGGGCACGAGTACCTAAGTACTGAAAATCGTAACGTAAGATTATGCAATCATTCAGATATCAAAGCACATCTAAAATGTCATAACATTGTCATCAGATGCAAAAACACAAATGTTCATGACTTGGTAGAGAGACGTACATGCTCACAAGTCATTCGTTGGTCATGATATGCCATTGTAAATTGTGATTATATTCCTAACTAAATCCATTAATATTTTCAGAAATGTCATAGTTCACCATGTTATATCATAGTGTGACAAACTGACACCAGAGGCAGGATGGATGGATGGATGATTGGGGCTTTACGTCCTGTATGTATGCACGTGGTAGGCTAATTAGGACAGGAGGAAGACACGGAAATGAGGCAAAGGATTGAAACAGCCATCCAGCATAGGCCAAGGTGACCCGGCAAAGTGCTGGATTCGAACCCTGGACCCAGCGATTGGCAGTCCAGCACACTACCACCATACTCCCCCCCCCCCCCCCGACACCAGTGGCAGGCAGCAAGGCGATGTAAGATGTTTATCACACTACATTGCATATTCTATGTTTGAAAACTATTTTCATAAGCTCAGAGCTTGTTTATAAGAACAACTGTCGGAGGTAACGCCCCGGCTATGGGTGTGGGATACTCTGGACATCTTGTCAAAATCAAATATTCCACAGAATTCAAAAATGCATTTTCTTACATCAGAATCGAATGGAACAAATTAATAATGACATTATGTATCCATTGCTGGGAAATACCAGACCACTCACAGAGTCACAGCTCTCCAAGATGCAATTTATCAAACAGATGAACTGTCTGTCAATTACATACATTTAATATGGAAACTGATGTGAAGTCATCTTTTTTCCCCCTGATGAATAAAGATACCAGTATGTATTCAGAGCACAGTTTTTATTTTAATCTTTAAAAAAAAGTTTAATCAGAACTTGTAAATATATTCCTATAGATTTAACCCGAGTGGCAGATCTATAACAGAGAAATGACCACGGTGTAATAAATACAGAACACAGTGATGGGTCAATGATCTCCATTGCTGCTCAACATTGCTGTGCCAGACAGGTGTAAAATCTAGTACGTTGTTCTGGAAAACATTCCAATGGAATACACTGCAGTCAGCAGAAGAGAGACTCTTGAAAATCGAAGAAATATGTTCTCAAAATATAAACATTACAAAATCTACTAATTGACAAATTTAGGCCTACTCTGATTAATATTCATGATATTTTGACTTTGCTTGTAAGAAGTCATCTTCGATCGATTATAAAATTGTTACAGACACTCTCTATGATTATCTAAAAACATTAAAAAAAATATCAATTATTGGGCTTGTTTATATTTCGATATATTTTCATACAGGTCCACATAATATTGATAAGCATCTATCATTTCCATTTTTTAAGCTACGGTTTGTATTTGGCCTATGCTCTGGAACACACATTTTAATGACTTTTTCGCCCAATACTTCAATTGTTTAATTTTTTTATACTGTTTTAATCCACGTTAAATATATTATTTACTATTGAAGTATTCTTCGGCGGCACATGACAGATGTTTTTTTCCAAAATGAATTAAATGTGTATAAATTCATCAATGTCTAATACATGTGTTATTAAACTCCGTCTGAATCAATCAAACATATTGAAACTGAATTCAGCTGTTGAATGAAGAACTGACAAACCAGTAGAATTAATATTTTTCGTCTACTTTTGAAATTTTTACACAACTAACACTTATCTGGACAGCTGAATTTTATCCCACTAATTATCTCAAAATTTCCTTGATTATACAGCCCAGACGACTGTCTATATTATATTATTTATAATAAAGTGTTCACATGATGCGGATATCAAAATTATTGATTTTTTCATGCATCATAAATCATATATCTTCCAGTCAATCAAATTGCACAAGCAGCACAATACACTGAACTGACAACACAAAATATTTAGAACACTGTCCTAGAAAAGAGAATTGCAAGTCAGTTAGCTGCTGAGGCAATATCCAGGGAGAACATGAAATATATCGGCCAGCCTGCTCAGCCAGGTCAACGTATATTTTGTTATCTTATTGGACTTTTTGTGAGTTAATTGATTATTCTCAATCAAATAATATGCAGTATTTTATCTACAGGTGTTATTGATAAGCCATTTGTCTACAGATCTGTATGGATGTCCATCTATTGTGTAAACCTAATATATGTAGTTTGTATACACACATATAATCTTTATTAATGTGTGTGTCCATCATCTACAAATGCAAACATACATCCACGAAAAAAGCATGTTCCTTCATGGCATGAGATACTGATAGATTGATCTATCTAACCTCCTTCCTGTCTACGAGGTGTGCAGTTCGGACTTGGACTCGGACTCAAGACTGATTTTATTTAGCCTATATATCATCAGTCTGGGATATTACTGTCATATGAGGACAACTGCAATTCCAGCTAAGTACTGGCCCTGACAGGATGATTGACTGTGTGCGGTTGATCAGCTAGGTGTCAGAAGAAAGTCTGATCTCTGTGCAACCATCCTCATCACACAGCAGCATGACAATAGCGGGACTTATTTTATCCAATTTCGTGAAAAACTGCAGTCATCAGAAGCTGATGACAGTACCCTTATTTCTCTGGAGCCTTCGGGTTCTTTTCCTCATTATTTAAAGGATAGGTCAGCCAAAATTTATAGTTAGTTGACACTGTGATATAACTTTTTGCCAAGTTTGGAAGTGATTGTAGCAGCAGTTATTTTTAAATAGCCTGTCAAAGATGATATGATTTTGAGTACTGCCAAATTATGGCTGGGCACTGGGCAGTGACCCATTGAGAGGGTCATGCATGGGAGGGTGATAACAGTGCTAGGGTGAGCGTCATGTGGGGCCTAAGACATTACTCATCTTGACGAGATGGTAATTTCCTTGACTGATCAATGTGATCATATGTTCATGGTATACTGTTGCTCTTGAAAGTAAGTACATCCTTCAATGATTTGACACTGAACACCATGTTAAAGTTGTCTCACAATCGGATGAACCATTGAAAAGATGCCTCAAGCCCTTTCCCCTGGATATTGAATGGTAGTACCCTAAAAAGCACAGACAGTAACTAACTACCAATTTCTGGTAAAACAGTCTTCTCTGTCATCGCTATCAATCAGGCTACTTATTGGCTTCCCGCAATAACTTAAATACACATTATATATGGGTACATGTTAGCGAAAGAAATCCTGGCAACACTATGGTCACCACTTGAAAACAACAATAAACACTGAGTGCACAGAGAAGCTTTTCTACTTTCTAGTCATGGTGTCATTTGCAGTCCAAATACTGCAGAAACAGAAGTGCAACCAAGAAAATATTTGCACAATGATTTCAGCGGGCACCTAGGGACAGCTACAAGGACAAACACAGTTTTCCCTCACATTTCATTTTATTTTTGCGTGATAATTTTATTTTGTATACATTCTATTTTGTAGGCCTACATCCTTGCATCTTGATATTTATTGTGTTTTATTGCATTACGCTCGAGTACTAGCCCGCGTGAGTTAATTTTCTTTGTAAATTCGTTAATCTGGTTTAAATTAAATTTTAATTTTATTCATTTTAATGTCAAGCAGCCACATACCAAGAAGAACTGGGGTGTTGAAAAAATACATATCAATTAGTCAATTACGATTAAATGTTTGGCCTAATTCAATCCTCAAAAAACATGTCGTATATATATAAGGGTCAAGGGTGGACTAAAATAAGCACTCATATGCCCAAAACTGCGCAAATATGGTACATGTACAAAACTAACAAAGGCAGTTTCTTACATAAACACTAATCAAAACTAATGAGGAGGTTTTGACCTACCACCACCACTTTCATAGCACAAGTAGGGGAACCTCCACAGATTGCCCAGGCCCACAGCATTGCCAACACACGCCAAGACAAACTCCAGATTGCTCGACCATCCATCTCCTCTACCGGATTTCTCTTCTTCCGGTGGGCTTAATCCAAGATCTTCGTAGGCAGGAGGACTTCCACTTGAAGCAGCTTTATCCTCTCCCTCGAACCCAATGTTATAAACTCCGCTCTTCTGTTTGTAATTGCCCGACACTGGTTCATCAGGCATCTCATCAGCAGCAGACTTATTCCACTCCATGGTTGTATAAGGAGAATTTCAATTTCTTGAAAAGTTCTTGAATGTGTCCAAACTTATAAGAGTCAGTGATAACTATTTGAAACTACTAAATACTGGTAGGAAGATGCACAAATCCAACTTCGTCAAAAGCTTTTTCTAAGTCCACTGACTGCGCGTTGCACAATAGCTCAAATGATTCGAAATCTCTTTACATCCAAAGGATATAAACTAGAAATCAGCTGTGGAGCACCTTGCAGCTTTCATAACATGGTGAAGGTTACTGCATCAAATGCCCTGCAGGCCTGTGGTTTTATACAATCAATGTGAGTTGCATAAATGATGCGCCAACGAATACAAATGATGCCCAGCCTGAAAGTTCAGTAGAACGCTTGTGTCATCAGCATATCACACACAAATACTGGGATCCAGAGGCGCACACGTAGCATTTGCTGTTTGCAGGTGCAGCGAAAGTACTCCACTGAGTCAAGTGGTTTCTCAAGATCTATGAAGTAGGCAAAATCCACTCACTAGGTTTACTTAAGGCAGAATTGATAAAGGCACTGTACGGTTGCTGATTCAAATATCCTTATGTTGCACGTGATCACACAAACTTTGAAAAGGCATTAAAACGCGTTCTACATTGAACAGCAACCCTAACCTTGTAATCTCATCCAGAAATTCAGACATGTGCATTTAACCATTCAATGAACTTGACCAATGAATATTGGTGAATTCCAAATGCACTTTCCCAAAGTTTTGCATTAAATTTGCACATCTAGGCTCAGCAAATCAGAATGTGGGGAACTGCCAAAAAAAAGCAAATACACAAGATATTTGCACATCGAACTCGGTCAAATAAACTTTCTTTTCAAGTTCAAGGTTCTTCAGCAACCACGGTTTTGGTTGCTGACATACTTTTAAAAATACTACCATCTTGCTAGTACTGTCTTTATTTGAACAAAAAATACTGCTTTGTTCGATTGAAAAAGTTGCAGGGAAGAAATACAAGTTTAATGTACAAAAATACTTGTATCTGATACAATGTATATACATTGTATCAGATATATTCAAGTATTTTTGTACATTATATATATATATATGGGCATGAGCACAGAGCTCGCACCAGTTTTGATCCAGGAGGACTAAAATTCCAAGTCGATTGAAAATTGTTCTTTTCAATGAATTTTGAAAAGTGAGTCCCTGGGGCCCTTACACAGTGAAAGAATTTTTTTTTCTTAAGGATTTGTATATAAGAATGGTCATTAAACATTTTACCCCCGAAGTGTAACAGATTCTTAAAAGTGAAGTTTCCTTGTTTTTTTTTTCAGTTAATGAAACTTTTTTTGGTGATATTTAGATATTTTGACGTTAAAATCCAGGTTTTTGAATAATTAGCACTCGTGTCTAAAAATTTTCCTTTCCAGAGGAGAATGTGGAAATTGACGTGTAACTGTGACCGAAAGGCATTTACGTTAAAAAGTCTGCTATAAATTTTTTTAAATTATATTTTTCAACAAGCTGGTGGTTTCCTTTGAGTATAAAGAAGATTTTTTTAGGTTTTCAAACATTTCCAATAATATTTGCTTGTTCTATGGCACTTTCTCAACGTGTAACAGTGACATGTTATGATCTATTAGACTTTAAAGGTGCATTTTGAACTCCATGAAAATTTTTTTTTCTGGAATATGGTTCAGTCTGATTCTTATTGTAATTTATATAAGGTACTGTTAATACAATTCAAAAGAAATGAAAATATATCAGTCACAAAATAGAATTTCAGATATTTTGTGAGTAACTGTGACTAGAGTGCAGCACTCTGAACAACTGGAAAGTACCATTAACTTTCTTATGGTTCAAAAACAAGTTACAAGGAAGCATAAGCCATGGTGTATCACTTTTTGTAAAAATTTGTGAGTTGATTTAAGTTTTGAAAATTTTTCTTGGTAACTGTGACCAAAGTATGTCACGTTACATGTTGAGCTTTTTTGTGACGTCTGTTCAAAAGATTTTCTGCAAGTGAAAAAGCCTTCCTTCAATATAAAAGTTAAAAACAATCACATGTTACATAAACTGAAATTTATGACGATTGCAGATATAAATTTTTTTCTTTGTGTATTCAGTGTGACTATTTTGATTTTTTTCGTGTAACAGTGACCGAATGAGGAACAAAGAAGCCTATTTAACACATATGCAATATCTTCAAGGACAGTAAATCTAAAGTTTGTAGTGTTAAAAACCAATAGCTGGCCAAATTTGCAGTTATTTTTCAAAATGAATGGAAAGTCAAACTTTTTCTATTTCAAAGTAGCAAAAAATGTCACTGTTACATTTCACGGTTACACATGATCTTTTCCTGCCATAATAGATTATTTCTGCATCAATAGTCATGAATCTTGGAAATATTACTCTTTTAGTTTATTTTGGAGCAAATATAAATCATCTGTGCAGGAATTCATAAACATATTACTCATTCAATTTGTTACTTTCTTTGTAACAGTGACAATGTCACTGTTACACGCTGGCCAGGATAGCCACAGCAGCATTATTCTTATGCCCCGAATAAAAAGTAACATTGGATTATGCTTAACTTTCATCTTGAAACAAATGTAAGGCAATTAAGCAGACTATCAATGTTATTAAACTTAAATACAGAAGTTGGTTGTGTAACATGTTACACCTCAGGCTTTCAAATAGGCCAAATATTCAGGTTAACAATTTAATTTTGGTCCAATGCTTTATTATTTCTTAGTTTATTGTGGATACAAATGCATACATGTAGAAATAGTAACATTTGGTATGGTTTATAATAATTTCTAAGTGTAACGGTGTGACTCACTGTGACTTTTTACATTTAAGGGCCTCCAGTTCCTATTGTATTCATGCAAAGCTGATGAATTTTTGAATATTTGAAGTTTGTAACCCAGATTAATGTTTGGTGAAATATCATTAAATTTAATGAAATATAACCTATGTGTGACATGGGGTTGAAAATTTACCGTGTAACAGGCAAAAGTGTGACCGAGTCATGTAACTCAGTTTTTTTAAAACTAAAATGTACACCTTGCTATCATGAGGCATACCACACAATTTCATTCACAAAGATGCAACAAAATAACGTTTTTAGTGAAGAATATTCAAAATCTTAAGGTGCTGAAATGTTGTTGATGTACGTGTAACATTTTGAAGGTGAAATGTTACACGGTCTTAGCGGTGTTCTGGGCACTTTACTAAATCTAACAGAACTTTGAAATACTGATATTTTAAATGTCTCAAAGGTTCTTAAAACATAATATAAAAGTTAAATTAGTCATTATTTGTTTATAAAATTAAACGAAGGGTAGAAGTTTAAATGTTGGAAAAATGAGTCAAATTTCCTTGAAATTTGCCTGTTTTCTGAGCGTAAAATGCCAGTATTTCAGTAATATTCGACGGAATTTTCAAAAGCTCACAGTTCCTGATACCCATGAATATATTTGATAACTTGTGAATAAAAAAAAAAAATTTCATTCATACAAGGATAGGTTATAGGCCCTGGAAAAAGTGTGACATGGATTTTCACAAAAGGGGGCAGCTCTGTGCTCTTGCCCATATATATATGCCTACATACACAATGTACATCTATTATAAATCTCAATGGTCCTAATCTTGATTGATGATCTCTATTTGTTGTGCTTCAATAATTTTCATTTTCTAGCAAATTAGGACAGGAGGAGGACACTGCAATGAGGCGAAAGATTTATTCACACTGCTGTCCAACATTTTGGCAAAATAGGTCCAGGTGACCCAGCTAGAGCCGGAATCAAACCTGGGACCCAGATGGCTACCAACCCCCGGCTACCAACCAAGCTCACCATCATGAATACCACAAGAAAATTTTGAGGAAAGGTGTCCAAAAAATGTTTCATGTAAATTAATGGTCCCAACATTCCCTATTCCAGCGTACATGTTTAATCAGCTGACATTGAAATCACCCGTAAACACAAATAAACAGTTTGCAATGCAAATTATTTTCATTAATTCATCCCAAGGCGTTCATTTCAATACATATTCAATTGATCTCGAGTGTTAGGTTCCAGAAACGGCACAGTTCAAATTAGGAATCCACTATCCAAGTGGATGATAGTGACTGCACAGTGTACAGAATATTTCATGAAATCATTCTGAATTCCCATTCATGGAAGTTGAATTTGTGCAACTGAGGCTGAACAGACTTTCTTCGTCTTTGGGGCAAAACGCATCATCGTTACAAATCTGTTCCATATTGTGTCCTTTCACATGGAGGCACTGGTCACGTTCGAACGGCATGAATCGGCAAAAAGATTCGGCATAAATGATTAGAAATCAGGGAAAATCCTTAATCAATTGGATATCTGATAACACAAACGTCCCCGCGCTCTTGATTTATCTAATATCAAAAATTAACCTTTTTTAATAATTGATTTATATCATTCAAGAAGATGAATGTTGGTTAATTGTCACATTAATCTTCAAGACAAAGAAATCAGCTTTATATTGCAGATATTCAAATTCTGACTATGACTCCAACGCTCTGTATTTTATTTTATCGCAATTTGTTTTCGATAATTAAAAATACACTTATTCTGAGCAGTGAAGAGTCAAAAGCACATTTTCTGACTCCTGACAAAAATTGTCTTAATTTCAATCCAACTTCCAAATGTGAATCCTTCTCATGACCATGATGAGTGATGATGTGGCAGGGAGAGGACATGGCAATGAGGTGAAGGATGATTGAAACAGCTGTCCAACATGGCCCAGGTGACCCGAAAAGAGCTGGATTCGAACCATGGACCCAGTGATTGGCAGCCCAGCACACTACCGCTAGACCAACCCTACCCCCTCTCCCAATTCAAAGACTATCAACGTTAATATTTTCACAATGGATGACATACCCAAAGGGCAAGGGAAAATCATTGATCATCATGAGCTGCCAAAAACTATATGCAAAGATAATCGCTCTTCATCATGTTCATTGTCAATCAAACAAAATCAATATTTCCTCCTTCGTAAATATTTCAAGTTCAGGATATTATTTTTTCACTGTGTCAAAAAATTAATATTATATGGGACAGTTAAACAATGTAAAGACATGTTACATATCCAGCTGATATCAGGTTGACTTTCTGGGACATCATGGAGCATTTGACAGTGTTTCTAAATATACTGTGCCACAGTGCACACTGAATCAACTGCATCAAACACCTTAGCATTACCAGCCACCTTGTGGAAGCCACAGGTACTTCCAATTACATTATACATGCACTGCTGCTTTCCTCAGTCTCACTTGACCATCAAAAGTGCAACTCAGATGAGAGAAAATGAACTTATTTAGATAAAGCAAAATTCTGTTACATGCTTTGGAATTTTGAGTGCAGGCCGAATAAATTGAAAACTTGACTCCGCAGCAACCAACACGGATCCATTCCGAAGCAATAAAGGAAGCAGTTGAAGGTTAACAAAGGTGGAAGATTCCTTATTATAATACCAATTTCAAAACATAAATCAATTCACAATTTACATTGTAACATTCACAAGGCAACTAGCACTCAAAAGACTATTCAGAGTAGTAATTGAAACAAAGTTAATTTGGTAATTAAAGTCAATTGTATACATTCAGTCACCCGTAAGAATACTGCAGTTTATTATCTCTCGGTCAGTTATTTTGGTCGAGATCCTTAGTTTAATAGTTTTTACATTGTCATAGCTATAAAATCATTATGCATGTACAACACACATATGGTTTTGCAATACAATAATTAATGTACACATAAGCATTGTGAACTGGTAAGTGTATAATCCCATAGCTGCACGATGAATCTGCAAAAACTGCATGATGAACCCGTAAAACATCCAGGCTCATCGGACTAACTTGCCAGCTGACATGAGCTCAGCTGGGTCACCTGGAAATTTATTTTGCTGAAATCAAGAACTTTCTTTTTTGTTGCTGGAGGTGGTGCAATCCATAGATCTAGGGGTTGGCCAAAATACCCATAAATTATTTTTTAGCTTTTTCCCTCTTTCTGGACGTTGTGCAATCCACTGTTCATCTACATGATCTAAGTTTGAGAAGAAAATACTCAGAAAAAATTTCAAATACTTGTAGGCCTATATTACTTTTTGTAATCACAGTTGTTATTGACAAATTGCCAATGCACTAAAAAAAGTGAAATCAGCAAAATAGCAACCTATAAAAATATTTCAGTTTAATAAAAAGAAATAAGATAAAGAAGTTCTCTCTCTTGTTGTTATGCAATTGAAGTCCTTTACAAATACTGATTTACATTGGCTTGTTTCATTTCCTTCATTTTTTATAGAAAACGTAAAAATTTAAAAAAGTCTAGGGGTGAAGTGCAGAAGTGGACCAATGGTCCATATTTGATTTTGACAATGTTAACAAATAATCTGGCACTACAAAGGTCAATGACCTGAAGATCATTGAGATATATGCTGACCTTGTATAAACACCATACTTGTAGGTTTACATGTTTCACCGATTTCAAAATCTACCTCTTGATCCTGACACCATGGTGTCACTGTCTTCTTCGACAAATCATTTTGAACCTGCATCCTCATGTACACTGGAAAGACATGCTAAACACAGTGCCTTTAGCCATATAATATGCTATTTATATCATAATAAAGTTCTGCCATGACACATATGGAACCATCATAGCCTGTCAAAGATATGTATAATGATGAGATGATAAACTTGGCCTACAAAGTTTCTTTTCCTCAAGCTGTCTTTCTTTCACTTTCACAGTTAATTAATTAAACTATTGCTGACTTACTATAACAACTGAATTACCATATATATTACAATTAACTTATAAATGTTATAACTAGCATGTTTTATATAGGAATATTCCTCTGTGATTATTAATAGGTCTGCATGTAATTTCTTATACAATAGTGTGGGGGGAAAAAAGTGAAAAAAAAAATTCTGAAGAAAAAACAGAGGTTTAAATAAAATTATTTGAAACGAGTTTATATAACTTAAATTTGTGACATATGTACATTAGGATCATTGAAACGACACATAATATGCCTTTGCAGAATTAGAGTTTTTGCACTGATCATTTTTGCACAAAAGCAAATATGCATACGATAGAGCAAATATGACACAATAAATTGGCAAATATAACATTTCAGCAGTCAAAAATCTAAATAAAATAATATCCAAAAGATCTCATACAATATTTATCATGTTTATAGCATTGTTATAAGCCAAAATGAACTTTTTCAACTATGATCTTGAATCATAATATAATATACTCAGTGAGGAGGTCCAATAATTCAGCTTTTCTTGTTTTAACTGGTTCAAGTCCCAAAATCATTGATAAGCTACTGTCACCCAATAAGAAAAATACAATTTGCGCATTTGAGATAAGACCGCTATTCTGACACAATTAGCCTCATTTTGTAAACAATATTATACATGCCAAAATGCAACAAATTGAAAACAATAACATCACTCTGCGCAGTACCTATTTGTCATATACTTAAGTATAAGATTGTTTTTCACGGCATCTTGTAACCGTGTCAATAACTTCCTCAGAATCCCTCTTATTAAGGGTCATAAAAACAAAGTTTTTGACTTTAGACAATAATTTTGTTTGCCTTGATCTTAACATAATAACAACAAATTTTACATGGGGACTCAGGGAGCATTAATTCCTTTATCTTCAGACGCAAATAATGTCTAATTCATTGACACAATAATTATTAAGGAACCCTTAAGAAGACAATAGAACCCCTATGAATTTCTTACTAAACTTGTTCTGCCCACTTGAAAATGCCAAAATGCATAATCTCACAATTGAAAACAGTATAAATGCAAACCCCTATAAGGAGGGATTAATAAATGTAAACCCCATATTTTTAACAACTACAGCAGTATTCCGAAGAAACAAAACAATTGTTATGGCAAGGCCACTTAAGGAAGACAGGCACAAATTCCAAATAATTACAGAAAAATGAGAAAATAACCCCAGAGACTATGGGAAATCAATAAGACATCATGAGGTAGTTAAAGATACTAAAAAGATTTAGTCTTTTCAACTTTTAGACAGTAGAGACAGGTACAACCAACCATAGAATTTTATTGACTTGTAAAAGCCCCAAACAGATGCATATATATATGTCATACATAAGATAGTCTAAAAAAGTAGATAGATAGACATATAGATAGATAGACTAATGTAGACCAGAATACGGGTAGATTTTCTGTACTTCCTCCAGCCTCTAAATAAAGATAGCTTGGTTATTAGAAAACAATAGTTTCTCAAGTACATTACTGGGCTAAAATTTGTTCAACCCCAACCCCTTGAAAGGTCATCGACCTTCCAGGTCATGCCCTGAAACAAACAAAAGCTTCAGAATGTAAAATTCAGGGAACTGCAGGTCACACATATCCACTGGTGTCAACAATTCCATGTTTCATGACAACATACAATTATGTTGGGTAAATAGGAAAATTGGTTGAATTGTGCTTTCAACAGTCAACACCCATTGGTACTTTCACCCAAAATTTAAGATATATCTTCTTTTTCAAAAACATGACAGTCGACACAAAGTCGCTTGTGAATTTTTTCAAAAAATGGGTTTTTTCTCGGGTTGGAGCCTAGGAGGGCATGTATAATTGACCTGCATGCATTCTGTTATTGATAACAGTTTGCACATAGGCAATATAATTGCAATACAAAGGTCTGTGTATATCTTTGCAATAAAAAGAGCATGGCAGCTACAGCAGTCTGCAAAAAGACATACATGTACATCATTTGATCATTTCATGGAACTGTTTGGCCCCATCCATTGGGGAAGCTCTTTTTTTAATCTAATTAATTAGATTTGACATAGGAAGGGGTATTTTTGGGTAAACAACAGACAACATTTCTACATAGACTTTACATTAATATTTCTATCTTCGGCTGAATGACAAACACACAACCCTCAGGACTCCGGAGTAGATCAAAATCCCAAGAGAAAAAGAGCTGATGACCATGGCTGGAAAAGCAGAGAATCCAGGCATGTCATGGCCGGGGAGTTTCTAAATCTCACTGGAGATTTTTGAAGAAGTGTCAAAATTTTTGACTTGGCAATAGTCGCTTCATTCAAGACCATTCGCAGGAAAGTTTGCTGTACTTTATAAAATTTCCTGGAAATTCAAATTTTTTCTATCCCTGCTATATATATATGGCAATCCACATACCAATGCTGCAATACACATCAGCCAATGCAGTGATTGTGATTACACTACCAGTTCAGCAGCTGAGAGCAATCTGTTTAGGATCAACATCACTGTACATTGACACAATTTGACAACATTGTCAGTATAAATTACGATGTACAAGCACATGTACAAGCACATAGATCTGTTGGTACATATTATAATCAATCATTGTGTATGCACTGAACTTTCATTTTTTACAATTTTTTTCCAAGTACTTGAACTAGCTGAAGAGGCCTAATTGCAGCATAATATATCACATTGGCCTGCTCAACACTCAATAAGCAATCAAAGAATTCAGCTTAGCTGAAGTGCAATAAGCATAACTAAAACCTAAATTCTCTGGAACTTTATGAAAACATTGTGAAGCCATTGTGGGCAAATTAATCTGATGTGGCAACCTCTGTCACACTCAACCAACCAATTAGAGAGAGCCATTAATTAATTCTTTTTTTTAGATATTATTCACAGGAAGAGTTATTCAATTAATACCAATGTTGCTAACTGACAAAATAGTACAACAAACTCAAAGAGACACTAACAAAATATCGGGGTTGCTTTGTTTTTAAAAAAAATTGATGATTGTTCTCACTGCTTTCCATTGTGTCTCTTGATTTTCAGTGTTTGTCATAGTTTTGTTTCCATTCACACATTTGCTTTTACACAATTAAGCTTCATTTTTTAAACTAAAGTGATAGTGCACTTAAATCTGCAAATTAAAATACAGATCATGCAAAATAGTGACTGGGAATGCATATAAACCTCAGATTGCAATAATCCAGTGGTATATTAATTGGGGGGGGGGATTTAAGGGATACCAGAGAGGGCACTGGAAAGACACTCAGGGAGAGGAGGGCAGGCAATTTTCTGTATGCTTTATATTGGTCACAATCTTCATTCAAGGAGCACCACAGAGGGGGGGGGGATATGTTCCTCGCCTCCCTCCCAATTGTTATATCCCACCTTTTTAACTGCTACATTTTTTTGGCAAAAAATATGAGGTTTATTTACATGACAATGATGACATTGTTGATGACATTGTTAAATTGGTTAAAAAAGAGAAACAGTTTCTTACCTCCACCACTTTCATAGCACAAGTAGGGGAACCTCCACAGATTGCCCAGGCCAACAGCATTGCCAACACAAGCCAAGATAAATTCCATTTCTCTTCCCCATGTCTGTCTTTTTCCACATTCATCCTCGCTTTTCCCTGAGGAGGAGAATGAGTCCACAGTCTTGCTATTCTGCAGGATGATCTTTGGCAACAGCACATTGCCCTCTTGATCCCCAAGCTGAGGTTCAGCCAGGTCAGGATGCAGGGGTTTGCTGATTCCACCTCCCTCATTGTGATAGCCATCTTCCACATTCACAACATAGCCATTAATGTCACTGTCTTCTTTCAGATGGGTCTTCATTTTCAAATTGCTAAGATCCAGTGTTGTCAACTCAGCATCAAATGATCAAATTGTCTTCAATTAGCTACACAAACTGCTGAGGGAACCCAACAGCCAAAGCTCAGTTTTTGGAGTCTTATCTTACACAAATACTATCACACAGAGTATTGCATGAAAGTGTACAATACACATGTGGAATATGAGTGTACTATCACCAAGTCATTGTTTACATTAGCTACCATGTAAAATTATATAAAACAATGTCAGTGCAATACTCAAGCTTTAGCAGTTCTCTGACAGGTGAAGCACAACACGGCTAATCACACTCACAGCTTCTGATCACTGATGATACAGTCTGTTTTGATTGCCTCCTTTGATGAACGGAAGCATGCAGCACATGCCCGGGAGCACATGCACGAAGTCCCCAGTCACGTCGTGGCTTCAAAACGCAAACGTAATACGCAAAGATCAAAGAATGAAACGCTGCTTCGGCTGACCACGTGCAGCTATCACTGCAATGGCTCTGCGTTCTGCTGCTCGGCTGCTGTCCTTACGTAAACTGTGGCAAATCCAATAACACCGGCTTTATAAGCTCGCGTTCAGGATGCTGAATGAATTAATACGGTCTGTCAAGTCACCGTTATGCCCCGCCTCCAGTTCTGTGTACACACAGCAGCCAGGGTTGCCGCCAAAGAATCGCTTGGTTTCACTTCTGTCCCAACAAGGTCAAGCTTTCTGGGTCAGGGGTCATGTGATCAAAAGTGGGCGTGGCATTTTCTGGCAACTCTGCAGCCCAGCCAGCTGCCAGCAGCGGATCCAAGCGGGGAACCTCCAAATATCGGGGTGTGTCGTAAGCCCCCTCCAATGCAGGTCTGGCTCTCCTGTGGGCACCATTTATTCTCAGGCGAGGGGGGGGGGGGGCGTTATTCTAAGCGGTTGGCGGAGGTGTTTTTTTTATAAATGTCAGTTTTGGGAAATAAATAATTCTGGAAGTCTGAAAGAATTCTGGAGGGGTATTTCTTAATAAGGCATTGCTTGATTTGGGAATGAATATTCAGGGATTTGAGCGCTTGAAAAAGATAATTTATGGCCGTCGTCACTGCGAAATAAATATATATAAACTCCCTCCGACAAAAGCTCCAAGTCCCCCTCCGGAAATTAAATGGTTGCCCCCGAAGTCCTGAGAGGCTCCTACTGTAGACTTGATCTACATACAAGTAGGCGCCTCATATGCAATATCCATGTATTTAAAAATCATAGCTAGAACTTCAACAAATATTTTGTCCAAAATTGAAGGCCTAGAGATTTCAACTGTAAATTTTTCAACAGTAAATTTCAGACAAAGATGGAATAAATACATCTGCCTGAGGGTTCTACTTTATTAGCCAAGACTTAATGAACTGAGCTGCAGGCTTAAAATCGGATACATAAAATATTAAAGGCCTAATTTACAAACCTTGCAAAGTTGTAAATTATGTTATTGAAAATATTTTTTGTAAAAAATGGCTGTTGAATTTGATTTTCTAAATAATTTTTTAATAATCAATTTTTATTATTGTGATTTTTTATTTATTTGTATCAGATAATAATTTTACGAGGATCACTTCTTTTTTTCACAGATTTTAACAAAATTTTTGTTCGCCAGGTAGTATGATATGTATTCAATTTTTCAATTTTCCCCACATCTTTGAAATTTATAAACAAAATATGAATAAAAGTTTTCCTGACTAACTTTCTGAAAGAAAAAAAAACTGCTTAAGTATGCTGAATGCCCTATAAAATGTTTTACTTAACTTAAAATTAGGGGGAAAAAGAAGACTACTTTAATAATATGATATGGAACATTTGAGTGTGAAAAACCCAGTTTGCCAGTTAGTAATTACACAAAACCTTCACCCATTTTTAAAGGCTCACTTTTAAGATATTTTTTTATTTCAAAACAATCAAATAAACTATAGGTCCACATAGACCTTGTTTTATTAAGCTAATTTTCATTGAGCTCATGGGTTCGCTATTAATGAACATCTTATTTCTTTTGACTAATTGTAGAAATCAAACGCAATTAAGTATCTTTTTAAAGAGACAGAAATCAATATAAAATTCATTTCATATGTACAATTCTGAAATTAAGATGAGCCCTGAACATTTTTTTCGAATTGCAAAATTCCTGGGACCGAATGAGTGTTTACCATTCCACCTCCCACAAAACAGAAATTTGATGTTTTTAATTTTTTAATGGTTACACACTTGATAGTATAAATTAATTACTTGATAACATAGACCAAAACATAAATTCTATGATTCATATAAATTGCCTCACAGTTTGAACTACAGCGTCAGTAACTATGCGTTGCCCTCACCAAAATGTTTTATTATCAAATTGTCATTGTCATGACTCATGAAAGTCATGATTGATAGATATATATATCAAAAGAGTAAGCATTACGTTTGACATGACATGGGCAAATTTTTCTTTTTCAGTTTATATTTATATAAACAAGATAAATTTATTTGGATGATTCAAAGAAGAAGAGACTCCAATTCAAGCAAATTCATTCAGTTAAGAATTTTAAACAAATTTAAAAAGGTTGAATTTCAAATAACTGCCCCAGAGAGTGAACTGAGATTTTACTACAATATATGCTCAAAAGTAAAAGAAATGCAACACTTGATTTTGGCATATATTTTTGGGAAGGAAGTTTTTCGAACAAAAAAGTTATGTATAGTATTTGTCCTTAGATAAACAAGTGTCTTAATGCCAAAAATCATTAAGCTGTGAACATTTCCTGTCTACATTTCGACTTGTTTACCACATCGTAGTTTTTTGCAATAAATATGGCCTTACATGCAGTTTACACCAAAAGTTGCTATTTTAAAAAGAATGCCCTAACCGACCCTAAAAACCAAAAATGAAGCAAAAATTCTTTGCAAAAATATAAGCCAAAATAAAGTATTGCGTTTCTTTTGCTGATGAGTGTATATGTTCACTTTCAATATTACTAAACGATTTCCAAAGAACTTGATGAAAACAGTCTTTGGCTAAGGAGAAGCTTGTGAAAACCCACTGGCCACTGACCCTACAGTGTCATAATTACAAAAGAAACTTTTTTAATGGACTTAATTAGCCTATAAATTAAAAACAATAAGTTTAATTACTTGTAACAAGGTTTCTCCAAGGATTTCAATGAAGTGCCCTTAATTTGGGAAAAAACAAAAGAGCCTATATCAACAGGTTGCTACAAAGTAACCAATTGTTTTTAGTTACTTTTCTTTTTTAAAATGCAGGGCAACCTTTAATAACAGGCCAAGCATGACGGTTTTATTTTTCTTTAAGTGCTGTGTCAGGGTTTTACTTTCAAGGTATAGGTCCAACGATGTAGAGTAACAATTACCAGTGTCAATAATTGCAAATGTAACACTTTGATCTCAGGTCACCTGGTTTGATTATTCATTCCTATGCATTTAAAGGAAATCTCGGTACTTAAAGTTAACTATGTATCACTATTACATTGTAGAAGAGAAAATGCGCCATACACACTACATGTATAAATGAAATGCAGGGATCACTCAGGCAAAAAGTGGATATCAAGTTTCAAGAATTCTTATAGGAAAGCATTACTAAGCAAATCCCATTGCCTTTGACCCTCTGCAATTGCAATGTAAATTGCTGTCAGGCATTGCATTACATTACTATGGGAATATTTTGTGCAAAATGTTATATTTTTCTAAGAGGCTGACCAGACAATAGTTGGGGGTGGGGGCTATGGTTATTACCCTAGGGACGAACTTTTTTTTTAGTTCCCGAAGTGTCGACGAACAGTTTTTTTCGTGTGCGGAGAGCAACAAACTTTTTTATCACAATTTTAACATCACATTGCCTAACAGGTAGAAACAAACCTTTTTTATCATGTGCTGAACAATCTTCTTTTTTTTTTCAGAGTCAAGTGGGAAACAAACTTATTTTTTCACCAAAAATCCATAGCCCCCCCCCCCCCCAAGATCATCCGGTTGGCCCCTAATTGATCTGTCAAAAAATACACAGAATAGCCAGTGAATGCGACTGTATGTTACCGCTAAGCCTATGTTTTCAAATAAAAATTCAAAAGAAAGGTACAATTCTTTCATCATTTAGGTATTTTAATTAACATTAACATAACTGTACAATAAACTACATGCACTCACACAAACTGAAATTCCATTCCACTCTGTTCCACATTAAAGTCTTTATGTTTTCCTGCCCCTTTCGCCAGGGGGAGCCACAAATATTTCTTGTTCCACAAACTCCTCGATGCTAATTTCTTTCGGAGCCCTAGACTGAGCAAGTTTGATTTGATTGCGCTTTTCGAAGAATCTGAGTTTCTCTTCCTTCTCCTGGAGTTCCTTCAATCTATCTGCAATTTCTTTGCGTCTCTGTTTTTCCTTGTATTCTTTGACCTTGAATCAAAATAAATTAACATATTTTTATTCATTTATATAATAATGCAAGATTTATAAAAAGTAAATCACACCAAAGACAAATCATTTCTTGACATAATATAACTGTGTGGGTTAGATCCTTGCAGTTTGGAATATGTACTCTATGAATTTTAGTACAGTGAAGGATGTATTTGGGGCGAACCGGATGAGACCTGGCTGTGGTTTTTTTTTCATGAGAATCAGAGAAAGTTTGTTCAGCACATGAGTGAAAAACACAATTGATTCCACATCACAGCTCGGTGAACATATTATATAAATATTGGATGGGAAGGAGTCCAATATAGAGTATAATTGGATGAAGAAAAGTTATATTGGATGAGGCGCAGCCGAATCCAATATAACTTTTCTGAATCCAATTATACTCTATATTGGACGACTTACCATCCGATATCTGTTATATTCTCCATCCAATATAAGTTATATTTTCCTTTTTAAGTTGACTTGCTGCCAAATGGTCAAAAAATGTTTGTTCAGATGTTTTGAATTTTCAGGATATGCTGCTAAGAAAGTATTTTTCCCTCATAATTGAAAAGAAAGAAAAATTGCCAAACTTTTGGAAGGCTATTCAATGCCACCCCAGGTTAACATTACAGGCAGCTGTAATTTTAGTGTTCAAACCTTGAAAGAGCAGTCAATAGTGACGTCACCAAGTCCATTGTCAGTATGCTCTCATGACGTCATCAGTTGTGATGTCACAATGACAAGTTGACCATTATGACATCACCAGTGGTGACGTCACAATTGAACAACAAGTAGGGAGGTGATTGTTCTTCATTTAAAAACTGTCTCGGATCCAATATAACTTTTTTTGGATCCAATATAACTTTTCAGGATCCAATATAACTTTTCTCAGCATAATATAGCAAGGATATTTTCCAAGAATACTCGCTTGTGATTGGCTGACACAATCCGAGTGGAGAATATTATATAAATATTGGATGGGAAGGAGTCCAATATAGAGTATAATTGGATGAAGAAATCCAATTATACTCTATATTGGACGACTTACCATCCGATATCTCATATATTCTCCATCCAATATATTAAGTTATATTTTCCTTTTAAGTTGACTTGCTGCCAAATGGTCAAAAAATATTCATTCAGATGTTTTAAATTTTCATGATATGCTGCTAAGAGAGTATTTTTCCACTCTTAATTGAAAAGAAAAAAAATTGCCAAAATTTGGAAGGCTATTAGTTATTTGTTGTTTGCTTGGCGGATACAGGATTTACCTTCCCGAAGATAGCTGTATCTGGGCGAAGCGAAGCTGAGCCCGGATACAGCTATCTGAGGGAAGGTAAATCCTGTATCTGCCAAAAGCAAACAACAAATTACGAATTTATCCGACCACATAGCATAACAAAACCCCCAGGTTCAAAGGTATGATGAGTGTCAGGTATGACGAGTGTTAATTTAGAAGCAGACCTGACACAAATGATGTTAATAGCTGTGAATTAACTACACTGCTATGGGGATTTATTTATGTGCTGCAATGATTTTATCAGTGGTCTTTACTAAATTTTAGTCTGATAACTTCAAATTCTGTAAGATTGGAGAGGCAGATTTTTGTGACGTCACCAGCAGCCCATGCCATTGTGACGTCATGACAAACAATCACTGCCCATTGTTTGCATGACAACGTCAGATAATTTATGAGTGATTGTGACGTCATCACTGCAGGATACAGAAATTATCACCTGGTTGGCTGTGAATATCACTGTTTACAGTCAAAATATCAGGGCCTATGATATTGTAAAAAATACCACCCTTCAAGGGTGATATTTCTTAACAATGGTTATGACATCACCGGCATTTCAGATGCCTGATGACGTCTCAAACCAAGCAATGGCCAAAACAATAGGATTGTGACGTCACCTCCATTGTTGCTCCATGGTGACGTCACATTTTTGTAATGGCAGAAAATAGTCCCTCTTTATAATCGAAAATTTGAGGTAAAACCAGGTGATAAAACAAAACAACCATGCGTCAGGGCACTTCGTACAATATCACTCGCTGTTGTGTGAATTAATATCACTCTCGCCCTGCGGGCTCGAGTGATATTAATTCACACAACAGCTCGTGATATTGTTGCTCAGTGACCCTGACTTGGGTTGTTTTGTTATAATATCTGTACAGGCCAAGCAGCCTGACAGATACAGGATATTTATCCTCAGTCCAGTGTGAATCCTTGATTCTGATTGGCTGAGAGCCGCGGTGTATGACACCGTACACCCTGTCTGTTGTCACCAGACAGGGTGTATGAGATAAACAATGATGTCACAATTGCAACCATAGGATTGTTATGACGTCATCCTTGTAGTAACAATAGTCATGATGTCACAATGCCATTGTTTGAGCCATTGTGACATGGTCCTGGTCACGAGCACTTGAATCTGTAAATTGTGACGCTACCATTTATTTAAACAAGAGTATGAAACTATTTCTAACTTTTCCAAGGGTTTCCCCAACTTTGAAGTGCTCTGAAGACACTGCCAGACGACCGCCAGCAATGAAAAATATGTCAATAGATAAGTGATATAGTTATTAACAAGTTATCAAAAAACTACTATTCAGTTCTTCAAAATAAACTCATAGCTAGAGTTTTAAGTAACCAATGTTGCTACAATTTAGCAAGTGGACCGTCTCTTGGTCCCAGTTGACGTTACATTTGAAATGTACCCTTCTCCAACTTTTTTACTTAAAAAAATGTTTGGAGTCTGTGGAGTCTGTGGACTCTTTTTTTTCAATTGTTTCCCACAATTTAATGGCAGCTTGCCATTACTTGTATAAAGAAGCCCTGTGAATTTTCTAAGATTTTTTTTTCCAAATGGCCTATAAATTATATTTTATTTAGGCCTATTTATTTATTTTTGCTTTTCCGTAATATTCTATGAACACAATTGTGGGCCTTGTTTTTTCAATTCAGTTTTACCCTAAATCAGTTGATAGACATTTCTAAAATATTAATTGATAGACATTTCTAAAATATTAAGTGTGAGATTGGAGGACTGGGAGAATTTCCCTGACCTTTGCCTGCAATTAGAGTCAATTTATAATGCCAGATTATTATATATCCCCATGTGCTAGTACCCCCTGCTCTGTGCACTGATTTATGCAGCAATTCAAATTTCTTGAGAGTGCCCCCCTGCATGTTGCAGCCTCCTGGGTTGCCATGACGTCATAATATTAGTTGAGCTATAAATAGATTGTGACGCCAAGTTGGTCACAAGAGACGGTCCTAACACCTTCCCTGTTGTTGCAAATAAGCCTGTAATGCTTGTTACAAGCAGATAAAAAATATTTGGAAAGTTCATCAGATACATAAAACTCTATAGAATAAGGTAGAGTTATTATCAAATGATGACAACCTCAGTTGTGTTCAAGCAAGGGAAATCCTTGACAAGGTCAGGTTTATTTCACAAACAGCTTTCATACTCTTTAGTAAATATAGTAATCATAACGTCACAATCGCTATAGATCCAAGTACTCGTGGTCCTGGTGACAGCACTGGTGATGACGTCACAATGCCTTTGCTTTGTTACTGAAAGACATTTCAGACTCAGTTTGCAAGAAAATCTATGGGAATCAATAAAACAAGAAGTCTGAGGATAAAACCGTTACACCCTGCTCGTTTTTCGAGGGTACGGGAATATACACCACTCAGGCCTCCATACACCACTCAGCCTTCGGCTTCGTGGTGTATGGAGTCCTTCGTGGTGTATATTCCCGTACCCTCGAAACGAGCAGGGTGTAACTGATAATACCCACAGTTCTCAACCAATCAGAATCAAGCATTGGCCTTGGTGGTCGGATAAAATGTAATACCACCCCAGGCTAATATTACAGGCAGCTGTAATTTTAGTGTTCAAACCATGAAAGAGCAGTCAATGGTGACGTCACCAAGTCCATTGTCAGTATGCTCTCATGACGTCATCAGTCGTGATGTCACAATGACAAGTTGACAATTATGACATCACCAGTGGTGACGTCACAATTGAACAACAAGTAGTGAGGTGATTGTTCTTCATTTAAAAACTGTCTCGGATCCAATATAACTTTTTTAGGATCCAATATAACTTTTCAGGATCCAATATAACTTTTCTCAGCATAATATAGCAAGGATATTATCCAAGAATACTCGCTTGTGATTGGCTGACACAATCCGAGTGGAGAATATTACTATTTTATTGCAATTCCAGCTAAGTCTGGCCCTTATTATGGCCTTAACATGCTTAAAGGATGATTTAGTGTGTGGGGTTGATCAGTTGGGTATCAGAAGAAAGTCTGATCTCTGTGCAGCCATCCTCACCACACAGCAACATAACAGTAGCAGGACTTACTCTATCCAATTTTGCGAAATATTGCAAAGTCGTCAGCAGCTGACAACAGATCGCTAATTTCTCTGGAACATTCGGGTTCTTTTGTTCATTATACAGTGGTGGGCAAGTTAACAAAAAATGTTAACTTAGTTAACAGTTAATAAGTTAACTGAAGTTAAAGTTAAAAATTTAAGTTAATTTATTTTACTTCGAAAAAAAATATATATCTGTGAAAATATTTTCTACAACTACCAGAATGAGGCTCATCTGTCTCAAAAAGAGGCACAGGTTAAATTTCCAGACTTAAAAACTGAGACAATGTCTGTCTGGGTTTCACTATTTAGCTATCTTTTGTCTACTCAAGTCTTTTTCATGCAAAAGTGTGTCTTTTTTACAACTTTTTTAACTAAAATTAAGACTTCATAATTAATTAATTAACTAACGGAAGTTACAAGTTATCTTTTAACTTACATTGATGTTGACATGAAAAAAGATGTTAACTTAGCTAATAGTTACTAAATTTGTTAGCTAAGGTATTAATGATTAACGCCCACCACTGTCATTATATAATGGTTAAAATTTATAGTAGAGTTAGTTAATACTGTGATACAACTAACTTTTTCCCAAGTTTGGAAGTGATAGTAACAAGTTATTTTCAAATAGCCTGTCAAAGACAATTTTGAGCACTGCCTAAGTCATGGCGCCACGACACTTTGAGAGGGTCATGGGAGGGTGATGACAGTGCTAGGGTGAGTGTCATGTGGGGCTGAAGACATTGCTCATCTTGACCAGACGGTAATTTCCTTGACTGCTCATTACATCCGCCCACCGGAAATGTAATTCAATTAAGCTTTCAAATTATCACCTACACATATCTATTGGTTGTAATCTTGATTTGTCTGTATGACGATAAATTTACATATTTATGATGAGTAATGGTGAAATTGGTTTACTTATTTATGATGCATTATGGTGATGCGTTAGAAATTTGCCCTAATGTGTCATGATTAAGGATCTTATGGGGTGAAAATGTAGACCTACAAATTCTTTATGTGACAGGTAAAATAATAGATCTTCGTCACATGTCCGTGAAAAATACAGACAAAATTTGGACCTTTTTTGTATCTCAAAGTATGACACAACGATAAATTTAAAAAACGAATATATATGGTTTTCAGCGTTCTTTGAAAAACATTCCAAAAATTTGGTAGATCTACACTAAAACAATTGTCAAATTAGAGTTTCCCTTTAATAGCTAATACACAATAATTAAGAGGACATGTGTCATGTCATTAATATGTAAATACCAAAGCATGAAGATGGGACCGCCTGAATGCATAAAATAAATTAAAAAGACTATAAATTGTAATTATCTAAATTATTTCTCGAAATTCATTATTGCAAAAGTTTTGAGGGAAAACCTTTTTTTTTGGGGAAAATTTTTTTTATTTTTGAACAATTTTTTTTTTTGGAAAAATTTTTTTTTGGGAAATTTTTTTTCCCGAACTTTTTATTTTTTAGAAAGTTCTTTCTTTTATGGAAATTTTTTTTTTTAGAACATTATTGGTAATTTTTTTTTTAACGAACATATATGGTAGTCACGCGTGATGAGAAAAAAGTGCCAGGATCAATTATGGCATATCTGAATCACTACTTTTGATTGAAGCATCTGGTTCACTCCTGGCATATTTGCCATAAGGGACGAGAGACACCTCGCTCCGCTCGGTGAGCCGGTGGCTCTGTCCCGTGTATAATATAAAAATGTAGGTGTAGCCTTAAGGGGGCCACCATTTAATCTCAAAGGGGGGGGGGGCTTGGGAGTTTTTTTGAAATAAATAATTACTTTCTCAGTTTTTGAGAATAAATAAATTCTTTCTGGGCAGTCTTGAAATAAATAATGTCTGGTGGGGGTTTCCTCAAGAAGGTGATGCTTGTTTTAGGAATGAATATTTGGGGACATCGCACGCTTGAAATATAAATAATTAAGGCCAACGTTACCGTGAAATAAATAATTTCCCGCTGAGGAAACTCCAAGCTACCCCCCTCAATTATTAAATGGTCGCCCCCTAACTTTCTGATTTTCATCATTCTGAAAAATCCAGGGAAACCTTAAGAATATTTAGAGGTCTGGGACAAGCCAAGTTGACAAACTGCAAAGGAAAGCATACACTTGATTTATCTGCCTCTTCCGGGTCTAGCCCATTTGACATTGATTTAACTGTTGGTCTCACTACTTAAAAAGTAATTTTGCAAAACAAAAGGTGAATTGGCAAAGCAAATATTTTGTCGATATGATTATCCCACTGTAAACATTCATTGATATTAACACCAAGGTAATTTGTTGAGTTTGTTTGACTGATAACATTGTTATTGAGAGAAACATTGAGATTTTTAGAGCATTTCTGATTTTTTGAGTTGATTAACATTGAAACACATTTTGTAGGGTTTATGACTAGCCTATTTACCTTCATACCATTTTGAGACATCATCTAAGCATGTTTGAAGAACATTTTCAACATCTTCAACAGTAGAACCAGCATAATAAATTAGAGCATCATCTGCATTCAGGTGCAGGTAACTTGGCAATTATCAGATTTTCAGACCAGACAGTTCATTTATGAAAGTTACCAGATCAAAGTTCTTGAAATCTCGAAAGGTAACTGCTTTATGTTCACCACTGCTTGATCTCTTTTTGCCAATGTTTATAACAGTATACACAAGGTAATGATCACTCAGGGACATTGGTAAGACTCTGGAGTATTGGTGCTTTTCAGGCACTGACGTAAGTATGACATCCAGTAATGTTGAACTTTTATCAGTAACTCGGGTTGGCTTTTCAATAAGTTGTTTCATCGTATAAGCTGATTCAATGAAATGTACAGGACAAGACGAGAGATTTTCATCAAATTTGTAATTATAATTCAGATCACCAATTAAGATGAAATTGTCACGCATAATACTGGCCTGTTCTGTTTGATCCAACATGCAATTTAGATAAGCATTGTCACTATTTGGGGGTTTGTAAACACAGCCAACAACAGTATTGTGACCACTTATCCTTAGTTTCAGCCAAACACTCTCAGTTGTGTTGTTGTGAGTAAATAACACCTCATGTTGAAGAGTTTGTTTGATAAAAACACAAACACCACCTCCTTGTCTATCACGGTCATGTCTTAAAACATCATAACCATCCAGAGACAGTTCATCATTTGTGATAAATTTATCCAACCAGGTTTCATTAATTCCAAGGAAATCAAAGTCATTTTTCATAAGAATATGGTGAATCTGGTCAATCTTAGGGTAAAGACTACGGACATTAATGCAACCAACTTTCAATCCAGAGCATTTAGTCCTTGTGCTGTCTAGACTTTGAGGTATGGTGACTGGGCCCCAGTGTTTTCATGTGAAGTTGAGGGACCGGCACTGGCTTCCTTGCCACACCTTTAGTACATACAGTGTTTGGCTTTATGGCCCAGTCCATTGCATGCATGACAAGTTATCTTTTTGCCATGCCTGCAATTACTAGACACATGATTGGTCTCCGCACAGTACCAGCAACTCTGCTCATTGAGGTTCTTATTCTGGGATGAGTACTGCTGTGAGTTCCTTGGTCTTGGGGCATGTGATCTCCTTGTAACAACTTTCCAGTCATCTTCTTTCCCAGCTGTCGAAGATCCCTTGCCATTGGTAGGATTTGCTGACTTTGTGCGAACAATGTTGCCATTTTTGCAGCTTGGTGAGACTTTAAGTTTTAAATTCCTCACAAGTCTATTGGTGCCCTTGTGAGTCAGATGGACCCCATCAGCCTGCAGGTAGCCATCATTCGGTGTTCCATTGCCATGCTTGAAAGTCTGGTCGTTGTCAATGAATGGTATATCCATTTCTACAGCCATTGTAGACAGACGAGCATTCAGGGCATCAACATTACTTTGATACTGTTCAGAGTCTGATCGTGGCGGCACACTGGAGATGCTGACAAGCTTTGGATTTGCAACTTTAGTCTTGGCAACATCAATGACATTTTTGTAAGTGTCCATTACACCATCAGCATTGAATTTGTCACTTGTGCAGTCATTGGCCCCAACGCACACAACAATGTTACTAAAGTTTTCATCAGACTTTTTCAGTTGGTCGAGGATGTTGCTGATTTTGGCTCCGGATGTTGAGGATACCTGGGTCTTCTGCAGCTTGCTTTCATCAATGTCCTTGATTATTGAGTCACCAATAAGCAATGACTGCCTGTCACTGCTTGCAGAACATTCCCATGACTTACTTTGCAATTCCCTATACAATGTGGACACCTGGATTCTGAGGCTATCATTTTCCTTTTTCAGAGCATCACATTGACCTTGAAAGTCTTGGGGGAAGTTTTAGTTTCCATAGTCATTTCCCTGAGTTCACTCAGCAATAAGGCAATCTGGTTTGGCAAATATGCCCGCTACAGTTATGCAGTAAGGCACAGAAATTAATTATCCAAAAATTTCCTGGTAAATGAACAAGAATCCGTGGATTAAAAAGAAATGCAGAGTGTTTTATTGCCATAGTGGGCAGCTTTCAATAGTCCAATATTTTCACACTGAAGTGTCACGTACAAATTTTATTTGGGAAAAAGGTGTAAAGTAGTCTTCTCATTTATGCCGTCCCCCATTGCAAATTTATTCTGCAATTGGGTCCTTTTTTCAGGCACTCTATGCATCCTCTAGAGGCACTGAAAAGCGCAGCTTTCTAGAAATATCATCACAGAGCACGAGCTATCCAGAATTGCAATGAAACCTCTGTGAATTGTTCACCTAGATTGGACACCTCAGTGGCAATCGCAATCAACACTTTTTTGGGAAGAGTGGACTTCTAGCACCCCCTTCAGAATAACAATGTTCCTCATTTGTAATTCTGATATTTTGAAAATTTCGGATATTATAGTCCATACACAGAAATTTATATTCGTATCAAAGATAACATAGTGGATCAATTCACGAGGTGGAGTGCAGCGCTTCGGATTCAGGTCTAAAGCCAGTTCTCACTTCAGACTCTGACTTGGGACTCCATTAAATTTTGTAATTGGACTTCACCTCCCAATTCCCGATTCCTCCCAAACCTCGGACACTGACTCCTGACACAGCCTAATATAAGATCTTTCCACTATTCTGAGGAGTCAGGACTCGTAAGGAGATATAGTCCAACTCTGATTCCAACTCCCGACTCAATCTGACTTGAAATCTGACTTCGAACACAATCCTCTCACTCAACAACTCCCTTCTCTAACTCTTATTAATACCGAAAGTCAAGTCAATATGGGTGGATGATTGGGGCTTTAATTCATATATTTATGCAATTGGTAGACAGATTAGGACAGGAGGAGGATTTTCAAAGAAGTGTCATAAGGATCAAATGACTTTGCTGTCGTATTAACATTGACACTCATGTGTGTAAAACTGTCCTTGGCTTGAGCAATGAATATGTTTTACTGCTTTTTACAGAAGGTTTGAATTTTAATTGGTTGTTTGATAATTATGTAATTGGTCAGAAATGACTTTTTTAAAATAAAATTGTCCTTCATCCTGTTCGTCAATTTAGGTGAAACAATAATTGCTACCAGCCATCCCTACTAAAATCATGCATCTGCATATAGAATAGCTGCAAAAAACATTGGTTTGAATTGTAAATGAAATTTCAATTGTAAAGTTCAGTTACCTGATTTTCCAACAACTGCTGCCTTTCCTCCACCCAGGTGCGGTACAACTTAGTTTGGTCTTCAATGTCATGAGCTTCCACCACTTTGATGACTGACTTCACTTTTTCAAACAATTCTCCTTCCAGGTCTGTGTCTACTACTCGGTCGGCATTTTCCAAATCTGACAATAATGTCTGAAAAATAAATTGAGTGTTCTCTGTAGTAGTCAGTAGCTCCTCAGAGATTTAAATAAGTAACTGGTGTTCCACTGTTTCTGTCTGACACCAAGTGAGGGGCTGTTAAGGAGTTTGTGCCTGAGGGGGTACTACAAAAGACAAGAAAATAAACAAGAACCCAGGGGTTCAAAATGGAGGTGGCGGAATTTGTTAAGAATAGACAATTTCAGGACCAATCAGAGCCAAGTAGGTTACTTGTACGGTAATTGGAGAAATGCAGGGGAAGGACAATCATCTACTAATCTTTTGCACTCAGCCAATAATTCTTTAGTATTTGCATGAAAGTAACTCCCTATATTGCTAAGACCTCCTAGGTTCCTACTATCATGTCAATAAAGATCTTACTTAATGATATGCTGCTCTATACACCTGTCAATCGACATATAATACCACAACCAGCTAACTTGTAGAGTCACTTGTATTTTCCAGTTGATAAAATTTGATGAAGAGTGGTATAAAAGAGTAAAATTCAGACATGCTTGTGGAAATTTTGATACACCAGGCCACTGATGTACGATTATCTGAAAATCCATAATATTCATTTAATTTTTCCAATATTAGCCTGTCTTTTGAATAAGAAAATTAATTTGCTCAAAATTAGCATGATACTGATGTGATACACTGTCAAATTTATTTTACTAAATATTCCAAAGCCTGGTATTAAGCATAAATGAAAATGGGGAGGAAATAAGACATTTTTAACCTTTTTTTTTTTTGCATTTTAAATCTTAAATTTGCATTTTAAATCTTAAATTTGCTATAACATATAGTATAACTCATGCAACGGCCGTGATTATCCCTTCATAGAATGTTTAATTCTAACAACTTAGCCATTATTATTTTGGCATTTCACACAGAAATGTCAGAAAATTGGCAAAAATATTTTTTTTATTTTCTATAGTTTTTTGATTTTCATAAAAAAATCATGTAGGGTTAAAATTCCAACTAGAGATGTTAAAAGAAAGCTAACTAGAAAATTTCATAGATGTAACTGCAAGATTGACTGAATCACATAGTTAAAAAAAAAAAAATTCTCACATTTTTGGTGAATTTTCATCAGTCCCTGTTTCTCAGAACATTTAGACCGTCAAAAGGCACATCTCGGGTATTTAATACATACTATATATTGAAATTTCAATGACATAAGCACGGCAGCTTTTGAGTTCAGTTCCGGAAAAAAAGAAAAAATCTTTTTTCACATTTTTCAATAATTTTGAGAAAAGAAATAATGTCATGTGGACTGGACCCCAAAAGGCATAACTAGGATAAGAGATACAATAATGTGCCAAAAATATAAAACATACAAGTCATAGTTCTGACAATACTGACCAATACACAAACAGGACACACATTATATATGCATTCTAGCTAAAGTCACGTCCAAACTACAACTTGCCTGCTCTTCATTCCCATACCAGAAGCAAGCTCTATAATTAAGTTAGATAGCTCGCATGACCCAAAACAATTCCAAACAAAATGGTGAAGTTATGGTCAAAAGACATTCTGAAAATGCTCAAATTTTGAATTTCCCGCCAAAACTTCCATTCTCCCAACTGCATAAATGGAGGTGTCTTCACACCTCCATTAAAAAAAGGGAAGGCTTACGAATGAAAATCTTCCTAGCAGTGCCTGCAACTTTGTGATTGTCTGTCATAGGGATCCCCCAAGTCATGGAGTTCCCCAAACAGGGAATCCCTGGCTGGCACCCCTGGGGATATCCCAAGGTTGGAGGCACACTTGGGAGATACACCAAGGATGGGGGCACCCCCGGGGATACCCCAAGGGTGGAGGCACCCGGGGATACCCAAAGGGTGGGGGCATCCCCCGGGCCTCAGGGATACCCCCAAGGGTGGGAGCACCCCTGGAGATACACTAAGGGTGGGGGCAACCCCAAGGTTTGGGGCACCCCCTGGGGATAACTCAAGGGTGGGGGCAAACCCGGGGACACCTCAAGGGTGGGGGCACCCCCCAGAGTGGTGCCCCCCCCCCCAGAGATACCCCAACAGTTGGGGCACTGCCCATGGAAACCCCAAAGGGTGGGAGCACCCGCCGAGGTATACCCCAAGGGTGAGGCAGCCCGGGGATACCCCATCAGGGCCGCTTTAAAGTGCCTTGTGCACGTTATGTTTAACAATATGTGTAAAAATATTATATATAATGTAAACGGTATAATATAGAGTCTGCATGTTTATTTTTCTTTTCTGAAAAAAAAAGAAGTTAGCAATGACTCAATTGTTATCATATTCAAAACTGACACACTCTGTAGGATTGACATTAACTAACAAATGTATCCTGATTTCTACAACTGCACACAAATTTGCTAGAGGACTATATCATGCTTAATAGAAAGAGAATCCAAAATTTACAAGGGCATGTATTAAAATTAATTTATTAGTTTTAACAGTGTGAGAAACAAAAAAACTAACTGTATATACATGAGCTCAAAAACAAAATATATATATACAACGAAACATCGACCCCACAAAAAATAATAACGTAATTAAAATAAATCATTTTATTCTTTATTTTGCAAAAATCCCAATGAACAAGGATTCGCCGAATAGTTTGCATACCAATGCCAGATTATGTGTTGTAATAAATTAGGAACTACTCCTAGTACACGCATAAGAATGACACAATTCATATGCTGCTAAATACAGTCATACCAGAAAGTTAACATAGACTAATTTCTCTTTTTCCAAGGCAATTTGCACAACTATTGATAGTGCTGGCAAATCATACATAAAACCAAAGCATTGAATGCTGCTGAACACCCAGACAATCCTTTTACACAGAACAAAATGTAATCTGTAATTAGTCAACAAACAAAGCATTTCAGAGTTTTTGTGTATAATTTACATCTTGTAGTGTAAATTACTTCTCTTAAGAGCTATTAACTAACTTAAAAATCTGTGGAAGTGAGTAGATAGTCAATGACAGTCCCTACTGGCCTTACATGGCATTCACCAACAAAATATTTTATTGTTCAGTTTACAATTCTGCGCAAAGCTGGAATTTATTTAAGCTGATAAACACTCTTAAGAAGAAATTAAAAAAAAAAATTATTTTAGGGGTGACCATCAGGGCTTGGAGTTTTCCCTGATTTGAAATTACTTATTTCACGGCAACAGTAATTATTTGAATATTTTGAGTGTGTGATGTCCTAAAATATTTGTTTCGAAATCAAACAAAAACATGTTGAGAGATAACTACACCAAGAACTAGAGGAAGTGTCGCAAGCGGAATTAGCAATTTGGGGGTACGCATGAAAATGCTGTCCCAAAGGGACTGAATGGTCGCCCTATTGCACTCTGTATATATACGACATTTGTATAGGCTGTAGCAGCAGTACAGTAGTTGATAGTGTACAGTAAATGCTTAAAAAACTATGGAAATTTGAAGAGAAGCAGAGTAGTCTAGAATTTGAACTCGACAGCATGTTTCATAGATTTGATGTAATAGCAAGAAATGAGGAATATTAGAGGCAGTAAGTTTGATGAGAATCACAGGGTTCTGGAATATGAACTCCATACCGTATTTCATTGATTCTAAGCAATAGTGAGGAACGAGCAATTTTCAAAACCAAATTTGATGAAAGTCACTGGGTTCTGGAATATAACTCCAAACCGATTTCATTTTAAGATCAGAATTTAATATAATTCTCATGCATGACTTTTTTTTTCTTTTTTTTTCAAACATCATGGCTCAGGAGCAACTCCCATTAGGGTGATGATACTGACAGTTGTAAATATTATGTGGGGTTTCCACCCATTCTATTTGAAAAAATATAAATGATACATCAGTATGGTGTGGAGATTAATGCACTGTGAATAAAGTGAAGTTTATTAGACTTATGTTAATTAAGGTGTGTAAGATAATACATGTTCTTGTTAAATAGGCAGTTAGTGCAACAGTTGAATTAAGACAGTTCTTTTGAGTTTATGATGTGGACTTTTGCTAATCATACACTTAACAAACAGTTGATAAGGTGAAACTTGGGTGATGTTTATGCAATGGAAATACTGTGCAATTTGTCGACAATACAATGAGGTTGTTCCCTTTTTCTAGGCAATGTATGAAACTAATGATTCTATAGGAACATAACACAATATTCTATTAAAGTAATATAGCAGATGATTCATTCTAACAGGAGCTTTACCACATCTGAGAGGCTGTGGTGAATTCTGCGGTAGTGCGTATACTGAAGCGTAAGCAAAAAGTGAACATAACATACATATATATATATAAACAATAATAGCGTATATACACAATGAGAGCTCTGGGAGAGAATTCTTAGGTGCTTATCATGAATCACAATATTGGTGTCTTAGTCTCATAGAACAATACAGGTGTTCAGTTGAATTTGAAATTGTGAAGCATAGATGCTTTTGTGGAAGTTATATATAAATTATGACTGAACCTGATCATTGTTCACATAATGTGAAAGAGTCAATGCGTCCTTGTCCATGGAGGGACAGAAACCACAGCTGACCGTCATATGCAGTCTGCAGGGAGTCTGTGTCTGTGTTTGGAATTGTTGGTGAAGCTGAAGATGGTGATGCGTTGGTGAGGGTCTGAAGAGATAGAAACCACAGCTGACCGAAAGATACACAGTCTGCAGGGAGTCTATGGTGACGGATGATGTGCACAGGCAGTAATGTTCTACAGGTGGCTGCCTGGTGGGGTTACATGAGAGTTTTCCAGGGTATGGCAAAGTCAATGAGGAAGTGATCGCTGTAGTATGTTGGAATGACTTGAACGGCACTGTTTGAGATCAAACGATTGATATAGATGTGATCAAGGATGTTGCCTTTGCGATGAGTGGGTGATTGAACGAGTTGTATGTATCCATGATGGCGCATGATTGCATGAAGGGTAGTGCGTGATGTTGAGGATTTGTTGACGGCGATATTGAAGTCCCCAATGATGACTGAATGGATGCCTTGAGGGATATGTGATAGGAGGACTTCAAGATCTGCGAAGAATTGCCCGGTAGTGGTGGTGGGGTTGTGATAGAGAAGCAGAAAGGAGAGACGGAGGCTTGGTTCTGTTCTTGGCGAGAGTGTGATGAGCTGATGTTCGGTCTTGATGTGTGGAAGAGTTGTGAAGTGGAGGAGGTGCAGGCTGTGAGACAGAAGTGTGGCAAGTCCACCAGCACGTCCGGGATGTTGATTTGATGTTATTGGCGTGTGGTGAGGCAGGAAAGACAGAGGACCAGGTTGTTTCATCCAAGTTTCAGCGAAGAAGATGATGTGGCTATTGTTGATGAAGTCGTCACGGGAGAATGCTTCCCAGTGTGGCAGGAGAGAGTTGATATTGATGTGAACAATTTTCAGGTGTGTCTGTGTGGTGACTGGGATTTGCAGGTGTTGAGGAACGAATGGGGATTCTTTCTTCATCCTGGCTAATTCGTTTATGGCTTGTTTGTTGACTTTAATCTTGCTTGGGGTTACGTCATCAATGAAGAATAGTCCAGGCAAGCTTTTCGTTCGGCTGATGGCAGTGTAGAATTGGCCAGGATGGAACTTACCTTGGCAAGAAACTACCAGTTGATCTTCTGTTTTTCCCTGCTCTTTGTGTATAGTAACTGCCCAAGCCAATGTGAGAGGAAATTGAGTTCGTGTGGCAGTTATTTTCGAATTACGTGATAGTAGCAAAGGTGTGTCGGCTTTGGATATGGGAGTTGAAGTCGTTTGGTCTGCTGGCAGGATCCCTTGGGACTGGCTTCGGATGTTTTGACCAACCCTTTCATCATGAAATTTGACAAGGATGAACTTTGGATTAAATGAATCTGTGGATGTGTTGTCTGGGCTTGGAATGAAGCCGGTGACTACACCTGCTGCTGAATTGACAAGGCCATCTGTGACATCAATGTTTTTCGTCAGCATTACCCTGGCATGTTTTGCAATTGACAGCACTGAAGGTAGGCCACCAGCAAGATTGTTCAGCGTAGTGGAATCTATGGTGCCAGTTTGGTCGTCTTTCTTTTTGTCAATTGCTGGGATGTTGTAGA
This sequence comes from Platynereis dumerilii, assembly GCA_026936325.1. Lineage (NCBI taxonomy): Eukaryota > Metazoa > Annelida > Polychaeta > Phyllodocida > Nereididae > Platynereis > Platynereis dumerilii. The sequence goes on along the minus strand of JAPTHN010000002.1, from coordinate 75,418,549 downwards.
TTGGGGTTTGAATTTTCTCGAGCTGATGTTTGTTGTGTTTGTCAACATGTTTGTTGTAAGCGAAAATGTGTGTCGTGTCCTCAGGGTAGTTGGGAGAGTCGACAGAGGTGGCTCTGGACTGGAGTAGGGCGATGTCATCTGCATTGTGTTGGCCAATACGAACTCTGTTGAGCAGCAATGCAAATGTTGAGTCATCTTTTTGGCGTTGGATCTCAGTCAGTTCCACAATCTTAAACAAATTTATCCATAGGGAGCCATAAATTGCTGCAAGCTGGTCCGTGGGTGGGGCGTAGATGGGCTTCTGAGCAACGGGCGGCAACTGCAGCAAATCCCCAACTGCTAGCACTGATATGCCTCCAAAGGGCTCATCATTTCCCATTATATCACAGAGACGGCGATGAACTATTAAGAGCATATCTGCGCCAACCATAGATATTTCATCTATGATGAGGATCTTCACATTGCCTAGGTTTTCCTTGAGGATGCTGAGTTTTTCGCCTGATAAACGTACATAATCATCTGATCGCTTGTTGTGAATTGGCAGTAGAAATGCAGAGTGAAGTGTGTAACCAGCGACGTTGTAAGCTGCAGATCCTGTGGGCCCACAGACGAGCAGGTGACTTTCGTCTGTCTGGTTGTTACGTCTCAAGAGGCGTGTTGCAGTTTGTACAATAGCCCGCACGAGGTGGCTCTTGCCCGTTCCGGCACCACCGGTCAAATAAACGTGGAAAGCAGGGGGCTTTTCTGTCTCATGTGTCAAAAGCATTTGGGAGCACCACTGCACAATGAATTGGTGAAGGTCGTACTGGGCCTGGTTGAGTGACATGATGAGCTCGTACCATGCAGGATTGGACATTTGTTCCGTGCAAATTTCAACTTGAGCTCTAGCTAGTCCAAGATCATTCCTGGTCGTTCGGTCATTGGATGTTTCGTATGCTGTCATAACGCTGGATTCAGTGGTTGGTCCATAGGCAATGTCTTCTGCGCGATCTTGTTCATTTTGACATGCAATTCGTTCCCAAGCGGTCTCTGTTGATGTGTCTTCTGGAAAAGTAAATATCAATTTGGTTAAATTATGCAATTAGGAGAAAAAATTAAAAGCAATGATCACAAGCAATAAAATGTGTTGAGCTTCACTTAGGATGGTAGTTTGTGAAGACTGTTTTGCCCCATATTCTCCATAATTCATGTGATATGTTGTGCAAATTGCAATAGATAATTTGCAAGTGTGAGTTTTGAAATTTGTCAGGTTGTTCAATACCATGTTGTTGTAGCGGATTATTAGTAACAGTTACAGTGGTTTAAATAAATATTTACCAAGTTGTTGAATTGCTGCTGTGACTTCTTCTGCATGATGTTCAAAAGGTTTCTTGTTCTTGTTTATGATTTGCTCGCGGGCTTCAAAGGTGGCTTGGTATGTGTCTTGTAGGAGATCAGTGATTTCATTGCGCCATGGATAATAAAGGAGCAACTGTGCATGGTAGTACTCCTCTGGTTGTTTGTGAATTGACCACTGGTGTGTGCGAATTATTGCTGGCTTTTTGCGACGTGACATGGATCCCAAGCCTTTCTGAAGGGTGATGGTTGTGGTGGTGTCTTCAGAGTCATTACGACTTTGAATATCCTCTTGTGTTGGGGTGGCAGTTTTTGAACAGGTGTAGCGGAAAGTTGTGGCAAATTCGGCTAGACACATTGAGTCCAAAGCAGTTGGTCGAGCTGGGTAGCGATCAAGTAGGCCAACCTGGGAAGATGAGTAACAGTAAATAAATGTAAGTGGTTGTTTCAAGCACAATAGCTAAAAAGATTTGGTGCTGATTTTGTGGTAATAGATTATTAGGTTACTTGAAATTGTTACAAAGTAATGTTGGTTTTATGGGAATTTTTGTATTTAATTACTTCATTATTTTCCTAGTAGGGTCTGTGATGTTCTTTATTTAGTATTGAAGTGGTGAATGGAATGTTTTGGTGGCTTGCAGGTTGACATACATTGACATTAGACAGCACATATGAAAGGAATGTATAAGTTTTGAATGTCTTACCGCAAAGACATCTGTGTCATCATCTTCTAGTTGTTCTATGAGCTTCATGGGTTTGAATAGTTTTGTTCTATTCTCAGGCATGCCTGATGGTACGAAGACGATTTCTCTTGAGCCTTGACTGAGTGGAAGTGACAGGAGGCGATATACTGCTTCTTGAGCACTGAGCTCTCGGTGGGTGAGGAACTTCTGTGCCACTGCTTTCATAGATGATTTTGCACCCAAATGAATGGAGGACTGGTTCACATTTTTGAGAACGTCACCTAAGGTCTTCTCCGGCTTCGAAACATATGAAGCGACATATAAAACACAGGCATACGTGTTTGTCACATATTGAACATCCAAGTTGGCCTCCCAGCATCGCATCAGAGTTCCATTGTAATTGTTGATGTTGTGTTCACTTGGAGCACGTTTCAGCAGGACGACAGGTTGGACCGGATTGGATTCATGCCATTGCAGAGCACTATTGTAGAGATTTTCGGGTATAGCGGCTTCAGTTAGAACAGTCTGCAGAGAGGGGTGTTGATCCGGAGGTAAAGCTTTAATGGCAGCCTTGACTGTTTCGATGATTTCTGTGTACTGCTGTTTCATAGCTTCTGGCGGTGGATCTTGTTGTGGCATGATCAGAGTCGTTTTTGAGACTGGCAATTTAGGATAGTGGAATCTGCATTCACTGCCATGTTTGCGACAGGTCATAGAATGAGAGTGCTTCTGGACCGTATTGATAAGCTGGCAAAATTCTTCATCTTCAGTGGGTAGAGCGCAGGTGACATGCTTGTCAATGAAAGCTTCAATTTGCTGGGGAGTACTGTTTTCTACTGTTGGCGCAGATTTTGACCAGGCCAGTAGATGGACATGAGGGGAGCCTCTCTGCTGAAATTCGATCCTGTACTTGAAGTCTGTGATTTCACCTAATGGTTTGAGACTGGTGTTCAGCAAGATGTCCTTGAGGAAGATGCTCACACGATGATCGAAGTGTCTGGCAGCAGTTACTGGATTGAAGCGAAGGAAGTCGGAACGCTGCTCCCATGACAAGTTGTTGATCTCTTCATCTGACAGCTGTTTCCCTTGTTGCGCAGCAATGATTGAAAGAGTGTCGTGCCATTTGAAGTCTGCTGCGGATAGTGTAACAAACCATGTGCAAGGGCCTAGCTGCCGGATCATTCCAAGAATGTCATACAACATTTTTTGGAAGTATGCTGGTGAGCCACGTACTTGTTGCAAGAAATGTATGCCGAGATCAGTACGTGCTAGATCTGCAACTTTGTCTTTGAATTGTCTAGCAGTCATTGTTGTATCTGTGCCTTTGCGCATGGCGATTGACAAACAGTCTCGCACTTGTTTTGCTTCACACCGGTATTGCGCATAGAAAACATACTCAATGTTTCTTGCGAAGCGCGTATCTTGATGAAGCATTCTTGCTTGAAAGTATTTTTTGAGACTCAGTTTGTTTTCTCGTCGCATTGAGTAGCCGAACTGTCCGGATGGAAATAATTGTGGGAAGGTGAGCTCTTCTGAATGTTCATCACTTTCCAAGCCAATTGGCTTTTTCCCTTCACCAGGTGCTAGACTTATGGCCACATCCGAAGTGAGGTCTTTCGGCTGTAAGCAGGTGCTGAAGGGAAGACCACTGAGGCGTGATCTCTCATCTTCTTTGTCTATGTCATGCTCATCATCATCACTGTGAATGGTGTCCTCGATGGCCGTAGGGGAATCACTCATTTCTGTTTCATCATTGCTCAATGGTGCAATGAGACTGTCCCACAGTTCTGGATGGCTTGCATCGCATTCATCTTGCCAATTGTTACGTATGATGACATCTTGGTACAATGGATTTTTCAAGCCATCCTTTAGAAAATGCAATGCTTCCTTGATTTTGTGGGGCCGGATGTTTTGGCGAAAGACATGGCCACGATATTGTAATTTGCGTTTGAGCTTCACTAGCACCATAGATTCAGGGCTGGGCAACCGGGGCAAGAGAGACACTGTTTGTTCCGGTTCGACCGGGATGTTCACCACTGTACCGTGAATAGCTTTCTGTCTTCCTCTTGGTAGTGCAAGTAACTTCATGAAAGCAATTCTTCGTGATATGAATGTTGCCTCTAAAAGTGAAAGGTCTTGCAGTTGTTGAGGCATTTCATCCAAGCCCATGTTGTTAGCTGGAGAAAACATTGGCACACAATTTTTCTTCAAAGAGGTTTTGCAATTAGAGCATATGTATTCTGTATGGACATATGGGGCCCTACATAACTGTAGCAAATCTGGGGAACAATCAGCGAAGTTTTCTTCATGAAAAATGTTTACAGATTCTCTGTAGAGGAGGCGTTGGCATGAAGTGCACATGTACGTTGGACCTCTGCGAATATCTTTCTTGAATTGTGCAATAGCAATAGCGGCATGACCAGACAATGCACGTCTCCTTTGCAGACCAGTTCGAGCTTTCTCTCTTGAAGTATCCTGCCGCCTGTAGGCACGCTTTTGTGCAGCTTCCTTGGCTCGATATTGTGATGACTGTCGTTTCTTGCGCATGTGCCGCAGTTTAGAATTGCTGTGGTCCTCTGGATTTGCTGTTGTAGGAGGTGTCAAAGAAGTGCGACTGGATGATGACTTCTTTTGTTTTTTTGTGGATTTTTTTGCAGCAGCTTGCTGTGGGAGATATCCCGATGAGTGTTGTGCCTTTTGAATGTGACGTTGTTGGGATTGTCTTGTCGTCTGCACACTCTCTGTTGCAGGGGGCGTGGATAAGGCCTCATTGGTTGTCGTCTTTTTTTGTCGCTTGGCACGTTTTCTAGGAGCTTCCTTGGCAACAGATTCTGATGATGGTCTTTTTCTTTGTGAGTGACAGTCCTTAGAGGCTTTTGTGACATTTCGAGAGACAGTACTTGCGGGTGTGGGCTTGACTCTCTTGTTTGTTTTCTTCACTCTTAACTGTGAGGTTGTGGGAGTATGTGAAGCTTTCAATGTGCGAGCAGCTGTTTTGTCTTTGTCAAGTGATGCTTGTCGTGACGCCTGGTCTGCAAAGTATTTTGCTAGGGTTCCTTCTGCAGTAGCCTGGAGAGATAAGCCAATATTTTTTGGTGATTGGAAGATCATACTTTAACTGCTCTTATCGAAGATTTATGTGAAGCACTTCTAATAGGAATGAGAAAATTTAGCATGATGTTGACCAGGGCGTTATGCATTAGTTGGTGTAGGAGCTATTTATCACTGTGCATGTGTTGCATTGTAAGTGGAAACAGTTATATTCATAGAAGAAACATTCAAGACAATGTTTTACATTGGAGCATTTTTGGATACCTGGTGTGGCTGAAGAGATGCAAGCGGAGTGCGTGAAGTGTCTACAACAGGAGTAGTATGACTGGGACGTTGGATAGCAGTTGAAATATCAGGTGCCTTGCCAGATTGGGATGTGACTGGAATGCTGTGCCTGGAAATGATGTTATAAAACATAAATTGAAGTGATATGACTTCTATAAGCTGTTCAAATTTAAAACCAGACAGCCAGCGAATTGTTTATCACTAACTAAATGTGTGTTATTAACTGATGGCAGTATTCTAGGATCAGCCAAATGCAAGCGCAGAGGAAATGACAAAGTGTTAGATGTAAAAATATAGAAATATTGGCATATTTAATAACCATGGCGAAGGGCAAAAAAGCAAAATAAAACAATTAATGAAATGATGCTGAAGTAATGAGGCAGTAATAGTTAACTTTGAAACATGTTTAAACACTGGCACATAATACGAAATGTACATAAGACGTTGATGGAAACAAAAATAATACTCAGGTGAAGAGAATTTCAATGAAGTATTTGACAGGAGGTATTGAAATGTTAATAACTCAACTCACACACTGTCTACTTTCTCATCCTCAGCACTGATTTCATCGGGCAATTCAACTGATGTTTTACTGGCTGACCTCCTTGCACGTTGCTTGTCACGTGCAGCAACTCTGCGTGTACGGCCACAAACAATTTTTTGTTTCTTTGAAGGAGACATTTTGTTCTGTTTTTTGCTTGATTGTGACAGCTTCCCTGAAAAGCAAGGAAATAGTTTTAAAGTTAGAAGTAGGTCACAGTAATAGTAATGGAGTTGAATGGCCAGAACAGCAATAAGTTATGACAGGAAGAGGACATACATGCAGCATAATAATTAGCAAGACAGAAGACTCATATGAGTAATATTTCCAGTAAGGATTTAGTGGTGCCTCAATTGTGAAAATTTGGCAGATAAACTTTAGTGAGTGAGTGAGTGAGTGAGTTTGTGTTTTACGCCCCATCTGCACCAGTGTGGGCTATTTAGAGGGGATAAACTTTAGTACATGAAATCATGTTATAATTTGACAAATATATATTGGTCTTGTTAAGACGTTAAATTGGACAAATGTACAAGAGCATCATTAAAATTTCACTAATAAATAGGCCCTACAATAGAATATTAAACAAAAGAACTTACATTAAAATTGACATTAAGTGGTGGTAACGTTTCTGCTGGTCGACGAAGACAACAGCCAGCCGCACGAGGCAACCTGCAGTGTCCGCGAGGTCCAGCAAAGATTTGCAAGGAGATACATCCGACGAAGTGGAAAGTCAGGAGGAAGGCTAGCTGTTCCTTGGAGTTGCAAGTTCACTGGAGATCACAGATTCGAAAGCAGTGAAGCACTTCTTCTGCAAATCCCTATCAAAATGGACACCATCCGGGAGGCACTTAGCACTGAATTTTGCATTGGACGTGTAGAACTGTTTGGAGCCTTTTCGCTTTCTTTTTTTTGAGTTGCGTTGCGTGAATCTTGCCCAGTCTAAAGTCCTTCTACCCGATAACTTGTTGTTTGCCTTAATGGTAGAATTCACTACTTTAATGTCGTCAATTAGGGCCTGTTGTTCCTGGTCCACTTGCTTGGTAAGACTTTTGGCCGTTTGGTTGTGGAACAGGAAATAGGTATTCAAACTTGCAGGAACTATGGTGGCGATAATTAATTTTCTCCCAATCCTCTTTCTTGCTTTCCTCACTTGATAGGAAAAATGTTCAACTACTGCGCTCCTTGTTCGAGTTGACAGATTGTATCGAAGGTATTTCTGTTTCCAATGAATTTGTCTTTCTGTAAAGTCACAAATACCCCCAGCAATGACGACAAGGTCAAAGTGACTGTGTTTGAGAATTGTATCTGCTTTGCTTGTCAACCTTGCAAAAGTAGCTCCTGGACGGATGATATGAGTAACTGTAATGGAATGGTGGCCACCGAATAAAGTTTCACCTGGGAAATGAAGGAAAAAACAATTAAGAGACCTTTCACAAGCTTTGTCTGGAACTTGACAACGAAATTTTATGCATACAGGAAAATGTATCTTAAAGCGATGACTATTAGCAACAGAATTTTGAAAGGGTATTATTGTATGGTGTGCTAATATAAAGTAGGACAAGAATCCATGGATTCAAAACCGGCCTTTTGCGATTGTATATTCGGGATTGCAATCATGAAGAGGGTGATTTATTCATTATTACATAGATTGTTTTGTTATTATTACATAGATAGTTTTGTATAGAGCAGTGATTACTAGACTGACAGTGTTTGCTGCAAGTCATAAAAACTTTGAGGGGAACCCCTTAACAAATGCCTATACCAAATTTTAGGACTGTGAGTGAAATACCTAAGTCACATTGGGCAATTCAAAATATGGCATCCATATTTGCAGTCATCTTGGAAATTTTGTCATAATTTATGAGAGAACGCCTAAGCAAATCCCCAAACCAAATTTCATAGTGATTCGCTATACCAAGTTTCATAAATCTAAGTGAAGTAGTTAAGTCGCAGTGGGCAACTCAAAATATGGCTGCCATTTTGGCTGCCATCTTGGATTTCTCCAAAAATTTCTGAGGGAGACCCCTAAGTGATTCCCTATACTAAATTTCATAAATCTAAGTGAAATAGTAAAGTCACCGCAGGCAATTCAAAACATGGTGGCCACTTTGGCAGCCATCTTGGATTTTTCCAAAAATTCCTGAGGGGGACCCCTAAGTGAGTCCTCATACCAAATTACATAAATCTAAGAGGAATAGTAACATCACAGTGGGACATTCAAAATATGACGGCCATTTTGGCAGCCATCTTGGATTTCTCCAAAAATTTTTGAGGGGGACCCCTAAGTGAATCCCTATACCAAATTTCATAAATCTAAGTGAAATAGTTCAGTCACAGTGGGCCATTCAAAATATGGCAGGCATTTTGGCGGCCATCTTGGATTTTCCAAAAATTCCTGAGGGGGACCCCTAAGTGAATCCCTATACCAAATTTCATAAATCTAAGTGAAATAGTTCAGTCACAGTGGGCAATTCAAATATGGCGGCCATATTGGCAGCCATCTTGGATTTTTCCAAAAATTTCTGAGGGAGACCCCTAAGTGACTTCCTATACCAAATTTCATAAATCTAAGTGAAATATTAAAGTGACGGCGGGCAATTCAAAATATCAGCAGCCATCTTGGATTTCTCCAAAAATTTCTGAGGGGGACCCCTAAGTGACTTCCTATACCAAATTTCATAAATACAAGTGTAATAGTAAAGTCACACTGGCAATTCAAAATATGGCGGCTAATTTGGCAGCCGTCTTGGATCCCATACCAAATTTCATAAATCTAATCTAAGAGAAATACTAAGGTCCCAATAGCATGGACAATTCAAAATATGTAGGCAAGTGGAAATATACAAGTGGACATGAGCCCCTCTCACACCACATCCACTTAAGCCACCCTCGAAAAAGCGCAGTTTGGCTGGTGGAAAATTTGTTAAAAATTATAATTGTTATTAAATTTTATTTGAACCGTAAAAGGCACAAATTTGCAATAAAACCTACTGGTGAGTTAAAAATCATAAGTGAGGGTCTAATACCTGTAGGGGCCCAAAAGTTCAGGAGGCAAGGGGGGGTGGTTTGGAGAGGTGCCCCCCCCCCCCCAAGAACAGTGCAATATTATACTATCAATTTTTTCATGTGGTCCATTCATGTGCAGCAGCTGCACTGGAACACTAGCCACATTACAGTGTTCTTGTCAGCAAAGCAGGTTAGTCATAGAAATGAGTTGTCATAGAAATGTTTGTCACCACTGGACACCAGGCCTTTTCACTAGCAGGCAAGGCCAATAGATTAATATAACAAAATGAATGGCAAAGAATTCAACATGTTCAATCTGAGATTTAGCAGCAATAACAGGCCACAGCTGCAAATATGTGCTGCACAGATAGCACAGCAACAACAGCAGCAGCCTCACACTGCAGACTGACTGCTTGGGCCGATCAGCTGTGAGTGGAGTTATTTGTTATGCTTGCTGCATGGCCGAGCCAAATTTGGCAGGGCCCCTCTCTGAGGATAATGAATAATGTTCAGAAAAGAGCACGTGTGTAGGGAGTAGCTAATATAATGGAATTATGGAATATTTCTGAGCAGCATGCATACATCATTAAGTGACTTCAGTTGTTATTCATGTCATTGACTCATGATTGAGGTACTACATGATTAGCCTTGGCACGAAGTGTGCAAGATGCAGGCTGTCAGCCACGCTGGTTTGTTGACATGTGGCTGCAGGCAAAACACCCGGATGTGCTTCGAGTTGGCCATGCATGATGGCATTGATGCAGCGGGAATACAAACTCGCATGATTTACACACTACAACACAGCTAAGTTTTGATCAAAAAGATCACTGGTACTGTAATTTATTGACAAGGAACACTGTACCAAGCTAAGGCCTAACATCATAATAAAGATTTAATGTCTCACCTCCTTTGCCTCTGGAATCTGACAAGAAAAGCACACGACGTGTTGCATCCATGCTAGCAGGGGGCCATATTTGGGTGGTGCTTGCAGGTCTGTGAAATGTTTGACCGGAGAGTTGAGCAGTCCCCTCAAATGCAGTTATAAAAGCAGCGATTTTTTAATCCTGGCGAATCTACTCAGATCACACAATGCAGTCAATGAAATAATAAAGTTGTTCTTTGTGGAGGATCACGTTTGAGAAGATGAATGTTCCTGATGTAAAATGCACGTGCGTGATAAATTTAGAAATGGAAGGTCTGTTTACAAACAGATGACGAACACAGCCGAAGTAATCGTTTTTGTATTTGTATTTATTCCAGCACATTACTTCCAATATAATGATGCTGACATGATTCATAATGTAAAAAAGTGCGAATAAATGGAACTAAACATAATAATAACACAATTTACTGTTTAAAAGCCTTTTAATTTGCCACCTAGCGGCGGACGGAAATAGCCGAGCAGTCCGAGGTGGGCATGGCAGCTTCGAAGACGTTGATCTACGTGGTGTCATGGAAAGGCTGTATTCGCCGTGAAAACACGGCAGAAACTTATGAAATAGGTGCAAATGCCTAAGTTAGCATGCAAGAAAGGAAGTGCAATGAGATTTGACGGACTAGCCAAAGGCATGTTGACGGTGATGGCATTACAAAAGAAAGCCCTTCCACGACGATCATAGTGAAAACAGAGTCTGCCCTATAGTACCTATAGGGCGACAACAATTATACCTATTCCAAGACTGCCCAAAAAGGATTTATTTATTTCACTAAAACATGTCAAGAAAAATATTCACTTAAAAAATACTTGAAGCCCCCCCCCCCCACACTTCTGATGATTGCCCCCTTACCTGTTTGCTCGTCTTTTCGGGTGACTATCTGGCAGGTTTCGGTTAACGGTAAGCCTAATTGATTTTTGCATGTGGGCAATGATGACCAAAGGAAACGTTCAAAATTAACAAGACTGCTCATGTTAAATAAACTATCCTCCTTGGTCATCAGACAGGAAGCAATAAGTTCTGATATATGCAATATATGTCACATATATTTAAGAAAACAATTCAAAAGGTTCAGATCAGGCCCGTAGCCAGGATTTTTTATGGGGGGGTGTGTGGAAAGCAATGAAGGGGGGAACTGAGGCCCGTAGGGTCGAAACTTTGCGGCGGGGGGCCCAGAAGCCAACGGATTTTAGACACTCTGAGACATATTCTGAGCATTCTAGAGAGTTAAATTTGACGGAAAAATTCCCAAAAAACTTCAATATGGTAACATCATTTAAAATGCCAAAGAACACAGTCTTTGTGAATTTTGACCTTTTCTTATAGCCTGGTCTATACTGATGATCTACTCATATTGCAGAGAAGTTTCATGCAATAATATATTAAAAACCAAGAGTTTTGAGCAAATAATTTTTCACATCACTGGGTTTTTAATATATTGTAATGAAAATTCTCTGCGATTTGAGAAAATCATCCATTTTGACTCTTTAAAAAAAGTCAAATTATGATTTTAACATCATGAACCACTTTTGGAGAATTTAATTTAGTATGTGCACTGAATTTGCGAAAACACATAGACATACAGGGTTATTTGCAGGTAAATTGGAGAGGCATTGACTCATGCTATGGTGGGGGCAGTGAGGGTCCTGTAAGAGGGGGTCATTGGAGCAAAAACACAGGAGAGGAAGGAGACAGGAGATTCTACAGAGGGGTGCTAAGCCATACTGAAGAGGCAGGGCATACTGAAGAGGCAGGGCAGGATGCATGCATCAGTTCAGTTATAAGGCGAGAGGTAGAGAAGGATAATGCAGAGAGGGTAGAGGAAGAGAGTTTAGAGGCAGGGATGGAGAGGGTGAGACCTAGGGAGGAGGTAGAGATGAAGGGGACAAAAAACAATTGGGGTGGGGGTAGAAAAGGAGAGTCACCAAGGGAGGTGCAAGAATGGAGGTGACAAGAGCTGGGGAAAAGGGAGTAGCTATCGCTAAACGGATGAAGAAATGGAGAGTATGAGTCAGACAGATAGAGGACTATAAAGAGGGGGAGGATTGATACTTAAGAAGGCTAAAGGTATCATGGGGCGGCAAGGCAGCCACAAGAGCTTGTATACAGAAGAAGTAGTCCAAACATTGCTTCTGACTCCAGAAATGTAGTACATGTAATGGAGAATGTAGAGACGTGCGAGTCAGAGAGATATAGATGACTAGGGAAGGAGGAAGATGAATAAAACAGAGAAGGTTTGAGCTAACAGGAGGAAGCAAAAACTAGGGAGGAGTTAGTCTTAGCATTGCTTCTGAACATAGAAATGCAGAAATGTAATGAGGAGGTGGAACGCAGAGAGATGCTGTAGGTAGAGAGTGAGGAGACATGAGCTAGGGAGAAACCAGTGAGGAAGCTATTATTACTAATTTATTAGGAGCCCCTAGAACTACGGAGTAGGCAGAAAGGCATACAGAGAGAACGGATTAATAGATGGAGAAGGCATATTGTCAGGGAGAGGGCAGCCAGGGAGAGAAGAATTGTTGTGGAGGAGAGAAAAGCTGCATGTAGAGGAAGAAGAAAGGACAAGCAGGAGACATATAGGAAGACTAGATGTGGCTGCATTAGGAGGCGGCAGCGAGAGAATAATTAGAGAGGCCCAAGAGATGGAGGAGGGGTGCAGAGACACAGGAAGCAAGAGCTAAGGAGGAGGAAAGAGCTATTGGGGAGGAGACTAGAACTGGGCGGATACAGAAAGGGATAATGCAGGGAGGGGAGTGTCAGAGATAGCTAGAATGAGAGTACATGGAGGATAACATGGAGGAGGGAATGGCTCGGGAAGAGATGCATGGAAAAGGAGAAACCCAGAGAGAGAGGAAGGAAGGGTGGAAGGAGCCATAAGCGAGGGAGGAGGCAGCGAGGGATGTTTTGAGAGGAAAGTGACTGAAGACGGAGGAGGCACACAGGGAGGAGAGAATCATTATGCCTCCCCTAAAATATTCCTATTTAAGGGCCTGATTTTAAAACACTTTCGTTTGTTTTTGGAGTTTTGTTTCCCCTATTCTTCACTTTCCCTTTTTAGAAATTGCCGGAAGTTCTGGTATATATCGGGCAGTGCAAACACACCCCCTGGCCATAATTTTATTTTGAAATTTCATAATTTATAGTAGAGCCACATGGACCGTATGTTTAACAGCAATACAACTTTGCGTGCTGGTACATGCTCTGTCCCTCAAGACAATTCAGGGTTTCTTTGTGAGGGGAGGCCTCATGATAGGATACACCCCCTGCTCCCTTCTCTTATTCCCGCAATATCAGTTATCCCCCATTTTGCCCCCATTTTTCCCACTCTTCCCCCTTCTACCCCCTCTTGCCCCCGCTTCCCCCCTCTTGCCCCTGCTTCCCCCCTCTTGCCCCTGCTTCCCTCGATTTACCCCCCTCTTCCCCATTCCCCACTCTTGCTCCCGTTTCCCCCACATAACCTCAGGCTCCTCATTTTCCCCAATTTCCCTGCCTTTCCCCCTCACTGCCTCTAATTAAATTTTCTTATATTAGCATTATCCCATGGGGGGTATGGTGTTTCTTCTCAATACCATTGCCTACTCCAATTTTAGATATAAAGTTTCTTCAGCCTCATTGCCCAGTGCCCATCCAAACAAAACATCTCCGAAATATGGATGAGTCACATTGTGTAATTCTTTTCGTGGCAAAAAATACAAAAAACCTCTTGAAATCGAAGAAGAATATTCTTTTACCCCCTCTTTTAAAAATACTACAATCTAGGCCTATTTAAAGAAATTCTGATTGGTCTCTCAAATGGTTGCTGTGTTTCTTGAGCAATGCATACATTTATTATTTAATAAATCCAATCAGAAAGCTTATTGCACATACGCGGATTCTCGCCAAAAACGCGCAAGATCATTGTGGATTCAAGGGGAGGTTGGGCTGTGGGGGGGTGTGTACACACCCTACACACCCCCCCTGGCTACAGGCCTGCAGATAGTTTGACGAGTACTATAGACTGTAAGTGTATTGTGATTATTGACAAAGAGTAACCACATCCGCCTGTCAGTTGTCAATAAGATTACTTGATGCATGTCATAAACAATGCTTATAAAATAACTAGTATGATTTATTTAACCCAATAAAGTAACACTATTGCAGTAACCCCCACGCACTTTATGACCAGGAAAAATTAATTTATAAATTTTGAAGCCTTCATATTGCTCTTTAAAGCTAAGATTCAATTGTTCTTGTTTGGCACTCTGATTCACATTGGGCATTTCTGGGATCATGAGCAGAGTTCGGACTGGCACTCAAAACAATTTTTCTTGTATTATTTAACTCTTAATTGTGAAAAAGAAGTCTGCAAATTCATTTATGCGAAAAATATGAAAATTTATTATTTTTTTCAGCATTTTTAACATGAATTTTACCATACTGTTAATTGACGTCCTAGTCTACATAATTCACTAAATTCAGAATATCAGATTTTCGAAAGGGCGAAATTCAAACTGAAAAACTGAACTGAGTTTCACAATAAGTAAAAAATAACGAGAATATCGGGATACAAAGCTTAGACATTTCTGGCTGCTGCAATATCTCAATTGTTAAATTGTTAAATATAAATGACTTTAACTGCAAACCCGACTTGCAATTTGCTATTGTGGTGATCACAATCCAAGGAATGACCCTTAACAATTGGGAATGTAAGACAACATGGAAAGAAAACCTTTCAAGACTTCAAATCAGAGATATATCTAAAATGATATGTAAATAAATAATCTAAATGTAAAGATAAAATAATTGATTACACCAATTCCACATTGTGATTATAACATCCGCCCAATTTGGTCACCTAATTCAATATCCATCAATATAATTGGGTTACATCTCTATATTCTAGTACTTAATGCGTAATTTACAACAAGGATTTTTATCAGTAAATGTTTGTACCTGGAAGCGAGATTGGAGGTCTTCTTTTTCCTGGGCAGTGAAAAATGGCCGGACATCCTGCATCCTAATTAGGCCTGGCTCTTTCTTTTCTTCCGGGGGCTCTTGTGTTTCAAGACTCTCCAATTCAGACCGCAGAGTATCGACCTATGTCAAAAGAAAGATCTACATCAATACATGGCACTGAGAATCATTTTGTTATTCAATCATCTTCAACTGCATCAAAATACATACGTATGTATTTATATTGCATGGAATTCTGCAACCATGACAAGCTATGACATGACCAGTAGGCTTACACTTACATTGACCAAGCTGCTTTAAAAATAGGAAAAGTGTTTTCCATTCTTAATATTTTGCAATAGACACATTTTGTTGATTGACATCCAGCTTTTAAAAAGTACCCCCTCAGTATTTTAAAATATAATTCCTGGTAATTAATTTTAAAAAAATTATTTCTGGTAATATTGTTAGAGAAAATATGGTATTCAACACTAAATTTTAATACTTGAGTTTTTCAATAATCTAAAGCCTACACATTATTGTCATTGGGGAAAAAAGTCGGTCATACAATATTGCATTGGAACATGAAATCTTGAATCAAAGAGGTTGTGAGGGAGAGATTGTCTTAGTACACATAATTTACTGTACGCTATAATTGGATTATTATAATATGCAAATTGGTTGATTATAATGACCTTGCATATATTAGAACTGTTTAAAAAATTTTATTGGCTGGTGATAAGAGGAAGGTTTAACCACAAATGCCTCTTCCTGATTAATGGTTAAAACGGACATTTTCACAAAACGATTTAATATTGAGTACCCTCAATTAGCTTTTATGAAATGATGGTTTAAAATCGAATACTATATATATATATATATATAAACTTTTAATGACAACAGAAATATCAAATACAGATACATGTGTCAATCAAGAATTGGAAATCGAAAAATCAAAAAATTCAAATCTACATCTACAGTATTCTATGTTACCAAACATAATCTAGTGTCATATCATAATAAATGACAGGTTTCACAGTTCATGTAGAATTGTCTTTCATAGTTCATAAAATATGCACATTGGTCCCAGTTTCATATGTGTTATTGCACAAAAGTCAATAAAAGCAAAGTGAGGATACATATCTCGACATAGACAGCAGCACCGGTGAAAGTAAAGTGCAAGGAGGCACAGAAGTTTTAGATTTTATTCACATTATTTTATTGAGAAAAGAACCCACAGCAAGTATTATGTCAGGGCTTTTATTTGACATGAGTATTTTAAACTGTTGTATGCTATCAAGATCACAGAAATTAGGGATTAAGCTGCTTGCTTTATTTACAAGTTCTATTCTCTGAGCAGTGTTATTGTTGCACACTAAAAGGCAATGTATTTCATCTTCAATGTCACCTGTGTCACATTTGTCACATTTTCTAAGCTCTACCAGGGTCTTGGGTATATTATGTCTTCCTGTCTCAATTTTAAGATTGTGAGAACTTAATCTGAATCTTGCAATATTAGTATATGTTTTCTTTGGGAGATTCAAATTTAGATATGGTTCCAGGCAGTAGCTTGTCTTAAAGAGTTTATATGTGCGAAGTTTAGGAAGCTTTTCAGAGTCAGTGAGTTCATTAAGAATTCTGTTTTGTTCTTTTGCGTATAGTTTTTGTTTCACTTCCTTTAATACTGAAGTGGGATCAGCTGTAAGCCAATTTGAGATGTCAGCTTCTGTCGTAGTTTTCTCTACCTTACTGTACCAGTTATTCTGACCTGTGTTATGTAAATCTTCCTGAATTTTAAGACATTTACTAAGGACATCATGATTTGGGATACTGAGTACCCCTCAATTAGCTTGTGCCAAAAATGGAAAATTGAATAAGGCAACCAGATAGCATTAGAAATGATTAGGCCACACATAATTGATTCTTAGCTTCGTGGACCCGCCGACACAATAGATTTCCTGCCGATGGAAAAAAAAAATTGAAAAAAAAACTTTTTTTTTTTGTCCTACCGACCGACCCTAGAAAAAGTGCCTTGAGAGGATCCGAGAAGCTAAAGATCAATTATGTGTGGCCTTATGAGCACCAACAAAATTGAGTACCCCTCTATTAGCTTAAGAGCCAAAAATGGAAAATTCTGACAATGCAAAATAATCCGGTAAAAGAATAAATGGAAAAGATCACATATACATATGAATATCATATGTACAATATAGATGTAAAGGCCCTGTGTGGAACTACAATGCTGGCTTCCTTCCCGCTCGTTCCTGATTCTGTGATATCATCTGCTTCTTGGTATCATAATATATGAAAATTCAGAAAAACATCCCATTCCCGATAAATCTTTTTAGGTTCAGTCTCGTTCATGTAAATGTTTGAGATATCATTCAATAGAATTAAGATATTAATCAACACAAATGAGCCTTAATTTTAAATCCTATTTCCAGCAGAACAAAGTAATTTTCACAACATGATAGAAGGCAGACTTCGAACTCATTTTGAAGGAGCAGGACAAACGTATGGATGAATGATCGGGCTTCATGTCCCGCCAAGTGGGTATGTTGACACTGTGGTTTGGTTGGCTAATTAGGACAGGAGGTGGACACAGCAATGAGGTGAAGGAAGATCAAAATTTCAGACCAGCATTGAACCAGCATAGAACCAGCCTCCAGGTGACCTGGCCAGAGCTGGAAACAAACCCAGGACCCAAAGAGCAACCCCCCAGCCCTCTCCCCCAATAAAATGTACACCATACTCACAGCATTCTTAGTTATTGTAGCGTTGCCATCTTTGATAATGTTCTCCAAAAAGTCGAGGGCGACCGCGAATTTGTTCCACAAAGCCAGCCCAATCAAGTGGTAGCTTCTGCCCAGTATGTTCTCCTCTTCTTCGGTGACTGCGGCTAGCGTCTTCCCAATCCGCAAACTGTCTTTATTCAAGTCCCAGTGGTCGTCGAACCAGGGCAGCTGAATGAACTTCAGTTTGATGATCTTCTCTTCCTCCTGAATAAGGCAACCAGATAACATTAGAAATGATTATTAGCAGCTACACAAGACAAGCAGTGGCGTAACTTGGGGTCTCGCGATTCTCATTGGGGGCATCCACTATGCTGATTGTATATTTTAGCCCGAGTTGGAAAGTTCATATGGGGGGGGGACCTGGGGGGGGCACAAGTCCAATATGGGGAGCACATGATCCCCCCCCCCGTGCCCCCCCATAAGAACGCCACTGAAGACAAGGACTCTGATGGATGGAAAGATAATCAGGCCTTTATTTAAGCGCTTGGTCGGCTTATCAGGACAGGAGGACACAGCAATGAGATGAAGGATGATTTAACTTGCTATCCAATGTACAGGTTACCTGTCCAGTGCTGGATCGGAACCCTGTTGATTTCATCACACAAAGGCCTGTTTTTGCACATCAAGGGTGGCCCATATGTATTAGATAATCAGGGCAGTTTTTAACATTGTAACTCGGAGGCCAAATGGTCTCCCAGTATTTCGTCTCCCAGTGAAGAGATTTAGTCTTCCAGTCACTGCAAAATTGGTATCATTGGGAGACCCATTTTCCCTGAGACTCTAATTAGCATCACTTTTGGTTGTCATAATTTGTAGTTCTATAGGGAGCATTTAAAGCAAGGCTTCTTCTTTCCATAGAATTCTATCAAAATATTTTTAGCTGTCTTTACAACTTTTCTTTTGCTGAACGGATGCATATAAATACTCGTTCTTTCCAAGAACTGTTTGTGACTGGAACAAATTGTCAGAGCTTACAGTAACCAGCAAAACAGTGGACTCTTTTAAGAGCAGACTTTTAAAATAGACAATCCTTAACTTGCACCAACCCCCTCATTCACGTAATACTCCAGTAGGAGGCCTGTGAATTATTTATAAGAAGAAGAAGATCATCTTTCTGATTTCCAATTTTCATAATTTAAATTTTGTCAAACTTGTTTGTTAGTTTTCTTAGCTGTCTGAAGTGGCTCAGATGGTCACATGACTGCTCAGAGTCAAGTCATGTGACAGGAGTCAATAGACAGACTTTTGTGTTATGAAAACTGACTAACATGGATCTCCAAAGGTCAGGATTAAGCTTCTTAGTTTTTTTTGTCAAACTTGTTTAGGGGAAAATCGGCCAGTCCTAAATTAGCAGTCAGTGAAACAGTTCAAATTTCCTTTTGCAAGCATATCATTACGCAAGTATTTTGTACCGGTTTACTACTTTGATTTTCAAATTTTCTGACATAAGGATTGGATCCGGTCGAAAACTTCTGGGAGGATAGAAGTGTATAAATACCGTTTTATTTTGGTAAAAAGCTCCTGGTGAGTCCACGCAAGAGAATTCAACACAAACTGGTGTATTTTATAATAAAATATTGTTTTTAGATCACTTATGTAAAGGCAGACTGCACATTTCTTATGTCTTGCCAACTCTTTGCAGGTTGCTACAATGAATTGATAAACTTCTAAATTCTCACCCCATCATCGTCCTCTGCTGGTTCTGGGTCCACCTCCATGTCTGACACCGGGGTGGTCTTAAGTCTCATGTGACAAGCGTACCAGGACAAATAACGCGTAATCGGATTCGCAAAACTCTCCTGCAACATCTGGTCGACTGCAACTACAGCGGCTTCTGTATTGGAAAAAATAACATTCGAGAAAAGATATTGGCAGTTAGATAAACGGTCAAAACGGAAGGAGGCCAACATCATTAGAAAATTACTCAAAATGATTCGAATTGTTTTAACACAACAAAGTACAGAAAGGTAGGTTTAAAACAATTAAAATTAAAATTGCGTAAAAATATGTGTAACAAAATTTATTGGGTTGATCCCCTTCATTAAAATGTCAAATGATTCCATTAATTATCTGATTGATGTATGTATTTGATACAATTTAGTACAGGATCAAGCGCAGGATAAAGTTAAGGATTAAATATGATTTATACTTCAATAATAACATATCATATATCATTCTATTGACTTGACTAATACAACTACCCCAATGTTATACATCACTGAAAACATGTATTTGTACTCATTCCAAATCAATACACCTAAGTCATCTACTTTATCCGAAAATTATAGAACAGAAACTAATTAAAATTTCCAGATTGAACCTACCTCTGTACATTTCTTGTTCAATAAAATGGTCAAGTAATAAATTTGCAGTATAGTCATCAAGGAAGATGCCATAATTAACCTGAAACAGTCAAATTTTTATCATCTTAAGAAAATTGAATAATTGTAAACTAAAAAGTGTTAATTGAAGTTCACTAAATTTATTGATACATTGAACCACTGGGCAGAAAGCACCTCCAGTTAACTTGCGGCAAAAAAACATGGTTCTCATTTACAAATACGCCGATTCTGCACCAGGGAAATGAAGCGTGTTCACCCAAGTTTTCCACCAGTTTTGTCAGCGGGAAATGTTCTTATCCTGCATCAAAAAAGTACATGCTAGGCCTGGCATGGCCAGGTCAAATAGGCAGTTACTACTTGAAGGTCACCTTTTGTCAAACTATTCTTATCCCACCTGGAGTGCAGATTCTCGACCTTCCCATCCATATATAGTAGATCATCATCACTAGATGAATTTACCTTCAGTAAATTATGGCTATATTTCTACTAGATCGTCTGAAGATAAATTCATCTACTATATATACTTATCCCATTAACTCCCCCTGTTTGGATACCCCACCCTTATCCCCCCCCCCTCATTTCCCCTACCCCTCCCTTATTCCCCCATCCATCCTCTCCCCCTCCCTTATTGTCCTTCCCCTCCCCTCCACCTCTCTTATCCCTTCCGATATCCCCCTCCCTTATACCCCCTCCCTTTTCCCCCTCCCTTTCCCTCTCCCTTTTCCCCCTCCCTTATCCCACCTCCCTTATCCCCCTCCCTTATCCCCCTCTCATACCCGCTCCCTTATCCCCCACTCACATCCCCCCTCTCATGCAGTCATACCCTCTTCCTTATCACCCTCCCTTATCCCATCACTTATCTCCCCTCGCTTATCTCCCCTCTCATGTCTCCCCTCTCATGTCCCCCCTCTCATGTCCCCCCTCTCATGTCCCCCTTCTCATGTCCCCCCTCCCTTATCCCCCTGTCCCTTATCACCTTCCTATACCCCCTTCCTTATCCCCCTTCCTTATCCCCCTTCCTTATCCCCCTAAGGGTCCCCACCGGACAGGGAAAACAGGGAAAACAGGGAAAATGGTGAACAAAAATTCCCTGCAGGGAAAACTCAGGGAATTTGAAATTTGACCTGAACTTCAGGGAAAACCCAGGGAATTTGGTTTAACATGTGGTAATGCGTGAAAAAAGCCATCTATTTGAAGCAAAAATCCTCAAAAGTCATTATTTTTGATTCCCGATTGGCGACGATATTGCCGCGATAACACAACGCTAAGCCCGAATGAGGTCAGGGAAAACGTCCGGTGAAACAGGGAAAATTCAGGGAAAATACAGGGAATTTGCTCATCAAATTTCAGTGGGTACCCTGCGGCCGGGCCTTCCTTATCCCCCTTCCTTATCCCCCTTCCTTATCCCCCTTCCTTATCCCCCTTCCTTATCCCCCCTTCTTATCTCCCCTCCCTCATCCCCTCCCTTATCCCCTCTCCCTTATCCCCTCTCCCTTATCCCTTATCCCCTATCCCACTCCCTTATCCCCTCTCCCTTATTCCTCTCCCTTATTCCTCTCCCTTATCCCCTCCCTTATTCCTCTCCCTTATCCCCTCTCCCTCATCCCCTCCCTTATTCCTCTCCCTTATTCCTCTCCCTTATCCCCTCTCCCTCATCCCCTCCCTTATTCCTCTCCCTTATCCCCTCTCCCTCATCCCCTCCCTTATTCCTCTCCCTTATCCCCTCTCCCTCATCCCCTCCCTTATTCCTCTCCCTTATCCCCTCTCCCTCATCCCCTCCCTTATTCCTCTCCCTTATCCCCTCTCCCTCATCCCCTCCCTTATTCCTCTCCCTTATCCCCTCTCCCTCATCCCCTCCCTTATTCCTCTCCCTTATCCCCTCTCCCTCATCCCCTCCCTTATTCCTCTCCCTTATTCCTCTCCCTTATCCCCTCTCCCTCATCCCCTCCCTTATTCCTCTCCCTTATCCCCTCTCCCTCATCCCCTCCCTTATTCCTCTCCCTTATCCCCTCTCCCTCATCCCCTCCCTTATTCCTCTCCCTTATTCCTCTCCCTTATCCCCTCTCCATTATCCCGTCCCTTATCCCCTCCCATATCCCCCTCCCTCATCCCCCTCCCTTACCGTCCCTCCCTTCCCCTCACCTCTCTCTCCCTCCCCTTATCCCCACAGCAAAATGTGTATAAATACTCTTTCGTTATGATCATGGCAGACGGAATTATCTAAAATGTTTCATAATTAATAAGATTCATCTAATGCATTTTAATTTTGGGAATTCCTTTTCAATTTTGACAAACTATCATTCCGTGTAAGTTACCTTATCCACCAACATTGCCAGAATTCGGTCAGTTTCACCAAACTTCATAAGTGCTCGCACGATGGCATGACTCATGGACTCCCTGGCTCTCACTGTTTCTAGGGTAAGTCTGAATCTACAAGCAAATAAAAACATAGATCGGAGTTATATGAATCAATCTGGTGAAGTAGGGCTCAATCCCTAATGAAATAAAACATAATAAGTAATTCATCAAATGCAAAGAGGTGGGAGGGGTTCAATGTGCAAAAGTTCTAAAAAGTCAGGCTATCACAAGCATACAAGCTTCCTCACATATAGGGCACCAATGCCGCACCATGTGAGAGAAAGAAAGTCCAAATATATGTTTTAATAATGTGCACGCACTTTAAGTGGTGCTTGTACAAATTATGGAATGAAAATGCCCCCCTAAAAAAATATAGCAAAGGACTGAAAAATTTGCGTATAGAGCCTCATTGGCCAAACAATACATTGCCCCCTAAGATGGTAGGGTGTTGCCATCCCCGGGGATTCCCCCCCTCCCCTTTGCAGGGGTTGCTGCCCCTTGACAGGGATTGATGCGTTAGAGGGTTGCTGCTCAATCTGTAGGGTGGTCACTGCCCACACAGAATAGGGCGGAACATATGATTATGAAGAAGAACAACAACAAGGCTGCATTATTTTCGTAATAAAATATTTTAGCAAATTTTGCTACCAAAAGTTTTTCGTCTCAATTAAATTGTTGTATTAAACCTGAGATCCGAAGAAAAATGTAGTAGTGAAATTAAATTTATCGAAGAGATGAAAATAGAGGTCTTCTAGGTAGAAATGCGCGATACACACTGAATTCTGGGCATGTGTGATGCCATCTCGTAGGAGCTCAGAGAACCAAAAATAGATGTGAGGTAAAATTAGAGTAGAGAACATATGCTAAGTTTCCATTAGATTGGCAAGATGGGACAACCTGTCAAGTGTTCACAAGGCTTCATATAATTCTTTTAAATTATTTTGTTAATAGCTTGGAAAGCTAACAACCAGGTCATTTTCCCATTGTTAAAATTTTGTTAATGTACGGACATCACATCAATAAATCAATCATTTTAGCTGGATAACCTGCTAAAAATGAGTGGGCAAGTAGTTATCAATTTTGCTGGCATCCTACTAGTTTGAATTTTGAGCAAACTCCTCAGAACCTGAAGAGTTTGTTTGCAAAACAGTGGCTTAACTTGCTGACGAATGCATATTGAATTCCATTAATTGGCCACTATGCTTCAAAATAATATCCAAGGGAATATCCTGAATTGCAGTAATAAACCATTAATCTGATGTTGCAAATACTTACTTGTTTATTATATTCTGTACAAAATCTAACTGGTTTGCGTCAATTTTCTCTAATTTGTTCGCCAACTGAAATGCAAATGGGAATGACAACAGATTATTTTAAGATAAACGGCAATAAATCAAATTTAGAAAAGAGAAGAAAGTGCTTGAAATATTGTCAAAAATCTCACAATGTCTACATCGATACTTGTCACTTTTCCGCTTCTCTCCATTGTGTCTTGAATTTCAATTGCATAATTTGCTGAAATAAGAAATCAAAAGTATTCAGCAAGAAGATTGTTGAATGCAATCGAGAAATGACTTCCATGTCAGTAGCATCCAGCACTAGTAAATTTTTCATGAAAAATGAAAATGTATACTCACAAACATCAAGATTTTGAAGTAAAGGAGCTTGGAGACGTTCTGACCATACTTTATTACATCCATAAGCTTCAGACAAAAGGGTCCGTATACCTGGAATAGGAGCGCAGTATTGCAAGTCTAATTGTCAAAAAAGCCACGAAAATGTTTGTTATTTGACAAGGTTTGACAATATATTTTCCTCATCTTTAATATAAGAAAAATACATTTCTTATTATAAGGGCCAACATATATATAGTCACAATAATTGGAGCATAGGGCCTTCAAAAGATATTGTTTCAGAAAATCCAAAGCAATTACAAATTGATACATGTAGATGTGCTTGAAAAATTATTTTTTGTTATCTAAAATCATCACATCTACAAAATTTTAACAGGAAGCAGACTTATGCTCAAATCAAGTTGGCCTATCAAAATCCAGTTTTTTGGAATCTGGGACTGAGTACTAAACTAAGGCTCATTCTTTGCAGTGTAAAACTACATATTACATCGTCAAGATATTTATTGAAGTTCATGAAAATTTATGCCACTGATACCCGGGACACATTTTTAAATACAGGCTAACAGGGGCAATAGGCCAATCAATGTATTGGACTGGCCCGAAATGCTGCCATAACTGCAGCATCAATTTGAGACATTACAAAGTGCAGGGGTGCTGGAAGGAAACGAGGGCATCAGGGGCAGTCAGTCGAGAAAGGGCAAATCTAATTCGCGACAGAAAAATTCAATTTAGCGGAATTAATAATTTAGAAGATAGCCTTAAATTCACCGGAAATTAAGGCCTAATAGTTTTTTTCTTTGAGTTCAAACGGGCAATCTTGCCCCACCCTAATGACCCTATGTTTTTTCTTCGAGTTCAAAAGGGCAATTGACCCCCTGCCCCCCCCTTCACCCCCCTCTTCTGACACCCTTGACAAAGTGCAATAATGAGTGGTAAGACAGAGAACATATGTGACCTGCTCCACCAAAATGGGTTCAAAGTCGGCCCCTTGTCAAATTTAGTTGTGAAAATTAATTTGTTCTACTGGAAATGGGCTTTAAAATGATGGTACATATGTTTTAATATCTCCATTCAATCCAAAGATGTGGCACCTCAAACATTGATGATGCGAAACCTCAAACTTTGAGAAAATGGCATTTGAATTTCCCGCCCTTGCAATGAAAGAACTAAGAAAATCAAGAAGGACGCCCAATTTAGATAATTTAAAATCAATTTCTTGTAAAATGGTCTTAATTATTCAAAGGAAATTTATTTTGCTAAAACGTGGTACCAACAGCTAAAAAACATTAAAATGTGACCTTTTGACACATTTTGCTCATTTCTGGGAAATATAAATTGCCTACTTAGAACTAATTTTGGTGGAGCAGGTCACATATATATATTAAATGAACTTATTTGCAAACCTAATCAAGAGATACTGTAAACATGGGTACTACTACTCATTCAGTGGTTAAAACTTAGGCCAACAATTAAAGGTCACCCACAACAGGGAGGAGACTGTCTGGTATAACAGCTGACAACAATGCCTAAGACAACCAAGCACGTTGATACAACAACACACTCAACAATGCTTCACTAACATTTTCTGTGGGTCGAATAGATTGGTTTGTTGCACATAAACCTCCTAAATGCAACTCTCAAAGCCATGCTTCTTGTGATTTTGACAGCAGGAAGTACTAATAAAATATGAAGCTCAGAAAAAAAGTGAGAAGGTGTTTTAACAGTGACATTGGATGGCCATCTGGTGGAAGAAATTTATAAAAGCAATTAAATCATAAGCTTGGTACCTTACATAAACATTATTTAACTTCCACAGGTTACCAAAGAAATATTTTTCATACTTTTGCTAGTTATTTGTTTGTCAATATCATAAATGAAGTGATATTATGGAAAATCTCTTTTTTTATCCAAGCGCCACCTTTTGTAAATTAGAGGCATCAAAACTTTCTGTCAACATAAAAGCAAATTTCACAACTTCACTTGTTTATCTTTGGCTGGGCGTCGTGAGAGCGAAGACAGGCCGTCAATGTAAGCAATAGCAGTTTAAGAAGTCAGCATATTTATCACAGTAATTAGGTGTTTGAAGTTTCCACATATTCTATCTAATCCTGTTGGCATGACATGTCATACCCAGATCCTTCTGTGCCCAGGTGGTGACAAGGTTCACTCCTTCATTACCCTCTTGTTTACAGCATCAAAGCTTGTTTGTTTATCCCAACTTCTGATTTGCCCCTTCACCATATTACCCATATATTGTAAATTTGAAAAATGGTGATACTATCAAAATAACTGCCAGCTGGTAGCTAGTATCATTTATGATGTAGCGTACCAATGAATGTGACCACTCAGTATTTTGCCATTCAAAAATGCCAATTAACACAAAAATTGAACTCTTCAGAGCTTCGGGGCCCCCCCCCCCCTGGGCCCCCCCTTCTTATCACTATAGGACCATAACGGGCCATGAGATGTCCAAGCCCAACCACCCCCCTTCCGGTGTTATAAATATTTTTCGAATGACGCCTATGGTCATATTCATAAATGGATTATATGGGCTTATAATAAGCTGTATTATTTAAACAAATCAGACACATATCATTTTGGCCACCCACAATTTATTGAAGTTAACAAATTTAATCAAATACCAGGTCGACTGATTTCAATGACTCAGGTGCCAGAGATAGGTCATCAGTCAAGAAGTCTTAAATTATCATAATCAATAAGTGATGTCAGGTATTAGTGACATTCCTTCAACCGCATTTATTACATTTACGAAACTGCTTAATAATATTATTAGATTATAAAATTAATAGAGTTGGCAGCACTCTTTCAGACATGTAAATAATTTTGATTCTGTGACACCACTGACTTGTAGACTTGTATGAGGAATTCAGATTTGCTTTACTTTAAGTGGCTGTTTATTGTTTTTTAAACGGAAGCACCTATCTTGATTGTCACACACTCTGACATTGCTGATACCTTCCTTCCGTGTTGTTGTTATTTTGTTCTTTATCGGTCATAGTTGAGCATAAAAAATTATCAAGATACTTATCTTATGACGTTTGTTTGCTTCTTCTCTTTTTTAGAGTTTGTTCGCATAATTATTGTTTCTTTATCATCAATGTGAAGTCTGTGTGGCAGAATTTATATATGACCAGTTTTGAACTTGCTGAAGGTCTTTGAACCTAATATTATTGATATTTTTGAAATCATTGATTAAGTTAACTAGTCATATGATTTATACCATTTCCGGGTAATTGTGAATTGATAGAGACCTGCTGTCTCTGTGTAAAACAGGGAAAGCTGTGGCATGCAGCGATCTGACAAAAACTTTTGAGGTGTAGAAATATCTAGGATGTACTACATAGTTTTTAAGGTACCACCTTTAGAAGGCCATTGTAGATAAAGATACATCATCAAAGTCTTTTTGTGATTTTTGGGAATATCTGACTCAGTTTCTCAGAAATATGTGTGAAAGTCTTTTTGAACTGGATCAAACTTTTCTTGAAAATTAAGAAGAACTTGACCTTGTTGCACCAGTTGGCGGACTGTCTGATAATTGTTGTACTTTTTGCTTCAAGAATTACACTTCCTTTATTTCATGAGATCGAAAATCTCCCATCTATTTATATTCTGTCTGTCAAGCATATCAACCCACTTATAAATAGATGGGGGGGGGGGGGGGGGAGTGAGTTTGTGCTGATGGGGCGTAAAACACAAACTCACTCACCCCCCCATCTATTTATAAGTGGGTTGATATGCTTGACAGACAGAATTGTTGTCTGGCTGCATGACTCTTGTTCAGTTGTTGTGTACTGGTCATAATGTCTTCAAACTTTGAACAGTCAGTTTGCAAATTAACAGAAGATTTGTGGATTTCCCAGAAATCGCACGGGCTCTAGGCCAAGTTTCTGTTGCCTTTAGACATTTCTGATTCCCAGACAATGGCAGACATGCAGTAAAAAATTTCCAGAAATGATCCCAGTCAGGAGAGTTGGGTTTCGACATAAAAGTTGCTACAGTGAGTCAGAAACTTGTTTCATTTTGAATGTATTTGACTCTATTTGTGTCATGAGGAACATTGAATTCAATACTGTCAATACTGACAATAGCAAAGAGTTGACAAGAGAAGAGTCTGTGTGTAAATGGACCAGGTATATTTGCAATTTATTGATTTTATGTTCAATTACATTGTAAGTCAATGTACTGAGATATAGGCAGCTGCCAAATTATATTTACAGACTTGTGCCTGTGACATGTTTTAGGTTGAATGAGCTGTGATGTTATAATAGAAGAATGGAATGGACTCATCTGAATACTGAGGTTTAATATTTTCTGGAAATTTCCTCGTTACAGTTTTAACATGTTTAATCCTTTATTTAGCACAAAATGTTTCAAATAAACAAATTTTGCTTGAAATCTGGATCTGTAGGCTATTTGAAATATTTTGCATACCAGGCAACCTGAGGTACTTTATCAATGGCCACCACTTCGAAAATTTGTGTATTGTGTTGTGTATTGGCAAATACATTGACCTGGAACTTCAGTATGAATTTGAATAGTTATGATAGAAATCTTTTACTACTTCTGCAAATAGACAGACAGATAGATAGACAGATATATAGGTAGATCATGTAGACTGATAGATAGACAGATAGATCGATAGGTAGCTAGATACTAAGATAGAGAGATAGATAGATAGATAGATAGATAGATAGATAGATAGATAGATAGATAGATATGCATTATGCAGCCTTTATCAGCAACCCATGGGTTCTTGTATTAAGTTTTGTGATTGTAATATTGAAAATTAATTTACAATTATTTGCAGGGTATTTTGAGGCGATCCAATGTCATCATTTTTCAAGAGGTTGCTGAAGAAATCTGCAAAACAGAAAAGGCAGGGGCAAGAAAAACCGGCAGACAGAAATGTAGGGAACGACTCGACCCAAACTGAGGACTCCGACAGTGATAGCAAATACACAGACGGTGGGGTCCGTCAAAAGAGGCGCCTCAAGAGACTGATACTGAGGCACAGAGGGGGTGCGGACGGAGCTATGGAGAAGAGTGCGTACGGAGGGGAGGCAGGGGCGGCCTCTGGGGCCTCCGGGGGGCTACATGAGAGTGCTAAAGTGAACGAGCAGGGTTATTCGGTGGTGGAGATGGCCCTCATGGAAGACGATGACTTGAAATGTAGTTGTTGTTATGAACTGATGGTGGAGCCGACCACTCTTAATTGCGGACACAGTTTCTGTAGACATTGCCTAGCTCTCTGGCTCAACCAGGGAAAGCAACACATCTGCCCCCAGTGCCGCTCTGTCTGGCTTGGCTTCCCGCAAATCAACTACACTCTCAGGTGAGTCAATCAACCACATTCTGTATTATCATGATATGAATTTGATTTATCAAAGCCACTTCCAGCATGCTTGATGGTTGGTCTAGTAGTAGTGTGCTATGCTGCCAATCGCTGGGTCCAGGGTTCGAATGCAGTTCTTGCCAGGTCAGCTGGGCCTATGTTGGACGGCTGTTTCCATCATCCTTTGCCTCATTGCCATGTCCTTTTCTTGTCCTAATTAGCCTACCAAGTGCATAAAAACAGGACGTAAAGCCCCTATCATTCATCCATTCGATTGGTTTTCCTAATGGCCCTTACAGTGGTCCCCAAATCCTACAGTATCTGTTGTAAAAGTCACTTGACATTTATTTTGTATTTGGCACAACATTGAACAGTAGAAAAAGTATGTTTTTGTGTTATTTCAATGCTTTCAAAAGTTTATAAGGCCTATACCAGTATACAGCAACTATTGTCAGGAGACTTAAGATATATGTGATGTCTTTAATTTAGCACAAAGTACTAATATTTAATTACAAATATATCTCATTTGACATGGTGACTGGATGAAGTCATTCTTTCCTGTCAGTCAGTTGGGCAATAAATTTCACTTCGCAAGGTACTATTTGTATCAAATTTACCTATATGAACTGTTTCTCATGAAATTCTCGTATCCCATGAGTTTGACCTTGGTGTCTGGGTTGGCCATTATCAAATGTTTTACTCAAAATTATCTGGAAACTGATAATGCAATTCTTTCACTTGTGTGTATGAAATTTTATCAATGGTCATGTTTCTGAGTGAACAGTTCACACGTGCTGTAGTTGCACATGTGATTGGCTGTTTGGTCATGCAGTCAAAATAATTCCAGACAAAAATTCATGTGAATTTATCTCATAATTTGGTTTCCCTTTAGGGGCTTTTCTTTGGTTTAGTTTTTTACATCAACCCATTTCATATGCAGGCCAATTATCTGAATTAACCTAAGTTTTTTTTTTCAAATTTTTCAATACATATTTTCTGATGTGTGAGATTTATTAAGGTGGCTCGATACTCGTGAACTTTCCAAGATAGGATTTCTTAAAAATAGTTTAGAATGATCCAAAATATAGTTTATAGCAAGGATATGTAAAAAAAAAGTGGTCACAACCAGCCTTTTTTTCAAAATGTTTCAGGTAATGCACAAGAAAGTCATTCCACACAAACCTGAAAAACTCAATTTTTTTTCTTAACTTTTTAACTGTCTATCTATCTATCTATCTTCTGTGTGCTCTCCTGGTTCATCCAGGTTGCTCAACCCAATTTTATTGGGGGGCAGCACTTTTTTGGATTTCCATGATTTTCTTTATCTTCTTGGCCACTTTTTTAAGGGCTTTTGTATTTTCGTCAAAAAAGTCCTCGGTTTTCACTACCAAGTTGTTGCTGTTTTTGTGGATTTCTTCACACTTTTCAAGGATGTGTTCTTGGGTTTCAATTTCTTTTCTGCAGTTTCTGCATTGATTTCCTTGGTGCATATTTCTGTAATTTTCTTTGACATCCAGCATTCTTGTTCTTGCTCTGAATATTATGCTCGCCTCAGTCCTTGTGCATTCCATCATGTATTTTGCAGGAGTTCCCATTCTCCTTGCCGATATATTGTCCAGGTAGAACTTCGTCTTCGTTTTTGTCATACCTTCTTCTCTGATTTCTCTTTCCATCTGCTTCATTACTGCTTGGTTCACCACTCGTTTTTTGGCTTGTTGTCCGAGGCCTTCTATGTCAACTGACCCCAGTGTTTCTTCTATTTTCTTTATCGCTGTTTTCCACCATCCCTTCTCGTCGCATTCCCCCATAATGGCCTTCAGAAGCATGTTCTCACTTCCTTTCATTTTTTCAGCATACAATAATCTGTTCCGGTCAATTAGTCTGTTGATTTCCATTATTCCTGTCTCCATATATAGCGGTTCCCAGGGGGACGATCTGGGTACGCATATCACCATTTTTATCAGGTTATCTATTATCCTCTTCAGGTCTTCTCTCTCCTTTTTTGTGCTGTTTACTGCTTCCCATGCGTAGCTGGCAATTGGCATTATGCAGGTTTTTATCAGTTGCCAGATTACCCTCATTTCGATCCCCTTCAGGTCCGGGCTGCCAGCAATTGCCATCACCGTGTTGAACGCCGCTTGGACTTTCTTTTTCACCTCCTTCAGTTGTTCTTCCATTTTACCACTTTTTGCAACAGTAAGTCCAAGGTACTTGTATTTTTCACATTCCTCCAACTTCATTGTTCCAAGGGAGAAGTCAGCTCTTGGTGTTTTCTTTCCCATTCTCAGGATTTTGCTTTTTTCTTCTCCAAACTTGATCCTGTATTTCAGGCTGACCTTGTGGGCTATGTCCAGCATCTTTTGTAGTTCTTCTTTCTTCGTAGAGATGAAAGCTACGTCGTCCATCCACAGCAGACACCCTATTTTTTCTTTTCCAATTTTTATTCCCATGTCTTCTTTTTTGACCTCCTTCGCAATTTCATCCATGAGGGTGGCATACATCAGGACAGAGAGGACTCCTCCCTGACGGATGTTATCTTTCATTGCTATCTCTCTGGTGTTCCCATGTTTTGTTTCCACCACTGCTCTCAGGTCTTCATTCAGGTTTTTGACAATTTCCCACTCTTTGTCTCTTAGTCCCTCCTTGTAGAGTACGTGCATGATGCCTTCAGCCCACGCTTTGTCATAGGCTTTTGTTACATCCAGAAATGCAATGTAGACGTTTTTCCCTTTTCTTGCTGCCTCCATCAGGGTGGCTATGTGGTCAGTTGTCTGCGCACCCTTTTTTCCACCACCTTGCATATCGCTGCTGTGTACACTGGCCTTCACTCTTTCATTTACGATCCTCTCAAAGAATTTTCCCAGGTTGCTTCCAATTGTTATGCCTCTCTCGTTGGAGCATTTTCCCCTGGTTCCTTTTCCTTTATACAGTGTAATGATTCTCCCCTTTTTCCAGTCTTCGGGGATGTTCCCCTCCTGCAGGATCATGTTGAGACATTTTCTTATCTTCTCACTCACTTTCTTATTCGCATAAATTAAGGCTTCATTCGGTAGTTCATCTGGTCCACAGCTTTTCTTCTTCTTGAGCTTCTTTCTAGTATCTTCCATTTCCTTGGTTGTGATGGTCTTTGGGTTGCTTATGTTCCTCATCTCTGATTTACTTTGTTCATTTTCTTCTACTATCTTTGTTGTCCACTCCCTTCCTTCTTCGTATTCTTCTCTTGCCCTGTAGAGGCTTTCATAGTACTCTGCTATGTGCTTTTTCGCCAATTCAGGATCCTTTATTTCTACCCCTTCTTCACTGACCGTTTCGAACTCTTCTCTCTTCTTTCCTATCAGTCTCTTTCTGATTTTCCAAATCATGTTTGGGTCCTTGCTCTGTACTATCATGCTCAGCGTATTTCTCACCCTTTCCTTTTCTTCTTTGTTCAGGGTTTCCCTCAGGTCACGTTGTGCCTTGTAGTATTCTTCTAGCTTTTCCCTTTTCTGGTCTTTACTAGCGTTTTCTAGTTCCTTCTTCTTGGTCTTTTTTATCGTCCTCAGGCTTTTGATGTCTGGATTTTCCTTCTTCTTCTTCCCGATGGTGATGGTTTTTTGGCCCACTACCTCTTTCAGTGCCTTCTTTATGCTCACCACTAGCTCCCCATAGGAAGCCTCCTGGTTTCCCAGATGTTTCTCAAGTACCTCGTTGTACTTAACCCAGTCAGTGTCATCCTTGATGGTCCACTTGGTTATCTTTTTTCTCTGGTAGCTCAGCGTAGTCGTCACCTTGAAGGTGATTGTGTTGTGGTCCGTCTCTCTTCTTTTACTCCTCAGCCTTTTAGCTCCGTTCTCATCTATTTCCACGTCCCACACTCTCTTCATTGCTGAGTTGTTGGCAGTAATGTAGTCTATAATGGATCTCTCATCATGGTTGTTCCTGTTGACCCTAGTCCACTTTCATGTTGTGGAGTGGTTGTTTACCGACTGGATTCCCGTGTCCTTCATGAATTTTTAACCGACCTATCGGCGGTTTTTAGAGGGGGTCAGAGGTGGGCAAAGGGGGGGGGGGGTGATAAGGGAAAAGGGGATTGAAAGTGGGTTGTCTGCTTTTGACTAATTATGAGATTGGCCTGAAACTTTGCAAATGACCAACAAAGTGTGTAAATTTTTCATGTGAGCATTTATATGTGACACAAAGAAAGTTCTGGCATAGCAATGACATCTGTGTATGTTGTTATTTCATCAGTTTCATGTTCTTTCTGTGAAACATCTAAATGTTTGCCTCTTCAAATGTTTGCCATGTTTGCTGTTTACCTAGTAGTAGAAGTAGGCTGACCAATGAGGGAACTGGGTGCAGGTCATGTGACACCAACTTGTAACCACTTGGACTCTACCATTTTTGGGTGGGGGGGGGGGGGGGTAGGATTCCAATCTTGTGAATGGAGGGAATTTACCTAAAACATACAAATTTCATGAGGTCTGCTTTGTGTTGAGAGGTTATTAGGTAACATTAAGCCACACTAGTTTTGGAAAGCTGGTATTGATAGCATGAAATGAAAGAACTCTCCCAAGTTAATGTAAATGTTGCCCTGCCCTTCCCAAAACACTGGATGTTTACTTTTGGAACCACTGGAGTGGAACCATTTTCCCAGAATCCTGTGCAGGACAACAAGAGTTATAGTGAAAGCCAATGGTGGGCCCAGGCCTCAGTACTAATTAATGAAGTACCAGCATTAGAGCTAGTGGAGCGCCTGCCACCTCGTGGATGTTGTGGAACTTCTCTGATTTCTTTGAATGTTGATTTGATCAAATTATTCTTTATTCAATTGGAAAATTTTTATTGCACATTGTTTGAAATCAAATAATAGATAAATCTATAAATGGTTGTTCTATTAAATTGAAATGGATAGTTTATCAGCCCAGCCTATATACATGAGGTCTGAAAATACAGCCCAGGCTGTTCAGCCTCTGCACTTCATTGAGTAGCATGGATGCTGCTCAGGACAGCTCAACTGAGTTTAAACTTTTGAAGTAGCTGACAAGCATTGGAAATTTCATTATCTAGTAATAAAAACCAAAAATTCTCTAGATTGTTTTCATATTACCAGAATCTTCATTTCAATTTATGTGGCAATCAGGTGATGTGAATAATAGTTCACAAAATGTGAATAATAGTTCGCGTTCTGCGGGCCAGTAGATTTGCTGAAGGACTAGTAAATTTTTAACCTTACTACAGTCCTGCTGGCCAGTGGGAAAAAATATGAAACTCCAGCCCTGTGTAAGTTATATAGACGACGGTTCAAGATTATTACCAGGGGGGGGGACTGCCATTGAAGCCCTACTACACATGTGCCGCTCAAAAGATAGGGTTTTATGAGGGTTTCCTGACCATAGGATAATTCTTTTAGGCCTGGAGAGCCTGACCATAGGGTACAATTCTCAATCAGACATCACGCAGAGGTGTTTTGCCTGTGAAATTGCAAGCATGCAATGTGTAATATGCATTGAACTTTCAAGGCAAAGTGTCATTCTTAATTGCAATATAATTTTCACACCTTTTCTGAGAACTTTTTCTCTTTTATTTCAATAAAATAGGCTATAGGGCCTATATAATAACCTGACCATAGGGTATGAAATTCCGGCTCTGAAAACCTGATTCTCAGTTTTTGTGCTGCCTGTTCAGTTGTAAGACACTGACACTCAGTGAGAGGATTATAGGACGTTTCGCTGCTGGGATGTTTCTCTGCCAGCAGTAGTGCGATGTTTCACCGCCAAAAAAAATAATTCAGACGTTTCACCACCAATCTAAAATGATGTGAATCAACTCATTATTGCCTTGTACAAGTTGTATAAGCTTTGTGAAGCCCAGAACAGAGATTGTGTATCAGTCACAGATTGCACTTGACAGTTGGGCCCGGTTTCACCGACATGGTATTCAGAGAAGAGCCAAGTCAAGTCCTGGTCTGGCTAAGCCAATTAGTTAAAGGCACACACTCGTCCAAATCCAACTTTTAATAGATTTATTTTGCCATGAAAGAATCAGGTGTTGCAAGTGCATCCAGCTAACATTTCCCCAAATCGGTTTTCACCATCGATAAGAAAAAATATATGAAATTGGTATTTCAGCCAAATTGTATGGACCTTCAGCATGTTTAATCAGCTGTGCAGTGACGTGAGGCTGGGTGGCCCTCCCCCTCCCTGCTCAGATTGCATGGACAATTGCAATAAGAGAAGGTCACACTTGCGAATTTGACCACCAAACATGACCGTGATATACTGAATGGGGATTAATAAACACTGTTATAAAGGTGACAAAATGAATTTGAAACTAACTGAAACTGTGAAAAATTTGAGAGGTGTTGCATCAACATTGCTGTCAATCACTTTTATTGGGTGGAGCTACTGAGTTTTCGGCAGTGGTCAAATTGCTCCATATCTGACAAGTCCAGGTCGCATTTTGTGACTGAAATGTTATTAAACTATCAGATAGATAGATTGATAGATATACAGAGATAGATACATCTATAGATAGATAGATAGATAGATCGATAGATAGATAGATAGATAGATAGATAGATTGATTTAGATAAATAGATAGACAGATAAGTAGATAGATAGATAGATAAATAGATAGATAGATAGATAGATAAATAGATAGATAGATAGATAGATAGATAGATAGATAGATAGATAGATAGATAGATAGATAGATAGATGTGAGCACACTAACTGTTCTAGGCACTCAATCTAGATTGATTGTGTTTTGCAGATAATTTTTTTTTTTTATGATCATAAGATGATTGAAATCTCAGTCAGAAATTTGCGGTCTGAGCTTGTCAATTTTGGTCCAAGTCAGTCACTGTTCATATGAACATTGAGACACTCAACATGTCATTTTGGATGCAGCAGTGAAAGATAAAAATGAAAATCACAATTCATCACAGCTTTACATTGTTAGGATTGTGTTAAGGTGTCATTTCTGAAATATTTCACAGCTTTGCCTATCAGTTCCGAAGCACATGTATTTGTTTATTAAAAACCCAGTCTCATGTCACTGGAGCACTTGCTTACCAAGAGAGGTCGCTTTCTGCAGTGCCAAAGATATAGCCAAAATCTAAAACTAAAAGTTAGTTTTTCATGGGTTTATTTTTGAATGAATTTGGACGCATCACCATAGTCTTTCCATAAATATAATGCTTGAAGCTCTTAACTGATAAAAAAAGTCCATGACTGTGGCCCTTTAAGCAGAGCAGGATCAAGGAATTTCAGTTCAATGAAAGTGAACACATAGTATGTGAACAGCTCAACTGATACAAACATAATTTCTCCATTTCTGAGATCATTTGTCAAACACAGGTGATACCTGATGGGGACTATGGATTTTATCCCGCAACAAACCTTTTTTGCTCGCAAATTTAAACAATGACAAACAATTTTTTCTCAAAGAAAGAGGTTTTTTTTACACAAGTTTAACAATATGGTATGCCCTACCTAGTGAAGGTGGAAACAAGCTTTTTTTTTCTATTTTGATGTGCTGAACAAACTTTTGTTTCACTGAAAGTCCAGAGCCCCTTCTCCATACCAAAACAGTTTGAGATCAATGATCTGTAAGTTATTATTATATAAACAATGTTTGAGAGTCACTGGTCCTTGACTAAACACAGTTGGTGAAAGGGACTTCACTAAACCAGGGTTACAGTTGTTATGACCAGGTCTAACTATGAAAACCATGTTTGTGAAATTGACCCTTAATGTTGCTGTGATCGACTCTGGCACTCGTTGCACCACAATACATTTGCCAAATCACTTGAATTGTAATTAGCTCTTTCTCTGATCTTCACAACATCAGTTGCTCAGTGGAAAGGGCAATGGCACCACCTTCAAAGAAAATATGCCAGGTCGGTTTTGAATCCCTGGATTCTTGTTCCATTATTTTTCCATTTCTCGAGCAGTTCTGTTCTATTGCGCCGTCCTTGATGTACAGCTTTGCATTGAAGTCTCCAACAAGGATCACATCCCCTTTCGGATTCAGAACAGACACTTGGGTTTTCAGGTTATCGTAGATTTCTTCCACTTCTTCTTTTCTTACATTTTCTTGGGGTCCATAGAAACTTGCTATGAAGATCTTTTCTCCTCTTGGGGTTGTTAATTCTATCCACACGATTTCCGCTTCACTGTTTTCCACTGGGAGGGGTTGGACAGGGGTTACTTTAACTCCTATTTTATCCTTGACTGCAACTGCAACACCGCCTCCTTTTCTGCTGTTTCTTTGTCTTGAGTACCATGTGAAACCTTCAATCGCTGGTGGCTGGCTTTTTGTTTCTGTGATGAGTGCGATGTCTGTTTTTTCTGCTTCCATCAGGGTTTTCAGATTATCAACCTTTCCTCTGATTCCGTTTATGTTGCAGTATAGGATATTGATGTTTTTTTTCTTTTTTTTCTTCTTTTTCTTACGTCCACCTCTTCTTGTTTTTTTTGTCTTTTTTTCTCTTGGAATGATGTATGTTGTCGTTAGCGTACTATCTTCTCGGAAGTTATCCCTGCCATTCAGTGGTCATGCATTCCATATTATGCAATGAAGCATGAAATTAAAGAAGACACTTAAATGGAAAAGCTGATCATAATTTCAAAGAGATATACTTAGTTTAAAGGGCGTTCCAAGGGCTCGGAACAAAAATATAGATTTTGACAATTTTAACTTTTTTTCATAAACCATGGCGCTAAAAAAAATTGGCTAGATAGGATTTCTCATTTCTTTGTCATTTATTTCAAAATATTGTGAGGAACAATAAAATGCATAAGAGAGGGTTTCCAACCGCAGTGGATTTTGATATACAAATTTATTTATATCTCCAAGTCATTTTTGAGAAATTAGACTTGCTTGACGAAAATCGCCTGTAAAAATTTTCTATTTCGAGTAGAAAGCTGAAATCCCGTACGATTATAGTCCTCTTCATAGCGCATCTAATGCTCAAAACCAGAAGTCTCTAGCCCCAAGATAAGTGGCAAAAAGGCCAGACGAAGCGGCCGCCGCATGAAATTCTCAGAATTTAAAAAGAACCTGAAACAGTGTCAGCAGAGCTCAGCTGCTGTGGTGACGTTACGATAGATAGGGCCTGCCTGGCTGCGCGTAAATGTGCGTAAATGACGCATTTACATGAGTAGCGAGCCACCTTAAGTGTATCGAAAGTATTCTGAACCAAATATTTAATGTTGTTGCTGTTGGAGCCGAAAGAAACATATTACATACTTCCTAGTTGAGTCCTGTGAAGATTCCAAAGTCAACAAATATGGGTTTTTTAGGGGCAGTAACATAATTGTCATTCTATTAATGCCTATTTTTTTTATGCCCACTGGTGGTTTTGAACAATTCGTAATAGTTTAGGTGGAGAAAGTGATGACCAGGTAGAAAGACTTTCAAGTATAAGATAGTAGAAATATTAGCAAGTCACGTTTGATGAACATAACTTTGGAGAGTCATACTTCAACCTTTGTAATTTATAGGCCTATGTTTCTGTCTTTACTTTCAGAAATATTATGAAAACCACATTACCGCACGAGTACAGACGCAGGGAAACAGAAGTACAGAACAATCCTGCTAATCAGACGGCCTTAAAGCAATTTAATGAAGAAGGGAAGCTGGCCTACCAGTTGCAGCAAGGTCATGGCCAAGGGCCTCACGGTCGACCGCGAGTGAATTTGTTGATCGAGAGAGCAATCGGAGTTAATTGGCAGAACGTCATTGCATTCAAGAACGGGGTGTTCCTCACTGTGGCTGTCATTTGTGTAAGTAAAAGGGACTCTTCCCACATAGATTTCATGCTCTTTAAGCCACACGTAATTGATTCTTAGCTTTGCAGACCCGCCGACACAATAGATTACCTGCCGTTGGAAAACAAATTGAAAATTTTT
This sequence comes from Platynereis dumerilii, assembly GCA_026936325.1. NCBI lineage: Eukaryota > Metazoa > Annelida > Polychaeta > Phyllodocida > Nereididae > Platynereis > Platynereis dumerilii. Next base: position 75,379,406 of record JAPTHN010000002.1, on the reverse strand, counting down.
TTATTTTTGACACTATGTGTCTCCGTGGCCTAACAGTTAGAGTGTCCGCGCTTTAATCCAGTTAGGCTCTCAGGGCGTGGGTTTGACTCCCACTTCGGCACTTCACTAACTGAGATTTCCGAGCCCATGGGACGTTAAATGGAGGTGGGTTGTATCCAGTGTTCTATACTGGGGCAACTGAAAGACACTGCACATCCCTGAACTAATAGGGTATGTGGCAGACTCCCAGCCTTACCATCACTCATCCATCATACGGCGGTCGCCATGCTTGTAGAGGGCACTGACCCTCTAGAGCATTAAGAAGATCTGAGCATAGAGGACCTAAATAGAGGACCTGCGTTCAGTAAATACTTGATACTTGATACTATAAAAAAAAAATTTTCACCTTTTTTTTTTTTGTCCTACCAACTGACCCTAGAAAAAGTGCTTTGAGAGGATCCGAGAAGCTAAAGATCAATTATGTGTGCCCTTAAGTATAAATACTCCTATAGAGGGTTCTGCACTAAATTTCAGTTGATTACCTTTTCAATTTGAAGTACCTCAAAATTCTGAGTCGCCAGCTGCCTTTCGAAACCAATTTAGAATCATGAAATACATTCAATGAGCAGTCTTTTCGATGTATCTTCGTTAAATTATTAAAAGGGCCCTTGTTCAAATAACTCTTGTTATAATTCTGAATTTAGTTTGATTAATTAACCATTTAAAGAATTCTGGTTACAGTGAATTATTGGTTAATATATTTCCGACTGCTCTTAAAACCATTTTTCAATATAGTCATTCAAAATTTCATATTTTCTTGCTGGCGTGGATTAGTTTCAGACTTTCACAACTACAAAATCTTTAACATATCTCCAAAAGTGTATCTTCAAATGGTCATTTCTTGCTTTGCAGGCCTTCTACCTGCTTGGCTTCATGTTCCACTGGCTGTTTGACCACGAGGAAGAACTCGTCTCTCGGTGGTCCGTGGACAAAGTCCAGTCATGGCTCAAGGAACAGGGAGACTGGGCCCAGAAAGATGTCGCACCTAAATTCCTCGAGAATGAAATTTGTAAGTTTAGTAAAGACCATGCAAAAAATTGTTAATGGTTTTTCTTATCTTATACAGCGTTATATGATGTTCTAGATATTGTTACTACAATGTAGCGGACTTCAAGTGGAACTTAATCATGGTTTCTTTATCAGTGCCGTGATAACTTTCAAGTTATAGCATTGTAAAAAAAAAAGAATAAACAACTTTTATGCATAAATCAAAGCAAATCCATACAATTTAATATGAATAAGATGCTAAAAATATGAGGATTAAAAGTTAGTTATTGATAATTTAGAGGGGGGAGGGTTGGTCTAGTGGTAGCGTGCTGGGCTGCCAATCGCTGGGTCCAGGGTTCGAATCCAGCTCTTGCCGGGTCACCTGGGCCTATGTTGGACGGCTGTTTCAATCATCCTTCGCCTCATTGCTGTGTTCTCCCCCTGTCCTAATTAGCCTCCCAAGTGCATAAATACAGGACGTAAAGCCCCAATCATCCATCATCAATTGATAATTTAGATATGATGGTAAGTAAAAGCTTCTTTGAATTAAAATTTACTTCTAAATGAACTGGTTGGCAGCAGCTAATTCCAAACTCTTGGTCATGCATGCTGGAGCATCACAGATCTGCAAATATTTGATACTTTAGGATACCAGCTGATAATTAGTTATTACTCACTGTATGATTTTGTGCTTTTCAGCTGGGAATCTGCTTTTAGCCTTGAATGAAGAAGATTTCCGGGAAATGCTGTCTTTAGATGATCTTCACTTCAGAGCACTCGTCCTGTCGGTGGATGCGTTGAAAGCGCAGGGAAGGGATATCCCCAATACTGTATTTCAATACAAGGTGGGTTATGAATAATGTGGAGCAGCAACACAAGGAAAATATTAAATTATTAAAGATAGGAGTTTGCCAACCAGAATTCTGTCATTTCTTTAAAAATATCCTCTGGGAGTCTCGCTTTCAGAGTGCTGGGTATTTTGATTCCTATTTCAAATTGTAACTGAAAACTATCCATCATAACTGTAAACTGTGCCGTCTACAGCTAAAATAGTTCAATTTTGTCAAAATGTCTATACTTTTTTTTTTGGCCTTTAAACGTGATGATGTTATGAATATTGAAAATTCAGTACTTATATACGTGTAAATTTTAATCTAATCCATTTCTATTTTCTTGCAGGCACGGTTTTTGGGCAGAGCTGTATTCCTACTGTTTGGATTGCGGAATTACCCTCGAATGACAATATTTTGGATATACGTCTTTGATCATCAGGAGCTATTTCTTCCTTTTGTACATGTCACCAGTCCTGTTCTTGAAAACATGGCTGACCTCAGTTTATTTTCCTTCCAGGTATGTGTGCATTACAAAATATGAATGCTACAATTAGTAAAAGAATAAGTAAATCCACTGAGTTATAGTGGAAACATAATATGTAATATTGTGGAGAGGGTAAAAATGTAAAAGTTGTTGTAGTGTGCTGGGCTGCTAATCCCTGGCTGCAGAGCTCAAATCTAGATCTTGACGGGTCACCAAGGCCTATGTTGGACAGCAGTTTCAATCATCAGAGGATCATTGCTGTGTCCTCCTCCTGTCCCGACTAGCCTGTCAATAGCGAAAATACGGGACGTAAAGCCTCAATTATCCATCCATGCATCGTTGTTGTTTCACAGCTCCTGTATCTGTATTAGGAATAGGGAGATATTAAGTGTTTGTATTTTATTTTGCAGTTCCCAGAAATGTCGATATCTCAGTGGATAGAGTTTGGCGCAAACTGGATATTCTTCCCGTATTATCTGATAGCAAAATTCAGTTGGAGATGTGCAAGTGTCTCTCTGACCCAGAAACTTTTGACAATCATGTGTTGCGTAGCAAAGACTGGCATGGAGGGAGCGAGTATGCGACTTATGTGCAGACACCCCAGGTAACTATTTTGTATTGTCTTTTATATGTTTGTATATTTGAGGGATATGCTTGCTGGGATTTTCTGAGCGATGATGTTTTAAGTTCTTCAACATGGTGCTGCCATCTTGTGATTAATCTAAATTTGTCAAATACATTCCGACTCATTCCCATCCACGTTCAGTGGACTAGCGCAGACTAAAGAACGTTTCAACATCATATCTATAAACTTCTCTCAGCCAATCAGATCATGGAACTTGCTTGTAACTGTTTAATCATTAAAATGTACCTCAGGAACCAGTTTGAACAAGCAATGTTTGATAAAGCATCTGATAAAGGTAATAAGTCAGAATCTATAAAAAATGTTAACAGTGAAATACAATACAAAGTGTATCATTTAGCAACAAAAACCTAATACATGTAATCTCATCAATTTTAGTAGTATTTTTATACTCATGTAATCATTGTACCATTAATTCATGGACCCCTTACTCTACTCCAACCAAACTACTGATTGTCCAGTTATGAAAACTTGCAAGCTGCTTTTCTGTGTTCTCTACAATGTCCTTAGCCAGGTTTGATGTTCAAATTACAGTCACAGAAACTCAGACAGATTTGACTGACAGATTAGTTTATTTTGACCAAAGAATATCACACTTTACATTGTAGCAATACAAGCAGATGGTTTGAACTATACATATAGTTTAAACCATACATAACTCAGGTGATGTTTTCCCATAATCTAAGTTTAGGTCATTAGAAAACGCCCTCAATTTTTTCCTTTCAGAATTCATGCTTTCACGGGTGTTATGCTAGTTATAAAACTGTTAAGCATACTTATGGTGTTCTGCTAATTTGTGTTTCAGAAAACTGACGACTGCAATCATGAACCACTTGAAACAGATTAGTGCTTACCCCTCCGTCGCTGTACTCTGGAATTTCATTCCATCTTTTCTCATCAACATTGGTTTCTTTTCTGCTGTTTATTTTATGCCATTTATTGACGCATACAATTTATATAACCTTGTGCGACTTACAAGATAAAACTTGTGAAATTATTGATATTATTTAATTGTTTTATAATCCCACTTCGGACAGTTTTCACTCTGAATCAAGTTTTCATTGATATTGAGGTTGAGAAAATGTTTTGTTGAAATTTTTCACCACTTATATTCCAGAACTGTTTGCTCAAGGATGTATTCATTTTCAAATTTGTTCTGAATGAAGTTATTGTTTTGACGTTATTTTTAAAGTTAAATATATAAATACAGTGTACTAGAGTTGCGCTTTGATGTTGATTTATTGAATGATTACAAAAATTTAATGAGTAGTAAATGCATGAATGGTCAATTGACATCAGGTTTTAAGGTTAATTTTTTACTTGCCGTAATATTCATAAATGTGGTATTAAGTGATTTAGTAAAATCTCTTGATAAAAACTGAACATTAATCCATATGTATAGATCTGCTGTTAATTTAAACAGCAACTGTCATTTAATGTCCATTCAATACCCCTGATTTTTTACTCGCTACTAATTTATGCAAAATATTAACTGCAGAACACTGAACAATGTAATAATTGCCTGCTACATATTGTAACCGCAATTAATATCTCATAATTACCCAGGATCATGCCCACTACTGCAAATCTACCACTAATTTTAAAATATGCTTTCTGTAAGCGGGTTAAGTAAAGCGAGTCCTTGAATCGTTGGGAATCAGTTTGAAACTGTGATAACTTGATGATGACTGTGTCACAAATTTGAAAGACTGTTGCGTTGAGCATTTCGTATTTGTGACTGTGATGTGGTGTCCACGGAGATTGAGAAGTGAATGAAATGTGTGCTCTGTCTAATATGTACACCTTACAATTACTACCAGTTTGCATAATAAAATTAAAACCGCCTATACTGTGTTTATTTGTGATATTTTAGATTCCTGTAGACACCCGTTAGTTACTTGTTTACATTTGAGTCTATTGTATGTTCAATGGCAAGAACACTGGCCTCAAAAATGTTAGACATCTATACTGGGAATGTCCAGGATAGTTCGAGCTTGGATTTGGGCCAGTTATTCCTTTGCTGCTGCTCAGCCAAGCTGTATCTGGATAAATTCTACAAATAGCTCTTCAGTGGGCTATTCTGTCGTGTCCTTGTCTGCCTTTCTTATTTTCTTTATTATCCTACCATGGTGTTGTTTTAGTGGGCAATTCCTACTGATTCTGTACTGAAATGGGTTTGCTGCACCTTCTGTGTTTAATGTCACTGCGTGTTACAAGTGTCGAAAAAGAATCCATAGAATTGAGAACTTGTGAGCAGTCTTTGTTTCAGTGAGAATGCCCCTGGTGAGGCAACATGATGTTTTCTCCTGACGCTTGTGCAAATCAAGCCAAGAGGGGTATTTTAGTCAAAGTGAGTTAAATCGAAATTCCAGTAGAAGTGCTGCTGGAAAAATGCACCTGACCACTCATTGGCTTTTAAGTTAATTACTCCATGTTGGAATATTAAGAATTCTATTACAAGTACGGTCCTTGTATCAGTGTCTATGCTGGGCAAGTAAAAAATCCCTCACATGAGGTTAACATGAAACATGTGGAGGCCTCCCACTCTCTGCTTCCATCTCATCAATAGCCCCTCGTGAGCTCCCAGAGGGCTGCATTTACTATGTCTATCTAGTATCTATCTGGGCTAGCCACAAGGTGAGAGTTTACTGGAGCTTTCAATTTGAAATTGTACATTATTTCTGCGACATATTGTCTGGAGATTTTTACTTCGTTGAAAAAAGAGTCCCCACAGACCCCACTGTTGCCAGAGCTCTTTGATAGTTTCAATCCATTCGTGGTAAAAGGCCCTTAGAGGGAAATGCAATTAACAATGCATATAAATCTCTATTCGTTTCTGTGCTAGGAAAGTAGAGTATCTCTCATATAGGGTAAATACGTAACATGTTGAGAAGATTCCTCCCGGTCTCTCCCATGTCATCAATTATTTTTATTCCAGAATTACAACGAAAATTGACTAAATAGTGGGATAATCCTCTCCCTAACATTAAATAATAAATCAAAGCAAAATTATATTGAATATATTTTTTTTCTTTTTACATAATATTTCTTTTCTTATAAACCTTTTCATTTTAAAAATAGCAAAATATACAACAAATGAGAGTTGTTTATTTGTACATGATTCACATATATTCATATCCTAATATCTTCATAGAAGACACAGAAATGTTAAATGCATTCGACTTACGCTATACACTATAGTACACAAAATCTTCCTTCCATGCACAGCGCCAATAAACACTGGATCCTATTTTGGGAATGAAATTTCCAAACAAGTTTTGATATCATAATTGAATATCGAATATAACAATCTACCTTTTTTTAAACAAAAAGATAAAATTTAAAAAAAATCCTAATAATTTCCAGAAGTTAAAATTTCGAGATGAAAATTAAAATTATGTTTCTGCACTATCATTGAGTAAATTATAAAGTAAAATCTGACACAGCTAGTAAACCCGAGTATAAAATGCGTAACAGTTGAAACAGCATTCACACATGATAAATACCTAACATGGCTGTGGCTTTACATCATTCTTTACAATTTCAGCAGTAACAATCATATATATAAAATAACAAACATTTATTTAAACATCTAATATCTCCATGCATTCTTCATCAGTTCATATCATCGATTCACTCTTTATACACAACCATGCATGCATCTGTAACTTCTGTAGTATTTGTGGTAATACTTGAGAAACTCATAATGACATAATAATCATATACTTAACAATTATGTACACCAATAGTAGCAAACAAATATTCAAATAATTCACAATTTCACAAAATATGGGCTCGGCCAGGACAAAGGGGACTCGAGCCAAAACGTCACTTGTGACTTCATGCATTGACCATCAATTCCTTGTGTATATGAAAAATGTTCAAAGTATGGAAAACATTCGGCACAAAATCCACACCTGAGTAATGATTTTCGGATTTCTATACATCTGGAATTTAGGGAAAGCTTTTGAAGAGTTCATTATCTTTCAGACTTTTGTGCAATACTATTTTTGTTATTACATGGATGTTTAATTTCAAAACGTTTTCACAAGAGCCCCCTTTCTCATGTCGTGTGACCCATATTCATAAAATAAAGGTAAAAGCAAGCAAATAGATATATAATATAGCAGATAAAATAATAATATACAAAGAAGAGATAATGCATTTGAGATGGACAAATAGCAAAAAGAGGTGATAAAAATAAAACAAAATATTACTTGAATGCATCATAAAAGAAAATACTGAGTTTAAAACCTGCTGCACATAACTTTAACTTATAAACAAATAATTCACCTAACTCAAAATGGAAATATATCTGTGCCATCAACTGGACATATCATATTTTTGGCTTTGGAACTTCACTATAAGTCAGATCAACAATATTCCGTAGCAATTGCAATTGATGAACTGCAAAGACGGAAAAATACTGAAGAATTAATTGTAATCGTATCCACTACCCATGCATAAATTCATAAGTACATAGCCTAGCGTTTCTCACAAGCAGGAAACCAACACAACCTAGTAAATCAATGCAATGCGCAGCTGTTTTAACAAGTATGCGATTCCATAGGAAATTTTTGTTTCAACTTATTACGTATATAATTTTAGCTTTATTCACTTTAGAAGCAATCATAACCAACCAGAAGACAAAATTATATAGAGCTATGGCCAATTGAGAAAAGAGGCCTATAGAATCGCATACTTATGATAACTGCTGAAACAAACTCTTTGGCAAAGTCTTCACAATCAAATTTCATGACCAATCAAAAGCATTAAATGACTTAACAAGACGGGTTTGCAGCACCTTCCTTGGCCACCAACAGTACTAATCACTAAAAGTAAACTGCAAGATATTGTGAAGTAAGAGGGACCCTGTGACTGTGTAATAGTGTGTATTGATAAACATGTGTAAGAAATAGGGTATTAAAGTCAAATCATAATTATAACAAATAATTATAACATCAATGGGTCAATTATTATACTGAACAAGCAGCATACCAAACAAAAGGTGGGTGACCAATCATGACATCTTAAAATCAGCAAATTCTAACATAAAATTGAGTCACTGTAACTAAAAACGTATTCTAAAATCTAAAAACACTCAATTATTTTGTATGGTAAAGTAAATCTTATAAGTTTGACAATAAAACATTATTTTAAAGCACATTATTAAATCACATAGTCCGATGGGTAATCCATAATATCAAGGACATATTTGACGTCTCCATGAAATTTGCTGTAGTTCTGAATTTGTAAAATCGCTGAATGTGTATTTAGAAGCATCACATTCTTTGAAAATCCTTATGACGGTGTATTTTCATTGCAACTTCCAAGCAAGTGGTATTGTGATTGGATTGAGATTTAACAGAACTTTAATCCACTTCACGTAATTCCTCCTCTATCCAGCTCGGAACGGGCTGCTCTATTCGGCCCAAAAGTTTAGACAGTGCCACTAGGTGGCGTCTGTAGTGAGTCCGTAAGAACCTCTCGGCCCGGAGTTCCATTGGGGGGTAAATGCGCCCCTTGCTGCGACCCAAGCACTTTGTGTGGTCGCCCTTGATCACTTGGCAGTAGAACCCTTTAGAAGGATTGTACCTGAAATTCATAAGAAAACATAGTTACGATATTATAATTATCCTCAAACTGACACAAAACTTCCGACTTAATTCAACAACAATGATCTAGACATCATATATCCAGGACTTTTCGTGCCCATCTCAAGGCTTCTTCAGCATACTGATCTGACTCATGCTTATTTTTTTATCACGTGATTGATTACTTACTTAAATCTGGACTGTTATTTTCCAGTACTGAGTCGATCAGGTGCTGCCTTTACTCAACCATTTCAATCAAAGACACTGTTTTCAGCGTTGTGGGTTTGGTTTAGCTAGAGTCAGCAGCCCTTGTTTGTTGCAAATTCCAATAAAGTTTTTAACTCAAACTTGAAGTCTGTTTGTTTTGTACAATTCAAAACATAAATCTTTTGTACATTTATATATTTTGGCAGAAAAAGCATTTATAAGTGACTCACTTGAGCTTGTTGGAGTAATCTAGATAAGGCTCAACATTGATAAATAACTGGACTTTGTCCATCACAGCCACTGGGTCCAGCTTCAGCTCTTCTCCATCAAGTATTAACAACTGAAATTGAAAATTAATCTTTAAAATTACACAATAAATACATATCATTTACCGAATTATTTATAATTTACATCACTACAGGATTCGCATATCATGCTTCCGAACATTAACAATGACTTGATATCTTAAACTTTCAGTAATTTCAACATTATGGGATATCCACTTCCACACTGAATTGATAGAACAGATTAAGGAGATCTTTAATTTTTTTGTCCTCCACATGATCCTGTAATGGCATTAGATGCAATCATAAATACTTCACTAGCTTTCACTCAAAATTATTTGAAAAGTGAAGGTCGAATTTAACTTTTTGGTTGACAAAAATCAACTAGTTTAGTAAGCATTCCGTTAAAATGATTGAGCGTAAAAGCTGGCATCACAAAATCAGGGATCATATAAATTGTATACCTTTTATATCAAAACACCTTGATTCCCTATTTACCAAAATGTTTTCACATCATTGCAATTTAAAGACACAGTATTAATACTACTTAAATACTGTGACCTTTTACATATATCTATTATCTAGCTACAGAACTGAAGATTCTGCTTGATCTAGCTATCTAATGAGCCAATAAACTTACCTGAGAAGGGCTGTAGTAGCTGAGCCAGCGTTCTAGGTGCTCATGGTAGAGCCCTGGATCAAGGCACCGGTTGCGAAGGGCCCGGAGGTCGTGGGGGGCATCATCCCCTGCGGACACCACTTCGTAAAAAGAATACTTCAAGGCAGTCTTGTCCTCGTGGGCTCTCATGTGCTGTAACAGGTGGGTTATAGAATAGTTTGTATTTTTACGTACTCTGTGCAAAGAATTCATTAAGTGAGATAGCAAGGCGATCATTTTGCGATTTCTGATAATTTCAATAGCCTTTGATAATTAATTCATTGACAATATCCCATATCAGTTAATTCAATTAGCTAACAAAACATTGCATTGGAAATATACTAACCAATTTTAGCAAACTTTTCATGTTCTCACAAGATCAACCATTGAATACAAGATACAATTTGGTGACACAACATTCAGTCTTCCTTTAATATCTTTCAAATATATATAAAATGTAACAAAAAAGAAATTCAGCAATATTAAATCATTACAGTCAGTTAGTGTGACTACATCACTTGAGGAAGATTTGACAATATTGAGTTATCAGTGACTTTCTTGGAGGGTCTATATTACTTCCTAATCACTACTATTGCAGATATCGGTATCTCACCTGGTACCACGAGTAGGCCCGTTTGGTGGGGTGAAGCAGGATTGTGATAAGTTTGGCTTTGGGGAGGAGGGCGTGTACCCTCATGGGAGCTTCCTCGCTGTCAAAATAGGTGGCGCTTTTCTCAAACAGCGTTGTGCTTGAGGCATTTGGTCTTGGGAAGAACTCCATATACCTGGAATAGCAAGAAATAACATGAATATTAGATTCATTGAAAGTAAAAAAAAAACCCCAAAAAGCAATGATGCAAGAGTTCTTTTGACCTCGGTTGCAGTTGAACATTGTCAAGAAAACTACTCTTCATTGATTCTAAAACAAAGCAACCATATTTTACATTTGTATAAATGAAAGAAATTCCAATTACTTTGTAGATTTACTTCCTGAAACAAATTAGCATATTTTATCATAATATGCCAACCCTGTTGGGTGCTATCAGTCAGGCACAGTTTAAATAGAATCCAGATTAGAACTGAAAATACTTTTGTATTAAAATCTTTGGATTCTTGGGTGTTATATATATCAAACTATGTTTCCAATGTAAATCTTACCAATCAAGACCATTGTAATAGTTTCTTCCAGAGAAAAATTGAACTTCTTCAAAAGTGGATGAACTCCGAAGATTTGAGATGATGTTGGGATGCATAGAGAGGAATGTGTAGAGTGCGGTGGTCCCTGAAACATACACGTCAACATTCATTTGAGACTGAGAATCTGATGTTGAACTATATGTACCATTTTCAATAAAAGCCAATGAAAAGGCTGTATTTCTTTTCATTGTTATGAGTATTCATGATGGACACAACTATTGGTAATTTTTCACTAAGCTGCGCCACAACAAATCCCATCATATGATGGCAAATAAACAAATCTTGAATGTTAAATCATTCACATCATCTCATGAGCATGACCAAGTATATTCCAACCATTTTCAAAAGTAAATGTACAGTGTCATATAATATGTGAATAGCAGTATTTGATTACTTTAATGGCTTGAGCAAACAAGCATAATCTCCTTTAGGAAGTAGTAACGTTCTGTCAAGAAACCTTTCACAATCTCTTTACCTGTTTTCTGGGGCCCAATCACGAGGAAGTGCGGTAGTCTATCACAAGTCTTGCTCTCCGACCAAATGGCGAGATGGCGCTTATCATCACAGGGATTCTGTTGAAAGAAAAAGAAATGGGGGATTTAATTAAATCTGCTGTGGATTGCCATTTCCTTCATCTCAACAATCAGGCCTCATGAGCCTGACAAACTTTCCTTCCAGCGAGGCATACCATGGCAATATTTACTCCTACCAACAACAATAACAAAATCATGTCAAACATATATACCGGTATAAAGGGGTCAAAATGTACCTAAGTAATTTGGGAATTCACTGGCCAAAATTCTGCTCATATAAATTATTCACTCAAAAATCTTGGGACTCCCCTTCACTGTGAGCGCTGTTATGTTTATATTCGTTGAAAAGAGAATGCCAGATACCAAAAGTAAGACACACCTGTACGTCTGACATTTAGTTCTTGCAGTGATATAACCAGAGTAACATTTAACATCAGCAATATCACTGCTGCCAGTCCGTCGCTATACATGGTATTGTTATCAATGTACAAATGCGTATTCCAGTAATCTGAGACTGTTGCAGCACCTGTGTATATACACTTCAGGTACTCAGCTCAGAGTGGTCTCTTTCCGTTAATGTACATAGCAATATAAGCAACAGTCTGGGTGTGCAAGGATACAAGTGAGTATCATAGTACATTGTACAGAGCAGCCATTTTTTCATATTTGCCAAAGAGGTCCAAACTGTTGGTGCAGAAACAGATTGATGGATAGGTACTTTACTCCCAGTCCCTGTATTTATGGACTCAGTAGGCTAATCAGGACAGGAGGACAACAGAGAAACAAAGAAACCTGAGCTTGAATAGCAAGGTGCAATAGGTCTACATGCAGGACTGGATTCATCTGGCGATTTGTGTAACAACAGTGACCACACCCTTTGCTAAATTAGGACTGAGCTTTCAGCTCCACAGATGACAACAGATTGCGTGATCATTTCGCCTTCAATGCTTATCAGTGCTTTACAATTCTTCATTGATTAATAAACCATGACTCTGTGGTTAAATGAAGCAGAATTGTATCAGTGTCTATGCTGGGCAAGTAAAAGATCCCTCACAAGGGGTAAATGTGTAAAACGTTGAGGACTTTCAGTCTCCTACTCTTTTCAATCTCTTCAATCAACCCTCGTGAGTACCCAGAACTGGGTCTACTCGTAAAGGGCTGCACTTACCCTTTCTCTATCTATCTATCAACTAAAACTGGTTTATTTGTGGAGGGTGTACTAATTTATGTAGCTCACTGACAAGAGAGGATTCCCCAATTACACTTGCTCAATTGGCCTAAAGAAGAAAAGAATGGCAATAAGGACTGACAAAATACCTTGACATTTCACAATTCTGGATGGAGATTGTAATATTTTGTATCAGCATTAAAAATACAGCACTGAATCTTAAGTAGACACATTTCATAACAAACTGAGAAACTGATATCATTATTGAAGGCTACACTGCATTTAAGTGACTTTGACAGAGTCTACACAGAATGTCATATCTAACTCTAAATAGCTCCAAAAGACTAAGGAGGGATAGAGGATGAGAATTAGGCATATAATCATGGGAAGAAATACCAAGCAATAAATGACAAAAATAGATAGATAGATAGATAGATAGATCGTTAGAATAAAATATTAATTTATTTGTCATTGGCAGTATATATAGTTTATATACACACAACAACCGGATGCATTTAACATTGAATTTTAACATATAAATATATGATGTGCCAATGAGATAGATGGATAGATGTGGCAAGAGCAGCCCTTTTGACAGAAGTGAGTGAGTGAATTTGTGTTTTACACCCCATAAGCACCGGTATGGGCTATTTAGAGGCGGCTTGACATAAGTGAGAATCTGATTACTTGCATCACATAAGCCACCAAAAACAATGTCACATTATTAGCAAGATTGTAACATGATTGTAGGCAATGTAGAGTTATAAATTGCTGAAGTGATGAATGCGAGTCATGCCGCAAGTGTCATATTTGTTGACAGAAAAAATTATAAAAAGTTTGGAGTACAGTGCTGAATAGTCATCTGCAATGCTTATAAAGAGTTGTAAGAGGGTTGAACACCCAAAGTTAATTTACCAGGGAAGTGCATGGAGAGGACAGTAAAAGGGAAAAGCTTTTAACTATTTACCAGAGAAGGATTAACAATATTCATATCCAGCTACTCCAAACTAAAAATGATAAAAGCAAACTAGACGTCAACGCTAATAGCATTTATCAAAAGGAATTATTCCATTTGAACGGAGCACTTCACACCAGAGGCTGGGCTTACTAACTCATTGAAAAGCGACAACTTGCTAAACTCGCCTAACTAACTTAATCCTTTGGCTGCAGACTAAAAAACTTAGTGATTAAAAAGACGACAAGTCGCTGGAGGCTATGAGTGGCTATGAAGCTACATCCGCTGGCGGCAGCACTCAGCCAGTCTAATACCTCTGAAACCTATCAGCGTTAATAACCTGTCAACTAGAAAAGCAAAGCGGCAGACGCCAGCCATGATTATGAAGCCATTATAAACACAAGTCTAGCCAGCAGAAGCAGCATCGCCTTGCGTAATGCCTCCGAGTGATTTGCACTTCTAGGGAGAAGCACTCATCCCAGAGCACACACCGTGTCATTACTCAATTCATCTCATTAAGCCGACTTCTAATACACTCCTAGCTCTGAGGATTAATAAACGCCACCTTGCTTAACAATTCTTCTAGATGGAAGATTTCCCAATGTCCTTAACGCAATAACTTTAAACCTAATTGTCATAATTTACAATGTCTCCCATAAAATTGTGGAAATAATTCCGTCAGCCGAGTAATGGTAGCCTACATCAATGAATGACACATTCCTAATGAAAATTAGATCAATCCTCAAGCTAATTACTAAGTTCTATCAGACTAAAAGCATTCTTGATTAAAGCTACACTTTTTCATCAGAAACTGGAAGCCTCTCAAATGAGTTTTATGGTTTTTCTTTTGTTTCCTGACAGCACTTCTCAACATTAATAATGACACTAAAACCTTAGACGACGAAAGTTAATGTCTCGCAAGAAATTGAATTGTTCCAAGCTCTGCTATCTCTCCGCTCTCTGCCTTCCAGGCTGACACTTCTGTTATTTCCAAATACCTTCTACATTTAATGCTCTTTTTAATTAGTCCACTCATGAATTTGGGAGAGACATGTAAAAACACAATCTCCAACATAGAGCCAGGGCCATCAACATGTGAAAAGGATCTAGCAATGTGAATCATGACTCTTAAACATGCAACAAACATATCACATTTATAAATCATGACAAATCTCACTACGAAATAAATCCTACATATAAATAAATGTATATTTTTTTGCATATCGATCATTCTGACTTCAAATTTACAAAATCATCAAAATTTGGCATGCCCACAAGAAAATAGAAATCAGTGCCAAAAAGTACAACAAATTTGATGCCAAGCTTGTTTGGACCAGACAGCGTGTGAAAAGAGACACCCGTGTCATATACCAGCCAAGGTTAAGACCTGTACAATACAGTGGAGCCTGAAGAGTGAGACCACCCTTTGCGTAGTGCGTAGCAAAGAAGTGGTCTTTCACGCTCTATATGAAGTCAGGGAGGCTGAGTCACTGTCTGTGTATGGAAGTTTTGACTCTGGAGTCCTGTTTCAAAACATATTGTATGAGCCAATTTGAGATGGTGTCATTTCAGTGGAGGGATGAATGGATCGATGATTGTGGCTTTAAGTCCTGTATTAATGCACTTGGTAAGCTAATTAGGACAGGAGGAGAACACAACAATGAGGCGAAGGATGATTGAAACAGCCATCCAACATAGGACCAGGTGACCCGGCAAGAGCTTGATTTGAACCCTGGAACCAGCAATTGGGGGCATAGCACGCTACAACTAGACCAACTCTCCCCCATTTCAGTGAACATTACCAGCTTGAACATATCTTTCAACAGCACATATCAACTCCTGTAATACAAAACATATAATAATAGTCCTCATCAGGTACACTTACCCTCCAGATGGGGTCGTTCTCATCTGGGTACATCTGGAAGTATCTTTTGCCCAGCTCCATTGGAGGCGCAGCTTTCAGCTGCAAATTCGTCCAGCACTGAATGAACTTGACCACGCTCTCAAAAGTGTACAGTGCAAGACGATCACTGCCGTAGTTTGACATATGAGTCATGAATACATTTATCTGTAATGAAACAAAGTTCTTTGCTTTAGCTGCGTATATATACTATTCATAATATAAAAAGCTTTTTTGAAATATAACAAACATAATATTATTACAATTGCCTATTCAATCAGAGATCTTAAAAGCATTTTTACAAATACTTAAGGTCAGTTTATAAGGACACATATTGCAATAGCCCATTCAAATCTTAAATGCAATTAATGCATCCTTGCAAAGATTAATCCGAAGAGCAAGTACTTACAGGGTTATACAAAAAGGTTTGGAAGAGTTCTCCTCCTCGAATACTGTGGTCCAGCTTCTGGGGACCCCCTGGATACTTGTCCAGGTACAAGTTATGTGTAAAAAGACCACATGTTTGACGTGGTAGCACCTGGAATGACACAAATCATATTTTAAACACTTTGATGAACGAAGAACTATATGGATCTGAAGCGCTCAATACAGGGAGTTCCTCCTTTACTATGCCCACTTGGAATAACAAGTAACGGGCAAATTGTCATGAGACACAATATTTGATATAATCATGATATTTTACATCTCTGTTATTACTTGTGATAAATCTAAGTCAATCATATGCCATAACATTACATTTTCATAAGACGCCAAAGTTTGTGGTTAAATGTCATGCCTAAAGTAATCTAGAGGTCATATTATGGTTTATCAGTAAATGTACAGACATAGACATTCTCAAGAATCATATAAAACGATGATTGCTTACTTTTCACGAACCAGAAGCAATCAAGTCAGTAATATTACACAGCGCAATACAGGAATTTCTCCAAGTTTAATTGGATGAAGTTATGACACTAAGTAACTTACCATAATATTTCTATGAACAAAACCCCTCCGTCTCCTGGCTGGGCGTAAATGGGGGTATTCCTCCGTACTCGTCACCCTGATCCCCCACACGTCCTTCCAAGCTTCGTACAATTCTTCGTGAATTGGAAAAACTCCCGAGTGGTGAGGAGCCACAGCGTAACTCAGGTTGATGGGTATGTTGTGCTCCTAAAATGTTCAGGAGGAAAGAGTGAGATGATTAGTACAATGTAACAGCCTTAGGTTATTAAAATTCAATGAATTCTCTTAAAGATACTAAGAACGAAATGTGTAAAATTTGAAATGCACAATGAGAATTTATTTTAAAAGTGGAAGAAGAGAAAAAGACAGGTTCATGTTTTAAACTTAGTGTTTGTTCCCAGGTACTTGCTCACACACATGCATATTGCTTGAAAGTAAATCATTGAAACGTTTCGTCCTGAGACAAAACTTTGACATCCTGAATGCACCGAAGCTGTTTGTCATCAAAAGAATGCACATCAAACCATGGAATTATGTCACATGTGAAGAAAGTATTTAAACATCATCTATAAATGTGTTTGGTAAAATAATAATAACTTATTTCACAATTTATTACCACTTAATTTCATCTCAATTTATCAAATCTGACAGTACCAGAGATTATATCCTGACCGTAAGTGGTCAAGAGACTTATAGGGTCGTATTGTAGGGATAGTGATTGTGACAGGAGAGCTGTATACTAAGTACAGCTTAATACCAGAGTCTCTCAGAGTGGGAGCTGCTTGAATAGGTTCCTGATCTGCGTCCATCAAATTGCTGAAATGGAGAATGTTTTCCGTAGCTTGCTCCGAGCTGCAGCTGCCAATCTATGGCATTAGACACACCCTGGGGAAAATCTAATGACCCTGACATGGCAATAGGCTCGGCCGAGACCACAGAATTTGCTGTGACAGCGATCTGAGGATCAGAGGAACTGAGGAGAAGCCACAATTCTGAGGACTCCGCGGACTCTGTGGACTCTATGAAGGGGTGTGGCAATGCCACAAAAGCTCATGTCTCACTTTCGTCTTGCACTTGGGATGTAGAAATGCTTGTGGCATCCAGAGCTATCCAGCTTGATTCTCATTCAAGCCCGGTAATTCCCCAGCAGTAATTCTTGAGAAATCCTCAGCAGTAATTCGAAATTTCCTATTCCGCAGATTGGAGAATTTCTCAGAAACCGAGACGGGAATCCGCCAGACAAATCCACTGAGCAATCAAGGAAATCAATGCGGCCCAAATAAATCCCAATGCATTCCTCTCCAACACGTCGCTTAATACTAATCTTGACAATTTCACAGCTTCATTCACAGCTATCCAGACTGACTTCTCAATATCCCAGACTCTTCTGAATATTTAGATTAAACTTTCGGCACTTAATCTTGACTAAAAATTCTGAAACATAATCTTGACTGCGACATCTCAAGTACTCTCAAATGCTTGGATTAATCGAAACTTGACACAAATACTGCCAGAATCATTCCAAATATGAAATTTCCAATAAATCTCATGGGACTGCATCAATGTGCATCGTGTCTGGTGTAGCAAGGGGATGAATTTCAAGAAGCGAGACCACATATGATGTTTCAATATCAGTTGGCTCCACAAAACATTCGCAAAGCTCCAGAGAGACATGAATCAAGCTTGAAAGACTTCTGAGGGAATGACAGACACCGTCAAATCGGAGTACACCATATGAAGCTTAGGATATTGCCTTGGCGTGTAATTAGGTCCGCAGTAACAGTTTTGCTGTCAAAGAGCCTTCATAATGCTAAAGGACTTTCATGTCACCCACACTTTCAATATTGCAAACAGCAAAGGAACCGTCCAGTATGTGGGAATTACTTCTCACTTCCTGGGGGTTTGGGGACAGGTGATCAATAGCGGGCCGGGGAATTGCTTGGGCTTGCCATTCGCCTTACCATTGGGCTTGCCAGTCGGCTTGCCATTGGGCTTGCCACTCGGTCGTCCACTTTGACTGATAGGCCCCTTCAGCACGGCCTCCACCGGCCTTCTTATCCATATCTGCCATCCATGCCATCAATTGCTACCCATTGCATCTATTGCCATCCACTGCTGGCCAGGCCACTCCACTGCGATACTCACCGATAGCAGTGCGATTCCGCTGCGACTCTGTTGTGACTACGCAGCGAATCTAGAGGTCCGAGGACCACCCACTGTTTCCAGAGCAAAGAAAAACCGCTCAGAAGAATTGGAAATTATAGCGAGTGACCTATGGAAATCCTGCATATTGAACCGGGGCTAGAGATACCAGAAGATTGATCATGTTTGCTCATGAAAAATACAAGCGTTCTCTGATTGCATAGCATGCGCTGAGCCAACATCGTGACACTAAAAGCCTGACAACAAAAGTAACTCAGCTAGGACAATTTACCTCGGTTTCCCATTTGGCCCATAAAAACCGCAGACAATTGGCAACAAAAAGTATTGCATCAGCTAAATATAACCGCAGGCATAGCTGGTAGAACAGTCCAGCCCGGCTGTGTCAATACTTGGAGGGCTGGTTGATAATTGCATCGGCAGATGAAAAAGCCACATATAGAAAAAGTTTTAAATCGTCAAAACAACTAAGTGGGAAGTACAAACAAGCCATTACTGCAGGGAATAGTGAAGCGTGCTTAGAGTTTGGTTAGAAGCAAGAACGTGGTCGTTAAAAGAATCATCAATACTCGCTATGCTGTCATTACCGTCTGTAACAGCGAGTTCCGAGCATTCTCCTAACCATTCATCTGTGGTGGAGTCTCACAAAAAAAACGCTGACAGGTTGACGGATGAGTTTTCTCCGTATGCCGACATTGCTCTTCCAATAGGACACAATAAAGGTCTCCTCATCGCTAGCATTTGTTGGGTCTATTGTGGGACTGTGCCTTCAAAGCCAGAATATATTGTATTCGCTGCTTTTACTTATTTTTTAAAGCATATATCCCACATTGTACTGTTTCATGAAACAGGAAAAGATAACAGAATTATACTAATGTGGACATATTCTTTTGCGGATGTTACATTGTTTCATTAAAATGTCTGACTTTTGAATGGCCAAAAACAATCCGATAACTTCGGCATAAGTACGACAGAAGCCCTCGAGGACCTTTTCAAGTATAGCAAGGTAAATTGTCAGGCAACAGTCTTGGCAATTGGGAATATCTGGTTGACTGGACAGATTAGGCCTACTTCGAAACAAAATATGTTCAAGTCAGTAGTAGATTTGAGAAAACCTCCTAATGCAGTAGCACATGCCGCATGACCGCAAAATTTGAAACTTGATATCTTTGTAACTACACTGTTCTGGTGATAGGGAGAGGTTACTTATGTGGGTGCCATTGCTTATTGAGGTAAATTTGTGTGGTAAAGTGTGACTTAGTGCGGAAGGAAGAGGTTGCATATCACAAGGAGGTTGCCCATATGGAGGCAGCTGGGCAGAACAACCAGGACACAATATTGGAAGGTTCAACTTCAAATCAGGAAAAATTCATTGTACTATGCCTCCGAATAGTAAAACGACTCCAACAAAGCCACATACCAAGCTCAGCAATTGTATCCATCTGCTTTCAAGTCAGAATACAATGCTTGTACTTCTTGTAATTGCCTTATTTTCCCTTGAGTGCAATATCTCGATACAAAGATATGTTTCGCAGTCGTGAATAGTCAGGTATATATCATTATATTGCTGTAAAATCCTGAGAGAGCCTCATTTCCGTACGTCTCATTACTTACGGCTTGCTTGTGTCTCATGGCTGTCTCCCCTGTGATGGAAGGGTCTTGTCAAAATGAATGATAAAGGCCGATGGTTGTGTGGCAAGAAACTTCACAAGTATGATTTATTACGACTTGGTCGGTCGACGACGGCAGCAGCGAAATTACAAAAGGCCATTACATCTGTACTGGCTGTCCTTGAATTTGCCAAAGAAAAGTTATCGACACAAAAGAAGACGATATTTCATCCAACTTCTTTGGCTCCATATCATTGTGTATCAAAGGAAATTGAACAGAGTTGATTAATCTCTGGCCATCAATTTGGCTGACGTCGAGAGCATGGATATGATGCTTCTGACCTTGGTTTTTATGCAGGAGTAGACGTCTCCTCGAAAGTATTAATATGAAAAGACTCCTAAATCCTGACAAAGTGCCTGAAAGTGGAAGTCGAAAATCAATGGAAATGACAATGCTATAGATCTTTGGGCTTCTGTACATTCTGCCTATCTCCAATGGCCTATCTCTATGGGTGACCCTAGATCTAACTCCCCTGCTTGGATTAATGGGCAAGTTGACTGGAAATATAGATTTTTGTTTTGTTTCATAATAGCAAAGGGAAGCGGAAGATTGAGAAGTATTGACGCTAATGGATGGCTGATGTTGACATTGCATGCTTAAAGGGGAAGGTGATACAACAGAGCTGGTATTATTGGCAGTTGAAGTGTTCAATTATTATTGCCAGTCTACTCCTGCTGATATTTCTGCTGTGTTGATTGTGTGGATTGGAGGCTACGCCATCTGCAGATTCAATCAGAGATTCATAGATGCATTCAAAGCGAGATTCAGAGGAGTTTTCACAGGGAGATTCAAAGGGAGATTCAAAGCTACGTGGTCTGTAGATTCAATCAGAGATTCAGAAGTGAGACTCAACCAAAGATATATTTGGAGATTTTTAGGGGGATTCATATAGAGATTCAATCAGAGATTCATAGGAAGATTTATTGGGAGATTGGGAGATTCATTCGGTGATAGGGAGATTCATAGGCAGATTCATAGGGAGATTCATAGGGAGATTCATAGGGAGATTCATAGGGAGATTCATTTGGAGATTCATAGGAATATTCAACAAGACACTCATAGGGAGATGAATTGGGAGATGAACAAGGAGACGTATAGGGAGATTCATTTGACGACTCATTTGGCGATTTATTGGGAGATTCACAGGGAGATTCATTGAGATATTGAGCGGGATGTTCAACCCAAAGGTTCATTTGGAGATTCATAGGGAGATTCGGTTCTGGTATCTGTTCTTCCGAGCCGTCAGTTACCAATCACAGGAAGATGTTGTGTGATGTTCTGCTGATGCACAAGTTGTGTCCGCTGTCTTACCATCTCCAGCGGAGCTACCCAGAGCAATGGAAAGACTCGGAAAGAGCAATGTGGAGCAGAGCAGAATGCCCGGGATGCCATGAACCTCCAAGATTGGGCATGCAAGCAGATAGGGTTTCTGTCAAGTTTGATTTTGGTGACGGAGAGAGAAGGCCCGCTGGCATGACCATCAGCCTGAGTCAACAGTTTGCCCGTACTCATTGTGTGCCCGGTGTTGGGTATCGATGCGGGATCTTGCATTCATCTCCTCAATGACATGCTCCAGTCAGGCCGACCTCACTCTGTTTGCGCCCAACGATTAAGCAAGGTCTGCACTGTTCTGCCGCCCTTGGGTGTTCAACTTTCAGGAAGGTTACGACTGTTTATGTGCACCCAATAACTCCTTTCTTGCAGTAACAAACCTTATTTCATCCCACAGCTTTCGAAGGCATCGCTCTTCGCTGGGCCTTGGTCACCGTCAACTATTTCCCAATATTTTACTATTCGTTCAAAACTGACCATCATCATGAGGGACTTTTTACTTCCTCCCTTGTGTCTCCCTACTTTCTTCCATGTAACTTTGTGCAATACATTGGAGGACAGGACATTCTCATTAGTCATACAAGTTCAAAGCTCAGTCCCTGACACTTATATATTTCCTTCTATAAGTTATATCTCCATGATGGTATCTTCCTCATATGTCTATATATGGTTCTGCGAGTGCATCTCCTTCCATACGAATAAGTTTGTTTTAAGATTAGGAAGGCGTATTTTCATCTAAGTCTCCTTCCAAGTTTAGCACCTACTAATTCCACCATATAAGTTTTCCATCCTTACAGACTTGCAGTAATCTTTACAATAATTGGGATGGCATATACTCCTTAGCAATATCCAAACTTATGTATAAAATCTCTTTGCTCACAGCTCCAATAACTCCATACTTTTGTCTGCATGCTTCTGTGAGTTATATCTCCCTACCTTATACTAATCTGTACAATAATAGTGAGAAGGCATATTCTCTTTAGTCATCTCCAAACTTATATAGTAATCTCCTTGCTCTTAATTCCATGCTCTTGCCTCTATGCTTACCTTTGCGAACTGCTCGTTCCTCATCATCTCCTGCAGGAGACCGTCCAAGTCGAGAGTGTGGGCCTGGGCGTGGGACCACATGTGGCCGAACCACCAGAAGGCATCTTTTCTTTCTGTTCACCACACAAACAACTTTTAGACTTTTAACTACTACAATACACCACCAATGCACCGGTCGGCTTACACCACAGGTGAAACAAGCAGGCGCATTTGGTGGTGTACACTGTACGAGTAACATTGCCATCCCGGTCGCAATCCCGGCCCTTACTGCATCTGCTGATTGCACAGTCGTCAGACTCACCACTCCAAGAATATCGCCTTACGACTCGGCTCACAACTCACGATTACAACTGCACTTACAACTCCACATCGGTCTAGCTACACTGTACACTGTAGTCTCTGAGGTAGCCTACTCACAGTCTCACACACAAAGGGAATACTAAATGTTTGACTCGCAATTACTTCAACTGCTCCGTCCACATTTCAAGACTGAGGAAGGACCTTGTGGTACACCCAGGGCCCGGAGGCAGGACCCCGAGGAAATCTGGAAAGACCTCCTTCAGGGAAAGCTCTTCCAGAGAACTCCTCAGTAGTTCAGGAGAATTCCTAGGAGAATTCCGATGAGAATCCCTAGTCAATCTGGACTCCAGAGACTCCTCAGCAACTACAAAGCCCCAAAGTAGGATGTCGAATTCATCAAATCCACATTAATGCAATAATCATCAAGCAATTAGAAGCAGAAATCAATTGTCACGCGACAAGAGCATTTGAGAATTTCAAGCGAGGTTAAGAATTCTACAGTCTCATTAATGATGCAAGGGATGAAATCTAGTTGGGGAGGAATGCAGTTAGTGTGTGGGGTTGGGTGGAGGAGGAATCTGGAATTAGTCAGTTACTCAATTAAGCACAAACGAGTTACCTAAAAAAAATCTAATTGTCTGATTTCTTGAAAGTTAAATCTTCTGATTGTTTCCATTACAATATTATAATTCTCCTCACAATTCACTATGCTTAGGCTGCAATAACAGAATTATCTACAATATGTATAATTGTCATGAGGTACTGGAAGTATCTAAATTGTATAACTACCATCATAGGTCTCCTTTCCACGGATATGCCAATATGCGGCTGCATTAGTTTGAAGCATAAGGAAGTTTCTTGTCTGCATTTGTACACAACATCAAGAGAGAGAGTAACATTTTTACAAGATCTAACATCGCATGTTGCACGCTACAAGTTGCATGTGAGTGATTTGAAGCAAGTACCTGGGAAACAAATGGCAAGACTCAAATGGGGAGTCTTTGAAAGTTAGGAAGAATCTTGACCACACGAGGCTCTTGAGGAGAAATCTCGCGTGCAAAAAGAAATTGAAACGAACCGTTTAGCGAGTAATCGACGAGTATGCAAGACCATTAAATGAACTAAAGATAAGAGATTTGAGAGGGCTATTTAGAACCGTTACCATGGCAATATAGATTCATTATTATTGGTTACCTGAGCGAATCGGAAGTTGTGCAGCATCTCGGACCTAAGCCAGGTGAGGTTGTTGTATTTGTGGGGTTGGCTGTGTCTCCACATGTGAGGAAACCACCAGAAATAATCCTTCACTTCTGCAACGTAAAAACCACAACTTCTTTACTCCCAAACCACATATTGTAACTTTTATAATAACCATTTAATTACCCATAAAACACAGCAATAAGGCAACAAAAGGAGCTAGTAGGGCACCTTGTGTGGTATTGTGTACCATTGTAAAATGTATGAAATAAGGCTGCTCTGGTTTATAATAGATGCTATTTCAAATGAGACAGGCAGAGATTTTCAGATAATAAGAAATATGGTGAAGCCCAGTTTCAAAACAAGTTCATAAAATACAAGAAAGATGAGAGAGTTGGATAAGACTAAACAACGCTAATTAATTACGGATATAATATAGTTAAAAAGCTAATGGTCGACCTTTGAGAAGCATATAGTAACCTGACAAGATACAAAAATATTTGAATGGAGCTAATTTGTTAAAAACTCAGCTGAAACTTGATCCCAATGTTCTCAATTTGCTGTGCCCTGGAGGGAAAAAACACACAGTGAGAGAGCTTGGAATCGCTGCTAGATACAAGGATATTACATCGAAAGGAAAAAGCAAACACTCCCGAGCAACAACCGTAATCAAGCCAATAAAGTGGCGTGGAAGCCTGGTAAGTTCTCTGAAAAAACTTAGTGAAAAGCTCTTGGCATGTCTGATGGAACAGACTAGAATTGCAGCCATCTCGTTGCTAGTGGGAGATGGAGGAGAGTAGAGTGCAGGTCTCGATTAGCCGTCAGATAAAATGATCATCGCAATTTCAAGTTCCTTCAAGTTTCCCATCACATCAAATAAGATTCAAATTCATCAATTAAAGTAAATTTGAAATTTGATGGAAGGCACATGTGACTGCTTAAAAAGTCATTGCATCTTTTTAAATATTGAATATTGCCATACCAGGCTCACAAGTCCAGATGGATTGATTGATGGCTGATTGGGCTTTACGTTCAGCATTCATGTACACTGGCATGCTTATTGGATCTAGGAGGAGGACATAGCAATGAGGTGAATTGAAACACTTGTTGAACTGATGATGTCCGGGTGATCTGAGCAGAGCGTGAATCGAATTTAAGACTCAGAGCTTGGGAGCCCAGCGCACAAACATGCAGCTCCTTTCTTCTCACATGTCAGATACTATTCTCAAAACTGCCTCACATCAACATTACTGTTTTCCAAATTTACGAGATAAATATTTGGCCAAATGAGTTAAATTTTGAATGAAACAAAATATTCAAAAACATTCTGGAAAAGTGAAATACTATCAACACAATGAAGTCATAAACAGAAGTTTGTTGCTAATTTGCATAAATCAGTAGAAACTGAATAGCTAATAGGAGAGATTTTAATTCATACAGCACCCAATTACAAAGCTCTGTGTGGGCATTAATACCCCATGAATATGGAAAGTGGGAGGATGTTTCTTTTTTATTATTCCTGGTCGTGACAAGAATCCATGACCGCTGGGTCCCACCAGAATTCCCCAACAGAATGTCCCATCAGATTATCCAGGGAAGTTACACATAATACACAATGGTCTGAGAGAAATAGAGGCCTGCAATTGCATCAACAAGCAACATCATCCTTAATAGAAGTGACCACTTGGGTCGGATGCAACACGACACAAGTCGCTACAGCCATTACGTTCCAACGTCCACACAGGCCATTTACACCGACCACCAACTTAGACACCAATTTGTCGGCCCTCAAGAGAGTTGTGAATAGCCGAGGACTATGATTTAAGCGACATCACGACAGCCTCGGTTCTCGGTTCTCCGACAAAATGCTCATAAGTGGAAAGGACCTCCCTAACCATTCAAGGCATCAACTGAACAACAGCGGTCACTTGAATAAGCACTGCTCTCACAATTGCGCCCAATTCTGCGCTGGGGAGAAAAACCTCCAATCTAAATGCCCAGGATGTGGCCGGCATTTGTGCCCGGGATCTATAGGACATACAATACGGTGCCCCATTACAGGGTCATTTACAATGCAAAGCAATCGAGACTGATTCAAGATAGAACTGGATCCCTCCTATCTACCATCACCATCGCAGGAATCGCTATACCGTTGAACTTGAGCTTCGACCGGACCCTCTCCGATGAATTCGACTCTTTTTACAGATTGAACTCTTATTACACAGCTTCCAAAATGAGACTCTAACCCCACCAGCTCTTCACAATTCCACAGAACACACTTGGCCACAATACAGCGAGCAAAGAGCCGGCACTATTAGAAAGACAGAACGGATAGCCCAACTATGTTTGCCATTCTCTCCGCATACCGAGAAGCTCCTCCTGGATTCCGCCAGCAGACTATGTCTCGCAGTATCCTGGCGAGGAAAGCAAGACCGATTAATTTTTCTCCCTCTTTTCTTTCTATTCCTGTCTCTCCTATTTCCTCAGCATTAAAACTTTCTCAACAAGCTTCCTGGACGCGACTGAAACTCGATATATTGGCGGCAGGAAAAAGTGCAATAATTCTAGAACTTCGCAGAAGATACAAAATTGTCGGTGATATGTTTGGATTCTTGTCTTTTAAAATACCGGACCTCTTACATCAGGCCATATAAAATGTCATTGCACAGATACTTTATAATAATGATTGATCTAAAATGGGATACTAAACTAGAAAGTAATGAGTTGCCATGCAAAATGATACCCTGTTGCAGCCAATACAGCAATAAGCATAACCCCATTAAAGACAGTGTTCATCTTTACATCTTCCCGATTCCAAAATCAATAATTAATACCTTTGGGATACTTTTTTTCCTGAGGTTGAGAGTCCCAGAACACCAAAAACATGGTCTTTTTGGTTAATTACTACCAATTTAAACTCCTTATCTGTGCCTCTAAACTACAGATTGCACTGCTGACATAAACACAGATTAAAGAATTTTTTTTACATATTATGAATCTCAACATGAGGTAAAATGTCATATCATATTTATAGTATAGAAGAATTCTGAATGTTATAACCCACTAAAGACCTCATTCGCCAAAGGGCTAAGGAGAATATTGGCAGGAATGCCGGGATTAAGGAAAATTGAGTCAGAAGCTAGGAATTCATAGGATGAGGGGAAAAGCAGGCAATTAATTCTACATTAATTCCATCTTGGCATGCCAGGGTAATCTGCATCCATGCTGTAAAAATAGTGTTATTAGCTGGTTACAATACTAAGCGGTGGGGTTATTGAGCAGCCCTTCACCCTACAGTACATTCATCTCGCAACCAATATAACCAATTGCAATAACCGACAACCAATTGCAATAACCGGCAACCAATCAGCAGATGTAGTAATGTGTGGGATGACAAGAGAAGAAGGCACATCCAAAATTATATATTCAGCATATTTAGTATATTCAGAAAATGTAATATTTACAGAAATAGATAATATAATAATTACAGATACATAAAATAACTATAACAATTTGGGACTATTTGTACATATATAATTATAGGCCTACAATCATGAGATAATGACAATACTTAGACAAATATATCAATTTAATTACATTGTAGCTCATATCAAATTACTTTCAAAGGAAGTATCCTAATAATCATATTTCAATAATTATTATAGTGCAGTAAATTATATTTTACTGTATTATTAATTCCAGACACAATTAAAATTCAATATCATAATTTAGTTTGCTCTATAATATAGATATAAAACTAATCTCTACAGAATTATAGTTCAGAAAGGGCAATGCAAGAGTTCAATGACCTACCGAGCAAAAGGTCATCTCCTAAATTTTCCTCGTGGGTGCCCTGATGGAAGTAGCGACCTGAGAATCCTAAATTGAAGTGGAAACCATCGATGACCTTGGACAGTCTCTGCTGGGCGCTCAGCAAGGCCTGCAAATAGACAAAGCAAAATGGTGTTATTATCGTAAGACACAAATATATGCTGCACAAAACATAGAATCTGAAGACAGACATACAGACAGACATACATTAATCTTATTACCCAGAGGGTCTACAGAAATGAATTCTAATTTTGCTGTACATGTATATTCCACATTTTATAACATGACTGTAAATAGGTATAATTTTCCACTTGAAACCGGTATTTTCCTGAAATATTTGATCACTTCTGACTCAAAATACTGTGATAGTTACTACAGATATTCCAGTAACAATAAGAATTTAAGAAACTTAAATATTTTCCTGCCCACTTAAATTTATGTGTAACAATGGGAGATTCATTCATGATTGCCGGTATTTCTCCTTTAGGTCAGAGTGATAAACACAAACCAAGTAAAGGTTAAAGGCAGCTACTGGCTCCTTAAAAGAGTGATAAAACATGAGATTTTTTTCTGTGGTGTGACAAACTATAGTACAGTGTGATAAACACTGTCTTGTGACATTTTGCAACAAAGCATGAAAGACAAAATCGATACTTCATTGACTTGAGAAGTGACAAACGAATTAATATTTCATTTCCATGAATTATAACAGACTTATTAACAGTGTCAAATGTTGTTCAGAGACCAACATTTGCTTCTTTTGGTTTCTGTCTGTGGCAAGATATGTTATCAGTAAACCAAAGAAGCCATTAGTTCCCCTCCTAGTTGAGGGCACCATAATTCTGGATGACCTTTTATTCCAAATGTCAAAAGGAGAATTTTCTCAATCACAGCCATCAGCTCGCAATCAGCTCCCAGCAAGATCTTGAAATTGCATGAAAAACAAGCTGACCTTTAAGCTTACTATATGGATGCAGAGACCCAAGAGGAGATTTATGTATTTATGTATTCATGTATTTTATTCCATCCACCATTTCAAATTCATAGGCAGAGAAAAACAGAGTCTCTATCCCATTACTGGAAAAGCAAATGCCTCATAAATCTTGAATGTAAAGCGTTTCGGAGATTCGGAAAGCAATTGTGGATGAGGCGCATCCAGCGGGAGTAGCAGATATGAGAAGTGATCAAATGAACACACACACAGAAAGCCAATCATCAGATTGCAAAAATACAAATCACAAAGAGATACGAAACAATTGAAGGAGGGTTTGTCAATTCTGTCCTGTAATCAGCCGCCCTGTTTTCCCTGTTTTCTACAAATCTGATTTCCTGCCTCGCGTCACCGATGGGCCGATGGCACTACACTATGGGAAGCCTGAAACAAAAGCCAACTTGAAAATTCGGCATTGGCTTTTACCATAGCAATATAGATTACAGGAGGAAACTTGTTGATAAGTCACATATAAATAGCACAAATTGCCCCATAGGCTACAGTGAAAAGTTGGCAATGTGAACTGAACAACAGCTCAATTTTAATTGCTTGCTGAATACTTTTTTTCACTTCATCCCTAGTGGGCATCACCTGCAATAAGGTAAGAGACACAACCTGAAAGACATTATGAATGTTCAAATGCCACATCAAAAATTCAGAAAAACTCTGCACTAAAATTAATTTCACACGAAAATGAATATAGATACTTGAATGATAGTTTGACAACCAGACCTCGACCAACCACAAAGATGATACCTGGTCCCAAGTGCCAACATACATTGCTGTTTATGGATGTGTGACATCGCTCGGACAACAACACAGAGAATTGGGGATATATCAGGTAAGAGCAACCACTGGAAAGACATTAGGACGGAGGGTAGAGCAACAATTGTCATTTCGCAGGAATTGCCTTTTGCAAGGGATGTCGTTTGTTTCGAAGGGCTACTGAAATGCGAGCGGCAATTGCAAGCGAGCTCATTACGATATGCCGCCCTGCAGTTCATGGTGCAGAACAAACTGCAGAACAAAGTGCAGCATTTCACAAAGTGCAGCACAGTGTGCAGCATATTGTTGCAACTGCGGGTTTCCTTTTCTTTTGATCATGAAACACCAGAAGCCTGAACAATTGCGCTTTAAAAGAAGAACACAGGGACAGAGCTCGACAGGACCAGAGCTCGGTTTCCTTTGGCTCGGCGTGGCCTTGTAACTGTATCCCTGTGCCAATCAAGAGGGCATCTGTTATTGCATCTGTTATTGCTACAAGAGATGATGGCAAGAAAACCAGCCTCCTGCAATAACACCTCATCTGCTGCCTGATCTGCATGGCAATGAAGAGTTAAGGACAAGGGAAATTTGGTTGCACCGCCTAAACAGTATACAAACTATACTATAGGCCTACATACAGTGGTCTCTGCAACCAGCACCATCCCAGTGATACCACTGATATGCGACCTCCCCTTTTCGCAAGAAGTGATTTGACAAGACAAAGTAACCCTCACCCCTACAAGCAACCTCTCCATATCTGAGGAATGAGGATAGATGCTCATTGCAGGATCTGCAGAATTATAGAACATATATCCACTTTCCATCCATCTCTGGGTGAAGAATAAATATGGCCATGATACAGCAGGTCTGTCAGCCATGGCAGTTTTGAAAGACCAAATGCAAAATTTCGTTCTGATGGGACAAACAGCATCAGAGCCTGATTTCAGATATGCGGATATCAACATGTTCAAAAATATGCAACATGTTTAACCTGATTGCAATTGAAATATTCAATTGCACTTTTTCCTAAACAAAACTAACCTTTTTAAATGACATCATTCATTTGGACAACAACACTCCATCTGCATAAACATCATGCATTTGGTTCAAGTACAACTCCAATTCTCTGGAGGTTAAAAAGTTTCAGCGATTTCAAATTCCATTGCCTTCGGGTTAAAATTCCATTAATATGGATGGAGTAGGTTGAAAAGAGAGACGAGACAATGAAAATATTATGAGACATCAAAGCATCT
This sequence comes from Platynereis dumerilii, assembly GCA_026936325.1. Lineage (NCBI taxonomy): Eukaryota > Metazoa > Annelida > Polychaeta > Phyllodocida > Nereididae > Platynereis > Platynereis dumerilii. Next base: position 75,348,411 of record JAPTHN010000002.1, on the reverse strand, counting down.
GGTGGCCAAAGGCTTCTGGCCACCTGGAGATCCCAGTATCAAAGAGTTTCATGTACAATAAAGGGAAAATAACTTCGATAATTGCTTTTATGTCATAATATCCTTTGAGGAACGCTTTTCAATCCTGGCATGATCATGATGATTATTGTCCCGTACATTTATCTTGCAAAGTATAACAAGGGAATCATGAATTTTGGTTGCGACGGACACCAACATTTGGTCGCTTTATGATTCAACTGGAATTTTGCTTGAAGAAGCGCTTAGTTGGTAGCCTTCTGGGTCTCCAATCACTGGGTCTGAATACCAATCCAGTAGCAGGTCACTTGGATATAATTATGTTAGCTGGGAGTTTCAATCATTCCCGACCTTTTCCTGATTATACCGGCAGTGTCCTCCTGTCCTAAAACCCAAATTATCCTGCCAAACTTCAGCAGCCAAAGTGTATGAAAACAGGATATAAGGTCCCAATCATTCAGTCACACGTCTCTCAATGACAAATTTATTTCACAAATCGAATTCCATGTAAAAGAGAGGACTTTCACTGACATCACCGGCGTTCTCAAATGGTCGAAGAGAATAATTTATTCACTTCTCTTTCCTCCGCTGTAAGAACATATGCATTTATGTAAAGAGACACTCAGAGCCAGAAACAGAACTTCCTTCTCTCAACAACATGCAAGCTTGAACAAATTTGCATTCTCATCTGCATAAAACTAAACACAGTGTCTGTTAAGATTCACTGCCACCTATGCAGTGCACATACTGGGACCTGCCCAGAATACCAAAGTGTCTTCTCCTCCAAAAGTAAACACGAATCTAAATTGCTTGCTAAAAACTATTGATCACCACCCACTACGGGGTATTTATTGGGAGTTTTGCAGTCCACATTAAATGCCAATTACCCAAATTGATCACGTATTGATCCCAGGCACGATAGCATTTGATGTTTGGTTACAAATAGAAATGCTCCGAGTGGTTCCAAGGAGTATAGAAGGATGGAGTATTAAACGACTCCAAAATAACTACAAAAAGTATGCGTAGGCTTCACTTCCCAAAGAAAGCAGATTAATGCAGACAGAACCTACATGAGGCCGAAAAAGTCTGAAGCAGGACCTACATGAGCCCCAGTCACAAGCTCTTATCACATATGAGAATAAATCATCAATAAAACATTGACAAACTGAACAATTTATCTTAATTTCACTGTTGTCAATGAAAAGTTGTAATCAGAGATGATCTCCCAAAAATGCAACCGCACTGATGATGATCAATAGCCTCCATTATGAAATAGAGACTGGAGAGAGAGACTATACCAATCATCACAAATCACCAACTTTGAAAAACAGCAGATGAGACAGATGTATATTTCAAGTCTTAAATCAAACGGAGAGCATGAAAGCAATTCACTCCGCCACAAATTAATGGACACCAGCAATTGATATAATCATAAAATGTAATTCAGTCGATCTAAAATTTGCAAAAAGCCAGCCATAACGAGGTAGCATCTTCACCTATAATCTGAATGTGCCAAATGATTAAATTTTTACACACAGATAGAAATGTGCCCTAAACTAGCAATTTTAACAAACATACTTTTATTATATAACAATATTAGACCATACTTTTATTATATAACAATATCAGGAAACCATGTTCTATCAACGGACAATATCAGGAGACCATATTCTATCTATGGACAATATCAGGAGACCATGTTCTATCTAAGGACAATATCAGGAGACCATATTCTATCTATGGACAATATCAGGAGACCATGTTCTATCTAAGGACAATATCAGGAGACCATGTTCTATCTATGGACAATATCAGGAGACCATGTTTTATCTATGGACAATATCAGGAGACCATGTTCTATCAACGGACAATATCAGGAGACCACGTTCCATCTACAGACAATATCAGGAGACCATGTTCTATCTATGGACAATATCAGGAGAGCACGTTCCATCTACAGACAATATCAGGAGACCATGTTCAATCTTCAGACAAAATCAGGAGACCATGTTCAATCAACAGACAATATCAGGAGAGCACGTTCCATCTATGGAAAATATCAGGAGACCCATGTCCCCTCTTTGGACAGCTGAATGAAAACACACATGTATTGAAATAGAATTTCATATATCTATTCACATACATTATACTACAGCTGCAGGCATTTGTAAGTACAGCGACTTCAAAGAATTTAATTGCACTCTTCAGTCGTAGAAGTCTACAAGTATAGAGAAATAGAGCAAACAAGTTTGTAAAGTTCAATTTGCGGAGCAAAGAAGCCAGCCAATTTGTCTATTCAAGATGCATGCGTTCCAATCAGATTAAGTTCTTAAAATTTACAAATCAATCAATACTGCGCCCAAGCCAAATTAATCAATAATTCCTGATTCTTGTAGAGTAATCCAGTGTGATAAGGTCACTGAACCAGCTTACAGACACACAAAAAATAGGTTAAAAACAGCCAAAGCCACAAGATATTAACTATCTCAAATATAAAGTAATTTTTTATGTTATCTTTGCCACTAAGTAGATATTTTGCTGACCATTTCTTTACTATTAGATTTCCTGGATGAGTCCATATTATAGATATTAGATCCTTATGTTAGGAGTGAGAAGGACAAAGGAAATAGAGAATATAAGGCATTGGTCCTTAAAGAAGCCATAGTTTGGAGACAAAAATGAACTGAAATTGGAAGACACAGTAGAAGTCAAGCAGATACAAGGCAGCCAAACCAGCACTGCCAACAGGCATACAAGAACTGGCAGCAACTGAGTATAAAGTATCAATTGGGGTGTGTCCTGTCAACCAGCAAAACAAACTCATTATTGGAAACTATTTATGAACTGCTTCGTTGCCAACTGTATTTATAGCTGGTAAATATACTAAAAACAAAAAGACATTAATTTTGAACATTGTGAATGTACTTGTCAGAAGCTGAATCTTAGAAAGATAAAGAAACACATTGAAGACCCGTCTTGCATGTTGAAGACCATAGAAAAGCAACCAACTGATATTGAAGCAAACTACATTTTCAGACGATGACTTATGATTATCATAGGCCATGATCAACAATAACATAAATTCTAGATAGGCCTAGATGAATGATTGGGGCTTTATGTCCTTTTTTATGCACTCGGTAGGCTAATTAGAACAGGAGGAGGACACAGCAACGTGGTGAAGAATTATTGAAACAGCCATCCAACATAGGTACAGGTGACCCTGAAAGAGCTGGATTCGAACCGGGGACCCAGCGATTGGCAGGCCAGCACGCTCCCACAGAGCTAACGCTCCCCAAATCCTCGAAATAAATATGATAGGGTAACTGAGGGGTGGGAGCAAAATTTAGAAGATCCATACATTGATAAGCCATGTCCATTGTCTCTGTAGTCTAACATCACTACAACCATACTGACTTATTACCACTTCCCTTACCCTCCAATCAGCACTAAAGGAAATGCCCTAAAGAGTAGCAACAGGAAATGTTTGACTTGGTGACTAGCAACTTCCGGGATGTTGTCACCATGGAAACAAAGAGCAACAGAGGTCAGAAGCAATCATCAGAGACTGTCAAGTGACTGTCATGCATCATCCTGCCAATGGCTGCCATGCCTTCACTCCTAATTAAATGACCTCAGCAGTTGACTTCATACTTCAAGGTCATGTGTCATGATTGTCTATGTTCCTCTTGGCTGTTTTTTTTTTCTTTTTTCTTCTTTCAGACCAATTTGTGATTCCCAGTCATTCTGAATTGGTTCAAATAAGCCACCAACCATTATTATTACAACCAGATGAAGCGACTTCCACCTCATATCATAAGATGATGTTTGATAATGTTTTTAGCGTTTTGATTTCGGTCACGTTTCAAGTTCTCTTCACCGGTCTGCCAAGTCACTGACGAAACCACTATTTTTCCTAGAATTCCAGATCACCAGGTAGATGAGAAGACTATATAGATGCTTCCTTTTCTCATTTTCACTCCAAACAATGCCTTCCAAACTTAAAATCTTCCCTTTTCACTAATTTACCCATTCCAACATCTATACTCTCTGTAACATTTGCATTCTGAGAGAGGTTTACTATCTACTCCCAACTGCAGTATTGTGAAAGAGCTGTAGGTGCCACAATGGAAGAGAAAAGAAAGCAGTTCGGAGAAAAATACAGAAGTTTTGAGAAAAGTAGCTGAGACAAAAACATCCCTAACACATTGGAAACACAATTGATTTGTTCACAGCCATTCATCAGGCTTTTTGGGCAGCACATTCCCCTCCAAGCTTGCAGCTTTGTCTTTCTGGGGGTTTTTCTGTTGTTCTGGATATTTAATCTGATGGATTGTCAAAACCAGAAAAGCCACCAATCCATTGACAATCCATTGGCAATCCAACAAGGATAAGCCAACTGCACTGCAACTTGCTGCAGCTTGCCTGCAACTCCAAGGAACATGCAAGGGACGTCCAGTGTGTCCAGGGCAGTTTAATTTAGTTGTGAACACATCTGAAGGCTGCAGATTTAGACTGTGTGTGGCCTTACAGGCAACCACAATCGATTATTGGTGAATTTCAATCACTCTCAAGAAAGCTTGGAAAGATTCATGAAGAAGAATGGCATGCATGGATAGGAAAGTTAGAGAACTGCATGGTGATCTGGGTGTGGTTTGTCAATTTCCAAAGTTAAGGGAAATCGACAAGCACTTGAAAATAAATCTAAATGCCTCAAGAAAGCAGATTTATTCGATGTGATGTCTTGTATTAAACCAAACACGCAATCCTGCTTCAGCAAGCCAAACTCCACATGGCAAAATGATATAACAACTCACTTATAAGGGGGCGACCATTTAATATGCAGGGGGCAGCGGCTTGGAGTTTTCTAAATAAAGAATTTCTTCATCAGTTTTGGTGAAATAAATAATGGCTTTCTGGGCAATCTTGAAATGAACAATTTTGGTGGTTGTTTTTCTGACTAAGTATTGCCCAATTTAGGAAAATGACTATTCGAGAATTAAGTGTGCATGAAATAAATGATTGCCGCGGCCTTCACCGTGTAATAAATAATTTCTCGCTGAAAAAACCTTCTTAAATGGTTGCCCCCCTAAGGCAACATAAACATCAGGCAGATTTGTCAAATGTTCAGTCCTGTCATACAGTCAAACCATGAGCAGCAGATCTGTCAAATTATGAATAAGATCAAAGAAGAAGAACCAGAACCGCAAGCGGTTTCAACGCTCGTCTGTTAATGTGAAATCTATCAATGTGTGCCAGATTATCACCCACAGGCCAATACCTAATTTCATAACCCTAAGCGATAGTTTAAGGTTACAATGGGCAGGTCAAGAATGAAGAAAGATGGCTGGTAAAATGGCCGCCACAAAATGGCCGCCATCTTGGATTTCTCAACATGTGCCAATCGACACCCACAGACCCATACGTGTACCAAATTTCATAACTCTAAGCGAAATATTGAGTTCACAATGGGCAGTTCAAGAAATGGATGTCAAAATGGCCACCATCTTGGATTTCTTGACATGTTCCTGATCCATACCCAAAGGCCAATACCTGTACCAAATTTCATAACTGTAAGTGAAATATTAAGGTCACGATGGGCAGTTCAAAAATGAAGAAAGATGGCTGCCAAAATGGCCACCACAAAATGGCCGCCATCTTGGATTTCTCAACATGTTCCCAATTGATACCCACAGGCCCATACCTGTACCAAATTTCATAACTCTAAGCGAAATATTGAGTTCACTATGGGCAGTTCAAGAAATGAAGAAAGATGGCTGCCAAAATGGCCGCCACAAAATGGCAACCATCTTGGATTTCTCGACATATTCCCGATCCATACCCATAGCCCCATACCTGTGCCAAATTTCATAACTCTAAGTGGAAAACTAAGGTCACAAATGGACAGTTCAAGAATGAAAAAAGATGGCTGCCAAAATGGCCGCCACAAGATTGCTGCCATCTTGGATTTCTTTACATGTTCCCGATCCATACCCAGAGGCCCATACCTGTACCAAATTTCATAACTCTAAGTGAAATATTAGGGTCACAATGGGCAGTTCAAGAATGAAGAAAGATGGCTGCCAAAATGGCCGCCACAAAATGGCAGCCATCTTGGATTTCTCGACATATTCCTGATCCATACCCATAGCCCCATACCTGTACCAAATTTCATAACTCTAAGTGGAAAACTAAGGTCACAAATGGACACTTACAAAAACTTTAACCGGGACAACGAGGACGAGGACGACGACGCCGACGCCGATCGAGTGACGACAATAGCTCTTCGTTTTCAAAGAAAACAGACGAGCTAAAAAGGGGATTAGAAGTCTGACACCGCAGTTTAGAAGAATTTTAAAAAGAAGTAAGTCACAGTGCAAAAGGAACATTTCATGAAATCAAGAACCTTGCATTTCAACAGTAGCAATGCGATATCATTGATATCCAGAATATTATTTTATCGAGTCGAAAAAATTTTCCAGATATCCGATCTGCATGCCACAAGGAAAAATATAAAGTATTTAAGGGGATTCTTCAATGGAATTTAATGAAACTTCAAGAGGATGATTTATCGAATAAATTTGGAGACAACTTTCTCCCCTCCCTTTTGTCATTTGCACCGATTGAATTGATCACCATCGTTATAGTGAACAAATTCTGTCAAGACCAAAAATGTGATCTGTAACAATATGAGTAGTGCTGGAGATTAATCTTCTTAGAAAATGTAGGGAAATAAATTCAGATATTTAAAGAATCTCTTTAGGAGTAGGAGGCTTGGAGTCTATCCACATTGTCATTTGCAGAGCGCATTGCAACAAAACAGTCACGACTTCAAATTAAACTGGACTCATAAGGACTGTTTTCCAACTTTTGTCAGACTTCTTTCTATCGAAGCACAAAAGAATGAGGACAGAAATTAATCAAATTGCGAAAAGATCTCTTCATATAAAGAAGCCAATAAGTCATAAGAAATATCAATCCATTCGTAAAAGGACACATCCACTCATGAAAAGACCTATCCATTCATAAACTAACACAATTGAGAGCATTTCTTGTAATTCCAACGGTCTTCGATATCAGCATTTGCCCAAAAGAGGCAAATCAGTCAGCTGAGTACATATCAAGATTGGAAAAAGGCCTAATCCATCTAATTCGTGAGCTAATATTTACTTCATTAGGAGTCTGAAGGGAGCGTCAATAGAATCATTCATGATCACTCGAGTGCAAACTGTCGACCTGAAAGACACATAAAAAGAATCAATGGCCGAACAAGAAAGAAGTCTGCCAATCTCTGAATCTGCGATCGAACGAAATGGAAAAATTTAACGTACTTCGGAGAAAGCGAAAAAGCACACAGAAGCGAATAGAGAGGTTGGAGCGGCTTGACTCAAGTCTCCGTGGATCCTATTGACTTGTGCGTGTGGACTCAGCGAGAAACTCCTGCCTACTCGAGGTTTAAGTTTGCTCAGACTGCAGCCATGTTTAATCTCATGGTTCCCCAAGCAAGCAAGTTGGAGCAACACACCAAATTGAGAAAGCAAGCAAGCTATTTGCCTGCTCCAGAAATTCACAAAAACTTCTTTGAATACCAAAGATTGTGTTTGACTGTGGTAGAAAGTTCAAATGGTTTGAAGCAAGCCTCCAAGTGCTTCATATCTCAGCATCAAAAAAGTTGACAAGTGCTAATAGGAAAGATAATGGCAATGAATAGACAAACTAATGAATAAAGGTAAACCATGAATATGCAGGCTATCACTGCCTTAAAGATTGGTGAACAGGGAAACAAATGTCAAATAAACTGACGGAACTGTTACGAAAGACAAGCGGAATGGTTGATAAGGTGCACATACAACATGTCGATCCTGAAGGGACCTTACAGGAAACCATTGTTGAACATAAGAAGCACCTGTTGCATTCCTGTACCACGGTTGATATTTGAAGATTGTCAAGCTTTCAGGGTGCCCTTTTCAACAAATGGCATATGGCTGCCACTGAATGGTTCAAATCAGGAAAATTATCATTCCAGGGAGTAAAAGAATAGTGATAGGTTGGTATTATGTAGCACAGATGTTGTACAGCATTTCAATTCAGAAATTGTTCAAACAATAACCTTAAATTTAAACCAATGATGGTCGAAATTTTACTTAGAATGTTACCACAGGGGATGGGAGTATTACTGGTCTTGCAAAACCTTGTTCGGTGAATTAGTGGCGTAGTTAAACGCATAACATTCTGTACCATCAAAAACTTGGGTTGTGAAAACAGCTCTCACTGAACCAAATACATACACCTGCGCTGTATGATACAAGCCGAGAGCTGAGAAGAATGAAGATTGATACACCCCGCAGTTTCATGAAGGTAAAAATACAGCGAACCGCCCGCAGAGTTGCAGAGAACACAAGAGAAGTAGCATCAATGTCCATCAAGAGGCAGACCACCTATGCAACAGCCCCTTTAGACTAGTGGATGATTAAAGAGGAGCATTTTGCAGACACCCTACAAATTACAGGCACGATGCTCTTGATGCAGGTCTCCCCGCTTCCGCAGCAAGGCGTGGTCCTCCATCACTGCGCCCTGCATCCGCATCAGTATGCCACATCAGTATGCCACAGTCGGTGTGCCTGCGTCAGTATGCCGGCATCAGTACGCCGGTCCCTCTGATATCTAACCTTTCCTTTCCTTGTGCTACTAATCAAACAGCGGGAGATCAAAAATTCACAGACTTAGTTCTTCCTGCCATCAATTGCCTGCATAACTTTATCATGCAGAGATTTAAGCAGTATCAAGTCTTTTGGGTACACTAGTAAGGCCAGTGGTGTGTTGCACTTGAAATACAACAATTTCTCAACATACTGACATCAGCTTACTTCAGTCAGGTACACACAGGAACAGAACCCACACATAGACATTTTTTAAATGAAACAATTCTTACATAAGTTGTATTCATTGCCTGCATAAAATACTATTGACCTTCAGGATCCAATACTGTGCTATCATTGCTATACCACCTGGATAATAAAGGATGAGTTGGAGACTCCAACTTGTATTGGAGTGTATCAAATAAGGAAATAGTTGATCTCTTCAAATAATTACCTTATACAATGTATCTATCAATTTACAGAACACTGTCACTCTCCAAATTCTACTTCAATCTTTACAAACTGTAACAAAACTTGTTTTTTGAACAGCGATATACGTTATATGTGTCAAAACTTTTTGAACAAATTAGGAGCTTCAAAAAAGTTACACGCTTCAGAAAAAGGAAGCAAATTGCTAGGGATATCTATATTTGGCACATCATTCTGGAATTAGCTATCCTCATATTCCATGGCAGCTGCAAATAGCCATAACTAGAGCAGACTGAGTACAGAGCCTGGGGATGGAGCCTGAATTAGACCTGCTGAATCTGAGGATTGATTGCATCACCCAATTAGTTCATCTAACATTACATTAAGCATCCAGCTGCTCTCCATTCTAGATGGCTCAATATTTCAATTAGTGAGACACCTGTACACACTAAATCATTGTTCCTGTAATTACTGCCCATAGTCCCATACCAGTGGCCAAGTCTACCCAGCAGGCTTTAAGAGCCAAATTCTTGAGGGATGACTGATGAGGAGGACCATGCAGAGATTAGAGGCTCATTAATCAATACAGCAAACTGATGAGTCAGGCGCTGATAAGCTTTGATTAGCTGTCTCAATGGCCGCCTCTTCCATTCAATTGGATTGCAAACACTAACAGCACTCTGTGAACATGGCGATCCTCTGAAAAAAAGTCTCACAGAATCTCACTAACATGGACAAAAATTGCACATCAACAGCCAGGAGTTGCAGACACAACAACATGAGAAGAGGAACTCAAAAATAAGTTGGCATCTGCACCATGCTACAAGGTTCTATCAGAGCAAAAAAGCTAATACCTTCAGCACATCCTACAGTAAAAATCAAAGCACCATAAGCAAAATGTAACATCAATCACCCCAGTGAAAAAGTAATGCCATTCTGCGATGGATTAGATGCAATGGAATGTAAAAAGAGAATAAGAATGCTGCAAGCTCGGTTATTTCTGCTCCAAGTTCAAAGCATTGTCAATCGATGATTCTGAGCTGTATGAATGTGTCACAGATCACAAGGTTGGGATCCAAATGAATGAAATGCAACACAATGTCACACACAGAAAGAATATCTTTGAACATATTGTTGAATGCAGCGAGCCGGTGGCCTTTACAGCACAAGCCGATGGAGCGTCAACCTAAGCAAACACCGAGAGATACAACAACATATTGACAGGCTGCAAAGGCCAGCAGCACAAAGAGGTGGCAAAAAGGAGCCAAAAGAAGCTGAGAAATAAAAGCAAAGGAGTCTGGTCTGCTTTTTCAGTGACTTTGATGTCTCTCTCAGGTCTTCCTCACACTGGTGACAAGCTCAGCAACATCAAGAAAAGCAGAAAAAAGAAGAAGCAACAGTGATAACACAGAACTTTACTTTACTAAACCAGGACCTGCAATCCAGTCAATCCTACATCATTTACATCACTTTGTGAGCTCTAGATCTCTCAGTGATGAAGCCAACAATAAAAGATGCAGCAAGTCAGCATCCTCTACAGCATCCCCTGCATCAGGACCACATCCAAACAATCCTGTTAGCTCCAATCCCATCACGTCAAACGACGGCCGATTGCCAATTAGCGCCTTCTCCGCCTCACTCCTGCACTCTGCGGCAAGTGGCAGCGAGATGCATTTGAAATTCTTAAATTTCTCCAAATCATTCAAATGGCATGGTAAATAAGGGGAGGCAGAGAGTGCCAATGGTGATTTGGATTCTGTTCGGATCTGCTAAAAAATAAAGAAAAATCTCCATCGCAAACTTTGGCTCGTTTTCTTGGATTTTTTTTCCTGCCCGAGATTCTTTTAGCATCAGCCTCTCACAGGCTTCTCTGTTTCAGACAGCAGCTCACGAGGCCATTGCCACGAATGCCGAGTCTCCGGTAAAAGACGGATGAAACGTGTCGCTGGCTGCAGAGCCTTTCTGGAATTGCTTCATTTATCACCCAACAGGAAGTCGCGACATTTTTCAGAATCCAATGGTCATGTCGCAAAAAGCGAATCATAAGGAATGAAATACGACCAGATATGGCCAGGCATGAATCACAAGAACCATGCTAAATCACAGCAACGAAGCCAGTTCCCCTAAGCATTGTTATGGAGACACATAAAAACAATCGAACCAATAACACTACCCCTCCCTCAGTCGTAGAACGCTGCGGACTACTCATTCGGCCCGAGAGCAATTTCAGACCTCCGGCAAATAGGACAATAACATTACTCACATAAAACACAAAGCAACTGAGCATGAAAGACAATTAAGAGATTCAATTTTGGCTGGGAGGATTTATAAGCCGATGTCTCTGCTAGCAATGCCAGGTTAATTTCCCTGGCACATCTCCGAAATTACTTCCCCCCTCTTGGCGGCCAGCCAGCCGATAAAAGGTAGTCTTGCAATGCAAGCAGGATGGTCCTGGATGGCGGCTTGCTAATCTAATCAATTATCACATCTACGAGGTTTGTGAGTTGCATGCAGAATATATGAACAATACCACAATGGGAATTCCTACGCCCTGTTCCTGATATCGTTAAAGATTGAATCTTCTCCAAACGGCCATTGGGCCCACATCGCGGCACTCAACGTTGCACTCAGGGCGAAATGTAGAAAGACAGAAACTGTAGAAGAAGGAAACCGAATACTGCTATTTCTGATATCTGAGAAGAATTTATGAGATACCGCACAGAACAATTCTGCTGTCTGACGCACAAGCGTTTATGTTACATCGAAATAAGACATAGCATATCTTCCATATGATATCAGTTCACAATTTTTGAGGATATACCGTTACAGTGGAAGAATGACAAGAACTTACATTCAGCCGTTTGTGGCCATCAATGACCTCACAACAGGCTCTATCCATTGCATTGAAATCATAGAACTGTAGTACAGCTCTATGTTGAAATGAACTGTCAATTTGTCCTTGAGTAACTTGTGATCTCATTGATGAGTGCTATGACTCAGTTGGCGACTTGTTCGGATAGCATTGAAAGTATAGGATATGACCTCACAAATTGCTTATGTGTCATAGAGAATAACATGGCATGGATAGGGATATGACCTCACAAGGAACAGGTCAGTGCAATTTGTAAGCACTTGTCATTCATAAGCTGTAATATAGATTCGGCAATGAGATTCACCAGAAAAACAAAACTCTCAAAACGACTTACCTGTACATCATCAGGCTGCATGCGGATGCCTTTCTTCCCGACGAAGATGTCATCGATGTCAATAAGAATATATCGTTCCAGTGGTATACTGAACTTCCCATGCGATAAATAGGAGAGTGCGTCAAGAAACAAAGGTCTATGAAGCCAGAATTTGAAATTATTTCCAAAGATCACTCGGTCGATGCCATCAAAAAGACCTTGGTCCTGTATGGCTGTTATATGTCTTGTCTCAGGAATACTGTTGGACCTTGAGAGATATCCCGAAGATAAAGTCTTAGCGAAGGAAAGTGGCTTATACGTGGTGTGATTTGGCACAAAAACAGACCAGTCATCTCCTGGTAATTCACTTGTAACCTGCAAAGAATAAAAACATTCGTTTTATAAAAAGAGATCATATCTAAAATCCTAGATGCAGCAGCACAATGATAACAGAATACTCTGAATATTGATTCATATTAAAATATAGGCATTTTAAAAAGGTGGACGGATATGAAATGTCACATAAATAGTTTTTATCAAAGGTTAATAATGGTTATGCTTTAGAAGTTAGAATAGAAAGTCAAAAGACTTGATGAGGTGCAAAAATCATACTTACGCGCTCACCAGACCTGACAATCCGCAGTATTTCTGAGGTAGGATTCAAGTCATAGTCTTTGAGGGCAAGATTTGTATGGAGGCACAGAGGAAATCCCATAATAGGGGCATTCACCATTGGTTTGTCCGTTGCAAAAGTAAATGCTATAATACCAACATTGTATTCTCGACAATACTTATCTAGCAATTGTCTGTTCCATTTATCCAGATGAACATAAGACATGAAGTTCTCGAATATAATGACACCATATTTTCCTTTATCCATGTGCGTGAGGTAGGGTAGGCCCTTTCCAGCCAGCTCCACTTTATAGCGAATACGGTTTGCCTCCAAGACAGCGATAAGTTCCTGGCCATGTCTAGAATATTGCGTTTCGACCATAACCAGGGCCTTGTTGTGTATGCGGAGGCTGGCCTTGGAAGAGTGGTCCCTGGGTGGATTAGGGTACTGCGTGCTTGTACTGGCATCGAACCGGCACTGGACCGTGGGCTCCGGAGGATTGCGAGGGATACGGCTTCCGGGCACATCGGACACGTAATACGCAAGGTAGATGAGAGATGCCACGGACAGACAGAGGAGGATGACTAGCCCTTTGGTGATGGTCGGCTTCTTGACCGACCCCAAGAAGGTGATCAGCCGATCGACCAACACCAGAGCCATGCTTGCAACAAGTTCAGTTCACCCCGGACAAGGCTTCACCATTTCCATGACGGGAGTTTATCCTTTAAAAGAAACCTTCCATTCATCTCGCGTGAGTCGTGTCGGCTTCTCTTCAGAGAGATGACGGATGGCAAGCGCAGGTGGACACTGCTCACCTGCCGGGCGGCATCTTGGAGGATGTTACAGCACCAACTGACGGCCCCAAAGATGAGTGATGCATCCGAGGCAGGCAGCTGAGTCGGTTGCCATGTCTACAAGTCGACAATTCTTACAGGGCTGTGATTTATCTTTGCTTCTTTGGGGCAAAAGGAGCTCTGCAGGAGCCCTGCAGACTGTAGTCAATCTTTATAGTGATCTCCCGGCATCCCCGACAGATGTAACGTTGGCGATGAACATATCCAGATGCTGTGGTTTTTTTAGTCTCTTTTTCAGACGGCCTTTCCCGGCTGCTGTGGAGCAATCTTCATGAGGCGAACACACTTGGTGGCTGCTCAGGCATGCTAACCGTGGAGGCAGTTCTCTCTCAGCAACCAAATGATGGGCTTTGATGGGGCCTCTCGAGACTTAAGTGAGACGTTGACTAGAGCGCTGTATCTGTAACAGAAAAGAAGGAAAACTAGGTTATAGTGATTTCTCAACATCTTATTCCAATGAACACATTTACACAACCAAAGAAACATAATATGTTTACAACTTTACATCATATATATAACATAGTAAGTTGATACTGTTCATACCGACAAATTGCTGCAATTCAATAACCATCAGTTTACACAGATGCTGCGTAGGCAAATTATATAGCAAGCAGCCTTTAACCCACACATATCTGACATCATTTCACGCTTAATCCATCTTTTGTGATGAAGAAGATCTTCAATCGACCAAGCGAGTGCTTGGCAAGTGCTTTCATCTCGCTTGGCACGAAGACAAACCCAAAAAGCGTGTAAGAATAACGCTTTTGCCATCAAGAAATTTTCTGCTTTACATATCACAGGATCACATATGCTGCTGCAGAAGTGCAGCAAACTGAGTGCAAGGAGCTCCCAAAGAACTTAATGAATGTTACATGGCTGGGATGAAACACATGATGAAACATAAGGGCAGTGATGGAGTCTGACAGGAGATTACTCACAGGATGAGCAAGTAAGGGAGCACCCAGTTCACTTGACAAGCATCTTATCTCCCCTTATCTCCCTTTTTTGCAGTACACTCTGTTTACATGAGTTGTTGAGCACTATGAGCAGTGTTGAGGGTTTTAGCATTGCATTCAAGCATGGGCTGGTTCTGCTGACAAGAGTTGTAGACTGTAGAGATATTTGAGTACATGTACATTGGACACAGTGAATTGTGCTGTTTACAGCACTGCTTACATTTTCTGATACACTGGATGCCAGTATGATGCTGGAACAGTCATGGAATTCTAGTAAGTCATAATCTGCTGCACTTTCAATACCAGCCAAACATACAATACCCTGGTGCTTTCAAAACCGGTCAGTCATAACATGGAGCTTTCCACACCAGTTAATCATACCATACTGCTTTCAATATCAGCAAAAACAAACCATGATGCCTTCAATACCAACCAGCCATACCATGCTGCTATCAACACCAGCTCGCTATACCATTGTCACTGTATTCAATACCACCAGTCATGTATATCAAGCTACCATCAATACCAGCCAGTCACACCATGCTGCTTTCAATATCAGCTCGCTTTACCATTGTGCTTTCAATACAACAAGTCATACAGTACTGCTTTCAATACCAACTAGTGATACTATGATGCTTTCTAGACCAGTGTTATACAATGTTACTTCAATACCAGCCAGTCATACCAAGTTCCCAAGCATTGTTGCTGCTAATTCAGAGAGACTGCATACTATGTATAGGTAACAGGGACTATCTCGTGGAGTTTTGGAGAGCCACTACAAGCAGTATCACTAAAACAGTGAATACTGCAGAAAATGCTGCAGGGCATCAAATAGATGACAACAACAACAGCTTCACCAGTAGCATCACCAGTGTCTGCATCAGATTCAGAATCCTCAGCAGAAGGGCATCACCCCTGGAACATATTACACTTATATCACATCCACACTCCACAGCTTTCGATTACCTGCAGCTATGCCAGCTTATGCCAGGCTGTGCCAGCAAAAGCAACAGTTACAAGACTAACACAGAGCCTTTGTGACAATATCCAAGGCCAAAGTGCTACATGAAAGCTTACCACACAACTCCCCCCTCATTGTCCTTAGGCTTCTGGGCTGATATAAAGAATATATAGAAGCAGCCACTTCAGAAGTCTTCATAAGGTCATATTAGGTTTATGTTCACAGCATATAGCACACAACAATATCAATTCTTCATATTTATAATAACGTACAGTGCGGAGTCTCTGTCACTCTCAGCGTATATGTAATCTCTCAGCCTCCAGCAATAGTAAATTTGATGTGTCCGAAGACTCTGAACTCCCCAGAAATTTCAGCATCATACTCGAAACTCTTTGAAACTTAATATACCACCATGGAGATCTATGCGAAACAGCAGAACATACGAGACAAAATACAAGCTCTTTCATGTCAATTGTGTGTCCGTTTTCTGGTGCGAAGTATAATTTTTCAACAAAACACAGATGAAAATCACACAAAAACTTTTAAATATTGACACGAATCAGACGTGTCTCTTTAAATGTAAAACAAAAACAGATCATATCATCTATCGAAAATGTGATACAAACAGAAAATTCAGCAAAACTTTTTGTGGCATACCGTTAAATGCTTAAAATCTGTCCTACGAAATCTTATATCGATTCATATTTCAGCATCAAAACAACACATCCAACCAAAATATGACATTGCATCTGTTGATCGAGATTTTGCAACATTCATAAGTAAAGGTATAGATCTACTTCTATATGAGCTTTGTGTTCTCCACTACAGGAGAAAAGGCAACAGGGCAACACCATCTGCAAAAACATTCTGGTGCAGCAAACTGAGCCTCTTTTTCCTTGGACAATGCATCAAGTGACACAGGAAATAGGCAGATGTCCAAGGTGCAGTGCTAGACTTCATAAGAATTGTTGTTCTAGTTGAAAACAGCTCTATTTCTATATTTTTACTCATAAGGAATTTGGTTGCAGAAGTCACAAGGAATATCGGTTGCAGAAGTCATAAGGAATATTGGTTGCAGAAGTCATGAGCATGCATTCAGAAGTGGTAGAGTGTGTCCTGCTTTCGGCTGGTCCAGTTATACAAAGGCATGACAATAGTCAGCCACTGCAGAGTCAATGCTTATGACTTCTGCTGTAAAAGTTTTAGAAAGACATGATTCCAATGCACCCAGATCATATATTTACATGTCCATTATATATTGATTATTCATAACTATCATGGTTAAATGACAATCTCAGTCAGAAACCTTTACCTGACCCACCTACAATGAAAACACACTTTGCATGAAGAAAACTGCTTTTTTTGCTTTCAAATAAATAATTTAATTTCATGAACTTAATGAAAATGTCTATAAGGTAGGGTAATATTGTACCAAATCAAAGCTCATGCACCTTTAGATATTGATTGAAAGAGACGAAGTGATGCTGTCTTTGCTGTTGTAAAAAAAATGTGATTAATAAAGAAAGAAATGGCATGAGGTAAAAATTCACCTATGCGATCTTACTTTAAAACCTTACCAGCACTATGATGTAAAACTACAGAGAACATTACAAAGAACATGTCATGTAAAGCCAGGGAAATAGATGGAACTTAGAAGGACAACTAATTAGTGGTAAAAACAACACCAAGATATCAAAGAACCAACAAAGTCAAATGAGACTGCCTGATGCATTAGTTGTAACAGACATCAAAGTGAAGTTTTCTTTCATTATGCTTCTTATTTTCATTAATCAATAGTCCAAGCTGATTTTCTTTGAATTCTACACCTTCATACAGGCTCTTAGCCAAATTTATAATTAGCACAACCAAACATCAGGTTCTAAGTTTCTTACACAAAAGAAACATCTTGTAAAAAGGAAACAGAGAACTTTAAACAAACTTAAATATAGAAATCATGTTTGGTGATTTTGCTTCATTTGCACAGGCTTCCCAAAAAACCAAGGAGAAAATTAATGGAAAAAACATAAAGCCTCCTTACTGGTATGTCAAGACAATATCGTTAGAATGTCACCTGTCTCTTAGTCTATCTGTCTATCCATACTATTCCATAGATATCAATTTCAAAAGCAGCAAATGTAATAGTTATATGGCAACAGTGGTAGTAATATCAGGCACTGCTCAGCAAATAATTCATGCCAATAACTTCATGTTTTGTTACACCTCGTCTCATATACTGACCAGAGACTGCCAGAGTGAGTAGCCCATCTCATAAAACAAATGAAAGAAACACTGCATGGGAGAGATATGGCATTTATCTGGGAGAATATTGAGCCTGGCAACTTCCATGGTACGTGTCTGCACTGGGGGTCACCCACCAAGTAAACAGTCAACTTCAATTTCACCATGTTCTTACAGCTCATAAGAATTTGCAGGATTTTTGGGATTTGGACTCAATTGCATGGGAGCAATGGAGCAGGGGAAACATTGAAAGTGAAACTCATTTATCAATATCAGAAAGTGGCATAATTTCTCAAGTAGACAATTTTTCAATTGATTTAGTGCCATAGTGGTTCTCAGTGACTCACTGAGACTTACTGATCAAAGGGTGGTGCTTATCAACCAGAAGGCCCATTAGCCAAATACCAAGAGTATCTTGAGATAGATGTAAGTGTTTAGTGGAATGTTACAGAGAGAAATAGGAGTGATTGCATTTGGTTTTTGGCAGACATGTATGATTGGATGACGTCACTAAAGGTCCTGTCTTTTACACTGAAATGAGTTGTTATTGGGAGACATGTGACCTCATTGCATGGTGAGCAGCATGACTCATTCACTGACTTGTCTGCAGATGACATGGCTAGTATAGGGTTGATGGATGGATGAATGATTGGGGCATTACGTCCAGTATTTATGCACTTGGTAGGCTAATTAGGACAGCAGGAGGACACAGCAATGAGGTGAAGGATGATTGAAACAGCCGTCCAACATACGCCCAGGAGACCCGGCAAGAGCTGGATTCGAACCCTGGACCCAGCGATTGGCAGTATAGCATGATAACACCAGACCAACCCTCCCCCCGCCCCCAGGCTAGGGTATGACATCAATCACTTGCTGCAGGTAAGTCACCGAGTACAACATTGTAACTATAGGAATATGATATCATATTTGCATTTTGGTGTATTTGGCAATCACTCGTATTACTACTACTGTAATGTAAATCTAGAAGCAGTCTGACAAAGGACAATATTAGTCAATAGAAAACCATAATGAGGTTTTCCTTTCACAAAAGTGCACAACTTTCCTTTCAAAACATAAAACAAAATCAGATATCATGTGTACACAAAGCACTGATGCGATAGTCATGCAACAAAATAGTAAATACAGAACAGAAATGAAGCTCCACTTGAAACTTGCAACAGGTGAACACATTTATACACTATAATACAGGTAAATTAATGGCACACCCGTTTTTGTGGCCGAGGGACCTCGGGCCCCTTGTCGTCATCAATGGTTTCTTATGTCAACAGGAAATGGAAATATTAAATTGTTGTGGGGACAAAAACGTTTTATGGATAAAATGACACACCAAAGTGATGATCCCAAATGATAATATAACTGTTTAACATTTGCACTTAATGAGATCAATGCACCAGCTGTTTACTAATTACACTATAATCAATAAAATACTTAAATCCTACGAAGCAACCTTGCTCACCTACCTCGGCAAAAACGACTTCACGCGCATGCGCAGGTGAGCACGTTGTAAACAACGTTATGGCAATGGCAGGCGAGCGCACTGTAAAAAGTGTACATGACTGAATGCAAATGTGATATTATATGCTGCAGTCACTTGGTGGTTTGTGGTCACAGAAGGTCCAAACTTTGGGCTACTAGATATGATAAACTATTTGTTTATTCATACAGTTTTCCGTGTTAGTGTATATAACAGAGATAATCCTACGTCTTTACATTTGTTTGCTAAGCATAAATCTTTTCTAATACAAAAAAAGTCATAGAAAACTTATAGCTTGTGCTCAGGTATGTTATAGATGGCGCTGCATGTCTCCCTGGCAGATCCATGTACAATAGTGCATTTACAAGGTTTACAAGGGTTTTCCACTGCATGAACTTCATAGATTGGGGTCTTTATTGTCCCAATAGCTGACTCTTGGATGATAGTGGTGCTTATTCACATTAATTCTTCCATGGTTTAATTGTATTACTTTCTTACTTAAATCTATGCAAGCTGATCATTCTCCACTTTTTCTTATCAAATCAATAACCAACCAAATGCCAGCCAATGTTAAGTATTCAAACACCCTATATTGAAGTAAATATAAGAAAAAAATATTATGAATTTTTGTGTCAGGTCTAGGCCTAAAATTTCTGAAAATGTTTAAAGAAAGTAAAGGTCAACCAGTGGTTCCATATGCCATGGGTGTTTCAGGCATTTAATTTTTGCCGAAAGGAAAGCCTGGCCATTGCTAATTTGACCTTTAAAATTGGCTTGGGCAGCCTGGAAAAACCTGGAAAACACTTTGAAATTGATCTTGGTTAAGGAGTGGGAACCCTGATGAAGATTTATTTGTTTACATTATGAAGATCTTTTGTCTTCATATTGACCTTACGACGACAGTTACGTTAATTTGCCCGGTATAACAAACATAGAAAGATTAATAGACAGATAGACAGATAAATACATATAGATGGACAGTTACATAGACAGGTCAATATGAATATGATTCCACCCTTGAGTAGGCTGCATGTAAGGGGTAAAACTGAATTTCCCGAGGCCACGGTGCATGCATTGCATGCTATTTTTAGAAGCAGACTTTTTTTGTATAACAGCAACATAGTGTAGGTTATTGTCATTTTAAGGACAGAAGAGAATATCCTAACTCTGCACTGTTACTTTTGTTAACATGGCTTTGCACATAATGCAAAATTTGCCTTACAAAATACATATCAAGTATCAGAATATGTATTTTGTAAGGCACAATTTGTCTTACAAAATACATATTCTGATACTTTTAATATGATGACAAGTAAAACTTTTCGTTCCTCGACTGGAAAATATTTGGTAATATGCACCGAAACATAGCAATGAACCTCAAATCTGGTCATTCTTCGATTCGAAGTACAACTTCAAATATTTGGAGGCACTATTCCTGAAGTACAGACAATATAGATTTGCCTATACTATACCTACACACTAGTACAGAGCATAGCTGTTAGCCTAGAGCTTTACCAATAGAAAGGCAGACGCAGTCTGACATGATCTTTAGGGCACATCATTGTGTTTTCTGCAGCCCTGTCTCAGCCCTGTCTCAGCAGCTAATAGCATCCTTGACAGAGGTGATGCCCCCTGTTCACATCATGCAGCAGCAGCAGCATACCCAGCAGTGGAGTGCTAGTAGTAGTGCTGAAGCAATAAAAGTAGATGCAATATAAAGCAATCATGGTAAACTCATAATATTGCTGTCTTAGAGCATTCTATATTTCAGATAGTTAGGAGAAAGAAGTCATAAGAGAAAAAAATCCTTCTGGTTAGGCAAACTAACAAATTGCAAAGACCAGTAAAACAGTGAAGTAACTTTGAACTCTGTCGCATTGTCACAATCATTTGGAGGGAATTGCATGAGAATTGTCTGCGACCTCAGTAAATGACGAATGAATCGCAGAGACAAAATTACAAATTTTCTAAATTTTTACCTTCATTCCTCTACATGCATTGCATTCAGGCTGACAATAATGGAGACGAAATTTTCGTGAGGAGGACAGAAGAATTAACAGGAATTTGCATGTGATGTGTGAACATCTAACGGAACAATGCGAGGCCAGTATGAATGTAAAGGAACACAGTTTATTTTATTTTTTTGCATATACTTTATCATGAGTAAAAATATATTGGTGCGAAGTTGATACTGCAGTGCAGTGTTTTTGTCCATAGAACTTCCAACACTTCGAATAGCGTCAGAACCATGCAGATAAAGTACCAGTTGGTATCACCCTAAAGTACCAGTATAAACTCTTGGGCAGAGTAACACTGTACTAATACATAAACAAGATATAGGTAGAGGTATGCATCATAACAAGTATTTTGACAAATTTCACCATCCACCCCAGCAACAGCACCGACTGGTTTACTAAACAAGCCAACCCAGTCTGCCTCCTGCAATCACCTAATGCCAAAAACATGGACACACTGCCAAAGCAATTTTGCAATTTCTGAATCTGTGAACAGGTGTAACACATGTGGAACAGGCAAGAGGAGTCAGAAGCAAGGTGGGCAAATCAAAGACATGTGCTACAACTTATATTACCTCACAAATGGACACATTTCTCATAAACCAATGTTACAAACTTGAAATATCTCCAGAGAGGTCCTGAGTTACTTTCTGGGAGATTTCATTTAAAAGTTCTCTCTTCAGATAGTGAGAAAGACAGGCAACGACGGAAATAATACAACACTGGATTTGGCTAAACTTGAGTCAGCTTGGCTCCTTTCTCTATCACAGTTTCGTGAACTCCCAGCACAGCCCTATTAGGAGTCTGCCCAGTCTGATACTGTTACTCAGTCCAGTTACTGGGTCCTTGTTACTTAATGAAATAGGTTTGGTACATGTGCCAAATTCAGATGGAAGAGTTATCCTATTACACGTTCTTACTATTCAGTCCAGAAACAAAGACTTAAAGACAGTCGGCCCTGTTTCTGAGAAGTCAAGTTTTACTATATCACTACTGAACATAACTGCAGTTACATAAGACAGACCATACGTATAAATTATTTTAGCAATTGCTACCTAGGCATTACTCGCAAGTCAGTAAATTACATAACTGTGACTTTCTGGTTGGATTCAAGCTACTTCCAGGCAATGGCTGCTTTTGATAGTGACAATTCACAGTATTGCGAAGACAAAAACCGTGCGGTGTAATTCAGACTTCTCGGGGTCACAATAATACAAATCTCCAGTAACGCTGTAATGTTTTACCAGCTGGAAAACGAAGCCAAAGTGGCTGTAAGACTTTTCTGTGAAAGGATTTTCCTGACTCACATGTCACGGTTGCATCAGTGAACTACTATTGCTAAATTTGTGAAGTTTTTGTCTGTTCTACTCAACTGAGGTGCCGTTCACGGTAGTTCGGTAGTGGATTAGTAACTTTACATCTCGGTAACAGTCAGTCGACTGACCGTCCTCAAGTCTTTGTTTCTGGACTGAATAGTAAGGACCTGTAATAGGATAACTCTTCCATCTGAATTTGGCACATGTACCAAACCTATTTCATTAAGTAACAAGGACCCAGTAACTGGACTGAGTAACAGTATCAGACTGGGCAGACTCCTAATAGGGCTGTGCTGGGAGTTCACGAAACTGTGATGGAGTGGGGAGCCGAGCTGAGCCAAGTAAAGCCAAGTACCTTCGTTATTTCCGCAAATGACGTCACAGACATCATGACGTTGCCACGCTACGTCTTGCAGGTCTTACTTTCTCCGCTCTGGGTCCACTTACCAATTAAGGGTAGTTGGGTGCGTGCTGAGCAGGGCTTTTGCGAAGCCATTGCTGGGCTTTTGCTGGGTGCTCCACTGCTCCAGGCTTTTTGGACTGCCTGCCTCCCCCTGTGCTCCTCCTGTGCAAATGCTCTGACCTGAACGTCTTGCTTTCACCAGATTTAACACACAGAGGTGGGGGGCTCATTTCATTGTGTGTGGGAGAAAAAAGGTATCTCCTTTGTTCTGGCACTGCGTTAATCTTCCGCAATCCAGCCAGGATTCCAGCCGAGAATTCAACCGTTTCTTTCTTCTTCAACAATTCAAGCCTTTCTCCACAAGAACCGCTTTTCTCCTCCTGCAATTGTGCCATTACTTTAAATTTTTAAAAGCCCATTTTGCAAGTTTAATGTGCTGAATAAAATGCTCCATCAGTTTTTTAAACCCCGCGAAACGCACAAATCAGATTTATGATAGAGATCCGTTTAATTATTCAAACTTGGTTAACAATATTACTGCTAAGAGTAATATTGCAACGTTTTAGTGTCTGAAATCCATTGGAATGGAGAATATTTTAAAGGAACTTATTTGGCAGTACCGCATTTTCTCAAATAGGCACAGTCTTCTGATTAACCGCGAATTTCAAACAAGTGCGAAAAGATTGAATTGGAAAAAATGAGTAACAAGCATCCTCGGATACAATGGCTGGTTAATCCTATGGGAAAGTAGAAGGTGTGATTTGCAGCATGCGAGAGCGTCTGAGGCAAAAAATATGAGTGTAGGAACAGTGGAACTGGAGGTTAGGGTATAGTAGGGTGATGTTTGCGTGAACTAGATTCTCTTGACGTGAGGGTATAGCAATGAAGTATAGGTGCAACTTGCTGCAGTGAGCATTGCGCAAGTGTTTGAGTAAAAGCTGACAAATTCATAATGTGGAATACTTGTACCAAATTTCATAACTCTAAAATAAGCGGAATATTAAGGTCACAAATGGACAGTTCAAGAATGACAAAAGATGGCTGCCAGAAAGGCCTACATCTTGAATTTATCGTCATGTTCCCAATCGATACCCACAGGCGTACACCTGAACCAAATTTTATAACTCTTAAGTGAAATATTAAGGTCACATTTAGCAGTCCAGGAATGAAGAAAGATGGCTGCTAAAATGCACGCTATCTCAGTTGTCTCGACAGGTAGGCTACTCATTCTTCTGCTTTCACCCCTAGCATATAACTAGCAAAACTAGCAAAAAAAATTTTTTTGCGAGGACACCCCCCGACGTGACCCCCCCCCCCCGGACTTGTAAAATATAAAATTTTAAAATTACCTCCTTCCGAGGAGAGCCCCAGCCTAGAAATATAACTAGCAAAAATAAAAATTTCTGCAAGTACCCCCCCCGGATGTGACTCCCCCCCGGATGTGACTCCCCCCGGGCCTTGTATAGAATATAAAATTTAATACCTCCCGAGGTGACCCCAGCCTATCTAGCAGAAATAAACTTTTTTTTTTTTTGCGAGTACTCCCCCCCCCGAGGTGACCCCCTCGGGACTAGTAAAATCCTAAATTTTTTAATTACCTCCCTCCGAGGTGACCAACCTAGAAACATAACTAGCAAAAAAAAGAATTTCTGCAAGCTCCCACCGGATGTGACCCCCCCCACCGGATGTGACCCCCCCCGGGCCTTGTATAGAATATAAAATTTAATACCTCCCCCGAGCTGACCCCAGCCGAGCAATATATCTAGCAGAAAAAAAAAATTTTTTTTGCAAGTATCCCCCGCGAGGTGACCCCCCTCGGGACTTGTAAAATCCAAAATTTTTTAATTACCACCCTCCGAGGTGACCCCTAGCCTAGAAATATAACCAGCAAAAAAAATTATTTCTGCAAGTACCCCCCTGGAAATGTCCTCCCCCCCCCCCTC
Organism: Platynereis dumerilii; assembly: GCA_026936325.1. Classification (NCBI taxonomy): domain Eukaryota; kingdom Metazoa; phylum Annelida; class Polychaeta; order Phyllodocida; family Nereididae; genus Platynereis; species Platynereis dumerilii. The sequence continues at coordinate 75,323,352 of JAPTHN010000002.1, read as the reverse complement.
GGGCCTTGCACAGAATATAGAATTTAATACCTCCCCCGAGGTGACCCCAGCCTGGCAATATAACAGGCAGAAATTTTTTTTTTTTTTGCGAGTACCCCCCCCCCCCGAGGTGACCCCCCTCAGGATTTGTAAAATCTAAAATTTTTTAAATTACCTCCCTCAGAGGTGACCCCAAGCCTAGAGATATCACTAGCAAAAAAAAAAAATTTCTGCGAATACCCCCCCGGATGTGACCCCCCCCCCCCCCGGGGCCTTGTATAGAATTTAAAATTTAATACCTCCCCCGAGGTGACCCAAGTCTGGCAATATAACAGGCAGAAAATTTTTTTTTTGCGAGTACCCCCCCGAGGTGACCCCCCTCGGGACTTTTAAAATCTAAAATTTTAAAATTACCTCCCTCCGAGGTGACCCCCAGCCTAGAAATATAACTAGCAAAAAAAATAATTTCTGCAAGTAACCCCCTGGATGTGTCCTCCCCCAACCCCCGGGGCCTTGCACAGAATATAGAATTTAATACCTCCCCCGAGGTGACCCCAGCCTGGCAATATAACAGGCAGAAAATTTTTTTTTTTTGCGAGTAACCCCCCCCCCCCCGAGGTGACCCCCTCGATACTTGTAAAATCTAAACATTTTTAAATTACCTCCCTCAGAGGTGACCCCAAGCCTAGAGAAATCACTAGCAAAAAAAAAAATTTCTGCAAGTACCCCCCCGGATGTGACCCCCCCCCCGGGCCTTGTATAGCATATAAAATTTAGTACCTCCCCCGAGATGACCCAAGTCTGGCAATATAACAGGCAGAAATTTTTTTTTTTTGCGAGTACCCCCCCCCCCCCCCCGAGGTGACCCCCTCGGGACTTTTAAAATCTAAAATTTTTAAAATTACCTCCCTCCGAGGTGAACCCCAGCCTAGAAGTATAACTAGCAAAAAAAATAATTTCTGCAAGTACCCCCCTGGATGTGTCCTCCCCCCCCCCCCAGGCCTTGCATTCTACATGTCTCCCTATTGGCTGAAATGGCCACTCCCACCAAGTCCCTCATTCTCATTGGCTCTAAATGGCCACACCCCCAAAAATTAAAAATTTTAAGTACTGCCACAGTTTCAACCGAACAACTGTCAACCCATTACACCTTGCCTAATGCTGTCAAATTAGCCAACTAAGATTGCTTCTAACCAGCAATTACCACAAACACAAACTCAACGCATGATGGCCAAAAATGCATACCTGTCATTATGCGCCACACCTCCAAATATCGACCACACCCCCAAAACCCATTATTAAAAAGGCTAGAGAATTCTCCAGAATTCTCCAGCCAAAAATCCAAAATAGGCCTTATAAGGCCTATACGTTAGGGCGGGGTATTGTATCACCGCCCTACGTATATATGTAAGGGCGGTGATACAATACTGTCAATACCTATATAAGCACTGTGGCTGCTGTTCCAGGGAATATGGTATCCGCTCAATCCGCTGTTTCTGTGCATCGGCTGTTTAACTAATGGAGATGATGGGAGAGGACGTGAAGAGAGGCTTCCATAAGATGGCATTCAGCTCTTTGCCTCTTTTGCCTCTCTTCAGTCAAGGTCAGTGGCTGTTGTGGCAAACGACAAGTGACAACTGACTCACAACTCGATTCAAGTGTCACTCTGCATTACTGCTATGATGTGCATGCTCCAGTGGACCCCTTGCCTCCCATGCAGTCCCATGCAGTTCTATGGAGTCCCTTGGTTCCATGCAGGAGCTGATTCTGTAGCAATTTCAGCTGCTGTTTGTGGATACTGATGGACTGATGGAGGTACAGTGGGTTGCTAATGTACAGCCCCCTCCCCCCGAGCAGTCGTCAATTTCTTGTCATAATCTTCCTTCAAAAATGCATCATTAATCCAATATATTTGTAATAGTGTATGCTGTTTCTGACCAGTATTTTATCGTCACGATAAAGTTAATTATAGCTCAGGAAAAAAGAACCCCCCTACAAAATTAGTGTCAATTGTCATTTTAGAATTGGGAGATAATTCTCATCATGAATTACTGTTATTCCGACAAGATTGAATGAAATTAAACCCTGGCAGTGATATTTACCTGAGAGGATTACATTTGCCAACTTCGTATGTTGATTGAAGAAGTGCACGATTTTTGCGTAACATTTTCTCTGTTTCTGGTGGATTCACAGTTTGTTTTTAATAATATAATGTTACAAATACCATTTGTTTTGAGCTCTTTATTTTTTTGTGAACTCTTTGCTGCATTTAATATGCATCAGACAGAAAGTCTTGAACCATTATTACACTGTGTTTAAATGTCACGATTGTCGTGGCTAAATTGAATTTGGCATCATCTAATTTTTACCATGGTATTTTAGTTATTACGTTACTTCAGTTTCTTTTAATTCAGTTATGATAATTTTGAAGTTGGGTGTTTCTGTCATATCAGGAGCTTGGAGTTGATGTAGAAATATGATTCCAAATCTTATTATAGAGCTGAAGTAGCTTGTTTCATTAGCCTGTGAGACAAACTTATGACTTTGTTTTCACACTTTTGGAAAAAAGGTGATTTTGGTTTTTTTTTTAAATTGATTTAAAAAATGAGATTTTGGGAAAGGAGATTTTTGAAAAAGGAGAATTTGAATGTCTCCCTTTTCACACTTATGCTCAATTGCTCATCCTCACCTCTCAGTGTAGACTAGTGATAGCTTACACTGGATGTGCTGTTTATTCATAATTTGATGTCACATTTTGCGTTGACATTTTATAATTCATATTTGAGTCATAAATCATGGGCATAGATGCAAAATTGGTCCACAGTCAGATCATTTGAATCATGTTGTTTGCTGGTAAGGCGATGAAGTCATATAGATATAGATCTTTTACATTGAAATGAGTGGTCAATTTGTCATTGGGAGACATGTTACCTCACCGGTGAGCGCCACACAATTGGTGGTATGAAATATGACTCTGTCACCGACTTGTGCCAATAACATACTGTAATGGCAAGTATAGGAGATGACCTCACTTACTGTGATCATCTCATATTGCATTGCTTGTATGGTGATATGACCTCGATGAGCCTCACTAGAGATGATGATTTACAGTATTAGTCCAGTGCAAGTTAAGTAATATTATTAAGATAAAACTTCCAATGTCACCAGTTGAGATATTGAAATTAATGATTTACTCCTGGGATCATTGGACTGAGTAGGCTCTCCTTGTATAACACAATCTATACTTGACGAGGAATATGTCATCTCATGTCTTGTCAATAAGATTGGACAAGTCCCCAGTATACATTGATCATTATAACGGTATCACCACTTCCATTGGAATGTCCCTATGGTCCAATATGGATCTTCTTTGAATGCCCTTGGCTTAGAATTTGGCTTTGTATTATGTTTAGGAGCTGCCTCAGAGGCTGGACTGGCTTGGAAGCTGCTTCAGAAGCTGCCTCAGAAGCTGCCTCAGAAGCTAGGATGGTTTCTTTGCTTGACTAGAGTTGTGGAAAATCGACATGAATTGAAGAGCCTCGAGGCACAAGGAAAGTCCTCAGTAACGTGAGAAGTATCAATGGAAGTACAGATCTCCAGATGGGATGTCTAACAAGATGTCACTGTAGATGTGCTGTCTGACTTATACTAGTCTCTCAACATGTTGAGTGGGTTCCACTTGTCTAAGCCTCCAAGGGCATGTCTAGGACTCACTCCAAGGGTATGTTGGAAGTCTTAGAACACATGTTTTTAGTGATTCTGTCTCCCCTTGAATATTGGAACGGTGTGCTAACATATTGACTTACATTTTGCGAGCACTATTATCATATCGAGTGACTGTAGACTCGCCAGTATTCTTTAGTGGCAAAGTTTCAGTCTCCTGATCGTCCTTGCGTTTATAAGTGTAATACTGCACACTCAGAATAAATGCATGTAATGCTTCCAATGTTTATGGTAAAAGAAATGCAGAAATTAAGCATCTCTCATTGTCCCTTTATCTTTCTAAAGTTTTGAGACACTTTCTCAAGATGATCTTTTGTTTGCCTCAGTTGCCTCGATGACTGATCCTGCTGTTGAATATAAGAACTTCAGAGGAAAGAAGTTGTTGTTATAAAGTAGTTACTTCCAATCGATGATTGGCAATGACTTCCACATTAGTGCCACTACATTGAAGTCATGCTTTTGAATTCGAAAACTGTAGGTGCAATCTTACCTGAAGGGACTACAAATTGTTAAGTTGCTCTAACTTGTTTGTCGCAACTTTTTGTAAAGACCTCGAATCCTCGACCTCATTAAAATTACACTAATGGGTTTCTGCCTGTTTGCATCATTATTGAGACGCTCAAAAGGAATAACGTAGGATTCAATGGTGTCACTTGAATGACTTGGGTAGTTGCCTGAGCTGTCTGTTTGTGTGGATTTCACTCTGACAGACTCCTGACATGTGTCTATTCACACTTAATAATGAATATTTGATGAGCTGCATTCAGAGTGGAGACCACACAATCAATATCTTGAACAAACCTCCTCCCTCTGCTGCTATTTGTGCAGTATGTAATCGCATGTTAACACGAATTCCACTTGCGAATATAATTTCCGCAGCTGCTGTTTTTTGCTTACACGAAGCATGAGATTCAAACGATATAATTTTTGCGACATCCAAAGATGGATTTTCCGTTTGTGAATCTTTCAATGAGCTATTATTCTAGAACTTTAATCATTTCTTTTTCTCTACCTGAAGCCAAATCTGTTTCTTTTTCTGTCTTTTATTCTTGTTTACAAAAAAGGAACTAGAATGGAGTGCATGAGATGCACAAAAGTATCTCTGCTAGGAAAATAAATAGATTCTAATCATTCTATTTGACTCATCTTGAACTAAATAATTTTTGGTAGGGATCTCTGAACGTGGTGTTGCATGATTTAGGAATGACTATTTGGTTTGAAATAAACTAGATGGGAGCATTACGAGCAGGGGGTCAGCAATGATTGCCAGACAGATAGTGTTTGCTGTAAGTCATAAAAACTTTGACCCTAGGGTTAGCCCCAACCTACGGGTGTCCCCTGAGGTGCCCCCTCCCTTGGGGTTGCCCCACTGTCCCACCCTTAAGGAGTATCCCCACCCTACCCCTCAGGGTTACCCCAGCAGGACACACCCTTATCTATCTACTTTTCTATAGATCTATCTATCTGTAACTGGTCCTCTCATGCCAATTAAAAGCTGGGGTAGCCAAGAGCCTTGAAGACTAACAAAATCTCTATCTCCCAGCACTGACAATAAATTCCTCCTCTGCCATCACCTAGTGGACATAAAGGAAACTAAGCATCTATACACCACCTAGCAGGAAAAGCAGGAACTACTCCAAAGTGTGATTGATCTTCAAAGTAAAATAAGCAAATAAGCTTGAAATAAAGTCAGATTTTATCAAGGAAAAGAGTCAAGTGCATGCAATTATGTATGATGGAGCACACAGGTACTCAGTTGAAGAAAAATGAATGAATGAATGAATGAATGAATAAGTGGAGCAGAGTAAGTGTGACAGTGTGACAGTGTGACATGGGACGGGATTCTAGGAAGCCAGGACTAACAAGATCTCTGTCTCCTAGCAGAGATAATTATATCATCTTCGTAGAAAACTATTGCAATCACGAGGAAGCAGAACCTCGATGACACTAAATTCAGTTTAGTTTTAAAATAAAGTTTCAACAAACATCACCACATGAAGAAAGATGCTGAGTTTGTTGAAAATGACCTTTGTGATTACATAAATTACTGTGTTTTTATTAAATACAAATTTTTATTTTAGAGTAATTTTTAAACGAATGCGCAATCATGATAATCGTGAGAAATTTAATCAAACGTAAGCTTTTCCAGTTTTAACTCGCTCGGAATTGGCCTTTCTCCTGTCATGATCATTGATCAAGCCTTGACTTTTAGATCTGGCCTAGTTCCTCTGTGTCTTATTCTTGTCAAACCGAGTTAATCACAATATGGCAAGATGCTAACCAGACCTGTGTCTGCAATATGCCTAATACGGAATTATTGTAAGTGTCCTCAGACTGCCTTGGTAATTGCAATAACTTGTGATGCAGTTGCTGATAAAAGTGTATTGTATATTGACTGTCTATGGCATCCTGGATGCTGCATCCAATGTATACTATCAATCCTTCTTTCAATCAGAAATTATAAGATATTACGCCTGAAGGTTCAGTTTTGCCTTTCAAGTTCATGTATACCCAAGTATAAGTTTGTGTGTCTTGGGATACTGTGTTTGTCCTAACGATCCTTCTTAGTGCAGAAATACAGGAGGTAAATGTCATAAAGCGTGCCACTGCACCAACACTTCTCCACTCTGAGAATCTACATTTTTATTCGTGTTTAAACAGAATTTTGTGGCTAGATTTATGTTGTCACACACATATTGCATCCCTGTTGCAGAGTAATCTACTTATCTCTGCAGTTGCTGTCTTGTCTTTCTAATTACAGTATGTTACAAGTTTAAGCAAAGCAACTTTCTAAGAATAACTCAAAAATCTTCTTGTCTTTTTCTTTAGTATAAAATAAGGTCTCTTTGCATCTGCAGCCTATGACATAGTATGTCATGATATGTTGTTACCTGGAATACACCCACATGAGATTATGTACGTGAGAGAATATGGCTGACAAAAATATCAAAGATAAGTGGTATCTGACAGCACAGGTTAGCAGCCCAGCTTATTTATACAGCCTCTTACATCACAGGGGTGAGATAAGTGAAATAACATATAGTAGTCTATCACATGGTATATATTTGTAGAATAACAAATAGTCATCTACCTTTGTTTTTCCTTTGTTTTCAAGGGGTTCTGGCAGAGCATATACCCCAAAGATCAAGTTAGAGTAGAGTCTTGAGCTGGCAGCAGCCTTTGCATGGACTATTCATAACATGGGTGATATATTGTAGTCTTTGCTCTTCAACAGCCTTTTTTTAAATTAATTTTTTTACAAAAAATAAAGATAAATTGAAATGAAATTGAAATTTCCTTGAAAACTTTCAGTGACAAATGCACCCTCATCTCAAAATGCAGTTTCCGGCAATTCACGTGCATACACTGACTACACCCATGGCCCAAGGGCCTGTAGGGGCACTGTGCTGTTACTTTTTGATGAGTCTCAAGGTTATGCTTCACAGAGATAAAATGCTACCTCCTCCGCAGTGGGGGTTATCAAAGGAGGCATCTCGACAACTTCAAGCGATGATAAAGTTGCAGGGCAATTTATAAAGAAGATATGCATCAGATTGTATCTCAGCTTGTGACTATAGCCTGCAGGTCATTGCTAGTTCATTGTTATTGCTGCTTCATGGCTGCCTCAGTGCTTGACCATCTATCTGAGGACACTGAACACACTGGACAGTTATTAATTGGAGTGACTCAGGGTCCCCTCTTGTTGCTCACACTAGCCATAGCCAAGGCAATGCAGAATGACAGTCCAATCAGCCATGCTAGGCCATCGTCTGCCACCCTCCTATCTGCCCTCTCATTTACCTCATTGCCTGCTTGTCTGATCCATCACCTGGTCACATGACTGTCACGTGATAACATTGACCTGAGTGACCTGAGTGACCTTCTAATGACCTATGACCCAATTAAAACTCCTGTCCTACATCATGGCTAAATGCCTCCTAATACTAGCTCATTTCCGAGGACTACTGACATGACTGCTGAGTACTACACTGGCCTTTACTGGGTCCTAGTGGCCAAACCTTCTTCCATTTCACTGAAATCCTCTGATTCTTCATTCTAGCTGGGTCCACTTTATGAGACATCAAAGTAAGGCAGGCCACATTAGCCACTATTTGCAGGCATTGGACCAAACAGAAGTCACCGGCTCACTCCCATTAAACTGCTACAGCCTCTGCTACAAGCCCACACTACAAGCCAAGCATCAGTACCTTTAATTCCCTGCTGGCTTTTTGCAGTCCAAATGGCACTGGCCACAAAAAGAACCCACTTAAACCGCCTGTTTCCATCTAACACACTTTACTGGGACCACCTTAAAATGTCAGTAATTCACATAGAAAATGTGACAAAATATGTTGGTGGCATCATTCAAGCAACAATATACAACAAGAACATTTATGGCGACATTTCAAGTGACTAAATCATATTTGAAAACCTCTTGTATCAACTTTGATGCCAAACCCTATCAAAATGGAAATTCTCAGCCATTCTATTGAAACTACAATTCTGCACACTAATCCTACTGTCCCAATATGTATTGTATGCATGTATATTGCTCCAATAAGCCAAGGCAGTATTGTCAAAATGTCAAGCCCCAGTACCACTCGGAATGCCATTGAGTGTTATGTATGCAGGCTTAGCTCAGTAGGCACACATTATCCAGGGGAATGCCATTTCTCCCTATAGGGTGAAAGCACAGTAAGCGCCTCAATATTTGGCCCCTATGACCTAATAATTATTTTCATCAGAAATGAAAGTGTAGTACATCACTTTAAACCTAATAATGTGTATAATACAGAATTATGTTTGTCTAATAAATCAAGACAGGTATTTGCTGGGCTGCTATGCACTACATTATGAAAGTTCCTTGAAAATCTAGGTTTTTCTACTGAAACGGACCATTGGCTTTTCGTCAGTTTTCGCAGATGTGATATGGACAGTTTGCATGAACTGTGACCAATTAAATTTTTGAGCCTTGTCAGCATTCACTAAAATAATCCAAATATGTCACTAAACATGGTATCCCTGTTTTATTTGTGACATACCAGACCTCCAAACACCAGTCCCCAGACTAATTTGAACATTTTTGTGGACGTAATGGACGGACATTTACACTTTTTAGCCTGGTGTCCAGTGTATAAGTTAAATTCATTGTGTTTTTAAATTTTTCAGTTGCATACATAGGTAGAGAGAGATAGACATGCATTTCCATCTCAGTTGACATGTTAGCTGGTCTTTAATTCATTTAAATTACCAAAAAATCAGTTGTGGACGTAATGGACGGACATCCATTTTAGCCTTTAAAGCTTCTTGCATCTCACAATCATCAGTGGCCAGTGGAAATTTTTTGCTTAAATTCATTAAACCAATATCATATCTAGGCAAAAGGACCAAATTCGGCTAATTATTACATAAAAATACCCTCCAGCCAGCCTTTTGAGCCCCTGACTGTAAATTTGCAAAAATATGGTTACAAGCAGACCTTTTCTTTGGACGTCATGGCTGCCATAATCATCATATCGAAAAGTCAGCCAATGGTCCAAACAGAAGGCCAGGGAGGTACAGTAAACAGATAATGTCACCGCCAGAATGGGAACTAAATATTAGGCTACAGCATTGCTGCAATGGATGGTGCTTCACTGGTTACATGCTAAAATTAACAAATTATACCCACTTTAAAGGTCTGCCCAGAGCATGGTTTTAATTGTATGCTCATGAAAAATGCCTAAATTTCTCATATTCATTTGTTGATCAAGCTTAAATACTGCGCTGTTCCTTCTTTATGTCAGAAATTGGTTTATAGGACCCTAAATTTACTTTTATCTGATCAAAACGCAATTGAGGCCTTTACTGTGCTTTCACCCTATAAGCTAAACACAGAGGGGAATATGATGACATTATGCACATCATAAGGCAAACCCCAAGGAATAAGAGAACCCCACAGACCTACTGTTTTCCCAGCTGGATTAATTGCTTGGTGTGGATCAATGCACAGCCAACAAACATCACCAACCATTGGAGACCACGCAGTAGGCAGCTAGCTTTCTACCACATCTTAGTTGGCTTACCACTGACTGAGTACTGGGGTACCACTGGGTTACTAACCACAGAGTTACCATTGAGTTTCCATGGAGTGTTTGAGACAGAGTTACCAGCTGAGTTACAACCAAGTTACCACAGTCACATTTGAGTTATCACCTAGTTACTCATGAGTTACCCCGCTGCATTACACCACCGAGTTACCACTCAGCCTGAGTTACCACTGAGCCTGAATTACCAGTTTACCACTAAGTTGCCCCTGAGTTACCACTCAGTCACCACTGAGTTACCAGTGAGTTACCACAGAGTTACCACTGAGTTACCACAGAGTTACCACTGAGTTACCAGTAGACATTCTACAACCATAAACAGACCCAGTATTACAGCATCAACCAGCAATAGTAGTGGAGCCACGATGGCTAGCTCATTGTGTGTGATCAGACCAAAATAGTACACATTGACTCCATCACTATTGGTCAGAGGCTACACTTGCCTGTGACTGGCAACAATACAAGGATTGCCAAGCTGGATTATGGAAACCCCTTCACTGCATTAACCAATAACCAATATTGGCTTCCAGATCAGTTGCTGCAGACAACTTCTATTAGTAATAGTACAAATGTGGCATTACAGATGAATCACCACAAGTCTACAATTAATAAATTCTTATAGATCAGAATTGGTATGGGCCTTTTGAAGAAGAAAATCTTTAAATGTAGACGTAATTGCAAATGTGTGATATGACCAAGGTTATCCATTCTTTTTGAAGGAAAGTTCAGAAAGGGCAACACAGGTATAATCCAGCATGACATCAGACAATTACTTTAATGCAGACTATTACATTACAGTCTGTCACTTCGATATAGAAAAAGAGAGGACTGTTGCACTGTGAAAATGGCACTTCGTGTGTCATCATGCTGATAATTGTCATGATCATACGGATTCATACACAATACTTTCAATGCTAATTTGATTTAAGGAGACTTATCCCGCTTGTTGGTGACAGCCAAACGAAAGGATTATGCATCTGATTTTCACTCTAAAATCAGTTATGACAACTTGACAAGTCAAATGGCCTTCTCTTGATCATGACTAATCAAATAGCCTCTATGTTTTCCATGTTGAATGTAGAGAAGATGACACTTCATAGGCTATCATGAATCACAAAGTGCATTTTTCACAGTGAACTGGTCCTCAATTTTCTATATCATAGTGACAGACTGTAATGCAGCCAGTTAAATATCTTATTTCTTAATCTTATTTCTGAGTAATCAATGCCAGGAGTTCTAAGTGCAAAGAACACTGATGTCTCAAAATAGTAACACAAGGCCATCTTGGCAAAGCACAAAAATGGGTTGCAACTTGCATGCCATCTTCAAATTTGCCTAATTACTTGACCTCTTGGAATCAAGCCATAACCTAGCTCATCCTAATTGGCTCATAGAAAATGGCCAGAAAGATTCCCTCAGGATTGAGACAGCATGCAATAGACAATTTTGCTTTACATTGAGGCTATTGAAGAGCTTTGTAGCCATGCTTTTACAGAGAAAAATTTACATCAACATGAGATCCAGTCAGTTATGAACACTATTGGAATTCAGGTGAAAAGGGTTGTTGCCCAACACTATTGCTATTTGCTTGTAGCCTACAGTCACCTACTGCATTGCCATCCAGTGTCTAGCAGACATTTATTCATTCTTTTTATCAATCTCGGCCAGGAATTCCGGCTGTAAATTGACATGGCCTTCTTTATTGTCATTAAGGCCAATGCTGAGATATTACACCTCATTCTGGTCTGACCAGAATACACTTGAATGCACTTGGGACAAGAATGTCTCTGCTAAGCCTGATCTGTTATTCATGGGAAATACATGGCCATTGCCTGGCAAGCCCATTGACACGCCTCATGGTGGATTGAAAGAACCCAATACATCAATGTCATGGGGAAACATGTTGTCAACTTATTGATCAAAGGTAGCATGAAACCTCACAGGTCTCACAGGGCTCTGCTATAGCTACATGCTGCAAGTGACATGGCTGGAACCATCCATAATACATCCCTATCACAACATAAGCCTACCATCAAATGCACCTAAATCCACACACTCCTTTATGTTCATTAACATTAAACTACATGCCAATCCATCACATCATTATGCTTAATATATAAAGTTAGGCATACCCATCATTGGCCATCAATCTTCGTTTTTGCCCCCATAGAGAAGGGGCAGAGAAGCTTGATGAATAGGCGTTACTCCAAATTGATAGAATCAAGATAATATATAGATGAAGACTTATGTTGTCAGCCAAAATAATTCCAATCATGAATCAATAACTTATTTATAAAACGAAGGATTAGTTTTCAATCAAGATCAATACAAGGTTTAGAGTGGAATAAACAAAAACAAAGACATTATAGGGACATTGAGGGTCCATATACTGTTTGATACAAGCCTGAGTCAGACTTCCAGTGCTACAGCCTCACAGCACACTTGTATCCATTCTACATGTTGCATGAGCACAGATGCATGCAAAATCTGCATGGTATCAAGCAAGGAGATCCACTGTCAGGCATTACTGCACATAATGCCAGGTGTAACGGATTCCTGTCAAGTAACCATACACCTGACAGACATTACTCCACATTACCACACATCAATTACCTTAACAGCAGGTCATTATCCATGCTTGTCTAAAAAGTGTATCGATATATCATTAACTGACGCTGTCTGACAGTTATGGGAGAAATAAAGCACAGAAGCATGCCCAGATGCATGGCTGATTATGGATCATTTGATCAGGTAAGCAAGGTGATGGGGGGAGGGGGTAATGGCAACAAAGAGAAGGCAAGAGAAAACAAGAGACGATGACACTGTAAAATTTGAATTTTGAGTCAGGTCAAATGATAGAGTGAGGCGGTCGCAATTCCTTTGAGCTGGCACAGCTTCATTGGCTTGTTCTTTTAGTTATGATAATGGAAATATTATCTCAGCTGAAAACAACTAGCTATGTTAGGTCAACGGAATTGTGCAGCCGTCTCACTCTATCATTTAAGCGGACTCTATATTTCACAGCGAAGACAAGACAAGACAAGAGAGAAGAGATTGTTCATGTAGAAAATACAGGACAGGGGAATACCAGCTATCCCCATTGCTTCCATGAGGAGATGGTGAAGAAATAACATTTTTTCCAACTTAACTTTTTGAATTTGCTGCGTCCTTCACCAGGTTTGCTAATGACATGACATGTAACTTTCTGAACTATTCTGATAACTCATGCAAGGTAATAACAACTTGTTCGTGATTGAAACTAATAAGGTTTCACCTGAACATTTTCCAAAGAAATGGCTGACAAATGTGTCCCACACAGCTGCCCAGTTATTATAGCCAAGATGTCTTAAACCACAAATCCAATAACAGTGATATATTAAATATATCACAATTTTCTTGACTACTAAAACTATACAACTATGCCTTGCATGCTGTGTCCCTTCAACATAAAGATGCAACTGTTTAATGTTTCGATCTGAGCAGTCCCCTAAAAGCAATGTTAAAAGCAGAGAGATCTCCCAGAATGATACACAGTGACATGTGTCAGTATTTTGTGAAACACTTCAGTACAATTACCAAAAAAAAATGTTCTGAATTGTGCAAGAATTCACAATAAATCACAACGTATGTTAGTAACATTATGCATTTGTAATATTAATATTATGCACTTGCATCTTCAGCAATTGCTTTTCTTGCAATAATTTGACCATTACAATAGATAGTACTAGCATAGTACCCGTCTAAAGACGGGAGCGGGTGCATTGATACTGTAATATTGTTTATTTTACCCAATCAGGAGACATGTGAATATGTCAACATGACTTGTGTAGTAATTGTTCATGGTAAATTTTTTTTAAAGCGCTTCTGAATCTCCCAGCCCCCGCCCCCTCCATGCACTTGGACCTATATGCCTATGTTGGACAGCAGTTTCAATTGTGCTTTGCCTGATTGGGGCACCCTGCTTGGGAGGATGGATTGGGGTGACGTTCTCGTGTCCTTATTATCACTCTATATAGTGCATAAAGCAGAAGTGATAAGCAGAAGTCGTGAAATGTAAATAGAATGAAAAATTATGTACAAGCACTTTAGGTACTTGGAGCTAGACGATCAATGTATCTACCAATATAGTCAGGTCACATTTTCAAAAAAGTGAACACCCCTAGGCATTTTTTAGTAGAAGCAGGCAACAAATTGATTCTTATGTAAAATTTTCTGTAGATTTCAAATTTCACTGTTGCCAAGCTGAAATATGACTCCTTCACCCCCTAATTAGCATAAAACAAGATGGCCGCCAATTTCCTTTGTTTAGTGATAATTTGGATTCTACTTGCACTAGGACAACAAGTAAAAGGTGTATTTTGATGTTTTTTGACCTGCTGAGTTCAAATTTGATGACTACAAAGTTGAATTATGACTCCTTAACCCCCTAATTAGCATAAAACAAGATGGCCGCCAATTTTTTCCTAATTTTCCCTTGTTAGCAATATTTTGACTTCCAATTGCACTGGAGCAACAAGCAGAAGGTGCATTTAGAGGTTTTTGACCTACTGAATTCAAATTTTGACACTAAAAAGCTGAATTATGAATTATTCACTCATAATTAGCATCAAACAAAATGGCCGCCAATTTCCGTTGTTTTGCGATAACTTTGCTTTTGATTGCACCAAGACATCAAGTGAGTCACTTGATGTGAGGAGTGTATTTTGATGGTTTTGACATCTTGAATAGAAATTGGGCAACTACAAAATAGAATTTTGCCCCCTTCACCCACAATTAGCGTAAACAAGGTGGCCAGAAATAACCCTTGCTTTGCAGTAATTTGTCTTTTGACTGCAATAGGACACAAATTCAAAACAAGCATCTAGAATCTTTTTTCCTGCATTTCCTGTTAATACTTGGTAGCCATGCTAGAAGTGGGCTATGGGGGGGGGGGGGGCTTTCATTTGGCACCTTGGTTTCATTTTTGCTAGAACTGTCAACCCTCCGAAAGCTAAATAGATGTTGCTGTCAGTGTCAAAAATGTCCTCTGAAACACTTAATGCTCCCATGTATTTTCAGTTTCTCCTATTCTAATCACTAAGTAAGTCATTTTGAACCAGTCAAAATGGATGTGAATGGAAAGGCGTTGATGTCAGCTTTCATTTGGCATCTTTGTATCCTTGTCACTACAAGTTTCAACCCACCAAAAGCAAAATAAATGTTCCTGTCAGTGTCAAAAATTTCATCCGAAACACAAAATCCTCCGATGTATTTACAATTTCCCCTATCCGAATCACTATAAAACTGATTTTTAACCAGTCAAATGGATGTAAATGGATAGCCATAGATGTCAGCTTTCATTTGGCACCTTTGTTTCCTTCTTACTGCAACTATCAATCCTCCCAAAGCTAAATAGATATTACTGTCAGTATCGATAATCTCCCAAGAAACACAAAATCCTATCATGTATTTTCAATTTCACCTATCCTAATCAATGGAAAATAGCTTTTTAACCAGTCAAAATGGATGTGGATGGATAGCCCTTGATGTCAGCTTTCATCTGGCACTTTGGTTTCCTTGTTACTGCAAATGTCAACCCTCCAAAATCTAAGTAAATGTAGCTGTCAGTTTCAAAAATCTCTTCTGAATCACAAAATCGTCCCTTGCATTTTCAATTTCACCTGACTTAATCACTAGATAAGTCATTTTTAACCAGTCAAAATGGACGTGGATGGATAGCCCTTGATGTCAGCTTTCATTTGGCACCTTGGTTTCCTTGTTACTGCAACTATCAATCCTCCAAAAGCTAAATAAATATTACCATCAGTGTCGATAATCTTCTAAGAAATACAAAATCCTCCCATTTATTTTCAATTTCACCTGACTTAATCACTAGATAAGTCATTTTTAACCAGTCAAAATGGATGTGGATGGATAGCCCTTGATGTCAGCTTTCATTTGGCACCTTGGTTTCCTTGTTACTGCGAATGTCAACCATCCAAAATCTAAAGAAATGTAGCTGTCAGTTTCAAAAATCTCCTCCGAAACACAAAATCCTCCCTTGCATTTTCAATTTCACCTAACTTAATCACTAGATAAGTCATTTTTAACCAGTCAAAATGGACGTGGATGGATAGCCCTTGATGTCAGCTTTCATTTGGCACCTTTGTTTCCTTGTTACTGCAACTATCAATCCTCCAAAAGCTAAATAAATATTACCATCAGTGTCGATAATCTTCTAAGAAATAGAAAAATCCTCCCATGTATTTTCAATTTCACCTATCCTAATCACTGGCAAATTCCTTTTTAAACAGGAAAAATGAATGTGGATGGATAGCCCTTGATGTCAGCTTTCATTTGGCACTTTGGTTTCCTTGTTACTGCAAATGTCAACCATCCAAAATCTAAATAAATGTAGCTGTCAGTTTCAAAAATTTCTTCCGAAAACAAAATCCTCCCTTGTATGTTCAATTTCACCTGACTTAATCACTAGATAAGTAACCTTTAACCAGTCAAAATGGATGGGGATGGATAGCCATTGATGTCAGCTTTCATTTGGCACCTTTGTTTTCTTGTTACTGCAACTCTTAACCCTCCAAAAGCTAAATAAATATTACCATCAGTATCGATAATCTCCTAAGAAGTACAAAATCCTCCCATGTATTTTCAATTTCACCTATCCTAATCACTGGAAAATTCATTTTTAACCAGGCAAAATTGATGTGTATGGATAGCCCTTGATGTCAGCATTCATTTGGCACTTTGGTTTCCTTGTTACTGCAAATGTCAACCCTCTAAAATCTAAAGAAATGTAGCTGTCAGTGTCAAAATTCTCTTCCGAATCACAAAATCCTCCCTTGCATTTTCAATTACACCTAACTTAATCACTAGATAAGTCATTTTTAACCAGTCAAAATGGATGTGGATGGATAGCCCTTGACATCAGCTTTCATTTGGCAACTTTATGTCCTTGTTACTGCAACTATCAACCGTTAAAAAGCTAAATAAACATTACCATCAGTGTCGATAATCTCCAACGAAACACAAAATCCTCCCTTGTATTTTTTATTATACCTATCTTCATCACTAGAAAACTCATTTTGACCAACCTAAATGGATTTGGATTGATAGCCCTTGATGTCAGCTATCATTTTGCTTCTTAATTTCTTTGTTATCACAATTGTCAACCCTCCAAAAGCTAAATGAATGTAGCTAGCAGTGTCAAAAATATCAGAAACCCTAAATTCTCCCTTGTATTTTCAATTTCACCTATCTTAATCACTAGAAAACTCATTTTTAACCTACCCAATGGGATGTGGATGGATAGCCCTTGATGTCAACTCTCATTTGGCAGCTTTATATCCAAGCTACTACAACTGTCAACCCTCCAAAAGCTAAATAAATATTACTGTCAGTGTAGATAATCTCATGAGAAACACAAAATCCTCCTCATGTATTTTCAATTTCACCCATCCATATCACTAGAAAACTAATTTTAACCAACCCAAATGGATGTGGATGGCTACCCCTTCATGTCAGCTTTCAAGTTTCATGTTACTATATATACAATTGTCAACCCTCCAAAGCTAAATAAATGTTGCTCTCGAAATTTCCTCTAAAACGCTAAATTGACTCATTCTGTACTGGAAAGAACCCATTTTGAGGCCACACCACAATAACTTGTCTGAATTGTATATGCTAAGGCTTGAAGTAGTCATAATTCAACTATGTAGTTGTCACATTTGTGTTCATTGGATGTAAAAACATCAAAATACACCTTCAACTTGTTGCCCTGGCGCAATTAGCAGCCAAATTATCCCTTAACGAAAGAAATAGGAGGCCATGTTGTTTTATGTTAATTAGGGGGTTAAGGAGTCATAATTCAACTTTGTAGTCATCAAATTTGAACTCAGCAGGTCAAAAAACATCAAAATACACCTTTTACTTGTTGTCCTAGTGCAAGTAGAAGCCAAATTATCACTAAACAAAGGAAATTGGTGGCCATCTTGTTTTATGCTAATTAGGGGGCTAAGGAGTCATAATTCAACTTTGTAGTCATCAAATTTGAACTCAGCAGGTAAAAAAACATCAAAATACACCTTTTACTTGTTGTCCTAGTGCAAGTAGAAGCCAAATTATCACTAAACAAAGGAAATTGGTGGCCATCTTGTTTTATGCTAATTAGGGGTGAAGGAGTCATAATTCAACTTTGTAGTCATCAAATTTGAACTCAGCAGGTCAAAAAACATCAAAATACACCTTTTACTTGTTGTCCTAGTGCAAATAAAAGCCAAATTATCACTAAGCAAAGGAAATTGGCGGCCATCTTGTTTTATGCTAATTAGGGGTTAAGGAGTCATAATTCAACTTTGTAGTCATCAAATTTGAACTCAGCAGGTCAAAAAACATCAAAATACACCTTTTACTTGTTGTCCTAGTGCAAGTGGAAGCCAAATTATCACTAAACAAAGGAAATTGGCGGCCATCTTGTTTTATGCTAATTAGGGGGTGAAGGAGTCATATTTCAGCTTGGCAACAGTGAAATTTGAAATCTACAGAAAATTTTACATAAGAATCAACTTGTTGCCTGCTTCTACTAAAAAATGCCTTGGGCACCTTAAATAAGCCCTTTTCTGGAAATGTGACCTGACTAATATCCTGTGTGTATATCTGCATGGATCTATTGATCCACCTAAATTTCTTTTTTTTTTAATCTTATTTTTCCATTTGAATACTCTTCTTTCACTATTGTGTAATTTTTGAATGTCTTGCTGCGAAATTTATATTTCATATAGGGACTCCCAATCAACAAATAAAGCTAATCAATCAATCAATCTATAAATGGAGATCAATCTGTATCTATCAATCTATCTATGTAGGATTCATCTTTCTTGCCTTCCTCCTTCCTTCCTTTTCCCCCTTATTCCTACTTTCATTGCTGCCTTCCTTTATTCATTTCTTCTGCCTAATTCATACCTTCATGCATGCCATCGCCCAACTCAGAGGACTCGTAGAGTCTGGGGCTTCTCCAATAGAGACGTTCTGAGTGGCTGCTGTGATTTAAAATTTGCGAGAAAAACAATGGAATATAGATATCGTTTTTAGGAAAATATTTGGAAGTTTTGACATATTTGAGTAATTACAAACACAGTCCAAGTATATTGGGACAGGCTGGCAAGATATTGTGACGCCCTACCTTTGTTCTCCAGTATTTTTAAAAAGTTCATAATAAAAGTGAAACCACTCGATGTGTGTGGCTGCTGCAGTATTGGTGGCCGGGGGGGGGGGAGGGTATATCTGTTTTAGCCCTGAATAATTAACAATTCGGAAGTTAAGATACATCTGATGCATGTAGAACACAGTTGGGACATTACAGGACACACTGGTAAAATATTATTACTGTCAGTGAAGCCATAGCTGAGAAGACCCGTTACAAAGGGAATATGGGGTGGTGAATTTTATATATGTATATAGATTATGGGCCCTACAATGGAAACTCGGTGCAGTTTTATCATAGTGAATCCTCACAGCAAAAATATTGCCAGTGTGACAGAGCATCTATCATGTTACAGAAACAAGACAATTGATGGCCATGCATTATACAAGGGGATCTCCTCTTCGAGGCCTTGAGGGAAGTTTGCAACACCAAAGCACACAGCAAAGGAGGAAAATAAACATCACAGGCTTTTAGGGACTGTGCTATCCCTAATTCATAATTTATCTCTTGCATGATGTATTGGTACAGTGCATTACATCACATGGGTCTATCTATCTCAGTATTCAAACATCACCGAAGTGAAGTAATGTATAAAGGAATGGAGTGATAATTATATAAACCATGAGTTGGAAATATCTATTCTATATCTACATGTATAACTTGATATTGAAGGGGGTCTCAAATCATATCAATGATGTGGTGCACAATTGAAATTATTCCAACAGATCAACAATGCAATATACATTGAATAAACATTTGGAATATTTTCAATATTGAAATTTTTAAACAGCAAATGCACTCAATGCATTCAATGTACATGTACCGACAAATCAAATGGTAAACACAATCTTCATGAAGTAGATAATACGACAAATCCCAGTCATGTTACAAAATAAAGCCTACAAAATCTGATGACACATATAAATCTTACAAGTAAAGCATGTTTTACAAAAACATCAAAGTAAACTTGGTTACCTTCAATGAGAGTAGATGTATATATCCGATTACACAGAAGAAATGTCAAGGTACAGTCAATTGATGGAGTATCAATAAGGTGCAGAGAACAGCAGAGATGCCTTAGAGCATCACCTGTTGTTGTGGAATGAATGCAGTGTAGCAGGCTGCTTCAGCTGCTTGGACTGAATCACTGGTGGAGCTCAGCTCAGCACACAGTTTATATGAGAGCAGTTGGTGGAAGGGCGGCGCCAAGCCTGCATTATATGAGATGGACCGCATCCTCCCTGCATCCAGACCTGCTGCTGCTGCTGCTGCTGTTGCTGCAGGCGATTGATGTGCTGGCAGATGATGCACTTGATGTTGGTGGTAGTGTAACCAAAGATAAGCCATTATGCAGTACATCTCAAACCAATGACACTCAACATGCAGCCTGATGCAGTGTAGAATACTGTAGATTGCATTGCATAGCGGTACCATCCCAAGGCAAACACAGTTAAGTGACACAGCAGCCGCCGGCCATGGCATATTGCCTTGCCATGATGAGCTGTGATGACACTGCTAATGCATAACACAGTAAACACAAACACAGAAGCATCTTCTTAATTAATATTTCCGTCATCCAGTTTATATTACGATGTTTCTACATTATCAATGTTCCTCCAGTACATTCTTATCTTTTAGACTTAAGCTAGAAATATGTATTTCCGTTTATCTTTCATATAATCAAGACTATTTCCAACCATCTACATCTACACCTCATGCAGGACAAAAACACTCTCCTAATTTGTGAGGGGTAAATGAAATATATTTACACAGCAACCACTAAGAAATTAATCCGGTGTCAGCCTGTGTTTGTTCTGCTGTCAACAAAGCCTCCTGAGAGTGGCAGGTATATATTTTGCCTAACACAGGACATATTTGATAAGCTGGAATAACATCAATAAAATTTGAATAAATGTTCATTAATAATTAATTATATTCTAACAAATATATTGCTTTGCAGAACATAGAGTTTAAGTCGATGAGCACTTGATGTTGGCGGTAGTGTAACCAAAGATAAGCCATAATGCAGTACATCGCAAACCAATGACACTCAGTGTTCGAAATGAGGGGGGTCAAGGGGGGTTTGACCTCCCCAAATGCTCCTGTGACCCCCTCAAATACATTTTTCAGAAGGACCCAGAGGGGGTCCAGTAAAAACCCCCCAAATACTGAATGCATATGCAGGAATAGGCGTGAAGCACCAAATGAAGCCTAATCAGCATACAACTATCTCTTGCATGTGGTTTGGCCTGGCTAAAGGGCTTCAACTCTTTAGGCCTTGCAACTGATAGACCCCCTTTAATAACAGGGTCTATTTCGACCACTGATGACACTCAACATGCAGTCAATCAATCATTGATAATCAACCACACAACAATTTCCAATACATTGCATGAATGCAATACCCTAATTGCTATGTATACCACAGTGAGCCTGGTTGAAGTAATGCAGCTTCAGTTGGAGCAGCAGTAAATGAGAGAGGGGAGCAGAGGAAGGTGACAGATAGGCAGTGGAGAGCAGGGAGGCTGAGTGAAGACAGCTGTTGCATGCAGCCTGACACAGACCTGTCTTGTCCTCATGCATTTTACACAACAGGATTCCCAGACAAACGGACACCCCTGCAGTGGGCCTCCTATGCCTCCAGGGTCCAGCCAACTTCAATTCTTCTTCTCAGCCTTCCCAGACTCAAAAGATAAACGGGGTATTTAGCACACAGTGAAAAACTGACGTTTTTCATAATTTATCAGCAAACAAGGGAAATGATCAGCTTTTTAAATAAGGAAATTGATGAACTTTCCAGAGTTGCAAAAAGGATTCAATCATTCAGCTACTTTTAGAAACAAGTATCTTCCACATTACTACCCTGTCAGTGTCCTACCCTCCTCAAGATTATGAATCTGTAGATTTGAGATTTCACAGAGAGAATGAACATGATGGTTACAGACATTGTATGAGATGACAAGCGTTAGAAATATGCATGTCAGAGTCAGCATCAACAGCATAGAATGAAATGTAGGAATAAATAGACTATTTATAGAGTAAGAACATTTTCCAAACAGACGCAACATAAAAGCAGGCAGTGAATTCAACTATTGATTACTTTGAAAGGCTTCAACAAATCAAAAACTTTTGGAAGTAGTTAGTGAAAATTTGCAGAGATTTGGTTGAAGCCACTGACAGTCAAGAGTTAAGGCTAAGTACTGTAAAATTGCAAAACTGTCAGACGGTTAACTTCAGCGAAAACAGAAATATTCCCAAGCGGATGCTTTTTCACATAACTCTTTCGCTTCATTTTTACTTTAATGGTAGTTCGACTTGCAAACTTTCTAGACTAAACTTGACTGAACTACTACTAGAAGTGACTAAAACTGTCTTGCAAATTGTTAGCTTTTTTTGTTGCTGGAATTGCTTTTCAGACTGGTTGCTAATGAAAAAGTTACCAAGACTGGAGAAATGTCAATTAAGATTTATGCAGACCTTCAGCTTAACTTAGTTAAAAGAGTTGCCTCTGCTTTTCATTCTTGCTACTCCAGAAACCTATAAGGCAACTGGAGGCTTGTGGAGCTCAACTGTTAAATAGCTCAACTCCCATGGGACAAGGCAAAGCTAAAAGCTGAGTCAGGGGGAATTGAAAAACTTGCAACAAATTCTGCGAAATAATTTGTGATATTGACAGTGTCATATATTACACAAGCGATTCAGTTTCTGAACCACTCAACCAGAAACATTTACAAACAAAACAAAAATTTGAGAACCAATAGACGGGTTACTGTAGAAAATTCTGCTACATTTAGTATTGAGGCTTTCGATTTTATACGATGCAACGATAAGCCATCGATCGAACAGCATGCATATGAAAAACTCAAATTTGGAAACGGGTATTTCTATATACAACGGATAGGGAGACACAAACCTATACCAGAGAGTATTACTTAGACCACAAGTCAAACAGGTCAAAGCTACACAAGCAGAGGAAATGGTCTAAAATGGAAGGGTGGGCAGAGAGTAGGGAACAGAGACAGGAGACCGAAGGGAGGAGACCAGCAGAGACCACAGCATATAGAAGTAAGCCCCACTAAGCCTGGCCCCAGGTGCATAGATAGCCTATCCTGATTAAAGGTCACTTCCACTGTCAGAGTGTCCCTTGCCTCACAGCCATAGCATATGACTGCACTGGCCAGCTGGGCCACTACATTCAGGCCCGCAGATATACACTGGCCTATAGATTGGCCCATGTACTATACAGCTGCTATACACTGACTGAGGCATACACTGACTGAGGCATACACAGAGGTGGCTCAGAGACATTTTAGCCTGACTGTGGCATCCAGTGGCACACAGGATCATTGTGAGAGATCAATCCTCCAGGAGCCAACACCACAAGCTCTGCATACCTAAAACCCTTGGCTTCTGGAAGTTCAGCATCGGTCTGCAGATTCTGCAATCTGCATTGTGGGGGACTATACACAACAACACACAGACCGCAACTGGGCCACCACTGGGCCAGGGGAATTCCCCTACATCCAAAGCCATTCATACAAGAATGCACCAATGGCCAACTTTGGCCCCAGCAGGTCTTAGGCTCTCAAAGTAAAACCTCTAAAGGCAAAACACTCGAATATGCGTCTTTATACAGAAACAAAAGGCAAAAACTGGGTATGTGCATGCCATTAGGGCTCTTGGTCTACATACAAGACAGTGCACATATGCAACAAATATATACTGTTTCACAACAGAGCTCCATGCACAACACATGCAATATACCAAGACACGATACAGCAGCTGCATAGAGTATGTACCATGTAATCCGGTAATGGGTTAATGGAATATACCAACATGCCTGATATGCCAGTTCTCAGATCATCAAAACATCAGCTTTTAAGCTAATGAAGATAAACGAACTATATATTTCAGAAGTGCAAACATCTTTAATTGTTGACAAACAAAACAGAACTCCACATTTGGAATGATGCCGCCTCTATCCCTCAACATGCTACTAACTCTAAAAGCCATACCTGCAAAAAGGGAATATATGAAATAGAACGTAGAAAGGCAAATACAATGTCACATATTTTGGCTTAGCGTGATCTGGCAGTGAGTCATTGACCTGACCTTTCCAGGAGAGAACCCAAGAGCAGATATGGAAACGGGATCCGGAAGGACCTTATGACAAGCTGTCAACATAAGCCCTGCGACCTTGGTGAGTCTTGGGAGCTATGACGAGAGACAGGTAAAGGTCATAGAGGTCACACAGGTCACAGAGTTCGAAAAGGTCAAAGAGGGCAGACAAGTAGCCGAGAGACTGTGACTCCTTTTTTCACACTCCAATGTGACTCCATCCATCACTCACACCAGAGTTGGCAGCCACTTCAAAGCCACGTACCTGTCAGCCATAAAGTGACACCGTCTCTCTGAGGTGACCACAGTTTTTGGCACAAAGTAAAATTTGAGCTGGTACACTATACTCAATCGATATTATGTATTGGAGAGGTCTGATACAGCCTAATTGTCTTACAAACTTCATTTTATAGGAAGTTCCCATAATATCATAAAAGAAAGTAATAACAAGTGGCTAACCAAATTTGACACACAAAATTTGTACTGGTAAATGTTTCAACCTGTTTCTTTCAAACAAGCAAATTTAAGAGAACACGTAAGACAAGGTGCAGGCTTATTTCAGGAACATCAAAAGCACAGTGTCAGTTTGACATATAGTTCTGTCTTCTTAAACAAAACAAAAAAAAAATATTTTACACAAAAAGTTCAACAGCAACTGTGGACAAGCAGCACTGTAATCTGGAAGATTCATTTGACACTGGAACAAGATTAAAGTTCCAGTGGTCTGTAAGTCAAGAGTAGTTACAAAAGAAAATCAATGAAAGTGAATCAATACTCACAACTGCCAGAGTCCTCCATAATCCTCCTCACAAATTGCCATTTAATTTAGGCACGTAGTAGAAAATACTTTCTTGTAATTTCTAAGGTACTTCTGTCAGAACAAAATGGCCATTGGAACCGATGTTGAACATGCCCTTGGATATTATTAGCCACCTTGAAGGTCTTACATGGATTTTTCTTCTTCAGTTTATTTCATTCTTTTCAGGAAACCTTTTTAACTGTCTTTTTAGCAGCCTTGAATTGCTCAGAATTCAAATCTCGATGGGCACTCTGATTGTACAGAATCTGTAATAGAAGGTTACCTGCCCATGCTGTCTTGCTAAAAGATTTTAATGACAATCGAGATTCAAGAGCAAACCATGGTGCTCATAATCAACATTGTACGGTCTAAAGCATTCTACAGAGGGCTTTCATTAAGGTTAGGGTACTGGCTATGTCATATATTTTTCATCGAGGAAATAAGAGAAAACCAGTCACATAGTAATGGCCTTGTATAAGTCAAATTTAAGACACTTATAGTCTTGTTGTTTGTGAAGGTTTACCATCAGGATACATCACATACAATGAGGTAAGTAGCATTTACACTTTAAACACCTGCGAAAGATCCAATTTTAATATAGTTGTTCTGCCGAAGTGAACATATTATATCCAATACACAAGAATCCGCGGATTCAAAGCCTGGCTCAAGTGGCAGTGAAGACGGCAAAATATGTGGCAATGCTGGTGAAATAGTTAAGTCTACTTTTTTGGAAATGGCAGAGAAAGGTGGTTCTGAATTGCGGCAAGTGAAGTGCTGTTATTGTGGTTCTTCCATGTTGAAATTTTTTTTTTTTCAAATCTTGGAATAAAAAATTTTGGGGAAAAAAAATTTTTTGAAATTGAAAAAAAAAAGTAATTTCCATACATCTAGCTACCCTAACAAACCAATAAAACACAACAAGAACCCAGGGGTTCAAAATGGAGGTGGTGTAGTGTCCTAAGTTAAAGTTCATATCCCCTGAAAATTACTATTTCCCTGAGTGCCCAGTACCAGGTGTTGTTAATATATTGTGTGATAAATTCAGAATTTCACAAATAATCCATTTTCAAGCCACAAAATGACCATGTGGCAGATGCGATATGGAAAAAGAATACATTTCATAAAAGAACTTGGAAAGAGCTTTAAAATGATGCATGGAAATGTGTGTGATCTGCCAGGTGGCTCAACCTCCTTTTGCACATTCACTTTGGTGAATATCATATGATAAACAATGAGAAGACTGGGAATCTTAGAGTAAGACATACTCTAGCCACTAATAGAATTAAATGTCACAGTAATGAACACTGGATATAAGTTACCTACATCGGTACATCTATCAAAATCCAATGGGTTCCGACACTGGGCTCAGACAAAACTGAGTTCCAACACAAAATTTACACTAAACTAAAGTATATGTGGCTATAAAAGTTACTAATATGTTTAACTAAAATATTTTGTGAAGTTTAACAATTTATTCATTACCATTAATTTGCAAGAAACCAAAATTTAAGAAAAATATCAGAAATCCTAATATTTTTCCAGTTTTTTGAAAACCCTCAGTACATTTAAATTTCTTCCTGCAATTCTGCAATAAATTCTGCAGTTTGGGAGTGAAACTGCAGAATTCTGCAATTCTGCAATAAATTCTGCAGTTTGGAAGGAAATTGCAGAATTCTGCAATTCTGCAATAAATTCTGCAGTTTGGGAGTGAAACTGCAGAATTCTGCAATAAATTCTGCAGTTTTGGAGGAAACTGCAGAATTCTGCAATTCTGCAATAAATTCTGCAGTTTGGAAGGAAATTGCAGAATTCTGCAATTCTGCAATAAATTCTGCAGTTTGGTAGTGAAACTGCAGAATTCTGCAATTCTGCAATAAATTCTGCAGTTTTGGAGGAAACTGCAGAATTCTGCAATAAATTCTGCAGTTCTGCAGCTCCATGCAGTATTTGTGAACCTCTGGTATTTAATCCAGCTTATCAATTGCGATGCATCTGTTAAGTTCAGACCTCTTCAACAAGGGTCTTGCCACTACCAAGGAAACGTTGGTTAGGGGGGGGGAGAGGAGTAGCGGTTCGGGGGTCGGTTGGGAGGTCTGGGTTTTGATGCTCACCTGTCCCAGCAGCTTTCTGAAAAGTTTCTGCAGCAGAATCTGTAGTTCTGTGGGAATTCTGCAGCTTGGGAGATTTTATGCACTTCTGCAGGTAGGTAGCTGCATATTCTGCAGTTTCAAATAAACCTGCAGCATTCTGCAATTCTGCAATGAATTCTGCAGTTTGGGAGTGAAACTGCAGAATTCTGCAATTCTGCAACAAATTCTGCAGTTTGCAAGGAAATTGCAGAATTCTGCAATAAATTCTGCAGTTTGGAAGGAAATTGCAGAATTCTGCAATAAATTCTGCAGTTTGCAAGGAAATCGCAGAATTCTGCAATTCTGCAATTAATTCTGCAGTTTTGGAGGAAACTGCAGAATTCTGCAATTCTGCAATAAATTCTGCAGTTTGGGAGTGAAACTGCAGAATTCTGCAATTCTGCAATAAATTCTGCAATTTGGGAGTGAAATTGCAGAATTCTGCAATGAAATTTCAACACAACAACAGCTTGAGTTCAAAGTGAACTGCTATGGACTTCTTCTTCTTCTTCTTCTTTTGGTGTCCATTCTCCCAGGTCGCCACTCTTCTGGGGAGCGGCACTTGCATGTTTTGTTTTCTTGTGGATTAGTCATCGTTCTACCACTCTGCTCGGCCGATTCTCAATCAAATTTCACTCTGAAAAATACCATGCAAAGCACTGGAAGGTTCGAATCTCAAATTTGAAAACGAGAAGGCACATAAAGATAATATGCAAAGGTCGGTGGAAGTATAATTCTTACTGAAAAGTAGAATGCACGAGATGCTCAAACATTTATATATCTGCTTGATCTCTCCACCCAATTGCTTCAAGCAAATTTTCTCCACGCACTACTATCCATCAAATTCTATTTCCCCTATTCTATCTATGAAATTCTATGCACCCACATCATCCCATAATGATAATTGACAGAAAAGTTTGGAAAAATACTGTGCAAGCACGAAAACCGCGGTAGTTGTTATATAGGCACTATTATATTGCCTATTGGAAGGGATGGATTACCAGTCAACCAGGTGACAGACAACTCCAGTATCATGGCATGGCTGGGAGTGCAATACACATGAAGTAAAGACATCACCAAAAGTCCCAGAATGCACTTTAATTCGGGCGATTTACCCTGAAACCATTAGAAAATGTGCTAGCAGTTGTTTTTCATGACGGCCAAGAATTTTGTTCACTTGGGTCCATGAATGGAGTGGAGAAAGTATGAAGGTTTTTTAGACTTGTTAAAATTGACCAGGCTGCATTGTGTCTTGTGACAAATCATTGAATGATTCATTTGGTTCATACATTGTAGGTCCATGGATGCAGAATTGCAGATCTATGCATCACCTCTGCTCTGCTACTTCAAAGGAGGCTGAATACTTCCCATTTGAACTGTTTAAAGTGTTTTTGCAAACAATAATAATGCACTGCTCTTTTTTATTGTCTGTGATAATTCTTTTTCTTGACTTTTTTTAAACAATGGGGCCTTCAACAAAACACATTGCACCATGTACCCTCTTATCTCAGTGTTGACAGGTCATCCCGGGCAGGTCATGCATTAACAGGATTTGAAGGGTATTTTTACCCAACTCTCCACCCCTCCAGAACATATGTGGCATGTCACTGGCACCTCAGATTGGCAAGTTATTGGTTTGTTTTCCCACATCATGACACATGACAGATAAGCATGTGCACTGTGAAGGATTTGCTGTAAAAACTTACTTGTTCTTGTTTACTGTGATAGTTCACATTGCCTAAAGTAGAGATCCACATTTCTGCAGTCTTTCTGAACTGACAGCTTATACACTGTATAAGCTGTATAATACACAGTCTGTCTTGAGATTACATATACTGGATACATGTTGACTGATTGGCCTGCAGGAGCATATAAAGCAATTTAGTACTTGCAGATCACTCAGCTGGTCATTTTGTCTGTAACTGGATATTGGGCCCTCCTACAATAAATTCTAAAAAAGAGAGTAAGAGCAACACGCAGGATGTCCGGTGAAATGGATTATTTATCAGATTCTTCAGATTCTGACAGGTCTGAAGATTTTTTTGACACTGACATCACTATTTTGGAGCATGTAGAAGAAATAATGCAAGATATTCAGAAGTCAAAGATGGTTTTGAGAAAATAATTCCAGTCATTTTTGACAGTGTACATGAGATTCTTGGTAGCAATAACACAGTGCATTGAAAAATCTAATTTTGAAATAAAAGCATAAATAGAAGGAGGACAGACCTGCTGCCTTTCTAAAGTTCATTCATAGATATGCAAACTGGCACAGGCAGAAAGTCAGAATTGGGCTTAGAAATTGAGTAAATGAGCGGCATAGGTCCTGTCTTCAGCCAGCCGTCAATCCAGCACAACACTGATCGCAAGAGGTGAGAGATTCTCACCTAAAAAAGTTGCGGATACCCTGCAACCAGGTCTATCGACTGAAGTTGACAGTGTTTGTCTGTTGTTGTTTCTTTTTTCCGTACGACACGTTTTTTGGCGATCGGTCAATTCGCAAAAATGCATTTTGCGAGCTGACCGATTGCCGAAAAAAGTGCCGTACGGCAAAAAGAAACAACGACGGACAAAGGCTGACAACTGTAGTAAATAGACCTGGTTGCAGGGTATCCACCACTTTTTTCAGAGTGAAATTTGGTTGAGAATTAGCCGAGCAAAGTGGCAAAATGTCCATAGAGGTGTATTTTGATGCAGCAGTTTGTAAAACGACATTTTTGCGAGCTTACCGATCGCCGAAAAAAGTGTCGTACGGCAAAAAGAAACAACGACAGACAAAGACTGACAACTTTAGTAAATAGACCTGGTTGCAGGGTATCCACCACTTTTTTCAGAGTGAAATTTGGTTGAGAATTGGCCGAGCAGAGTGTCAAAACGTCCATAGAGGAATAGAGGTTTATTTTGAAGCAGCCCCCCCCCCCCAACTCGACCCCAGAACTGCTACCCCCCCCCCCCCCAACCAACGTTTCCTAGGTAATGACAAGTCCCTTGTACCAGAGGTTCACAAATACTGCATGAATTCTGCAATAAATTTGTTCTGCAGAATTTATTGCAGAATTGCAGAATTCTGCAGTTTCCTGCCAAACTGCAGAATTTATTGCAGAATTGCAGAATTCTGCAATTTCCTTCCAAACTGCAGAATTTATTGCAGAATTGCAGAATTCTGCAGTTTCCTCCAAAACTGCAGAATTTATTGCAGAATTGCAGAATTCTGCAGTTTCACTCCCAAACTGCAGAATTTATTGCAGAATTGCAGAATTCTGCAATTTCACTCCCAAACTGCAGAATTTGTTGCAGAATATGCAGGTGGAGGAAGATATTTAAATGTGCTTTTTTGCAGAACTGCAGAATTCAGCAATTTTTTCTGCAGAACTGCAGAATTCTGCACTTTTTTGAAAACTGCAGAATTCTGCACTTTTTTTGCATAACTGCAGAATTCTGCAATTTTTTTGCAGAATTCTGCAATTCCTTTGGAAACTGCAGAATTCTGCAGTTTTTTTGCAGAACTGCAGAATTCTGCACTTATTTTGGAAACTGCAGAATTCTGCGGTTTTTTTCTGCAGAACTGCAGAACTGCAGAAAGAAATTATACACTCCTCAAAACCCTCCCTCCAAATTAGTTTAGTAATTTAAAGATATATAATTTAGACACCTAAATGCAAAATTTCAGAGGTCTAACTCCAAAATTGACGGAATCATGGAGCATTGAAAAAATAATATTTTTTCACATTTTTGCTGAATTTGCTCTCACTAATTTCTGTAAGAGCATTAAGACCTCCAAAAGGCACATTTAGAGTATTTAACGCATAATATGGCAGATTTTCATGTTCATAGGTACAACTGTTTCGGAGTTCTGCTCCGGAAAGGAAAAAAAAAAATTATTTTTAATTTCCAATATTTTACAAAAACAGTACTGATTGCTTAAATATGAACACCAAAAGACACATATATTCTACAAGATGTATTCAGGTGCCAAATATCACATATACAAGTGCAATAGTTTAGGCACAGTGGCCAATACACAATGTGTGATGCTGCCCATAGTTGATTCAAGCAAGATAAAAACGAAGTCACGTCCAAATAACAACATACCAGCTATTCTTTCCCATGCCAGATGCTTGCTCTATAATCAAGCTACTGTGCATTCTTGACTCCAAACTTCTCCAAACAAAATTGGCAATTCAGAGCCCAAAAGACATTCTGAAAATGCTCAAATTTCAAATTTCCCGCCAAAACTTTCCATTTTGTCAAAGTGATTGCATAAATGGAGATGTGTACACACCTCCATTAAAAACAGATATATTGAACCTATAGTTATTGAACAGTAGAGTTGACAGACAATATTTTCAGACCATTACTCCTGAATTAGCCTGGTGAGCCAGGCTAAAAATGCAATGACTCTGCAACCATAAAATCCTCACATATTGAAGTTAGTCGCCCATCCTCCAATAATTGCTTTGCATACATTTTGCCATCTAATATTGATATCATTTCAAACACTCAGTCAATGCATCAGTTGGTTACATCAAAAGCAAGTAAATGTATTACTGCCACTTCCTTTAATAAAACATCACCAACCTTTTAAACACATTCAAACGTATTTTTCCTCCAAATTCAACAGAAAAACTCCTCCATTAAGTTATTACATTTTCTGCAACAGACCATTACAATATTGATTCCAGGTCAATATCCCGAAGAGAAACTTTGCCTGGATGAATAGAAAGTTTGCAACTTTTGAAAAGGCACTGTTTAATTATAAAGCACTGATATACTGTCTCGAGTAAAAAATTGCTTATATTGCAAAACTGTCTCTCGTCTGAAGTTGTTACTTGTACATTGACTGAAATGTCATCGAGTCCACAAGAAGACGCCAATTTTATGCAATGATTAAGTTTCTCCATCACCTTCAAAACAAGTGAAACACAAGCAATTGACTTAAGACTGGCTTGCAAGTATCCCACTGTTAAATCACAACCACAGTATATAAATCGCAACACAACAAGTTGATGTCAGAACATACAATGAAACATGCTTCACGACAAAAAAACACAACAACAGACAGCCTAAGATTATCCTTATACCAGGTCAACAGACGAAAAGGTCTCACATTTCAAAGACATTTGTTTTTGCTTGGAGTCTTTGAGCGAATCAAATAACTTAGAATAGTCACCTGGCAACAGTAACTGGATAGTGGTGCTAGGTGCTTGAGAGGTTGTTACCTCAGCAGCACACATAGCACCGAGTAGCATCTTGGGGGCAAGTGCAGTGACCAGCATCTCCCCTGACTGGCAGCACTAAGGTTCATCTTAGCAGGCACACAATGTATCAATAATTCATGGGCAACTTAAGCTTAATCTCACATTAGACTAGACTGCCTTACAACCAAAAGCACTCTTCAAGTCCCTCAGAGTTTCCCTAGCAAGAGAAGAGAGTGGAGCAGAGGAGTTTAGCCATCTCAGAAACAGCAACCTGATCTTCCTGGGGCTCAGCATTAGCAGGAAATGAAGGACGCTTAATCCTCGGGCAATTACCACAAGAACACATCACAAGATGAATTGAATAAAGAATTGAAATGTCACATAATAACCTAATAACCCCTGCAGCCTCAGACACACTGGGACAACTTGCAATTGTTTGCCTTCCAGCTCTGTCTTGGATATTTCTTAGCTGTGTCTTCCCAGACTTGCAGCTATATCAGCCATTCATGCCTTTTCTTCATGCACAAAATCATTTGTGTGACTGTCACCATAAAGTAGTAACATTAGCCCGAAGGTCTTGCTCGTATAGACAGGAATCATCCACTCCAATGTATTTCCTTTTAAACAGAGCGTACAATATCACACAAACCTGAGCAGAGTGGTGTTGTGCACAACAACCACAGCACATCAAGCCACCAGGACAACTTGTGTATTATTGGGACAGTCACACCTATGACCAACCTAAGTAGAATGTCCTGTACATGGAACCACATGGACACGGTGAAAAGTCTTGTTGTTGTGAATACTGTTTTCAGATCTTCCGGCATGGCCAGAGCCCACATGATCCCGGACACCATGAATAAAGGTTGAAGAATGAGATTGGGGAGCTGAATTCCCAAATGGTTGCTGCATTACTGCCACCCAGGTCCCAGGAGATATCCTGCCCCACACTTGATGTATGGTATTCAATGCAGGTTGGAAATAGGCCCTGAATCTCCACAAACCCATATAAAATCCATTACATATTCATGTAACTTATGTAACTTACATGACTAAATGACATAACATCATAACACAGGCATGATAGAGCATTGTGGTGTTGCTAAATGAAACATAAATGGGCCAAGGGAGAGTTGATGTCCATTTGCACCCTACTAAGCACTGCTTATTACTCCAATCGATAAGCACAATATCCTGGAATATCAAGTGTATGGAGAAAGGAATGGTGGCCCAGTGGTGGAAGGCAACTTGAGGCAACCTTAGAAATGAAAGGCAACAGAAGAAAGGCTAAGACCACAGCTTACAAGTAGGGTTAGGTGAGGGACTTTGGGGCTGACAAAGTAGGGCTAAGACTCCAGCTATAGAAGGAGCTGGCCAAAGCCATCTTAGGTTGCATTGCACTGCATTGGCAGAAGGTTCTATCGCCAGTCCCAAGGGGAATAGCAGTGTGACGGGATCTGTAGGAGAAAGGTCCAATCACAGAGGAATTGCCCAGGCTGCACGACTCATTACAGCTTCAAAGGCTACATCACAGTATCCTGAATAGCAGGTCAACCTGATGTCCTCCTAGGACAAGCCTTCTCCAGGTCTCCTCCTATCCTTTCCTCATCCCCACCTCCTGGCATCCTGCTCCACACTGCCTTCTACTCCCTCCCAGCATACCTGGGGTACTTAACAAGACCACAAACCTCCACAAGACCACATGATGAGCCCTGCAGCATGAGAAGGTCCGGTCCACAATTAGCCTCCCAGGGTTAACTGCTGTGTCTCAACAGGCTCATGGCCCCTCTCAAGGTGACCCATGCACTGATTCACTTTTTATAATCCAAATCCCATCAACAGAGTGGGAACTTGTGTCCCCTAACTCCATACAACTTTCCCTGCCAGATTTACGTGAAACCGGTGTGTTTTTTTATTCTCCACAAAAATATAGAGTTTATTTTTCTTCTCAAGTTCTCCAAAGTTCTCTTTTAAAGGAATTCTCACTAGTCTCAACTTTCAAATGCCTTTCAAAAGGTTTTTCTTGAAAGTAATGAAGCATCTTCATAGCGACATTCAAATATTTCAACTGAATTGTATCCATCAATCAAAGTAATCATACCTACCTCTCTCTCTTCAGTTTTCTATCAAGATTCCCAATTCAACAAAGTATACCTTCAGAAGTTCAGAAAGGCCACATTATATTAGGTCTGGACTTAATGGAGAAAGTGTCTTCTTTTCACACTTGGAGTTACTCAGGTCCAATTCAGCAAATATCTGTGTAGTGTAGGGACTTAATGAAGGTCGGATGGCACATCACCTGCTCTGGCACCTGACCTCAACCTCATCTTGTTGAAAGTTTGCATCAAGACTCTTCCTGAGAACAGAATGAAGTTGCATCACCTTATTTGGAGAGTGTAGCAACAGCACTAAGAGACTGATGGCACACTAATGTGAGAGGGAAGGCAGGTGAGGCTGGGGCCAGAGGGGCCAGGGGTAATGCTAAGAAACACAATCACGTCCCCGGGCTGTTTATGGTCCATTCATCCAAGAATAATGATGATCTATGGACTCTAATCAGCCCTAATCCCCCAACTTTATTCTCATTTTCTCCTCCAGCCCTTGGGGCTACGTTTCCAAATCAACCAAGTAGTTGTTGTTGCTCCCTACTATCAGCAGGATCAGCTCCTTCTTTTTTGCACCCACTGAGGTTCCCAACAACATACTAGAAATCAAAACAGGATCTCGAAGGACCTTAAGACAAGCTGTCAACATTAGCCATGTGACCTTGAGGCACTTGGATGATGTTGGTGAGTCTTGGGAGCTATGAGGAGAGACATTGTACCTGGCAGGTAAAGGTTACAGAGGTCATACGGAGTTCAAAGAGGTCAGAGAGGGCAGACAAGCAGCCAGAGACTGTGACTCCTTTTTTCACACTCCATCCATCACTCACACCTGAGTTGCCAGCCACTGCAAAGCCATGTACTTGTCAGGTGTACGGTGACACAGTCTCTCTGAGATGACCACAGTCTTCGGCACAAAGTAAAACATGAGCTGGAACACTATACTCAATCAATATAACTTATTGGAGAGGTCTGACACAGCCTAATGGTCTGACAAACTACATTTTATAGAAGTGCCCATAATATTATAAAACAAAGCCATAACAAGTGCCTAACCAAATTTGAGACACAACATTTGCACTGGTACTAGTTCCAACCTGTTTCCTCTTTCAAACCAGCAAATTTTTGAGAACAAATAAGACAAGGCGCAGGCTTATTCAAGGGGCACAATGGTGCTCAGCCCCATTTTGACAAAGTTCAGTCGTCTTCCTTTTTTAAAATATGAACTCCCTATATTTTACACAAAAGGTTCAACAGCCACTGTACACAAGCAGCACTGTAATCCTGAAGATTCACTTGACAATGGAACAAGATTAAAGTTCCAGTAGTCTGAAAGTCAAGAGAAGTTACAAAAGAAAATCAATCAAACTGAATCAATACTCAGAACTGTCAGAGTCCTCCATAATTCCTCCCTATGAATTGCTTTAATTTAGGCACGTAGTAGAAAACATTTTCTTGTAATTTCTGGGGTAATTATTTTGGAACAAAATCATCATAGGAACTGATGTCGGACACGACACGCCCTAGGATATTATAAGACACCTTGAAGGTCTTATATGGATTTTTCTCCGATTTATTTCATACTTTTCAGGAAATCTTTTAAACTGTCATTTTATTAGCCTTGAATTGCTCCAAATTTGAATTTCGAAGGGCACTCTGATTTCACAGAATCTGCAATAGAAGGCTAGCTGACCAATGTGTCCATGCTGTTGTAGTCGCACTAACAGATTTCAATGACAATCAAGATTCTAGAACCATGGTGCTCATATCCACATTGTAATATCAAAAGCATTCTACAGATTTCCAAATCGTTTCCATTCAGGTTAGGAAGGGTATCGCCTGCATTAAATTTTTTCTTCAAAGGCAAAAAAAACTAGATGAAGCATAGGATAAGGGATCATCCAGTGCATTGAATGCTGTCCCAGAGGGACGAAATGTCGCCGCAATAATATTTTTTTATTTATACATAAGTCACAAGCCAAACACTTAAGACAAAAAGAGTTTAATTGAACCATACTCTACTCAGTTAATTGTACCATAAGGGGGGGGGGGTTATCCATCACTGATTGCCATCCATCACTGATTGCCATCCATCACTGATTGCCATCCATCACTGATTGCCATCCATCACTGATTGCCATCCATCACTGATTGCCATCCATCACTGATTGCCATCTATCACTGATTGCCATCCATCACTGATTGCCATCACAAAGTATTTCATTCACATGTTTCAGACACAAAACTTGTTCCAGCCATTCACTGAGTAATTACAGTTGCAATGATAAAATTTCAATTTTCAAAGATAAAACCACACAATTCAGTGCAGGTCACTCACTGACAGTCACTGTCACAAATGATTTTCTATAGCTCCAAAAGAATGCGTTCACTCATATCCTCTATTAGAACACGTCCACAACTCAATAAGAACGCTTACCCTCAAGTAGAACGCTTTATGATTATTATTAGCCATGTGCCTATGGGATGAGGTTTCATTCCACGCCGCCAAGCAAGCGACGGCCTGGACAGGCCCACCACAGAGTAGCCGGCAGATCTAACGATCTAGCCGGCGACAATAAATAGATGAGTAGCAGAGAACCAGTCACACAGCAATGACATAATATCAATCTACCTTGGAACACTTTTCACTAGTTGTTTGTTTACAAAGCATAAGGCACCACATAAAATTATGTAAGTAACACTTACAGACCTTCAAATGATCCTATTTTAGAGTGGCGATGCCGTCAAAGTGAAAATAAGCCAATACCAAATGTATGAACTCACGCTACCATGAAATCCTCATCTATTGAAGCTAGTCGCCCATCCTCCAATAATTGCTTTGCATACATTTTGCCATCTAATATTGATATCATTTCAAACACTCAGTCAATGCATCAGTCGGTTACATCAAAAGCAAGTAAATGTATTACTGCCACTTCCTTTAATAAAACATCACCAACCTTTTAAACACATTCAAACGTATTTTTCCTCCAAATTCAACAGAAAAACTCCTCCATTAAGTTATTACATTTTCTGCAACAGACCATTACAATATTGATTCCAGGTCAATATCCTGCAGAGAAACTTTGCCTGGATGAATAGAAAGTTTGCAACTTTTGAAAAGGCAATGTGTTATTATAATATAAACCAATGATATAATACTGTTTCAAGGGAAAATTGCTTAAACAGCAAAACCAAGTTTCTCATTTGAGGTTTTCCTGTTTCATGGACTGAAAATAAGTCAGCGAGTACACAAGAAGTTCTTGCTTACATGGCAATTTTATGTAAGCATCAGGTTTCTCCCATCACCATTAAAACAACTGAAACACGTGCAAATGACTTGGGAGTGCCTCGAAATCATCACACTATGATTAAAACACAACCAGGAGATGTCAGATATCCTGCAGTTCCTGCACATACAACAAATCACAATCAGGTGGTGTCAGTACATACAGCACAAACAAACACACTCCACAGCAAAAATTCAGAACATCAAAGAGGCAAAGATTCTCCTTATACAAGGTCAACAGCCCAAAAGGGTTTCATATTACAAAGACATTTGTTATTGCTTGGAGTCTTGGAGCAAATCAAATAACTTAAGAATAGTCACCTGGCAACAGCAACTGGATATTGGTGCTATGCTTGAGAGGTTGTTACCTCAGCAGCACACTTTGCACCAATAGGCATCTTGGGGGCAAGTGCAGTGACCAGCATCTCCCCTGACTGGCAGCACTAAGGTTCATCTTAGCAGGCACACAATGTATCAATAATTCACGGGCAACTTAAGCTTAATCTCACATTAGACTAGACTGCCTTACAACCAAAAGCACTCTTCAAGTCCCTCAGCGTTTCCCTAGCAAGAGAAGGGAGCAGAGAAGAGAAGCTTAGCCATCTTAGAAACAGCAACCTGATCTTCCTGGGGCTCAGTATTAGCAAGGAAATGAAGGACGCTTAATCCTCAGGCAATTACCACAAGAACACATCACAAGATGAATTGAATAAAGAATTGAAATGTCACATAATAACCTAATAACCCCTGCAGCCTCAGACACACTGAGATGACTTGCAATTGTCTGCCTTCCAGCTCTGTCTTGGCTATTTCTTGACTGTGTCTTCCAAGACTTCCAGCCATATCGGTCATTTATGCCTTTTCTTCATGCACAAAATCATTTGTGTGATAGTCACCATAAAGTAACATTAACCTGAAGGTCTTGCTTGTATAGACAGGAATCATCCACTCCAACGTAAACAGAGCGTACAATATCACACAAACATGAGCAGAGTGTTCTGTGCACAACAACCACAGCATATCAAGCCACCAGGACAACTTGTGTATTATTGGGACAGTCACACTTATGACCACCCAAAGTGGATGCCCTGTACATGGAACCACATGGACATGGTGAAAAGTCTTGTTGTTGCGAAAAATGCCAATACCTATTTCAGATCTTCTCAGCATGGCTAAAGCCCACATGATCCCGGACACCATGAATAAAGGTTGAAGAATGAGATTGGGGAGCTGAATTCCCAAATGGTTGCTGCATTACTGCCACCCAGGTCCCAGGAGATATCCTGCCCCACACTTGATGTATGGTATTCAATGCAGGTTGGAAATAGGCCCTGAATCTCCACAAACCCATATCCTGAATCTCCACAAACCCATATCCAATCCATTACACATTTATGTGACTTATGTAAGTTACATGACTAAATGACATAAGATCACAACACAGGCATGATAGGGCATTGTGGTGTTGATAAATGAAACATAAATGGGCCAAGGGTGAGTTGGGGTCCCTTTGCACCCCACTAAGCGCTGCTTATTACTCCAATCGATAGGCACAATATCCTGGAATATCGAGTGTATGTAGAAAGGAATGGCGGCCTGGTGGTGGGAGGTAACTTGAGGCAACCTTAGAAATGAAAGGCAACAGAAGAAAGGCTTAGACCACGGCTTACAAGTGGGGCTGGGTGCGGGGCCGAGAAAGCAGGGCTAAAACTCCAGCCATATAAGGTGCTGGCCAAAGCCATCTTAGGTTGCATTGCACTGAGATGCCCTGATTCACTTTTTATCATCCAAATCCAATCAACAGAGTGGGAACTTGTGTCCCCTAACTCCATACAACTTTCCCTGCCAGATTTACGTGAAACCGGTGTGTTTTTTTATTCTCCACAAAAATATAGAGTTTATTTTTCTTCTCAAGTTCTCCAAAGTTCTCTTTTAAAGGAATTCTCACTAGTCTCAACTTTCAAATGCCTTTCAAAAGGTTTTTCTTGAAAGTAATGAAGCATCTTCATAGCGACATTCAAATATTTCAACTGAATTGTATCCATCAATCAAAGTAATCATACCTACCTCTCTCTCTTCAGTTTTCTATCAAGATTCCCAATTCAACAAAGTATACTTTTAGAAGTTCAGAAAGGCCACATTATAGTAGGTTTGGACTTAATGGAGAAAGTGTCTTAATTTCACGCTTGGAGTTACTCGGGTCCAATTCAGCAAATATCTGTGTAGCGTAGGGACTTAATGAAGCTCGGATGGCACATCACCTGCTCTGGCACCTGACCTCAACCTCCATCTTATTGAAAGTTTGCACGAAGACTCTTCCTGAGAACAGATTGAAGTTGCATCACCTTATTTGGAGAGAGTAGCAGCAGCAGTGAGAGACTGATGGCAGACTGATGTGAGAGGGAAGGCAGGTGAGACTGGGGCCAGAGGGCCAGGGGTAATGCTAAGAAACACAATCACGTCCCCGGGCTGTTTATGGTCCACTCATCCAAGAATAATGATGATCTATGGACTCTAATCAGCCCTAATCCCCCAACTTTATTCTCATTTTCTCCTCCAACCCTTGGGGCTACATGTCCACATCAACTAAGTTGTTGTTGTTGCTCCCCTACCATCAGCGGGATCAGCACCTTTTTCGCACCCACTGAGGTTCCCAACAACATAGCAGAAATCAAAATAGGATCTCGAAGGACCTTAAAAGACAAGCTGTCAACATTAGCCCCGTGACCTTGAGGCACTTGGATGACCTTGGTGAGTCTTGGGAGCTATGAGGAGAGACATTGTACCTGACAGGTAAAGGTCACAGAGGTCATGCAGAGTTCAAAAATGTCAAAGAGGGCAGACAAGTAGCCGAGAGACTGTGACTCCTTTTTTCACACTCCATCCATCACTCACACCTGAGTTGCCAGGCACTGCAAAGCCATGTACCTGTCAGCTGTAAGGTGACACGCTCTCTCTGAGATGACCACAGTCTTCGGCACAAAGTAAAACGTGAGCTGGAACACTATACTCAATCGATATTATGTATTGGAGAGGTCTGATACAGCCTAATTGTCTGACAAACTACACTTTATAACAAGTTCCCATAATATAACAAAAGAAAGCGATAGCAAGTGCCAAACCGAATTTGAAACACAACATTTGTACTGGTGAATGTTTCAACCTGTTTCTTCAAACCAACAAATTTAAGAGAACATGTCAGACAAGGTGCAGTCTTATTTCAGGTACATCAAATGCACAGTGTCAGTTTGACATAGTTCTGTCTTCTAAAAAAAAAAAAAAAAATATTTTACACAAAAGGTTCAACAGCAACTGTGGACAAGCAGCGCTGTAATCGGGAAGATTCATTTGACACTGCAACAAGATTAAAGTTCCAGTAGTCTGTAAGTCAAGAGTAGATACAATAGAAAATCAATGGAAGTGAATCAATACTCACAACTGCCTGAGTCCTCCATAATCCTCCTCACAAATTGCCATTTAATTTAGGCACGTAGTAGAAAATACTTTCTTGTAATTTCTAAGGTACTTCTGTCAGAACAAAATCGCCATTGGAACCGATGTTGAACATGCCCTTGGATATTATTAGCCACCTTGAAGGTCTTACATGGATTTTTCTTCTCAATTTATTTCATTCTTTCCAGGAAACCTTTTTAACTGTCTTTTTAGCAGCCTTGAATTGCTCAGAATTCAAATCTCGAAGGGCACTCTTTATTGCACAGAATCTGTAATAGAAGGTTAGCTGTCCATGCTGTCTTGCTAAAAGATTTTAATGACAATCGAGATTCAAGAGCAAACCATGGTGCTCATAATCAACATTGTACGGTCTAAAGCATTCTACAGAGGGCTTTCATTAAGGTTAGGGTACTGGCTATGTCATATATTTTTCATTGAGGAAATAAGAGAAAACCAGTCACATGGTAATGGCCTTGTATAAGTCAAATTTAAGACACTTATAGTCTTAGTTGTATGTTAAGGTTTACCATCAGAATACATCACATACAATGAGATACGTAGCATTTACACTTTAAACACCTGCAAATGATCCAGTTTTAATATAGTTGTGATGTCGAAGTGAACATATATATATCCAATACCAATGTAAGGACTCTCGCAACCATGAAATCCTCATCTATAGAAGCCAGTCACCCATCACCCAATAATTGCTCTGCATACATTTTGACATCTAATATTGATATCTTCTCAAACACTCAGTCAATGCATCAGTCGGTTACATCAAAAGCAACTAAATGTATTACTGCCACTTCCCTTAATAAAACATTTCAAACATTTAAACACATTCAAACGTATTTTTGCTCCGAATTCAACAGAAAAACTCCTCAATTAAGTTATTACATTTTCTGCAACAGACCATTACAATATTGATTCCAGGTCGATATCCCGAAGACAAACTTTGCCTGGATGAATATAAAGTTTGCAACTTTTGACAAGGCAATGTCGTATTATGAAGCACTGATATATCGTCCCAAATAAAAATTGCTTATATGGCAAAACAGTCTCTCATTTGAAATTTTTCTGTTACTTGTGCACTGACTGAAATGTCAGCGAGTACACAAGAAGATGCCAATTTTTCGCAATGATTATGTTTCTCTATGACCTTCAAAACAACTGAAACACATGTAATTGACTAAAGAGTACCTTGCAAGTAGCCACTGTGAAACACAACCAGGTGATCCAGTATATAAAACCAAACACAAGGTGATGTCAGAACATACAATGAAAATAAGCTTCACGACAAAAAAAAAAACAGAACGTCACAGAGCCTGAGATTATCCTTAGGCCTATACTAGGTCAACAGGTGAAACTTGTTTCATATTACCAAGACATTTGGTATTGCTTTGAATCTTTGAGTGAATCAAATAACTTAGAATAGTCACCTAGGAAGAGCAACTGGACGGATGAGTAGCATCTTGGGGCAGGCATAAGGTGTAGTGACCAGCATTTCCCCTGACTGGCAGCACTAAGGTCCAACTAAGCAGGCACACGATGTATCAATAATTCATGGGCAACTTAAGCTTAATCTCACATTAGACTAGACTGCCTTACAACCAAAAGCACTCTTCAAGTCCCTCAGCGTTTCCCTAGTAAGAGAAGGGAGCAGAGAAGAGAAGCTCCTAGCCATCTTAGAAACAGCAACCTTATCTTCCTGGGGCTCAGTATTAGCAGGACATGAAGGACACTTAATCCCAGGCAATTACCACAAGAACACATCACAAGATGAATTGAATAAAGAATTGAAATGTCACATAATAACCTAATAGCCCCTGCAGCCTCAGACTACCAGAGATGACTTGCAATTGTCTGCCTTCCAGTTCTGTCTTGGCTATCTTTTGACTGTGTCTTCTCAGACTTCCAGCTATATCGGCCATTCATGCCTTTTCTTCAAGCACAAAATCATTTGTGTGATTGTCACCATAAAGTATCAACATTAGCCCGAAGGCCTTGCTAGCATAGACAGGAGTCATCCACTCCAATGTATTTCTTTTTAAACAGTGTACAATATCACACAAACCTGAGCAGAGTGGTCTTGTGCATAACGACCACAGCACATCAAGCTAACAGGACCACTGGTGTATTTTTGGGACAGCCACATCTATGACCACCCAAAGTAGATGTCCTGTACATGGAACCGCATGGACATGGTGAAAAGTCTTGTTGTTGTGGATACTGTTTTCAGATCTTCTCAGCATGGCCAGAGCCCAGAAGATCCCGGACACCGTGAATAAAGGTTGAAGAATGAGATTGGGGGGCTGAATTCCCAAATGGTTGCTGCATTACTGCCACCCAGGTCCCACAAGATATCCTGCCCCACACTTGATGCATGGTATTCAATGCAGGTCGGGAATAGGCCCTAAATATCCACAAACCCATAAACGATCCATTGCACATTCATGTGACTTATGTAATTTACATGATTAAAAGACATAACATCACAACACAGGCATGATGCATCATTGTGGTGTTGCTAAATGAAACATAAATGGGCCAAGGGTGACTTGAGGTCCCTTTGCAACCCACTAAGCACAGCTTATTACTCCAATCGATAGGCACAATATCCAGGAATATCGAGTGTATGGAGAAAGGGATGGTGGCCTAGTGGTGGGAGGTAACTTGAGGCAACCTTAGAAATGAAAGGCAAAAGAAGAAAGGCTAAGACTCCGGCTTACAAGTGGGTTTGGGTGAGGGGCTGAGAAAGCAGGGCTAAGTCACCAGTCACACAAGGTGCGGACAAAAACCATCTTAGGTTGCATTGCACTGCATTGGTAGAAGGTTCTATCGCCAATCCCAAGGGGAATAGCAGTGTGACGGGATCTGTAGGAGAAAGGTCCAATCACAGAGGAATTGCCCTGGCTGCACGACTCATTACAGCTTTAAAGGCCACATCACAGGATCCTGAATAGCAGATCAACCCAATGTCCCTCCAAGGACTCTCCAAGTCTTCTATAGGTTTCTTCCTATCTTTTCTTGGTCCCCACCTCCTGGCATCCTACTCCATCGCCTCCACACAGCGTCCGGTGCAGCTGAGGTAGTTTCACAAGACCACAAACCTGCACAAGACCACATGCATCATGAGAAGGTCCGGTCCACCATTAACCTCCCAGGGTTAACTGCAGTGTCAATAGGCTCATGGCGTTTCAACAAAATTGTATCAATCTATCTTATAGTCTATCACAATCACTGATTCAACTAAGTTTACTTTTAGAAGTACTGAAAGGTCGGAGCATAGTAGAATTGGAGTGGACTT
The DNA here is from genome assembly GCA_026936325.1 of Platynereis dumerilii. Taxonomy (NCBI): domain Eukaryota; kingdom Metazoa; phylum Annelida; class Polychaeta; order Phyllodocida; family Nereididae; genus Platynereis; species Platynereis dumerilii. The sequence goes on along the minus strand of JAPTHN010000002.1, from coordinate 75,278,970 downwards.
AGTGGAAAAAGTATCTTCATTTCACGCCTGCAGTTACTTAGATCCAATTCAGCAAATATCTGTGTAGTGTAGGGACTTAATGAAGGTCGGCTGGCACATCACCTGCTCCAGCACCTGACCTCAACCTCATCTTGTTGAAAGTTTGCACCAAGACTCTGGCAGAGTATGGCTTGAAGTTGCATCGCCTTATTTGGAGAGAGTAGCAACAGCACTAAGAGACTGATGGCAGACTGATAAGGGAGGGAAGGCAGGTGAGACTGGGGCCAGAGGGGCCAGGGGTAATGCTAAGAAACACAATCACGTCCCCGGGCTGTTTATGGTCCATTCATCCAAGAATAATGATGATCTATGGACTCTAATCAGCCCTAATCCCCCAACTTTATTCTCATTTTCTCCTCCAGCCCTTGGGGCTACGTTTCCAACCAGGTTGTTGTTGTTGCTCCCTACTATCAGCAGGATCAGCTACTTTTTAGCACTCAGTGAGGTTCAAAACAACATTGTTGAAAGCAAAACAGCTGAAAATATGAGCAATTGACTTCACAAATCCATTGCTCATAGCCCCAGGCATACATTGTATGGCCACTTAATGGCACTTATCTTCTGAAATTGTGAAAATAAAATCTCTCTCACCACCGGCATAAGTTCAAGTCGATTGCAATCGATCTCCTAATGACCCACTCATAAAAGGTTGCTGAAAACATATGCTTCAGAAGCAACACCTTATACATTTTTATGTAGCTATAGCAGTGGTCTTCCTGCACCCAATAATGGCAATATACCACTGGAAACTTAGATGCACAATCAATGTTATTATCTGTACTTGAATTCCAAATTCCGAACACTGCAAATCCGGATGCACCTCTAATGCGGCAGCTACCATTATAAATACTTGAAATCAGAATTTTACACTTGAAAGCTGGTGTTTTAACAATACGAATGATAATTTCTTTTTGTTTTAACCATTATTGATTGTAAAAGTGACACTGCTCCCTTTACAGTGTGGTGATGTTTCTCTGCAACGACTACTCGAGCTCAACAATCTGCAGTGCCGGAACTCATCTTGCACGGATAGCCAACACGTGAGTTCCAGGACGTTCCATTAGAGGAGGCATAGTGACGGAATGACCCGACCTTTGGCGGAAACAGCCGACATAATGAAGCAGTGGCCAAACAGACTCAACCAGAGAGGGCAGAGGGCATGGGAGCTGTGGCTCAGAGCATGTTTGCACAAACAGTGGCAAAGTTCAGGGCTGATAAGACATGTGGGTCCCCTCAATGGTCACGGCTTGAGTCAGTGGTCATCACAAATATGAGCACTAATGTGATTGAAGCCAATAGATCAGGAAGCGAAAGTTGTAGAGGACCTCCAGCTTAGCTCTAGGCATGCGCGGTTTTCATCACAGGTCATATGCCATTCAAAGAACGCACTGCATTGTACTGGTCTTCAAAGGTATATGGCATTGTTTCACTAACGCACTGTATCACTTTTCAAGTGAAATCTGTCGAAAACTAAGTTTGCTTTGGCATCGAGTAATTCGAGGATGAAAATGCAACTTTGTCAACATGAGACAACAAAGCAGTATCTCTGTTGCGTGATATCGCCATGTTACATATTACATGCACTTGGTGCGGCAGACAAAAAGTGCAACTCTTGCGTCCATTCACTTCATTGCGATGAACTTGTCATAAATGCACTAAAAAGGTATGATACCGAGTGATGGCAATACTTCTTCGCAGGTTATATCAGGATGAGCTAAACTATGTTTTTACATGGTAAAGCTCGTAAAGAAATTATACCATATGCATTGTAGTCAAAATTAACAATACATAGCAATGCATCACAAGCAGTCCCACAAATCTGTTACATATACATTGCTTTTTATAGATTTAGCCATTTTAGGCTTCATCACTGCATTGAGTGATCCAGCTTTTTGGCTTGGAATAATTGATTTAGAAAAGTTTCAACACGAGAATTTAAATTAACTTTCTGCTTTTCAACTAATGAAGCGAAGTAATTGGGAAAAACACTTACCAGCCTGCTAACGACATGTGACCCGGGAGAGATCCATCAAACAGGTTGCAGCAACTGAAAGAAGAGGAAAACACAGATGAGTCACTCTGATTTAAATTGCAGGCTGCAAATTATGGGATCATAGTGAAGAGTTATTCTCCCTAACCAAACTCCTGGAGATCAATGCAATGGGATAGGTAGATGATTGGGGATTTATGTCTTGTATGTATGCACTCATGTAGGGCATTGTAGGCTTATAAGAACAGGAGGATATGACACAAATGACGAAAAGGATGATTTAAACTTTTAAATTTCTGCCAAATTAACATCTTTACAGGTCAAGGTGGCTGGAGCAGGAATTGAACAAGGAATTCATTTTTCGAAGCCCACGGCTGACTGGATTAGATGGACGGATGATCATCATGATTCAGGTTTCACATCCTGTATTTATGCACTTGGTAGGTTATGTAAACGGGCAACAGCGGGATACAGCAATGAGGGGAAGGATGTATGAAACTGCTGGCCAACACCGGATGGAGAGCTCACTGGGAAAGCAGTGGTGAAATGAAGTATCATCTAACATGTCTTGGACTCTTGGTCTACTTTCTTTAAATATGAAGGTAGAAAATGCTCAATTTGTATTAATATATTCAGTGTCTGGGGACGTTAGAGGGAAATGAGATGGTGAAATGTCCCCCTGATGCCTTTCATTAATTCAGCCTATTTCAATGGGCCCATGGCATGCACAGGCAGCAAACGACCAATATAGCCAGCAGAGGCATGATGGGCCCTTGCATGGCAAAAAGCATTTGTAATCTTCGCTATATTGGATTCCCCAGGTTTCCATAACTTACATGACGAAATTCTTCAGAATGGATTATCTGAAATTACAGATCTCTTAAATGAGCGATGTCCTTTTCAAATTCTGACTTAAATTTCTGTGATTTCTGACTTCTGATGTCCCATGTGAATTCTCAATTCAGACTTTTCTAAATTTCTGATTTCTAATGTCCTATCTGAATTTCTTTCCATATATAAATCTATTGAATATTCTGCATATCTCTTCGTGGCAATTGCAACTCCTAGCAACTCAGTTTGGCACTGTTGCCAGTGATCAATACATTATATTCAATAAGCAAATTCTTGATTTCCAAATGTTGGCTGGTGACTTATAGTGCTGACATTTCAATTATGATACTATTGTTAAGAGTTGGCAAAATATGTGTTTGTCTGTAAAGCATTCACTCAGAAAATCCTAGTTCAAATCAATACCATAAATGTATACATAGATCCACAGATAGTTGATCTGCCCCAGAGCATTAATCTATAGATCAAGATGAAAGTCAAATGTCAAATACTGGCCAAATGCAGAATTATCATTAGTAGAGTGCATGAAATATGACCTTTCAGAAAGATAAGAATCAACTGTAATCTACAATTGTGCAGCTTGGCACCAAATTATAATAGAGAATAACTCAAATCTGCAGCCCCAAAAGATAGCTTTTACCTACATCCCCATTCCTCAGGGAATCAGAGCAAATTTATATGTCATTTCCAAATCCTATCTCAGAATGAGATACATATATGATGTATTTGGAGGATCCTTTGGATATGTGTAATGGAAGCAAATCAGAGGCTGTGACAGTGTTAAGATTGCTTCCGAATAAACAGGGTGTTTTGAGAGATGCGACTCAGATGTCATTCAAGTTTTCACATTTGGGAATTAGGTCCATATGCCACAAGTGAATTAGCATCGATCTATCTTGATGCCTAAGAAGCCTGCCAGAAATCAATTAGGAGCAATTCCTTGGCAATTGCTTGGCCAGGGAGGCAAGACATCTGTTATGTGTCACAGTATTTGCTCCTCTGTCATCCCTGGCCAGCTCCTTTTTCATCCTAACAGCCTCATCTGAAAGGGATTGAAAAGAGATTGAAACGCCCATAAATCCAAGTCTCCTTAAAGAACCTAGATTCTAGTAGACAGACTCTGAGAGCCAGCATGGCAAATATACCACCAACAATCAGCATAATGGCACAAATCCATACTCACATCTGGGATTATCTATAGGCCCATTGGCCCAACCTTCCATAGGTAACAATTCTATAAAGTATAAATCATGGTCTGTCAGACATAGATTTCAGACAGATTTATCATTTATATGGTCTGAAAGACAGGCAAATTGCACGAATTGGATTGACGAAACATTTTATCCGAAATTGAGGCGTATATATGATACATCAGAAACTGTTGAAATTCACACCCGAAGCGTTAAACAAATACAAGGTGATTATATTTTCCTTGACCCTGATACAGGTCCACTGGATGTTGAACTGAGAGATACCGAAAGACTTTTTCCAATCAAGTATTAGGATGTTGAATGTGAAACTGAACTATCATTTTCTTATTTGTAATATATACATAAATGCACTGTTTATGTTCAGGAAGTTTTACAGTTAAAACAAATTCCTTATGAAAGGCGTAATAAAGAATCTTGAATCATGAATCACATAGATCTAGTCATTTATCATTTCAGTTGATCAAAGCAATTTTTCTTTGTGTTTTACTGTTCATATATATATACAGTTGAGGTCAAAAATTTGCATACAGTTGAACAGGAAATAGTTAAAGATGTATTACGTAAGTACAAACTGGTCAGCATATCTGGCATTTCTGTCCCTTATTTCTTACATATCGAACTAATGAATTTGGCTATAATTGGTCAGTTTCACCAAATCCCTTTAAAAATATGCAGCATTAATCTGCAAGTTGCCCAAACTTGAAGGGTCGAAAGTTTGCATACGCTCCAGGACCATGGCAGTATTATTCCATACCTATGTCTCCTATTCATAAATCCTTGACTTTCATATCCTAGTTAGTTAAAACAAAGCTTCAGACAAATTATTCTCAAAGTTTTTTTGCCACATTTGCAAATTAATACATACTACTTAAGGTGCCGGACACAATTTTTCATTTTCTTCATAAGTCATTGTTGGATCATCCAAACAGTATATAGAAGACAAAAGGATGCAAATTACATGAGAACACAAGAATGGTATATCATTTGGAGCTATTGGGAAGCATTTATGATGCCAAATTTGTCAGTAGAGTACTTAGTTGGTAGTTTGAATACCTGCAAGGTCATCGGTGCACTACAGAGAACTGGACAATGAGCCAAAACAGAGAGCAGCTGACAAAGAAAAAAGTCAGAATGGCAAAACCGAATCCAAGTATGATTAAGAACAAAATCTGCAATGATCTGGGGTAGTCTGGGAAGAAGTGGTGGCTTGGCATACTGAGGTGGGCATAACGTTGAAAACAACTCCGAGGATGCAAAGACGGAAAGAAGCCAGACCTGTGGGAATGCTATATGAAATCTGCTCCAGAGCTAACCAATTCCTACAAAAACAGTTTATATAGGTGTTCGCATACTAACGAGAAAATCTGACTCAGAATAAGAGTTTATTCTCACAGCAATGGCTTCTTTCCACCTTTGCATCGTCAGAGTCCTGCTCCATGTTTTGCCCGCATTTTTACGCTAGTACCCACCTTCACCCTACACTCAGCAAAGTCATTGCAGATTTCTTTATAGTCACCCTTGGAAGCTGTTTTACCATTCTGGCTATCATTTTTGTGTCAACTACTGTCAGTTTGGCCCTTCATCCAGTTTTCCGTAGTGCATCACTGACCCTGTGAGTCATGCCACGACCAACTATACACTCTGCCGATGACTTGGGCATCTCAAAATGCTTCCAAATGGCTCCCAATGACATACCAGTCATGAATAATCATATAATTTGCACTCTTCACCTCCTCTATACTGTTTGGATGATCCCATCATGAATGACAGAGAAAATTAAAAATTTGATCCGAGAGCTTATAGTATGCATCCACTAAAGTTACAAAATGTGGCACAAAACTTTGAGAATAACTTGCCTGAGCCTTTGCTCTAACAAACTATGATATAACACTCAATGATTTATAAATTAGAGGCACAGGTATGGCATAATACTACCGTGGTCCTATAGTGTATGCAAACTTTTGACCCATCAAGTCTGGACAACGTGCAGATTAATGCTGCATATTTTTTAAGGGATTTGGTGAAACTGACCAATTATAGCCAAATTCATTAGTTCAATATGTAACAAATAAGGGACAGAAATGCCAGATGTGATGACCAGTTTGTACTTACGCAATACATCTTTAACTATTTCCTGTTCAACTGTATGCAAATTTTTGACCTCAACTGTAAAAGTTCTTACGTTTACGTAACTTACTTTCTGTATTTGGTTTCTTATTTGCAATAAAGGTAATGTACTTTTTCGCTGAAGGAACTCCCACAACTCTTCAATGTACTATGGGAATTTCATACAATGGCAGCCGCACAACACATGACATAACATGCCCTTTGGTATTGAGTATTGTGGATATCAATAACTACCATCCTTGAATGAAGTATCAACAGCTTTGAGGTACCTAAGTAAATATTGATGACTGGCATCCTTTGACACTTTGACATCAACAAATAGCATATAATACTAGAAGTACTCAGACAGGCTGTTTGAAGCCGCACAACAGCCATGCCATATTGAGCAGTGTGGGGAGATCTGACAGCAACTGGCAGTGCTTTAAGAGTAATGAGAATATCACAGACACACCGTCACACAAGCCATATTTCTCAGTTGGCTAGACCTTAGGAATTAAAACCAGCAGCACCAAACATCCATCAATAAGCAAGCCAGCCTTGGCTAATGCCTGTTTCCTACACACTCATAATGAGCGATAATGGATCATAAACTTTATAGGCCCATTCAACTGAGCAGCACACAGGGCCCAATATTAGAGCTGCATTAGCCATACTGAAGGGGACTTTTTCGGAGGAAACTTAATCCTTATATATCTGCACAGACCATGGAGCTCATATACATCATACATATTCGGAGGAACTTCATGATTGCAAAATATCACTTATGGGCACCATTTAATGTTTAAAAGCTTAGTGTTTCCCTGGGGGGGGAATTATTTATTTCATGGTAGCGATAGCAGTAATTATTATTTCATGTGTGCAAAGTGCCGAATTATCATTCAAAAATCAAGAAATACCCCAAGCAGAAATTATTCATTTCAAGACTTCCTACAAAGAATTAATTTATTTCACCAAAATTGAGCAAGATTTTTTTAGAACTCCAGGCCCCCCTCTGGATATTAAATGGTCTCTCCCCCCCCCCCCCCCCCCCGGTATAATATTTCCGCATGGAGACTGCAGAGTCGAAGTCATTTGTGATGCAAGCCTAGTCTATTTTAACACAAACTGGAAATCAGTAAATATGAATTTATGGCATCTTGCATAAACAGTCAGTGAAAATTCGATACGCACCATGAGCTTGAAGGCAACATCAATAGTAATAGACAAGAGTCCTTTTCGTTAACCCAGGGTCATTCCTCACTGCAACATAAGTACAGATAAGCTGCACACATTCATTTCCTGTGTCCAATATAATGGAGGTTGTTTAATCAAGCAGGGGTCATCCATCTTCCAACCAGCAGTGCAGAGTCTACAGACACACACCAGTAACCACCCAGTACTCCCACTAACAATTCCTTTTGTTTTGCATTGTGATATTTTCATTCTGTTACTTCCAACATTAAAGCAGTTTTGATGAGCATGGGGATTGTTTTAAACTTGCTGCGTACAGAGGGGAAACCTGCGTCCAGTAACCCACTGAACTGAACTGAACTGACCTGAAAATTTTAGCACGGCTGTTGTGCGGCTTCAAACAGCCTGTCTGAGTACTTCTTGTATTATGCTATTTGTTGATGTCAAAGTGTCAAAGGATGCCAGTCACCACTATACCAATATTTACATAGGTACCTCAAACAAAATGCTTAATAGCAACTTGAAAATAAAAGAAATTCACGATTATTAAAAGGGCTATAACATATGCAGGACTAAATCGTAACACACTCAGAGGGATCAACATGTTCTTAATAAAGAAAACTATTTCCCATCTGCAAAAGTAAGCATGCTATCTAGATTTAGCAGATTATCAAACAATATGATACACAGATTAAGTCAGTCTCCATTTAACATATCATATTATTCTAGTCAATCTCTGAAATAGAAATGCATGTCTTTCCAGATGAAACACAATATCTTCAGAGGGAGTGCTGGAAATTGACCTAAATCAGATGAGACAAACTTCCACATCCAAGTATGTCTATTTAGTTACTCTCAGAGTCTGCCAAGATATATTTGGCTGCAGTTTCTTCAACTTCGTTTTCACTTTTTTGTCTAAATGCAGTAAACCACCTTATTTACTGAAATGACATATCAGATGCTGTTGGAAAACCAGAGGAAACGGGTGTTTTGCCTTCTGGCCATTAGCTGTTTCATAGTAGGCCTGGAAGTGGCCAGCAACGAGCCTGGAAGGCTGGAACTGGGCTAGAAGTGGAAGTCAAGTTTGAAAACCCCCACATCAAATTACTCACTATCTGTCCAAAAGCTATCTGCCAGGCCACTGCTAATCCACTTTAAAGCAACTGCAATCACAGCAAACCAAGTTGTAGGCCCAAACCAAGTTTGAGAACCAAACCAAGCTGCAGGCAATAGCGGGCTGTTGCAAGTTGTAGGCCAGCCACTTGCCGCCAGCAAACAGCAGTTACACTAAATTACTTCTGAACTTGTAACCACCATCTGGTATTTTTACAACAACTGAACTTGCAAATGAAACCAGATAGCTGCCTTGGGAATTAGAAGTCTGGAATTTCACCTTTATTACCAAAATTACACACATGCTCCAACATTCAAGTGAGATGCTGGGAGCACTTTTCGGTTTTCTCCTTTAGTTTTTTTGTTGGATTGTATTCCACTGTTTTTCTTCTTTTAATTTTTTCCCTTTAGAACTTTTTGTAAGCAATTCTATAAATATAGTATACATAGCTTTGCATACATGTGACAAAGGACACATTTTATTTTAAAATGATAAACCTCCAGAATTTTTTCACAAAAATGTCCACTTCTTCTAACTGAATTCTTGAATCTTGAACCTTGTCATACTCATGACCTTTCTTGCAGCAAATGTCTGATGATGCTGAGGCCAGTGTTCCTGATGTTTATGCTGCTTCAATGATGTACTGATGCTTTATGTGACACACAAGGTTCTCTATGTCAGAATAAGTCAAAATTAAACTGAAAGAAGCTTCAATTGCTTATATAAAGTAAATGCATCTGACCCATTTGAAATGGTACCAGAAAATTTTTTTTGTAACCAGAGGTCAATACAGGAGAAAATTTCCGAAGCAAAATGTTGTTAATTAAGAAATGGAAGGTCTTCTATGGAATTTAGTTCCTTTTCAAAATTTTCTTTATAATTGTGAGATGAGACCTTCATTCAACATTTGCAACAACACAATATATCTTTTGGAAATATAAATAAGACTGAATTTGTGAAAAGGAAGTCAAAATTACTTATTACATCCTCCAAAAGAAGCCAATATTGAAATAACCTTGCAATAAGCAAGATGTGATGACAGGTGCAGTCTAACATCCACCAATGACATCTTCCTTCAACATATCAAGATATATTCTACATTAAGAATAAGTGGACATTCATAAGGCACATAAACAAAGGTAAACATATTTACGGGTGACCTTCAGTGTCTTGACTCGAGGATGACTTATTCTGTCATAGAGAACCTTGTGTGTCACATAAAGCATCAGTACATCATTGAAGCAACATAAACATCAGGAACACTGGCCTCAGCATCATCAGACATTTGCTGCAGGAAAGGTCATGAGAAGGAGGACATATGTTCAAGTAAGGCTGCTGCAAAGGCGGTTGAGGCTGAAGACAAGGAAGGTATTTTTCATATGTATCCTTCACATTTCTTACCATTTGTCATGACATACAGATATTACATATTCATATGGAGACATAATGTCTGTTACAGACAGATGTTTCCCCATATTCTCTATAGCACAGCACTTTGTACATGTGCATTGTATGTCGTATTATGCACAATACATTGTACAAAATTTATGTATTAATCGAAGAACATCACTGCTCGAGCGGCTTTTGTGATTGTCATAGCATTGCGATTTGTTATCACCGTGAAGTTAAACTAACGACAAGAAAGAAGATGTACTGTTCTGCATTACCATGCGGTACATCGTCTCTATTGCAATAGACGGACCACATGTAAAACACATTATTCCAAATGAGCCTCAAAGTATTCCACACTGAGATGAACATTTTCATCTTGTGGAATAAGTTTGATAATACTTCCATTAACAATTGAAGATATACCACAGCAAAAAAGTTGTGTGCAACTCTTTGAGCCAGTTGCCAACTGCTGGCAGCTGAAAAGGCCGAATAGAAATGTTGATATACACTGTCTCAGAGTGTCTCAGAGTGTCTCTGTATCTTCCCATGATATTTTTTAACTCACACATGCATGCCAAGAGCTTTCAACCGACATCTGTTCATTTCTCAGCAACAATAAACAGGTTCAACTATACACTGCGATGGAGTGGGACCCCTTACACCATTGTAATGGTTGCATTGCATGTATATTTTATACCAAGCATCCACCCTTTAAAAAGATGCTCCATTTCTGCTATTTCCTCTTGAATAAGTTATCACAAACAACACAATGATGTCTTGGCATCCTACTCTGTCTTTTCTTTTCCCTTTTTCTATGATTTTGTTAGCTTTACGGTATTTCTACCACGTTTCCCTTTCTATTCAATGCATGTTGATAAGCAAATGTTTTACAGAAGCCATCGCAGACATCGCTAATGGAAAGTAAGGCAGACAACAATCTCTGACAACATGCCAGATTTTTTCAACGACGCAAAAGAAACCAAGCGTAAACAGAAATGCTACTTCCTAAAATCTTATATTCAACATGCAAGTATGCCAAAACTATAGTCAAAGGCAGATTAACTGGGGCTGCACATGACAATGGCGAAAACTTTCAATATCGATATATGGAATTCAGAAGTCAAATTCAACAACAATACCAGAGTTATACACAGTAGGCCTATGCCAAATTGCATATATATCTACATTTTACGCTGTTGTATCTTACAGCAACAGTTTCATTTTCCATTTCCGGAACAAGCAAAAACGGAGCCCAATGCCAGTAATGGCCTGAATTTGATGAATGAGAGTATATGCTGAATATACAACCCACACAGCTCACAGGTTGATGCATTGCACTATACAACACATTTAGAGGTTGAGAGGCAATGTAACCTTGGTTAAAAGGAAGACTACAGGAGGATGCTTTGGCCTCAGAGAACAGAGAGAAGAGCACAGCTGCATACCAAGGGCTTAGAGTTGTAAGTTCACTTTTAGAGGCTACGTTAAGGACATTTAGACATTTAGACTTAATAAATTCACTGGCAAAGGCCACGCGGCTAAAAGGCGCTAAACACTTATCGACACTGACTGGGGGAAATACCCCGGAGTCCTAATCTTAGTGACGTCACACAGAGTGTCAACTGTAAATGGACGATGTCTTGACGCATGGTTCCTTAATGGCTTTCGGAGGACTAAGCGCAAGAGAGCAGGCTCAGGGCAGCAGCAAGTGGGTAGGTTATAGCAAGTGAGCAAGCAGCAAGATGGAAAGGTGTCAAGCAAGGGGACCCATTGCTACCACAACATGTCACATATCCATGGCTGAAGGGAGGATTATTGGGAAGAAGTGGCAGCCACCGTCAACCACACTGCCACAGTGCCAGCCAGACAGGCAGAGCTCAGTGTATTGGAATGACAGCATAGCACTATTAGCAGCAGAAAGTCTTTGGGATAGCCCGGGATAGCCTGGACAGGAGAAGGAAATCTCACTCATAATGCATCCACGTCAGTTCTGTACCAGCCATTGCATTGCCTTGCCATGCCTCTATGCCAGCCAATGACAGGTTTATCATTGAGGTCGGTCTGGGACCTGCTGCTAAATTCTGCATTCATGAGGACCGGGAGCAGCAGTCAGGACTCCCAAATGCCTTTGTTGGTCTTATATCACTTTCCACCATCACCCATTTCCAATATCATTGCTGTCACAGCCGATTAGATGAATGACACTGGGAAGCAATATGTTGCGGAGGCAATTTAATAATTCCATCTCCTATATTTATCCCTGCGCTATTTGCACCAGACTACACAAGCCAAAGAGCAGAATAGAAATTACACCATCCATCGCTTTTAAAGCGAAACATTGCAGTTGCCGATTGCAAGAAGCAGCCCGGCCAAAATTACCGCCCCCATAAAAAGCAAGCCAACAAATTGCAGGATTGTGCTCCCAAGTTTAATTAATTTTAGAAATCGATTAATTAAATGATTGTGGTCTCATAAGAGAACAGAAGAAGGCTTAGAGTAGGTGATGATGGCATTGAGATGCTGTAACAGCTCTCGGGATGCTGAGGCTGCTCAAAGTGCTGATGCCTCCGAAGCTGCTGATGCTGATTCCACGGATGCCCCAGTTGATGCCGGGGCTAGTCGTAAGTCAGAGGCTTGCTAGCATCATTGCGGGATTAGAGGCCAGCAGGTTAGAGATGAGGGGATCAAACCAACTGCGAATATGATTAATGTCATAAGCAGGGTCCAAATGGTAGCGCTTACAGCCCATTGGGCACAGGGGTCAATAGAGGGCTCAAGACCCAGTACACATGATGTCATCGATTATGTGCACAACAATTGCTGACGTCACCACACTCATAAGCATAAGACCTTTTCTGATCTCGCCCCCAGAGAGGTGCCCTTTCAAGGCACATATATATTCAGGGCTTTTTAGCACGCCATCAATGACACAGTATATATGCACGTTTTACCCTTCTGCCTGCATCCGTACATTGTTCAGCACACCGCAAACAACCTATTGTTTGATATACCACAACCATGATAACAGCAAATTTATGCGTTTAATGGATTGAGTTTCAAAGGTGTATTCTACCATATAATTATCGGGATGCCTCGTGAGCCTTTAATACAACATACCGGTAGATAATGTAGAAAGTTTATTCTGTGGACAAATGACATTGGAATATTCTTGTACACGACACAACTCGATTTTTCCACCTTGGTATCACCCTTACACAATACATGTGAAGGCGAACTGCAGACATAAACCTTAAAGTGTCAATATCAAAGATGTCCACATGAAAGATGACATGTATTATCAGCCTTTATTCTCCAGAAGATATTTCTGGTCACTGAAGTTCAAGTTACCAGTGCTCAAAACAGATCACATGCAAAAGTTTTATGGATTTCCTATATATTCCCCTTTAAAGAAAAGTGTAAACCTGGGACCTCCAATAAATCCATGTATGTCGAGCTATGAACTATGCGGCCGATCTAGTGAAGCACTAGTGAAGCCTTTTGAAGTTTCTGCCTGACTGGATAGCATCTTCTGGGATGACCTTTTGCAGTACACCATGAGCACATTTGATGAACTCTCTCTCTCTATACCTCAAGAAACTGCTGCTGCACTGCTGCTGAGTGCCAATGCCTTGCTGAACCAGCCCTCCATGCAAGCAGGCAACTTGATGGTAGAGCTTCTCAGAGAGTCTCAGAGAGTCTCAGAGAGGGGAGGTGCTGGTCTCATGCCCAAGACACCTAATAACTCAGATTTATGTGTCTACATCTTGTGTGAAGGTTATTAGGCTTCAGATGCCAGGCAGGCCTGATGATGAACGCGACACAGTCATGCCAGCCATGGCCTTTTAAGACCACGATGAAAGACTGCTTTTTGAAAAGCAGGAAAAGACACGCCCAATTAGACTAGAGCCCAGTGCACCTGCAGCAAATCATGGTCACTAATGTACATCATGGATTTTCTCAGTGATTTTTCTCAGCTCATCAGTCTCCCAACTCAAAGGGATTTGTGCTCACTGAGCACTGAGATTAAACTTTATCCATAAATACAAATTCAGTGCAGGTGGATCAAGACACAGAGAGAACTGGGAGATTCGATAAAGGCCTATCTACAGAAATCTGCTACAAGAAGCAGAATTGAACTAAATGGCAATATATGTCGCTCATCTGACATCTCAAGGCATGAGAGCAAGACAGGGCCTCATGAAATTTCATGAAATTTCTTCTCCTGTCCAGGTTTTCATAAATACTATCCTCCTGTTAAGAATGCGTTTCTATGTATTGTATATACACTGTATATCAAACCAATCCGCCGTCATTTTCCAATCATGTCAAACTCATTATGCGCTCATATTTAAAGAAGGAACTTTTTTCACAGAAGTAATAGGCCTTGTACTTTTGGGGAGCAACAAAGAGCAGATATTGGAAGTGAATCCAAAAAGGCAAAATGCAAGCAACCTAAATATCATAAAATATGGTAGGTACTTCATTGTGACCACTCAATGTTGTTAATCAGCGAAGCCACTGGCAAATGCATACTTGATGCAACATTGTTATGCAGGCCGGTGCGAAAACTGGAATAAGTGGATTGCATTACACTTTGCACAAGGAGGCTAATCCATTACAATGGGACAAAAACATCTGATGATGCTTTGTCTGTTGATGAGGCTGCTGAAGCAGGCTCAACATCCCTGGATGGATCAATGTTGTGATTGCCATCAGCCTCCCAAGAGGATGAAAGCAGGTCATTAAGGATGCCAAATAAAGCAAAATACAAAATGACACAAAAAAAAAAAGTTTAAAAAATCAACAACATCAGAGATCTACAGGTCCATGATGTATGAGCACTGCTTATTGCAGCTCAATGATACATGCTTATCAGACTACATTCACATGTTTAATAAATGTTTATACACATGGTAGAATAAAGCCTTCTGGTGTTGTTCTCTTGTGAATAAGCAATGAAGTGGAATGAACATGCAGACAAGCTGATATAATCCTATGCTGCAGCTTGTAAAAGAGATCACACAAGATTTAAAAGAAGACACTCAGGAATGACTTTCAGTCAGGATTCCGTACCAAGACCAGACCTGTAACACACATGTATGTATGTGTTAGTAAAAAGGCAACATATGTAATCTGGATAAAAACAATAGATACTTCTCAAGACTACCAGGGGAGTGTATGTTTTAGTCTTACAGCGTACAAACATCCAGCAACTTCAAAGTTATGGTTTGACAAAACATGTTCATATATTACTCTTCAGAGCCAAAAATGGTAAATAAATCTGGTTTATATTTCAACTTGTTATACAAAAAGAGTGTGGTTTGATAGGGGAGAGGCAGGTTAGTTGAGACGCAAGGTTAGTTGATACGCCCCATCTCCCGGTGATACCAATCATTATTTGAGAAAATAGTGCCATGTGTGAGAAGCAGAATGAAAAAACATTTTTCTAGGTTTAAGTCAAAAGGAAATCGGAAAAAAGGTTGAGGAGTGAAGCCAAAAAGTGGAAAAACGAATGTTCAGAGTGAGTTTGTGCTCAGCAGGTAAACGCTTTTGTTCTGGCAAGGGAACAAGGATATCTCTGAGTAACTTAGTACCTTGGTATAGTTTATAAAAATAGCTATCCTATAAGCTATTTAAGATGACCCAGTTTCATACATGGTCCCGAGTCCAGCATGTTTCAGAAAAAATGGCGGAGATGGGTTAGTTGAGACAGAACAGGCGGGGTTAGTTGATACGTATCAACTAACCCATCCTGCATTACGTCAAGTTGACCTATCAATGTTTCAAATTAAAATTTTGAAAATTGAACTGAATCAATCTGTATCATGTATATTGTGCAAAGAATAAATGCCTACATGCAGATTAAGTGGCTTTTGGGGACAAGGGGAATCTCCAGCCGAATTCTTCATGAGGTATCTTCGGTCCAAGAGGTTGACCATCACTTTCGACTCACAACATGAACAGAAATACTTCTACGGGAACAGGAAGTAACTTGGTGAAACGTTATGACCTTAGCACCTCCTATATAGGCTGTAGCATGCGACCATTTCTTTACATTTACCTTTGTGTTAGGTGTATCAACTAACCTGCCCAGGCGTATCAACTAACCTGCCTGGTTGGGTTAGTTGATACGTTTGACATGACCAACTTTGGCACCCTATGGGGTAAAAACCATCCAATAGATCAAGCCAAGTTTCTTCATATAGACAAACAATCTTATTCTCCAGTACCTAAACTATTCATCATTTCAATATCATCCTCCATTTGGCCTGCAGGCCAATTTTCGTGAAAAACGTCTCAACTAACCTGCCTCTCCCCTACTTAAAAGAGTTGGTCCCATCAACAGTTTTCAACATCAAGTAAGGCACAAGGCTTCTCTCTTGGCCTGCATGCAGTTGAGTCACAGATCAGTTGCGGCCCAAACCAAAAGAGCAGTCTAGACAACAGCCTGTCCATGGCTAATTGTGGCTAAAGGCCAAGGCGTGTATATTCCTCACTAGCTCCTAAAATTGACTGTGTTTCAGTGGAATTGGCAATTAGGCAATCCTGATGCAAACCTTCACTTGCTTTTAGCCAATTTCAACCAAGTCTCCTCCAGTTTCATTGCAGAAAGCCCTGAGGGAAGGCCATATGAATGCACAGGTGGCCGGGCTAATGTCTTTTAGGCATTTAATTTAGTCACTAGATGAATTGCATGGGCACATTAATTGGCTAGACAATCGTGGTGCTTCCCCTTTTAGATTCTAACAAGGTAACACTCTATCAATGTCTGGCAGGAGAAATGCTTCATCTCACACAATCACCTTGCCACCATCCCAGCCATCATCCCAGCAAATCGAAAGGCTCAAGGTTTTTGTTATCAAGTCTAGGCGCATCTGCAAGGATATCTTCAATAGGCATACTTTGCAAAGCACGTGAATAGACATGAAAAGGCATTTCATCATTTACATGTCGGATGCACAAAAGGATGAGGAAAACAAACAAAAACATAAATCGAATATATTTGCCTTTGGAGGTGAGGTTTTATAGACGAAGAGAATCTCAGGATAGGTATACATCAAAACATCATAATGGCTGAGAAAATACAAAGTGATCATTTTGGCTGTTCAGAATGACAACGACATGACATTGATGATAATGATGTGTGATAAAATTGTCACAAAAAGTGTGTGCACACAATATCAGTCAGGGAAATCTCTGCACATTAAAGCACATAAATGAGCCACATTATGTATATCATCTGATGTTTATCTCAGATTTAAACGTAAGTCGATTTCTGACTTTACACTGTAAAATTTGAAATTTTAAGTCAGCTCAAATGATTGAGTGAGATGGTTGCACAATTTGTTTGAGCTAACATAGCTTGTTGCTTTGAGTTATGATAATATTTTCTTTGTCATAACTTAAAACAACAAGCTGTGTCAGCTCAAAGGAATTGTGCAACCGTGCATCTCACTCAATCATTTAAGCTGATTCCAAATTAAAATTTCACAGGGTAGTATGGAGAACTTCATACCCTTATTACATCTCCATTACACCATAGTACTGGTTTGCTGAGCTTTTCACTGCAGCAATGTCAGCATGGCAGGGAGGTTTTCATGAAGCCCCATTGCATGTTAGCATCATATGAGATCACAAAGACCCATTGAACATGACCTGCTTCCCCTGCCTCACTCACCATGGAAGGCAGGATCACCTAAAAACCTTCTCATGGCTGATCAAAGACTTCATCGTCCTCATAAAGCAACATTGCAATCCACACTTTACTACACCATAAGCAGTTTTCAGAGCTGTTTTGTCAAGTTCTTTGGCAATTGAACATTCTCCAAAACACCATAGACTATAATATTATCTAAAAAAGGTGAGGATGGTATAGGGCTTTGCACCAAGTATTTAATGACTGGCTAGTGGTAGGTTTAATCAGATAGGAAGGGACCACAGTATCAAGACACTCTTAGCAAAGAATGTAACATCTCTACATTGGTTGCCCGGACCAGAAATCAAACTCTGGCACCTGGAGGTTAGCATCCCAGCGCCCTACCATTGCGCCAGGCCACAGATCTGACTACCGACATGCAACGAAATATAAATTTCAAGCAACAATATTGATAATACATTTAATTGAACTGAGCTGATTTTTTTTCCTTTTCAACAATAACACACGTTAAATAGTTTTTACAATGCAGTTCCATGGGTCTCAATTCAAGAACATTTGAATAGAGGGATTGGCACAATCATATTTACCTAAGAAGCTCAGAAAATTAATTTCAAAATCATCAGAAAGCGAGTCGAGAGTGTAATTTTCTAAATGCAACAATTCATTAAGGTAATTTGCTAAGCTGTGACATTCAAAAATAAAATAACGTTGTTCACGATCTTGTGCAAAACATGAAGCCAGAAAATATTAATGCTGATTTTCTGTGTAATCTTCAGCAACATGTGTAGGCAGACTGCACAATAATTATTATGTCTGGATAATGTCTTTTTTTTTCTCTTAATAAATTCATGCAAGTACAAGGGAAAGGAGAGCTGTATATAGATACAAATCTAGAAATGTCAAAGAATAATAATCAAATAAGCCAGCACCAAGAAAACAAATTGCATTTTTAACATCTTGATAAGCTAATTTGATATAGTAGGACATATGGCAACACACAGCATTGCAGCATAGAAATGGCAAGTTTGCAACAAAGCCAGCAAGGATTGCAAAGACCTAGGGGATCAACAGACAGCCCTAGAACACAATAGAAGACACAAGGAAAAGTGTGTGAATCCAATTTACTGGAGGGTGTGCTACTTAACATGTATGAGGACAGGAGAAGCTTTTTGCAGCAGCTGGGTAACATGTTGTGTATATACAACACACTGACGATTTCCATAAACAAATAGAAATCCTTCAGACAGCATACTTGCAAATGAGACCCTTGCTTTCTCTTCTGTTGACTTTGAAACTGGCCAATTTCCTCCAGCTAACTCAAGTGACCTGACTGGAGCCTGAAGAAGCAGGAGCATAAGCAGTTGATTTTTGGGGTATCTGCAGCATCAGCGTTCAGCAACATCAACAGCAGAAAAAGCATCAACAGCAGCTGAATAATCAACAGCAAAGCACAGTCACCACACTTACAGCATCAGATGTATAATCACAGTGAATATAAAACTTCCAATTTGAGCACTGGTCCTGATCCAAAATATTGTTTGAAACCGAATTTTTGAAAATTTAGACAGGGGGTCAAAAATTCATTTCCCTCTGTCCAGTAAAGACTGTTGATAATTTTATTGGTATGAATGACATGGCAGCAAAATTATTAGGCTAATGGAATTTTAAAACAATTGTTAAACTAACAGTCCTTCTCAACACTTAGCAAGCGGAAGGTCCCATACATGGTATATAATTATCTTTCCGCGAACGAATGAGAAAAATTGTAATAATGCAAGAACTTTTTCAATTTTGCCATGTTCTCTAACATGCAGGCACCATACTTTTATCTTATTTTTCAAATTGATATCCAGTGTTTTGTTGCAGTTGTTGTAGTTTTCCTTCTTTTTTTTTACTAAAAAAGCCAGTCCACATAAGGATCAGTATCAAAACAGAAGCATCACTGACACCAGCCAGCTTCACCAGCAGACCAGAGTAAGATAGATAGGCCAGAGTAAGATGGATAGATGGTGTGTCTGAGGACATGTTCTGCTTGGTTGTGCTCGATCCTTCAGGGCAAGTGGCAGACAAGATGAGACGGGCGATATGCCAGGGGGATCCCCTTTCCTCCATATGCTGCCCTCCACTTAAGTCCTGCTGCCCTCACTTTAAGTTAAGAGCTCATTTACTCCATAGCCATGTGAGCCATGTACAGCATAGTGCACTGCTTCTAGGCTGTGATTCTTTCATTTCTTTGGGACATCTTGTGCTGAGGCAGTGTACAACAAACAATTGTAGGAGGGTGTGAATTGGGAGATTATGGGTTCAACTGGGGTGTAGTCTTGATCCCTGGGAAATCCCCACATGTTGCAGGAGCCTGTAGTGTAGGGAAGTCTCCTGTCCCTTTTCAGACCTTCTTCAGACCTTATCCAGACCTTCTTGAGACCTCTGAGATCTCAATGGGTCCTCTCTTTTGTCTGTGACTTGAGTCACTTGACAAGATTTGCTAAGTAAGCTGCTTTGGCACAGATTCCCAATACAGACAAGGTCACAAAGACATCCCAAGGTCATGCTTGGCCTCCAATATGATCCAGGGCCATTCTGGGTCACCCAAGGTCAATAAAGTGGGTCAAGGTCACCATGATAAAATGACCAATGTCTTAGCAACAGCCATAGAGCATCCTCCCCACGCAAGCCCTGCTAAAATGGACAGGGCTTTCTGCTATTTCCAATCTCTTCTGTGATTGGTTGCTTATTTAGGTCATAAGCATTTGGCATTCAGATTTAGTCAGATTATGGACACTTAGAGGATTACTGGCAACTAAGAAAAACAATGTAAAACAAGCAAACTTTAAAACAGTTTCATTTCAGAACTGTGAAAATACATAATTCAATGGAATTTTCGGAACTGTGATAGCACCTTTCAACAATACACAATTTCTCCATTTGTAACTGTGTGAAACAGGAGCAACAATTTCAAACTGTGATTAAGTTAATTAAGTATTCATGAATTAGCAAAGGTTATGGGCCATTTTGTCATGGTATGACTTGGGATGATGCCATAGAGCATCACAAGTGGCAGCAGCCCAGCATCAGATGGGGATCTTGATTCATGGCCATCCTCATCCCTCCATCTCCCTTGGACCCCATCCTCCCATTGCAGGACTCGTTTACACTCGCCCTGCCAACAAGCCTACACATTGAGGTTTATTCACGATTGACCATATGGCCAGACACCCTTTTTGAGTTGTGTCACAGTTACTGCAATTTTATTGTATTTGACCACTGTTTGAAAACTCTCTTTTATTTTTGACCACTAGCAGTTTAGTGAATGGTCATGCCTTGTTACTTTAAAGGTATAACCAAGAGACAGCGTTAATAATAGCCCAGATTTGTGTGATAGCCAAACCTCAAGGATTAGAACTTGCTTTTATTCAACATTCAGGGAGCACATGTCCTATCAAGGGAGGGGGGGCTTGGGAGTTGTTTTTTTTAAAATAAATAATTTCTGTTCAGTTTTCGTGTCCTGCCTGGACAACCAATGATCGATCTATAAAAGTTCCATCGGTACCAAGAGTGGTACATAACTCTTGCTACTGTGTACTGCACCCTGCTGGTCCAATAAGATCAAGTAGTACCGGATGTCAAGGCCTATCAGTCTATCACCCATCCTGCCCCGACCCCTTTCAACAGTCCTCCTGGCAGAATTCACCCTCGTGCCGACATAGTCCAACAGGGTAATCACTGTGATGATGGGGTAACCAACGGTCGTTGAGAGATACAGAGGGTAAAGCTGGGGGTAGTTGAGTTGAGTTTAGTTGAATGAGGGTAGTTGATGGAATTTGAGGCCAGGTGAGGGAATTAAAGTAAGATGAGGGAATCTGAGGCTAGGTGAGGATAAGAGGGGTTTAGGTTAAGGAATTTGTGGATTGGTGAGTGTGTGGTGGTGTGGGCCTATCCTACCATGAGGTCTCTTAATTGTTTCTAACATACAGGGCATAATATGAGAAAATTTAATTCTAATCACTGCTCATTTTGCCTCACATGAACTATGAGTAATTTTTGGCAAGTCCCAGCATTCGTGCAGGTTGCTACTGAATGAAAATATATTATGATCTGTGATTACGAAAAGAGAGAATCAGTTCATATGAATTTTTTTTCTTGTGACAAGCTCTGGTTTGTATTTTTTAAAATAAAACATGAATAAACTCTTTCTGGGCAGTCTTAAAATAAATATTTCTGGTGGGGTTTTTATTAGCGGGGTGTTGCTTGATTTAGAAATGAAAATATTGGGATACGGGATGCTTGAAAAAATAAATAATTAATGTCGCTGTTACCACAAAATAAAATATAATTTCCCAATGAGGAAAAATTCCAAGGCCCTCCCCCCTGAAAATCTGGATTTTCAGCTCAATTCCAGTCAATGCCCACCATCCCAATGAGGTTTATTCACGATTGACCATATGGCCAAACACCTTTTTGAGTTGTGTCACAGTTATTGCAATTTTATTGTATTTGACCACTGTTTGAAAACTCTCTTTTATTTTTGACCACTAGCAGTTTGGTGAACAGTCATGCCTGGTTACTTTAAAGGTATAACCGAGAGACAGCATGAATGAGAGCCCAGATTTGTGTGATTGCCAAACCTCAAGGATTAGAACTTGCTTTTATTCAACATTCAGGGAGCACATTTCATATCAAGGGAGGGGGGCTTGGGAGTTTTTTTATATTTTTTAAATAAATAATTTCTGTTCAGTTTTCGTGTCCTGTCTGGACAACCAATGATCGATCTATAAAAGTTCCATCGGTACCAAGAGTGGTACATAACATCTTACTACTTTGTACTGCATCCTGCTGGTCCAATAAAATCAAGTAGTACCGGATGTCAGACCTATCAGTCTATCAGACTATGACCCATCCTACTCCAACCCCTCTCAACAGCCCTCCTGGCAGGATACACCCTTGTGCTGACATAGTCTAACAGGGTAACCACTGTGATGATGGGTTAATCAATAGTCGTTGAGGGATACAGAGGGTAAAGCTGGGGGTGAGCTGAGTTTAGTTGAGTGAGGGGCTAGTTGATATTTGAGGCCAGGTGAGGGAATTTAAGGTAAAATGAGGGAATTTGAGGCTACGTGAGGATAAGAGGGGTTTAGGTTAAGGAATTTGTGGATTGGTGAGTGTGTGGCGGTGTATGCCTATCCTACCATGAGGTCTCTTAATTGTTTCTAACATACAGGGCATAATATGAGAAAATTTAATTTTAATCATTGCTCATTTTGCCTCACATGAACTATGAGTAATTTTTGGCAAGTCCCAGCATCCATGCAGGTTGCTACTGAATGAAAATCTATTATGATCTGTGATTATGAAAAGCGAGAATCAGTTCATATGATTTCTTTTGAAAATAAAAAATGAATAAACTCTTTCTGGGCAGTCTTAAATAAATATTTCTGGTAGGGTTTTTATTAACCTGGTGTTGCTTGATTTAGAATTGAAATTTTTGGGATATGGGATGCTTGAAAAATAAATAATTAATGTCGCTGTTACCACAAAATAAAATATAATTTCCCATTGAGGAAAATTTCAAAGGCCCTGACCCCCCCTGAAAATCTGGATGTGCAACTCAATTCCAATCACTGCACACCATCCCATTGTAAGAAATTTGCTGTTTGTCATTGTTCTGTGACTGAAACAAAACTGAGCCAGAAGTGGTCAAATACAAAAGAAGAATTGAAGCTGTGAAGTGAACTGGCAGTTGATAACACCTGAAGCTGTGAATCTGTGTCTTGACCATATGGTCAATCGTGAATAAACCTCATTGTAAGAAATTTGTTGTTTGTCATTGTTCTGTGACTGAAACAAAACTGAGCCAGAAGTTGTCAAATACAAAAGGAGAATTGAAGCTGTGGAGTGAACTGGCAGTTGATAACACCTGAAGCTGTGAATCTGTGTCTTGACCATATGGTCAATCGTGAATAAACCTCATTACTGAAGAGTTCTAAAGCATTGTCAGCTTTTTTCCGGCGTGATTTAATTAATTGTTTTAAAATGGTTTTCTACAAAGAAACTAATTGAAACAACAGACAGGCAACAATGAAACACTCAAGCATTCATTTAGTTGCTTTTGAAAAATATAAAACTCTTAATTATGTGTGTCACACCAGAGCAGAGGAAAGTCAATCTTTTAGTTACTACTTCACAAAACAGTGTATGATGTGGTCAGGGTAGCTTCCCCAAGCTCACACTGTGAAGTGAGGATGTTGGACCCAGTGCAAGCTCCCAGTGAGTGCCCTGGCTGCATTGGGCAAGCACAGGGCCAGAATTCTGCTGCAAGAATGTCCCCAAGGCTTCAGCTTATTCAGTGGCTGTGGACCTCTATACATAAACATACCTAGGCCTGGCCCCTAAGCCCCAATGGACCCAAGACAAATGTCAGTATCCAAAATCACTAATGTGTAGCCAGTATACATTGGAATACATCCATAGTTTCTTCGTGAATGTATATTGGCAGAGCAGTAAATGTAAATTTCCAGGAAGGGCTGATACTATAGCAGGATAGGTATCATAAAATAGACAATACCAAACAATTGAATGTGGTATATATAGAGTGTATATAATATATTATACACAGCATCATTCAACCAGAACATTCCAGAACTTTAACAGGCAATCTTTGTAATGTTTCTTAATTTGCATGAATTACCTACTTTGCTGGGATTGACAGAAAAATTATAATTGGAAATAAGGTAAAAATATTCTATTCTGTGACTGTTAAAGGATCATGAAGTTGTTGGTGAGAACTGAGAAGTATCTGTGTATCATATGACAGGAGTACCACAACACACAAACTGCACAACTCAATTGCAACTAAATACTAAAGAGCCCAAGAGTGGGTTTCCAGTTATAAAAACATGCAAACTTCCACGAAGCATGCACTGTGGGCAGCCCTTTGAAATGAGTGATACTGTAAACAGACTCCAACAGTATCAACCCACATGTCTAGATGTAATATCTAACCGCAGGAAAAAAGTTTAAAAAGTATGGTTGTGCTAACAGAGCCTGATCCCTGTGTTAAGAGGGTGACAGGATACACATGGTGGAGGCAAAAGAGAAGAAGTCAAGAGAAAAATATATACAAAAAAGAACCTGGTTGAAAACATACTACAACAAGCTCATATCTAAGCACTCAGATCCTTCACATGGCCCAGAGCATCATATTAGGACGAAAAAATACTAAAAACAGCCTACTGCAAACATATAGAGCAAAAAATATCAAGAGTATCTGACACATGTGTTAGAGTGGGAAATATTGTACACCAAAAATAACCAGGTCAAAGAACATTTCTTTGTTGTACACCTTTCAAGTTCTCACTTGGAAAGAAGCTCAGCAGATGCATTACAGACTTATCTGGAGGTTTACATTTGACTTCCATTTCAAGATGCTGCAGCTATTATAATGTGCTGACTTTTGTGGAATATTCATGCTGATGTATAAACAAATTTGCATTCAACAATTGGGATGAGATCCTATTATGAGCCCAATTATGTAATAAATCTTATTGCAGAGCAATTTACAAATGGCCTTGTTGCCATTACATACAATCAGGCCACTTAGCCTAATTTTACTGTTGGCCAAATGTCTGGAGCTCCTTTACTTTCCCAAGTCCCATCCTCTTGCATAGAATACTTGATACAACTCGTCTTCATTTAATGTTGCATGGGCCTTGACTAAAGTTAGATTTGAACCCACGTCTTCAGAGTCAGTGGACAAGCATTCTTACCATTGGACCACGCGGGAACATAGGCCACAGGCCCACATGGGCACACGAAAACCACATAAACCAAGACTCCAAAACCCATTTAAAATATCATGTAACGAGTGCTGTAACTCTAAACCAACATATAATACCTGGGGGTT
Source organism: Platynereis dumerilii (assembly GCA_026936325.1). Classification (NCBI taxonomy): domain Eukaryota; kingdom Metazoa; phylum Annelida; class Polychaeta; order Phyllodocida; family Nereididae; genus Platynereis; species Platynereis dumerilii. The sequence continues at coordinate 75,253,521 of JAPTHN010000002.1, read as the reverse complement.
TCCAGCAATAAACGTGAAGCATGGAGCAATGAACCACTCACATAGGAGCATGGAACCATTCACTCAAGTAATGAACCACTCACGAAAGTAGTGAACCACTCACTGAAAAGTCTGGAGTAGTTTAACCCACCATCAGGAGGTCAAGGAGTAGTCAGGAACTTCTGACAGCACAGGTTGGCATGCAGTGGACTTCCCACAGTGAGTACATGTAGCACTGAGTACAAATTCCTGCAGAACTCAGCAGTGGCATGTGATTTGGGTTCATAGGCCATAATCCATAGGGAGATCCAGAAGCTGGCTGTACATAGATAAACAGACAAAAGGTGCCAAAGGTATCCGAGCCATCCAAGCAAGTTGGCGTTGGTACCATTGGTACATCCTATCCTAATTATCCTTTATATGTACTTTTTGCCACATTCAGTATCCATGATTATTGGTTCCATGACTATTACATGTATAATTGTGTACCATTGGTCCGGGATGTTCAGACAAAAGTAGTTTTTCAGCTGTTTATGAGGTACTAAGCTATAGTTCGGTGTTGAGCTGTTGTTCCCAGAAGTGCTGTTCTCAGCTGTTGTAATGCACTGAAGAGTATGCTAAGCTGCTAAAAGGTGCATGTAGATTGTACGAAAGTCCTTGACTGCTCAGTCAACTGGCTGCTAAATGGGCTGCAACATGAATGCAACAAGAACACCATGTGCATACAATATGCACTGCATCGTGTCTCGTGTCATGTACTGGGAACCTGGACTGGGAAGAATGTCAAAAGTGGTGGGAAGTATCCATCTCTGAAACTTACACTTTGTCACTGTTGTCAGACTATAGTCAGAGTCAAGACACATCAGTCTTGAGTCTTGACTGTCTTTAAATACTAAACAAATATTTTGTACTGAAGTACATTTATATTAATTCGCAAATATAGGCCTAACATGTACATTGTACAAAAGCCAAGGCTGAGATTTAGTGGGACACCAATAAGATATCCCAAATAGTGAATAGGGCCTACTGCACTTTCATAGACATAAACTGCATCCATGGTATAGAGCAACAAAGGAAAACATGCATACTATTGCAAATAGTGATGGAAACAATGCTCACCCTGAGGTACACCTTCCCATTATAAACCTTGTCAGTCCTTCAAACATTACAGAAACAGGTATCATCCACTATTGTCCCTATCTTCCAACTGAATGCAACTGGAAAGATCACAATAACGTCCAAAGAGCTCCAAAGCAGGTTGAAAGCTGCACTGGAGTAGACTTTTTCACCAGAGCCAACCTCAGTGATATGTGGCCTTCAAGATAAACAGCAGGGGCTGGAGACAACCCTCCACTTCTAATCTGCCCCCCGTGGCATAATGGGGAATATGGGGTAATGTGAGGTGCCTAGCATTATGTGTCTCAACACAGCATGACTCACTAGCATTATAACCTGGACTTGTTTCACGAATTGGATTAGATATCCGCAGTTTTTTTGCCTCAAGCTCTCTTGGTTTGCTTTTTCTTCATTCAAGAGGTACTCAAGTTGTCTCAACATGACAATTTATGATCCCAATAATGTCACATGGACTCACTCAGATCCTAGGACTGATATCTGAGAGCCATGAAGAGGTAAGAAGCAGCACCTGCCAGTGTTCCAGGGAAAACGATCAGAAATCAATGCATGACAAAAATGAAAGGTGTCAATAATAATCATAGGTTTCAAGAATTATATATTATGTGTAACAATCAATGAACAAACATAACATTCATAATTGTGCAAAACGCAAAAGGTATGGCAAACAACTGTGTCAAAATAAACATTAACATAAATCACATAATCCATTTTGCAGCATTCAGTTGCAATTCTCCAGTTGCCCAGTCAGCCAGTTGCCTACCTGCCTTAACATTACACAATATCAGGTCAGAACTGGAAATAGGGGTAGGTGATGGGTAGCCCCGCCGTGAGCCTAGGGCAAGGTGATGGGCCTTTATGTCCTGCATTTTTGCATCGATAAGGCTTAAAGGGACAGACAGGCATCACAGTAATGAATGATTCACAATCTTGGTAAAGGATGAAACATCCATGTAAATAACACATGGTCGGCCGGGCTGGGAATCGAACCTGCATCTCATAGATAAGCAGCCGATGCCAACTAGGCTAAGGCCTTCGACCAAGTAAAGCCTCTGCAGATTCGTGATTCTGACATAATGCAGCAGAGCGCCTCAGATTAATCAGCAATTACTAAATTGTGATTTCAAATCAAATCCTAACAAATCAAAATTTTGACAGCATTGATTAAATTTAACAATTTTCAGTGGCATTTAGACAGCTGATTTGATTCAATGAAAGTCCCAAAGGCAGATCCCAACTACATCCCCCCTCCCCCACTGACTTCCACAATTCTCAATGCTCCACAGCCAGACACAGCACTTGTCTGAGAGATAATTCCAGAGGAAACAAATTGCACAAGGCAACAAAACACAGTCGACTACACCCAGCCAATGGCAGCCACAGTCAAGCCAGTGGAAGTGACCTTTACAGAATACACAAATATTTACCCTAAAATATCTACACGTGCCATTCAAAGAGGCAGAAAATGCTGATAAATGGAGGGTGGGAAGGCGTGAAACGTGTGCAATAAAATGCACCCCACGAGACATCATGAAAATCCTCTATCTAATTGACAGGAGTAATGCAGGGCCATGCACTGGGCCCTCTTATAATGTCATGGAGAAAAAAAGTTCTCCAGGTTCTAGGGATCTTGGCAGCATACAGAGAATACCGACTCAACTCACATCAAATGTACAGACAAATATCAAGCCAAGCAAGAAAATGTAGAGACAATAAGCCAAGCTGGTCATTCAGGCATGCAATGCCAGTCATAAGTAGCTAATTATCGCCCATGCTATGCTATGCATAGGGCGATTATGCTTTAGTGCTGAAATCTACTGAAGGGGTGAAACAACCAATGCTGTGGCCCCAACCAGCCCACTCAGGAAGTTCTTATCATATGCATAACACATTGATACCATTGTAGATGTGCACAACGGTTGGTATTTTCAGTTTAATTCAATATTAGAAAATTTACTATTATCAGTTTTAGAGGCTATCAAGGTCCAGAAAGCCTGCATTGTGGTGGCCATTTTCCCTTCCACAGGGTGAGTTTTAGTACACAGAATGGCCACTGCAAGCAGCAACTCATTCACATACATTACACAAGAGGGCAGCACCTGCAAGTCCTTTGCCAGTTCCTCCCTTTGCACCACATTCTATTTCTGGGAAACTCAGCAATTCCTGCATCTCAGTATAGTTCATGCATCTTTCCAACTAATTATACAGGTAGCACGGGCTTATATTGTATCTATTTCATATTATTCTATTCTCTTCCCTCCAATCTACGGGCAACTTACTATATATTATATAAATCTGTTTTATATTTATGTAAATAAAATACTGGTTATAATATACACTCATGTAAACAAAAGATAGACATATAGATAGATAGATAGATAGATAGATAGATAGATAGATAGATAGATAGATAGATAGATAGATGCACGGATTGGCAGACAGATAGGATAGATGGATGGGATATACAGTAGGATAGGATAGATGGATAGTATAAACGGATAGGATAAACAGACAGGATAGATAGATAGATAGATGGAGGAATGGATTGACAGATGGATTGATGGATATATGGGTTGACAGACGGACAGGATAGACGGATGGGATAAACAGATAGGATAAACGGATAGGATGAACAGATGGGATAAACAGGTAGGATAAACGGGCTAAACGGATAGGATATACGGATGGGATAAACGGATAGGATAAACGGATGGGATAAATGAACGGGATAAACGGATAGGATAAACGGATCGGATAAACAGATAGGATAGATGGATAGTATAAACGGATAGGATAAACAGGATAAATGGGATAAAGGATAGGATAAACAGATAGGATAAACGAATAGGATAACGGGTAGGATAAACGGGTAGGATAAACGGATAGGATAAACGGATATGTTAAACGGATAGGATAAACGGATAGGATAACAGGTAAGATAAACGGATAGGATAAACGGATAGGATAAACGGATAGGATAAACAGATAGGATAAACAGGATAAATAGGATGAACCAATGCTTATGGGGTACTGGATAAATGGATAGGATAAACGGATAGAATAACGGATAAACGGATGGGATAAATGGATAGGATAAACGGATGGGATAAACGGATAGGATAAACGGATAGGATGAATGGATAGGATAAACGGATAGGATATATGGGTAGGATAAACGTATAGGATAAACGGGATAAATGGGATAAACGGGATAAATGATAGGATAAATGGATATGTTAAACGGATAGGGTCAACGGATAGGGTAATGGATAGGATAAATGGATAGGATAAACAGATAGGATAAACTGAAAGGATAAACTGATAGGATAAACAGATAGGATAAACAAATAGGATAAATAGATAAGATAAATGGGATGAACCAGTGCTTATGGGGTACTGGATAAACGGATAGGATAAACGGATAGGATAAACAGATAGGATAAATGGATAGGATAAATGGATAGGATAAACGGGATAAACAGGATAACGGGTAGGATACACGGATAGGATAAACGGATAGGATAAACAGATATGATAAACGGAGAGGATAAATGGATAGGATAAATGGATAGGATAAACGAACGGGATAAACTGGCTAATGGATAGGATAAACATAGGATAAAACATGCGGGGCATGGGCGATGCTGTGCCATTATATGTGCTTGTTAAAGATTACGCTCACTACATCTCAAATACAGTCAATATACAAAGAAACGATGTGTATCATACTGAAGAAATAAATGACAAGCCTCAGCTGAGATCGAAAGACTGAGACAAAAAATACACAATTTCATCGATTATCTTTTATGAATGCCAGAAATATATATATATAACCATGAACACGAAGAAGGCACATGTTCCAAAGAAAGCTTATTATACAGAAAAGACACAGCAAAGCTCATGAATCTGTGTCTACCCCAGCAAGGGCATTGATCATACCTGTGAGGATATATTATTATTAGTATCAGTATATTTCTTTGGTACCTGGAGTATAGATTGCACATATCTATGATGCTGAGGGGTAACCTCAGGAAAAACAAATAAACCAAGTGGAATCCTGGAGCCCTGGAAAGTGGAAATCCCTGGAAACAGAAAGCTATGGCAAACAAATGCAATTTCGTATATAGATCCACTTTAGAAAGAAAGAGAAAATGTTCAGCTGACTGGAAATTTCAACCAATTATCAGTTGGTTACTTACCCAAGACAAAAACAAGTATATGTTATTCACCACGGGAAGGGAATATGTGATTTATCACCCGAGAGGTGTGATAAACACATACTCCTGATTCCATGGTGAATACCAGCTTATACCATGAGACAAACGCTCAAACCTAAGAGGATAACTGGACAACAAAGAATATGGGAATTATAACCCTGAAATACTGGCATATCGATATGATTGCCTGACAGAGGTGTCGAATGGTGTAAGTATACATAGGAAAACAACAGTATAAAAACACTCCAGAAGTTGTTTTTTTTAAGATTTTGGAACTTGTACTCACAACGAAAGTTGTTTTTTAAGTCATTGTTCTCACAAGTGCAGCACAGCAATAAGTTCGAAGGGGCATACAAAACAATATGTATGAGATATGTTAATTCTTGCACAAAAAGAAATACATGCAATACAACAGCAGAGCTAAAGCAGATCCCGAACACAAACAGAGAGACATTGCAATGCAAACAGGAGTATTTGTGTCTCCATAAACAACCCATCGTTTGCTCACTTACACAAATGAGGCAAACGAGAAGGGGACATGCTGCAGTTGATGGCACTAATGGCATTTCCATGGCTGCCATGCAAATGACAAGCATCTCAAATGACATAGCCCAGCACAAGCACATGTCATGAGGTTGTCCGAACCAGCCCAAAAAACAAAAACAGCAATTACTTTAAAAAAATGTATTTGCAGAAAAAAAGAAAATTAAAAAGCTGAAAAAACCAATACCGCAAGCGGTTTCAATGCTCGTCTGTTCATGTGAAATCTATCAATGTGTGCCTGATTATCACCAACAGGCCTATAGCTCAATCTAATTTTATAACTGGAAGTGAAAGACTAAACTCCAAATGACAATTCAACAATGGTGGCCATTTTGTACTTGTAGTGGATAATTTGGCAGCCATCTTGGATTTCTCAACATGTTGCCGATCCATACCCACAGGCCAATACCAGTACCAAATTTCATAACACTAAGCGAAATACTAAGGTCAAAGTGGGCAGTTCGAGAATGGCTACCATTTTGTAGTGTCAATTTTGGAAATCGATGATGTCACTATGTCCAATTGTCGTCTGCTCAAGTACTGATGTTTGTTCAAATTTCTTCGAAGATAGTTCCTCGACCAATTTGTAGGTCTGAGCAAAGGTAATTGAAGAAACAAAGGACATACCCCATGCTGAGCCAGACAGAATTGCCTTCTGTAATTAAGGTACAAAGAAGGAATTAAGCGGATGACTTGTTAATTCAGGGAGGACGTCTGCTGCTAAATTTGCTTCTTTGTTGTTTCACGCGGTCTAGGAACCTTATTAGAAGGCTGGTAATTGGCAGGTAAGTAGGTCACCAGACATGCGCAGAGTACACGACACGGGGCAGATCGAGCATAACGAAGATAGAAGAATTACGGGTACAGAGCAGGCAAGCTTGCGCGCAGTCAAAATAATAACCCCAACACCCTTATAACAGCAAACCCAACATTCCTTATTTCATTAGAGCTATTTCCAAGCCATGGGCACTAATGCACACATGTCTGATGTCAATGAAAAGTCCAAACGAATGTCTGCCTCAATAAAGACCTAATGTGGCCTGCGTGCTTCCAAACTGCACTGCATATTAGGCTTGCTATAACCAGCCCTGTAAATAATTTGCCACTGACAGGTAATACTGGTCCAAGCCATAAATCCCATTACCCGCTGACCAGCAGTTAGTATGAAGGGGCTTCTTGGTCATGTTGCCTGCCAGGGGCTTACAGCACTTTTCAGGGCAGCTCAGCCCATGTTTTTGCTATGCATGTCAATGTGGATGACACTGTCCACTTTCCATGCGGTACAGATTTGTCATACTCCATCTCACAGCCTTGTCATCTCCACAACAGCCGCAAATTTGCAACTAAAATACAGCAAATGCAAGTGAAAAAGCTTTTGAAACTCTTCCCTATCGAAATTTTAGGAACTTGGGACAATGTAACAGAGAAGATTAATCATATGCGACTGTCTCATGCCTTGATGTGTTAAATTTGCGCTTTGCAATGATCTACACTCAGATATCTCATGAATTGTATATCATTGAATTACACTAATATTAATGCATCATGTACATTAATTTGAATACACTAATACATCATCCTCTATCTTATGTTTATAAATGTGAAAGTGATAAATAGAGATGGATGCGCATAGGTGGTGTGATAAACACAATAGCACTGATGTTGCCAATTAGCTGAGGTGTGACAAACTGCCAAGCTAAAGCATCAGGCCATCCTTCAGGATTATGCTAGCCTATTATGCAAATGAGCAATAATCAGAGTAACACAGCTGTGTTGTGCCTTGGGCTTATAAGCCATGGACACTGAATAGCATTACAAACACAGTGAGACCTGTTAATGAAGAACATACACAAGAGTACACAGGAGGCTCTCTGACACCACTGATCCTGACTGAGGCACCCCACCCATGCAGGAGCACTTGTGAAAATATGCAAAACTTCTGGAGATGCGTGTGGACATGCACCACAGAAACGAGTTCAAAATACCAACTGTGAGACATACAATCCCACAAGGACAGACCCAGCTTTCATCACCCAAGACAATGTTTTGGGACATAACATTACCCCTTAGACAATGACATTAACCTGAGGTAGGTCAGGTAACCTGTGAAACTTGTAAGCAAAGTTGATGCACAGACCATAACCTGTTTCTTCTTTGTCATTCAATTAGTATTTGTGACATTTTGTGTTATCCAGATTATGTCCCCTTGTGCAGATAGATAAGATACTTTAGCGGAATTAGTGGAACAGCTAAGACTCACAAGGTCTGTCTCAAGAGGCTCAAGGACATGATGAATTTATCAACAACAATCAGAGTCAATCAACCAAGAACGACACTGTGTCTCTTCAAAACACAGGCAGATATATAAGTCCAGCCCTCGTTCTGGTCACTCACGAGGGTTGATTGGTGAAACTGAAGAGTGAGGCTTGGGAGTCTTCACATGTTACACATTTACCCCACGTGAGGGATCTTTTACTTGGCCAGACTTGAGTTTGTATTTGGCCAGAACAGACACTGGTACATGGCCAGGGGTCCCAACCTGGGGTTCGAACCAATGTTGGCAAATACCTTCTGTGAAGTAGATTTAGACCATGACCATGCACTCTGCTACCAAACTGCCTTCTATACTGCCCCACGTGGTGTATTTTGACACATTCTTGCACAGATGAGGACATAATCAGTCTCTTTGAACAACATTCAGTGCTTAGCAGTTTGAACAGAGCAAGGCTTGAATACATCCTTCTATTCAGCATTTCACTTGTGAGAATGCATTTGGAGAAAATCTCTAGGATTTGTAATCTGCAAATAGCAGTAATCATAATGCCATCATTTTGCAAAGCGGCTTTATTTTTAACACCACCAAGTGAATGTCCCATGCACCATCATTTCCATGTCTGCTCTTTTTGTAGATTATCAATTTCCCTAGATTCGTTATAATCATTCTGTCACACCGAGTTGGACCTTGATCTTTCACAAATTAATCACGTGCATTTGAAAGGTGAATGATGACAAAATTACAAGAAATATTATTCAAATTTCAGCCAAATGACTTTGGAAAGTGGAGAGACTTCCAGAGTTGTGGCTTGTGGAAAATTTAAGCTTTTCCAAACCATTTTCCATCAATATTAATGGGCCAGAGAAAAGAGGTAAAGAGGGTTTTCTCTCATTATTTTCCATTTGCATCCTCCTGTTTTAATGATTTCAGAGATGCCATCATCCAAGGATGCTCTGCTTCAGCATCAACAGCATCCACATCAACAAGGCACTGTGAGGAGGGAGTGGAGGAGGGAGTGGAGCAGGAAGGAAGAGGAGAGAGAGGAAGGGGATGAGCAGCAGGAAGGAGAAAGACAACCACACTTCACTCCAGAGATGCAGAATAAAGAGGAAACAAGATAGCAAGAATTCATTTCAAGGCAGAATGTGGAGAACAGATGAGATCTCAAGGATAAAGGAAAACAATGCATTGCGTAAGGACTGTGACAGTATGGGCACATCCAAGACAATTTCTAAATAAGTAAAATTTCACTTTTAGCCAACACAATGATAAGCATTAGCATTGAAATTGAGCGATGAAAAACACAATGACGAGAAGTAAAGGCGCAAGAATGAGGACATCTACTGCAGTGAGGACTGGAAATTTTGAGTAGCGAGAAAAAGGGTGAGGTCATTTCGAGTAGTGAGGACACAGATGAGGTCATTTTGAATAGTGAGGACACGAATGAGGACATTTTGTGGGGAAGAGAGGAAAGGAAGACCCTTTGAGTGAGTATACGGTAAGAACTGTGACAGGAATGAGAACATTTTTAAACATTTAGAGTAGTTACTATACTATAGTGAGGACAGCTAGGAATGAGGACAAACTAAGCTGTAGCAAAGAAGAGGACATTCAGACCAGTGAGGACAGAAACAAGGACATTTTGAGTGGTGGGACAAGGAAGAGGACATTTTGAGAGGAATGATTCCAATTTAATGTTGAGGACATTTTGAAAGGATTTTAAAAGGACATTTTAAGAGTAATGAGGACTTTTTTAGTGGTGAGGACATTTTGAGAGGATTGAGGACATCTTAAGAGCCTAGAGGAATGAGGAAACTTTTAGAGGTGAGGACATTTTCAGAGACATGAGGGCATTTTTAGAGGTGAGGACATTTTTAGAGGTGTGGACATTCTTAGAGGAATGAGGACATTTTCAGTGCTGAAGACAAGGATGAGGACATTTTAAGTTGTGAGGACAAGGATGAGACTGAGATAATGACAGAGTACATGGTGAAGAGGACACAATTTTGAGCATTACCCAGCGGAGAGCGATGTGTTGTTGAATGTGCCACAATGTGGAAATTAGTGCATGTCAACCTTCTCATCTTGCTTCCTGGGTGATCATTATGGATAAATGGACCCCTGGGAGGAGTGTTGTGGCATCCCGGACTCATGCAGCATAGCAACGACCAACTTCCAACAACAGATTTGCCCAGAAAAAAAACATTCTGTATAATTTGCACTTGGAGAGTACTTCAACTTTCCGAAACAACTACTTGTAGTACAAGTTGTACCATAGAATTATGGACAAACTCAATAATCCCCGAGCAGCGGTATGCAGAACAGTATACCGCAGATTGCGGTGGACTATTTCACCAGAGATAAACTCATACAGCAGTGCATACCATCAGTTTCACCCCAAGAGACCCAGTATAGGAGCAAACGAGCATAGCATAGATAAGCAGCTGTACATTGAGAAAATGACAACGGAGTCCCTTTGAAAGGCAGCAATTTGTCCGTTGTGATAAACGTCCCTTTGTGCGGAGGTTGGCAAGCAAGAAGACCTTGCACCAACAAAAGGACAATAACACACTGACAAGGGTAAAGTTACTCAAAATGTTGCAAAAAGTTCTTTGGTGTTGCAGCACAAAGTCGACTGGTTGGATAACCTCAGTGCAGCAATAGCAACTTCTGCCAGAGATAAAAGGGACGAAAAGGACCAGGAAGGCTGCAGCAGCTTTTAGGCAAAGTGACAAAGCAACAGAAATGAGGTAACCTTGCACCAAATGGCTTTATCCCATACCTTAGTACAGGCTGGTGGTGGTGTCAAGTTGAGGTCCTCAGCAGCTAGAAGCAATGCCATGGCCCTTTGAAAGGCAGCCTAGAGAACGAGGTCAGCAGAGTTCCATTTAGAGGCAAGAGAAAACCTCCCAGGTCACAGCAGCTTTAGATATCGCGTCTTTAGGAGGCTGGGCTGCAACAGTGTCAACTAGCCCATTGGGCAACTGCCAATACTCCAGGAAATAAGAGCCTTAATCTTGTTTGCCTGCTGTCTAAGACCAAGGTGGGGGAGCCCTTGAAGTCCTATCTACTCACAAGACAGCGCCACAAGACACAGGGCCACCGAGGGACCTGGGGCTAGCCGCTGCACCAACTTGTCGCATTAGGAACACCTATCTCTGACAAACAATATTGAATTTGCGGGCAATATCATCCCATGATCTATCCCTGCTTCTGGTTGGCTGTGCCATATTCCCACACGAACACTCACAGCCAAGATAACAGCGCCTTGCAGCACTCCCTTGGGGGAGCCCAGTGCATCTCTACCATCTGTGTTCCAACAACTTTCTCATTATTTCCACAGTATTTATACACCCACAAGTGACTTGTTAACCTGATGAGATCCTTCTCTTACGATAAAAAGAAACCCTCCATTACTACAACACAGTGTATGTTGCGAGTTGAGTAAACTGCGAAAAATACCAGAAAAAATTGAACGACCAGCTTGACAAACATCCACAACATCAGGAACTTGCTATCTACAATGTAGAAGTCCAAAACTAAGTTGTTGAGAACTTTGAACGACTAAGTACAAGCCATAAGTCACTGCATAGCACTTGTATAATCACTGTAAACACTCGAGCATCTAAATTACCGTTGCTTACAAGGGGCTTTTTAGCGTTTTTCTCCTCTTTCCTGATTTTCCGCACATACTCTCAAAGCGAAGGAGAAAACTGTACCGCGCTGTAATTCAAAACCATTATCTCTCGTTAAACAAGCTGGGCTTTCATGAGTGGTGATTACAGGCCACTCATAAAGCAACAATGAGCCGATGAATCTGCCGCGATGACAATCAACAATCCGCCATCATCGCAACGGCCTTAATGCTTCCGATAAACTGTCTAGTTCTCAGCATGAAAGAACTTCTTTCCGAACTGTTGGTGAAGAGAGATTCTTGGTGCATGAGCTAATTCTTACATGTGGTCTATTTTTCTTTGAGACTTTTTATTAATAAGAAGCTTTTGGTCCACAAAAGACCCTGTCGTGCCAACAACCAAAGCTAAGCAGAAGAAGCAGTGGAAGCACTTTTTCATACACAGCACAAAATCTGCCCATGCAGAAACTGGCAAAGCTTTCACGACAGCTCAAAAAAGGCACCAGCCGGTCACGTCAAATGTACTGGAATGCCTCACTAAAGAAAAACACGAGAGCAGCATATTGGTATTTCATGATAGCAGAAAAACACCAACAGCCCGAAGAAAAAGTCTTTTGTCCAGACCAGGGTTGGGTTCAAATACAAATATATTTGTATTTGTATTTGTAAATACTGTATTTGTATTTGTATTTAAATACTTTTTCGGAAATTTGAAAGTATTTGTATTTGTATTTAAATACTTTGCAAAGTATTTGTATTTGTATTTAAATACTTTTGGCTGATTACAAAAGTATTTGTATTTGTATTTGTATTTGCATCAAAGTATTTGGTATTTACAAATACTTTTTTCAAATACGACATCTATAAATGGATAAAAAAGCATGAATTTCTTAACTTCAAAATTGGATATAACTAATGTAATGTGTCTATCTTTATACAATCAATTTGAAATTTTGGATTAGGCCCTACTATAATGTATTCAGTTTAAATATTATTTTTGAAAGAGTAGCATTTTAATGATTATCATCTTAGTTTCCTTTGAAGTGCTAATTTTGTGGTCTATACACAAACATACATGTATAGAGATCATCACAATCTCTGTGTTGTTAGGTTTGAAGAAGTTAACAATAGCTCACAAATCCAATGGACTGCACAAGTGAAATACAACTCAGCTTCTGTCCTATCCAAACTTCCAATTTTAACTCAGCTTCTGTCCTATCCAAACTTCCAATTTTAAGTATTTGTTGGTAAAATAAACCCTATATGAGAAATCATGAATTATAATTGTTTGCATATTAAGTTTTAAAAAATAACAGATTTTCTTTAATTTATTTAATACACATTTACCTGCGGTAGTAATTGTGTATACATCTCACTTGCTTATATATAAAATATATTTTCTTTGACAAAATATGTTACATTTATCAAATAGTTACAGGTAAATGTCCATTTTTATTGTCTAATAGTATGAAAGACCTAACTATCACCCATTTTGAATGTTTACTGCTATTCTGACACTGGCTATTGTCTTAATTGCTATTTAAACACAGGCATAGGCCATGCATTGTCTATTGTGAGCAATGGTGCATTGCAATTATATAGGGGCACTATTGTTTGGACATTACACACATCTAGCAGTTACATAAAGTTCATAAAATTTCGTATTTATAATGTTTACATCATTATTTGATTAGAGGTCAAATTGCAAGCAAAAAAAAAACTTTAAAAAAAAAGAAATTTCCTGATATTTGATTATTATTCATTATTATAGCCTTACTATCAAAGAACAACTTCTAAATTACAATGCCTTCTTGTTGAATACGAAAAAATGCAGATTCTATTTTATGTATATTTTGGAATTGAAAGGGCTGTCAACAGTGGAGTGGAAATTTACTGAAGCCTAAATATTTATTTATAAATGTTGATTGAATTTCTTTGACCTGATATAAGATAGTTGTCCAATCAGCCCCAGTTAAAGTATAATGGCTTTGTGTGGCACAGGTATGTCCTGTATCTGACTTAGACTGAATTTCACCAAGGTTATAAGCCTATTTGCCGTAGTGACTTATTTTTAGCTGACGAAAAATGTTGTTAATTGAACGAAACACCTGTTTCTCTATTTTATATTAATTTTTTATTGTGCATAATTTTTTCACAAATTGTCCTAGTCAAGCATTCAACGAATTCCTGGTACTGAAAATAGATTTTGTTATGAAACAAATGTGGCATATAGAACAAAAACACGGCATTTTAATGAATCTAACATGATTATTCTAACCCACAAAGAACCCCTGCAAAATTGGTCCAAAAGAACCTTCTGTCTCGACCAATCACAGAGCAGTATTCACCAGTGCACCTATCATTAATTTTAATAATTTACTTGGTCATTTTTAGTTAAAGTCAGCTTCACCTAAGTACAGAGCACAAATGTGAATAGACAACATTACCAAGCCAATGTGTCTGAATGAGCAACTGTATTTTCTGTTGTTTTTATTCCAAGTGATTACACTTATCACCAAGGGAAGCGATTATGAATCAGTGAAAATTTTGTATTTCACCTGGAATTACTGGGTTTATTTCGGAAATAGTCATAGATAAATCAATATCCATCTATTGATATGCTTAATGTCATATTTAATCAATTAAGAGTAAGATAAATAAATGTTTTTGAATATTTAAAATCATAATATGCAACTCTTCAGTTTATGATCGGGTAAGTAAATGGCCCAAAATGTCCTGATTTGAACAGATTTTAATGAAGGAACTTGATAATAAAATTCTGAAAAAATTAATAACTAGGCCTATTCTTATTACTTGTTAAAACTGTATATGACATATGGACCCGTGACAGTTTATTGATTTCATAAACATTAGCTGGAGTTACACAAGTTTTGAATTCTAAGACAGAATTATTGAAAGTATTTTCAAATATATTTGCAAATATAATTGTATTTGTATTTAAATACTTTCAAAATTTGAGTATTTGTATTTGTATTTGTATTTGGAAGAATTGAAAGTATTTGTATTTGTATTTAAATACTTTTGAGCTCAACTGTATTTGTATTTGTATTTGTATTTAGAAAGATTGAAAGTATTTGTATTTGTATTTAAATACTTTTATCTGTATTTGAACCCAACCCTGGTCCAGACTAAAAATGATCCGGAGCGATCCGCAATTTGCATGCCAGGCCTGACCACACAGAAAGCCAGCCATGTCTGAGGGATTCTTCTCTATGGATATAACCATCAAAAGGCATGCTCAAGACATGGGCAAGAGTCATCTGCAGGCAAGTCCAAGTTCTGCAGTTGATTCTACTTCTCACTCTATATATTATATATACGCTTGCCATTGGGAGGGAACCTCCCTACGGGCTCTACGTCTCGTGTATCATTCTTTCGACAATCGCCTCAGACCCGGACGGAGTCCCTTTCATTTTTGCACTGCAAGCCCCACCTTCCTTTTCACAACATAGATCAATGAGGAAGGCTTCTTGCTAAGCCTTGGGCATGTGGGCACCGGCTTGAGGCAGCCAAAAGAGGTTTGTAAGTTATTTCTGCTGGAAACCAGCCTAAACCAGCCTGGCCCAGCCATGCATGGGGTTGACTGGGGACATTATGGGATCTGAGAGGAGCCAGCTCACCCTGATAACCTGGTGCAGACAGATAATCTGCTTGCAGCCACCTCTACTCAAGAGCCTTGCCCAATCCCTGTCTCCACTCAAGCCAGCATGTAACAAGAACAGATGCAGTCAAGCAATCGTAACAGCCTAGTGTAGCAGCATCCCTACTTCTGTCAATATATCAATATAATACCCGGGGCAATACTTTGCTCAGTTTCCTCCAGCGCATAAGCAGCATCAGCCGACCCCAGCATCAGCCGACCCCGGCATCTTCCTCAGCCTCTTACCTACACCGCACCATCATCCCGGACCCAGGGCATCCCTCTATCCGTCTCCATACATCCACTTTCTAAAGACCCACTGTTGGGAAATTATGGAGCCAGATGCTGCCCTGCCCACAACTAATTTGGACAAATCCTCTTGATTTATATTCACTGCTCCCAGCAAACACAATAAGGAAATCTAAAAAAGATAGAAGAGGGCTCAGCAAGCAAACCATCAGTTATGCTTCCCAAGTAAATGGGCAGCGGGCAAATACAATAGGACCAATTCCCATCTGCATTTATCAATGCCAGTGGAAATTCAATCTTAATGTTCCAGAATTTACCCAAGTGCTATCAAATATTAAACCAGTGTCTAGTTACCGGTTCAGAATACAGCCAGAAGGTTTACAACAGGACACCATGGATCGAGTTTGAGATTCCACCGATCAACTGGGACTCGAGTTACATTGTGTACTTCATAATAATGTACAAAACAAGTGGAGATAATATCAAGTGAATTTTGCAAGAGTTTAAACTTTAAACATTTGCTTTTATCCATGGTATATATCAGAGAGACCATAAGATTCATCCCATCTAACAGGCATAACATGCAATTTTAATTTTGTCAAGTTGGAAGCAAGAAATCAACTGTATACTGTATACTGTGTCGCTAAAATACTCGCCTAAACAGTGTATTATGCCGAGTATGTTACGTTAGATGCGATAGAGACCAACAACCACCGAGGAACCAAAGAAGCAAAGAAGCGATGAACTGTGGAAGCAAAGTCCATCATTGTAGCAATTGAGGGCAATAAGAGGACGGAAGGAGCAGGAGATCCTCTAATCAGAGGTCCTAGTGAGGTCCTAGTGAGGTCCTAGTGAGGTCTTGGAGGCCCTCGGAGTGCAACAATGAGCAGGAGGTCAGCAAATGGCCACCAAGAGGGCACACAAGGGCCCTGGACCTCTCCTCTGGACATCCCCTGCAGACAGTAGCAAATTTAATTTCCTGAGAAGCACAAGATGACTGAGGCGGCCGGGCATTGCTCGGGCAACCCTGCTACCTCCAGCATTATTACACAGTGTCTGGGCCTAACTCAATCCCAGTCACATCACCTCAGAGAAAATCACCTCCTTCAAAGTACAACACGTCCAGACCGGCCCTGGAATCATTATGAAAAGCAGCCAAACTGGCTGAAACAACCTTAATGTTATATTGCCTCCCAATTGGACTCACTGCCTGCTATACTGAGCCAAAGGTCAACAAGGCACAACCAGAAACAAAGGACTAATTGCAGCCATTGATGATGTCTATCATTTTGGTCTCAAGGCAGCCAAGGTTTTTGGGCCAAGCTAAGTGGTAAGGCAATTGGGTTCTTATTCCAAAAGTCAACTTTGATTGCTTGCCTACAATGCCTAGGCAACCCAAGTTTGATGAAAAATATGAAGTAATCGATTTTTAATTCGGAAAGTGTCCTCAAGTGGTCAAAACACGAAAAGACATCTCACGTAATTTAACTAACCGGGCGACCCAGGGCCCAAAAAGACAGAAAAATATAAGGCCCGAAGTGACAAAGAACAATTCAGTTGCCTTACAAACCAACAGTACAACTGCATACTCTTCCAATTTAATATACGTTTTCTACCAGAGATTCACCAGTATACCAGAAAAGCCCACAAAGACCTTTGAGATGAACAAAACTTTTAAACGGATAAAGGCTTTTCGAGGAAATAATGGAAAAAGAAGCGTATGTGATCAAAGGACCCAAAACTGGATTGGGAAAAGAAAACTTCCTAATGCCCAGCACTGAAGCTGGAAAAAGCCAAAAAGCAAACAGCGATTCACCATTAACCAGCCCAAAAAGGAAACTTGGGACACCAGCCAAGAGAATTAACGACGCAGAGAGGATATTCGCCAGGGCTCTTTGGAAGGCCAGCAACCTTTGCCAATTCAGCAGTTCTTTACCAATAAGGCAATACTACAGCCTCTAAAGCATTTATTGCAATAACAAGCAAAAATGTCAAGACAAAAATTGTAAATAACCAACATAAACAACCCCTCTCAAAATGGCTCTCATCATTTACAGAGTTCGAAAATCTACGAAAATATAACAACAAGCCGCTGTCCTGCAAGATAACAGGAAATATCCATGTGGACTAAAACTTGTCTGTTACATGATTTCTGAAGCGTTCAAAATAATTCAACTGCCAACTGCAGACCGATTGTACCTCAATGAACCGAAGGTCCTTACACCACCATGTTGCACAGTATAGATGAATCGGCTATTCCCAAAACCAGAATAAAACTCCAATTACGATGTGGCATATTACCGAGCGGAGGGGACGTTGAGGGAATGTCAGCGGTATGGCGCTCCATTAATACACAATAAGCGGCAAATAAGTCTCACAGGTTGAGGCGATGCATGGGGACAGCTGGGTGGGATGTGGTGGATGTGCCTTTCACTGAGAATGGCACAGGGAATGGCATGAGAATGGCACTGAGAATGGCACTGAGAATGGCCTCTCTCTTTGGCTTTCTCTTTGGCAGGAACATGAGGTGGTTTTATGGCCTCATTGGGGACTAGAAGCCCTGGCAGCTTCATAAAAGGAGAGACTGTGGAAAGAGAGAGAGAGAGAGGGGGGGGGAGAAAGCACTCTGAGGGAGACATGTAGAGTTTCATTAGCATGGAAGAGACAGGCTCAGGCAGCTATATGCCACCTCCATGCCTGGCATTGCCTGCTTCATGTGCTGTAATCAATATAGGGACAACCCACCAGACATTAGTAGACATTGCAGACACTGGTATACACTACTACACATTGGAAGATAGCTTCTACCCAAGCCTGAATTACAATCCTACAACCGGGCTATTCAAATAAGCTATCAAATTAGGTCTCTCATTGCCTTCAACTTGGGTATTTGGCTATTCGCTTTGGGTATTCACCTTAATGAGTGTTCGGCGACTGCTAGCCTTGGGTTTCAAACTTAGCCATTCTTGGCATGGAGTAAAACATGTTGGGTGGCCTCCCTAAATCTCCCCATCCCATCATTACGAGTCTCCTAAAAGGCTCACAACTGACTCACAAGAGAGCCATCAACTGCACAATGGCATGTTGCACACTCTCTTCCCACCACAACCAACCAGGACCAACCTCAAGACACAAGCTGACATACCTCAAGACACAAACACAGTGAGAGCTTGAATGTATAACAAGAGTAGGCTTAACTTATTCCTCCCATGGTGACATTGGTCAGAGACACCACAAGATTGACACTTGCAAGGTAACCAGCAGGCCAGTGAGACCACATGTCAGATTACATCTCCATCTTGAGTCAGGCATAATTTTGTTAACAGTTGAACTAAAGCGAACACCGGATTTCTCCAGCTATTTCAATGTGTTTTCGCAAGGATTTTCATTTTGCTTCCATCCGTTATGATGAAAATCTTTCGTCAAGTCTTCAGTGGTTGTTGGTCTCTATCGCCTCTAACGTAACATACCCGCCACAATAAACTGTTTTAGGTGAGTATTTTAGCGATACAGTATACAGTTGATTTCTTGCTTCCAACTTGACAAAATTAAAATTGCATGTTATGCCTGTTAGATGGGATGAATCTTATGGTCTCTCTGATATATACCATGGATAAAAGCAAATGTTTAAAGTTTAAACTCTTGCAAAATTCACTTGATATTATCTCAAGACAATATTGGCCTAGCCATTTGTGAAAGTAACAATAAAAAGATGGTAACATTTACAGCATCTTTTCAGGGAAATAATCAATCAAAGGCAATATTTAAGGTATAATTTATATAGTATTAGTAATATTTTGTGAAATTGTAGAGAGTAACACAAAACAACCGAAAACTACAACATATAACATAGTTTCTATACCAATGGAAAGGTTGTAGTAGATCTAGAGTAGGTTTGGGAAAACTCAGGAAACCGAAGGCTCGTAGAACCATCGACTTGTCCCAAATGTCCAGCCATCTTCTGAGGGCATCTTTTCTAGGTGTATCCTCTCTGGGAATCCTCTGGTCATCTTCTCCCAGCAGTAGTCGTGTAGAACTAATAGGTCTTGCACTGGTCGGCTGCCACAATTTCACAGTTCCCTACTCCCCATGAGAATGTGTCCTAACAAACTGCTCTCCTTATCCACATCTACTCACTAACTCCCACAGCCCACAGCTGGACATTTCACTTTTTCAGAAAAACCTTCTACAAAAAGTATCTCCAGTTAATCCCAAGACTATTGCGACAAACCAATAGCTTGGACACTAAAAATATTGTACCGCCCACTCTGCCTAGAATTGCTCTTCCAAAATAAAATACACTGAACATGATGTTTCATTTCAGTCCCAGACAGTGGACAACTACAATCCAATATAATATACCTGGTAAAATGTACAAGTATAAACTTCTGAAATTACAAATTCTGTGCAGTTATTATGTTTTTAAAATAACGACATATCTTTTGGCACCATGAACAAGAGGAAAGTGAGGAGGAGCACAAAACAATTATCGGTTATAATTCAAGGAGCAAATCTGTTCAAAAAGACTGCAGTTGATCTATAGATTCTATATAGAAATATGATTTTCCATCATGCGTTATATGATCGCGAGGATCATGCTTCAGCATCTATTTGAAGCTGAACTGCTCCATGTGGATGAATCACTGGGGCTTTAATCCCAGCCTAGGTAAAGGTAAAGGTAGACGTCATTTAACGTGGGTAACCAGACTAAGTCAGAGACTTATTTACAGCTGGGCCCACGGCACCTCCAATTAATGTCTGATGCGAACGACAATGCCATGGAATGACATGATGGCCACCTGGGGATTGAACCTGGGTCCCTCGCTTGTGAGGCGAGTGCTCTACTGACTGAGTTAACTGGGCTGACTGGGCTAATCCTGCTTTATGTGTGACACATTGTCCGGTGTTTTCTATTTATATAATACTCTGGCAGGGAAATTTGGACAGAAGCAGGAGGGCGACACAGCAATGAGGTCAAGGATGATTGAAACTTCTGTCCAACATAGGTCAAGTTTAACCGGGCAAGAAGCGTATTCGAACCCAGTTGCAGCCAACAGCAACACCAACTGAGCTTGCCCCGTCGCCAAACCACTTTGTTGACAGAACACCGCTACACCAAATGCAGAGACCGAGGAAAGAACACTACAACAGCAATGCAGAGTGGTACTGAGCAGTTCTTAGCAAAGCAATTCTGAACATATAGCTAGTTGGCCAGGCTGGTTGGTGGAGAGGCAGATTACTCAATCAGGCCAGTGATTACAAATGTGATGATAGGCAAAGGGTGGTGAATAGGAAGGGCTGGGGGCATTGCAAGGGGTCTTTGTGTGTGCCCATGACACATTTCCCCTCATCACTGTTCCTAACTAGGTTTCCATGTGCCCCAGGAGACTGTAGCCCATAGCTGGAGGCAACCAAGGGGAAGACACAGCATCAAGTGGGAGAGAGAAGCACAAGAGAAGCATAAGAAAAGAAAGGCCAAGAAGGAACAGCTTGGAAAGAGGAGATAATTTCCTAGTTAGATACCAAGAAAGAAGAGAGAATTCCGAAGAACAAGACAAGAAAAACATGTTGAACAACTAGTAATGAAGGTATTAGGCTAACACATCATCACATCAGTTTCGTCACACTCATCGAAATTCAGGATCATGTCACACACATTAGAGGATGGATTTGTGTGTAGTATAGCGAGCATCCTACGAGATCTATCATTATGGACACCATTATACAAGTTAATTATTTCCCAGTAAATGCATACTGTCATTTAGTTCAAGTAAGTGGCTTCCTGTTAAAGAAAAATTCACATAACGATCTGTTCATGTCAGAAGAACTGCCAACTAAATCACCATTGCAAAGGAAAAAGCAATTTCCAGACGACAGACAACTGAAATTTAATAGGTTACCAAGGAGATCCGACGTATTAATTTATGACAGATAAAAAGCCAGAATATCACATTACCAAATATATATTTCGGATAGTGTGTCAACTGAGATTAACACTGGTCTGTGATATTAAGACGGAATGTAATGAATGGTGGAAATTAATGCTATTTGGAAGTATTGGAGTCAGTGACATGCTAAACATCAGCAATAAGGCGGCACTATAGAAATGCAATGGAAAATTTGCTCTGACCTAATTTGGCACTGAGCATGCCCGGGAGTGACCTGATTCCACTGAGCATGCTCAGACCTATTGAGCATGTGCAGAGAGTAATAACAAATGGTGGCCATTTTGAAATTTCACTGATTCAGACTTTTAAGGCCAGTTTTCACAACAAGCTACATGGGGTTCACTCATCAGACAAGGTTCATATTAATCTAAATTTTGTAAGAGATTTTTTGGTGTGGGTCTGATCAGTGAGCGTTATGTAGCTCACTTTTGAGTGATAATGGATCAAATTTTACTATGAATGATAAGGACAGTTTTCATAGTGGGCGGTAGCACTCTGTAGAGCACATAGATATACAGAAGGCATTGGCTCGCCACCAGGAAAGGGGCCCTAGTGTCAGATTTTGGAAACTCTTCCTCGGGAAAATTTCAGTTACAAGGCAGTGAGTGGGATCACTAATACGGCGGGCCTAATAAGCTCAAATCAAACCCAGGACATACCCGATTCAGGCAATCATTCTGCAAGACCGCAAACTAGCATTACATCATTGCCGAAAGGTTGCTGCTTCTAAGCTAATGCGACTGATCCAGAACCTTCGATTGGGACAAAGACCGATACCATACCATGCAGAACCCACCAAGAACAACCTACTACAACAAAACACAACATGTAGGAAACCTTGCAGCGGATGCCTATGGACGCCTGCGGATGTTTTAGGGGCTTGCGGCCCAATAGCGGGGAGGCTACACCGGCCAGTGGTGGCTAGCAGTGTGGTCAGTGACTTAGCAAGTAGGGGTAATCGACCAGAGAATATTGATAAAGAAGGGGTCAGCAAGGGCAAGCCTGTGATGTGACACTAGGCCTCAATGCCCTCATCAGAGTCCAGGGCTGAGCATCTGTCCTCCTCAGGTCATCTTATGTCCACATAGGTCACAGCAGATGACCTCCTCTTCCAGTCATGAATCTCCAATGTCCACCACACAACAGAATAGAAGGCCTCTGCTATACTTCCACACAGGTCCTTATATTCAATATATTAAACTACAATACAAGGCTTATAACCATCCAGTTGATTCTGCCCTTCATATTCACAACATATATCATATAGTGCATATATTGCACTGATAATTTAATAAATTGGTTGATTTTAAACTTACACAATACATCAAGCTAGAATCAGTTGAAGGACTTCCACTAACTCCAAATGTCGCTATCAATCTAAGGATTTGTTACTTCCATTTCAGGTCAGTAATACCAGAATATTAGATAGATAATATTAGATATCATATCGTTACCTGGAAAGCAATTAGCCTTTGATAAACTCTTACATAGATTTTTTTCTCTGAATACTAAGAGTTACATATAATGCACATACGCACCTTCCATCTAAGCTCATCTAAGTTCTGAGAAGTAATTTAGCCTTATTCAGGAGAATAGCAGCTTCCAACGCCCACAACCCACAAAGGACTTGTGCAGTTCCTTTTAATGACAATTTCTTTTGCAGCAATTAGTTGCTATTTGTGGCAACAGCCATTGACTAGCTGACAAAGCCACAGCCACTGACAACCGGAGTCCTCACGAATTCTTCAGGTTTCCTCAGGAAGTTGGTAAGCTCGTTGAAAACCTTCAAATGTCAGAAACAAATTGCTATTCAAAGTCTTTCTCTCCTCTCTACTGTATGTATAATGTAAAGCTTCAGGCCAAACAGCAACAACTTCCTCTGCAAAAGAAGAGGTGAGGAGTGAAGTGACCCCTGGTGGATATCACTGAAAACATCACAGGCAATTTCAACTAGAGGTCCCCAGCAGTCCTGTTTGAAATTACTTTTTATGCAAATTACAGTACTAATGACTTAAAAGCTGCTTTTCAAAAATTTGATCAATGGCTGAGTGAACAGTTTTATTTTTTAACAGAAATGAATGAGCTGAAACTTCTAACACATTTTACAGTTAGTCAATTGACAATAACTTATATCACGTCTTACCTGCTAATGGTCAAAGCCTATAGTTTTCTAACTATTGAGGGCCTGGTTTTTCATCAAATGAGGAGTGGAAGTGCTGGATCATCAATTCATACAGAACAGATTCGGAGACTGTGACGAAAAGCCTGGCTTTGCCTCTGACACCAGAGTATTAGTTTCATCGCCAATCTTGGACTGTCAGCCCCTTAGCACATTAGTCATTTTATCTCATGCCCACACAAGCAGTTATGCCAAATCGAGCTTAATCTTTAGCCCTTCCGAGGCTCGGTTATTGCTGAAGGCGATCATGCAGACCGGAATATTATGGTAAACGGCAACAAAAAAGCCATTAACGGTCCATCACCACCAGACTGTGCAACATCATTGCGGAGTAATGCTTTTTCATAAGTATTTCCATAGAACATAAATAGTTTTTTTTGTCAACTTTTATACTTTTTTTTTCATACATTGCAAGTTTTCAACCAGGGCACTAGATTTAACTGGCTTCACGACAACAGTTACTTTTGCAACACATTATATATGTAACATAACGCCTCAGAGAGACATTGCAGAAAGACAAATATAATATGAATCTTTCAAGCGTTCAGCATATGATTTCTGCACGGAAGAAATATCATTCGAATGTACTGATATTAACACAAAAAAACATAGTATATCATTATGGAATCAAGCTTCAAGTAACTGTTGAGCGTTTACTTCAGCAAAACTTTCCATTGTTTCCAATGTAATTCAAATAATATCTAAATAGGTACTCACCCAACTTGAAAACACTGATACCTGGAATAGAAAGTAACATTGCATTAGTCAATAGTCACTATACTCATATACATACAAAAGCTCGTAACAGATAGATGTCTTGCACCAGGCAAAATCACATTTACACTAAAAGGCTAAGGCAACATTTACTGCAATTTTAAGAAGTATGAGTTTCTGTCATAGGACAGTGAAACGTAGAAAATATACTTCATGTGGTTGGTGGAGGCACTGGATTACATAGTATAAATGTAATTTGAATAGAATGAAACATATTTCAAGGCCAGGTGACGTGTCTGATGGTGATTTATCTGATCTCACCTGCTAATCTTATCAATTTATGAAACTCAGCTGCTCACTGAAGCAAAATGCTAAGTTTTTCATACCTTCATAGGTTCAACTTAGACGTTTCATTGCTTACCAGCCAATCAGGCAAGCTGAATTATACTACGTAGATACTTAGAAAACCAGTCAGAGAAACTCATACTAAATGAATCTGCAGTAACCTTGAGTCGGATGCATTTAGTCAGCTAAGAAATACATCAGCTCCAAGGACATATGATACAGCATACTGAGCATAGATTCAGATTTCATCACTTCATGTAGGCCGTATAATGACTTATGAATACATTAAACGCATTATATATATTTTCACACAGACTATCTGAATCTCTTAGGAACTAAAATCTTTTTTTTTTTTAAGTTTGATATCACAGTGACACTGCGTAAAACAGAATAGACCTGAAGTAGAAGACTTTTGTAGGCTAATGCTCATAATGACATTATGTATAATCATACATGTGCTAAAGCAATCTAGAAGCAATCATATTGTGATGCATACATTGACATAGGGACAGATCACCCAGATATAGATTTGATTTACAACCTGCCCATCGGAGTTAGGGGCATCAACTATGATAAAGAGCAATTTGTGCTGTAGCAACTTTCTGCTCTTAGCCATGCTCTATCAATAAATCAGGGGACAAATTGCAGCAAAATTTGATGGAGAAATGACAGGGGGCAGGTTAATATTAGATGCTGGTTGACCAATGGCCTGTAGTGCTCAGCCCATGGTCAGCCCATTTGCTCGTGGTCAGACCTCATCAGCCCTCACTGTGACATTCCAAATGACCTCTCTGTGACCTCTTGTCACGTCAAGTGATCTAATCATCACGTTCTATGTTAGTTTCTCAATGGTGCCCTCTAGTGGTCAGTAAATTTGCTGATAATGTTACTCCTTACAAAATGATTTAATACTGTAAGAAGTAAGCTGGGTGGATGGATGATTGTCGCTCTACGTCTTGTGTTAATACACTTTGGCAGGCTAAACCAGCACACCAGGAGGACAGCAAAGAAGTGAAGGATGATTGAAACTGCCATCCAACAGAGGTTGTGGCAACCAGCCGCGGACTTGAGAATAAAACCCATGACCTGGCATTTGGAAGCCTGGGGACAGCTTCGAAGCATCTCTCCCATCCGATACCCCTACCAAAATTTCCTGAATCCGCCCCTACCGAGAATCAATAGCAGACTAAGCTGAGATTGAGAGAAATAGAAAGCACCAACAGATAGATAGATATATAGATATATAGATAGACAGATAGATAGATAGATAGATAGATAGATAGATAGATAAATATATAAATAGATAGATAGATAGATAGATAGATAGATAGATAGATAGATAGATAGATAGATAGATAGATAGATCCTGACGGGTGGATAAAAGTATTGTGATTTGAGATTGATAGATATCCACACTGCAAACAAATAAATAAGGAGACAAATAGTACTTCCCCAGTTTAAAAAAAGTTCATAAGACTTGACAATCAATAAAACTTTTTTTTTCCCCAGCTCACAAATTTATGTATGCAGCTGCTTCACTGCCTGTTTACTTTAGAGGCAAGTTAAAGAATGAAGAATCCCAATAAAGAGAGGGTAGAACAGCAATACATCTGAGGAGAATGGCAGAATTTTAATATGGTGGGGTGTGTATTGAAGTTATGTTGGAGTCATTTGACAAAAGATTGTTAAAATATTCTAAGGGATATAATGTAAAAGTTGTGGACTTTTTATGAGATTGGAATAATCTAAATGCAGAACCACAACTTATCTAACTATGAGATAACTCCAGTGTTACTCCATCACCCATGTCATTAAGATGTGAAAATGCCAGATGTCAGCTACTCTCATTTAGTCATTTGAAAAGTCAACATGAAACCAATATCAATTTATAACTGATATGACTTCATTGAGTTTAGTGAGGCTGCATATGTATGAAATCCTTTGAATAATACTGGAACCCAGTCTCAAAGTTAGATAAGCTGTGGTTCTGCATTTAGATTATCTATCAATTCTCTAACTTCACGGAAAGAAGAACAAATATTACATAAATCTAAACATACTTTAACAAAGAAATTTTATCTTGAGTAGAGTGTTTTAACAAACGTATAATTGATTTTTCGGTTAAACAGACAGACATCACGTCAATAAATGTCTCCTTTTGAGAAGAAATTAAAAAGTGTCTGCATTAAAACTCGAAGCACATAGACATTGTTAGTGACATTAATCAGACAAAAGTAATTAGGCAGGGACATTTGTTTTTTGTGTGTTCATTAGCTGAGGACGTCTTGTCTGCATTCTCAATATGAAATTTACATAATCTAATTAAGTTCATTTCTTTCCAAGATGAGTATTTCATTTGCTGTGACAATCGAATTTTTTAAACGAAATTTTCATGTATGTCTCTATATTTGTCTATGAAACTTTAATACAAAAGAAAAGTTATCAAATTATTATATATTCAATAATTAAAGAAGAAACTTGATATTTCTCCGATGCAATGCAATGTGTGTCTGTAAATTAATTCATGTTGAAGTGATTGTAAAACTATTAACCAAGTTCTTCACCTAATGACCATCACACAAAAATGTTTCTTGGTATATCTTACTGCTCTCAAATTGCTAGTTACAATGTCGCATCATGTGACACAGTTTATTACAACCAGACCACCTTACGTACCTAACTGCCATCAAGTACGTATCATACTGCCGCAACTGGTGCTTCATTCTGGTCAACCTTAGGCACACACACAAGCAAGATATATGGATTCAATTGGATTTCTTCCAAATTGAGTGAAAAAACTATCAGAATTTATTATTATCAATTCAGGATCTACAACAGAAGTTCACCAACTTGCAAATTCAAAGATGCTGTTATTATTATGATACCATATAAATATAATATTACAAGTACTAAATTGGAAGATTCTACAGCCCACAAGAAGGGTTACTTAACAGTATAACCCCCCCCCCCTTCTGTGCCCCAATAAATGCATGCACTTGGTCTGCTCAGACTCCGTTGTTGGTAATGTCCATCCCTGGTCATTTGACGGGACATGTAGGCTGCCAGGCTGCCCCAGTATTGTGCCCATAAATGGCCCATAGAGAAAGGCATGGCGGCCTGCCTGGCAGCCACAACATAGTTTTACCATCAGATAGAAGTGGCCTGGACAACCCGGCTTATCTATGACACTTGCATGGGCTTGCCTTATTTGCTGCAATCCTGCATACAGGTCATTCACCAGCCCAGTCTCCGATGCATAATAGAAAGAGCAATTCATTCACTTCCACATTGTATAGTGCCAGTAGTATACACAAGATGTAATATTCCTCATGATCATATCAGAGTATCAGGCATACTCCTGTTACAGTGTTCATATCTTTCTCATAAAAGTACAAGAAGATGATGCTTCATACCAGAAAGCTTCCTTATGTCTGCAGATGCTTGAAAACTAGTTTACAGATGAAGTCAAAAGCATAGACTCAGAAATGGTTAAATACTTCACCATGCTGTACACAGTGTACAAAGAGTAATACAGGTAAATCATGATATGCTCAGACACCTATGAGTCAATACTTTTGACTTCAGCTGTAATACAGTCTTACCCCATTGTCTTCTATTCAGAAGAAAATAGAATGACACTGACTTCTTAGATAATTCTCCATCTTTTCAACAAAATTGTTTCCCTCTGGGTGGACAGAACTTGTTGAATACCCACAATAGCTCTACAAGAAGCCAGCTAATTTGACATCCCACACAGCAGACCAACAGACTGGTTTTCCAATCTGTTGAATACCCAATTGTAATGATTGGGTCAAGAGAAGGTTGAAAACAGTTTAAGGGTATTTATCCAAATAATTAAGTTCTATCAAAAATATTTCTTGTATCAGGGACAGTTTAGCTAACCCTGCTTGTAAATATTGCACATGCAATTCCCCCAGCTGTGAAGACATTGCATGTAGACTGTAGTTTTATGCAATGTGAGCATGTCCATGTACGCCTCAGTGTGCAGATGAGCTAACACCACACCAGAAATTGCAGAAATGCATATCAGCACTTGGTGTGCAACACTGTGCATGTTTGTAATGTCGGGTCACGAACCACAGGATCGCAGATTGAACTGTAGTAAGGTCTGTATTATAACGGAGGATACTAGGCTTTCCTGTACAGATGGTAGAGCTATGACAGAAGCTCAACTTATGAACACTGACTCAAAATTGTCATCCAATACTAAAACTTGGTAAAAGTAAATATTGTGGTAGTTGTGAAGCCTTGTGAAGTTTCAATACATATAAGATTTCTATAGAACAACAATGGAAATGTCATATTAATAATTTTTATGTGATTTATGTATTCGAGAATAATTATATTCAAATATCGAACTTAAATTCTAGATAATATTTGAAAATACACGAAAATGCAACTGGTGTCCAAATCTCCACAGCGGTGAAAACTGACATGGATAAAAATATTTCAGAATTAATGTTTTACAATAGGCTTTTTCTTAAGTTTCCAAATTTAATTCACTATACAAGCTTTCAGAAGGAAAGGAGGTATCACATATTGTATTTGTATATAACAATAACACCTACCACTGCTACCAGGCTACCAAATACTCTAGATTATGGCTAGATCCACTATCAAACAAGCATAACAACATTATAGGAGATCAAAAGTTAGAGAAGCCTTCAGCTTATCAGGTATGCACATCAGGAACATACAAAGGGTTCATTAGGCAGATTGTGAATGCAGCAGCTGACCCAGAAGTTGACCCAGAAGTCAGGGGTCCACTAGGAGCAATACAATGGGTTGTTGCCTTCTTCAGCCCTGCTTCACCTCACTTTACTCCTGTTCCCTCAGTTCTGCAGCAAATTCTGTTTTAAATTCAAACAGCACCTTTGCTTTTACTTTGAGTGTCACCCCTGTGTCAATTTCTGGGTTGGGAACTTGTAACAAAGGAAGCTACTCATTAATATTAGGCCTATTTTTTCATTGTGATACCAATTTTAAAAGTGCTTGCAGCTCAGTACATTGCTGCAGTAGTCCCAGTAAATCATCATTATCTATCCATATAAAAGTGTAAATGTAGATGGTAGATCACTTGAGTTATGCTGTCATCGGTCATTAACTGCTGCATTTCTAAATAAGTAATTTCAATAGATAACCAATTTACCATGGTCAGTCAGAAACTGTATACAATGTCTCCATCTCCCAGATTCATATTTGCTAAATAAAATATGCACTAAAACTATCAAGGCCTATTCATAATGCACCAAGAATAATGGGTCAGAAATACTACCATGCCAAGTTGCATTATTCAGTCTGTGGCGAATGAAGACCTGTGCCCAGTTAAGCCCTCTGTAATTGCATCTTGCCCCAAAAGGGGGCAGCAGGAGTCACTGGCATTCCAACAACTTGACATCAATGAAGTCTCTCTGGGTTGAGCAGGAAAATAATCCACAAAATTGAACTGGATCAGGTCAGAGGTCACCAGGGGCATCCAATTTCACCTTTGCAACGTCCATACGACTCAAGATTAAGTAGATACCCAGGAGTCAAAAGTTTGCAACACATTTATAAGAAAGAAGAAGTTTCTCCAAACAGATAAAGAACTCAAAAGGACAGATAAGTCAAGGTCAATATATTGAACCACCTCAAGAAGTTACTAAAGAATAACATTGAAATAATAAAAAATAATAAAATAATTATTGGACAATTCAGACACATTTTCTGGCCTATCGCTGGGATTTATGCCTCTGTAAACTATGTCAGCCAGAAGTTTAATCCTGTGCCATAAATAAGTACCTCTTCCATGGTCTTTGCCCATCCCCGTCTTATTAAAAGAATATGGTTCCAAATAGAGACACCCAATTGCAATTTGGGAAAACCAACTCAATAGAAAAGGATATAAAAAATTTATAATAGAGATCTACCATCTTCATAATAGAGAGAATCTATAGAATATCTGAACAAAAGACATTCATTGTTTAGTGAACTAAAGCAAAACAAAGTCATAAACTGGGCTCATAAACAGTCTTTACGATATAATATTACATATACAAATTTACAATATTGTGGCTAATTGTCTGAATACAATAAGAAAATCTTTAAAGGGATGATTCCATATGTGCACAACAAAAGAGGGAGAAGTCACAAAGCCGAAATGCCATTATAGGATCAATAGATTATATGGAAGATAATGGAAGAGAATCTAAGAGAATGTAAAGAGTGTATCATGTGCACGAAGCAGAACAATCAGAAAAGCCAACAAAACAAGGATTACAATGAGTTTAATCTGGCATCCAATGTGGCATCCAATGTGGCATCAATGTGGCATTCTGTGCACACGTCCTATGTTGCATGATACTGATGATAGGGAGTGCATCAATGCCGCATCAGAGCTTTGTATGTCGCCGGCTTCGGATGTAAATCGCAAGAAAAAAGGCAATGTACACGATGAATTGGTCTTTGATGGAATTGTGACAGAGCCGCATCAAAAACGACAGAGACGTATGGCCGGAGTCATCCATCACGACATTCATTAGGAGACCATACATCAAAATCTTCAAAAGACGAACAAAATCGACTCCAAAGACAGCGAAGAGTTATTACGCTACTGACTTAGCATCGCCATCATTCATTCAGGATGACTTCAAGACGGCCCAAGAATGAAGATATGCATAGAATAAATCTGAAACTTGAGGGCTGAATTAACATTCAACGATGTGGGTGTAGTGAGACAGTTCAGAAAGTTGTTAAAAATATACACGTGTACTAAATATTGATTTCCAAATTCCAATAGAGAGCAGACTCAGCAGAGAGTAAAGAAAAAGACGTAAATGCATCACAAAATTCAGAATTCCATTTTATTAGCTTTACAACACAGCTAATAAATGATAACACTATTTTTGGAATGAAACTTGTGATGTCAACTTGGCACTGCCTAATAAAAGTCTATGTTTGTTGACTGTCCTTAACATAAGTACACTGGCTTGCACTTTCTCAAAAGTTTCATTTTATAATTATCCAGTGCCCTGGCATCAATTTGGCGTCAACCGAGATCCAGACATTTTTAGTCGTCAATGGCTGACGACAATAAAGAATAAACTTGCACCAACAATGCTTTATATGGAGTCATTATGGAGTGCAGGACTCCTGAAAGTCTGCAAGTCTGCAAGTCAGAATAGAAGAATAGCAGAATAGGAGAAGAGACTACAGGCAGACAACTCAGAGACATGACAGACAAGACTGCTAAGTAGCTCCCAAGTTCCAGAAAGAGCTAGGAACGAGGAAGGCAGACAGGCAGTGAAGTGGTTGGTTGTAGAAAGACAACTTAGCCATTAATGCAAGGTCAGTCTTGGTGGAAGTTCCAGAGAAGCAGCCCCACTGTTTGTGTTCTTTCCCATCACAAGAAGAGCAGCTAGGAGCACCCTAAGAGCACTCTTGCAATTCAAGGCAACCTCTTCCAGTCCTGCTTTCTTGCAGTCTTCCTCCTTCCTGAGTATTCTCCCTCTGTCCCAGCCTCTCTTGGCACTCTTACTCTCTTTACCAAATGCAGCGCAGGCAGTTGTGCCAACTGCTACCTCATTCTCCAGAAACTTGCTTTGCAGCTTTCTTTTAGTATTGACTTGTCAGTCTTTACTACTTCAACCAAGTGCTGCTTATCACAGCCTGTTTGTGTGTTTGTTTGCTTTAAATATTAATAAAGAACACAAAAAGATACAGTGCATTTATGCTAGACGATCCAAACAGAGACTTGGAGAGATATGTTAAAAAAGGTTAGAATGAGATCTAAACCATTTCGCTACTATCACCACTCACCAGTATTCAAAAGATTTTCAATCAATGTTCGAATGGTACTGATGTAGGCTCTACAGGCCTACACTATACAGGGACAGCCATGCATTTGAGACAGCCTAATCATGTTAACATTATGTTGTTAGGCAGTCGAGATTTAATACTTAGAAGAAGATAGGTGGAAGGATGGATGATTGGGGCTTTACGTCCTGTATTTATGCACTTGGTACGCTAATCAGGACAGGAGGAGGACACGGCAATGAGGCGAAGGATGATTAAAACAGCCGTCCAACATAGGCCAAGGTGACCCAGCAAGAGCTGGATTCGAACCCTGGACCCAGCAATTGGCAGTCCAGCACGCTACCACTAGACCAACCCTCCCCTCCTATTCATTGCTATTTAGAAGAAGAAGATGCTGCATCAAATAACCAGGCGAGCTCATGAATATGACAATAAATTATTGATAACCAGATACCATTACCCTAAGAGGCTAAGAGTCTACTAACAATAATAGCTGATAATTTATCTAATATTTTAACCAATCCGAACAACACCAATGAGCAGATCCCTGTATACCAATACACCATCACTCCATAGCAACCTTGAGTCCATGACACAGTCTGACAGGTTGTGATTAGCTATCATATTTCCAAACAATGCAAATAGGAGGCAGGAATGTGCAGCTTCAGCAGCCACCTCCTGACCTGCAACTAACCCACAACTGACCCAGAAATGAACTGGCACTGACCCCAATCTGCAGCTAATGTCAAGTCTGGACCAGAAAACCAGACCCCAGACAAGACTCCATAGACATGTCAAAAACAATTGTTGACTGTCAAACTGTCACTGACATGCTCAAGCTCACTGGAAGACTGCTGTACCTGGTAATGAACACAGCATGTCTACAAAATCACTTATTCACATGCATTGTGCATTTAATTGGAAGTGTTGCTAGACAGCTGACTGGCATTATCACAAGTCCAGTGTCAGCAATCAGTGACAGAACTAAGAACTGTCAGAACTGAGTGCAGTGCCAAACCTGCACTGATTTGTGTCTACTGAGTCTTTTACTCAAGCTCAGAGTCCTAAACTTGCACCATTACGAGACAACGTAATAAAAGTATAAAATATGTACTTACCACGTTGAAAGACACCATCAGACAGGTATAACAAGCATTAAAACATCGAATTTGTAACAACAGCCAAAAAGTCCATGTTATTACTCTTTCCCGGCGATGCAGACAATATTTTCCCTGGCGGCAAAGGCACAAACCAATTAATTATTTTCCGCCAGAGGGCCAGAAAGATAAATCCTGGATTGCGTGGCAGCAAACCCTCAGCATACGACCTGCTGGCAATGCTGGCCATTGCTGGGACTTGTCTCATGCAGATTGCCGGACATTGTCCAGCCTTAGGCTTTCTAACAGGTGCATTAAAGTACAAATCAGAGAACGTTCATCAGATTGTTGTACATGCAACAGTCATAATTCAATGTTCAGCCGGCT
Source organism: Platynereis dumerilii (assembly GCA_026936325.1). NCBI lineage: Eukaryota > Metazoa > Annelida > Polychaeta > Phyllodocida > Nereididae > Platynereis > Platynereis dumerilii. Next base: position 75,219,344 of record JAPTHN010000002.1, on the reverse strand, counting down.
TGTTTTTAAAAGCCTCTGGTGCTGGCATTATTTTAGTCGCAAAGGCCACTCAAAGATGAAAATGCTGTTCAAGAGCCCAGAGTCTAGGACTCATGCATGTTGAAAGTTGCAACAGTCAAAACAAATTATTATTGGTACCATGGTACTATAATAGTTAGGCCCATTTCACCATTTGATGGTTTCTGGAACTAAAAGGGCCATGGCAGTCAAGCCATGCAAAACTTTTTACTTCCACCTTTTCTCCACTGAATAATCTCTGTAACCTTTTACACATCACAATTCCAATATCTTCATCCTCGGAGAGATTTAATTTTCAAATTCATTAAATTCAGAACAAAATTGAAATTTTCTATACTTTTTATTGACTATTTACACAGCAACATGCACAGTACATTATAAGGATATATATTTCATTGGAATTCAGAATATTGTGAAATCACAACTGCATGAAATTTAATTGTCAAATTGGCGTGTCCCATAATTTGTGACAATCAGACAATGAAAAGTATAATGTGCGACAGTCACTGGGCGCAATGGAACGTTTAGAAACTTGATTCCCCGCAGAACAGTTTTTTTAAGTTGCGCTACATCATGTGATGCCATAATACAATAACTGAAGACATTGAAGGGGGCCCTACAAAATCAAAGATTATTTTGTACAAGCTTGAGGGCCCAACAGTAATGGCTGAAAACTCAGTTCCACTGAAATACTGGGAAAGGACAGGGTTGTGCAACCGATTGCTGGTGCATTAGGTGAATAATGAATATATTTGAGGAATATCAATATAAGTTAAGTTTAGACATGTACATCGGCTCTTGTAATTTGCAATCAATTACAGTGACAAGCAATTACCTGTACAATTTACAGTTCCATCCTAAGCAATTGAATATTAATAACGATCAAGCAAATGCCTAAGAAATGCACAGTCGTGGAGTTAGTTGTCGCTGCAAATACATACAAAGACATCACAAAAACCTTACATCAGCGGCTGATCAGCCAATGATCATTATGAGGGTTTCCCTTGCAAAAATCTGTGGGGAAATCCTCATCAGTTCATATGTTCCCACATACAGCATGTAATCTTAAGAGCAATATTAATGTAATGAAGCATATGGCCACAAATTTAAATACTTTCATACCAGTTGATGTCTTCAAAGCTGAATTTGCAGAGTACATAATCAAAATTACAACCATTTGTTGTGGATAAAGAATAATGTATGAATCATCACATTGTGCATTCAGATCATCAAAAAACATGCATCCTACAATAATTACTACAGTGTTAATGATCCGTTATTCTTCGTACCAAACAAGCGGTGGGACGTAATATGATCCTAGTGTTACTCATTCAGTAACTACATGACACAATTATTCAGAATTAATAACAAGCGAACATCAAATTAATCTGCATCAAATGTAAAGAAACCCCTCTTTGTTATCAGAACACATATCTTTTAAATCAGGTTAATAAATTATCCTACAACACACATCACAAACAATATAGCCGAGATGGTGTACCACAGTACAATCCCTAAATCTTAAATCACAATTTCATCTGAGACAAAAATTGCCTAAAAATAACCTAAAGCACCGAGAAACAATCAAGATCTAATCGGAAACAATAACATACAGTGTAATAACAATTTTCAGCTGCCAGCCAGTCAAATTGTTGGTTATATTTAAATAGTCTCACACATGGCCATGCCACAACATGTTCAAACCTTACATCGTATCTGCGAACAAACCCTTTCACTCACATATAAAAAGGTACACAGCTTACAAGTGTCATTCACTGCACACTCTCTAGTTTAGGGTCATATTTGACTAGCTCAAAAAACAACTAACGCCCACATACAATGTCATACATTTATATTATAATTTTTAGTTGAACTTGCCCCTTAGTTGCCAAAGCAGAAATCGGCAAAGTTATATGATACACATTGATCAAAAATAATATAGTTCAAATATTGGACATTTAATACCTTCTGTTTGTAAAGTCTTACTAATAGTTATCCCCAACCTACCTTCTGTGTATGAAACTACATTTCTCCAGTCAAAAGATAATATTATCTGAAAAGCATGCTCATACCAATTATAGATTTGAATCAATTTTGCAATAATCAGAGCAACTTATTCACGGTCAATAAGCATAAGATAATTTGACAGAAAAATCGATTAGGCTGGCATGGTTATGAACAAACCTACGTCATACTTCTCATTATTGGGATGAATAAAATGGTAACAGATTTAATCATCGACTTAATTTGTGTAGTGTCTGTATCGGCTCAATTATGACTAAAATGCATCAATTAGGGATGATCGACAATTTTCAATGTGGGCCGTCTAATTAAACTTTTCAAAAAAATAACAAAGTGCCAAACAGACAAAGGATGCGTAACGACAAAGCTACAAATTTGTTTCAAATTCCCTTCCAAAAACAAAGCAACAAAGAGCATCAAAATAACAAACAGCTATGGCACTACTCTCAATAGGAAATCAGACACAATTCACACCAAACCATACAAGGCAGTGGCTGACCTTTCAACTCATGCACCCTCCTCAATTTGGCGTAATTAAGCGGATGTGTATCACAATTGCACAATGAATTCATGAATGATTACAAATGATGAGGATAAGATAGTGGCAATCAAACTATAAGTTAAATTAATCATACAAAGAATATATATATTGAAAATAATGGCAAATTCTGATATTATACACTGCAATCAACAATAAGCTAATATTCGTTGCTAATTGCTATGTTAATCAATTGCTCAGAATGTGCGCATAAATTAAAATGCAGCCTATTAACATGAAGATGAACAATGAAAATTGTGAGTGCTTCACGCATGAAAAATTATCCTACATCAACAAACGAATGTCGATATTCTTAAATTACATAGATCACATACTGTTATGCAACATTGCAATATTTAAGTGAAACATTTCATCATATTACATGTATATATATGTATATTTACAACGGTTGTCTCGGATCCTTGCTACATCTCACCAAGTTACTTCAGATTCTGGTTCTGTGAACGTCATTTCCACTTAATAAGTTACAACTGGTGAGAAGACAGTACACAATCATTGAATAACAATTTATACAAATCAACCTAAAGTTTGGTCTTCTGATACAAATTCTTCCGAGACTTTTTACATTATTTTAAGCCAGCCTGCTGTACATATTTGTCAGATGCCCTTCGAAGTGTTTCTGGAGTAGATGACGCTTGGTCTTGAATGTTGGTGTCAGGAATCCATTCTCGATAGAAAAGAGCTCTGCGTGCAAATGGATGTCTTTTACCTGAAAGTAGAACACTAAGGTAAGAGCAATACACTTAATAGAAATAGATTCATTTGATAATCGGCTGTGCAAATGCTATTAGATGCCTCCCTTCCCTGTCAATTATAAGGGAAGGCCTACATAAATTCACTTTACATTCACAAGCATTCACGTTTTAAGAAACTCAAAATATAGGATTCACTTTAAGAACTTAGGTAGTGATTTTGGATTAAAATCAATCATAGCACAGTTTTTCAACACAGGTTACACCTAAACAGAGTCTATGTTAAAAGCAAAACTTCACAGTCTGGCCAAACTTGGAAGATCCTACTCAGTCAATAAATTCTTGATTACTTCATGAACAGCAAACAGTATTGCTCAAGATGATATTTACCTGTTCCAAAGAATTCAATCCAGCATTCTTGCCGATCTTAACCATATCATCGAGCACAGCCTTCTTGACATCCTAAAACAAAATGACAAAACTTAGCCCAGTCTTTTAAGACAGCATGTCAATGGTAAAAGTATTGTAAATTAGAAAACTGTTTACCATTTCTGAACTTGTAAGGTATCTATTAAACCGTATCTTGATTAATGCAACAAAAATAACTTCCAATACTCTATAAGACTATTATCAAACACACTCGAATTGCTGCATAAAAGTTAATAGTAGTGTTATACAAGTACCACATATTAATAATTCTATGGCAGAGAACTTGCTACTCACAGGGTTCTTGCACAGAGAGTCGATACTTCCAGTGACGCCAACATTCTCCTGAATCCACTTTCTGAACGTCTCTGGGTCTGGGACAACCACACCAACTAGGCAGGACTAAAATGGATAAATCGCATAGGATTAGGAAACTGATATCAGATGACACAGCACCATATCCAAGAACAGACAACTCACTGTACAGTTTACCAACCACTCTTTTCAAATATGTAATTAATAGATGTTGTCAAAAATTTTACATTCTCTGTCTGCTTTATGAAGAAACAGTGCAATGATTGCGATGATTTCAACTTTCTACCAAGCATAATCATGTCAATTGATGAAGTACAAACAACACTCCTGTTGCTTTCAAGAAAATGTTTAGCCTACAAAATTGACCAGGATGTCATGTTGTAGCTTTAATCGAAAAGAAATCAGCAAAGAGCTGATATCACTTGGATCTTTAATATCATAACCAACACAACCCTACCTTTAAACTGTCTCCGTGGATGTAGACCTGGGCAACAGGTGCGCTCCTTGTGTAGACATTTTCGATCTTCTCTGGTGAAATGTATTCTCCCTGAGCTAACTTGAAGATATTCTTCTTTCTGTCAATGATTCTAAGACTTCCGTTCTGAAAGGAATATAACAATTTAAAGTCTGCAATTCAAACCACAAAAGATGGGACTTGTAAACAATTGTTTTATAGAGTATCAACACAAAAGAATGTACACAAATTAAAGAGACTCGCTACTTTACATATCTTACATCAATTAACAGCTTCTTATTGGTAGCCATGCTTTTACCGGAAAGTCCTCCTAACACAAGAGGAACAAGAATCCGCGGATTCAAAACCGACCTAGCGCAATGAAATTGAAGGTGCCATTGCTTAAACCACTGAGCAACTGATATTGGAAGATAGGAAAAATAGTTGATTGGAAGATGCTAGACTATTAGTATATATATAGAATCAATGCAGTTTGAACAGATTTTAAAAAAAAAGGAAAGATGGCTGCAAAAAATGGCCGCCATCTTGGATTTCTCGACATGGTCCTCATCCATACCCACAGGGCAATTCCTGTACCAAATTTCATATCTGTAAGTGAAATATTAAGGTCACAATGGCCAGTTCAAGAATGACAAAAGATGGCTGGCAAACAGTGGCTGCCATCTTGGATTTCTCAACATGTTCCCGACTGATACCCTCAGCCCCATACCTGTTCCAAATTTCATAACTCTAAGCAGAATATTGAGGTCACAATGGGCAGTTCAAGAAATGAAGAAAGATGGCTGCCAAAATGGCCGCCATCTTGGATTTCTCAACATGTTTACAATCCATACCCACAGGCCCATACCTGTACCAAATTTCATAACTCTAAGCGAAATATTGAGGTCACTAATATTGAGGTCACTATTAGCAGTTCAATAAATAAAAAAAGATGGCAGCCAAAATGGCCACCACAAAATGGCTGCCATCTTGGAATCTTGACATGTTCCCAATCCATACCCAGAGTTCCATACCTGTACCAAATTTCATAACTGTAAGTGAAATATTAAGGTCACAATGGGCAGTTCAAGAATGAAGAAAGATGGCTGCCAAATGGCCACCACAAAATGGCCACCACAAAATGGCCGCCATCTTGGATTTCTCAACATGTTCACAATCCATACCCAGAGTCCCATACCTGTACCAAATTTCATAACTGTCAGGGAAATATTAAGGTCACAATGGGCAGTTCAAGAATGAAGAAAGATCGCTGCCAAAATGGCCGCCACAAAATGGCAGTCATCTTGGATTTCTCAACATGTTCCCCATGCATGCCCAGAGTCTCATGCCTGTACCAAATTTCATAACCGTAAGTGAAATATTAAGGTCACAATGGGCAGTTCAAGAATGAAGAAAGATGGCTGCCAAAATGGCCGCCACAAAATGGCAGCCATCTTGGATTTCTCAACAGGTTCCCAATCCATGCCCAGAGTCTCATACCTGTACCAAATTTCATAACTGTAAGTGAAATATTAAGGTCACAATGGGCAGTTCAAGAATGAAGTAAGATGGCTGCCAAAATGGCCACCAAAAAGGCAGCCATCTTGGATTTCTTGACATGTCCCAGATTCATGCCCACGGTACCACACCTGTACCAAATTTCATTACTCTAAGTTGAAAACTAAGGTCACAAATGGACTTTTACACACATGTTGACAAGAAATGTTTACATGGACACATGGACATCGTTTACATGCTGCCAAAGTGGCCGCCAAAATGGCAGCCATCTTGGATTTCTCAACATGTAGCAGATCCATGCCCATAGCACCATACCTGTACCAAATTTCATTACTCTAAGTTGAAAACTAAGGTCACAAATGGATTTTTACACACATGTTGACAAGAAATGTTGACATGGACACATGGACATGGTTTACATGAGTCCCCTTTCACTACCCACCCCCCTCTAATAACCGACGTTAGGTCGGTTAAAAATTCCTTTTAGAAGAAAGTAGCCATTGGTCATGGATGGAGCTGATTCTCTCTATTATTAGTTATTTTATTATGTCTCTGATGAAAAAGGTAGTACACTTACGGGTAACCATTCTCCAATGTCTCCAGTGTGCAACCAGTTGTCCTTATCTATGGCTTCAGCAGTTTGTTCCGGCTGCTTCAAGTAACCTTTGAAGACATTGTGGCCCTTGAAACAGATCTGAAAAGAGAAATAGACAGGTTATCAACTGCAACATCACACACATTTTTTTTTCTTGTAGATCGACCACAGAACATGCCTGACCAGATTGTATCATTTGTTTTTAACCGACTCATTACCTCTATTTTAATATATATTTTTTTTAACACTATATGGTGGTTTATCACAATTGTCAAATTTTAATACTTGAATGTGTTATGCCAGTTTACTCATGCTCATGCGGGCACTAAGCCTCAACAGAATGTATGCTTCTGAATTTGGATTTCCAATAAAACTTGTAAACTTGCAAACTTGTAAACTTGTATAAAATTTTGAAAAGGTGGGGCTAAACAACGCAGTTCAAAATGCAACTTGAAATCCAAATAAACTGCAGCGCTGAATATATTATTAGCACTAGTTTGACATAACTAAGTTCCTACCTCTCCCTTGTTGTCTGATGCGTAATATCCCATCTCGGGTACATCCACCACTTTGATCATGCAACACGCCAAGGGTGGTCCAACATGGCCTGGAAAATAAATTAAAATTCTCATTATCGTTTAAAACATTTATCAGAAGTTCAACAGTGGTAACAGGGTTAACGACAGCTGCTATACACCAAATGCGAAATGTGAATGAAATGGATGATACTGAATGGATGGATGGATGATTGGGGCTTTATGTCCTGTATTTATGCCAAGGGAAGGAAATTGATGGTACTTAAAAGTGATATGTGCAAATCCTTAATAATCAAGGACATTCCCGAGTAACACAACACCTTCGCACTTGTTGTTGGGATTGGATAATCGGCTCTTATATCTGTATCACATAAATTCCATTAACTTTATAATGCAAACTTCCAAAACGTTTTGTATATTTTCTGAGCTCCTTGTCTTACCTGCTTCTCCTTCTCCCTCCACCTGGACTGTTCCCACTGCAGTGCATTCTGTCTGACCATATCCTTCAAGAACCTGAGGACAAAAATATCAATTACAATAGGAAATCGTGAAAAATATGTGCATTCAATTGTAGGGTAAACGAGCCGAAATAAACCTTAAGGGCACATGCTGGTCGAAAAATGGTGAAAATATTTTAGAAAATTGAAATTCTGATTTTGACAGTTTCAATAAATACAGATGTCAAGACAACAAATGCAACTGAAATTACGCAAAAATTCCTATTCTAACCCTGTAAACAACCTTGCCGATCTTACCTTTACAGTTAAAATTATTAAGAGTTTATTTCCTTTTTTTGCCATTTTCCGCAAACTGCGAATTTTAGTGACTTTGAATGCTTACAAAAAATTCATCTAAAAAACCGCTGAAGGCATCATAATGAATTTTGGCATACTGCTTACTGACAAGTTCGCTTACGCAATAAGGCTATTTTCAGAACTGTATTTGGATTAAAGGCCGAGGGACAGCGATTCAAACCTGAAAGATTGTGAATTAGCTCCATAGTCCCATGTTCGCGAACCCAGAAAAACCCTATAAAAACATATTTTTAGTCTGAAAATAGTCTTATTGCGGATCCGAATACCTCTAATTATGATAATAAATGAGTTCTGATTATTCGGATAGCTCTGTCTTGAGATGAATTTTTTGTAAGGCAGAATACTTAAAAGTAAGTAGAATTCATTGTTGCCATGGCAACCGTAACCACGGAAACTTAAAATTTCTTGGAGGGTCATAATTTGGTGCCATGAAGACCTGTGTACAATTTCATAGCTCCAGCTGAAACAGTTTCTTCTGGACAGCATACACACATTTTTCGACCAGCATGTGCCCTTAAAGACATCTCTTTTTAAAACAACTTGACCATCGTTAAATACTTTTTTTCTTACAAAGCAAATATATACAGGGTAGCTCTGATTTATTTATTTTCATTTTCATGATCAGAAAAACATTGACACACACATAAAAGAGCTTCAACATAATTCCAAGCCAAGAAGAAGCAAGGAAGATGCTTCAGCCACATAAAAACAAACAGAACAACAACCGTTTCATCCTCGACCAATCTGCATCTAAATCTACATGCAGGCACTTACCACAGCGCCAGTTGCACAGCGAGCAAAGTTCAAGACTTTAGCGGACAGGGGAGCAGACCCCGAAATGATGGCTCGACAGCTTCCTCCTAATGACTGCTGCACCTTGCCAAACACCAGTTTGTCCCAAATTGTGTCCTTTCGAGCGATACCCCTTTGAAGATTAAAATGATAATAACATCATAAATATGACAATAGAAATTAAGATTAATCTAAAATGTATACTCTAAAATTTACTTTTTTTTTTTCTGAATCATTTCCCTGAACTTGTGTTAATTTGATTTAAGTGCAACTGACGTTGGATGATCTCTAGCTGCCTTCCGTCAGATAAAGATTTTAGAAATAAATCAAGGCACTGTTCCATGATGAATCTACCAGACAGAGCAACATCCAGTCTGATTACTGGTCAAGTAAGTTATTAATAAATCATATGCTTTCATTGCTTTGACACACATTATCAAAGAGAACTTTTGCCCCTAGAAATCTCTTAAATTACCTTTCGACATCATGCATCTTGCTCTTGATTGCATAATCAAACAGCATCTTCTTTATTCTACTTGAGCTGACAGCTGCAAGTACCTGAAACATGATAAAGAAAACATAGATCATTACTTCCGCGATAATGTGTCAAGTCACCTGAATCCCACTGTACACATGTTGTAGGATTACGTAGTCAAAACACAAAAAATAGGCTGCCCTATACCATTGTGACAATTCCATATCTTGCAAAGAACCAAGACAAGTTTTCCGAATTCTCCCACCAGGGGCCCGTTTCAATACCTTGGGTATCCCAGATGTTATATAAAGTACTTTTATCAATACAGTTACTGTAAGTTACATATTGACATAACAACAGAACTTTCACCAAGAGAACTTGAGAAAATTCAAGACAATATCATACCTTGTCGTATATTCTGTTGAGTAGTCGGGGTACAGTGGGGAAAATCGTAGGTTTCAGAACTTTTATGTCGTCCATCAACCCTCTGACATCACCTCTGTAGAAACCCACTTGACCTCCGTTTACAAATAGATATCCCTGAAAGAGAACCAAGAAATAAATATCACCAGGAATAGACAAAATAATCATTTTGATAGAACACTGATGTGCAACCCTGCAAGATTCAATGATGAAATTTCTTTTCAAATCAATGCATCACTTTATTTCACTTATAATCTTGCATGCTTGTGAGCTGTCATGGCCGCTGGATAGATAATTTTTGATCGAGGACAAAAACAGATAGTGAAAGACATTGAGAGAGCCTCCAAGCCTATTCATACAAAACCCTTATAACCCCAAGACTATACTTCTACATTTCAGAATTCTGAATAAGCAAAGTCGCTATTTACCTCGCAGATTCTCTCGTACATGTGAGCCAGAGGAAGGTAAGATATCAAGACGTCTTTGGGCGTCAAAGTTAAGGAACCCTGAAACAAGAATCAATACAATGGAATTAGAAGAAAATATAATTGCCATTAATTAAGCACATTTTCTGTCTATAGATTTAAACACAGTAATTACCTCATGGAACCTAGAAAATCGATCTATTAATCAACGTCAATTGAGTCTGACATTGGAAAGCAAAAAAATTTCATAACTTCTGTTTATATTATTTTCTTAGTAGCACAGGTAAAATTTATGAAAAAATGCAAGAACATCTCGCAACTCAGGCACGAAAGGCAATGCATGCTCTCAAAGAGCGTGTGAAATCAACTGTTGGATATCTACCAGCAAAAGTGTATATGAAAATGTTTGATTCTCATGTCATGCCAATACTTGATTATCACAGTGAAATATGGTTTTCAATTAAAGAAATTGGTCTGCTGGAGAAAATCCAACTGCAGTTTCTTAAAAATCTTCTTGGTGTCAGGCTTCAAACTTCCACTGTCGCAGTGCTAGCTGACACTGGACGATTTCCCCTACTCTGTAGACAACAGGTATCTGTCATAAAATACTTGGAAAGATTAAAATCAGGCAACTGTCCTATTTTGCTTAATGAATGCTATGAAATACAGAAATCATTACTGATAAAGAAACAGCCTTGTTGGCTGGCAAGAGTCCATAAGATCTCAGGATATAATATGAATGTAGATTCCAATGTGAATAGAAAAGTATCAAAATTATATGATCAAGCACAAAATAAAATGCTAGCTGAAATAAATGACAGTTGTAAAAACCCAAAGCTTCGAACATACAAATTATTCAAGAAAGACTTTCGTCTCGAGCCATACCTTAATATAAACCTCCCAAAATGTCTCTATCAGAGCATTGCTAGATTCCGATTAAGTTCTCATAACCTTCACATAGAACTAGGTAGACACAAACGACCGTATATTGTGGCAGATGAACGTTTATGTAAAAGATGTGACATGAATATCGTTGAAGATGAATTTCATTGCCTCATGATTTGCAAAAAATGGAACTCACTTAGATGTGACTTTCTTGTAATTGTGTCTCGGCAGATTGATAATTTCCTCGTATTAAATCCGAATGAACAGTTCCTACGTATACTTACTTGTAAAAGCTATGAAGTAAATTTTGGACTATCCAAATTTTTGGCTATAATTCTAAAAACTGATAACATTGTCTGAAAGAGATTCTTGCTTCAAGGTATTCATATCACAATTCACCATTGCACAAATCACGGGTGGTCACAGGCACTGAACATTTGGTACTCGCATGAGTTGGCAATTTGTTCCTTTTGAGTATACTTGTACATAGCTGTTTATGATGTTTATGTTTAAGATGTTAATGTTTATGATATTTATGTTATGTGAGTATATATATATATATATATATATATATATATATATATGTCTTGTGTTCCCTTATGCTTAGTCCTGGCCTAACCAAAATCTGTCATTCAACTTTGAACCAGACTAGGTTAGGGCCGAGTGTCTATTCGCACCAAATTTTCACATTTTCTATTAATCTTGGATGTATGTAAATGGTTATGTTTCAATTTTATATTTATTACACATGTCAGTATATATATATTTCAAATCAAATGTTTCATTTTAGTTCATGGTCATATCATTATAGTGCTTTTTAACTGCAGTATTACCATTATTTTATGAAAATAATATTTTTTCATTCTCTTTGATGTGTTTATAGTCACTATCCCTCTCTTTTGTATATATATCTTCTTTGTTTCTTTATAATTATTTTTTACCATCATCACACATGTATCTTGTTGATATTTCGATGTGAAATAAAATAATATATATATATATATTTATAACAAAAGGCTTACCAGCTGTAGTTGAATAGCTCCGATTGTTGTAATGAAGTTTGAATGTGAGATCATGACACCTTTGGGTTTTCCTGGAATAAAGTAAAGGAATGGAATTGAGCATATTGTTAGGACACAATGGAACGGAGCACATCTCACCAAACAGAATTCATAGAAATTTGTAGAGTTAAATATGGTCTTGGATAATTTTCTCCTCACCTGTTGTTCCACTTGTGTAGCAAACTACAGCAATGTCTTCTGGTTTTGCAGGCTGAAGAGTTGTGGGATTTTCTTTGCCTAGTTTCTGTAAAAGGTTGAGTAAAATTATAACACCAAATATTTTAAATGCCTCAATAGTATCCTGCGGACAGCAAAATCGCAGCCTTAACAAAGTATTCCGGGATATCACAGTCTTCACACTACTATATTTTTACAAACAAATTGCAATTTTTCATCGGCTATTCAAATACAAAGCCCAAGTATAAGACTTTTAACAGCTAGCCTGACTCTGACAGAATTTCAAAAAAAGGTCTTTCCATTACAAAGCAATTGTGCTCAAAATAATTCATAACAACCAAGTAAATTCTCACCTCAATTTCTTTGAAGCGCAAGATCTCCACTCCGACCCTCTTTGCTTTTGCAAAGTCCTCATCAGTGGCGCCATCTGCTGTGACAATGTACCTCAAACGTGGAGTGTTCTCTTTGTTGTCTAATAACAGATTCATCCTCTCTCGTTTGTCCACCAGGGCGAGCTCAATGTCGGCTGAAAAATAAATTGAAAAGGAAACATAAGAAGAAGTCAAATATCTCTCTAACCAATAACTTATTTACTTCCATAGAAACTATATTTTAAATAAAGTTATGATATATTTTACATACATCTTCAAAACACTTTGACCAATTGATTTAATTCCATTAATACCTTGATTCACAATGTAAGCCACAGCGTCAGGCCCAAGGGTATCATACAGGGGAACCACAGCCATTGAATTGGCATAGCAGGCCATCTCTGTCAAGATGTACTGAAACAAAGAGGATTCATTCATTTCTATAATCAGACCAAACTGACGAGGGAAGAGATCCAAGTCTGTAAATAATGTGGTTAGTCCAAATAGAAGTTTGCCTACCTCAACTCTGTTTTGTGAGTAGATTCCGACACGAGTTGTATTTGTGGCCTTTAGACCTTTCTTCAGCATGCCACATGCTACATGCTTTGACCTGTCAAGTACCTGTAAATTTACAAAATATATTGGATTATTGTATCCAAAACTGATAAATGGATCGAATGGTTAGAAACGATGCTTGGAACACCAACCTCATTGTAAGTAATCCACTGGTAAGGACCGTCTCCGTCCCTCCAGCCTAAGCATCGGCCATTGCCTGCAAGAAATGCCAAATCATGAATATCAATTTAACACCCTATGCAATACAATTAAGAACAATTAAGAGAGATGAGAGAGCTGAGTCAAGAACATGCACATTCACCTCGAGTGTGGGACCTTTTTTCGGGGCCAGCACAGAAAATGACAAAAGTTCTTTTCATTTCAATTCCATTGGGTTTCAGTGGGTTCATTTATTAGGGCCTATAGAATATAGATACTTCATATGATAAGGGGTGTATCAGAAGAACTTAGTTAATAGCTACAAGCATACATCTTTTATGAATGCACTCTTTCTCATCCATTCAATGAAACATACACAACTGAAAAATAATCCTCTTGCACCTACTAAAAGGTTAATTGTCTCACCTGAGATTCTGGCTCCTCTTTGGAAAGCTTCATAACCGGTTGTTACATCATCAAACACATATTCTACCAATTCTCCATCTTCACAGAAAGAGGACATACGACAGCCAGGAATACCCTGAAAATAAATCAAATCAAATTTTTGATGAAGAGGGGGTAGATAGGTGAGATGCACAAGACTAGTCTTGTGGGTTCAAAGAAGAGTAAAGTTAAATTTCTGCATTCCCTCCTCCCAAGACACATCTTGGTCCGTGTAAAGCCTAATATATGTGTGGTCCACCTAAAGGCTACTATATATTATGGTCCACCTAAAGGCTACTATATCTGTGGTCCACCTAATGGTTACTATATCTGTGCAATTTACAACACATATTTTCTATTGAAGAAAACATTATTTACAATGAGATTACCCTAGGCAAAGAGGTGCCTTAAAAAAAAGAAATTTAGTCACCCCTAAGTCCCATAATACACAGAACAAATTTAGGATAGTTCACATTAATTCATTACTGACTTACGATCACAAGACATTTACGGGATAATAAAGACCCCTTTAATAGCATGAAAATAATAGGTACAGGTTAGCCTTAGGAATACTCATGAGTCGTGACTTGAGAGAGTTACATTTTTTGTTGTTGACACTTTCGATTTTATCTTTATCATAAATTACTCTATCTTTGGTTGCTGTGCCTCGTACATCTTGTAAAATGCTCCTTGAGGGAATCAAGGAGGCCAAAGACCAAGGAAGAGAGTAGTTCACACTTGAGGAAACGCGGTCGTGACATGGTGAATTACAGACAGAGTGAACCTTGACCCATAAAGATAAGACTAATGAATAAATCAAACTTAGTCCAAATGCATCTTGATTAAAACGGTTGTGTCAAATGTGATATGCTTGAAATTGAATGGAGAATTTTAATTCTAACTGTGATGAGTACTGATGACCTAGCTTGATTTAGAAATTTGGACCTGACAGTGTAATGAGGTTAAAACTTAAAATTGTTCTAAACATCATAAATCTTAAAAGTCTGAAATCAACGGTTTATCTTTTTATGAAAACCGACAAAGACTGAACGAAATACACATATTCCATGGTAGTCAGCAAGGGTTGGATGGATGATCGGGGCATTTACGTTCTGTATTTATGCACTTGGTAGGCTAATTAGGACAGGAGGAGGAAATGGCAATGAGGCGAAGGCTGATTGAAATAGGTTCCAGGTGACCCAGCAAGAGCTGAATTCAAACCCTGGACCCAGCGACTAGCAGCCTAGCATACTACCACCAGACCAACCCTCCCCTACTCAGCCAGGGTATAGGCAGTGCAGCCCTCTAAGTAAAGCTCTTGCCATATATACATTTATCCCCATATTATACATTTATCCCCATATGTGGGATCTATCACTTGCACAGGAAGCCATGAAGATACCAAAGGCGGCCAATTTGACATCTCATGAGAGAGATATAAAGTTCATATATTAATCATGATGCTCTTCAATTATATTGTTCAGTTGAGAACTTCAGAGGGCTAATTGCGATAACATCTTCACCTCTCTCTTCTTTTTTTGAGTACTGCCAACCAACGCTTCATTTTCACTTATCATTCCAAAGCTAAACAGTACACAGTATGTCTGTTTATAAATAGACACCCCATCATGCAATTTATTTGTTGACACCAGGAATTACACTTTGGATGGATAACAGGAAGATGAACCCGTTGATGCATTCGCAAATTGCCTATTTCATGAGGGTGCCACATGATTACAGGGCATATGCCATTGGAGGTTTTTTTTAGACCAAAACATTCGCATGGCATAGTTCTTGAGCTATTTTAAGCACACAGAAGCATATCAATAGCACTATGTACTAGTATGTGGCTGTGCAACCCTCAATGAATTTACGACTTCCCTTTTCACACACTACTTCCCAAAATACCGGTAGTACGTGCATGTAGCTGAACCAACAGCTGATAAATTTACAGTTGAGGGTGCCATGGAATTTCAGTGACTTCAGCACTTCAGAAAAATCTATAAATTGCATAATAATCTAGAGATCCGTTTACAGAAAGATAATTGTTGAAATGAAAACAGCATCCAGATATATTTTATCTGTCTGATGATTGATTAATAATTAATTAATTGGTAACCCCTAACCATTTTTTTTTCTATTTTAATGCATGTAATCGGATGCTTAGTCAGCCTATGATCAGCAGGCAGCTGCAAGGGGCAAATGTAATGATAAGACAATACAGTTGCTGGCGAGTCCAGCTGGTGACTAGGCCAGAGCAGACTTGGGACACAGCAATGGATAGTCATCGAACACGGAACTTAACAATTCTACGAGTATTGATGGACGGATAATTGGGGCTTTATGTCCTGTATTTATGCACTTGGTAGGCTAATTAGGACAGGAGGAGGACACAGCAATGAGGTGAAGGACGATTGAAACAGCCGTCCAACATAGGCCCAGGTGACCCGGCAAGAGCTGCATTGGAACCCTAGACCCAGCGATTGGCAGCCAAGCACGCTACCACTAGACCAACCCCTCCCCCCATAATTCTACGAGTATGAGACGACTCAGCTTTTTCACTGTGTTAGTAACAATGTGTTACAGTTACATGCATCAATTTCTGCATTCAATCTTAGAAATCGTTACATGTATAGATCATAATATATGTCAACTGCATAAAGATCAAATGGTGAAGGTTGAAATGACTGGTTGTTAATCAATTAAGCTGAACCGAATATACTCCGGCAAATCAATTGGATGCACTCTAGATGGATACCCAGCCTACAATAAGTCAATAAAATAACACGTACATCGTAAAGGATATCTTACGTGATAATACCTGTAATAAATGTCAGTACAAAGAAAGTAGCAAACCTATTACAATTTTTTTTTGTCTTTCTGAAAAAGTCAAGATATAAGAACAAATAACCGCGTAACTTTATCTAAATGCCTCCAATTCCTAGCAACCCAAGGCTCTACAAATTCCACAACTGTTGTAGTCTTATAACAAACAATGATACCAAGAAATTACACAGAAACATGGTCATATTTCGGTGTCCTACTTCTGCTCGTAAATGCTATTTGTAGATCATGCTCTATATGACACCTAATACATCTTACAAAACCAAGTAATTAGTTCTTTTTTATCAATAATTATCATACTCCTGGGACCCAGGTATAGCAATCACACAGGTGTACATGAATCACCTGTTGTAACACTTACAACAAAAAAGTTATCACCAAAAGTTTGCCACTTCACTAAATTAAAGATCATCCACATATAGAACTCACTTTGATTAGAAAACTACAGTAACCGCCTTTCCCCAAATTAAATCACACATAATTTTCACAATAATTTAGAGAAAATAGAGAATGTATCACATTTATCTCAAATCACTGTACACTATACTTTCACAAAAAAGGAGACATGTCTGGTACTTCCCTGTTAACAGAAAGCACGGAAAGGGGAGCACAATACCAAAACAAAATTTGACAGACAGACACACAGAAGTCATGGAAGTCAGAGAATTTCTAAATGTTGTTCTCAAAGTGAGACACAGTAAATGAATATATCATGAGTACAACCATGAGTCAGTTGCTATGTTATAGCTACTGTGGTACAATGTAACAATATGTATCTATTTACATTATTTATGGGATTGTTATTTCTCTCCAGCTTGTGTTATATTATGATCAACACATATAGACCAATAAAAAGTTAGCTGCAATTACCAATGCACATATAACACTTATGCATGAAATGCATTATCTCAGTATGATATTGTAAAGCCTCAACTAGAGACACAACAGAACACAGTTATGGCTCGCAACAAAAAGATCAATCTACCGACAATTTAGATCACAATAACTGACCATCAACTTAAAGGGAATGTTATAAATTTAATAGGACAGCCCACAGAGATCTCAATATGGTGACTGTGGGTTTGGGGAGTAAAAGTTTACAAAGCACTTCAACCCAAACTTATGCTTAGCAAATATATTTTTTCAGCAATTCACAGAGTTTCAATGTTTTATATCATATTGGTTACCATAAGAGGAACCAAATCACTAAAACTAGTCGACATTTAGATTCACCCCTAGACATTTAAGATGTAGGTTTAAAGATGATGGAGGGATGAGTGGGGCTTTATGTCCTGTGATGAAGCACTGATAATTAGTGGGCTAATTGGGACAGGATGATGGATGGATGGATGATTGGGGCTTTACGTCCTGTATTTTTGCACTTGGTAGGCTAATTAGGACTCGGGACAGGATGAAGACAGCAATGAGGCTAGATGAAGGATGACAGAATCCGCCAGAATCTGCCGTCCAATATAAGTCCAGGAGACCAAGACGGAGCAGCTGGAATCAAACCTGGGACCCAGCGACTCGAAGCCAAGGGGGCCAGGGTGCTTGCTATCAACTGAGCTAACCCCCGTCCCCTGGTAAAGATGGTAAAAGATGATTAAGTGCAAACTAAACGAATATACTCACATGGACAGGTCTGCTCTGGTCGTGGATATTGAGAGGGCAGTTGGGCATCGGGGGTGACCCTGACATCATGTACCAAGCAGCCGCAGTGGCAGTGACAGCTCCTAGGGTGACCGCTCCAGCGGGGCCACCAACGTATTTGAGCACCTCAGACATGTCCCAGTCCCTGAAAGACAAGCAGCGGGTATTGAGGAAACTAGGAGAACCTATTCATCAGATAATTTACATAACGCTTATACACTTATGTCACAAAATTCAAATAACATCTTGCAGAGCAACTCTTGCAGAACACGGAAAATAATTCAGTTACACATACAAAATATATTTCTGAACTTTTCGCAGAAAAGCATCACAATGCAATATATTTAGAATCTTGGGCAGTTCCTATATAACGCATTATTATTTTTACATATTTGAAGAAATATAATAACGACATTCAACAATGATGAAATTTTTGTTATTATTTAGGTATCATATTAGCAAATTTCATTCATTCCAAAAGCATATCTGGGTTTTGCACTCATAAATCAGATATGTACTAGTACAAAGCAGATTATACGAAAATCGTATTGTAGTAAATACTCATACTAAAAAGTGTCATATTTCAATTAATTGCTTCAGTAATGTGTAGGTCACTCTTGAAATATGAAACAGGAGCACCCTCAGTGCATGATTCTACTACCCAAGTCATGGTTGAAATTGCCAAATTAAGTCATTATTTTAACTTTATTAAAAAAGCTAGGAGCTGCAGACTCATTGATTGTCGGAGTCTCCTGAATTTCGAATCCTGCAAACTCAATGGTTAAAGATAAAGACAAGAAGAAACAACATCAACTCCTTCAACATTTGTATGGTGTATTCGTTTTGTGCAGTGGTTTGTGAAGAAAATCACAGATCAGCATTTGCAAGTGAGGTGTTTTGCAATTATTTCTATGTTGCTGACAAATCTATTTGTTATTAATCTGTAACTCAGGGATTCCAGCAGAACTCTAAAGAATGATATACTATCATAACCAATTAGAATGTTAAGAAGTATAAAATTTTGACAAGATGAATGGTTATTACATAAAATATAATTTTTATTAAGACCTTGCCATATTCCTGATTGAATCCTGAACGACCAAATCGGTTAGACAGGTCTTGCTGATATGTAATAGTGCACTGCTCAATGCTTAATGGGACAAGAAGGAACCATGGCAATGAGGCCATATGCACTCTAGGCATACAAGACATGCATCGAACATGCTAGACAGACCAGACCTACTATCATTATTTGGATCTTTTTAAAAACGATTTAAGATCAGCTGTTTAAAACTATCATGCTCTTACTATCACTGTCTATCAATCTTAAGATGTGTCTTAATCTCAGACATCCAGGCAATCTACGGCTTATCACCATAGATTTATACGACATTTCTCAGTCTTCCGATTGGTCAAATACAAAGGTTAAATTTGTACAGGTTCGCTCCATGAAGTATCAGAGGGCACAATATAGTGTGACATGATAAGCGACAGCTTTAAGTATACTCTTGGATTCTGGTGCTCATGCACTGCCACTGTTGTTGGATTGACCTTCAAGAAGTAATGGCCATGATAACATTGGAATCATCGCCTGATCAAATTCTGATCAATAATTATTACATCTTAACAAGATGAAAGAGAAATCCATAACAGAACAATTTTTTAATTTTTTGCACCGGTGATAAGAACTTCATCAGCGTTGGTAATAAAAAGGCAAGAATATTCTAAGCTGAAGGTGCGAATTTGAATAACTTAATTTTTTAAAGGCTTAATTTCCTGGTAATTAAAACTCCAGCTATAATATAATTTCATGCTTTTTAAAATATATAACATATATACTTTTCCCTGAACTATAACAATTTCCACAACCAATTAAAACATTCACTGATCATCGGCTTGTCTCTGTCAGACTCTGTGTATTTTTTAAATTTTTTTATCAGCATAAACCTGTAAAGCAATTTCAGAGATAACAAGAAAATTCAAATGGCACCTCTGATATGTTTCATTTTAAATTATAGCATGTGACAAGACTTTTTTTCCAAGGTTAGCATAATCGCACAACTTCACAGATGTTTTCCTACGTATCTTTGGGAATCATGATCGTCTAATGTGTATCATTATATATCTTTATTTGAGTGCCCTAGACCTACAAATTTTCAATATTTGAAATATCATGATTATGAGGCTGAGTTGCAAAAAAATTGAGAAAGCAACTCTGCAAAAAAAGCAGACACGCCGAGTTGAGGAAGTTAAAATACAATATCAAACATGGCAGACATGCCGAAGAAAAATGCACACAATATTGAAAGCTTTCATGCAAAATACACTGCAACATGCCGCACGAAATATCAATCTTGAATTCACTTAAAATTCACTGAACTATTTCCTCAACCATGTGCTATCATTAACAGTGCACAGCTGCAGTGGTGTGTTAGTAACAATTAGAATTCTGCAAATAAGTTGTATTAATTAAAGGCCGAGATGACTGGTTAAGCGATCAGGGAGTCTCAGATGGATGGATGGATGATTGGGGCTTTACGTCCTGTATTTAAGCACTTGCTAGGCTACTTAGGACAGGAGAGGACACGGCAATGAGGCGAAGGATAATTGAAACAGCCGTCCAACATTCATTGAGGCTCAGATTGTTTAATTTGGATGGAATTGGAGTGGAACTTTAGGGTGGGTAACATAGGGATCACAAAAGGTGAATTAAGAGAGGTATGAAAATGTATTCTAGTGATGAGAAGAGTTAAATTCAAACTTAAATATCCTGATGTAATTGTTTATAAAAATCTGAAATGTCTCTTAACAAAACTGAAGATATGTCTATTTGTAAGTAAAAAGTTAATAGTAAAGGGAAAGAGTGATTAATTTAAGAGTTAATCAACCTTAAGCAAATTTATCATTTAATAGAAACAGGTGCAGCACTCCATATGGGTTAATCATGTAAACTGATTCACGCAACCTCACACTTCCCTCTCAGACTGTATCGTATTGAATATTATCTTGTACAATAAAGTGGTCTCTGCAATGAGAACCCCCCAGTCGGCAACCTCCCTGTGATATGCAACCTCTTTCTTCTAAACCAAGTTAAAATCAAAATTTTCAATGGACATCAAGAGCAAAATCCCAAATGGATGCCATTTGGATGAGGCACTAAATTGGTGGCCCCTTGTACCAGTGTCTGTGCTGGGCAAGTATTACAATATAAGATCCCTCAGACTCAGATGGGTTAAATTATGTGTGACACATTGAGGACTCCCGCTCTTGCTCCCATCTTATCAATGAATCTGAGAACAGGGCTTACATTAGGCCACACATAATTGATCTTTAGCTTCTCGGATCCTCTCAAGGCACATTTTCTAGGGTCGGTCGGCAGGACAAAAAAAAAGGTGAAAAGAATTTTTTTTTTACTATCGGCAGGAAATCTATTGTTTCGGCGGGTTCGCGAAGCTAAGAATCAATTATGTGTGGCCTCATCTTTCTATCAGACTCAGTCTATCTATCTCTCAATCTGCCTCTCTAACTAAACGTGTTTTGTCTCTCTACTGCATGTCTGCTGAAGAGGGAGTTGCTCATTGCAGGGACAACTGTATTGTAAGGAGTGATTGTTTTAACTGGATGTTGATTTATGTTGTTAATAAAAACAAAATAAATATGATGTTTACTTAACGTACCTAAACAGAACAGCCAATAAAACAGAGAACTCAAAGCAGAACGGAGAATAATCACACAGGAGTAGAAGTGAGGGGCACAGCGAGTGACAAGTGACCACGAGTGACGTCTAGTGAGGCCTAGTGAGGTCTAGTGAGCACAACGCCAGCACTGAACTCGCTAAGATGACTGTGGGTCACACTCACAGGGACTGGGTGTGTTTTGCTCCTCACTAAAGGATGGGCACTTGGACAGTGTTGACGCAAGCAGACAACCAAATTTAACACTCAATGTATGATCTTAAAGGCTGCAAATAGAAATCAAGTCAATGAAACAGTGGAACTCCCCAAATACAGAAAATTATTTTCAATACTTTTTTACAACCCCATGTGACCACCCAATTAAGATTTGTTGGAAACAATAAAATATAGATATTATTACAAAATATAAATCCAATAAGAAACACATCCAATCTAACAGATATTAAATATCGATTAAAACATCCCAAAGCTGAAATTGATTTTTTTAATAGAATTATATAATTTTCCTTTAATCCCTAGATCTGATGGCTAATTTTTTCAGGAGGTGTCAAGCATTAAATCAGAACATTTATTTAAACAGATCCGCCGCAAACTTTAATCAATCAACTGAAACTAGATGCAGCACAGGATAGGGGATCGTTCGATGCATGTAATGCTGTCCCAAAGGGACTTAATTGTCCCCCCTATTTTCACATGTAATCACTAACCAAAAAACGGGTAAATCAAAATTGTACAATGTTTAAATTTACTTTCCAAAGTTGTAATTGTTTTTATTATTTATTCTCAGTCTCTTGTGTATAATGAAAGACCTTTTTCCCATTGGCAATGACAATTGATTGGTATCATTGATTGGCAGCATTGATTGCTGTCATTGATTGCTATCATTGACTGCTATCATTGATTGCTGTCATTGACTGCTATCAGAGAGTGCTATCATTGACTGTTATCATTGATTGCAATCATTGATTGCTGTCATTGATTGCTATCATTGATTGTTACATTGATTGTTATCATTGATTGCTATTCTCCTGTTTCACTGGATGCAGACACAGTGAGTGTGCATACTGCACAATAAGAGACGTTTTTGATTGGTGACGAACGGAAGTCAAGCGGACCGCTGGAGTAACTCCACTAAAAAAATCGAAAATGGCCGCGGACGTAATTCACCCGGACCGCTCGATTACCGCTGTCCTAACAATATCGAAAACGACCGCGGTATTAGCTCGTGACATCGATGTGTGATGAGTTTTTGGGAGTTTAAAGGTGGATTTCACTTGGAAAATGAATTGAAGAAGGGTAGTAATAGATGGCTTAACACACTTGATGTTCCAATGAACAAAATAAGACCAATTTTGACGGAGTAACCCCTGTGGCTTTGAAGAAAAGTGCAGTACAAAATATTATTCCACGACGCTTCAAGCTCAAAACAGTATCCCCCTCTTACACTAAAGTGTAAGGGGGGACAATAAATTTGAACAAAAATTTCATCTGTTCATTGAGTAAGAATACGGCTATGTAATGCAAAATCAAGCGACATAAAAAACAGATTTTTGAAATTAGATACAGGTTGAGAATTGTGTATTAACTATGTATTGTGAACAAGACGGATAATTTGGGATGAGTTGAATTACTTTTGTACTTAAAATTTGTGCTTTGATGTTCAAATGCTAGAACTAGCCAAGGCAAGAATACCTTTTTTACGAGAACTGTTTTGTTATCATGTGAATTTTTTTTATGAACCGCCAAAGTAAAAATATGATTCAATTAATGGAAAATATGATATGTAGAATTTAGACCATTGTCTCTGTGATCTTGGTCAAGTGGGCATAAATATTTAAAGAAAAATTAATAATGTTGTCGAGTGCACCACTAAGAGTGCAAAATACTAAAAAAATCTACTACAGCAAGTCCAAGTCCAGGTGCAGATTACTCTCAATAATTAACTTATAATTCTAAGTCTGACATGCGTCTCAAAACTATATAATTCAGAAAAGACTATATCATTTTTAATTTGATAACAACTCAGAACTTTGTAAAAATAATTTCTATAAATGATATGCCATGCTAAAGCCATCTGAATGAAGAACTTAGGATTACAATTTAAAACTGCAGCATTTTAAATTTTAGTCTTATTGAGTAAATGTATGGCATACACTAATCATTACAGAATGCAGATACAAGACAATAACAAATTATATATGCTAATGAAAGCGAACAAACTGTAAATATATGATATAGAAAATATAGAAATATGAAAATTTTGTAATTAAGAGACTTACTCTAGGAGCTCCATATTGGACGTTTAAATGTAATCCCCCTGAAATCAACAAAATTTTGAAATATTAATAAATTGCCATTACAGAAATAAGTTGAACCACCACTACATAAGAGTTAACATGTCACCAAACATTTTTTTCAATGACAAAATATTCAAATTTTTTCATAAAATATGTAATGTAAGAAAATATCAATGAATATCTTAAATATAAATAGTATCACGAAAAAAATCTTGAACTTCAAAATTAACACGAATAAAATCAGATTAATAATTGCCATTTCAAAATAACGTGTTGATAGTTCAATTTCAAAAGTGTACCGGTACCTCTTTTATCACAGACTCCCAAGAACAGCCTTGCCAGACACATTCATGGAAATGACCGTATCATACTTACAGCTACATATATAGTGGTTCTATAAGGTTATCTGTCTCTTAACATCAGATCAAGGGTCTTTAAACATCTATCAGTTGATAACAACGAACAGCAACCACCTGGAGCTGACTGAGTGACATAGACATGCACTCATCTTCAATCCTTCACTCACCTTAAAATAACTATAGATTGTATCATAAATCAGTTCATTTTATAGGAACAGTTAATGACTCAATCATTGTTCAATTCTAGATATTTTCTGATAATTTTCAGATGAAGAGTGAGTCACTTCCTAGCGTCCAATTAGCAGCGGATTACTATGATTTGAAGAGAATCCACAAGGACTGCATGATACAGAGTCCAGTATACCACATGCACTGCCAAGGACAAACTAATTAGTCATAACAATGCCATTTAAAAACAAGAGAGTAAAAATTATCCAAAATTAGTTAAGTGACACATTTCCACGGATTTTCTTGAGTCCACTCAAAGTCCATGACTGTCCATCCTGACATCATGATCCCTACACAGAGTAACCTAATGTCGGATATTTTTATGTACCTATTTATTTGTATAAACAGACTAAACTGAGTCAATTCTATATGCATATGATGGACGTAAATTAAACATTAAAACCATGCGTAAGTGCATGTTAATTTGTGACAAACAAGAACATTTAACCTAAAAGTTAGCAGGAAGTTAGCATGATCCGATAAACAATCATGTACAATGTACATACACATGATACACATTCTATGGGAACAACTGTGTTTAGCTGAGCAATTAAAACATAACTTGGAAGTCATGTTAGGTAAAGTGCAACAGTGCAACACCTTGAGGACTCCCCATCTCTCAATTAATTTCCCATCAATCAACATTTTTTAGCAGAAACAGCCTTTCCAAAAGTTCCATACATCTATCTACATGATCTTAGACAATCTACCTGTATCTTAATTTTCAATCTGAAAAAAATCCAATCTACCTGGATAGTCTGGGAAGTGGGAAAAATGTTCAATCTGTTTTTTTTTTCCAATCAGAACAAGCTGCCTTTTCTACTCAAGCAACTTGCTTGTCATAACATTAATTGAAATTCGTGATCATGTATGTTCACCAAAAAAGGTGTAAAACCAGATACAATCACAGAATGTCATTACTGATATCTAGTTGCACTCATAACAAATGCATAAATTAGCAGTAAATATGATGATATACATACACATGTGGATTGTAGTCATTGTTAAAAGTCAAAATCAATTCACAACTGAACACATCCCACACTTAACAACATGCTCAACATGCTCAAAAATCCACATTTGCATTTCTCCAAAGTAAGCCATACCTATTCATCATAACATTGATCAATGGTCACTAATATATTTATCCTGTCATAGATCTTATCCCTCTCCCTATCATTACCACCGTCAGTACAGTGTTCAATGTTACATAATCTCATTGATCCCCAACCTTGGTGCTTATGCACTGGAGCAATCCTGACAAAGAGAAGATCCGAATCAAGATCTCCTTTCCCAGGCAAGGTCTCTTGGATAATACAACTCCAGTTAGGCCAAGCATAATTGATTCTTAGCTTTGCGGACCTGCCGACACAACCGATTTCCTGCCAATGGAAAAAAAAATCTAAAAAAAAATTATTTTTTTTTGGACATAATAAAAATTTTTTTTTCACCTTTTTTTTTTGTCCTACGGACCGACCCTTGAAAAAGTGCCTTGAGAGGATTCGAGAAGCTAAAGATCAATTATGTGTGGCCTTACTCCAAAGCCTTAGGCAATTTGGCAGAGACAGACTTCATTGCCACACCTGTGTATCAGAATACTTTCATCTGAGAATTACACTAATCAGAAGAACCCAATTTAGGTCCTATACAAACATTTATTATATAGGCCTAGCTATTAAATATATTAATGTAAATTGGTCTTAAAAATAATGTCTGCAATCCAAAACAACCAGTGCTTGAAATTAATTGTTCATTGTGCACTAGGTCACAAATTTCATATACACAGGGGCAGAGACCGCGAAAAGTGCTTTTGGTGTAAAGGACATTCGGGCAGGTAGATTCTGAAGTTTACCTGTCCGAATAAGATTTTGTCTGCCCGAAATTTTAATTTCTCAAGCTCAGCCGGTATGGACTATGGGGTTAGTGTGCCCTCATAAATATTAAGTTACTCCTGCAGAGTCTAGTATAGAAACTTGCTTAGCTGAAGATGGCGTTTGACACATGTGTATCTATAATTATTTATGTGTTAATAAAAGTTTAAACAGGCATCATACATATATATATTGTTGAAATTGCTCCCATGGCATAATAAGTCATTTCTGGGGCTAATTAAAGCTGGAATTAACAATTAAAAAATGACATGTATTTTTGTTGGTATTATCTTTTAATATAGGACTACATTATACAAATATTGGATGGGAAGGAGTCCAATATAGAGTATAATTGGATGAAGAAAAGTTATATTGGATGAGGCGCAGCCGAATCCAATATAACTTTTCTGAATCCAATTATACTCTATATTGGACGACTTACCATCCGATATCTGTTATATTCTCCATAAATGAACCCACTTTTAAAGCAATAATAGGTTTAAACACTTTGACTGTGCTGGAAAGCCAGTTTGTGTTTCTTTTTGTTTAGCTACAGAATTCTCTACAAAATGTATCTCGTTCTATTTCAGCAATGGGTAGCCACAAAAATATAAAATTCACATATTCTGATTCTGTATTCTATAACCAAGAAGCCTCTTTATATTTGGTATTTTTTATTTGAATTTTATAGCACAATGTTTTTCTTTAAACATTGGCATTTGCGCGAAAAATGGGTGAAAAAGTGCATTTTTTGTCACTCAATGTCATACCATGGTCCCATAACCTATGTAAGCAATGTTACATTTGCTTAATGTTGTTGTCCTGATCAATACGCTACTTTTGACATCATTTGTGTTTTTCTGTGTCTTCCCATAGGCGTGCAATTAATTTTTTACTAAAATTGAAAAACACAAAATTTGTTCTTGCTGTTGCTGCAGCAGGGCACAGCAGAAGGTGTTTCCTCTCAGGTCCTCCCTCATGGACCTATAACATGGCAATAAAACTCCTCACTGCACAATATAACTTCTCACTGACCAATATAACTTTTCACTGTCCAATATAACTTTTTCTCTGCCTAATACAGCAAGGATATTATCCAAGAATACTCGCTTGTGATTGGCTGACACAATCCAAGTGGAGAATATAAAGAAATATTATGAAGATTATGTTAACTTTGGTTCTTTAAAATTGATCCAAAACTCTAGTGTGTAGAAATCACTTGGCAGAAAACCCGTCAGGTCACCTGCTCTCTTGCAACCTTGCAGGCCTCAAATTTATCTAGTGTATGACTTAGCCTACCAATCTGGAGATGGCCATTGCTGAGGTATTTACCCTCATTATGTATAATTGCAATCCACTATAACTAAATATGGCATGGAGCATGGCATATATCTACTACAAGTTGTACCAGTAGAGCAGAGCTCTATACCTATATATGCCTATGGATACACATACATCACTGTCACAACAGTCAACAGTAAACACTGACAACAGGCTCTGTCGAGCTGTCTGTGATCTTGGAAGTCTGCGTCACAGTGACAATTATGAGAGATTACAATTTTAAGTTATTTTAAGTGCCGTGTAATTAAACGTGATTCTACCTTTTTCTGTGAATCGAAGTAAATTGATGTATGCAAAGAAGGTGACACACCCCTCACAAATATGCAGGTCTTCTGAGGAACTTTTGACAGCAAGCAATAATTTGACGAATCTATCAAAACCCTCATTGCCAAGAGACTCATCTCAGCAATGTGGTGCCTCAAGGAGCTCCAGTTATTCATTCCATAAACCAACATCACAAATGACATGATGATCAGCAGTGGTGGCATGATTCCCATTCACCAACCCATGTGACATTCTATCCAAACACTCATGTCATGAAAGGCTAAAGTAATCAACTGATTACTCAATGAAATGGTCTCTTTCAACATCACATTACCATACCAACCTATTCTATATATTGTTGTCGTTGTTCCTCACTCCAGTATAAGTGTCATAGGCACACAAATCCAAATTAATCACTCAAAATTGAACACATCCAGCTCTGCTTTTGCTGCTGGCACGGCACCTTGAGCATAGACTGTTGCACTGTCTCATCTGCTTGGGGCAACCGGCAGATTTGAGACAGTCTAGGGCCTCTGAAATCTCAGGGAATTCCAGGTAGGAAGTGGAAATACGTCATCAGATCCCTACTCAATGCCTGACAAAATAGTTCCCAGAATCTTCACTGGATCCTCTACAAAAACCCTACGGATTTGCAAAAGCATTACATTGTTTTATTTGAGAATGAAAACTAATGTTTCTGATGCAATTTCATTCCCAACAACGTCGCGAAATTGAATGCCAAGGTGGAGTGATAAATTCTTGATGAGTGGTAAAATGGCCAGCATGTCAACATGTTTTGTGGCTCCAGGGAACACCATTGCATTTTGCATAACTAGGATTTGACATTACTGATAACACATTGGGATTTGAAAGGCAAGTGTATTGCAACATTCTAGTTCCATTAACAGCTTCTGCAAAGTATTTGTTAATTTGTAGCAGCTGGCCCATTTTATCCACGTGTTTTGGAGATTCAAAATGGCGTCTTGCATCATCTTCCAGCTGGCATTCACTGCCTCCTGGTATTTAGGGACATGACAGTGCAAATAGTCAGTTGAATTACGTAGTGCAGATAACTTGAAATATGTTTGTGTTATTGATGATCTTAGCAGGTTGTTTCTTAAATTGTGTCTGCCAGTTGACTGGAACCATGTGTTTAGACACCAAAATGTGCGTGGCCTATTTTTGAGAATCGTTGGGCACTGACCAATCAGGTGCGAGGGCAGGGCATGGCGCTCAAAATTGGCCGGCCAATGAGCCGTGGGGTTGGCAGAGGCACCCAACCATCCTACTCCGCTTTGGCAAGTAGGATGGGCCTGACCGTCTACCTTGAGCATCAACATGAAATACGGATCGCCTCTTCAGCGAAACGAAGGACGCAAGTGCACGTGTACTAAAACATTTGCTCAAATGAAGCTGCTGCAGCAGCTGAAAAGGGCGCCAAACTTAAACCTAAAGGATCCAGATTCCAGCAGTGAACTCTAATCGTGAGTCTGTGTATTTATTACACTGTATAGTCTGTGTTGTCTCTACTTGTCATGTTATGTTTAATAAATGGACTTAATGGTTCATATCTCGATCACGTACTGGGACCCCGGGACTGGGACCAGCCCAAATTGCTGCCCAATTAAATATCAGAATAGCCCAAGAAAATAAGCAGCTTCATTTATAAACCAAAAAATAGTTAAAGAAAAAAACAAATAGATAAACTTTTTTTTTTATTAATGGGGCGACCATTAAAAAATCAGGGATGAGTTTTCCCCGGGAAATTATTTATTTTGTGGTACCAGCAGCAGTAATTATTATTTCAAGTGTGCGAAGTCTCCAAATATTCATTCCGGCCAAAATAGTGAATCCAACAGAGGGTGGCATCCCTCAACTGAATATATAAGCCGCTGCCACTGGATTGGCTTGTTCAACTTTTCAACCAATCCTGTTCTGCATTCAGTCAGGGGAGGTGTTGGATACACTACTAGAGCAAAGAATTAATCTTTCACCAAAACTGAGCAAGAAATTATTTATTTAAAAAAACCAATCCCCTCCTGGATAATATGTATGTAAATGGCACTGCCATGAAATTCACGCAGCATTGTCAAAGAACTACTGCATTATCTTCAACTTTCCATGCAGAAGGCCAATTTATCGATAGATAGATAGATAGATAGATAGATAGATTGCACAGGCAGCTGTGTAGTTCAAATCTGTGTTACATTTGGATCTATTATGTTAAATTGTTGATGTTACATATTAAACTGAGATCAATAAAACCATAGCTATTTAGAGGTGACTGTTTACTATTAGACTGTTACATAATTTGTTGATAGTTAATGAAGATTATGTAACCTTAAGTGTTGTTATGATTTCTTACTTGGTGAGCCATTTAAGTCATTAACTTTTGTGTTGACTTTTAATTTTCAGTCACTTCTTACAATCAGGGGTATGGAAATTATTATTTCCAATGTTGATACACATGTTGATTTAAATCCCTGAAATATGTCATTGGAGGTTGTTTTACGACAAGACTGAAATTTTAAAGCTATTTTGGAAAATATTTGAGGAATTTTAATTATATACCAAACTATAAACTCTGACTAAACTACTAGCTCCACCAAAGTTCCTTGGCTCCACTTTTATGGCAACTACAGGCACTTCCTGTCCAGGCAGTCACTGCAGACAGGAGCACCACACAGAATGAGCTGTCCTTGTGCTAAGTGAGCTTCGCTCATGGCTGCCTTTGGCAGCCATGAGCGAAGCTCATATAAAATGGTCCCCCCCGCCAATTAGGTCTTCTTGTGAAAAACCTAAAAATTTGGGTTCATTCTGTTCTGAACTGGACTACAAATTGAACTATAAATAGAATGGTCCAAACAACAAACTTTTTAAAAAGGCCGAGTCTAGAATTGCAGCACAATTAAAGCGATTAAAAAAAAATTGTAGTTTTTGCATGAGCAGGATCTCATATGTTATTTTCATCCAATTTTAAAATTAAAGAACGGTACGCTATATAGATCTATACAGATGGATATAGTGAACTTTTTTTTCACCAAAAATCCAGAGAACCCCAAAGATCATCAGGTCGGCCCCTTACAACTTTAGAGCTCTTTAGTCAAAGAATGCAAATTAGGCAATACCCTGCAAAGACAAAATTGAACTGGCTGTGATAGTATATTAGCTGACAACTGACAAGTTTACTGAAAAGCTCTGAAAATCTGAGAAGAAATCGATTGGAACCGTTTCGCTCAACTTTGGATTTCGTGACGTCATTGCAAGGTGGATTTCTTACAATTAATTATTTTACATGAATATATTAAAATTTTTTACAAAAATAATTGAAAGGGCGGAATATCTATCACAATGAAATAAATGGCTTAATTTAATAAATTTATATTCCATTAATCACTTCACAGCGCCCCCTGGGACAAGAAGGACGCCGGCGTGTGTGCGGTGTAGTTTGGCTGTGGATTTGGTAAGAAATAGGTGCAAATAGTCGTTTTCATACTGTTATGTGTGGTTAATCTTGTTTTGTAATTAGTAAACAATCTAGTGCACGTTTATACGTGATAGTTGCTTCTTCTGTAGTGTAGAAAATGCTGGAGAAAGCTGTGAAATGGATTGATTATTAAACAAAATGGCTGCCTTTTCGCCGGTTCTTTTGTGCTGACCTAGCTTTCCTAAAAAAAGAAGAAGCCTGTAATATTTTTGACCAGCATGATGCATGAAGCGGGCCCGTGGCTAGAAAGGAAGTAATCCTTCGTTTAGACGTGTTTCCCAAACATTTTTCTTTGGTCGTCCCCGTTAATTTATGCGCGAAGCAAAGCCAAAGCAGGGTATGCGATCCACATGGACGCATGATTTATTGGCCTTGAAATGATGGTGAACCATGGGAACGTGTGTATTGCTTTCTTGTGTATTGGTGATGTGTATTCTGTTGCTTTAGCTTGTGCGCAAATTCCGAAATTGTTATACTAACGCCAGTACCACAGCTTGTAGTAGCTTCTTTGTGAAGCTCTGTTTACCCAATCAATTTTGTATAGGCCTAAATTAGTTTGTTGATTGCCATGATTGGTTTGTTTGCACAGATTTAAACCAACACAATGAGTGCAGCTGAGGGTGATGTGAAAGCAGAGGCGAAGGAGGAGGTGAAGGAAGAAGTAAAAGAAGAAACAAAGGAAGAGGCCAAAGAAGAAGAAATGGCAGAGGGAGAGAATGAAGGAGCAGAAGGAGGAGAGGGTGAAGATGGAAATGCGGAGGATGGAGCAAATGGAGAGGACGAGGACTTGTTGCTCCTTGATGAAGTTGGAGGCGATGACAAGAAAGAAGAGGATGGAAAGGAAGAGGAGGATGGTGACAAGGCTAAGGCCAAGGGTGAGTATTATGGGTAAATTATTACAGTGACTTCTATGCTTGAAATATGGGAAATCGACTGAAGTAATGTAATTTGGAAGATGGTCTGCACCAAACTTTCAACAGTTTGTTATTCAGTGTGGAAATATATTAAACAAGTTCTACTAGAGTCTTTCATTTATTGCAATGTTTTTGTTTTGTTTACAGAAAAGCAAGCTGGACAAAACAGATTGATATCCATCCACGAATACCAACTGGACCGTGTCATTGACATCAATGACCGTACAATTTTCATCGGACCATTGACTCTGGACGACCTTAGGACTGAGAACAAATTACAAGAATACATGTCAAAGAAAGCCAAACGGTTCTATATCAAGTATGACAACAATGACGGAGATGTTAAAGGGTGTGTTGACTTGTAATTGCTAGTTGATTAAATTAATTATTGCGTCAGTTTGATGGATATGTTTAGTTTCTTGATTTCGTCATGCTAATAATTGTTTCTTTTCATTTCCAGTCACATTGAACTTTTATTCAAGTCTGAGGAAGAAGCGCTGGAAGCTGAGAAGGACTTGCAAGGTTTCAAGGAGAATGTTACAGTCAAACAGAACAATGAAGAATTTAAGAAATGTAAGTTCCTTCGATTTCCCACAATGCCTTACTTGGCTGTTGGTATTTTAACCTTGGTGCATAGTGAATGTCCTCGTCTCCAATTTCTGAATGAAACTTATTTAACTTTTTCAGCTCAAGAATATAAGGAATTGAAATTCGGCCCTGCTGATGAAGGTAAACTTCTGCCTAGATTTGTTGAGTGTTGTTGAGTTTTGTCCAGTAAAAGATATAGTAGAAATTGAAGAAATTTCTTCAGCTTGAATACCAAGTGCATGCTCTGTATAATAAGTCTTCAAATTACACACAAAAGTTAATGACTGAAATTCTCTTGGCTAGTCTGATATTAAACTGCCCTTTTCAAATAACTTATCTCATTCAGTGACTACAATGTGTGTTAATTTCATGACTTTCACTTCAGACAATTTGCTGTTAGATCGGTGTTGGCTTTGTATCAATTCCTGGGACTTATGATCCCTGGGTGTTATTTTTGGAAGATTTAATTTCAAATTGCATATTTTGTGAATGAGGGTGGGTTAAATGATGGTAAGTATGACATGAGATGAATGTGTGATGACTTCTAGTTTGGTAAATTTATACAGCTATTGGGTGTACAAGAATTAAGTTCCATATAATTTTCAGAAAAAAAAAGTAGTAACATTTTTAAAATAGTGTAAAAGAACCAGAACACCGATCTTTATTAACCTCAATTTGTCTATTTTCAAGTTTCATAAATATTTGAAACTAACATAGATTAAGGGGCAGTTGTCAGTAAAAAGTGGGTGGGTTGTATACTGTAAATAATATACAATGGGATCATAGTATCTGTTGTCCGTGTGGTGTTTGTGTGAAATGTAAGTTATCAGATTGCTATATTTCATGAATTATGTCTGCGGTCTCTGTATTTTGTACTAATTGTGATTTTCTTTTCTGTTTCTTTTGCCTATCACCATAACGATCTCTCTGTCCTGAAGTACCTTTCCTTAGACGCATTTCTTTTGAAGAGAAAGTGCCTCCTTGGTGCTGTAGATAATGTGGATGTGTGTTTATTGCCAGTTGGCACATTTTAAAAGAAGAATAGTATGAATGCATAACTTAATGTAGACCTGCCCTAAGCAAGGTGCACTCACGCAGATTGTCTGTATTCGCTCGTTTTGCAGGGACATCAATAAAGAGAACATTGGTCATTAAAGGAACACCTAAACCAATAACCAAGGAAGAGCTTCTGGAAAAGATTCCCGATGCCGTGCACATTATATTGCCCAAGCGAGGAACACCACCTGAATACCCCGGGTAAAGAGCCGCCGCCATGGCATATACGTACACCTCCTCTGGGAGGCTTTGAAGCTGCTACGCTAATAAGGCTGGCCAGCACAGGTGGTTGTCATGTGCACTACAGTATAGTGTCCGCTGCATTTCTTTCATAGGGCAGATAATGCCCGACCACAGGGCACGAATATGCCTGATGGAATGAATTGTGAGTATTGGAGTATGGCTGACACCAAAATCCCTGCCTACCATGTCGTTGCATTGAAGAAAACATGTGAATGTGTTAAAGCATGCTGAATGCGAATGCTTTGTTGTCCATGTCAAGACATCAGGCATGACACAAAGTTCCCAGTGCAATCAAACTTAAGGACTTTTCCAATTGAATGTTGTCAATCACATCAGCCATACTACATGCATAATCGCATAACTGGACAAGTAAAGAAGTGCACATCTGTTTTATTGCTTGAAAAAAAAATACAAATCAATACTTAATATCAGTAGTTTCATATTAAAATGTTTGTGCCACAAAGTGGCTAGAAATATACCCAATGTTGGACTTAATAAGCATTGCAAACTTATCATCCTTACTGTGGACTAAAAACAACATATTGTGATATTTACATCATCATGCACATTGAATGTCTTTTGAGACCTGAACCATGCTCCGTCATGGCATCATATTCTCATCTAGCCTACAAACAAATGTTGCCCACCTCCCTCAACAGCTGGCTCTTCCTGCACAAGTGTTTTCTCTTTCAGCTCTCCTTGATTTCAGGCCCTGGATCGCTGCTCTTTACATTTCATATGTCACACAGGTTTCCAGTCTTGAATTTTGTTATGCAATATGGTTTTCACAAAAAAAAAAAGTTTTGCAATTGAGTTTTCACTGCAAATTCCAGATTAAAAATTCCAAGTTTACCTTTAAAGATTTGGCAATGGACTTCCAATTCATTGATGACAGTGTTGTCACAATTTTCTGGTCTGATTTTAAATTCACATAAAATTATCGAAGTATACATTTGAAATTTTTTGCGACGTCTGAACAGGTACTGAAATGCCTAAGTTTTTCATGAACATCCATCATCATAAAGAAGAGTATAGTGTCCTTTGAAAAAGTGAAAGCCCTATTGCGATTGGTTTTATAATTTGCTGGAGCCTGTGTGCTTAATACCATGGTGATTGTTACTGATTGATTTCCTGGTTGCCATTTTAGGTTTGCATTTGTCGAAATGCCAACCGTGGAACGTGCCGACTCCATGGTCGATACTAAAATTGAATTCACCGAGAAAGGCAACACGGCTACACTCCAGAAGTTCGATCACATTCCCTCGGTTGATGTCTTGTTCCGGTTAATCGGTGAGTATTACTTTGCATTTATGACATTTATAAATTGTGCTCAATTTCATAAGGCTTATATATTGTACTATGTAAAGACTGTTAGTCCTGTGGGCCCCTGATATGTATGCGACTGATTCTCTTAAACCTAACTGATGTGATTCCTTTATTTTCAGACAAAAATGGCTTCGACAGACAGCTTGGAAGTAAGTATAACATTTTCTCTCTTATGCCATTAATGCTTTCTATAAATTGTCCCCCCTTACACTTTAGTGTAAGAGGGGGATACTGTTTTGAGCTTGAAGCGTCGTGGAATAATATTTTGTACTGCACTTTTCTTCAAAGCCACATTGTTTACTCAGTCAAACTAGGTCTCATTTTGTTTATTGCAACATAACTTAGGTTAATAGATCTATTATTACACTTCTACAATTCATATTCCACGTCAAATCCAGCCCAAGCGTCGAAAATTTCCCAAAAAAAATCACAACATCGATGTTTTGACAGTGCTTTCCGGTGTCACGAGATGTTACCGCAGCCGTTTTCGATTTTGTAAGGATCGGTTTACTCGAGCGGTCCGGGTGACTTACGTCCGCGGACATTTTCGATCTTTTTTGGTCGATGTACTCCAGCGGTCCGCTTGACTTCCGTTCGTCACCAATCAAAAACGTCTCCCATTGTGCAGTATGCATAGCAATCAATGATAGCAATCAATGATAGCAATCAATGATAGCAATCAATGATAGCAATCAATGACAGCAATCCATGATGCTAATCAGTGATACCAGTCAATGATTCCAATCTATGCTACCAATAAATGATACCAATCAATGATATACATGTACTATATAATCATTGTATGTGTGATTATCATTGCCAATGGGAAAGGTCTTTCATTATACACAAGACACTGACAGTAAATAATAAAAACAATTACAGCTTTGGAAAGTAAATGTTTACATTGTACTATTTTGATTTACTTTTTTGGTTAGTGATTAAATGTGAAAATAGGGGGGACAATTAAGTCCCTTTGGGACAGCATTACATGCATCGAACGATCCCCTATCCTGTGCTGCATCTAGTTTATGATAAATTATCTAAAGCTTCTCTTCTGTGCAGTACTGTAACCTCTCGCCTTTCATTTTCAGGTCCCTTGACTCCCACTAGGTTCCAGAGATTGCAGACCTTGATTCTGCAGTGTCATTATTACGAGAGATGTGCTTTCCTTGTCAAATCCCAGAAACTGGAGTCTCTGAAGAGGGTGTGTACTTCATTTACATGAATCCTAAAATAAAATGTGGTTTTGTAATGATGCTTTATTAACCTACATGTAGCTAAGATATCATTAGCTGGTTGAATGTTGTGTAATAGGCCTATTGTCTTTCAAAGAAAAGAAATTTAGAATAATAAATTACTTGGTAATTGTTTACCTATAGATAACTTGTCGCACTCTGTAACTTGATTGTTCTTTGCGTTGCAGCGTGGTGAAATGTTGGTGTCAAGACGAACGGAGCACAAGAGACTGACAAGGAGATACGACAACCGCAACAACAAGAGACCAGGGCCCTACTCTCCCCATCGTAATGCTTACCCCCCAAAACGACCAAGGTACAACTCCCGAGGTGGCTTCTCTGACGGAAGAGGACCCCGTGATGACTGGAATGAGGGCCCTGGCTGGGGACCCCCTCCTCTGATGGACTATGGCGGACCACGTGGCGGGTTAGTTGTGAACCTTTATAATCTGGTTAAGTTTGAAAGCGAAATTCACTATAGCTGCAGGATTAAATTTGGATGTTAATTAAATCCGTAACAATGTTAATGTAACTTGTTAGATATTTGAGAATGTAGGCCTTAATACTGTACTTAGCAGCACTATACGAGCATGGTCATACACAGAAACCTTGGTACCTGGTAACTGTTCACTGGCATTGATTTAAAATATTTTGTTTATAATTTTTAATTGGCTAGGTGCACTACTCTTATTATGGTTTCTTTTGCTCAGCAGATATGATGACGGATACTGGGGCGACGACTACGGCTATGGAGGATTTGATGGTTATGACGACTTTGGCCGATCTGGACGAGGAAGAAGAATGCCCCCTGGTGGCCCAATGAGGTACTTACTGTACATTGAATTGATTTTAGTTACTTGATTAGTATATTGATGGCTAACTAGATTCCAGCTCCATAAAGCAGTTGATGATTTACTTTTGACTTTGTTTGACCTTTAACAATGTTGCTTCTGTTTCTCTCCAGGGACCGCAGTGGACCACGTGGAGGAGGCAATCGTTACGGAGGAGGAGGTGGAAGTGGTGGAAACAGATATGGAGGAAGCAGCCATTCCGGAGGAGGGTCTGGAGGACGTGGGGGCAGAGGAAAGAGTAAGTTTGACTATTGATCTCCTTTGCCTTCAGAAGATTTCTAGACCGCATTCAGCAACTTCACATTCTACTGTGTGTAGTTCAAAACTTGTAACTGTTACAGCTTGATGTCTTCTTTGCAATTTGGTTGACATGACAGTGTACTAGGGTAAAAAACGAGCAGTATCCATTTAATGCGTATCTGACTATTTGTCTCTGTCAGATTGAGAAATTTGTCTCATACACAGTAAGACTTAGGAGAGACCCCTCTTGGCTCCCAAGAGCCGCTACCCACCGAGGGGCCTTATATATATAATAAACTTAGCAGAATGTCGGAGAAAAGTTGATAATTTCCTAAAATATTGGCTTTTTTTTTCAGGAGGAGGCGGCTACCGCGGAAAGTACTAAGAAGTTCATTGTGTCATAATCATGTAAATTATATGTGTAAGAAGAAGAAGAGGCTTTTATTACGAATACATCTTTTATCATTTTGTTTTTTATGTGTTGCTGATGTGGAACTTGTCATTAATTCAAGAAATGTTGTGTCACTGTTTTGATACTGAAGTTAGGAAATTTTAAGCCCCATAGAAGGTGTATTAAAACTTTTCCGTATATTGTTGTCCTTTTACCCCTTCTGGTGGAGTAATACTTATGTATAGTATGCATGTCAAATTGTTGTACAAAAAGACGCACAGCGTTGAAATATTTCTCTTTATAATATGTATTACCATATGTATTGAAACTACACAATTGAATATTTATCCATTTGATCATTCTTTGAAAACCGGCCAGTCAGGCTGCTGAATTTCTAATACATGTGAATACAAATTAATTATGCTATATGCTAATGGCAATAAATATGTACTATGATATGTAAATGAATGATTTGTTCTCTATATTGAAAGTTGTAAAAGACTAAAAGTACGACTAAAAGTCCTTACCTGTATTTATCGGATAAAGTATTGGTTGCCCAGTGGTTGGGGCTAATAAGTCGGACGTTGTCTTTCGGAAGAAGAATGCCCTCTGGTCAGTGCTGAAAAGAATCTTTATCTTGGTCATTGCTGATTCCTGGCATTGAAAATCCCTCAAGTCTTTAGATGCAGTTCTGTACCTTGCCTGCCTGGATCACAGGATCAGGTGGCACAACAGCTGTCCATATTACTTCGCCAAACTACTTTCACAAAGCATGGTTGCTGGCAAAAGTCCAGTGCACTGCTTTGAATGAAAATGTTTGGAAATCCTGAGACAAAAGAAAGTTTTGAAACTTAAGCATAAACTTCTGCTGTGAAAGGGATGGTTTTACTCATCAGAAGTTTGATGGTATTCAATCTACTTTGGCCATTTATGCATGTTAAATTGTGGTCAGAAAAGTGTCCAAAAAGAATGCTCTCTCCCTTATTCATGTGTACGTACAAAGCAAATTATTTTTTGCCTTGTGATATCAAAAATACTCATTTGTATTTATTGTGTTACTTTATGGAGATTTGTTAATTAGGACAGCAATATAATTTACAATTTCATAAAAGCTGTGTAACACTCGTCTATGCCACAAGTGGCACCCTCTATACTGGCATTGTATGTGGGCTACAATGTATACATCCTCCATGATAAAAAATAGTTCCAACTTAATTTGGTATTTACAAGCTGTCTGCTTAAAATTGAAGCCAACCAAAGTCAGATTAGACACAGAGTTTTTGGAAATCAACTAGACCATCACTAAATGATGGAACTGTCCTAGTTTCTTCCACTGTCCTGGGTTCTTCCAGACAATGAAATTCTGTTGGCCGCTCACAGGAGCACGCGAGTTTTGCACCCTAGGTGGCAGCAAATAGCTGTCAACTTGTAGACAGTGGTGGTATCATTTTGTATCTGCTGGAAATTTTCCAGATGTGTTATTCACCAAAAAGATCTGCCTTCAGTTTGTGAAAATTTGCTTCAGAATAGCCCGGAATTTTGGTTTGAAAAAAGCTGTTTGAAATATTGAATATATTAATTGCCAGGAGATGCTAGCTGCCCTGCAGTGGGCCATTAGAATTCAACCATCGAAGGAGCCGGTGTGAGAAATGGCTTTCAGACAGGGCTAGTCTGAATATGAAATGCACACAACTTAACATGGTGATTATATATCTTTTAGTCCAATTTCACTAGTCCAAATCCTTTTTCAGGTAGTAAGGACTATCGGACCCATGTCACTTCACACACTGGAATGAGTCCAGAGTCATGAGGTGGCACTCAGCAGCAACTTTCCAAAACTGTTGCAGTTCAGATTTAAAGTCTGCTTGCATTTACTACAAAGCAACAAATCTTGGAAGAATTTCCAGGAAATTCTTCAAAACATCACATCATTAACTATAAGCATAGCCAGCCATTTGGCTTCAATCAATCTTTTGTATATTTTGGGAGAACCACAATCCTTTAAAGCACAAGAACAACCAAACATTTTTATTAGTCCAGCTTTATTATAGAAACAACTTCGGTAAACATAATCTCATGGTTACCATAACAGCAATTGGTAATGACAATAACCTAAGCCACTGTGATTGAAGTTCGGATTCCTTCAGAAATGGGATTCATTTATTCATTTACAGAAATATCAATGGAGAAGTGCAAATAATTACACGCTTCTTGGGAGTCGGGACAAAATAAGTCCAATGTCCATAGTCCAAACATTTTAAGAACATTTCGAAAAGTATCTACAAGAGATTTCTGTTATATAATATCTAAATTCAAATGATTCAAACCAGTTATTAACATTAGACGACAATGAACCTAAAAGATTTTTGCATTTCATCAAAATTTAAAGTTTTCAGTATATTTTCCAAACCATGTCATCTACGACCATAACTAATTACATGTTCAATGTTTAAATATAATTATTGGAATTTTGCAATCACTTTCAATTAATTAATAGAAATTACATTTTTGATAGAAGACCACGTAATTGCACTTCACCATTGACACTGGCAATTATTACTAACGGGGTACATACCATACAAGAGATGGTTGACACATAGGTCACATTTTAAGCACGGCATAATAAAATTCAAGAGTAACATGACCATTAGGTCAATAGTGATGCACGTCAGCCAGTCCAAGCATCATCTGCCGAGTCTAAAGAAAAGTAGCTCATCCCCAGAGAACAACTGAAGCACTTAATGTCTAAAAGCAGTTCATTTAGCAAGTTCAAATCATTGCCATTTCAATGATTTTGCATTTCATTTTCAACATTTGAGAAGTCATTAATAATTGAGGTCCGGAGGCATGTACACTGTCATTAATTATATAAATAATGGCATTAACAACACGCATGCTTCAGGTTAATGATCTGGTACATATAGGGCATTAATAAATTAATATGTTATATTAGGGGTGGGGGAAGGTCAGCTGATGATCTACAGGGGTTCAACAATCCTCAAAATGATATATAAGTTAAAATGGGGTTCAATTCAATGACATAAGCACTTATAACAAAGCCACAAGTACTAATAATGTCATAAGGCAACATGTTCCATATAATGCTCCTTGGAAAACATACATAAAAACAAAATCATTATCATTTAAAATTCACCACAAATCTTTTTTTCATCAAAAAATTAATTTAAATAAAAGCGAGCATAACCATAACCCTTTGTGTCCACACATTAATTTGGCAAAAATGATTGACAACAGATCAAGTTCAGATTTAACAGTTTGACCGTTTTGTAAGTACTCAGATTTTGTGTTTCAACAGGAAATATATTTGGATGTGATGTCGTAAATCAAAACAAAACGATTTAATGAACACCAAGAAACGCACAATCAACAGAATTCTATTTTTCTACTAATACATAACAATGCCTTTTGAAGATTATTTTGACTTTTTTAGTAAAATAAGTAAACATAATTTTATTACATTCACTAAAATTAACTTGTTGAGTCATGTTGACACAATCTGGAGTAATTAATTGATGACTACTTTCCGAAGACCATTTTGGCAATACTGAAAGGATACTAGCTTTTTTTAAAAACATACAGACCGTTAAACAACTTGGGCCATTTCCATATAGTTG
Organism: Platynereis dumerilii; assembly: GCA_026936325.1. Lineage (NCBI taxonomy): Eukaryota > Metazoa > Annelida > Polychaeta > Phyllodocida > Nereididae > Platynereis > Platynereis dumerilii. The sequence continues at coordinate 75,177,112 of JAPTHN010000002.1, read as the reverse complement.
AGGAACCCGGAATTCAAAATATTGGCAATAATTTCGATATATATCAACAAGCTGATAACAAATTGCGATTAACTTATAAATAACAATGTACATTACCCTTGAGACAACTTCAGCACTTCTTGTGCCGTTGATTAATTTAAATATATATAATGATAATGATATGGCAGACAATTTAAGCATAGACACAATGGTTATAATAATATAATTCTGACCAGTATCCACCTGCCCATTCTTTCAAAAGCTAATCAACACACTCATCGTTAATAGAGCTGCAAGGAGAACAGCTTCCAATCAAAAGAGTCAATTTGTTAAGAGCCTAGTTACCACAGTCTTTTGAGCAATGTATGCTCGTGTGATTATCACGTGATAGAAAATACCAGGTGACCAGTCACATGACCTAGCAAGTCATGTGACGCATCACAGGAGTCAAGTGACCAGCTATTTCCATAATAATAATAATTTTCATAAACAGTTCATCAACTAGATGCTGCTGCTGCTTGAAGAATTTATTCCGTACAGGTGTTTCTTTTCTCGGGAGGCTTTTTCGTGAAGTAAGCTGTTGCGTCATCTCTTAAATAAATCCTGATGGATGCCGATTGAGTAATATAACGTCACATAAATGTTGTTTTTCCTCTTTCTTCAATATTTAACTCACAAGAATGATCTTGTAGATTTCGTCTTATATATCACAATTTTTGTGAGCTGGATCAATAACAAGCAGCCTAACTCACATGTCGAAGCTTATACTTTTCTTTCGCCGACTTGAATAAGAGACAACGTGTCCGTGATCTAATCCCTGAGTGACATTGCATATGAACACCTGTCTTCGTTTTACTTAGAGGAAGTCTGTTCACCCATCTCCCGAAATTTGAGTGAGCGAATATCAGACAATCCTCTAACGCAGCAGCACCAATTAGTACCCAAAACAACCACTGTGCACACTGAGTATACTAAGTGTACGGAGTGCCGGCAGTGGTCGTGAGGGGCACGTATTAATCCTAAATTAGTTAAATCCTAACGTCTGTAGTTTTGATGCTTTGACGGGCGTACATTACTTGATGAAGGGAAAGGCTGTGGATGACTGGTGTTGGGCGTGGCAATTGCTTGTGAACGAGATGGGACGTGGTTGGTATCTCCTCCGATGTCCATGGCTTCTTCTTCAAACAACGGCAGAGGACCCTTCCTGGCAAAGGAGAACCCTGCACTCTGGCTGGGGGGACTGAAACACACAAGCACTGGCATTAATGGCTAATTGACGCCTTATTCACTCTTATTTGTAGGACAGACTGAAATCAATCTCGCTGGGTTATCATCAAACACAACATTAAAACAAGTATATGTTATTAAAAGAAGACATCATTAAGTAATAACGATTAACACACATATATTCATAAATTAATTCAAGGCTCAACATATCTAATATCAAAACTGTACTTTTTATGGCATACTGAATGCTTCAAAACAAGTTCAAATTCAATACATAAAGAGGTATAGATCAATTCACATCCACATACAGTGTACAGAGTGTTGTTAAATAAACAAATCATCAACATAACCAAATCTTACATAAAACAACCTTACATTTTTTATGATGTACACAATACCTTAAGAGCCCACAATCATAAATTTGAAATTTCATAAAATTTTGAAATTTTAAAAGATGGAAAAGACGCATATTGTACGTGGAATCACAACGGAAGTCTTGCCCATCTTATTATCAAAATCATATTTTCAAAATTTCCAAAGATTACAAAATCCATGCAGATTGTTTAATTTCAAGTTTCATTATAAACTCCAGCAGCCAACCCTTATGTGTTGTGTGCAAGTGGACTAAATCTAAATGGATATCAAAATTAGCCGGGTGCTTTAAGTGTAATTGTCAAATGATCGGGAATAAAATCCAGTTTGACTCAAAAGATCTACAAGTGAACAGAACAATTCAAGTGAGATCCAAATATCAAATGCTGTTTTTAAAATATGTGGAGACTAATAAATATTTTATATTTTTGTGTTGCATACTTAAGCATTTAATGATTGGTGTGCATCACATATTAAATGTCATGCATGCCTGTTTAAGAAAGCATGTTAGATTCCCCTCCCCCACCCCATATGGCCAAAACAGATGGAAGCGTTAAGGTCTCAGATCTTCTAATTAGTCTGATATCTGTTTTAACGAAAATGCAATTGAACTTATCAATTTGTCAAAAGGTGAAAACATTTTGACATCCAAATTATTTGACATCCCATTTTACGGACACAAACTTGCAGATGAGGCAGAGATTTCTGTAGTACAAGCCCATGAACTTCAATTTTTCGTGAAGACCTCCAAGCTTTGACTTAATGAAACTATTACAGAGCTCTGAAGTTAGAGTCAAAGAATTCTAGAGTTGGAGGACTTTGGGGAGCAGAAAAACAGAAACTAGTTATGACTCTATTCATAATGGTGTGATTACGTTTATCTAATAATTTTAGAAAAAAAATTGGGATTACATATGATGTTCGAATTATGCAAGGCTTTGGAGTCAGAGTGAGATATCTTTGGAAAGCGGTCCTACCGTCACAGGGGAGTCGGGAGCCTCAGTCTCACAGACTCCAAAGCCCTCCAAATAAATCAATTCAAGTTGCTTTACTTCTACAACAAGGGTCCACTCCGGCTAAAAATGATGCACTTATTTTTTAACTATTTCATAACCATTCCTTAACAAGCCCATTAATCATAAAAGACGAATATGGACTAATAACTAAATCAAAAGGAAGCCTTAAAAGTAGAGTGCGAAGTCAGATTTTGAACTGCTTTAACAGCTGATCATAGCTGATCGATTGATGCACACCAAATGCTTTTCTTAAATGTTACTGTACTCACCACCAACTTTAGATTAGGTGTTAATGGTGTTGTTAACGCTTAAACCATTTTTTAATTGACCTGAAATCGGTCAAAGAATATCACATGAAGACATTTTCACAACAACTAATTGATATCTGACTAAGTTTTGAAGAGGCAAGCGATGCATGACAAATGCCGTCCAAAATCCAACTTGCAACTTAATAAGAAAGCTTCAGTCAGTTAAAGAAGTATATAGAGGCATGCAGACGTGTTCAGGTGCTATCAGAATTTTTTGTTTTAACTTTTAATGTTCAACAGTCAAAACATAATTTTTTCTAAGATTCCATATTTTGAAATTTACAAAAGCAAAGCTTAAAGTAAATAATAGAAAAGGCTAAATCGATTTAGGTAATAAAATGATCTCCCAAGTTTAACTCCTCAGGGAATAATTCATTGGTGGAGGCCCTCTGATGACATGTTAAATTTGCGGCTCCCAATATCAGTGTCTCTTCTGGGCAATGAAGTTCAGATGTAGAAAGTGAGGCTTGGAACTCATATGCTCATTAAACTAGTTAAGGTGGTGATCATTGCAAAAATATCATAAATTTTAAGGTTGCTAACATACAGAATGTGAATTAGATCCAGACTTTATCAACGGTAAAAGACTAAAAGTATCACAGTGAGGTTTATAGTGTGTTAGTAGTAAACAGACTCTCACAGAATACAGCATGGACTTTAGCAATGAATTTAATGGGAGTACAACTATATTTTGTGTGTAATAAGAGAGTGTATAAGATTTATGTATGCTGCATAAATATGTTAATCTTAATTTGAGCCATTCAGCTGCTTATATTAAGTTACAGTGCTGTCTGTAAGTACATGTAGAACATGTAGGCCCAGGTGAAATGAGTGATAGCTCACAACTAGATCAATGTTAAACTTCCTTTACGAAATTGCTTGTGGGAGGATGCAGACCTGCCAAGAATTTAATTCCGACTTGCTGGATATTTCAATAAATTTTGCTGGAGGTTCCAGTCTCAATGCTGGCGACTTGATACTTTAGCGACTGACCGTATTTTATTTAAACATCATGCTTTTCAGCCTTTTTTCAAAAAATGATTAGATAAACATCTGCAGTTCGGCCCAGAATCATCCAATGTTTGTCTCTTCAAGACGAATCCAACAATACCAAATATAACAATGTGCAGAATTTGCGGCAGCTGATGCTAATGACTTGGATTTTCAATGACTTAGAAAAGCCTGGAGGAGAGCGGGAGAACCCATTAAAATGCGGGAGACTCCCGCAAAATGCGGGAGACTCCCGCAAAATGCGGGAGACTTCCGCGAAATGCAGGAGACTCCCGCGAAATGCGAGAGAGTTGGCAGGTCTGAGGATGGAACAGATGAGGTGAAAACATATATTGCGTCATAAAGGCGGATATATAAGGTATGTCAAACATGAACGGCTGCCAATTTTCCCCAAATATCCTCCTTTACGACGCAAAAAGTTATCATCTCAACGGAAGAGAATCCATGGTCCCACAGGCAGTTTAATAGGAGATGCTTACCATTGACTCAACAGCAAAACATCACCTGTTTCACCTTCTTACATGTACGAAGCAGCACTGTAGTATAATAGCTTGCTAGTGTATCTTCAATTGATTAATTTCTTGTGCATATTGTGAATACTTATAAATACGTTATGTTTGTTAATAATTATTTAACTTATTAAATTAAATAAATATTAAGTGATAAATGATTCCAGTATGATTAGAAGCGTATTAATTGACGAGATACCACTTAGGATAGGAGGAGAGGGGAACATGTGCCACTTAAGCTAAGAGCCTACCTGGCAGACCTGCATCACTGGCGTTTGACAAATTTAGAGTTTTGTCGAAAAGACCTCCTTATTCAAAATACCATGCATACTCTGGGTTTGTGAGGTTGGTAAAAGCCTGGGCGATGCGGGACCAAGGGCCAGCACTGGAGGACGGAGCGGCTCCGAAGGACTGAGTCTGTTGAGGGGGGCAAGATGGGTCAGCACACCTCCAAATAATAAAACCACCACGCCTTAATCACCTATCACAAGGAGCGAACAAGCCACTACGCAATCATTTAGTGGGTAAGAGACTAAAGAGTACAGAAAATCTAGCGAAAAATAAATAAGTACTATAAATGGGATAGAGTATCAAGAATATATCAAGAAATGATTTTAAAAGGGTGTAGCATAGAGAATCTACCAGCAAATTATTTCAGAAGAGAATCATTGTAATCATGACGGAATTCGGTGGAAAAAGAATTAGGGATTTAGAGAAACGACATATCTTATGAAAACAAAGGTCACAGGGTCTTTACAGTAGTTTTAAAACAAAAATAGATGATTCTAGGACCTATTTTCTAACTTGACAAGTAGCATTTTGGATTATCTGACTAATGTAAGCCATAACGCCAAGTAATAAGTTGGAAACAAGATTCTAGAATTAACTATTTATTAAATTACTTTGACATATTATGTGGAAAGCAACGGATTACTGGCCACAACTAAAACATAAACTAGAATGTAGTACATGAGATGCACAAAAGTATCTCTGCTTGCAAAATAAATAGATTCTTTTTGACTCGTCTTGAACTAAATTATTTTTGGTATCTGTCACAAGTTGTTGCTTGATTTAGGAATGAATATTTGGTGACCTGGCTTGTGTGAAATAAACTAGATGGGAGCATATGAAAATGTGCAAGACGAGCTGGGGGTCAGCAGTGATTGCCAGACAGATACGTAAGTCATAAAAACTTTCAGGAACCCCTAGCAAATCCCTATACCAAATTTCAGAACTGTAAGCGAAATAGTAAAGTATCTATGGGGTAGTCCCACCCTTGGGGTAACCCCTGGGGGTGTCCCACCCTTGGGGTATCCCCTGGGGGTGTCCCCTGGGGGTATCCCCTGGGGGTGTCCCAACCTTGGGGTATCCCCTGGGGGTGTACCACCCTTGGGGTATCCCCTGGGGGTGTTCCACCCTTGGGGTATCCCCCGGGGGGGGGGTATCTCCTGGGGGTGTTCCACCCTTGGGATATCCCCGGGGACCCCAACTTAAGGGATGTCGTCTGAGGTGCCCCCACCCTTGGGGTATCCCCGGGGGTGGCCCGCTTTGGGTATCCCTCGGTTGTGAACACATCCTTGGGGAATCCCCAGGGGTATCCCCCGGGGGTGCCCCAACCCTTGGGGTACCCCCGGGGGTGCCCCAACCCTTGGGGTATCCCCCGGGGGTGCCCCAACCCTTGGGGTATCCCCAGGGGTGCCCCCACCCTTGGGGTATCCCCCGGGGTGCCCCACCCTTGGGGTATCCCCCGGGGTGCCCCAACCCTTGGTGGGTGCCCCACCCTTGGGGTGCCCCCACCCTTGGGGTGCCCCCACCCTTGGGGTATCCCCCGGGGTGCCCCCACCCTTGGGGTATCCCCCGGGGGTGCCCCAACCCTTGGGGTATACCCCGGGGGAGCCCCAACCTTTTGGGGTATCCCCGGGGGTGCCCCGAACCTTAGAGTATCCCCTGGGGGTACCCCAACCCTTGGGGTATCCCACAGGGGTGCCCCAACCCTTAGGGTATCCCCCGGGGGTGCCCCAATCCTTAGGGTATCCCTTGGGGGTAGCCCAACCCTTTGGGTATCCCCAGGGGAAGCCCCAACCTAGGGGTGTCCCCTGAGGGCCCCCTCCCTTGGGGTATCCCCCGGTAGGGTTACCCCAGGAGGGCACCCCTTAATCTATCTATTTTTCCATCTATCTACCTATCTGTAACTGGTCCCTTTGCAAGACTGGCCTCTCATGCCAATTAAATATCAGCTCCCCTAGTGGTGATTTTTTGCACTAGTCCCCTGTTTAGTGAGTGGACAGGACGGTGGACAGGACAGTGGACAGCCAGGACTAACAAAATCTCTGTCTCCTAGCAGAGATAATGAAAAAATGTAGGCATGGACCACAATGGATTATGTTCAATGAGACATAATGAACAAGTCTATAGGTCAAAGGAAGACATCAATTAACAGATTAACTCATGGCAGGAATTTCTTATCGAGAAAGGGGTTAACCTATATGGAAACTTGGAAAGCAGAGAACAGGAAGCAAATGTACTCAAGACTATCTCTAGTACGACCTCAAGTTGCTACTTTGGACAGGGTCTACAAGCATTTTAGGTACATTAAGTCAACATTTAAATTGATTGGTGACTTTTTGGTTTGACAACACTAATCTGCAGGAACAATGCCAATTTACTAATAATTAGGTCCAACTGCAATTTGCAACTCAAAACAGCACTAGCAAAATGCCTGTTTAATTACTATTATGTTTGACAGCTTTACTTTTAATTGTCTAAAGTTTGTATCCAGTTCGGCTCTTTTGAATCTCAAATTGTCATTTCAATCTGCCAGTCACTAAGTCTGTGTCCAACCCCACTAAACCAAATGGCCGATTCTTTTACAAGAATCCATGGATTCAAAGCCAGAGCTTCGAAGAGGGTCCAGGGGAAAAGTTGAAAAGTGACAATCAATCATTGCGGGAAATTACAGAAGAAAATAAACGTAGCTCGCATTGATGATGGCTGCGGCAACACAAGATAGCACTCATGACGATCTGCAGCCACCGGGCAACTATCATTGGAACAACAAAACACAATGGCTTCCCAGACTAACATTAAGTCAATGAGTGCTACCTGAATGAATAGCTCTGAGCTTACAGCTATTTAGATATGGTTTGGCTAAAATGCACAACTCCCAAAACAATCACTAACATCCTCTAGCAGCCACTTTCTGTACAGGTCAATATCATTACTAAGTACTTTCCTATTACATGACATACACTCAACTGACCAATAGCGGGTGTTAGTGGAACTCTCCTTTTTCCAGCTCTCCTGTGTTGACGAGCAGAATAAAACTATTTCCGGAAACATCAGCCTGGGAATTTATACTGGAGCCGGGGTTTCTAAGGTCCGTAACAAAGTCTAATCAGCCTGGCAGACTGCCAGTGGCAGTACTGGAATATGGTGGCAATCCATGCTAAACATTCCATTTAAGACTCGGCAATGCAAATCCGTAATGTTTTCAATGGATTAAAAGTGCCCTTGGGCCTGGAATGCCAGCTCCACTGACTCAGCAATGGTACAAAATGGCAGCTTGTTCCGGGAAATAGTTTTATTCTGCTCGTCAACACATGCGAGCTGGAAAAAGGAGAGTTCCACTTTCACGGCCTATTAGAGAAGTCAGAGCTGAAGCCCTGGCTAAAAGTAGTAAGATGTTAATTTGAGCGAGCTAGACATTTTGCAAATACACGCAGTACGTATCTTTTTATCAGGGACAGATATCATTATGCAGTTATTTCAGTAATCAAAGATTTTTCCTGAATCATTGTTGTCAGATCTTTTTATATATTTCGATACCTCTGTCAGCCGACCACATGCCAGTATTTCAGGGTGATAATTCCTATATTCTTTGTTGCCCCTTTATCCTCTCAAGTTTGACTTGTTAGAGTGTTTGTCTCATGGTATAAGCCGGTTATTCACCACGGGATCCGGAATATGTGTTTATCATCCCGCAGGCTACAGTTTCGGGTGATAAATCACATATATCCCCTCTCCCGTGGTGAATAACCTACACATTATACAAATCCATTTTCACACAGACCTAAACAATGAAGTGAAATGAAAAGCGTCCATTCATTCATTTTCATACAAATTCACACAATCTATATTCTTATCTTTCATTCAATCGTAAAACAAAGAACAAAATAAACCAAGATACTGACCCAACTGGAGCACTATAGTGAAAAATAGCATGACTCAGCAAATTTCAAATATTTATAATAGGTCGACAATTCTGCAAGTCATGGACAATTTGGACATTAACACCAAGAATGAAAACTTTCACAGTTTGTGCTAGACTGAGCAAGCTCCTAGACTGTATACAAGAATAAACTATTTCAAGTACTTAGCATTTTAAAATCACATGTTGAAGATATCAATAAATGATCAACACAAGAAAATAACGCCATAAAATAAGAAACAAGATAATATATAAGAATTAAAGACAACTCATGTGCAGCAATTAAAAGAACGGAAATAACTGAAATTGAACTCAAAATACTCCACATTCAGAATTTATGAAAGTTCATCCGAACTATACATATTGCGAATCAAGCAAATTGCGTTTAAGATATATGATATGAAACAAAATGAAGACAATTTAAGGTTTGTGCAAAAAACAACAGTCACAACAGCTGCATTCACATCACTTGTGAACAGGAAAATCCAAAATTGTCAGAGGATACAAGACGTTTTCAAGCATTATTTAATACTAGCACTCCCAATAGGATGAGGTCTTAAGGCAAATATTTGAGAGATTGAAATTTAACAAAAAGCCCACTTATTTAATATGTCTGCTTCTGATCCAAGGAATAAAGGCCTGGGAGTGTTTGTTGAATAGTGATAGCAAACCTATAGAGCTACATTGAATTGAACATATCATATTCAGTGTAACATAAAAGCATCAGAACTGGGGGTCCATAAAATATCTTGCGTACTCGCTCTGAGCTTCCATTCTACTCGCTAAGTGACCAATCACACACACAATACAGACAGATTCACTGGTACAGGTAGACTATTTTAATCCATGGAAAAATTGAATTACTCTTAAAAGGAAATCAAGATAGCATCAAACAAATTTGATGAAGACCTGAAGCAGCCACATGAAGTAGACTTAACCTTACATCACCTTTTTAATGTAGAATTATTGCAATTATCAAGAACATAAATCACGCGATAGAACTGAATTCAGAAAACTAGGAAAAACTGAAAGATGGTTTGGTTGACTTAAAATAAAGACTTAAATCATAAACAAAACACATTACAATATTGAAATACAGAAGATATTCAAGACAAGCTACGTACTAGACAACATCATATTACAAAGAGGACACATACATCTATCAAATTGGAGAGCAGTATTAAATTGGAACTGACAACTGTTACAGTCCAATTAAGTACCTGCATACAAAGAACTGATAATCTTAATTCACAGAAATGACTTTAATCAGAAGTAAACTAGATGCTTATAGTATCAACCAAATCAGAGAACATTTTGACAACATGCACATACATCCAGCGACACACACACATGATGGTATGAATGGGCGCCACTTTTACCTCAATCAAAATAAAGACATCATTTTCTGTCACGCTATAGGCTGCAAAACAGACAAGGTACAAAATTCTGTGAGAATATGATAACTCTGTGGAAAATTGTTTGACAATTACTCACAACATATGGAAACTTTGGAAAGGTTGACGAGCTTTCAGGGTCTATCCAGACTCCTTCCGCAGTTTAATATGATAACTCCATATCACAAGCATTACAATCCTGAACAGGCCCTTTTAGGAGCTTCACACTAGTGTCAGCTTGAAAGCGTGACCAACACCAGTAGTACAGAGCAGGTCTAAGTTGTGCTAACAGCAATGGCTCCACTTAATCAATGTGAAATAATTGATAATAGACTGCCGAAAACCCCACAATGTTTTAAATACTGTTTACAATCCGTAATCAACCCTAAACAATGTCAACTTGAATGATTTATTGTGTTCGTGTTCATATAAATTTCTGAATTTGTTGCAAAATGAAGAGAATTGATTTTAAACGAGATACATTGGAGATCCAAGGAGGGACTAGGTATTAACAACATCAATTGTTATTTTGCAACTTTAACAATTTATATCCATGGCAAATCATAATCTTTCATGGACTCTATAAAACTTCTGAAATTTTTGGTCCTCTTTCAAGTACTCTTCTACTGCGTCGTAATATTGCAAGCTATCACGCAGTACTCATGACATGTATTAATAATGCAGATCAAAAACCGTTCATAGAAATACTTCCAGTTTAATGAATAGATTATTTGGGCATATTTCTGATACAGATAACTTCAATTTGCCTAAAATAGCACAGAAGAGAGGAAAGGTTGTAGCTTAACTGGATAATGATGTCAGTGATGAACCCGGCAGGATTCAAAGAGGTGCAAGAGAGATGAATAGAAATTGAATGCTGAGAGATGTTATGGCCTACGCTTAATACTAGAGGTAACTGATTGGTGGGGAAGCATGCTGGAGTACAATGTCATGTATCCAAAAGTCAAAAAATCAAATCCATTTCACCAGTCAAATCAGATTAATACTCGTCAAATATATATATATTTTTAGTTAGATCACAATGTGAAGCAACCTACCTTAAAACATGGGGACCCTTTCTCGGTGAACGCGGCTCTTTGACTGATAACCATGGCTTTGTCATTTCCTCCAAGACCGAGGGAGCTACATATGTGAAACCCTGAAAAAGAAATCATAATCAGCTAATAAATGCACACTTATTAAACCTTTTACTTTGGTTATATGTCAACAATGTATTAAGTATTTGAGTTTGGAATTTAATAAATTTACAAAGCAGTATCATAAACTTTGTCATTAAGGCGGCTGTTCAAAATCAGGTCTTAGCAATATTAATCCAGTTTTAATCACAAAGGTAGACCAAGAAAATTAATTTTAGAAGTTACAATCACACAATTAATGAAGTAAGCCCGTTTGAGACAAGAAAACACTTACGAGGAAGATTTGATTGGCACTTTCACTGAGAGCGGAGTCGTCAGGTGAATCTACTGGTGTCTGTTTTGTGAATTTGGTATCAAATTGACTAACATCTTCTTCACTGGACTGCAAGAGAACAAGCAAAGAGCAAAATTAATTTAGAAACATGTAGGGATACAACGATACCACTTTTTCACTGCTGATCCGATATGTTACCAATACCAGATACTTATACCAATCCGATACCGATACCATTGGTTAAATATAGAGTAGTGCTACCGATCCGATCCTGCTTTTTAGTGCTGGATCGGCAACGATACCGACCCTTGGTATTGGATCGGTACATCCCTAGAAATGTGTTCACGTTAATAGCAGCTTGGAAGTTTGGCTTAAGTGACAGCCAGAATGAACATCAATGACACTTACAGCTTGCAAAATCGGCAGAACATAAGTGTATTTCATAATTTCTAGAGTCAACTAGATGCAGCACAGGATAGGGGATCGTTCGATGCATGTAATGCTGTCCCAAAGGGACTGAATTGTCCCCCCTATTTTCACATTTAATGAGTAAGGAAAAAAAAATTGTACAATGTTAACAACTCCAAAGACCAAACCCCCTGGATATTAAATGGTCACCCCTAATGTGATTGCCACATCAGATCCACTCGCTGGATGAAAACACGGCATTTCGTGCAGATTGCTGAAGGTTTGCTGCCACGCAGAGGCAGCACTGCTACGCAATAAGCGATGACGTCATCGTTTATGGGAGAAAAGTGCACAAATAGCCAAGCATGGCTGACGAAGGAATTATTGAGTTGAAATAAAAGTTTGTGGTTGAATTTCAGGTAGAAAACGGCTGATAACAAATCCGTTTCAGGGTTTGGTGCTACTATAAGCAGGTTAGTGTTTGAAATGAAGGTGATTTGGACGATGTGAGCAATGGAACTGGCCAAAAAAACGATCGTTTGCGATGTGTACAGAGCTGGCACTGTCAAAACATCAATGTCGCATGTCGTGATGATTTTTTGGGAAATTTTCGATCCGTGGGCTGGATTTGACTTGGAAAATGAATCGTAAAAGTGTAATAATAGATCCATTAACCTAAGTTATGTTGCAATGAACAAAATGAGACCAACTTTGACGTGGTAAGCAATGTGGCTTTGAAGAAAAGTGCAGTACAAAATATTATTCCACGACGCTTCAAGCTCAAAACAGTATCCCCCTCTTACACTAAAGTGTAAGGGGGGACAATTTAAGATCACTCATCAAAATAAGTTCAATATTTTAACATGATGTCAGTATGCAAGCAAACTGCACTTTTGAAAGGAAACTTAAAAATATTCAAAATAATTACCAGTGTGGGTTTGAATGGTGGTTCTAACTTCCGCGCCAACACGTCCGCCCAATTCATGTGCCTAAAGAAAAGATGAGCCTGGAAAATAGGAAGGATCAGATATGTAGAGCACACATTTCTATAGGTAATTGCAGTCTCACTCTCAGGTACAAACTAAATCATGGTATATCATGGTCATTCAATGCAAACATCTAAATCATATGCCAGTTAACTGGTTACTTTAAAAAATTTTAACACGTAGACCTATTAAATCAATTTCTTGGACAGGTTTGCTGGAAGGAGCCTTCAATAAACGGTCAGACATTTGGAATTAAAATGCGAAATACAATTACCTTGATAGGATTAGCATCGTCCATCCCTGAACCTAACCTTTCTGACACATTTTTCTTCAGCAGCTGTAAAAGAATAGGAAAATACATTATAAAAGTTAAAACTTAATTAATGGAACTTTTCTGGTGACAATCATGCGAGTTCTTTATTGGCACTACAATTATTTCACTAAGTCGTGTTTCAGTGTTCTGCAAAGATTGCTTCATCAACATTAGCTTGAAATCGGCATACCCAAGTGTCCAGGTTTGACAATTATGGAATGAATAAATTTCCCTACTTTTTAACTACCACTGATGACTGTGGAGACCCTGTCAACCTAAGGCCACACATAATTGATCTTTAGCTTCTCGGATCCTCTCAAGGCACATTTTCTAGGGTCGGTCAGTAGGACAAAAAAAAAAGGTGAAAAAAAATTTTTTACAATGTCAAAAATTTTTTTTTTTCCATCGCCAGGAAATCTATTGTGTCAGCGGGTCCGCGAAGCTAAGAATCAATTATGTGTGGCCTAATGGACATATATTGTACTTATGAGGATACTTGACCGGTTATCAATATAATTATTACCTTCTTGATAAGGCTTCTGGCTTCATTCGTCAAATAGGGAGGTAGGTTGGTTTTAGCTTTTAAAATCTGAAAAAGAAATATTTGAATAAGAACAGGTGTCAAGAAATTGAGCGCACAAAAAACTAAGACATCCCCCTTTTTTATGGTCGCATTTCATTCGGTTCACAATTTATTTTTTGAAGTTCAAACATACCTTATCTATAGTTTTCTTCCTATTTTCTGCTGTAAAGGGTGGCTGAAAAGTAAAACTCATTATGAACAAACATCAACATAATGGCATTATAATAAGCCACAGGGTTTGCACCTTTCATTACATTTGAGGCAAAATATTTTCCTGACAAAATATGGCAATTTCAACAAATACATATATGCCTCATGAAAATGAGCCCCCGACAATTGAAATCTAGAAGCCAGTAATAATTCAGAAATTATCTTACAGCTCCAGTCAACATGTCGTACATCAAAGCACCCAGACTCCACCAGTCGACAGCTTTGCCATGGCCACTTCTCGTTAAGATTTCAGGGGCCCTGGAAGGAGAATGAAATTAATGAGTCACGCAGACAGATACCTGTATTTTTGCACCAATTAGACTAGAATGGGCCACAGTACTTAATTTCTTTGGTTTTATATCTTTTCGGTGGTCTTTCATTAAGGTCTTTACTCTTTACTCTTCTTAGTAAAATATTTAACGTATTTAAAGACACTGAGAAAAACCGTAACACTTACATATATTCAATAGTTCCACAGAATGTGTGGGTTATGGAACCTTCGTGAATTGATTCTTTGCATAGACCAAAATCTGTCAGTTTGACATGACCTGAAAAGAGGAATGAAGTCATAAAGTCACAATCTCAATATGGAGATGAAATCTAAACTAGCTGATTCAGGAATGTAAGAAGACTCAAAGTTGAAACTCAATGAGAGTTTGGTTCACAGCGACGAACCTCATGAATGTCAAATTGCGGAAGAGTGCAACACAAGTTAGAAGGAATAAGGTTCACTGCTTAATTCTTCTGAAATTATCTTAATAATTAGTTTCATAAATACTAACCATATAAATCTAGAAGAATATTTTCAGGCTTCAGGTCTCTGTAGATGATACCTTGACCGTGTAAATGTTCTATAGCCAAAGTAATTTCAGCTAAGTAAAAACTGGAAAAAAGAAAGCGTACATTTATGTGACCAAAGTTTGTTTGTTTGTTTGTTTGTGTTTTACGCCTCTGCAGCACCTTAGTGGGCTATATCGAGGCAGGCGATCGCCGTATGATGATGAGATGAGAAGACTGTGAGTCTGGCACATACCCTATTAATTCAGTTGCCCCAGCATAGAACACTGGATACAACCCGCCTCCATTTAATATCCCATGGGCTCGGACTAAAGTGAGTTCCCGGGGTGAGATTTGAACCCACGCCCTCAAAGCCAGTTGACAAGCGCACTTACCAGTTAGGCCACGGGGGAACACTTATGTGACCAAAGATGCTGTGTCACTCTCAAAACTAATCTAAGCATTTCACGAAATGCAAAATATGAATGAAATTCCGAGTCATGCCCTAAACAACTTGATAGATCCATAGTCAGACTTACCTAGCAGTATCTTCCATAAAAATACCCTCTCTCTCGAGCTGCATAAATAATTCCCCGCCACTTAAATACTCGAGTATCAAGTAAAGTTTCCCTCCTGTTTGAAAGGCGTAGATCAGGTCAACGATGAATGGGTGCTGCAAAATTATATTAAGAAATTGATTAGCCAATTGATATTGTTGATCATTTTTGTTTACACCAGTAAGGCAGGGACTGTTCTTCAGATAGCCAATTCATTTATGACAGATTGTCACAAAAAATACATTACACTGACAGGACATTACCAAACAATGTTATTCAGATAATTTCACTGCCTTTTTAATTTGATAATACATAAAACATTGATATTACCTTGACACATTCCAAAATGTTGCGCTCAGCCTTCGTGTGGGCTGTGTCCTTTGCGTTTCTGACTATTGTAGCCTGAAAAAACAACAAAATTCAGTTAATGAGAATTCCCTCTTTTAAACCAAATTGTGTTACAAACTTTAAAGAGTAGAATAAGCAGTGGGTTCACAAAATGGCTGCAGCATGAATTGTCCCAATATTTCAAATTCGCAAGTGGTTGCGACGCAATATCTTACCTTCTTTAGCACCTTCATGGCGAATATCTTCCCATTGTCCTTGCCGTGTATTTTGCGGACCTGAAAGACCTTTCCGTAGCCGCCCTTGCCCAGCAGTCGGAGCAGCTCAAAGTCATGAGGGCCAGCCTTGGAACCCACTGGGTTCACTGTGTCCTCCGTCAACTCCAGGGTTTCATATTCCCCACTGTGAAAGAAGAACAACAGAATAACTTGAAAGGAACTTTTAACTGAGCAGTCCTGAAGGCCAACTGATAATTACGTGTACACAAATGATATTTTTTCATCAAGAACCAAAGTAAATTGCATATATATCATACATTTAGGCCTCACATAATTGATCTTTAGCTTCTCGGATCCTCAAGGCACTTTTTCTAGGGTCGGTCGGTAGGACAAAAAAACAAAAGGTAAAAAATTTTTTTTTATAATGTCAAAAAAAAATTTATTTATTTTTTCAATTTTTTTTCTGTAGGGAGTAAACCTATTGTGTCGGCGGGTCCGCCAAGCTAAGAATCAATTATGTGTGGCCTTAGGCAAATAAAAAAATTCTATCTAAACATCGGACTTATGAGATGAAAGTTTTTTCATGTTATATCATCGGTCAAGATAATCTTAATGGCCATTGGCAAATAACTTCAATTGAATTTGTATCATGTGTAAAATTCACAAGAAATAGACTACTTACTCCATTTCGATGTTGGGCCCATTTTCCAAGAATTCTTTCTGAAATTGCAAAATATGATTGCCATAAAATAAACATGACTGCTCTCTTGAAATCAAGGCCAAAATTATCACAAGATGGCAGCAGTTTACAGCATTGCAAATAACTTCTTAATAGGTCAAGAACTGTGAGGTTTCCAAAAAACTCCTAAACAGATCAATATGCTTAACTGATTATGACATTGGCTCAAAATCAGGCTCAATTTTATATCTTTAAGAACTTCATAATTAACAATTTTTACACAAAAAGTTTATTTCTAACATTCTGTTAAGTCATGAATGTTGTGCTTTCTTAAACTGTTACTACCCACTCTTTTTACATTGCACCAGATACGTCTAGTCCCTCAAACATTGCAAAATATTTGTGCAGAAACTGACAGTCATTCCTGCCAATTACATCAATGAATATTATCAATGACTAATCAAGAAGTTCAAATGAAAGTTAAATTTAGCAGTGTTTAGCTGTCTCACAATTTAAGCAGAATGCACTGCAACATTTCAGCCCTCTTCTTTTTTCGGGGATTTGTCGTTTGCCACAATTTTTTTGTATTATTTTCACTACCGTAATGGACACATCTAGTAATATACATACTACCCAGACATCATGCAAGGTTGCGATTAAATACATTTTTGCAATGAAATACATTTTTTAAATTGGAAATAAAACATGATTTAATCAATCTCTGCGAGTCAAATTGTTTCAATTCATATTAAGCAGCCCCATTGCATGCAGCCCCTCTACAGTCTACATCAGCAAATGTAAATGAGTATACATGAAAATCATTTGTTTTGATGCGCAATAATATGACCTCTATAAATCATTGGATATTGAACTTGTTTCTATTCTTGAATATAGCTTCCCTGACCTCTGACTCCTAACTTTATTTGAAACAATATCTGTGTTATCTTAAAATATAGTTGACCGATCCAGGATCCTTATCAGCCATCTAATGAGATAGCAGTATCTGTCGTGTTAACAGACACCTCTGAATAGGTAATCAGGAGTCATACATGAGCCCATACTTGATTATGTAATGCAAAGGAAATTTATACAACACCATACATGACAAATGTATGCATATTTATTATATATAAACTGAAAACGATAGCAATTTGCATTGAGCCCACTGCCCAAACACACACCAACCAGGACACAAGCCTAACTTCACTTTCAGATGAAGTACTTTTTAAGCTTTAATAGAAATTCTAACAGAAACAGTTCGCAAGCAAGGTATCTCGGGATTGAGAACCTGAGAGGAGATGGAAAGATGGCGCCTTAGATGGATGATTGGGGCTTTGCATCCTGTATTCTTTCACTTCGGTCGAGGCCAATAATGGCAATTAGGACAGTCTGGACAGGAGGAGGACACAGCAACGAGACGCACGACAACTGCTGGACAATTGACAGAGCAGGAATCAAACCCGGAAGCCAGCCATTGGCAGCCCAGTATGCAACCAACTGAGCTAACTCTCCCTTCATAGAACTGGATTGATTATGAGAACTAGTTATGTCACTTGTGAGTCTCACCCTGAGCCTCTCAATCCTTATTCCTGACAAGTTCGGTGCTTTTCCTGGCAAATAGCCACATTTTTCATGTGACTATTGGCTGCAAATTAGCCTCAAATGTGTGTATATCTCACACATAACTCCAAATTAGTTGTTTTGGCCAAAGGAATTTCGGTCTAAGGAAAAGCACTGCAACTCTAAAAACTTCTTCAAGACTTCAACTGTTCAGTTACTGCATTTCTGTCTTCTCTGTGCTATGTTAAGGACAGATGTCCAAGCAATTCCACTTATTTTCTTTTAATTAGCAAATTTTACATTTTATGCCAAATACTACAGAGATAGTTTCTGGGTATACTTTCCGAGTATTATGTTAAACACCGAACAAAAAGGATAATAATGTAATTGGCTGCGTGCATGTTTCCCAGTACATGCCACCCTCACAAGCCCAGTGCTGGTACAAAGGATGAGTAGCACTGAGTACACACTTGCGTTAGTTAACTGGACTGTACTTGTCTGTGCGAGGGTGCAGTTTATTGAGGTAGCAAGCGAAGCTGCGTGTAGTAGTATTGTACAACTTATTCAGAAATTTGCAATGGCACCTTTTGAGAACATTGAAATATCATACAATTTATCCTAATTGCAATAACTTAATTTGATTGAATTGGTTCAAAAGTTTTCAATCATGGAAAATGCGAAAAGCTTATGTTGTGTACATACATGTAATGCTATTGTTTCAAAGGTCCAAAGCTGCACTTCCTCATTTATAACTAGGCATTGGCTATACACCTATACTGCCCTTGAGCATCAGAATTAAATTTTGGTCCATGCGATATAAATTCAGCAAAAGATAAGGTTATTCTTCTTATTTATGGGGGAAAAAATACAAACAATCATTGATACAGCCTTGACGAAAATCCAAGGCCAGAAATGATTAACAAAAAGAAGCCAAGGCTGATAGTATTGGGGATTTGGTCAAGTGTATAACAAAAATATGCAATGAAACAGTATCGAATGTTGATTTGTACAAAGGCATCGCTCCACAATTATAACACACTCGACATACCCGGGGCAGTTAGCAGGGGCCCAGATTCGCCCCGAAATCTTGGGCGTCCAAAGGACGCCCAACCTGGGACAAGTTGGGCGTCCTTCCAAAATTTTGGGCGTCCTTCCAAACTCATAGTATCTCGGTGAAATCGGCTTATCGGCGTTATCGCGTTCGTATAATGATGAAGTTGAACGGTTTTACTTATGAATCAATTAGATTCATAAATTAATATATCCACAAAATTGATTAATAACTAAATGGTCAAATAAGTCAACATGCCACATGGTTTAATTAGAGATTTACACTTAAATCAATGCATGTAATCAAAATTCAAGTTCAAGTGAAAACCAATCCGCCTATTAATCTTCAGACTCATCACTTTCATCATGTTCAAGTTCAATGTCAGAGTCCCCCTCCGGAATATCCGATTCAGTCATGACAAAACGTAGATTTTCATTGGTCATGACATCTGATTCTTCTGTCATAAGGTCCTGAACATCTTCTTCCACGGGCACAGGGTCCTGTGGTTCCTCCGCACTCCCGAAAGCTGACACAAGATGTTCATCCCCACCTCCGTCTTCCAGCGGAACTCTCATCTTGGATTTGAACGTTGGCCTCCTTCTTGCCCCTCCATTCCATTTCTGAATAGCTGATGATGGATCGTAGATGCCAACTGGAGGTGCCTCCAACTTGATCCTCATCAACTGGTTGAGATGTTCATCTGTAAGAACGCTTCGAATTTCTGATTTTAGCAGATTCATCTGACTGAACCCCCTCTCTGCCTCAGCGCTGGATGCGGGAATTGTAGCAAGGAGATCAAACAAATATACAATATCGGGATAGCTGGCCTGAAACAATTTGTGAAACTTAGTTAAGGTCATTTGGGCATTAGCAAGGTTAGCTTCGTCACTGTCGCTGAACATGACAGCCTTTACTGACTCCCACTGAACTTGAAGGTTGTCAATTTCGCATCCACCAGACTCCAAGACACTGTTGTAATGTTCTGCGATAAGCTGAATTGCCTCTGATCCAAAATCTGAAAAATGAAATTTGTAATTAACCAAATTTGGATAACTTCAGAATGTCCAGACCTATTGATGATAAATACAGGGGGAGAGTGGGGTATTAAAAAATATTATAATATAATTGTATGATGGGAATTTTTGTGAAACTGAACAAAAAACAAGCTGAAACATAAAAAAATCCAATTATCCAATGAAAACCTATAAACCCAAAATCAAATTAACTGGAATGGCTCGAAACAGTAAGAAAATCTGAAAAGAATACCGATCAAGAGTTATTAAGATATATTTATTTGCACCATCCGTGTCACTTTCAGGCCAAGTGCCAAAATCCAGGATCGACATTGCCTTTACCAACCCAGCATCCCTGTCACTGAACCGGGTTGATAGTGCGTCTGTGATGCTCCTCAGCAGGTTTCTCCTGGCTGCTTGAAACTGCACGTCACTGCCCACAAGATCATACTTGTTCATTTTTTCTTTGAAGCCCTTCAGGTTGGGACTGTCACTAAAAATGAATTGGTAGAATTAGTCTGAAAAATGCATTGGATAAGAATTAGATATCATTCAAATTGTTCTATGTATGCAAACTCTGCACCAACTCTTATACTGGTACAACTGTGAAGAGTCTTTTGGAATTATTAATTTATTTCATAGACATGTTGACTTTATAATTGAGTTATAGAAGTTAAAACGAAATAAAAATAATTATTATAAACTCACCACTTTTCATACTTTTTCAGGAGAGACATTGTAGTCCTCATCTGTGTGTGGATATCAGACACGCAGGAAGTACGCCTTTGGAAAACGGATGACATGCTCTCGAGCACCTTCAGAACATCTAACAGGAAATACACAAACAACATCACCGAAAGATTCTTCAACTGGGGCAGCAGCCCCCTTGCTTTAGCATGAGATGCAGCTGTCGTGATTCGCTCTGCCCCTTCGGTCTGTCCAATCTGCTCCAAGTGCATCTTCACAGCATCATAACCTTTGATGAAGTTGCTCACTGCCCGAACGGTGTGCCCAACCCATCTTACACCTCCGACCCTTGTAGGAAGAACCATTCTGGCATCATCCAGCGAACGATATGCTCTCTTCAGCATGGACCTGTTAAGCGGGCTTTGATGATAGAAGTTGTAGAGGGAAACCAAAAGGTTACGAACTACCTTGTCATACAGCTGGCAGTCCTTAATGGCATCCTTCAACGCAAGTTCAAGTCTGTGATTGAAGCAATGCACAACAAGCAAACTGGGTTGCTCACGTAGCAATAATGCTGAAACACCAGCCCTCTTGCCTATCATTACGGCTGCCCCATCACATCCAAGCCCAACAAATTTAGAGATGAAAGTTTCCCAAGACATGACCTGACATATTCTATCCATCAGGGCATCCAGGATACCAGTAGCGTTTCCCTTTTCTACAGATTTTATTCCAAGAAATCGAACTTGTACTTGCCCCTGAGGTGTGACGAATCGCAAATAAAACAACTCTTGTTCGGTGATAGAACTATCAGAAGATCCATCGCAGATCACTGACAAAAATTTTGCCTTGTTGATTTCTTCGATGGTGTTGTCCAAAATATCAGAAGAAATGAATCTGCAGAACGTTTTGGCGTACTCCTCGTTTAGATAAGTGGCACCCACGTCAAGGCCCTTTGCACGGTCAAGACTAACCATCCACACATAGTCTGAAATAAATATTGCATTTACTATAGTAACCAAGTTGAACTGTCAGCCTATAGATACCTTTGGACTCTCAAAACTTCAAAATTGAATGAATTATGGATTTTATTGTAATTTAATCCAATTTACGGATTTTATTGTAATTTAATCCAATTTACAGATTTTATTGTAATTTAATCTGCATTTCAGTAAATTCTTACCTGAAAAGGGCCTGTTGTTTTTTGCAAGAGCATGAACATTCAAAAAAAGGACTTTCAGGCGGTTCTCAATATTCTTGTTAAGGAGCGACACAGCATTAAACGCCTCTGATTTTTCTGGTTCAGCCCTGGCAGCTATGGTCTTCTCGGCCTTCAGGTGAGAGAGGGAGGTTTCATGTTTTTTGATGCTTTCTACTCTCAAGGAAGTGCAGCCTTCTTCGGAAATGAAGACATAATTCTTTTTCAGGTTCACTTCTTTGGAAAGGGTTGGCTTCACAATTTCGGTGCAGTGAAGGCAGAACATGGACTGCTTCTCTTTATCAAACTGCAACCAGTCTCTGTCTTTTTTCCAGATTTCTTGGAATGCCCTGGTTCTTGATTCTTTCTCATACTTTCTTTGTGTGACCAATTTTTCCTCCTTCGTTTTTGCCTTCTTTGGAGGGGGTGGCTCCTCCTTGTCTAGCCAGGAAAACAATTTCTGTTGCTTGGACATAGCTAGGCCTAGCTGGATCCCTCAGCCGAGGATCCAAAACTAACGGATCCAAATATTAAAATATTTATTTGAAATAATCAAAATTGTTAACATTAGATGAATAGGGACTCATTTGATTGGTCGCCGTAATGATATTCATGATTAACATGCGGCGGGAAACTGAAGGCGGCCTGTGATTGGCCAACGGAAAAATACGAAGCGCGAAAGATAATGATATGCGTAAACCGAACGCAACACGTGCATTGCCGATTGGTTAAAATAGACGCCGGAAATGACCGAAGTTCGAGCCGAGCGTCCCGTCGTGCATATCTAATGAGGTGGCAGCGTCAACAAGAAAAATGGCGACGCAGTGACAGCGAGACGAAGCGAGTTCATTCTATGCGATTTTAAGGTAGTTAACAACCATGTCATGGTCATTTTTGGCGGTGGTCGTCCACCGGGCGACTACTTTGAAGCAATGTAGTCGTCCTTCCCGAAATCTGGTCGTCTCGGACGATCGGACGACCGGGAATCTGGGCCCCTGGCAGTTAGCGAAATTTCAAGTTTGGAATTGTCACAGCCTCAAAGTGCCATATACTGTGTTTTTAACTTTTTATCGCCACATTGTCTCAACTCTAGGGGACACTGGACAGTCATGCACACAGCCTCCAGGTGAATTGAAATGCTCTCCCATTTAAAACTTGACAGATTTACAAGCAAGTTGAAGCAACACTGCACTTGCCCATCCCCTCCATGGATAATGACTTATCAAGCTTCAGACGAAATGTAAAATTTGAGTCAAAAACCTTTGAAGATGGAAAACAAATTTCAACAGAAAACTGAATTTAACATATTTTCAAGATAAACTTTCAACAGGGATGCTATTAGCACATTAGAACATAAAGAACAAAAGAACAAGTTCTGTTAATCATTTAAACTTTCAACAATTGAAATTCTGGCAGGCATCATGCCACTGACCTGATTTTCCATAAATTTGTTCATAATTTCAGGAGTTATCTGTTGACAAAAGACAACATTTACTGAAGCATTTCAAATCAATTTAGAAAGGATACATGAAGTTAGTTTTTTTTTTACCTCTTTAAAAAAATCAGCTAGAAAGGCCACTTGAGAAATATCCAACAAAATATTTTGAACAATGAGCCTGAGAATATAATAGACTTGAAATCAGGTCAAATGCAAGGGGTTACAGTAAATGCAATGAGATTATGAGATCTATATTTTCAAAAACAACCCCGGACTCATCATGAAACTAGAGGGTCCCCCATGGACACAAACTGCTAGCATCGTCCCAAGGACGCACTGAGAAGTATAGCTTTAATTCTAAGTGTCAGATAATCAAGGATTGCAATCAAAGTTTCATTAATGGTCCTTCCCGATTCTCACAGACTTCACACAAATGAGTGCCAGTTGACAGAGTCAATAGCAATTAACACCTTTCAGTGGACTCCCAGACCATTGTTCAGAGCACGAGACATGCTGACTTCAATGGCAATCAATCCCATCTTTGAGGTTCTGTTCTTGGAAATGTGACAGTCTTTCTAAATCTAATCATAGCTGAGCATACATTAATCAGAACCAACCGAAAATACATTCTTGCATTGAATAAACTTGCTCTCTTGATTGATCCTAAGATTCTCAGCTTCATCAACAAGTTGTGCAGAACACTGCAAAAAACCATGGATGTGTAACTTCCCCCTGATAACTTAACTCACATTCATGTACACACATTGTCACGGAGGTTAATTAAAGTGACTGTGTTCATCTTACAGCCATCAAAATGATCCAGTTTGACTTTAGTTGGCTATTGCAGGCCAATATAAAGTTCACCTTATAGGTTTTCTCAGTGTTCACTCCACCTCAAAGATGCAGACTACAAAGCATCTCCACTTCTTCAATTCAAAGCCTTTTAAAATGTGTTTCTTGAATCATTGAATAACATTGCTGCGTGATACCAATTTGTCTTTATTTTTCTGAAAAGTCCATCCATGGATTGCCTGTTTTGCAATCTTAAGTTTTGCACAACTTCATGACTCAGGGACTAGTTTTACTGCAT
Source organism: Platynereis dumerilii (assembly GCA_026936325.1). Taxonomy (NCBI): domain Eukaryota; kingdom Metazoa; phylum Annelida; class Polychaeta; order Phyllodocida; family Nereididae; genus Platynereis; species Platynereis dumerilii. The sequence continues at coordinate 75,152,545 of JAPTHN010000002.1, read as the reverse complement.
CTTAAGTAACTTCATGCATAACTGATAGGCTTCCCGAAGTTCAAATGCATGGCACCAATAATAGCATAGACTATGACTGCACATGGAATAACTCTACCAAACTCACAAATGTACTGTAAAGGTAGTACTACAAACACTGACAGTCGTTTGTAAGTTCATTAATAAATAATCCCAGGCCCACTAAAGAGTACTCCTGTCGTGAAATTTCAATTTTTAAAATTTAATTTGGTTATCGCTGAGAAATTTTTGAACCAATAAACGTCAAGTGCGAATGGGACCCACAAATTTTGAAGGTGACCAACTTTTTCAGACCTCACTGGGTCCCCGGGACTCACTTTTTGGGCACCCCAACAAACACCCTGGTCTGAATACCGTCCCAGCACTGTCTCTGAATACCGTCCTGGGCAGCATTGTCTCTTCAAGATTCATGTTTGAAAGGCAATTACAAACGAACTGTTGCTCAAATCACTTCTTCGTGGCACCTGACTCTGTACATTCCATCATGTCAGGGGCCTGACTACAACTGCAATAGTCCTCATGAAATGGTAGGCTCCCTGACTGATTACACTGACTGGTTTTCAGACACCAATAGTTCTTCCTTCAGCAGTCTCGGGGTTGATGGAACTTGATATCCATACCAGAACAATACTTCAGTTGGTTAATTGCAATTTACACATTTTGAGTTTGAGAAAACCATTTTCTGATTCCTGATTGCTTTTATGCCAGCCAAGCATCCGATGCTTCAGAAATACAATGGCGATTCACAATTGCTTCACTGTATTCATTACATTCAGATGATCTTGCAAAGGCTTAGGCCTAGATGTCGCCCATCAAACACACTGAATTGACGAATGTCAGGAATGGCTGTGCATTTGTATGTTGTGGGCAAGGATCATAGTGTTATATTTGTGGCCATTAATTTACGAAATTAAGATATATTTTAAGTTCTAACAATTACTGGAAATTCATGAAGGAATACTTGAGCAAGTCACACACAAATTTCTTTTACTATTGATGAATAGGAGATTTGAAGTTGTAAAGTTATGTATTTAAACTAAAACTTCAAATCTCCTGAAGGTAAAATTCATCAATCGTAATGAATCTGGAGATCGATAATCTACATTTAGGACATTTTTTTAATGGATTTGGACCATTTAGTAGACTTTTTTACAGTAATAGCCGAATAATTTTCAGGTTAGATCTGCCATTAATCTGAATGGCACTTGAGCTGTTGAGCAAGGAAACAGATGGAAACAGCTGCCACAATCGTCGAAGCTAATGAGCACATCAAGATATAAGAACATGTTGACCAGCCAACCACTGCTCCATTCTATCTGTTATTTCATCCTGTCTTATCTTCACCTCTTTTCTTAGCGGTATAACAATCTTGTATCAGATCAATTGGCATATCAATCCAAGATTATGTAGCACCTATCAGTGGCTATCATCCTTATTTGTTCATTTTTATCAGTTATCCAGCAGCAATGGTTATGCCCCTGGATGCTAAGATGCATATTGCTCATAGTGAGAGCCAATGTGCACTTACAGTCATATTCACAGCTTTCACTGCTCTCAACATATCCCTCAACTGAAGAATAATTTCATTATCGTAATGATTACTTTGACAAAATCCACGTTATCAGGTTATAGCAACTTGTCTGAGACGCAGTAACATTAAGCATGTTAAGATCCAGAGGACCAGCGCTCATTCAGATCCGAAACTATGATTGTCCCTACTCATCCTACTAAAGTCCAGTCATTTTTTTGTGGCAGTAAGTTTTTGGCTGATAATTAAAAACGTACCTGATTCTTGTCAATAATTCTTGTTTCCACATAATCCTGACATCATGACCAAACAGTTCCATCAGTATTTGAAAGCATTAACATGTTGTAGCACCTGTTTTGGGCCTTTCCCATTGGAATAACATTGCTGTCAAAACTGCTCTGGAAGCCATTTTCTTCCACTGTTTCTAGTGATGCAATTGTGACGTCACCACTGCTGCTATGATGTCACAGGTGATGACGTCACTAATTAAGGCTAAAAATAGACTCCAAATGAAGGAGAATATCTGCAGTTTATCATTGTAAATGCCTGCAAGTTAAAGCTAGGGGGTTGCAAGATATCAATTTAGTCTAAATCATGCTTGGTCATGGTGTATTTACCCTATTAATCCAAAAATTTAAGCACAAACTTAATCATGGATTGCATTATCAGCTAAAAACTTACTGCCAGAATAAAATGCCTTGACTTTACATTAAATAAAAGGATCAACAGAGCTTTGGTACATCGACTTAAACCCGTAATTGTCTAGGGAGCTAATAATCTTACATAACATGATTTGATTAGACTTAATACTATTACAGGGATCCATAACTTCAGGGTCACTGACCTACTTACTGAATCCACATCCCTGTTAGCAACCACAGTTCACTCAAGAACAATGGGATCATTGCCATTCATTGAACCCTCATGAAAATTTCCCATGGATCTCATTGGACAGTTTAGGGGCATTAATGTAAGACGTAGTAGGAGACAATGAATTACCAATCCAAAATTTAGCACACTCACTGCAGGCAGAGAGCATGGATTGGATATTTCACAACCATGACCTCAATCAGTTCATGAGTCAAAGGCCCCACAGCTCCCAACTCATGGATCCGTCCCACCCCAACCAAATCCAGGATGACCAAACAAGATGATCAGAACTCAACAAGTGGCCATATGCGACTTGATCATAATTAGAACTGCGAAGCTGAACCTCTCAGATTACAAAGGCAGAAATTTCACTGATGAGAGCTCACCTCGACGTTGTCTTCCACCTCGATACAGTCGTCGTCCGACTGGTCATCACAGTTCTCCGGAGCATCAGGCAGCTCTAGATCGAATACCCCTGCCATACTTGGTCCTTCTGGGGTAAATTACACTCTAATTTCGTCGTTAGCTTCATAAAACTCCGGGAAACCCGGCAAGTAAGAAGAGAAATGAAAGTGCAGGGAGGGATTCCTCGTGACGTCACATGAATCGACTTCCGACTTGAAAGAAATTAAATTCAGGGGGCAGCACCTGCTACCAGCACGTGGCGCCGCCTATAATAAAATATCAGAACTGGGATCCATTTTGACAGATAACCATGGCAGGAAGATATGATCAGTCGAAAAACCCTTTCTTTTCGCCAGATGATGACGATTTCGGGGCCCCAAGACGACCAGCAGGTGCCCCACCAAGCAAGACATCAGGTTACGGCAGGGGAAGTGAGAGTTTTGGTGGAGTGTTCGATGATGACTTTGGAAAACCAACCACCCAACAACAGAGGGTTCAAATGCTCAAGGAAAATTCAATGAACAATCAGCTGGATTCCACAAAAAGAGCACTAGCCAGTTTATACGAGTCAGAAAATGTGGGAATTGCCACTGCAGAGGTAACGTGTAAAGATCGTGTTTAATTAATAATTACTATGGTATAGGCCTACTACACCGGCTCAAAGAACTTTCGTATTGACTTCTTGACCCCGCCCACCAAACCAGTAATTATTTCTCCTCCGGTGATTGGTTTCACGGTGTGACAATGAATCATACTAAAGTCATCGCATAAACAAAACAAAACAAATTTACGGCCTACATGGTTAAATTTTAAAAAGAAAGACCCAAGCCTTGCGCAGCAACCTGCCTAGGTCATGGGTTAGGTAAAGCATTGATGCTGAATTGCGGATTTTGATACTTTTAATTATCCAATATATTATGTTATTTGAGATCTCCGCAGCACTGATCGTAAATTAAATTTGCTTCTTTCAATTCAGGAACTGGTTGGACAAGGTGAACAGCTAGACAACGTAGAAAGAAAAGTGGCTGACATTAATGCGGATATGCGCGTTACTCAGCGCCACATTGACAGCATCAAGAGTGTCTGGGGTGGTGTGAAGAACTGGTGGAGTGGCAAAAAAGAGACTGACAAACCAGCGAAAACACACCACTTGCAACATGCCGACCAAGAACCTTCACAACTGAAGCAAACCGTTGAACAACAACGGGAAAGTCAACCTCCAAGCCGAACGAATAATGCCGCTGGGTTTTATGAGGACGATTCATTCGGAGCCCCACGGCAGCAGCCCCCCTCAGGAAGTGGCCAAAGACAACAAGCTTTTTCTGCACGTGCTCAGTATGAAATGCAGTTGCAAGAAGATCTGGGTTAGTGTCAAATAAGTTCTCAAAAGAACTGACTGACATAGTGGTATAATCTTCCATAAGAATGCAATGAACACTCATCACCAAAACTGACCGCCTCTTATTGCCTAGATCCTGGTACATCACACTGAATATGGGTAAGGCCACGAAGTTGGGGCATGTTAGCTGAAAAAAGCTGTCAAAAAGAATGTTTGGAATTTTGACAAGAAATTATGAAATCTATTTCAGATAATCATATGCCCATATGAAATCAACATTCTTAAGGCTGTAAACGTTTCACTTTTTTATGAATGACTATTTATTTGAAATATTAAAAAACGTAACATTTTTCATATTTTGCCATTTCCGACTTCCAAGGTGCTTTGGATCCTCAAAATTGAATATTTTAATGAAATATAGCCTGCTTGGGTCACCTTACAAAGGTTGTTGGAGCTCCCCATACACATATATTTGATTTTTTAAAAATTCAATGTTTAAAAAACGTAACGGGACAATTAGGGTTCTGAGTTCTGTCAATGTAAAAGTAATGAAGAAATATCTACTTTTTGGCTACTAACGACACAAATAAGGCAGACACTTAATTTCTTTGCTATTTTTGTTGGTCACACTGTTATGACTTAGCCGCAATGTAGACTTCAAAATCCAAGCCAGACATGTGGTAACAGGACAATTCTTTAGAATGTTTAAGCTACTCTGGAAGTTCAGAAACTTTCAAAATTTAGCTGTTAAACTATACTTAATACATTTAGCTATAATTGTAACCAAGGCTGAATTATATTTTTTGTTGCTCTCTGATGTTCTTGACAATTAAATGAAATTAATTGACCGCAACAGGACAAATATTCTGTTTGCATTACCTTCTATACACGTTTTAAAGAAGTAACTGGATCAATAACACCTGTTACAACTAATTAGCACTCTACTTTTGATATATATATATACTTTCTGCAGTGCCACCACTGTTTAAGTTGAATTTCAGAGAATTTCGTAACAGGGACATGTCCTGTTACGTGAAAAAAAACAACTCTTTCTTGCTCAAGAATAGGGAAAACAAACGTGAATCACACTAAAGAGTGGATCAATGGGCTTCAGAATATGCTGAATTGCAAAATTCATATTTTTTAAATGTAATTAACATATCAAATTCTATTAAATGTAACACATCAAATTCTATTAAATGTAATTAACGCATCAAATTCTATTTCTTCCTACACCATAGACGTGATTGGTGAATTTCAATTGCTTATTTGATGCAGTAGATACCTGACAGTCTTGAGAGGAACCCTAGGACCTCAAAAGGTGTGAATAGCAATTAGCCACTGAGGGGTATACCAGGTACAATTGTAAGAATATTAAACTTTGCAAAGATCAATCACCAATTAGGCTGTAACATATTGCATCAAATGTAAACTTGGTTGATTTCAGAGATTCTAGTCTATGGCCTGTGGAACAAAGCCAAAAAATAACGTCCAAGCACTTTACAGTCCTCGTTAGACTTACGTGGGATCTCAAGTTCTTTTCTATGCCGTTGAACTGTGATGTCAGCGATGACTGTATTCTAGCATTGCAATATATGTAAATTAACTACAAGCTGTGATGTCATTTTAAACTGGGTCAGATTTCCCGGCTTCTGGCCAATGCGGATACTCCAAAACACAGCGTCACAGTTTCAACACAGTGTCAGAGTAAGCATTTCATATGGGATAGCCCCTGCAACCACATCATCACAGCTTGCCAGCCAATGGGCTTACAGTAAAAGTAAGCATCACAGTTTAAACATTGACATGTAGAAGGAAGCATTACATTTGTTATCCCAATGATCCATCATTGGCAATCACCAGTCTAATCTGACTAAATGGCAGCTTCATGAGCATTCACAGTAGACAACTGTTATATCCCCACAGAGTTGTTTGATTAATCTGCAAACTTGCGACTTTACAACTTTAAACTTCAAGAGACCTTGCGATAAACAAAAGGCTTCGAAAATTTTCGTAAACACATGGATTATGTGACATATAATTGTTCTGGCAGCCCATTGGCTAACAAGCTGTGATATGGAACTTGCATGGGTTTTCCCAGACCCAATTATAACTCTGACACTGTGTTGAAACTGTGACGCTCAGTTTTGGAGGATCCACATTGGCTAGAAGCCGGGAAATCTGACCCAGTTTAAAATGACATCACAGCTGGTAGTTAATTTACATACATTGCAATGCTAGAATACAGTCATCTCTGACATCACAGTTCAACAGCATAGAAAAGAACTTGAGATTCCACGTAAATATAACAAGGACCTTCAAGTTTAAGCCACGCATGAACTGTTTCTCATAGAAATGACATCATATATATACATGCCCTGAAGGATGTGTTACTGCACCATAAGGATTAAAATTACTCCGGAGGATCTTGTTCGCATCTATGGGGTGATGAAGCGTTTCTAAAGTGGAGGCCTAAGCCTGGGCTTAATATGAATAATAAAAAACTGGCCCACTCTTATTAGGAAGCTTGTACTTGAGTGAGCACCGGTAAATATTGCCATGATAGGCCCATGAAATTGAAAGGAGAAAAAAAGAATCCCATTTGTAAAGTTGATGTATCCTGTTTTGAAAACTTAAGTCAGCTATTCATAAATTCATAAATATATGAACGACAGAAACTGTTGAGAAATTACAGTTTCAAACAACATGGACAAGAAACTTTTTATGTTATTTCTTTTTATAGAAATTTAATGAAAAAAAAACTGCAGGCTTGAGGGAAAATAATCAATTAATCGTTCATCAATCGGCCAGGGTACCGGATTAATCAATTATTGATTTTCTAACCGATTCCTAGATAGATAGATTCTGATATAGATCTACATAGACAGACAGGCAGAATGGTAGTTATTTAGGTAGTTGGACAGCACATGTGTACATGGTGTGGGAGAGGTGATATATATTTGGGGGAGGGGGTAGTTCATCATTGGGTCTCTAAGGCTCGATTTTTCAGATCTTTGCTCAAATTCAATGCTAATTTACAAGCCTGCCGGATGTTTAGGGGGAAGCTGCCCCCTGCCCCCTCGTTTTATGCTTACAGTGTAGATAGGATAGATGTTCTAACAGCAACTCATTAAAAAGTGCTTGTATGTTAATTTTTAGTCTGGATCGTTTGCTAAAGTTGGCCATAAAGAAAATATCATGAATTTACAGGTATGGAACCCATGTGGAGTGTATTTGGCAAACAAGAAACTTGTTAGAAACATGAAAAACGACTAGAAACTAGAATGTAAAACCAGCTTCCGTCATTTTTATTGCGTAACAGGACAAATAAGTAACAGGACAAGTCTTCGTTACACAGGCAAACTCAGAGTACCACTCAATGCACCAGATACTGTGTGGATGCTATCTGAGATACTGAGATGGTTAGAAATATTTGTGCCTTTCTTTTGCCATGAACATGCACAAACATTCTCCATACAATAATTCATAAAGTTGGAGAAATAGTTTTAATGACAAGGTAACAGGACAAGTAATTGGACAAGTAACAGGACAAGTAACAGGACAAGTAATGGGCAAGTAACGGGACAAGTAACAAGACAAATAGGAATAGAATGACTGTATGCACATAATAATGACAGTGCAGATGTGTGATTGCAGAATTTTGATACAGCAGCGTCGAGCAACAGTTAAATACACAAAATTCAGATTGTGGTTCTCCATTCTAATGGCAAGTGGTGACACTTTGATACAAACTCAGTAACAGGACATGTCCTGTTACGTGACTATGTGACCAGTTATACCAAATATTTACCATAATACCCATGATTTCCTTGGTGATTAACCTACAGTGTGATAAGAAAAGATTGGTAGATTCAGTTCAACATTTTTTAAGCCATGGAGCCACTGAAACTCTCTCATAATTGTAAAAAAATGATTGCTTGTTTGCAAGGACATAACAGGACATGTCCTTGTTACTACAATTCAAACAGGACATAAAACAACTGTCCTGTTACCATATTACCCCAAAAGCGCGTAACATTTCGGTAACAAGACAAAAAAGGACAATTGCCCCTTTTTCTTCATGTCCTGGCCTCAATTTTCTATCCTCAAGTCTGCAAATTGGCAATATTTATGTCTGATCATTGCACTGCTGTTTTGTAATGTAAAAATAGAGATTAAGCCATTCAAAATATGAAAAGACAGGGGGTAGAAAATTTGGCCGCGAAACATGGTTTTATGAGGACATGATGAAAAATCAAGTTATTGGCGATATTTTCTTCTATTTGTTGTCATAATTGAATTGCATCTTGTAAGCATCACCTTAGTGGTCAGATAGACACTATTTGCAATTCAGTATTACAATGAAATAAAAAGTTAGAGCAGTCCAATGGCGCGTAACAGGTAAGAGCTGAAAATGTTACGATAAATAATTGACTTATATCTTATCAAAATAATGGATTCCCAGGCGTTCACTATGTATGAAATGAAAGTACAGGACCTGTTCTATCATTCTAAATAATAAAAATGACATAACAGAGGGTATCCTAAAGACAGTAAAGTCCTCTTTTGACCATGTCAATCCACGAACGCCTAAAAACGTCATTTTTGGCCTGTTTCCATGACAAAAAAGTTGTCCAGTGTCTTTAGTTTTTGTGGTATCAACCTCAAATTTTTACACAGTTTAGTCTAATATGCATGCTTTAGTCCTGCATTCATTCAGTTAGCTTTTATCAAAATCCATTTCAGCCAGCCAGCTCTGAACTTAGAGGACACTTTTAGCAGCTCAAATGACTCAACTTCGTGGCCTTACCCATATCAATTTGAAAAATACCTTATCTTTAAGGATGTGGGACACTGAGTGCCTGATTAATCTAATAGTCATTGGCAAATCACGTTGCAGAATAGAATGTTTGATGGTCAGAATACATTGATTGAGCTGCTTCAATTGACTAATCGATTTACATTTACGCAATTTATTGATTGCCTTCTGTCTCTTTTACAGGTGAGATGTCTGTTGGTATGGCTCGCTTAAAAAATTTGGCACAAGGACTCGGGACAGAAATCGAACGCCAGAATGACCAGTTGGATAGGATTAATTATGCTACGGAGAAAACAGACATTACCCTTCGTAACCAGAACACTCAGATGAGAACAATATTGAAGAAGTGAAGATTCTGCTCTGAAGAACTGACTATAGGCCTAATCAACATTTTGTTCAAGCCTTTGTGTTATGAATAGGATATGGAAACTTTGAAGGTCCCATTATTGACTAGATAGCATCTTGTGATCCATTTATTGTACGTTTATGTTTTGTATTATCTGTTCTGTTTAATGTTGTTATTGTAATGTTTTGTGAAAGCGTGTGTAGGCTATGAAAGATATATTTGTGTGAAGAATATTGATGTGTGAATGTTAAGCCTTTTCCATAGTTCTATTGCCATTTACTGAAGTGAAGGACGTATCTTACTTCATTTAAAGATGTAAAAAAAAATACGGTAACTGGACAAAAAAGATGAAAGTAAATTATTTTGATACTTCGGAGGTCTCATGTGGACAGTGAATTATATTATCATCAATATTAATAATAGCCTAAATGTAGACTGAATATTATGAAGCTTGCATGACTACCGTTTGTTCCAAACATTCCGCTTTCTTGCCGGATCAAACGTTTCGTATATCAATATATATACATCAACCTGAAAGTCCGTAATTATTTTTCTGCTCGCTGTGAACATTTCTTGTTTGACAGAAAAGTTGTAGGGTTCAGGACTTTAGTCACTTTTTGTAAAGACAGACATAAAAGTTAAGATTGTTATCCCAGATTTTGTTTAATACTCAAATTGAATTTTGTCAATATTATGATAATATTAAAAGGTCATTGTTATAAAACTCATTTTCAAGCTTCTGTGCAATTCTGCCAAATTGGTGCCAACATAACACATCTTAACAATTTGTAAATTTACACAAAGACGACAAGAGGATACTGCTTTCAAAATGAACTTAACGAACGCTACAATATTTACCCAAACCACTGGGTCACATGAGAAACCGGGAATTACCAAAAGGAATTACCAAAAGGTCACTTCATGATTCAATATTGTTATGTTCCGAGTTTATAACAAACACATGATTAGGAAAATAAAATTTTAATTTCAATGTAACGGAATCTGAATTTCATATATTACTTTGTCTTATAATTATGATATATGAATATGTGCAGTTTGTGCTGCAAATTCCCAAACTGTTAGTCTTCAACTAAGTTCAGCATATTTTGTTTCATTAACAAAACCAGGACCCTTTGATATGCATCCAAAGGCCTAGATCTACTTTCTTGGCTAAATTTGACATGAAATTTATAATGCTTCAACTAAACCTGCAAGTGGAAATATACGCATCACAATGAAAAATGAAACCCAATCACCCAATAGTTTCATAATCCAGTTACAGTTCTCAGTAAGACAGTTCAAATATGAGGTGTGAACAACCAATCAGCATTCTCGACAGTCAGTTCATCCGCAAAGAAAGGAAGGCTCGGCCAGTTGTCTCTCTCAGCTTCATTCTGACTTTGTAGAACTGAAGATTCAGCATTCAGACCTCTATTCTTTCTGCCACTGAAATTATAAGATGAAGAAAGTTTACTGTCTTAATACTGAAGATTTATCAAATCTGCCGTGCAGTTACTGTAACATTGTAACTGGGCTCACATAATTCTTAAGCTGTGTCATGATGATGACTATGATCACTGTGTCTGCTCATTTTCCTCTTCCTAGCATTTGGTGCTGAGGTCTGCCAGTCTCTTTAACACTTTTCCTGTCTTTGTGCTTTGGTATTGCTCCCGGCAGTGCTGACCAATGCCAAGGCACAGAGCCGAGCCTTTATTGGTTCTCTTGACCTTGTGTGGCTTAACCAGGTCTCTAGATTCATTCCTGGGCCACCGGACCTTGTGTGGCTTTTATTCCTGGGGTGTCACAGGACCTTGTGGTTTCACTGAGTGATAATTCATCCCAGCTCTCCTTGTCTCTGTAGGTCAGGAGGCAACATCCTCTCGAGCTTCTGTCGTGGCTATTCCCGCATCTGCCTTGCTTGGTCATCATTTCCTACTCCCCGTTGTGGGGAATTCTACTCGTCACCGGAGTCCTTTCTCGGGATGGTAGCCCCAAACCTCTGTGATACTGCCTTGCCTTTGTGAAGTCACCACATTGGACCTTTGGCAGGTGGTTCACCAGTGCTGTTCTTGGTGTCTTTGCCAACCCTGGCTTGAGGTCAACCCCATGTGCTCTGGTCAACGACTCTGGTGTCGCTTTGGCTGGGTTCTCGTCCCATGCGCCTTGGCTCGTGACACTTTCTGCTTGGCTTTAGGTGTGTCCACCTTTCAAAATTATGCTCGCGATCCCTTGTTTATCGTCTCTTGGCACCCAACATTCCGCTGGCCGGGCGGGTCCCCTCCTTCGCGCTCAACTTCAATTACGCTACTTGCTGCGTTTCAAGTGGTCCAGGCAGAACGCCAGGTGGCCAGGGACCGAGACAGCCCTCCCGGGTATAGAAAACCCCAAAGGCATAGATGAAGGATGTGTCAAGGCTGATCATGCATGCTCGAAACCACTAACTGAGGACAAAGTTAAGCCATGGAGGGCATGTCCAGCGGCCAAGAAGAAGAGTCTGAGACGACGAATGAAGCCCCTGACTTCCTACAGTAAGGAAGAGTAGGTACTCATCCCAAACATGACCTTCATGATTCTGACCAGTATCTGCCGACTGAAGTGGGACTTTTTGCAACAACTTGTCTTCGGTTTGCCTGTTCCTTGGACTTCGAGCAGGGCACTCCAGTGATGGGTGGTATTTCCCCTGCCCCTATGGTCATCTCCAAATTCATCAGCAGTATCAGCTGCACTGTCTGGCCGGCTCCTGCTCTGCAGCGCGCCTTTGTCTGGTCAGCCTCCAGTTCTGGGTTACTCAGCCTCCGGGCTTGGGCGACTAGTCTATGGACCCGTTTCCTGTCTATATATATGTTACAGCACATTGACAACGTTGGTAGCTATCCTTCTACATCTACCTTCTTCAACCTGTTTTAGTTTGGTTAGAGGTCCTTGGTTGGACCTCATCCTGCAGAAGCCTCGTCCATCCCGCGGCTCCAAGGCTCATGCGGACCACCCCCTGGCATCATTTCCATTCCTGGCATTGAAGTGGGTCCTGTGGTATTCTCAGATGGTAGTTAGTTCTGCTTCGTATTTCAGCACACAACAGGCGATCCAGACTGTGACCCTGAGACCTGCCTAACCAGTAGGAATTTTTGCTCCGTATCACGGTATGGGATGCCAATGCCTCCTTGGCATGCTGCTTCCAACCCCAGAAACTAAATCTTTGGGCCGTGAGTGAACATAAAGAGCTGTGGTTCTCCCCATCTGGATAGGCACTACTTCCAAGAGCTAATGGCCAACTTATAAATAAAGTTTCCCATCCAGCTTGGCCGAACTTGTCGATGCTTCATAGAAAAGAGGAAGTTGCAAGGCATTGTGGGATGATGACGTCATCGTCACACCGGTCTGTTGTGATGCCGAATTTCTCACGTTTATTCAAGAAGTGTATGTTGGTGTCGTCATTCTCTTATTAGCTCTGTCATTCTGTTGTGACCGTATAACAATAAGTCTAAGAGCCATGAGCTCATAGAGGCAGGTCCCATCCTGATAAGGGAGGACCACAAATATACAATATACAGATACAAATGCGAAAATAATTTTATTTGCCTGATATCAAACAGCACGCATGATCAATGTTGAGCATCTAATGTGCGTAAATAAACAGAACAGTTAGAACTTAGAAATTAATATGAGATATCAATAATTGCTTTACCTTAAACAAATGAGCATGAATTCCAGACATTACAATTCCTTTTTAATGGCAGAAACGATTGTCTCAGCCTCAGGGAATTTCAGCTTCCTTGGAGGACCCTTCTTCAGTCCAGTCCAGACTAAATGTTCTGCAAACAGAAAAACAAACATTCTTATTTAATTTCTCCGATTTCAAGACACTCTGAAAACACAAACTACTTGATACATTGCCAAATTCTTCTGTTGTTACTTTAAAACAAACTGAACTTATTCCCAACAAACATGTCACCACAGTTGTCTCAATCCCAAGAAATGGCATGTTGTTCATCATGAGTAATTTATAATAGCATGACGACCATGACCCAGTTTCAGTAGGTTAATGGTCATGTAGCTGCTGTTTGTCACATTAATTTACTTTGCTAAGTTCATTTCGTGTCCATTTTGTGTCGATGCTGATGATCGCCCCTCAGCGTTGTCACAGCAGACAAGTCTCAAATCATGGATGCTTGCGAGTGATTTTGAGTACGTCAAGACACATTGACGAATGATGTAGGCCTAATCCCCAGGTGCCTTCCAGCCAGGGAGGGGTGGGGGAAATCAAATGGGATCCTGAGAGCATCCAAGTGTCCGAAAGCGTTGGATTTTGCTCTTCTGGAGCAACATGCTAGCAGCATGCGAACTGGTGTTTGGCCTGATTGCTCCTCATCTACAGGTCACACAGAGAAGATATACACAAACTCACGGGTAGATGAGCTATTTTGCAGTTATCTATCACATTTTTGTGATGTTTTGGTGCTGTTTTTGTCAGATTTTTAACAACGACTGTGTTTTAGAAATGAGACAAACTGTAGTTTAGTTTGATTACACTCACCAGGAAGCCCAGGGCTTATACAGGAGTGAGATGAACACCGTATGTTAACTAGATGAAGGCAAATTAAAATTAGCAAGACTAGCAGGCCGTGGCATATTTAGGGAGGTGCTTTTGGGCCATTGCCTGCCAATGTGAAGGCAAAGTAACATGGGAAAGATAGCAAAATGGCCTCAACAGGTTAGCAGCATTGAGTGGCCTAAATGTCATGAGTGATAGTGGGCATTGATTGAAAATGTGTTATACTGTTCAAGTAAATTCAGAGAGAAATAGTCATATGTGTAATTAATGAAATAATAATCACCCACTGAGAAGTGTAATTAAAAGGCAAGAAATGGAAGAAGAAGAACAAAGGCAATCAGCAGGTAGCTTACACTTGATTGCCAGAATAGACTGCCATCATTGATGGTAATCATTGATGGTCATCACTGATTGGAAATGTATGTTTGTCAATAGATCATTAACATAGAAACAGTCATATTATCACCCATTAAGAAACGGGAATGAAATTTATGAAAAACGAATGACTTGCTTTGTTAAAAACTTACCAGAAGTGTAGATTTTTCCCTAAACAAAACTTTAATACCATTGCAATGTACTTTTGTGTCTTTCCTGTGTCTTTAATGACAATAAATAGCTTGATTGAAAATGTTCTGTGCAACAGCATGATGAGAGCAGTCATATTGGCCCCAAGATGCCACCTAGTGTAATTGAAATGCAACGCTGTCAATCTCCATCTAGTGGATACACAATGAACTATTCTTTCAGTGCATGGAGATTTGTGCATTTGCAGTCGAAATAAAGCAATTTAATATGGATCTAAGTATAATAATTGTTTAAGAATGTGGCATGTCGCATCATCAAGGTTTAGTTCACTGGACTGACAGGTAGGAAATGTGGAAATACAACAATTGCAGCTGCTACTTGAGCTCATGTGATGATGAGTTAGCAGACAACAAGTGTGTACGTACAAACATTGAGTGTGGCAACAGGATCCTGACAACTTCTAGTGTCTCTAGAGACTAGCAGGAGTCTAGAGACTAGCCTCCTGCTAGTCTAACTATGTATTGATGAATGACAGGGCTGGGAGTCTGCCACATACCCTATTAGTTCAGGGATGTGCAGGGTCTTTCAGATGCCCCAGTATAGAACACTGGAAAGTGGGAACAACCCCCTTCATTTTTGGTAGGTCCTGTGGGAAGGACCTTAGTAAGGAGCTATTTATAGAGCTCTTGGATGTTGCAAACTGCCCTTGCCAAGGCTTTGCACAGCATGATCAGACACCTCTATTACGCAGTTCAACCAATGGATAAGGAGGATGGACAGCACACCAGTGCATGTGATCCAGGAATTAAGTTTTAGCAGGACACTTAGAGAGCTCACTGTGACGTTGTCAGGAATGAGCTAATTGAGCTGATTGTTCACAGCCTATCTTCCCCTTATCTATCAGTGACAGTGTATGATCAGATTCCGGGGTATGATTGTAAAAATTACCTGAACCATCTTCCTTCAAAAGGGTGAATTCAAAGCTGCCTCGTCGTGGTTTCTCCTCATTCATCACGGCGTCAACATCTTCAAATTCTTTGCGCAGAGTTTCGATCAGGTCTAATGCTCTGCGCTTGTAGACCTGTCAGGATTTGCTGAAAATAAATTTACATACATGTACTACAACCAGCCTAAAACAATCAAAATAACTTTGACAACAATTAAAACAAAATATGCGAGTTACAGTGAGTCGGTGACATACTTGAAAGTTATAAGCAGACCACACACATCGTGACACATGGACCATCACTGTCCATCAGCAGAGCATGGATCAGATTCCTGACATGTGCACATAGTGCACTGTCAGCTGAGTGCTACAAGATGCAGGCCTCAAAAGTAAAGGCAAAATCAACTCACCAATGTTCTACTCTAAGACGAATGCCAGGCCCAGCAATCTTGCTCTTCTTGCTCACCACTTCTTCCTCTTCATCTTTGCCTACTGCATGACAATTGTCAACTTCTGCATTCTGTTCCACAAGCACTTCTTTCTTCCTCCTTGGCATGTTGGTTTCTGGTGTGTGCAGTAGAAAATGGCGCGAAATGCACATCAAAATGCAACAGATGGCGGAAAATGTTGTGGCCCTCTACTGCAAATGCGGTGTACTAAAACTATCTTACCAAAAAATATAGGCTGTACAGCAGCATACCCCCCTCTAATCAGTAAAGTTCTACTAATAACTAATTAGTAATTACTGAATAAACTGACGACTTCAATAGCTGATCACATTTCCTATCGTTTCCTCGACACTCGAAGAAGTCTAAACTGTGACAAAAAATGTTTCCAAATAGCCGACTTAAATCCCGAGTCCCGAGCAATAAGCCAAACTGAAAGTACTTAGGGGCCGACCAGATGATAGTTGGGGGGGGGGCTATGGACTTTACCCCCGAGACAAACTTTTTTTTTCGTTCGCGTCGCGTCGACGAACAATTTTTTTGCTTGCGAACGCCCGACAAACTTTTTTATCGGAATTTTAACATTACGTTACCCTAGCTACAGGTGGAAACATTTTTTTTTTTTTTTTTCCATGTGCTGAACAAACTTTTTTTTCAGTGTCAAGTGGGAAACAATCTTTTTTTTTCACCAAATATCCATAGCCCCCCCCCCCCCAAAGATCATCTGGTCGGCCCCTTATCAGTCATTTTCGCATCAGTTGCTTTCTGAACGAATGCCTCTCGAAGTCCTTACACTTATTTGCGTGACCCTTTTCGACATTCTTTTCAACCTTTCACATGAAATCATTAGGTTTGCTCTGTGGGGTGCCATGAGCACTATGACCTGATCCAATAGCCATACCCCAATGTGATAAACTCTGTCACAGATATATACATATGAAATTTTATAACAATCATTTACGCTTGAGTGATTTTCTGGAACTGAGTTCTTTGACAACCTGATCACACATATATGCATTCAAATGCCCATCCGAAGCATTTCCAGAAAAATTCCGCCCTGTAAATAGTTTTTAATCGCCCTGTAAATAGTTTTTAATTTGGTTCAGTTCAGAAGTTCAACAAATATGATTGGTTTCAAAATTTAGCAAATAGAATTTCCTACAAACTGATAGTAGTATCAGTGCTAAGATTATTTCCATGAAAGTTCAGTGTCCAAAATCTTACAATATATATAAAGACCAACTTTTATAGTTTCGTTCACCCTCATGAGGTGTCTGGGTAATCCATAACCACTAGATTTGCACAGTGAACTTACATTGTTATACTAAAGGATCAAGGCTACCTTTTTTCTCAATTTTTTTTTCACAAAGAAAAAATTTTTCCCAAAATATTTTTATGGCCAAATCCCCCCCCCCCCCCCAATTTTGCTACAGTTCCCAAATTGCATGTTCATAGACAGATATCTATAGACCAATTACTATGCTCAATTGCCCATGCAACAGTGCATTTGCGCAAATGGGCTTGTCTATAGCATCTGATATTGACAGAGTTCTGGAAAAATGTTGGACATTTATTTGCAATTGTCCATCCAATTTAAATGGACCTGATTTTTGTAACTACCTCACAATTGAAAATGCACATTAGTTTCATTTTATGAAAAGTTTATTTGCATATATATATTATATGTAATTTAACAAATCAAAGTTAACAGAATTCAGTCATGAAAGTGAGGCCAGTAATCAAAATTATTGACATGCATTTGGTTTTCAAACAATGGACAGATTAAGATACCTATTTTCCACTGCTAAATACATGAAAGCAGTACGATCAGTACTGACTATGTACAAGAAAATAAATACAAACACTAAGTAATAAATATTGTTTACTGGCAGACCAGTGGCAGTTGGAATTACTTTAGATTTCCCAGAAAATAGGGATCTCCTGTCATACAGCTTATCAGAGTGAAAACAAGAAATAACTATCACATAATGACTGTACCAGCCGACAATTTATAAGATGAGGTTGTATCCAATATCTGATCAAGAGAACAAGTTCTTAAATTTCCTACAAAACTTACAGAAATAGCAAAGGCAACATAACACAAAAGATGGAAGCATTTCACTGCAAATACAACATAACATAAATTTTGAAAAATATACTTACTGTTTCTCCTCACAGTTCAAATAGTTATACAATTTCACGTCCAACAGAAAATGGACAAGTGCTTTTTCCATACACATTGGGTGTCCTAAAGGCAACACTGAATGAAAATTTACAGCATCACTTTTGAGTCCAAAGCTTTGATTGACTGAGAAAGCTAAGCATTCAAAGAAATATTACCTGGCAGTTGGAAATCATTTGAATTACTTTCAATTTCTTGGGATAAAATAATGATGAAACCAACAATAATCCAGGAGTTTTACAGTTCTAACGACAGAGACAAGTGATTGACCGGATGATTATACATGTCTGCATACTATTAAGTATTGAGGGAAATTCTCAGGAAGTTGAAGTTCTTTCTGAATGGTTTTATCTACAATGCAGAAATTCCTGCTTTAATTTCAATTTCTGGACAAGTTTGTATTTGCATTAAATTTTCTTTGGCAACACAATAAATCCACAGGCGAAAGAAAATTAATGCTTTGAGTGTATTTTACTTAGCATCTAATGTGAAACACCTTCACAACATAGTAACCTTATCAACAGGTTTTGAAGTCATTCATGGCGATAATTTGGTAAGATTTAAATTCAAATGACTCTTAAGAGAGACAAGAAACTGATTGGATGATTATAAGATCATAAAATGTAACTAAAACTGATACACAGTGTGCTGTTTTGCTGCAAGTTTGATGCACATGTAGTGTCTTAAACACTTAATCAACATTTAACTGAAAGATGGGCACATGGACGGTGATGGTTTATGTCCTCGGTTCGTTAATGTAAAGTGGATAAGAACTGGATCTTCACAGAAAGGAACTTGAGCAGTTCTTTGGCAGTTTGCTGGTAGCTCAGGAGAACCTTCTGGGTCACTCCTTCTTTGATTTCTTCCGTTAGCTGAAAATAAGAAATACAGAACTTGAATTGAGCACGAAAGAATGTTTAAAGCTCATAACAACACATGTGCTTCCAAGGAATTTTTGCATACTAACTTCTATAGGAGAAGTTGAAAATGACATAGGACCTAAGTTTCGCAACAGGAAAGGTTTCTCAGATATGGAACATATATTACAATAGCAAAACAAGTTTAGTACATTGAACTACTTTTGAAAAATGACATTACAGTTTACACGCAAAAGAAATCATATCTGCAATACTGTATTTATTAGACCTTTGGCAAACCTTCCAAAATCACCAGTTAATAATTAATGTCCTCAGAATATTATTGTTGTTAAAAGCATGCCTTTTTGTAAAACTCTTCGCAAAGTGTAGCAGTACAAGTTAGCTTACCAACATCATTTCAGGAGCATCTTTGTACAGTTTCAACTCCGCCATTTGAGAAGAAAGAAAATCTGTGTCAGTTTCATGAACGACATCATGGAGACTTTTAACAGCCTCGGAGAGGGATTTGATGAGTTCTGCTACACCGCCACTAACGCCCACCTGGAAAGAGTTAGAAGACACATAAATTAATGAAGCAATGTAGCAAACAAGTTCTTATATAATACTGCAACTGATTATTCATAAATCAGACACACAGCAAAAAACCTAATTATATCGGATAATATACTATTAAACAGACTCGCAACAGTGATGAGCGAAGACATCCAACAAGTCAACAAGATGCGGGGTTTAAAGCAAGCCTGCCCAGGCTGAAAATCACTACACTCATTTCCTGAGTAAAAATAAAGGATGCATCTCGCCAAAACACCGTAACTCCTGAAGGCAATTTCCTTGCAAGTCTCATAACTGCACCAATGATTTATTTCAAGTAGGTTATTCAAATTTCCGTAAAATTAAGTGAACTAACACTTACCAATGTGTTGGCAGATTCTTTTTTCTTCTTTCCCTTCTTTGTCTGCGGTCTTACTGCCTTGATCAGCTCATGACACACTCCTGCAATTATGGAGATTTGTCCCAGCACCTGGAAAACAAAATATCATAATCAGATTATACTTTCCTTTTGGTGTCTTACTTGTCTATATTCTAAATTTTTTTTTTATTCGACAAAATGAGTCAAATGACAATTAATATAAGAGCTTACTTCAGAAACGAGGACTAAGTTCTCAATGACATCTGGCTGTAAACTTTTCCGACAAGAATCGCCTTCTTTCAAAACCTTAGTTCGGGCCTCAACTAAGTCTGAAAATAAACAAAGCAGTACATAGAATGATGGTAGCAGCAGTCACAGAGAGCCACATGCTGTTCACCTGATAATTTTATCAAAAAGGTGTTACTAATGCACTCATTCTCTGTTACATTTCAACATGCATGAAAAAAATAATTTATGACTACATTCTATTGCAATGGTAACAGAAACATACCTTTAATACTTTGACCCAATTTCTTGCTAATCTTCTCCTCCATTTTTGGATCTGGTTTGTCTGAAAGAGAATCAAATTGAGTGAAGATGTTAAAGCACAAGAAGAAACATCTGTCAAACAGAGGTTGACCGCACAAGAAATCGAACCCGGGTCCAAGAGTTTGCCATTCCAAATATGCCAAATATTTAAGATGTCTTTTAAAACTTTTAAGTTTCTGGTCAGACTGCGTGAAGAATTTCTCAGGTCATGAAATCCGCACTAAAGTCATATTCTTATTGATATAACAGCAGTCTTTTGGACAGGAGTGTCATGACCTTTGTAGTGATGGTACAACAATTTAACGCAATATTCTGCTACTTTAGAATTAATTGGAAATGTCAAACAGGGTCAGACTTACCCAAGTTTTCTGAGCACGAGTGGACATATTTGAGACACTGAAGAGCATCGAGGAGAGGTTCAGACAACTTCAGATTCAAGTAAGCAGACAGACGAGTCCTGAAGGGGCCTTCTATTGGGTACTGAAACAGACAGGAGATACAACACTTTCCAAAATGATCACGAAAAAAGGCAGCAAACTATATTAAGATGATCAGATCAACAACCACACAAGTTGTGTGTACAAATGACTACATTTCATAATTTATAATGTAATCTCACAACATTATGACTTGTGCAATGTACAACCTCCTTCTAAAGCAGAAAATCATTTAAGATAATTTGCATGAGTAGTAAAGGCACACTCAAGAATGAATCTCAGAAATATAAATATCATCATTTGCAAAATTTCGGACACTTACTTCGGCAGGCTGTGAACAATTTTGTTGGCACACTGAAATATGGTTCTCTAGTTGGCTCAAGAGGGATATGACGAGACTTATTCCATCAGCAGAAATGTGACCGTTAGTCGTAGTATGGTTTTCCTGGTAGTTCTCCCCGTCTCCTGAATTTTTTAGTGTCAAGCGAACAGCCGCAGTGAGCGATCGCACCGTTAGGTCTCGCAACTTGATCCAAGCAATCTGAAAATACACCAAATGTATATATGTGAGTTGATAATTACAAGTAGACCACTTATCTAGCAATACGTAAAGGTGAAGTCAAAGTGTAGGACTCTCAGTATCATTCAATATTACTACCCTCAATTTGATTACAATCTAAAAGGTTGAGAAAGCCAAGAGACAAAACCATAAAATTCCAAGTTGTGATGCCAATAAAACAAATACTACAAGCTTAAAAGTGAGAAGCTTTCTCTCGGGACATTTGATACTTTTGTTTCCATAATAATACACAATCTTATTGGTATTAATTAATAAATATTTTATTAAAGACAAACAGATTACTGAACAAGAGCATGGTTATGTTCAGAGAATATCCTTCTTAGATAATTAAATTTTAATATATGTAATACTTATGCATTGTAAAGTGTTCGTCCCTTTAATACAGATGCACATTTTGAACAACGGCAAAAGAGAACGGTGAAATTAGGTTAGGGACAACTCACCTCATCTTTATAAGAAGTCTGCTTGAGTTCATCTGATAATGTCGAAGTAGGTGGCTGCCAAGAAGTTATCACATCAAAGTCTCGGTTGTCTTCAAGTTTATCCCATTCCGTGTCATCTTTCTCAGGGTCAAGGCCCATGAATTGAACCATTTGCTGAGTGGACTTCATGCTGAAATGCACATTGGTTTTAAAAAGTTACTTCCAAAACCCTAGGGAGTTATGTGCGAAATGGCACGGGGCAAGAATGTAGCAGCCTTATACTCAGTGGCTAGCACACACCATTACTTTATTGAATGTTGTCACTGCCCAGGTACTTTGCACACAATTGTACATGCATAGGGAAAAGATCTGACATATGTGCCATTCATCACACTGCTTCGAATGGCTCCACAGAAAAAAGCTAAAAGAAAAGCTTTCATTTACCTGTCGGTCTCAAGAAGGAGGTCCAGGACCATAACGTCTGTTCTTGAAGCGGCAAACTGCAAGGAGTTCTGCAATCTTTCTCGGAATTTCACAAACTCGTGAATCTGAAAATTGAATTCAACCAATTTTTTAAGAAGTGAATTCATGGAGTCTTTTATAAATTTCAATATATATACGATATCAGAACCACAGAAAAACACTATGTTATCATTTCAGGACAGACATGCAAAACATAATACCTTTGTGAATGATCCAAATTTGTAGGAGGATATCAAATACTCCGTTGTCTGGAAACAAAATAGAAGACGTAAGCTTAGCTATAAAACACCAAATCCAATATTTTGTCAAATTTTGTCTCAATAAAAAACACCTATGTGTAAATATACCTTCACTTACATCTTTCTGGTTAATAGTGAAAAATTTGAGAATGGCATCATGAATTGACCTAGCAGTTGAGAAATGACCTAAGCGTTGAACGTGGCTGGAAACAATGTACCTGGAAGAAATTAAGAGAAGTAGCGTATTAGAGTATTTCCAAGCAAAATTATATATCAATATCATATATATCAATAAACAAGAATCCGAGGATTCAAACCCTGGGTTCTGTTGGGAATGAGTAATAGGCCTAAGCATAAGATCAATGGATATAACATCAAAGTAGCACTGCACTGCGAAGTGCAATCAGCTTTGACACCTGTCAGATTGCCTTCAAGTGCTGTTCCTCAATGGCAATTTGGTAAACTGAGGATGAAAATAGGTTTTAGAACTTGCAGAATTGCAATTAGCATTGTTAGACTGCTTTGAGAATAGATGCACTGCAAAAAGCAAATGTTAAATGCATTATTGGCCTTCCTTGAAACGCATGGACGATTGTCATGTGGGCGATATTATAATGCAAAGTCAGCTTGAAAACAGTCCCTCAAGACTCAAACAATCTATCAACAAACCGTAAAAAAAAAAAAAATTTAATAAAAAAAATTATTTTTTTTCAATGTAAAAAAAAAACAAGCATCCTCGGATACAATGGCTGGTTAATCCTATGGGAAAGTAGAAGGTGTGATTTGCAGCATGCGAGAGCGTCTGAGGCAAAAAATATGAGTGTAGGAACAGTGGAACTGGAGGTTGAGGTATAGTAGGGTGATGTCTGCGTGAACTAGATTCTCTTGACGTGAGGGTATAGCAATGAAGTATAGGTGCAACTTGCTGCAGTGAGCATTGCGCAAGTGTTTGAGTAGAGCGTGACAGCAGACACTAGTGTCTAACAGAGTCGCTGCCCATATAGAGCTATGGGCCGACAAATTCATAATGTGGAATACTTGTACAAAATTTCATAACTCTAAAATAAGCGGAATATTAAGGTCACAAATGAACAGTTCAAGAATGACAAAAGATGGCTGCCAGAAAGGCCTACATCTTGAATTTAACGTCATGTTCCCAATCAATACCCACAGGCGTACACCTGAACCAAATTTTATAACTCTCAAGTGAAATATTAAGGTCACATTTGGCAGTCCAGGAATGAAGAAAGATGGCTGCTAAAATGCACGCTATCTCAGTCGTCTCGACAGGTAGGCTACTCATTCTTCTGCTTTCACCCCTAGCATATAACTAGCAAAACTAGCAAAAACATTTTTTTTTTGCGAGGACACCCCCCGACGTGACCCCCCCCCCGGACTTGTAAAATATAAAATTTTAAAATTACCTCCTTCCGAGGAGAGCCCCAGCCTAGAAATATAACTAGCAAAAATAAAAATTTCTGCAAGTACCCCCCCGGATGTGACTCCCCCCCGGGCCTTGTATAGAATATAAAATTTAATACCTCCCCCGAGGTGACCCATGCCGAGCAATATATCTAGCAGAAAAAAAAAATTTTTTTTGCAAGTATCCCCCCCGAGGTGACCCCCCTCGGGACTTGTAAAATCCAAAATTTTTTAATTACCACCCTCCGAGGTGACCCCTAGCCTAGAAATATAACCAGCAAAAAAAATTATTTCTGCAAGTACCCCCTGGAAATGTCCTCCCCCCTCCGGGGCCTTGCACAGAATATAGAATTTAATACCTCCCCCGAGGTGACCCCAGCCTGGCAATATAACAGGCAGAAATTTTTTTTTTTGCGAGTACCCCCCCCCCCGAGGTGACCCCCCTCAGGACTTGTAAAATCTAAAAATTTTTTTAATTACCTCCCCCAGAGGTGACCCCAAGCCTAGAGATATCACTAGCAAAAAAAAAAAATTTCTGCGAGTACCCCCCGGATGTGACCCCCCCGGGGCCTTGTATAGAATTTAAAATTTAATACCTCCCCCGAGGTGACCCAAGTCTGGCAATATAACAGGCAGAAAATTTTTTTTTTGCGAGTACCCCCCCCCCCCGAGGTGACCCCCCTCGGGACTTTTAAAATCCAAAATTTTTAAAATTACCTCCCTCCGAGGTGACCCCCAGCCTAGAAGTATAAAAAGCAAAAAAAATAATTTCTGCAAGTACCCCCCTGGATGTGTCCTCCATCCCCCCCGGGCCTTGCACAGAATATAGAATTTAATACCTCCCCCGAGGTGACCCCAGCCTGGCAATATAACAGGCAGAAATTTTTTTTTTTGCGAGTAACCCCCCCCCCCCCGAGGTGACCCCCCTCGGGACTTGTAAAATCTAAACATTTTTAAATTACCTCCCTCCGAGGTGACCCCAAGCCTAGAGATATCAATAGCAAAAAAAAAAAATTTCTGCGAGTACCCCCCCGGATGTGACCCCCCCCAGGGGCCTTGTATAGAATATAAAATTTAATACCTCCCCCGAGGTGACCCAAGTCTGGCAATATAACAGGCAGAAAATTTTTTTTTTTGCGAGTACCCCCCCCCGAGGTGACCCCCCTCGGGACTTTTAAAATCTAAAATTTTTAAAATTACCTCCCTCCGAGGTGACCCCCAGCCTAGAAGTATAACTAGCAAAAAAAATAATTTCTGCAAGTACCCCCCTGGATGTGTCCTCCCCCACCCAGGCCTTGCATACTACATGTCTCCCTATTGGCTGAAATGGCCACTCCCACCAAGTCCCTCATTCTCATTGGCTCTAAATGGCCACACCCCCAAAAATTAAAAATTTTTAAGTACTGCCACAGTTTCAACCGAACAACTGTCAACCCATTACACCTTGCCTAATGCTGTCAAATTAGCCAACTAAGATTGCTTCTAACCAGCAATTACCACAAACACAAACTCAACGCATGATGGCCAAAAATGCATACCTGTCATTATGCGCCACACCTCCAAATATCGACCACACCCCCAAAACCCATTATTAAAAAGGCTAGAGAATTCTCCAGAATTCTCCAGCCAAAAAAATCAACTCAACCCAACTCAACCCAAACCTGAAACGCATTTTACTATAACATCATTAGAACATGAAGTGGCCATATTGGCTGTACCCACACCCCTATTCATGCCAGGACAACACTTCTCAGAAAACCTCTCAGACTGGTTTTTCAAAAAAAGTACCCTGGGTGAATCACCCAGGGCAATAATATATCAATAGCACAAAGTATATGCTATCACAGTTAGACCAAAAATAAACTTACCCTAAAGTGTCATGTTGAATGTGTTTAATCTCCATACTTTCATAAATACTAATACAGGGTCCAAAAGCACCTGGAATGTTCAAAACATATATTTCCATCATTAACAGACATTAGTCCAATGCATAAATTGGACAATTAATAACAGGACTGTTCACTGAGTATTCAGTTGCTTCAATGAGACTATGATGACTCCCGGCAACTCTTGACTTGCCAAAACCCGAATTAGACTTCTGAATCCAACTAAGTTTGTTATTTGACTTCGCTTACGACTCATCCCAAAACCACTGACATCAAAGTCCTGTGTGATTGTCACGGCTTAATCCCAATAATTTATGTCAATGTACTTTTGAATCTGACATGATAAAGCCCTTATATTAAGGAGTCCGGAGTCATAGCGATATATTCTGCCGGCTTGGAGTCCCGACTGCAGCCAATCTATATCATGACTCTAATTTTTGACTCCTCCCAAAATTAAATGGTGCCAAAGCCCAGTGTAACTGTGTTAGATAATAATTAATTTAATGACCAAATTGCAATAAAGGATAGTCACAAATGAATTACCTAATGTTGCATACAATCGTATTAGAATAATCTTCATCTGGAAATTTGACGGACTATTCTTCAAGCCTAACTCCAACTGGCCTATTGTTTGCCAGACTACTTTGTTGTCCCCTGAAAGAAATGTAACAGAAATAAAATCTCCATTCAAACTTGTCTATTTCCAACGAAATTATCAAGACAGCAAATATCAATAGGACCATACCTGTTTTGTTCCATATGTTTATGAGAATATGGACAGCTAATAAAAGATAGTTATCACAAGGTTGCAGGTCTGTGTTCAAGATTCCCTTCCCTGCAAAATAGAGAGGCAATACTCATTTCAACACGATTTGAAATTCTGATTCAGCAAGCTGTGTAATAACCTTTTCTCAAAGTTCTGTAAAATAAATGGCAGGAAAGTCAACATACCGAATTCCAGTCCTTTTTCATATCTCTGCAACAGCTCGTTGACCACTTCCATCTGAGCCTCAGTTTCAAGATGCTGGTACAGACCGCAATACGACGACAATTGAAGTATGCACAGGTGGCGCTGCATGCTCTTTTTCTGGAAATTTACATAAAATAATTTAAGTCAATATGGAAGAACAACCAACACAACTCAACACAATACACTACAGACAATTGTGCAAAATTACTCTGACCTAACATACAAAATTAATGCAAATCAAATTATCAATTCAATTTCAAAAACTTGACTCACATCCTTTGCATAAGATATTCCCTCTTCAACTTTTCCGACACCAGTTTCATTGCAGAGATCTTCAACAAACTGGAAAAGAAAGTAAGCGTGGTTCATTCAACAGATTCATTCAACACTTTCTGGGTTTAAAAGTTTCAAAATTCAGTCCTAATTTGGCCAAGGAAAATACAGTCACCTTAATTTGCTGATCTCTGGTCATAAGTTCAAGAAATGCTTTCATGTCACCATAGCAACACAGCTTATCACCAAATCTGCTGAAGAATGTTTTCAAGAGTTCAACAGGGTCACCTGAAAGTAGAATGGAAGTTGTAACCATTTGTACAAGTCATTAAAGACATAATAAGAGGATGTTAGGGCTGTGCCGATGCGACAATTATCGCCGACAATCGTCGCCAAAAGTTTCGATTTCGATCATCTCCACAAAATAACTAAAAATCGATTTTCAGCTGAATGAAGAATTTATGATACATGGCTGTATTTGGTATCGTTTTGAAGCTTTTGAGGAGCTGAACACCATCGTGCTATCTGTGATGTTCTTATTTGTGCCTATGCCACACTGCCAGCCATGAAAGATATTTCACAAATTAGAAATTAAGTTTTACTGCTACAAGTCTGCATCCATGTTGAATTTATAGACTTCAGAGACAGAACTTTATCTAATACACATCTGTTATTTATTTACAACTGTACTGCTCTGCATGCAGGAGATGCATGGTTTTAAAGAAGTCAGCTTTATCAGCAGTTACATTGAATCAATACATTATAATTATGAATAATATTAAGTTAATCAAATTAATTCATATACTTTATTTCCTTTTTCCTTCCTGCAAAAAGTCTGTGGGTCCTGCTCATTGTAATTTTAACACCATGGATATTCGTGGAGAGTCAAGGAATTCATATAATTATGCTGATCTTGACATTCTAAGTAAAAATCGATTTAAAATCGATAATCGAATCGAAATACAAGTCGATTAATCGATTTCAGAAAATGTTTCGATTGCACAGCCCTAGAGGATGTTGACTATTTCTTAGCACCAGAAAGGTTTCGCCGATATGGATAATTTCCAAGATTTTTTACATGGTCGATGCAGACTTCCGGCAAGTTTCTGAAGTTTAAGAATAATTTATTAGGAGGTCATTTTCATGATCCTTTGTAAGTCCACCTCACCTTAAAAACAGCCTAAAAAACAATCTTACCAAGTTTCTCATCAACAGGCAGACTTCGACTTCGCAGCTCTTTGATAAGTTGCAGTTCGGCAAGGAAGGGACCTCTTGGCACGTGCATCATCTGCAAGGCTTTCTCTTTCTGTCCCAAGACGAATGCAACAACCTTTTCTAATGAGTTGTCTACTTCCTCTTTGACACTGAAATAATGCAGGTAGGTTAGTTTATTCATTTGAAATACCATAGGTTTCTTTGGTAAAGTTGCCACCTATATCAGTGAGGAAAGCTGGCATGTCTGCCATTAATGGGTTAAAATAGGTGGCCAACTTTCCCCCGGCTTGCCAACTTTACCCCATTCTACGGTACACGATAGTTATCACTACAACTACCTCATTGTGACATTATCGAGTTATTCTTTGCTTATCATGGTGTCTTAGGAGGTGGTAATTTGGCAGCACCAGGAGGCCACGGGCCAAGAACTCTGGAATGATTTTAGAAGGTAGCAGATGACTTCCCATTTTTTTGGCCTGAAAATTGTACTTACGCGTTCAATTAGTTTGTTTGTTTGTGTTTTACGCCTCTGCAGCACCTTAGTGGGCTATATCGAGGCAGGCGATCGCCGTATGATGATGAGATGAGAAGACTGTGAGTCTGGTACATACCCTATTAATTCAGGGATGCCCAGGGTCTTTCAGTTGGCCCAGCATAGAACACTAGATACAACCCGCCTCCATTTAATGTCCCATGGGCTCGGACTAAATTGAGTTCCGGGGTGGGATTCGAACCCACGCCCTCAGAGCCAGTGGTTGTGCAAACAAGCACTCTTAACCATTAGGCCACGGAGGAACTCTACGCGTTCAATTAGTAAAATCCAAGCAAATTTAAATCAAAATATACTAACTCATCTTCAGAAGGGGTCCACTTGGCATTAATAACTTCAAAGGCAGACATGAAATACTGGTTGTAGAAATCCCAATGGTCTACACTGGAAACATATTGTAATCATAAGTTATTCATTACATGGCAATAATACATAAGGACCACTCATTCCTTGGTTGGTCAAAATCATTGAATCAATTATCTCACAAATTTCAGATTTGACAGAAACTCACTTTTCCACAAGCAGACTACGGTAGATGGCATTGACATTTTGCCAGCTCTTTAACTTGCTGTAGTAGTCAGCGCTTTTCTTTTCTAAGAACTGTGGTTCACTCACAAGCCTCTCTGCAAACATAAAGATTAAACACTTGACGTGAGTAATCACTGTAATCTATCCAAATGTTACACAAATACCTGACTATTGTACATCCAATAAATTTGTTTCTATAATCATCACTAAATTCACATACCTCCCATAGGGCCTTGCAGTGTCTTCAGAGCTTGCTCATACTTTCCAAGTAACTCCAAAATGATCAGGTACAGGTGGACCTCTGTTGAAGAATAACCACAAAATGTTCATACACAATTACACATGTCAAAATTTGAAATCTCAAAAGACTGGAAATATGAATGTCTCAAAAATACAGTGAATAATTGACGAAAGTCTTTCCTACCAGCTTCAGCTTGAATTTTATTCTCCTGAATATATTTAGCAGTCATTCTCTCCGCTAATGGTAGAAACATGGTTTGGGCAAGACTTTCTTTTGCATCATAGCCCTGGAAAAAATTAAGAGTGAAAGTGGGCAAAATGAACGCGCAACAACGCTCCTATGAAAACGCTAGCACCATCTTGCGGGTTAGGCGCAATAAGACTGTGAAAACATGAAAACGATTGTCCATCACTGGTCCAGATAGCCCACCAGAGCCGGAACACTCAGAATTTGGAATGCCTGGAGCACCACCAACTGAGCTAACCCACCCTTCGTGCCATTTCATGGGAAGACCAATGGACTACAGAAGCAAAATACAATGTAATTCTTTTTTTTTTAATAGAACTATAACTATAATATTACACTAACTGGTATTCTATTTGATACAAAATACTACTCATGTAAACTGATTAGTATCCTATATACACCTTGTCAATTATAAAAACATCATATTAAATTTCACACGTATTAATGTCTTCTGTAACATACCTGCATCACAATGCTCATAACAGCCCAAAAATAATATGGGTTCTTCTGGGGTCTGGTTCGATGCAAAGCCATGGCTGTTTGCTGCTGTTTCTTGTAATCACCAAGTCTAACATAAGCCATGAACAGGGCTGACAGAATCTCTTCACTGTTAGGTTTCACCTTGCTGGCATTCTCATACATATCGGCGATGAGTTCCACTGGAAAAAATTGCCAAATGTTGCCATTATAATAGGACAACCAAAATAAAGTAATCTCCTGTGTTGTATATTGTTAAACCAACATAAATTTGTCATGCCATTGCAAAAGTAACATCTCAAGTTCTCAACCGCCAACCAGGAATCCAGGATCCAACTTACATTTGTGCATTTCCCGATAACAAATAGCCATGGCTTGTAGTGAAGCCTCGTCAACTGGACTCTGAGCATGGACATCTTTCAGTATCACAATGCTTTCCTCCTGTCGTCCTAAGCGATGCAGTGCAAGAGCTTTCAAAGCCTGAAAGAATCAAAGGAATGACTGATTCAATACATATTAAAGTTCTTGTTCATGAATGAGGTAAATATTTCAGTTGCCATTGGAATGTCATCTGCAAAAATCTGCCTACCTTGGCACAAACCAAATCCTTCTGTTTCTTCAACACTTTATCTGCTTCTTGGATGGCCTTCTTGTTGTTGCCGTTATCAAGACAATCTAAGTAAAAATAACAGACAATATTTGAGAATTTTAAATATGGCCAACACCCAATTATTATTTGGACAACAATCTGAGGGTTTCTGCTTAACCTTGTCTACACTTTTACACACCTTATACCAATATCCAGGGTGTGATAGCTAATAAAGTAGGAATGTGACACTGTCAGCATTTGAGAATGCCAACATTTTCACAAAGCAAAATGTTGCACCCCTTTTTGGCCGACTTTCAGGATTTCAGATTAGTAAAATTTGCCTGAAACCTAACCACTTTCGCAGCGTCAGTTGACGTCAACAGAAAAATGAAATTGCGCCATTCTTAATTTTCAAGACTGCTGTTCAAGTTTGACATGATATAAAACCAAGGCTTTCTACCAGGGAGTGGTAATCATTATCGTAATTTAAATTTTAATCAACTTTGCAGAAGAATTATTATTTTTAACTGAATGAGGACATCACATTGATGAGCACACTGACTTAATAGTCAATGCCAATGGAAAATGTAGAGTTGTCAGTCAGACTTCTTTAATCAGGATCTAAAATATGAGACCAACATGGAATTTGACTGTCAGTGAAGTGAAATCATTGAAGATAATTGATCCAATTCAATAGGCAATGAAAGTTTCAAATTTTGCAATTTGAACTGGCACAACAAGGTACAAGCTGGATCTGTAGTACTCCTCGAACTACTAACTTTGCCAGTTTGCCTGTTATTAAAAAGTTACATAGAGGTCCTCAAAGAGTGAACACACCATAGATTGGCCGCAGCCTCCTCTCACTGACATCCACATGGCTTCGTCCGGACATTTTTGACCCAGGATCGGCCACTCCAGACCAGCGCAGCACCTAATTGGGACGACAGAAGAAGCAAATATGCATTTAGAAATAAGTCTTAATGTGAGACGGCACAATAAAACAGTCAAAGACCAATAAATATCGTTATTACTTCAAGTTTTATAGATAAATGCAGAAAACACCCTGCCGTACCGATTGCCAGGAAATGGAACTCTCCAATCTCCGAGGTCAAAGGTCACGACGCTGTCGCACGACAATAACTTCCGGCGAACTGTCAAAAAACGAAAACAAACCCCATCTCTTGCCCAACTTCAGGAGCCTGTGGTGCAATCATTGCTAGAGTATGACATGTCTCATTAATCAGATTATTTAACGCACATTGCATGGGGAAGTGAAAGCTGACAGTAGCTGTGTTTGAATCTCTGGACTTTTCACAATAGCTTCAACACACATTCTGAAAACACTCAACAGGATTATGGCCTGCAATCACCCTGAAGTCTATTCAAAATTGTCCTTCTGTATGTATAAAGACCAGAGAGACGTCTGGCCTAAAGAAGGCAAACATATATTGGCTCAGTATGACAACAATACAGTCGTCGTTTACCAAGCATTCAAGCCATCAATAGCCAACTATGCGGTGGAAAATCAAAGGTAAGTAAGCCAAGTTTCACTTTCAACAAGTGCTTTGTCAACTGTCTATCTGCCGTTTAATAAAATATATTTTAAAACTTAATATGCCTAATTAGAAGTCTATCATTCAGATTTGGAGGACCAGACTTCAGCTTTGATCGTATGTCTTGGATCAAAACAAACTTCCTCTGGATGATGTACCGTTGTGGATGGGCTTCTAAAAAAGACCAGGAATGTGTTTTGGCAGTTCGAATTACAAGAAATGGTTTCAACGAGATACTGAAGAATGCTTTCTCAGCAAAGGTGAACCAGAAAAACTCTGCTCTAAGCACACATTAATTTCACCGCACAGCTTATAATATAAATTCAATACTTAATGCCAAATTGTTCTTTTTCCGTAAAAGCTTCAAAAGGAAAGACACCTAACCACTAGTGACATCCTTGTGAGACTGCAATGGGATCCCGACCACAAACCTAACTACGAGAAGGAAACCAGAAGAGCCATCCAGCTTGGATTAAAAGGAGATGTAAGAATCCGCTAACATTAAAGGAGATACTTTGCATAGTTTTAGCAAATAGGCCCTATTTGCATGCATTCTTTCCATCAATTGTCATTTGTCACAAACATCCTTAATAATTCACACGCGTCGTCTTTTCAGATGTTAAGAAAATACTCAAATGAATGGATCTGCAGCATTACTGATATTTCAGAATATGTCAGATCTCAGCATGAATTGCTAAGTATTGAAAATGGAGAAGACATGTTGGAAACACCTCAAGAAACAGTGTATCCTGTCGACAAAGAAACAGCCACACAAATTGACATGGACTGATTACAAATAAAGTACACAATAAAAGGCCGACCACAGGACCACATTCTAGTCCTATGTCCTGTTAATTATTTGATCTTATTTTTTTCTTGTTGGAAATATCCCTTGCATTTGTTGGAAGTATAGACTGTGATATCTATTACACAAATTTGACAAAATTATGAAATATTATAATTATTATAGTATATCACTTTTTTGTCAGTCAGTCATTATTGTTGTTAGTATTGCTGACATTATACTTCGACTTAAGTTATTTTTTCTACTTTCATATTATATTTATGAAATATTTTAACATTCTTTACTATATTTACATACATGTGCCGTTAACACTTTTAGCATAGTTGTATTGTATAGATATAGATCTATAAATTTATTAATGCATGATACAATAAATCAACATATTCAACTGTCACTATTACAAAATAAATATAACACATTTTAAAACCTAAATGATGCATTTGTGGTTATTTGTTTATCTGCTGTTGTAATTTCTTCATTGTCTCTTCATCTTGCATTGACATTGATGTCAACTTTTTGCCAATTTTATCATGAATGTCCAAGTATTTTGCTACACATCGATCAAGGCAGACTCCTTCACCCTTTGTTAATTCAGAGTCTTTAAACTTGGGTGGAATGCACTTCTTCTGGCATGCTGTCGTCATTCTGAAAATGGATAATAACACACAAGATGTATTCGAGACTAACACACAAGATGTATTCGAGAATTAGATTTTTTCACTGCAAACGCATGAGGTTTTAATACTTAGAAAATAAAAAGATTTATAAATTGCAAAACGGCTTTTTTAGCCCTGCAGTCACACATATCAATATCATCACTCTGCTCAACAGTTTAGCTCCCTATGAAGCCAATAATGGCAATATATTACATCAGCCAAGGCAGCAAGCAGGCTTTAGGCTCAGTTGACACCAGTGACATGTCATAAGGTCCCAGCACTTTAACACAGTAGGCCTATAAATTTACACAGCACAAGTCTTACAAGATTTCAACTTTAAATGTAATATGAGCTAATATGGTATCTTCAAACATTGTTTTTTTTTTCTATTTGAATATCCAAGATATTCTTTAGGTGCAGGCTCAGGATGTATATCATGTATGTCCTGTATGTATGGGGATAGGCCTACATTGCACTGGGTGCGCACGTTTGTATCCCGACCACGTGGTCGGTTGACTGGTTAATTGAGGACAGTTGATAGCCCGGTAAATGTGCCAGACTGAGTTGTTTGTTTACATATGGCAGCCCTCGCAACAAATATAAATAAACAATTAAAACACGATATTGGAGGGTCCAAGAGCATGTGTTATTTTTACTTTTTCACTGCTCCCAACATTGCAACAATCAGCAACCATAGGCAAACTGGCAGCTCTTCCTGTGTGCCAAAACGTGGAAGTTTACTTTGCTTTGCCTCATGTTGGATAATAACTTGGATTGGTAGATAGATGGCAATCCACCGAGCAAAATTGGCCATCCTACACAGGATACCCCGCATTGATGTGCGCGCATAACATCGATAGTAAAAGAGGACCGCCTGCAGGGGTATCGAAACGGCCTGGGGGGAGCTAGCCCTGGGACCCATGCGTAGCATGGGTCATGGGTCGTTCCATTCAAAATCTTGAGATTTGGACATGGCATCAGGAGAATTGGTCTATATTTAATAGTTTTTCTCTAAATTTAATGAAATTTTGGATTTGGGTAGCCTACATATTTCACTGCTGACGGCACCACTTTTGAAAGCATTTCCACTAAGGTTTTTATGGTAAAAATTGCTTTTAAATGAGGGAATTGCCAAAAATTTGTGAGAAACAGCTACCAGCCTCACTTTGATGTTTGATGTCACCATTGTGACGTCACCAAAAGTACCTACAATATCACAAACGCTTGTTGTGACATCACTCTCTCTCACCCAATGAGACGACACCATTTTTTCAATGTATAAAGAAAAAAATCATTTCTTGAACTTCACAGGGTGAGTGTTCATTTATTTTAACATGTAGAAATATAGAAATAGGTGCCGTCAGTAGGAAATGCTGCATTCTTTCAGGTGGTATGATTTATATTAACAAACTGTATATATATTTTGAGTTATTACGATTCTCCCAAACCCTGTCTTTCAAATCTCATGATTTTCCAATGGGACGATTCATGACCCCTGTCCCAGGGGTCCAGGGCTAGGGGGGAGCCATAACATGGGTGAAACGGGGCGCTCCGCGGTTTTCCTATCTCTTCCATGTTAATTTTTGGCCTGAGGAGGGGGGGCCATGGTCCAATGCCCCCCGCCCTAAATACGCCACTAACCGCCCGTCATAAACCAGTCGACGGGCGGGTGGTAATTCGAGTGCACCCACTGCTGT
Source organism: Platynereis dumerilii (assembly GCA_026936325.1). Taxonomy (NCBI): domain Eukaryota; kingdom Metazoa; phylum Annelida; class Polychaeta; order Phyllodocida; family Nereididae; genus Platynereis; species Platynereis dumerilii. Next base: position 75,116,963 of record JAPTHN010000002.1, on the reverse strand, counting down.
CCTGAGTGACTGAGCCAGAGCAGAGGTCATGACATTTCAACTCAGGCAAGTCAGCATGTGAACAGTGAAACACCAAAAGGGCATTTCATGTTTACCTGTTGTACATGTCAGCCATCATTTCAATCTCCAGGTTCTGGATGAGTTTCAGTTGGTCCTCGTGGCTTAATGACGACATTTTGACAGATAAATAGCACCAACATACAGTCAAGGGCGAATATATCAACAAGGACCGGCCTTCTCGCTTTTCAAGCCCACATGCTTCTCGGAAGCGGAACTGGTGACCTCGGGTCAAAACAGCCGGGCTGCATCGTGGGCCTGAAACGTCGACTTGTCAACATTTTGGGGAATTTAAAGTTTTCAACAAATACTGGTTATCGGTTTATACAATTCGGTAGTTAACCTGAGCTGGCATTGAGTAGTTGCCTTTTGATTTACATTGTCTGGAGAATCCCAAAACTGCTGAGTCGCTGTGTCTGTCATCTTCATGAGATCAGCTCTGAGCTTTGTTGTTTGTTTTGACAATGAGTGAATGAAATGACACTGACAGCTGTGTGTATTGATTGGAAAAATAGCTTGCATTCAGGCTGCTAAAATAGTGACACACTGCCATTTACTGGTGCAAATATCTGCAGAACAACAAAATTATTCAACAGCATGGGTGACACAACCGAGACGAAATTTTGTACTAATTGGTAAGTAAAGTGGCAATATTTCTTGAGTCCATTGAGAACTTATTTGAAAAAATATGTGCAAAAAGTATGATTTTGCAAAATGTTGCTGCCACCAACACCGATTTAAATAATATGCAGTTAAAGTTCAACACTTTAATACGGAGTCGATATTGGGGGGGGGGGGGGTCTTGGTTTTTGCTGACGGGAAATTATTATTTCGAGGCAACGTCATGCTTGATGTTGAAAAATCCCCCAATCACCACTTGTATATATCAAGACTACTTTGAAGGTTTTTTTCTGGTTTAGGCCTATCCGAAAAAAAAAGACTCCCAAGCCTGTACCCATCCAATCGGTTATGGCACATATTAAATAATATTCATAAAGGCTTCAAGCTCTGGACCTCTGGTTCTGTTAAAAGGGAGGAGGGTGCCCCCCCCCCCACGTACTTGGTCAATGCTCCCCCCCATCTATTGGCAAAGGAATCGCTGACTGTTTACTCCGGTGGAAACTGAAAATGGTCATGACCTAGTGAATAAAGCTGTAGGCCTATACATGAATTAATTGAAAATCTCTCAGATCAAGTCTCTTATTTTTATTTCAGCAAAAGAGATATTGCAGCAAGTAATTATGTGATGCACGAGGTACACTGTCGCCGCCATGTCATCCTCTGTGAACATTGCCAAGAGCCAGTGGCTCGGTCTGAAATGGAATCTCATTTCGAGGAGTACCATGCACTGCAGCCCTGTCCAATGTGTAACCAACAATTTGAAGTCTCAACTATTGAAAAGCACAAGGTATGCATATTCATGAACACAGAATAACACTTTAGTGACTACATATTTTACAACAGTGATGCATGTGCTGATTGGGCCAAAAAAATGCGTTAAAATGTTAATCAAATTACCAAATTATGGTGTTGTGTGGACTTCAAAACCTTTTGGGGAATTTCCATCACCGTTTAATACATTATATATGGCGTCATAGGCCTAATTATGATAAATTTGTTTCAGGAGGAGGAATGCCCAAAGAGACCTGGTAAATGTGAATTCTGTGAAATTCAGATGCCTAGAGATGACTTGGCAGACCATGAGAAATACTGTGGCACCAGAACAGAACATTGTGCACTCTGCCAACAATACATTATGATCAAGGACTTTGATAGACACTCTTCCTCTGGGTGCACCTACCCTGAACGCAAACAAAATGCTCCAAAAAACACTAATAGACCTGGTGCGGATTACGATCCCGACAGACTATTACCTGATGAAATGTACGGCAATTTTGCTATGAATGAAATGAGCCGTATTCTAAACACAGAAATTGCCCCGAATGTTATTCCAGGTCACCACAGCCGTGACTTGGCCGATAGAGCAATACAAAGATCCCGACCAGCACCTCTGGAAGCAGCTGCTGAAGTAGGGGCTCGGAGGAGAAAGGCAGCCCCAAGACAGCCAATGCACCGCAGACAACATACCTCCACCCAGTCAACCCGAAATACTAATCCAGACAAAAACTTGCGCAAAAAATCCAATGTCCAACAAAGAGAACTCGCACAGCTTCAGAAAAAGCCTAACAACATTCAAACTAGTACTGCTGGACCTTCAAGAAACAATTATGGTAGCGACCTAGATGAATTACTCGCTCGACATTTAGCACAAGATCTCTCAAATGGCCCAACAGACCACAGCCACAACCTGATGAGCACCGAAGATATTGACGGTAGGAAAAACTCATATATAGAGATATGCACCCTCTCACAACATGGTTTCATTCTCTCGTTATTTGTTAATATGAATGTAATCTTTCCTTTCCTTTCTCTTCAGATGAATTTGTTTTGCCCTGTGAGTTTTGTGGGGTACCATTCCCCTCAGAAGATTTAATTCAACACCAGGTAATGCCAATAACTTAATAAGACCTACATAATAGATTAATTTACCCTCAGATGATCGAGTAAAATTATAGACATGATTTTTTGCGACGTCTGTTGTCTTCGTGACTTCGTCAGACGGGTTATCGCCGAAAAATTATGGCTATAATTCTACTAAATCATCTGACAGTAAATTCATCTACTATGGATGCGTAGGACCCGTAGCTCAAGAATCTACACTAGAGCTATATTACACCTACATAGTTGAGATTTCAGTTCAGCAAGCAGTGCAGTGTAAAATTTTGCTATTTAAACTTTCTGACTACAATACAACAAGCTCCTTTTCAACAACAGGGAATGTGTGCAGTGGGTGCCTCAGACCAGTTCAGTATACCGTCCTCTCATTCTGCTGATGATATCTTGGGAGCTGCTCCTTCACCTGAGCGTGTGCTGCCATCCAGACGGACATTTGATGATGATCTCTTTTCTGCTGCTCAACAACCAAGCGTCTTGAACAATCATGCTCACAGACGACATCAGCCGAGTCCCCCTCCAGAGCCTCAAATTCTTGATAATTTCTCAGACGAAATCCACCAAGGGTATGTCTACCTTGACAATGGAGGTTCATTGTGTCTACCTATAAAGTATAATAATTACAACATAATAAAGAGTAACTTCGTTCCCAGATGACATATCTGTTGATAATCATGCTTATGATCCAATAATTTCCTTGCCTTATGTCTGAATTGTCCTCAAACATACCAGGTAATGTTTGGCCATTCAAAAATCTTTCAATGCATTTAAAATTTCAGATTTGAGAATGACTTTACTGTTGAAGGGGACACCATGCTTCCATGCGAATTCTGTGATAATCTTTTCCCTGGTGACACTCTCTTGCAGCACCAGGTCAGTTTGTGTTCTTTGTACTTCAAATATTTGATGGCAGCTTTGCCTTAAAATTGTAAAACCAAGTCGTCTTGATTAATTAACAATTATCCTCCCATAAGCGGCAAAAATTAGTTTATTTTCGTTACTGCCTATTTCAGGTTGTCTGTGATGCAAATTTTGAAGTTGAGCAGTCAAATGTTGTGGAAACAAGAAGTAGAACTCGAGCCTCATCGAACCATGCGGGACCGACTAATTCACGGCCAACAGATTCAAGAAGACATCAAAGACATGAAAACGCCTCTGGTACTTCGAGATATGGACTGAACAATGGAGCAACATTTGGTGCGTCAGCCTTAACATCTATAGTTAAGAAAGATAAGGACAACAAAGCCAGGCAGAATTTAATCACAAAGCACTCAGACAGGCACACTGGATCATCTGAGGGTAAGCATTCTTCAAACAATAGTTTTGTTCTTTATTTTGCTCATGGCCCTCATACTTATTGTCATTTTGTTAGAGAATGACTACATTAAAATACTCGCATTCTTCTAGAACAAGTGTTCAAGCTTCATGTGCATAGATAATGGGATGACTTAAATTTCGGTGCTACACTAGACCACATCATCACTCCAACAATACCTTGCTTCCTCACGTTTCCTCAAAGTGTTTTGGAAGCTGCTTGCTTTCGCGTAATTGAGGCATTGATACTAGGTTATGGCAAGTGCAGCCCTCTGAGCCAGCTAGGTTCTGGGTGCTCACAAGGGTTGATTGATGATTTGGGAGAGAGATTAGGAGTCCTTAACATGATACACATTTATCCCATGTGAGGGATCTATTACTCTCCCAGGACAGACACTGACACAAGGGGCCTGCAATTTAATATCTCCTCCGAACGACATCCAGCTGAGATTTCGCTCATAAAGGTCTACTGAAAATGTTTGGGTTCGGTGCGGTTCATGATTGTGGTTGCGCCTTTTGAGACCAGTCAGTCGTTGCCTCATGGTGGTTGTTCCTGCAAACACCAAGCAGTTAGAACTTCACAGGTCTCCAGGTAACTTATCTGTCATCCAACATCCCCTTGGGGTGCTAGCGCCAGACTTCTGAAAGATACCCTGCGGTGTATGGCGGGGGGCGTTCTTCCAACTCTATTGATGGACTGCGTCCTGTAGGAGTTTTTGCTTCCATCTGCCGATCTTTTTGGCTGCGAGTGGCACAGACCCCCTTGTCCTCTTCGAGAGATTCCACTGTCTCTTCTAGGTTTGGTGTAATGCTCTGGCCTTCATTTCAGCGGATACACGGAAACACTTTGATCCTCAAATCCATATTGTCGGCCCTTCCGGTGCTTCTCTAGGGACAGTTACTGTTCTTAGTAGTCTGCAACTGGAGGCGAACCTTTAGGGTGTTTCCTCCATGATTCTTGCTGCTTCTGTTTCCATGATTCTTGCTGCTTCTTTTTTGACAGCTCCAGACCTCTCCCTCTCCATTGGCTACCTAGGCCTAGCCTTGTCATCTTGAACTTTGATACAGATTCCCAACCACCTGTAACAGTGGACCACCTTATAAAAGTTGAACGAACCAGTAATTTTGCAAGTAAATATATGAGTCATTCAAACATTCTGTCAAGCTCTAAAAGTCCTCTACTAATCTCTTGGTACTCCTTCTCCCATTGGTTTGTCGAGTTTTTGTGTAACCCTCTGCTGTACAGGGTCTCTGGACCTGGCAGTTTCATTTGCTGCTTCGAACACCTGGCGTCAGCCCTTTTCATGGTTCAATCTGCTCAATCCTTTTGAGCCTCTTCTAGCTATGACCCATTCCCACAGCTGGCTTGCCAGGTCTTGGGCATCGCTCTCTCTCTCCGCTGTTATCTCGTCCTCGCCCTTGGCATCCGATGATTGTTAGGGGTCTCCCCTCCTGCCAACCCTCATAGCTGAGGCATGGCAGCATCTCCCAGCTGGCAATCTCCCATGAATCGGCTGTCTCATGGCCAGGCTGAGCCAATTGCCCTCCTGTCCAGTTTGCAACTACTGATCAGTCTAAGGTAATCTCCTCTAACTCCAGATTCGGTTGTGGACACTGGCTACGAGTGAGGCCCCCTCTTGCCACAAGTTGCGTCTCGATGTGAGCCTTCTGGACGAGCTTGCGTTGACTAATAGCACAATCTCCATGCATCACTCAGGCTGGGTCTCAATACCTTGCCTTCTTCCTCTGGCCCAGGAGGCCTTATGTTTGGATCAATCTACTGGTGTTTCTTCAACTCAGAAGTCCCCGTTCATGTTTGCCAGTTAGCGGTTGCTCAGCCTCTTCAGACCATTCAGCCGTTACCTCTTGGTTCTTGGTTGTTGCTCGAGCAAACACCATGCAGTTAGAACTTGACAGGTCTCCAGGTAACTTACCTGTCATCCCTTGTGGTGCTAGCGCCAGACTTCAACCATCTTAACTTTGTCTGAAAGCTACCATGCGGTGTATGGCTGGGGGCTTTCTCCCTTCTCTGTTGGTGGACTGTGTCCTGCGGCAGTTTTTGCTTGCTGCCCTTTCTATCTGCCAGGTCTTTTTGGTTGCGATCCTCAAATCCATTTTGTCAGCCCTCTCCAGGGGGCGTGACAGCCCTTGCAACTTGGGAGGACCATTTGGGTGTTTACTCCATGATTCTTGCTACTTCTGTAAGTCTGTTTTGGACCCTGGGAGAACTCTCTCCCTCTCCATTGGCTTCCCCGGCCTAGGCAAACTCTACAAGTAAATTTGAGTAATTTAAAAGTTCAGTCAAGTTCTGAAAGTATTCTAGTAACCTCTTGGTACTCATTCCTACTATTGGCTTGTTGAGTTTTGGCTTTACCCTCTGCTGTACAGGGTCTCTGGTTCTGGCAGTTTCTTTGCTGCTTTGAACACCAGGTTGTAGCCCTCTTCGTGGTTCAATCTGCTCAATCCTTGTGAACCTCTTCTAGCTACGACACATTCCCACAGCTGGCTTGCCGGGTCTTGTTATCTTAGCCTCGCCTTTGACCAGCATGCGATGATTGTCTGGTGTCTCTAGTCCCTTGTGAGCTCTTGTGCTCCTCCTGCCAACCCTCATCTCTTAGTGGTTTGGTGTCCTGCCTTGCCTCTGCACAGCCTTCTGACATTGACCCCTAGCAGCACAGGCAGTCCCATGTCCCCATTTCTGTTCTGTTGTCCACATTTCCCGGCCCTGGTTGGCCTTCAGTGCTATCTCACGGTCAGGCTGGATGGCTTATCCAATCACTCTCCTGTCCAATATTCTTCCCCAGATTTGCCCCTGGTTAGTGGTTGTGTCGGCATTGTCACGGCCCCCCGCTTGCGATCTCCGTTAATGGGCTGTTCATGGCTAGTCTGGATGGCTGAACTAATCAATCTCCTGTCTAGTGTTCACCCCCTGATCTGTCCCTGTTCGAGGCACTCCTCAGGCTGCAAGTTGCATTTAATAGCAAGCCATGCGGACCAACTTGCGTTGAGCCCAAGCACAAGCTCCATGCCTCATCCATGCAGGGTCTCAATCCCATGCCTTCGATCTCCCTCAAGCTTGAGATAATGCAGGGCTGGATCTGCTGGTGCCTCCACAATCCTGGATTCCCTGGTTATATTTGCTGGATCGTGGCATGTCTCCAAGTGACTTATGTGTCACCCAACATCTCCTTGGGGTAGTTCTGCTTGATTTCAGCCATGCTCACTTCCTCTCTGTCAGCCAGCCCTCTTCTTGGACCACTGAAAGTTACCCTGCGGTATATTACGTGGTCACTGACTTTCTTCCTTCTCTGTTGGTGGACTCTCTCCCATGGGAGTTTTTGCAAACAGCTTTTAAAGAGCAAGCCGCCTCTTATAAGTCTACAGGGGTCTGTTTTTTTCTGCAGTGTTTCTGTATGGAGGTGAAGTGGATCTGGATTCCTCTTGACATTCTTGCGGTCTTTTTGAGGCTGCCACTACATGCGAAGGATCCCTTTTAGGTTTGGGGCCCTGGCCTTCGTTTACATGGTGAATACGTGTATATGGAGTCCTTTGGATCATTGAATCCATCATCTCTGCCCTTTGCGTGCAGCAAGTCCCATGTTGGATCGCTGGTATGGTTCTGGTCGTCTCTCCCTGCCTCACTGTGGGTTCTAAGCTTCCTCCAGGGATGCGTTTTGAGGTCCAAGGGATGGCTTTTCTTTCTTTTGGTCAGTCTAGCTGCAGATTATACCTTGCTGCTGGAGTTCTACTTCTCCATGTTTGGGTGAATCCTGACTCATCGCTATCTTTGAGCTGTAGTCTCGTTCGTGTTTGATTCTGCTTAGCCTCTTGCAGTGTTGTGCCTTTCTGGTGTCCTGGTTCTGAAGAGGAGGGGGGAGGAGCACCTGGACCAGGGCACCTCCCTGTCAAAGCTGTGTCCTGGGAGCACTGGGAAGTTAACCTCTCTAAAATCTCACCAGGCTGGTGTCTCTCTTAAGCCTAACACCTCTCATAATCTAAATTATTGTAATTTCAGGTGGTGCATTCTCAGAGAGCAGAGTTAAAAGAAGACAAGGGATTCAAAATGGTGCATCCGCATCATATCAACCAAGTGTTGGCAATCCAGTGAGAACTGCTCCAAAGCTTGTTAATAAAGCCAGGTATGTCTCGGAATCAATTACGCCATAACTAAATTAGTAAACAACATACGCACTACCAAGCTGATATTCTGGTTTTGACAATTACCTTGAATAAGAGAAGAGAAGTCTTTTAAAAGTTTTGCTCACATTGCATCCTTCGAACAGTTGAGTTCAACTGAGAGCATGGCAAGCAGGTCATTTCAAAATCTCTAGTCCCACATCGACTAATGCAACCTGAATTTTCCTTTACAATTTTCCTTTACTCAGTCTCCCTTGGAAATATAATCTCTGGTTTCACTGTCCTGTAATGTGAATCTCGTAATGAGACTTGTTTGAAGTGGACACGAAAGTCACAGCATGTCACTAGGACAACCCCATAACTCCAATTATTAATGCTTATAATGTACTGTTTCAGAAAACAATCACAGGGTGATGACCGTAATTTATTAGTCTCGGGAACTGGGGCAAACAGAAATAATGAGACATCCACAAATGGAACATCAAGAACAGCTGTGAGACAGACTACAAACACAAATAAACTAGTGAGTAGACATCTAAGTAAATGCACAAACATCGTTTCTGCGTTAATTGTTAATTTTTTAATTAAATTGTTAGATATTAAATTGTTATTTAGGATAATTTGGTAAATTTGCTATGGCAAAACAAAAATGTGTTGTTTTAAATTAAATCGATTATGAATGCATCAAATTATACTGAAATTATTCTTTTTTATTACTATTCCAGACCAATTCCACAAGGCCACGGAAGTTTCCTCAAGGCGATAATTAACAAGTTTCCAAATTTATGACCAACTAAGATTTATCTAGACTTTGCAAAAGTTGTTTAACAAGCTGGTCTTATGTTCACTATTGTAAGGTAGGAAATATGTGGTGATATGATTGAAGTGCTACGACTAATGCATCAAATGCATTAAAATGGCAGCTGGAGACATATCACGAATGTGTGGACAGCTGACCATGTCCAATAGGACTAATTTTAAATGCATGTAAAGTGTTTGCCTTTCAATAATTTGCATAATATTGACTTTGTTTTAACGGGCTATTAATTTGCCTGGTATGACGTATGGAGCTTATATCAATACAGCTGGGTGGTACAAGTACCGAAATTCTTGACGTTATGTTATATTCATGTTAAACACTTATTTGATGGCTCACTATTGTGCGAGTCATATCATAAATGCACACGTGCTGTAAGCCTATGTCAGTGAATAAGTTATATATCACAAGTTTGTCAGTTTATAAGTCTCATATCTTTCAATGACTAATTGACCAACCCAATGAGAGAGATCTATAGGACCAGGGCAACTTGCACTAACATATTAATTATGGGATGACACATTGTACAGTATGTCCTGACCGTCATTGGGAGAGAAATTTAGCATTGTTTTTACAGTCCATTAAAATCAACGCAATGAGATTGGTGGTTCTGCTGATACGAACTTGGCTAGAACTAAGGGCTATTCCATTTAAAAATCTGGGGGGGGGGGGGGTGGTCGGGCTACGCTTTTGACCCCCCCATGCATCTAAAACGATTTTTTTTTACCCCCCCCCCATGCATTAACTTCGATTTTTTCACCCCCGCACATACATCACAAAAAATTTTCGTTAGTACAATGCGTAGGCCTGAATAGAACGATAGTCCCCCCCATACATCTACAGTGAATTCCGCGAGTGCCCCCCAAGCATCTACATCGTATTATCGCTCATCCGTACATACATCATACGAAAAATAAACCAGCCCGACCACCCCCCCCCCCCCCCAGACTTTTAAATGGAATAGCCCTAAGTCTGGCGTGGCACTACAGTGCACTTTTATGACGTCACTGCCCTATGTGTATTAGATTGGTTTTTGCCAATGTCAATTAACATTGTGCAAAATTGGACTGCCGATGTCATAAATTTTTCGAAAACCAGACCAAAAATGGCATTCAAACATCACAAAAATGTGATATTCGTATTACAGCCAAGCTAAGCTACAACTAGGTAGGTGTATTCTGCTGTAGGTCTTCTGGTTGCTAAGATATCTGGCCAAACGTCTGTCCTCTGCTTGACGAGACAAACTGTAGTAGGGGTTCAAATGACTGGTGCATAAGAGAACTTTAACTGTGCTGGAATTCTTTTCAGAAAATGTTATCACTTGTACTTCTCCAGCTGCAACATTCCCTAACATTTGTAAGTCAAATAAGAAATACATTCAGTCAAGCCTCATAAACGGTACCTTATGTATTCATATATACTGTTCTTTACTGCAACGTCTTTTTTCATCATTTATAAGGGTAATCTGCAAAACTAAAATTAATATAGCCCTATAATATATGAGTCATTGTTCGGATTATGTTCTTGTTAATAGTAAATAATGTATGTATGATGAGCAAATAAATTGATATCATTTTATGCAACTGAAATTTATTGGTTCTTCTATTAATAAATCCTCCTTGCACCTCTGATGTTATTCATCCATCATGCAAATATTATGAGCAGTTGCATAGTCCACCCAGAAAATCTACCCAACACGAATCCTTCCATTCTCGCCTATTATCATAAGATTTTACATCAGAGCGTCACAGCCAATCAGCGAGCAGCATTACCCATTACCCATTATTCAAATATTTACCGGCGATTTGCATGAGAACTATTGCGTCCTCAGAGAGCTATGACCAGTCATTTTAAAGCTCTCAAAGAGATCCACCTGTTCCAGTAGCTTGGAAGTCTCTACGATGTACAGAAGTCTCGAATCGGCCAAATCGCCCTCATTTGCATAACATGCTTGAGTGCCTGTTCTCACGGTGTCTGACTTATTCACTGAAGGCCCTGCTGAAGTGCCATAGTCAAGTTCAACTGAACTGTAATGATTCCTGAAGCAACTACCAAATTAACAGAAACTACCTGCAGCATGGGTATTTTAGCCAGGAGTAAATTACATGTACTAGTGCTTTCAATGTCTATCAGCATAATCATGGTAGCCTGAAACGGCAAGCTTCTTCCATGAGAATGCAACATATGACCGAAAGGAGTGTTGTCAACTTTTTGAACTATTGGTAATGAGGAACACAATAGGCCTAGAAACTTCACAGTATTTATAATCTGAACATTATTCTCTCAGCTGGAGTCTCAGCCTGATCAGTGGTCGGGAGTTAACACATTGACAATCATTGTTGATTGTCCATACAAGTGAACTGCCCACCTGCCGGTCATATGTAATCATCACTTGCGATTCTAGTTACTTTATGGTCGAAATTCCTTGACCTTTCCAGTTTCCATAACGACTATGACCAAATTTCTGATTTTCAATGACAACATTTTTACTCAGGTCGAAATACACCTTGAAACGAATTTGTGACTTGATGTCCGTTTCTACCAGGTTCACTGCAATTAAGTGCCATGTAACCACGGAAATCAGTAAGCAGGAATTGAGGCCAAAATTTGAATTTTCCATGACTTTCGACAACTTTTTGCTCTTCCAGGACCAGGACTTTTTCATGACCAACATTTTTTCCATGACTGTGGGAACCCTATAGTGGGTTAAAATTTTGTCTTACTGAAAGTCAAAATTTTCTGAAGATTTTGACTCAAGTTTGAAGATTTTGACTCCAAGTTTGAGGTTACTGAGCAGCATTATTATGATTACGGAACTGCACAATGTGCACATAGACGGAAAAATCACAGACTATGGCATTTAAATATTTTTTTTCCCCAACATATATTTAAGCCGACAGGTTTGGCGTAACATTACCCAAGCATCTCTGAGCCAGCTATTACAATTCAACCCATGCGAGAGCTCTCAACTGATATCTCAAGGGTCGTATTAATTTGATGATTACCATGGTATTAAAGGTAATGAAATTAAATCCAAAGAGGCCCTCAATTTGACATAATTAAATGTAATATTTAATTAAAAGACATTGATATTATTCATCAGCAGATTTATCATGAAAGTTCAGCCTGTCATTCAAACAATGAAATAAAAAAAGTTGGTTGAAATGAACTGACCAGTTTATGAAGTCACTTGTTCATACTTTCATTCCTTTCTTTCACTCCATTCTTTCACTCCATTCACTCACTCCTTTCATGCATATCATAAATTTCACCCATCGGGCTCACACTTCACACCACAATGTCACGCTATCAGATTCTGAGCCGATCAGTTTCAAATGTCTCAGACAGTTCACTTAGTTTTTTAGTATTCCTTTTCCACAATGTTCAAACAGCCGTCTGCGAATTCCGAAAATATTGGTTCTTGCATAAGTTTTTCCAAAGACGAAGAGGGGTCCTTGGCTTCATTCAATTCCAAAATCAATTTTTGCAAATGAGGATTTCTCAGCATGGTCCTAAGTTTTCTGGATGACCCTGAAATGAGAAGTGGAAATTATGGTCAACTGCCCATATCAAAGAAATTAACTCATCATAGATTATTGTATAAAATTAGAAATTAAATTTATATTAAACTAGGCATTAAATCAAGTGAATTCTTCACAACTTAAAAAACAACAACAATAATTTCATTAATGCACTGCTAGGACCTCAAATCCCACAATGGAATTTATTCTCTGATGGAGTATCTTTTAATGTGTGTATAGTGGTGCTAGTGTCTCAACAGCAGTGGCAAACAGACAGAGTAGACAGACAAGACAGGTTTTTATTTCAGCCATTTAGGATATACATTGTAAATTTTATATTAGGCCTAGACTATTTCATGTTGCAGATAATTCAATTGGCTAGAGATGTCCTATTTAGAACGCTTTTCCAAGCGGCAAGCACCACAACTTTAAAATCAATATAGCTCCAAACATCAGTTCCGCATGTATCATGTATAGCAATTAATCCGTTGGCGCTATTACTAATAGCTCTAGTAATTTATTAGGCAAATCCAGCTCAAGTTTTAAAAGTATCCAACTATTAGTGACCTCCCTGGACTGAATAAGTGGCAGGATTGGTTGAAAAGGTGTGAACAGCTGAACTGTGAATAAGCCAATCCTGTGGCTTATTCAGTCCAGGGTGGTCACTAACAGTTGGATACTTAACTTGAGCCGCAAATCCATTAAATTTCCAAATATACATAAGTTACCTAATCTATCCAGCACTGCCTGTGGCACTTGGTCGGACTCTTCATCTGAATGAGGCCTATCTTCTTCCCATCTGTTCCTTGAGGCATTGTCGTTTTCTTCAGAGATTTCTCGGCTCAGCTGATTTGGTTGAGACACCTCTGAGCGTTTTGCATCACAGTCGGCAGATTTGTGGGTTTTGAAGCATGAGAGAGAACAACTGCATAAAAGAGAAATGGCCTAAATTAGCAATCTTGAGATAATAATTAGTTTCCAACATTCAACAAATTTTATGCACCACTATAACCTTAATGAGTGACACCATCGTCGAAGAGCATTCATGATGGATATGACTGGGTCTTTACGTCCTGTATTTGTGCACTTAATTTGTTGGCTAATTATTGGGACAGGAGGAAGACACAATAATGAGGCGAAGGATGACTGAAACTGCTTTCCAACAATCCAAGTTGGTGGTCCAACATAAGTCCAGATGACCATGCAGGAGAGAGCAGAAATCGAACCTCGGGCTCAGCGAATGGAAGACGTATGGGCTTAATAGCAGGACCCGGCAGGTTATCAACTGAGCTAACCCGAGGCCTTTACCTCCCCCCACCTCATAGTTCGGGCGACCTGATTTCTTGTTGAGCGGGGCACATGCGCCATTGTCACTGTCCGTCAGGCTCTGAGTGAGGCAGACTATCCACCCCATTCATCGGGCCATTGTCATTGAAAACTTTCAGGAAAGCAAAGCATAGGCAACCGCTCATTCCGTTGCAGAGGCAGGTCTATTTAGGATAGTGCCAAAATTCATAAGTACATTCATCACTAGACATGACAGACCAATGCAATCACAATGATTAAATGCCACTGCACAAGTTGTCAACCACTGCCACTACCAGGCACTATAACAGTATGAGTCCAGATAAATCCAACCAAACTTCAGAACACCTGACCTGTCTGAAGTCAACACTAACAGGACTGTCAGGAGTGAACCACAACAACAAGCCTCAACAAAGATTAATTGGGAGTGATAATGTACTTACTACTTCAACAAACATTTTGGACATTTGTACTTGTGTTGGGATTCTTTACAAACTTCACAAATCATGATTTCTTCCTGTGTTCCTTCACCCACGTGGCTATGTTTTCGTGGGTCATGTGTCGGTTCGCTTCTAGTACAGCAGAGGGCACCTCTATGACCCAACATTGTTCACACAAGAGGTCGCCAGTTCACCAATTTGGAAAAGGACAAGTTAATTTTCCTCTTAATAATTCACTGTCACTGAAGTGCTCACTGAAAGTTCTTCTATATACATAGGCATATTGTTTTAAATTATAAATGTCAATTTCCTGTTGTAGACATGCCAGGGTCGTAGACTCCAGACCTGCAGTTTGGAGTTGACCCCCCCCCCAAGAATTTGACCCAAAAAATCAATGCTTAGAATTTTCAGGTGTATACATGCATTGCCTCCGGACCAGCCTTGCCTGCCTCAATTTGATCAGCCTACAGCTGTCTACTGTATGGCCAGGTACAGGTAGTCCTAATATAAAGACTGAAAAAGGCTGATCAGTCTGAGTGGAAACCAATAGATCGACCTAGCCCTTTACATGATACTGTCTGACACTGTGTGAGAACAGTTCGTTCCAACAGATCGAAATTTTCAAGAATATGAATATTCCTTTTTTTTGGTAATGAGTTTATTTCCTTAATTAATGAAGAATGTTATTTCAACAAAAGTATATATAATTATAAACAATGTACAGGAGAGGTAATCCATACTAAATAAATCAGAAATATGCTTACAAGTACTACATTGAAATAAAATCTATACGACAGTAAACTGAGAAAACAACAAATCTGACAAAGATCAGCAAAAGCTGGGATGCACCAGACTTTAAGCCAGTTACATTCAAAATAACCATGAACAAGTTTAACAATTTCTCCAAATCATTGAATATTGTTAAATAACCTCTGCTTACAAATCAAATGTAACTAAAAGACAATTTCTAAATCAGATACACAGCAATACAAATAGATTTAACAGGTTATGACTGAATGATAGGCCGTGCAGGACCCTCCCAGACCACTTAAATTTGCATGAGCTAGCGAATTACAGATAATTGCTTACAGTAGCTTTGACAATCCTGAAGATTTTCAACTTTCACCAAATTTATACTCGAATCTGACAAACCATTTCATTGGAGTCAGGGAGGGCACTGACATAGAAATGCAAATCAACACATTCAGATGCAAAATACGCAATGTGGCTCTTCGAAACAGAACAGCAATCAGTTGAAAATACATGCATGTACATTGTACAAACTTCAATTAAATTCCAAGGAGCCATATATTTCTTTATCAAGTAAATTCTACTATCCACATCTCAATGCAGACACATTAAGTAAACTGGGCTCCTTTCTTCGGCATAATCGATATACAAAATATCACATTGATAAATTGATTATATTTACATTCAGCTTCTTTTGCACTTCACTTCCATTTTGCGCAGTTCATAATCCTCAGTTGTGACGGTGCTATTTCTACTCTCTCAATAGAAAGCATCAAAAAGCTAAGTCTTAGATGGAAGGATATATGGACTTGCATCTATTCCACAACCACACACCACATTCAACATTCACTTATGCATAGTTTACTCCTATGCAACCACACACTTATCTTGCGGAACTAATCTGTCTTCATATACGTAAGTCAGATTTTCATTTATGTATATTATGTGTTCAGCAAGTTTCACAACATTCGTGTCTGCTTGGACTTGCTTTGAACTGAGCGAGAAGGAATCATGCTTACCCTTCCAGCATCTCAGATACAAATTTCTACCATTAAAATGCCATTAACAGTTGCAATGATTTCCAGGTTCTTTCAGGGCCAACAAGGGCTAAATACTTGTCAAAAATAACCATCATTTAACAAGTTTTCTCCTGAACCACTTGCACGCTTAGTTTGCTTACAGAGTATGAATCTCAGACTTGAGTTATGCAAATTCAACATGACATGAAGCCATCATAGCTCTTGCAAAATTTCAATTATGCATTGCTGCACTATACCCTCCAAAATTTCAACAACTGCTACAGTAGGTACATGATTATAATAGACAATAAATTATGTTACAATATTGAGGTTCAAAGTGTGAAGCTGAGACTTCAACTTATCAGTAAAAGTTCTTTGGTTACAAAACGGGGGTAGCATTATAGGAGAACAAGAAAGACCATGGCGCAGAATTGCATTAATCGAGTTAAAGAACTATGGGTGAATGACTGTATTACTGCACAGCATGATATTCATATTCACAAACGCTTACACAAAGCTATCCAAAGCAACAAGAGGCATTCTAATTGGTGTGGGGCAACAGCAAAGATGTGTGACAGGAATCACAATTCCTTTACTATTGTTAGTAGCGTTACTATTTGCATTGAAAAGTCAATAAGTCCAGCAACATTGCAGTTCAGAGGAAGATCACAGAAGCCTGCTACGTTTACGCGATGGTGAATCTACAATTTTTTCTGAGGAAGATGATCGTTTTCTAGAGTTCTCACAGTGTCGAGACATTTCCTCAAGTATGAAGCAGTGAAAGTCATCATCACTTGGCAACTGCCTACTTGCAGGTTCATCTCCATAGCCAACGCTAATATTGGACATAGCACCATTGAGCCCTGCAAAAAAAATGTTAGCCGATCAACAATGCATTCAATGAAAAGATCATCGTATTTCACATTCTGAAATACCCTCGGACAAGTGCAGGCTTTACGCCTAGAGCATATATAAGCGCAGATTACAAAATGTGGTTTATACTTAAAGGTTCTTACAAGAAAGCAATCAAGTCAACAATCGGCAGTTTTTCCGAAAGTAATATTAATACATCACCATCTAATGGCATGTGTACCTCAATACAAGCAGCAAACTGGTAATTCAACTTTGTTGGCAACAACACTTTTCCCGGAATTGTTATAAATACCGTTAAAACTTCTTTGTACGCAAACCAAATTTTCATATCAACAACTTACTCTGCAAGGCTAAAGCGTCTCTGAAGGGCCTCAAATCTGGCTCTGGCTGATCATCAGGGATTTCTGCGGCAGTGAGTCTAGGCGAAGACCTTTCACTGGATGCAACTTTGCCCATGCTAACAGTTCGGTTCAAAGGAGCAGTGCTTCTGTGACGCACAGGTGCATTTTTGCCACACAGATAGCCTATTAAATCCTCTCTTCTGATATGTCTCCGTTTCTTCTTAACCCAGTTAAGAAGGTCTCTGTTCCTCCTTTGAATACCACATTGCACTCCATAATCATAACTTTTTTTCATGGCCTCCAGCGCATCTGAAAGTTAGCATAAGAAAACGTAATACACCTGGAAGTTGAGACTGCACCAACAGAAAGCAGGACTATTGAGTATTTATCACAGGTAACAACAATGAAAAGGAAAGCAGGCCTACGCACCTTTGTACATTATTGTGACATTACTTGCAGAGTTTTGGAACGGTACCCATAATCCATTAGAATTGTCATGACATCGATCTGGAATAAAGAAAGCATTTGATAAAACACAGGCCTACTTTTAAGCGCACTGATATACAACAACTTTAAGAGTGCAGAGGCAAACCTGATCGACATTCAATTTCATACTTAAAAATAACGTGCAAGCACTTTAAGCTGCGTCAAAGACTCTCCCTTAGATACGTCCCTGCTATTATTGGGTGTCTCTGTGTTAATTGTTGTGTCGGTCTATCCATTTATTAATAATAATATCTTTATTCACACACATATAATGTGGTACAGGTTAATTAAATAAAAGTAAACAAGGTAAAAACAAAACAAAAATAAAAACAAATAGTATTACAATAATATTAAAAAACAATTATGACACACATAATGTGTTAATCATGTCTGACACATCATCAATAGACAGATACTCACATTATAATCAATAGTCAATGGATGTGTGTGACAATTAAGGATTATCTGACTATTGTTATCACTTGGCTCTTGATTGGTATTGAACCATCAAGTGCGATTCTGAAGTGCAATTAGTGAATTACCCCTCAGTAATTGATAAGATGTAATTCTGGCTGCCTCAACTGATCCCTTAACCATAATTGCTATTGAACATCCCCTGTTTAAACTTCAGTTATATCAATTTATATGGTTCAATTGAGGGCGCTCCCAACATAGAGGGGATGTGCCTGGTGGAAGAAGAAGAAGATGCGCGCGCATCTCTGATAGCTTGACCCTTGACCCCCAAAGCAACAGTCCATTTATTTTCTTATTAATTTTTTTTGTTACGGTGGGCCACCAAAATCGACTGGGCTTTAGGAAAAAATCCATTGAGACTGTATTTCAAGTTTGAGTGAGATTGTTGAGACAGGTCGATCGTGACAGTGCTAACAAGATTTGAGCAAAATGCTTGGGGTAACAGCTGCTTGACGCAGCTAAAAACTACGCAAAAGGGTGCCTGGTCATTAGCGGACCTCTTAGATCCTAGGAGGAGCCGCTTATGAGATTGAAATTCTGCAATATCTAGTGGGTCAAGTTTCTGCTGCCTGCCCTCTTCAATCGTAATGCCATTTACCATGTATCATGAGATAGGCCCCCTCGTGAAGCATTCAACTTTTGGTACATGTTAATCACATAGTAAACTCCCTGGCAAGGGATATCCATTTAACCCAATTCTGTGGTGATGAATGATGTCATATGCATCCCTAAAGGGGTTCCCCCAACAAGGAATCCCCAAGCAGCATGTGAATACTGGAGGAAAACAGCAACAATGGAAGTCTGTTTTCATTGCGACATAACAGCTTGGCTGTTGACGCTACGAACTTGTAACTGGCCACAATAACAGTCGGGTTTGCAGGTGATATAATGTGCTAACAACAGTTGATCTAGGGTAAATACATCCAGAGATATCGTCGTTTAAAGTGTGTCGATCATACCACGGTCATCATGCTGTCAGAACCCGGAAGTGACATTGTAGTTTGGTCAAATACGACCTTTTTTTGTCAATAAAAACGTATATATATATATATATATAAAATATATTATTGCAAAAACGGCTACATTCATATAAATCTGTGTTTGACGCCTCTGCAGCACCTTATTGGGCTATATCGACACATTCATATAATGAATGAAAAAAGTTTAAATTTGTTCTAAATAATTGCTTAAAAAGATTGATATTCTGTCATTCACTAATTGCAATACTTGGATTTCATTCAGTGCACATAAAATGAAACAATATTCAATAGGAATATGCACGTACATTTTTTCTAGGGTCATAACTTCCATGTAGTGTTCAAACTGCGAGCGCACGAATTTGTGTGAAATGATCTGAAGTCATCGCCAATGCAATGGTTACTGGCTATAAACATGAAAATTTGGCTAAAGTTTCTTGGATTTGGCTAAAAGTTTGCCTAAAACCTTGGTTGAGCTAGGACTGGCCCTGATTTATAAGCAGGTAGATTGCCGGTCAACAAGGCGACAGGCAACTAGGCTACACCACTACCAACTAGGCGACAACCAATCGACAAACTACTACCAACTAGGCTACACTTTTTGGACAGCCAGGTGACAACCTTAATTTTCCCAGATACCATCAAGGTGACACATATTTTAGTAGAGATCAATACCAACCAGGCTACAGATCACTTGCAATTGCATTCAAGCAGGAAAAGCATTGTCACCTAGTTGGATGTGGTTTGTGAACTTGTGTCACCTGGTTGGAAGTGCTCTGTGAATTTGTGTCACCTAGTTGGAACTGTTTGTCACCTAGTTTGTTCTGGTATCTAATTTCCAAATTTCTTGTCACCTAGTTGGAAGTGATTGGTGTCGCCTGGTTGGTTTGTCGCCTAGTTGACCGTACACCAGCAGGTATACCAGCAACGAGCAATAGCAAGCAGGACTGACTAATTAGACTTTAATCAAGTTCAATGACTCCATTGGAGATGAGACAATACCAGATTGTCGATGTCAATGATCTTTATTTTGAGTGGGCCATGCAAGTTCAGTCAAGCGTGTCATCTGTGACATTTAATTACCAGTTACCATTGCATAAGATACAGCTGTGAATGAAATTCAGTTAGACATCAATACTAAACAAGAAATTACCTCTATACAATTGAGATATGGCCGTGGCTGAGTTTTGGAAGGACAGCCATAATTTTTGCGATAGTCGTTCGTTCACATCGTTCCTCCTTTCCTCTGTGTTTTGCTCGGCCTCCCACTCCTCCACACATTGGTCTTCCCAATCTCGGAGCCAGCTCTCCCCTAAGCGGTCCTGCTCTCTATCAAGAGAGTCATCCATCTGTTAAGCTTGAGATTGACTACAATTTGAACTTATTCTACGGCTATAACTGGATAAAACAAAGGTTAAAACAGCAGCTAGTTCTCGAACAACACCATCGACTCCATTCAACACCAAAGTAACCATTACGCATGCGCACTTTTCGTGGCTTCAACCCAAAGTCCGAAATCGCATACGAAACGTAGGCCTATCAAGACAGTTCCAACCTGCTGGCAGAGTGAGAGTCTCATAGTTTTGGACAGTTCCAATGAATGAGCAGTGGAATTTGGAAAAAACAACAACAAAGTCAAAGCAGACTCAAGAGTTGGTTTCAATGATAATGAGCAATAATAATTATTAGTAATGGGCTAATTTGTGCCAAATTAGTAGGCCTGTGATGGTATGTTCAGATATATCGGTATCTGTATTGGCACCAAGCGGTATTGGTATTGGATTGAAAAATTAGTATTGGTGCATTCCAATAAAATGTAATCTACAAGAAAACAAACCATGACAATTATATATTTCAAGTGCATGAAGACGGTGAAGTCTATGTATTCCCAAAACAAGCAATGCCTTATAAAGAAATTATTTCTTTCAAGAGTGCCCAAAAGAATTTATTTATTTCACCAAAACTGAGCAAGAAATTATTCATTTAAAAAAAAATCCAAGCCTCCCCATTTAGATTAAAATGGTGGCCCCTCAAAAATGATTAGGCCCACTTACTAACTGTGGCACTTTGTAGATGTATGTAGATGGTTGGGGATGAAACCTGTCGGTTAATTGTGGTCCCATCAATTTTCCAATAATAATTTGTGGCACCGCTTATGCGACAAAAAGTCACACATGCAAGATCTGGGCATAGACTGCACGATAGAGGTCCTTAATTGGACCTGCGTTTGAGTAGCAAGCCACCATAACTTCAGTATCCATCCCATCTTTTCTTGTGCGGTGACCTTAATATTGGGCGCAGCAACTTATAACTGGTATCAATTATATTTCGGAAATTTAATTTTCTAAATTTTGAGCAAGATTTCGGCTCTGTACATAAATTCGTCATGTGGAAAGTGTGTCCAATTAAACTTAAAGCACTTGAGGTTGAATGACAGATGTCCAAAGTTTTGTTTACATGTATTTAAGTTTCCTGCTATTTCTAAAATCGGCCTGATCAAATATGTTTTGAGAGAAAAGTTTTTTGAAGGTACATTAATACCACTTACATGCTTTGGTTTTTATAAAATTTTACAAATAGAATGGAATATATAGAATTTCTGTATAAAGGACTGGTCTAATGGGGAGCATAGAGCTCTATCTATAGAGGCTCGGAATTGGAGGGGGGTAGGGAATTCAAAAGCAATTTGAAAAGTTATTGGCCCAAGGGCAGAGGGACACAAGACCCCGGGCACAAAACCTCATCCAGAGCGTCATCATAGCAGGTGCCCCCCCCCCCTACTGCATACTTGTGTTGTATTTTCCTCCTCTTCATTTAGGAGAACCCTGGCCATCAGCATGATAGTCAAACTCAAAGTGTTAAACAAGGCCCACATTTGATTTGAGTATAAAATTTGCTCCCCTCCCTTCAGTCCAAAAATGTACTATAGGCCTAAGCCATTATTCCTAAGCTCATAGGCGTATGGGAGGGGGGGCAGGGGGGCGGTCGCCCCCCCCAAAAGTTTGGGAAACAGTAAGATTCGGGCAAAAAGGTTTAAAAATTTGGGCAGATGATTAAGTGAAAACTATTGAAAATTTGTGATTTCCAGGCTATTTCATTTGAAATGGTATTAAATTTAGATCGTGAAATTCGGGCAAATGTCGCTCGCCCCCCCAAAAATCGCGCGTCCCGTACGCCTATGCCTAAGCTCCTGGCCTTGATCCAAGAAATTGGCTCTAAAAAATGATCAAAGGCACTGAGGGTATTGTAATGACCTAGCATGTAAACAACACAAAACACATATTTATACCTCCCTAGTCATCTTAAATTGTTATTTGACAACATTTACCTGCAGTTTACTTCATGATTTTTCACATTTTATCAGTTCTGGCCATGTGCTTCTGTTTTCTTCTAATATTTATTTTTCGCGGCGAAATTAGGTCAACTCGCCCCTCGCAACATTAACAAACCGTTTATTTACGTAAATCTAACAGCTTTAAACTTGTCAAATTCATGATTGTACATCGTAATTTTATTATTTGAACATAGTTTCATCAATGTTTTGCAAGATTTTAATGTATTTGTTGTACAATTGAACATTTTATGCAGAAGCCCCTTACAACATTGATGACTCGTCAGTTTCGTGAAAGAATTTTAGACGCGAAGGATGGCGGGTTTTTTGGCGGGTTTTAACGTAGTTTTTCGGCGGGTTTTAACGTCGTTTTTGGCGGGTTTTAGGCGGGTTTTAACGTAGATATCGGCGGGTTGGCGGGTTGGCGGGTTTTTCAGGCTATAAAAGGGTGCTTGGCGGGTTCTGAAATCAGTCTGGTCTCAGAACCGGACACGGGAACACCTGAAAAACTAACTGAGCAAGAGTTACCTTAGCCAGAATAGTTGATGGTGAGCATTTAGGCCTAGCCTATTCCAGAAATGATGGCCAAAAAGCTGACACCCATTGAGATGTGAGCATAATGCTCTTTTTATGATTTGAGAAATGCTCTGACAGACCTTATGAAAGGATAGTCATGAAGGCAAAAACAAATCAATTTGAGTCATGTATTTTGGGTTCAGGCCAGCTCAGAAATGCCAAATGAAATTATTTATGGTTAATTGTAGCCTGGGTAAATTCAGGAGAAATTGGGAAAAATGATTTTAAATGGAAATTATTATGAAAATCCATCCAGCGTCGCAAATTCTTGATTTAAGAGTCAGAAAATGTCCAATGAAATGAATGAATAAATGTCCTAAATTGAATAAAAGTTCAAAACTTTAAAAACTTGTCTCCTTTAAAATTCTTGTTTAATTCCTAAGTTTATCGGACGTTTGAATAGTCAATGAAATCAAATTGACATCCATGAAGAAAGATGAGATGCGTTTCAAGAGGAAAAATTAATTCCTCATAATTCCTGTATGATAGCGACAAGCACGCTACCAACACTAAGTCGTTACATACAGAAATTTTTGGTGGCAGCGGTGGGATGCTGTAGAAATAATATTCACAAGCATCCAGAGATGAAAATCTGCGTCTCTCAATACTTCAAAATTAACTAAAGAAAGTTAAACGCATTGAAGTTTTGACCAGAAAAAATTTATTGGAAATAAACTCAACACAAAGGAAGTGATTTGAGACAATTTATTGACATGAATGAAATTAATCAAAATTCATGATCACCGTGCAAATGAATTGACCAAATGGAAGTTGAATGGGATCGATAAAGGTCTGAAAAATTAAGGCTTAAGAGTTTCAGACTGACAAACAATATTAAATTGACACAGTTTTATAAATTATAAGTTTTTCAAATTTTTTTCAAATGGATACCGGAATTGGTTCAGAACTACATGCCAACGGGCCGTCTGTTCTGTCCATTTTTGATCGAGATATTGATGTATCTGAAGCTAGTGATGGAGAAGTAGCTGGTCCGCCTGGTCGCAGCGATCTTAACAAAGGCGACAAAAGTTCCGCCAGTACACAAAATATGAAATGTGGCGACAGTGGTTACTTTACTAGATCAAAAGGAAGAGTGACGCAAAATAATGGAGCAAACAACAAGTCAGTGCATGATTTTGAAAATACTGTTGTTGGAAATCAGAATAAAATCGTTGAAGAAATCAAAAATGGTTTCCAAGGAATTGCTAATTCAATACATGAAGCAATTGTACAAATGAATAGCGTTTCAGGACCAAGACGAAATATGATAAATTCACAAAATGGTCATTTAGGAAACGTTTCAGGTCCTGGAAGGACCACGGTTGATGAGTCGTCCGATGAATCTGACGACCAGAGCACACAAGCCGAGCGAAGAGAATGGTCCCCCCAAATGTAAATGCTAACGGTTGTTATTCTAGCAATTTCAAGGGCTGCAAATTGCCTCCATTTACTGGAAGAGAATCTTGGAAAGTGTGGTTTGGGCGATTTGAAGAGTGCGCCCAACGGAAGCGTTGGACAAATGAGGAGAAGCTGGATGAATTGCTTCCTAGGTTGCAAGGAGCAGCTGGAGAATTTGTGTACAACCAACTCGTACCTCGAATAAGGAGTAGTTATGCCAAATTAACAGGAGAGTTGAATAGTCGGTTTCGAGTAATTGAACTCCCAAAAGCTTTCAGAAGCAAGTTGTCCAAAAGAGTTCAACGGAATGGAGAGTCAGCAGAAGACTATGCAGCTGAATTGAAAATGCTGTACGACAAAGCTTTCCCCGATCGTTCCAACAAAGTCCGAGAGGAGGACCTCCTGAGGTATTTCATGGATGGTTTGTGTAATGACGAAGCCCGTAAATTGGTGGAGTTTGTCAAGGAGCCGTCTACCATAGACGCAGCTGTTATGGAAGTAGTTCTTTTCCTGGAAGGCCATCACAAGAATGGTAGTGATCGCAACATAAATGATAAAGCTGGGCGCCGTAATTCAATAAATTTGGTCCATCCTGCTGATGATGATGACAATTACGAAGTAGACGATGATGAGTCTGAGTCAAGGGTTGCACAGATGTCTACGCGACCTGGAAATAAAGAGAAACATTTTGTCAATAAAACTATGAGAATACAAAATGGTAATGAGGAAAGTGCGAACAGTAATATGGTTACCCTAGAAACCATTAATGATGCACTGACAAAAGTGACAGAGAAAATGGCCACGTCAGAGCAGTTTTTGGAGCTGCAAAATGATGTGAATAATTTAGGAAGCAGGATGACTATTGTTGAAGAGGAAGTCAGCAGACGTTCCTACAAACCAAGAGGGAGTAGGCCTACAACAAGTCAACAGTTTTCTAACAATTTCCAGAGAAGGAATTCAAACAATGAATATTTTTGTTTTAACTGTAACCAGCCAGGGCATTTAGCAAATGATTGTTCACGAGCACACTGGCTCACAGGTCAAATGCAGATGACTGTGCAGCCAAATGCGAATTTTCCGGGTCGGAGTCCTGTCGATAAAGGACCACAGTTGAGAAATGGTTCAAGTTGCGGTGCAATCCCCACAGATCAAGTTAATTCTCAGGTTCAGATCCCGAGCAGGACAAGAGAATCTGATGCTCAACAGATGTCAAACTTACAAGGGTCGACTCTGTAGGCCGAGAGAAGACCCCTAAAGATAACGGACAAGATAGAAATGAAGATGACAAGGACAGTTTCTTGAGTAAATTGCCATTTTATAATGAAGACATTTCAGAATTTTATGATGAGATAAATCGAGTTTCCCCTGATTGGAAAGGGGTACACATAAAAGGACAAGTTGAAGGAAAGGAAATTTATTTTACTGTGGACACAGGAGCCTCAATCACCGTACTCGCGGAAAGAGTGTGGAAACAGTTGCCAAAGCAAGTGCGGAAAAGAAGACCAGTTAAGAAGCAATTGATAGGAGCAAATGGTGCTCCATTAAAAGCACTAGGGAGAGTGCTATTGGAATTACAGCTTGGACCAGTTAGTCTGCAAAAAGAAGTTGACGTGGCGGAAATACAGGATGATTGTCTGCTGGGAGCTGACATACTTTTGGAACAAAAGGAAGGGCCTTTTGATTTATTGTTCAGTGAAGGAACAATTAAGTGGAATAATGAGAGTATTCCCTGTATTAGTCCAATAATACAACCTGTCAGGAAGGTTGTTTTTGAAGCAGACGTAACAAACCCAGAGAATTCTGAGATTATTAATGATGTGGAACTGGCAAATGGTTTGACTGATTTGACAACCGAAGCATGTCCAAAATTTCAAGAAGTCAACAAACTGGCAGTGGTTGCCAGTACGACGAATCCAATGAATCCGGAGTCACTTATGGAGCGGATGATGCATCCATTTGATCCACCGGTATTTGAGGATAATAAAGAAGATGGAGAGATATCAAACAGATTGTTCAAAGTGAACAATGGCCTTTGGAATGTCATGGAGACATTATTTTGCCTGATCATAGTGATCAGATTAAGAATCAACAAGTTTTTCATGTTGTTTTCCTGGTTGTTTTCACAGATTGCTAATAAAGCATATGAAACAACACAGAGAATGACAATTAAACTAAATGATGGAGTACCAAAATTATTTGAGACTCCATTCTTGGATGACGGACGATTGAGACCCAAATTATTTTATCCAACGACCAATAATATTTGGCGAATGGTTCAACGCTTAATTGCAAGGATTTTTGGAATGAAGGATACATTCCTTAAATCAACAATCCTATTAAACAAAATGTGTATCTAAATGCAGAGGAATTTGATTATTCCATGATAGTCGGGAAAAGATGAACTGCAAAATACTGAATTGCATGCGGAAGATTACTGAATGGAAAGCGAAGTCTGAATTTACAATACAACAGACTTCTGAATTTCCAAAAATTCAGTGTGGAATCTAAGCACACTGTACAGTGGTGAACGTGCTTACCTTGCTGACTAAAGGCAACAAACAAGACCTTGAACCGCTAGTGACACCAGGACGGGAAGCAGGAAGAGGAGTTATGTTTTGAATGAAGTTCTGTGACCATGGCCACATCACCTAAGACCAAATGGTGAGGATGAAGATCGAGATGAAGATCAAGGTCAATCCTGAAGAAGATCAAGATCCAAGATGACTGATGTCCCTGAAGCTATTGTACTGGACTCGGATGATCTGAAATTGGAACATCATCTTCATCAATCTGATGAGATGCTTCCTCGCTGAAATTTACAAGATTCAAGTTAAAATTAACAAGATTCAAGTTAAAGATGTGAAAAAGAACTGCTCACCCTGAGGATTTTCGAAACCCATGGCCAAACAGCCGGATACCAACAGACGGAGCGAGGAGCAAGCAGCACCACTATCATCTACAGTGATCATTGATGACTATCAATTTAATTTTATTGCATGATGATAAATAACAAATTTGTGAGTATTAATATGATTTAATTGTTAAATTTTAATGTTATTGTATCTCATGGATTGAGCCTGAGGCTACTGTAACCTTTTTTAAATGATATTGTATGTACTGTTTAAAAATGCTAAAACAAGAATCCGCGGATGTCCTAGCCGATTGAAATTGTTATTTTAAAAATTTCACTTTTATATGTATTTGATGTGTTTTAATGTTCAATTTAAGCTAGACAGATTACCAAATTGTTATTTGGATGTATGGTAAAAATAATTAATAATAATTATACTGATATTGTGACATTCATGAGGACATTTGAATGTCTAAGTGGGGGAGAATGTAATGACCTAGCATGTAAACAACACAAAACGCATCTTTATACCTCCCTAGACATCTTAAATTGTTATTTGACAACATTTACCTGCAGTTTACTTCATGATTTTTCACATTTTATCAGTTCTGGCCATGTGCTTCTGTTTTCTTCTAATATTTATTTTTCGCGGCGAAATTAGGTCAACTCGCCCCTCGCAACATTAACAAACCGTTTATTTACGTAAATCTAACAGCTTTAAACTTGTCAAATTCATGATTGTACATCGTAATTTTATTATTTGAACATAGTTTCATCAATGTTTTGCAAGATTTTAATGTATTTGTTGTACAATTGAACATTTTATGCAGAAGCCCCTTACAACATTGATGACTCGTCAGTTTCGTGAAAGAATTTTAGACGCGAAGGATGGCGGGTTTTTTGGCGGGTTTTAACGTAGTTTTTCGGCGGGTTTTAACGTCGTTTTTGGCGGGTTTTAGGCGGGTTTTAACGTAGATATCGGCGGGTTGGCGGGTTGGCGGGTTTTTCAGGCTATAAAAGGGTGCTTGGCGGGTTCTGAAATCAGTCTGGTCTCAGAACCGGACACGGGAACACCTGAAAAACTAACTGAGCAAGAGTTACCTTAGCCAGAATAGTTGATGGTGAGCATTTAGGCCTAGCCTATTCCAGAAATGATGGCCAAAAAGCTGACACCCATTGAGATGTGAGCATAATGCTCTTTTTATGATTTGAGAAATGCTCTGACAGACCTTATGAAAGGATAGTCATGAAGGCAAAAACAAATCAATTTGAGTCATGTATTTTGGGTTCAGGCCAGCTCAGAAATGCCAAATGAAATTATTTATGGTTAATTGTAGCCTGGGTAAATTCAGGAGAAATTGGGAAAAATGATTTTAAATGGAAATTATTATGAAAATCCATCCAGCGTCGCAAATTCTTGATTTAAGAGTCAGAAAATGTCCAATGAAATGAATGAATAAATGTCCTAAATTGAATAAAAGTTCAAAACTTTAAAAACTTGTCTCCTTTAAAATTCTTGTTTAATTCCTAAGTTTATCGGACGTTTGAATAGTCAATGAAATCAAATTGACATCCATGAAGAAAGATGAGATGCGTTTCAAGAGGAAAAATTAATTCCTCATAATTCCTGTATGATAGCGACAAGCACGCTACCAACACTAAGTCGTTACAGTATGTTGCTGTGCAGCCTTTGTTTTCTGCATCAATAGACAATCTATTGCGCAATAAGTGTAACACTGCCAGGTAAACATTTTATCACGGACGTTCATTTATGCAATCAAGGTAGTTTTAGCATGAAATTAATACTGTTTATTAGTCAAATTTTTTTTTCGAAAATAAAATTGTGATTATGAATCTACCCATAGTCCAGTGCGATTTTGGACTATGGGTCGCCATCTTGTTTATTTTTGTTGATGAGAGCATAGATATTTGCATTTTAGCCTGTATGTCGCTGTAATTTCTCATTTCTTGTGTTGCCTGGTCCCCTCAATGCAGGGGTAAATTCCGCAGACATTGGGCGGATTGCAAGCAAGCACGTCAAAGTGACCGTGTCTCACAAGAACTCATCGAGTGTGCCTCGTGAGCACCGACCGGTCACTGCGCGATCGCCTCTCAAAGCTCAGCAACCAGTCATGAATGAAGCCAATGATAAAGACATTCAAAGCAATCGCGAAATCGAGGAAATGGATGTCACAGAAGGTATGGACGCCTCCGAAGGTAAGGTATTGTTTTTCTATGGGATTATTTTGCTTTGTCGTTGCCCATGAAATTGCGCGCAGAGTCTTGAGACGAGACGCTGTTCCATTTTGACAGCCTCGTTTGGTTTGGCATGTTTGGTTTGAGTCTGACACTGACTGTTCCACAGGTGTACACTTTTTGTCTTTGACACCCCGATTAACGGAATTTAGATCATCAACATTTTATATTTAAGGGTAAGCTTGTTAATTCCGACCTACGAATGGCCTAAACAGCGTGATGAGACATTTTCGCTGGTCTAAAATGACAAAGCATTTACATTGAAAATGACTGGAGTGTAGCTACTGTTTAAATAGTATTGTCTATTGAATATTGTGAAATAACATTGACTATTGATTCCCCCTTTGACCTGTTGACAGCTTCTATTATGTAGAATAGGTGGTTCTTCTTTAGTTATTGGAAAATCTGAACAATGATAATTTTATTGGTCACATTTGAGCTTGGCTATTAAATTTTAATTAGTTAAACCACCATATCATCAAGCAGCTGAATCCTGATATCAATGCCAATGGTAGGTAAAAACTTGTCACCATTTTCAGTCCTGATGGTTGGCTAGGCGTCTATTATAGCATTCATGCCGAAATTGCTGATCTGAATAGTAGTAAATTGCTGATCTGGAACAACTGAGGTTAGATGGAGTATCATTCCCCGGAATGATGAAGTCCATTATCTAGACTGAGGTGTGAATATTAATTGCAATTGAAGGAACACTAATCACTTGAACATGTGAAGTCCAATCCAAGTGAACCTTGTGTAGAAAATCAGAGCCTTGATTGCATTAAGTAGATGGATCATACTTTTACTGTCTGCCTGTCTTGGTGGCCTGAGCAGTAAAGGAAAAATAAACAAAACAAGTATACCTGTAAAGTCCAATCCAAATGAGCAGTCACATGAGAACCTTGGCTGCAATGAGGGAAGAAAGACCATGCCTCAGTTAATTGCAATTGGCTTTTCCTAGCCATTAGCCACATTAGCTTTGGCTAATGCATCGTCCATCATGTCCATGTGGCTAGTGAAAATTGGAAATGGAAATTAGCCACACATCCATGCATTTCACTGAAAAGTGGCCTTTGTGGCTAATTGAATTTTGGACCTAGGAAAAGCACTGCTTTGACAACATAGATAAAGGAATTTTCTTCAGGGACCCCATAGTTTACTTAGCAGAATTAGTGTTGGTTTGATTAGCTGTCACTCCCATTCATGAACTTTTGACAAGTGGAATGAAGGAATTGACACCTTGACTGAGGTGTGAAAATTGATTGCAATTGAAGAGAATCTAATCAGTTTAACATGTGAAGTCAAATCCAATTGAACTCTTGCGTTGAACAATCAGAGCCTTGATTGCATTAAGGAGATGGACCATGCTTTTACTTTCTACCCATCTACTATAGCATTCATGTCGTGAAGTCATGCTGAATTGCTGATCTGAATGTAGGAAGTTAGGAGCCATTGATCAAATGTTCATCATCACTTTTCATGGAAAAGGACAAGTCCATTTCAGTCTGTAATATTAGGACTTCTTTTAATGACAGCTGATGATTTGGCATATGATAATATGGGCTGTTTCAGCCAGTTTGCTAAGGCAAAGTGGATGATGATGTATTTATAACTAATCTAAGTGTAAGAAGCACATTAATAATCCTTTGTTGGTTAGGGCTATTCCAGGTAAAACTCTGGGTGGGGGGGGAGGAGGGGGGGGGGAGGGTTGATTTGTCTTTCTTAAGATGGATGAGGGGATCGGCGAAAATTTGCTTCAGATTTATGGATAGATGCAAAAGAAATCGATTTAGATGTACGGAGGGGACCTGAAAAATTCACTTTAGATACATGGAGGGGGTAAAAAATGTAACGTTATTAAAAGTGCTATTGAAACTGATGGTTTGATGTCAGCACAATGACTTGCAAAATACTGTTTTAACAGAGATTCAGTCTATACTATCTCCATAAAAGTCTTAGTGTAACAGTTGTAATGATTTCAAATGTTACTGCATAGTTGTACATACAATACATAGGCCTATTATGTGGCTAATTCTTGAGCAGTTGTATCTGCAGTTGCATCTGATTAAATTCCTTTAGAAGTTCTAATTCCTTTTTCAAAGCTAAAAATTGACTCAGTTTCAAGGGAGATCTTTGCTGAGTTTTTATTATTCAGTTAATTTGAAAGTGAAAGGGCCATTGGATGTATGGTTGCATCAAGGGGCTTTACATCCTGTATTTATTTGTGTAGTCTGGCACTTATGCTGGCAGTGATGGACATCTGGTGAGTTATACATATACACTAAAATTTCTGGGAAAGCTTGAGTAAAGCCGCATATCACCCATGAAAATTAGCTATTGACCCATGAAAATTCCTTGAAAAACCCATAAATTTTATTCTTAGAAACAGCGGGAACCCTGAAGGTGATGGGATTGAGTTAATTGATAATGAATACTTTTTATGCATATATACAACTGAACTGAGGCAGGCCTTTACTTTATTGTATCATGTTACATGATGTGTATGCTAAAGTAATTCTTTGACTAGCTATGACCTATGTATTGTCCCTAATAACACTTAAATTGCCCAAGGAAGTAATTCTGTAAATTTCTTTTTGATTTACCTTGGTCGTCATTCCGTTTCATATTTTCTATTGTATCTTCCCTCATATTTTCTTTCGTATTTTCCCTCCTGCAATTGTAATCCTTTGATATTTTTCAATGGACATGATGTCACAATCCCATTGTTTGTGTCATTTGTTTGTGACATTATCAGGCTGGCAGCACTGGTGATGACATCGCAATACCATTGTTAGATATAGCAACTATGATAGCTCTGTTATTTTGGGTTGACACAGCCTTGCAGTTGATAAACATTCATTTGAGGTCATGGAATAAAGACATCATGACAAAGATTGTATTGCATTGGCCCTCGTGTTCTCCCTGCCTGTCCATATTATGGGCTGTGCCTTTCAGGTAGAATACTCGGGTCAACACAAAACAATCATTTTAATAATAGGCCTATACAAATATTTGGCATTAGCCCACTGTAACTGTAATGTTGTCATTATCAGGTGTTTTATTATTAAGTTTTCACATTTGTGCATTGTTTTTAACTTTGTACTTGATTTTATGTCGACCGGCGACCGCCAGTTATGATTTAATATGAATTTGGTCAACTCCTAAAGCAGCCAATTGTCTGATTAAATTAAATCTGGGGCAACTTATAAATTATAATTATGATAAGATTACCCGCATTGGCGAGCACAAGTTTGTGTTCTCATTCTATGACTATTTGTAAGTTGTAACAGTTTGCACCAAATATGTGCTCGATGTCAATCAGAGCACACAAAAGACGTTCAACCGATCTCTGGAACTGATCAGACAAAAGTGCTGAAAGAAATCTGAAGGATTCAAAAGTCTTGACTTGACAATCAGCATGCTTTTTATTACACTGGGTTCCCCCAGTGTAATAGAGAGAGAATGGGTCAAAGTGCTTTTCTTTGAAGTTTTGTGGAGATAAATTGGGAGGTTTTAGAGGCTTAAAAACCAACTGGGGACCTTAGTATACTTGGTTTCTGAAATGCATTTTGTAATTTGGTGCTGCATGTGCTGGTGTTATTCATAATTTAGCAAAATTCCAAAACATGTCTTTTTCCTTTTTCAGACTCTTTTGGCAGCAAATTGCCACATTTTAAAGTGTCTATTGTGAGCTTAGTATTTCACTCAGAGTTATGAAATTTAGTATAGGGATTCGTTTGAGGGTTTGAATCTGGAACATTTTCAGAAATTCAAGATGGCTGCCAAAATGGCCACCACAAAATGGCTGCTATTCTTGTTTTGCCATTGTGAGTTAAGTTTTTCACTTAAGAGTATTGAAATTTGGTGTAGAAATTTGTTTGATGGTGTGAATCAATATTTTGGGAAATACAAGATGGCTGCCAAAATGGCTGCCAAAAAATGGCCATCATTCTTGTGTTGCCCACTGTGAGCTTAGTATATCAACTAGAGGTTTGGAATTCGGCACAAGCGTAAAGATTTGTTTGAGGGTATGGATCAGTGACCCCTGAGGAATCTAAGACTTCTACAAAATGGCTGCATTTCTTGATTTGTTCACTGCGACTCAGCTCCCCCCCCTTGTGATGCCGCTGAATGTAAGTGGTATCTCTGTTCACAAAATTTAGTGGTATATCTGCAAACCTGACAAGGCTTTCCTATTTCAATCAGTACAGTACGAGCAAAATGGGAAGTTCATTGAGTACTTTGCAAATATTTGCTTATGATTTGTGTGTACAAAGTTAATTTTTTAAAAAAGGTTCATGTAAATTGAGTTTAATAAGCAGGCCATTCAACAATAAACATATCCCATCTTTAAAAATCTTTCTAATAATAATAATCATGCAAAGCTTGCTAAACCCAGTGTTTGAATCCTCGGATTCTTGTGCCTGTTTGGATAGGAATTCACATTTATTTCAAGTGAGCCAATCTGAAGCCTAGTGAATTGCAATTCTGCAATTCTATAGTATAGGATCCCTGAGACCCAACTGACTTCTCAGTTGCAATTGGTACCACAGGCAGAGCTGCATTTGTAAGTCAGAATTGTTTAGTTATATAATGACCTGATGTCAAGGCTATATATATACGATCAACATTCTGAAAGCTTCAGGTCTTTGCTCTCTTTCAAGTTTTGTTTTGCTAATAAATTCTATGATACATATAGGCCTACTCTAAATTAAATTCAATGAACCTAGTCTACTATACTTCAAAAAGTGCAAATCCTTTTCAAATATCATACAGAAAGAAAAAGAGAAGGATGTAATCTTCGTGTACATGTAATAGCATGTAGGCCTATATGTTTCAATCGAAATAAGACTATTTTTAATGGAGGACCAAAATGGATGTTTGACCAAAGCCAATTTTCTTTTACGTGCACTGGTGTTAGTCCTATTCAAAAGATATACTGGTCCTTCTAGCCAAGTGGGGGGGGGGGAGGGGAGGGTTGGTTTTGTTGTAGCATGTTGGGCTGCCAATCGCTGCATCTAGGGTTCGAATCTAGCTCTTGCCGGGTCACCTGGGCCTATGTTGAACGGCTGTTTCAATCATCCTTGGCCCCATTGCCATGTCCTCTCCCTGTCCTAATTAGCCTACCAAGTGCATAAATACAGGACGTGAAGCCCCCATCATCCATCCATCCCTTTGGCAAGTTCTCAGAATTTCTCTTTGCACTGGTAGTTGAATTCCACTGCCTTTGTTGATGAGGTGACTGCTGAGCCAATGAATGTTAATATTTAGCACTCTAAGTGTCTCTAAGTATCTTCTCTGTTTAGCGCACTTGGGACAATTGCAATTTACTTATGCATAATATCTGGTAAATGAGTGACCCTCTCTGGAAGGGGGCATGACCCTATCCTGCCTCCCCACACCACATTAAAGTAAGCTTCTGCTTGCAAGTTGCCTGCTATGAATGAGTAGTATCTGGGGTTCTTGCTGCTCTTGTTACTTCTGTAGACACATGGAAATTTTCCCGGTGGCAGGATTAAGCACTCTTTAGTGTGCTACCTTGTTGTGCCCATGCTCAATAATTGTGTAACTTGTGTTGCTTGGTGGAACTGTCAGATGATTTCATACAAAATTATCAAATTTGTATAAGTGCCATATATGATTCGTAAAATATATTTGCCTTGATGTATGATCGTTAATCACTTAAGGAAACAAATGTTATAGTCACCAGCATGCAAGATTTTTCAATATTCTGTGGCTTACAACTTTACAAGTTTAGATTTGCATTTGTGTATTTCATGGATTGCAGTGTAAATTTCAGCATTGCGAAATATGTATATGTATCTGAAAATAAATGTTGCCTGGATCAACTTACTACATTTTCTTCCTGTTCTATCATAATGACTGTCATTAGTGTGCTGATCAAAAATATAGATCAAATATTCATGTAGGCGTTCCTGTGGCAGCCATTTATTGCGTACAATCACTAAATGTTCATATGGTTTGTGTTCCAGATACGGTGACCTCAGTGGTGGGTGGGGGGGACGGTGATGTGGTGATGAAGACGGTGAATGGAGATGTTGCGGAAGGGGGACCAGATGGAGGGGGCAGCATGGCCAGCAGGGAGGAGGAGATGGAGGAAGGTAGGATACTGAGTCATTAATCTATTGGAGCAATTTTCAGCATCAGATGTTTCCCCCCTCCCTATTTTCAACAGTGTTTTGCAATGTCCAATTGCTGCACACCATGCCTGATTGATCATTCTGTAATCTTTACAAAACTAAAAAATGGTGGAAAAGTGTTCTTTATTAAAGTGTCATTTTGAACAATAGGGGGGAGGCTACTCAGGCTAGGGATTCCCTGTGGTAGCAATATTGACATTTATTGTAAACAGCATGATTAGATATATCTCGAGTAACTTAGTCTTGAAGTCTAATGAAATAGATGTCGTATTTGATTATAAGTGGAAAACCTCTGGCAAAACTTTTAAAGTAAATAATTAAAGCTCCCAGCTTAAACTTGTTAAATAGTATTTTTTTGGTGGACTGAGACTAATTTTTGCACCGTTAACCGACTCTATTATTTCAGATGAAAGCCGTGCAGAAGCCACATTTAGATACACAGTAGAAAATATTAGCAAACTTAAAGAAACCCAACTGAGTCCTGCATGCATGGTCAGGAACCTGCCATGGTAAGTTATTGTTACGCTACTTCCAATATTGTTATTAAGATTTTGGTGAAAAATTTACAAGGAAAA
The DNA here is from genome assembly GCA_026936325.1 of Platynereis dumerilii. Taxonomy (NCBI): domain Eukaryota; kingdom Metazoa; phylum Annelida; class Polychaeta; order Phyllodocida; family Nereididae; genus Platynereis; species Platynereis dumerilii. Next base: position 75,080,793 of record JAPTHN010000002.1, on the reverse strand, counting down.
ATATTTTGGTTGATTTGTATGGTTGCGTATAAGTTTTGTGTCAATATGAAAAGTGCATGAAGAGTAATAGGTGTATGAGTGTTATAACTTATTATCTTTTTTAGGAAAATCATGGTAATGCAGAGACAGAATCAGCACACAGATAGGAATAACCAGAAGATGTTGGGATTCTTCCTCCAGTGTAATGCTGATTCCGCATCACCGTAAGTATTGAGTTAAACAAAATTATTCTTGTTTTCTTCTTTGCTATGTTCCAATTTCATGCCGTACATATTTAGGTTAAGTATCTTCTCTGTATAAGGAAGTTGCCTCTAAATAGCCCACACCGCTGCTTATGGGGTGTAAAACACAAACTCACTCTGTATGAAGAATTGCAACTACTTTTCTGAAATTAAAGATTCAATTAAATTGTTTGAATTGATAATCTCAATAACATTTCAAATTGACCAATCACCTATCAAAATAAGGAGTCATGTAATGATGATTGAGAGGTTGGAGGCTCAGGATTCTCTAGCGATGTTGAGCCAGTTTATTGTTGTCCTGAACTCATTGTTTACCAGTTCAGCATGGAAAAGAAAAGAAAACTGCCGGTAGTGCCACAACTCCTCTTTTATGTGTAAAGTTGACTTGACTTGCTAAAATTTTCTTTAGGTTAATAGTTGTATTGTAAAAATTAAAGATGAATGTTTGTGTTGCAGAACATGGTCTTGCAATGCTGCGGCTGAGTTGAAGATACTGACTCAGAAACCTGATGGAGAGCCTTTCATCAGAAGTAAGTCACAGATAGAAATTTGTAACAAGTAAAATGAAAAATTATAAGCTTACTGAAACAAATTATGATCATGGTGTCTGTGTATGTATGTATATACATTGCCTCTTTTCTATTTCAGAAATCCAGCATTTATTCTATGGTAAAGAAAACGACTGGGGCTTCAGTCACTTCATATCATGGAATGTGAGTATTGATTTACTTACATGTATAATTGCACATAATTATTAACTTACGTTTTACTTAGCACTCAAGTGTTTCATGTGTGTTGAATATGAAGATAGGCCTAACATGGCAATGACCATTTCATATTTGTTTTTTCAGGACTTACTTGATTCAGAACGCGGGTACTGCAAAGATGACTGTGTTAGTTTTGAAGTGCATGTCATAGCTGATGCTCCCCATGGTGTCAGGTAACTGTCTTGCTTCATTACTGAGTATTTGAAATGATTTAAAACTTTAAAAGCAATATATGCTTGTTTCTTCATTTGGCTTCATATTGAATTGTTTGCCCTTGCAGCTGGGATTCCAAGAAACACACGGGTTATGTAGGTTTACGAAACCAAGGAGCCACATGTTATATGAACTCTCTTCTTCAGACACTATTCTGCACTAACCAATTAAGAAAGGTAAGGACTAAAATAATAATTTAATCCTGCTGTTCAATAGTAACTATCTAGTTCTAAAGTTACCAAAATTCTACTTCCTTAATAGTAACTTGTCATTAGCCCTGTTACCGCATTGCCTAACCGTTTCAGTTACGGTTTTGTCTTATAATCAGATTACCCAATGCGATTATTGTTTGTGTATTTCAGGCTGTGTACATGATGCCTACAGAGAACGATGACGCAGCAAAGAGCGTACCCCTTGCTTTACAAAGAGTGTTTTACGAACTGCAATTCTCTGACAGACCGGTGGGCACCAAGAAACTTACTAAGTCATTTGGATGGGAAAGTCTCGATTCCTTCATGCAGCATGACGTTCAAGAACTATGTCGTGTGGTGAGTAGTCATGAAAATATACTTCTCGCTTGTTGTTCACTTAGTTTTGCCTCTCTCTTTCTTATTTGCCAAGCATCAGTAATTGATGGTTTTTGAGATGCTTTAATACAACTTGTAAATTATATTGTTACCAGACATGTCTCTGTTCCATCTCATCAATCGACCCTCGTGAGTGCCAAGAACTGGGCTTGAAGGGCTGCACTTGCCATAGCTATCTCTATCTATTGTTGGTTGTTAATGAATATAATTTCTTTTCAGTTGTTGGACAACATGGAAAGCAAGATGAAGGGAACTTGTGTTGAAGGCACCATCCCAAAACTATTTGAGGGGAAAATGTTGGTGAGTATCAGAAACTGGGTCATTTCACTCTCCAATATATTTTGCAAGGTAGGCATTGATAGCCTGACTCTGGTATATTTGTAATCATGACTAATCTATGCTGTCTCCTGTTCTATTTCAGTCCTATATCAAATGCAAGCATATAGATTATATGTCTAGCAGAACGGAGCCTTTCTATGACATTCAGTTGAATGTCAAGGGAAAGAAAAACAGTGAGTGTTCTTATTTTGTTGATTGAATCATAAACTCTTGTCTTCTTTTAGCTGATTGTCTTTAGTATCTGTTGTGATATATGATAATCTTATCAGGCCATTGGTAAATTGGTGTTTTTTTTTGTAATCCAGAACATAGGCCTATTTCTGAATGTGACTTGCAAAAAATGGATTTATTTTTGTATAATGTCTAGGATCAACAATCTTGATAATAAAGCTGGATGTTTGCCTTACAGTTTATGAATCCTTCAAGGACTATGTGACTCAAGAGACTTTAGATGGTGACAACAAGTATGATGCAGGGGAGCATGGACTACAGGAGGCGGAGAAGGGAGTCATTTTCCTGCAGTTTCCCCCGGTTCTTCACTTACAGCTCATGAGATTCCAGTATGACCCCGCGACTGATGCTAACATTAAGATTAACGACAGGTAAGAAATTTCGAATAAGAATACAGCAAGAGTGAACGGTAGTCTATGGTAGATGATCTCAAGGTCAGCTTTTTAGAGGGCTCGACAAGCCACATGCTAGCTGTAGATATGATGTTTCCCTCATGTTCTGTAGCAGTCAGTCAGATCTCAGTTTGCCTCAAAATATGTCTTGGAATGTGTAGTCCGTATCTTTTTTGACGAGTATGCTTGCTTATAAGACTGAAAATCATATATGGATGTCATGAGTGAAACTTGCCGAGGGTAAAAATGACGGTAAATCGGCATGAAAGATTGAGATTGGCAACACATTTAAGGAATAGATAGCTTAGATAAAAATTTTCCTTCAAAAAGTGCGGAGTTGGTGAAAAAATCTAGGAGTATCAGACTCTTGGTTATTACAAGCCACAGCGCTGATCGTGGTGCTTCATGTGCAGTTTGTGCAATCGATTGATGTTATTCTTTACTTCTCTTCAGATTTGAATTCCCTGAGCGCCTGGTGTTGGATGACTACTTGAAGTCAGCAGACAAGGCCAATGCTGCTGCTTACATTCTTCATGCAGTATTAGTCCACAGTGGTGACAACCACGGGGGTCATTATGTGGTGTATATCAACCCCAAGGGAGACGGCAAGGTAAAGGTATAAAATAATTTTCATTTTACTCTTCTACTGCCAATGATCCTCTATTAAATATCTGCTGTTTGTCTCTGAGATTTAATATTTGAGTTTTGAGTCAAAAAAGCAACTCTGAGCCTCTGAAGTGCTACTAGGTATTTTTCACCTTTTGCAAAGTCAACTTACGCAGTCTGTTAATGTCAAAGTTTGTGAAAATATCAATTATTAAAAAATTTAGTGTGTATAAAACCCTGCAGTTATATATTGTCCCTAGCGGTAAAGGCTGAGTAGTGGGAGTGCAAAGTTTTTCTGAGATGTTTCGTGAAAAAATCATTGTGTTTAGGAATGAGTTATTTTGCAAGTCATTTATACATAACTAAATTAATTTCGATTAAAAAATTAATTGATGACGTCCACCCTATAATCAAGTATCATAACCTTCTTCTGTTCCTTTCAGTGGTGTAAGTTTGACGACGATGTGGTATCCCGGTGTACAAAGCAAGAGGCCATTGAGCATAATTTCGGAGGTCATGACGATGACATTACGGTCAAGCACTGCACGAATGCTTACATGTTGGTGTACATCCGAGAAAATCACTTAAAAGAAGTTCTTGCCAACGTCGGGGAGGAGGATATTCCTCATTCTCTTGTGGAGAGACTTCAGGAAGAGAAGTAAGATTTTATTTCGAAAGAATTTTCCCCTAATTTGATTCAGTTATTTAATAAAATGAATAAGAGGTCTCTCTTAGTGTTTGGTTTGAACCTAAAGATACAAATGTCTTTCCATCTGATATTACTTGAAAAAATATGTGGGCTGGCACTAAAATGATTGCAATTGGAAACAAAAATGGAAATGCTTCAGTATTTTGTCGTAAGATTTTGGAAGGGTTAACACTAAGCTTGCGGTCAAATAACTATGGCTGTTACAATTTTGTGCACATTTCTTTTAAAAAATTGTAACGAACCAAACATTGTATTTCAGACGACAAGAAGCTCAGAGGAGGAAAGAAAGGACAGAAGCTCACTTGTACATGAACATTCAAGTTGTAACAGAAGACAACTTCGCAGGCCACCAGGGTAGTGACCTGTTCGATCATGACAGATGCAATTATAGGTTAGTAACTTGCTATTTGAATATAATGTATTCTTAAATAAAATAAATTTGCTGGTCTTTGCAATTAATGTTTGCAAGAGAACTTAAAGCTAATTGTACCACAGTGGATGACGTATCATTATAAAATGAATTTAGTTGTCTGTAAAAAAAAAAACTTATTATAGAATCCTCTCCATGAATTTTCACATCATTAACTGTCATATGTCATGGTTTGTTTTGCACGCTCTTGATAGCCAATGACAATTGAGTGGAATATGGATCATTGACATTACCAAGCTTCTCCATTAGAATGCTTTTCAACTTCATTCAGTAGTTTATATGACTTGGCTTTACTTTTTCAGGACATTCAAAGTTAAGAAGAGCTCCACTTTAATGGAATTTATGGAATTGTTATCAGAGTCAATGGTAAGTAGTTCTGTCATTTCTATCACAATTTAATATCAATTCTAACCCAATCAGGCGCTGATCAACGAGATGTAAAGCCCAAACTCACTCATGTCAGTACCATTGTGCTGCGCTTGGACTAATTATTGTTTCTTCATTCAGAAATATCCGGTGCACCAATTACGACCTTGGCCTGTGACCTGCAGAACAAATAACACATACAGACCGTCATGTATAGACATGGAAGCTGACATTAACAAGACAGTAAGTATTTCGTTGCTATTTGCAAGTTATGAAAATTATTGCATGAATTTGCAAAATTCTCGCGTGAATTTGCATATTCATGCAACTGTCAGTATTTTCCAGAAAATGTGTTCTTTTGATAACAATGAAATGTCCTCTTTCAGGTACATGACCTGGCAGACAATGACAGTCCTTGGACAATCTTTCTAGAAATGGTTGACTTGGAGTCTGGCATGTCCTCCTTGCCACACTTTGACAAAGAAGGTAAGTTTTACTAAGTTCATCACTTTTGAATTTATTTTTCATGCTTCCCTGGCATTTTGCAAATATGCCTATTTACCATTAGTTGAGTTTGTCTAATCAATTGAATAGTATGTTCTTATCTACAAATTTCGGAAATAAACTTATAATGTTATCATGAAATGTGGTCTGTCAGCATCAGAGTACAGAAATTCAGATTGATGTAGCATAAAGTAAAATAATGAGGCAGAGATTTGATATAACATTTGTTGTGTAAAAGATACTCTCTTACCTCGTATGCTTGTATATGTTTTACAGGTGATGTCCTCCTATTCTTCAAATTGTATGATCCCAAGTCAAGAAGTATATCCTTCTGTGGTCACACGTACATGCCAATTACTGAAAAGTTGTCCAGTCTTGTGCCCTTGTTGTGTGAACGAGCTGGATTTCCTCAGGGAACTGATCTCATTATGTTCGAGGTGAGTGGTTGTTGTGACTTTTAGAATTATTTGCGGATGTTGCAGATTACGCTTATGTAGTCTACACTGTGGCGCTTCCCTTTAAATGATTTAATTTAATTGTACTGTAAGATTTTGTTTTCATCCCAATAGCCTTGGATGGAGATATGTTTGCAGCGTAAGGAAGCTGTTTAAAAGGAATCCCGTTTGCACTGAACTAGGTCTGAGGTGTTACCTAGAATGCCTCAGCACTGACAATGTTAATCAGCTGTTTAAAATGTTGTAAATATTTTCTGTACTTTTCAGGAGGTCAAACCAAATCAGCTGGATCGGATCCAGGATCTCGATCAGCCGATTGAGAAGTTAGAAGAACTCATGGATGGGGACATCATAGTTTTTCAAAAGGACGATATAGACCCAGACTTGCCCCTTCCTACCGCTAAAGATTACTTTAGGTATTATGTCATCTTTATTATACATTGACGAGTAGGCATACATTCATCCTGACCTATATCTTGGAAATATGTGCCTAGTTGAAAATGCTTGGATGCTCAAAATTGGAGTCACATGAATTCTGGTTTTCTCTCAGAAATTGTTAATCGACATAATATCATGTCTATACGTATGTTTTCAGGGACTTGTACTATCGTATTGAAGTTACATTCTGTGATAAGAGCATTCCCAATGACCCAGGATTTACCTTGGAACTCTCTCAAAAGATGAACTATGACCAGCTGGCTAATGCAGTTGCTCAACATCTAGGAACAGATCCTTATTTGTTACAGTTTTTTAAGGGCCTTCAAGGGTAAGTTGGCTAAATTCAATCTATGTTCGCATGTCTGTGCATCTGTTCGTAAATGGGAGTAAAATTCTTTTGACGTTACATACAAATATATTTGAGTTCCGCATTTATCTTTTAATGAAATACGTATGTGAAAAATCAATGAGAAGGCTACTTAGGCTATGCATATATATTTAAGCCTTAATATGTTGCTTTATTACAACCGTGGGAGCTTCTGCTTGGTAAATTTTGTCAAATTCGACTCGAGATTTCTTATAAGCTCGTAGACAATGGATGATGTATTGTTGGTGTTTTACAGTTACCGAGATGGGGCTGGAAATCCTATCAGGTGCACCTATGATGGCTATCTCCGTGATCTGCTACAGTCTGTTAAACCTCGTCAACCCAAAAAAATCTACTACCAACATGTGAGTGTAGTATTTCAGACTTCTTCTTTCATTAAATTTCATTATTTATTTCCTGTTAAGTTTAGATTACCTGAAATCTGCATTTTGTAGATTTTCACTGAATTTGTGATTACTGGTGTCGTATGATTTTCTTTCAGTTGAGTATACGAATTAACGAATTAGAAAATAAACGACAGTTCAAGTGCATATGGGTGAACAACAAGTTAAAAGAAGAGGTACGTTCTTTGTTTGGTCATGTACATTTCTGATTTATTATTGGATACGAAGTGCTAATTTGATGCCCGGCTTAAGATAAGACATCAATATTTTCCCTTATTGACTGGTTTTCCTAATTGGGCGACCTCCACATATTTCATTAATATATATCATTAATGTTGGATGGATCTGGGACTCTGTAGTTCTATACTTCTTGTTTTATTAGATACTTCATTCTTTGCAGTCACTAAATGTCCATCATAAGTCAGGTATTAAATGAATCGAGGAATGAGTTCATTAACAATGTTTTCTTTTGTGACAGAAGGAACTAGTCCTTTACCCCAACAAGTCGGGGACCGTGCGAGATTTGTTGGATGAGGCAAAGAAGCAGGTGGAGATGGTGGAGAATGGGTCGGGCAAGTTGCGACTGTTAGAAATCGTCAGTATGAAGATCATCAGCAGTCAGCCGGAGGATGTGCTGTTGGACTGCCTGAATGCCGGTGGAACGAAGACGTACCGGGTGGAAGAGGTCCCGGCAGATGAGCTAGTTCCGGCTGAGGACGAGCTGTTGATCCCTGTTGCTCATTTCCACAAGGAGGTGTATTCAACGTTCGGGACTCCCTTCTTGCTCAAGATTAAAAATGTAAGTTGCCTCTTTAATTTGACGCACAGTGGTGCAGATGATTGGCAGAAAGGGTGGGAACAACTGTGAATAAGCCAATCCTGCGGTTTATTTAGTCTGAGGAAGTCACTAAAGTCTAGTCATTTTTTTGTGGCAGTAAGTTTTTGGCTGATAATTAAAAACATACCTTACTCTTGACAAAAATACTTGTCTCCTCCTGTTCCTGGCACCTTAACCAAACAGTTTCATAAACATTTGAAAGTATTGGCATGTTGTCATGGATTGTTTTATTGGCTAAAAACTTACTGCCAAAATAAAATGTCTAGACTCTAACTGTTGTATACTACACTTGAGCTGCCCTGCTTAACTAGCAAAAATTCGACGCAGACTTTCCATCACAATATGGACTGAAACTCCCCTTAAAAAAATGACAAGCAATTGTGCTATGGAAAATTATATATTTGACATCCTGTTAAAATATCACATGTGACATATATGTTGTTTTAGACCCATGTTGAGTGATATGGACTATAATCTGTAATTTCCAATATTTTTCAGGGAGAGTCGTTCAGTAAGGTGAAAGAAAGAATACAGAAGAGACTTGAAGCCCCCGAGAAAGAATTTGAGAAGTTCAAATTTGCTTTGGTGATAATGGGACGACAGACCTACTTGCCAGAAGATCCCGAATATGTTGTCAACTTGTCAGACTTCATGCCTCATCCGGTCCAAGGTACGTGACTGTGTGTCTTGTGTAATTTAGGTTTATGCACTAACCATATCTCAGGTATGCACCAGGTTGCGGCTATTGTAACCCAAGCGTTCTTATGACCCTGAATGAAGAAGCACAGTCATAATGGAAATCATGACAATGACGATGGTTTGCAATAGTTGAACAGATGTTGGTTTTGAAATTCTTATATATCTTAATTTCTGAACGTCTTTATATTTTTTTTGCAGGAGGACAAATGCAAACTCGGCCATGGCTGGGATTGGACCACGTAAACAAGACTCCGAAACGGAGGACACCTTATCATTATATTGAGAAGGCAATCAAGATCCACAACTGAGAGACTAAGACCTGTTTATATCATAACTGTGTTATAAGCTCAGTCGCAATTTAAGTGGAATCTGCGTGGAACTTGATGCACTGATCTTACTTTCATCACCAGATGCCATGCATTGCGTCAGCTGTTACAAGGCTCTGGTGATTTAATTGGTGTGATATGACAACTAGACTCTACAAAGGTCATTGAGACTGGTCTGCTATCCTCAATATCAATGCCCATCTCAATATTGGACTGTACACACAGCTTCTTCGTTACCCTGAAGATTCATTCAACTAAACTATTGTCCTACCTACCTGTGCAGGACTCCTTACAACTTGTGCGAGATAACTTGTGGTCAAGAAGTTTTCTGGACAGAAAACCTGTTGGTCAAATCTATTATTGAATCCACCGTGACTCAACTGGAGTATTTCTTATTTTGTGCTCAGCACCTCATTTTGCATTTCATTCAGTATTTCACTATTTCTACCACTTCCATGGTTTTTTTGTGTGTAGCTTTAGTGCATCTTCACATCAGTATCTCTATACTTCAATAACAGGCAAAATTTGTAAATTTGACGGTAAACAGAATTTCGCATAGTCTGCTTTAAAGATAAATTTATGGCTAACAATGAATTATTTCCTTTATGGATATTCTTTTGCTTTTGATTGTACAAATTTGGTAAGTAATTCACAGAAAAATTGTAAATATATTAAGTTGATTTTATCTATGATTGGTTTCTGCATTGGCTTGCATAACTGGATCTTTAGCTCAAACCATTATCTCAGTATATCCATAGGGTGAAAGTAACAAGAACAAGTGATTGTAACACTGTTGTGATTGGTGATGAATTTATAATTTGATATAATGTCTTTTGTGATAGAAAAAATGAAAGGGTTGAAGTTTGGTTATCACTCTTTTAGTAAGGAAAAAATAATCTAGACTCAAAATATGTCCAGTCGTTGCAGCCCATGTCGCTGACAAAATAATTTTAAGGAATGTCCTATGATTTCAAATTATTAAAGAAGATTAACAGGCAATTTGAGCTAAAGTTTCATATGTAACATTTGAAGGGAATACACTTGCATGCCATTAGTCTCTTGATTTGACATTCTGATGAAATTTTCCAGGATTTTGGCACAGATATCCAAACTAGTCTTACGGTATATGTGTGTATGCTACTGACAACTTAATTAGTCCAGCTGCAAGCAAGCCATCTAGCGATCCTTGCCTCGTTTTACGACACTTCCTATTTTGGTATTGTGAGAGATTTTAACGCGATGTTATCGCCATGAGGTAGTCATTTCCTAACATTCTCTGTAAACTGTGATTGCACTTCGTTCAGTTTTTCCCTTGTGCTTCATTTTGAGTTCTCTTCATGTTTACATCTTTGGCTTTGATTGTCAGAATTTGTGTATTTAAAATGTGTTTATATACAGTCCATGGTGTTTTAGGAGAGTATGTTACTTAGTGAATTCCACAGACTGTGATACTGGTGTTGCAAAGGTGGAATGATTTGATGTTGGATGCAACCACTTTCAGCAGGCGATATGCAGTGGCATAACTGCATTCGATGTGGTTCATGAAAATATATCTATATATTAAAAAGCATTATATTGTACATTTTTGTATACTTGTAGAAAACAAAGTTGTTTAAAGAATGCTATTATTTATAAGGGTTTGTCCGTTCCGGTTATGCTCGTTCTTTGACATAATTGTTCTGATTTAAACGATGCACCTTCTCTGTATTGATATCGGCAATTTTGTGTGATTGAAAAAAAATGTATTGGTTCACGCTTTCTTAATTTAAGAGTTATTAGTAACCCTTAGTAATTGAAGCAGTGCCTATAAGAGGAGCTGCAGTTCAAGGTAAAGAATCTCCATAAATGATCCATAAGGGAATGCTATTGTACCAAGTGACTAAGAAATTGCACAGTTACAGTTGCAGTGCTGTGAAAATAAGTTTTATTTATTGTCATGCAATAGTACCTAATAATAGTTCTCTATAAGTGGGGGGCAAATAATGTACTTTGTTAGCTTCCAGTTAAGATTCACATATGTATTCAATCTTTAAGATATGTAATAGATTTGAAATAATGTTGATGGGCATGACTGAAGTCTGATTTCTAAGAAATCTGTTCCCAAATTGTTGCTTTTCAGTTTGTAAAAATGGGTGCTTCATACCTGCATGTAGCTTCACTTTCGACATTCGACAATAGTGCTTTCTTCAACAAGTGTTTCACGACTGGCTGGGATGGTGCCATCATCTGACAGTGACCTTGTATTTGTCTCTATGTACAGCTGACAAAATCTGTATTGTAAAAAAAAAAATATAATAAAATTGACCAGAAGTCCATATATTTAAGCCTGGTTGATATTAATCTTCTTAATTTATCAATGTGAAGTCACTGTTGTCATTGTTTCACTGATACTGTGAAGCATTATATATATGAAATATTTGACAAAAAATAAAAGTTAATTGTAAAAACATTGCAAATTTGAATTTTGACGTTAACCAACACAACACAGTAATCGAGTAATTTGAGCTGTCATCCTAACCTGTGAATTCCCGAAGTGTGGAGTGTCATAATGGTAGGAACACAGGCAAATGGTCCTTGATGTATGACTCATCTTGGTAAAGTAACAAGATTCCAAGGATTCAAAGCCTGGGGTGTGTGAGCATTCATAAGTTATCTATATATATATATGTACTCACGTTTTTCCAAAGGTGGGTCATTTGACCCAGAAAAGTTGGTTAAACTGACATCCAATGATTTCAGAGGTCAATGTGTTGCATAATTTAGTAATGCTGGGTAATAAATTCATGCATTCATGAGTCCGCTTTCTTTAAAGTGTTTTCACTGTTTGGGCTCAGAGACCTTTAATATTAGTTCAAGGTCATTGACTTGCCAAAAAGGAGGATATAGTCGATGGTCCCTACTTGTATTAGGCCTACATTCAAAACTTCAGGCATTCACAAGTTAACCGATACAAAATAGTTTTCAGTGCTTTGGCCATGTGACCTAAAAAAGGTCATTGAAGGTCGGACTCGTCCAATGGAAGGATGTTTTCAATAATCTATACCAGGACATTCCAAACTTCTGGAATACACTTAATTGTTAGTCTATTCACAATGTCTTTCAGTGTTTGGCAGTTCGATGTTGAAAAGTAGGTCAAGGTCATTTAAGGTCCGACCCGTCCAAGATAAGCTTGTGAGTGATCCCTAACAGTATATATGACTCTTCCCAAACATAAGGAAAGGCATTCATATGTAAACCTATACCAGAGGGTTTTGAGTGTTTTTGCCCTGTGACCTTAAAATGTAGGTCAGGGCCATTTAATATCATACTCATCCAAGAGGAGGTTGTGCCTAATGATGCCCACCAGTATGGCAACCCAACTTGAAGAATTCACAGGTTAATCAATACAATAAGGCCACTCAGTGTTTTGGCATTGTGACCTTGAAAATGTTAAGAATATCATAATTCGCACTCCCTTGGAGCATTCGATCAAGTTTATTGAATGAGTAGTCTCACAGATGCACCTGTAGACCATGTAAATAATTTACAACTGAAATTAAAGATTTTTTACCAATCAAGAATAGAACTTGAGTTGACTTGGGGTACATTCGATTCGACCTACTCTAACTACTCCGGAAGTTACGTATCTACTCCAGGAAGTGACGTTTCTACTCCTGGAGTGAACTACTCCAAGGTTGGTCCAAATCGAACATAACAGAGTAGTTAGAATCGTCATAACTTGGGGGTTCCCTAGCAATTAGAATTCCCCAGTTGATGGCAATTACGACATCAATTGACACCCTCAATCGATTGCTCTTAATTTATTGAATTGAAATACGGACATTCACACCAGAAAAAAAACAATTAGGCACTAAATCAAAGCTTCTGAAGTGTCATCTATCTTTGTAAACAATCCTACGTCATGGGATATCCCAATTTCTTGGAGTACTTCCTATCTACTCCGAACTACTCCCGGAAGTGCAAAACGAATGATCTGGAGTGAACTACTCTACTCCAGGAGGACTTTGGAGCAGCGAAACGAATGTACCCAAAGATGTACATCACAATGGAATTTCCTTGACAACCAATCAGAACTCAAGAAATGAGAATATCCTCTAACTTGTGGCCAGGATAGGTTAGGGATATTCCCATTTCTTGAGTTCCGATTGGCTGTCAAGGGAATTCCCTTGTGGTGTGCGTCTTTGCCCTCTCAAGTTTATGCCTTTGATTTCCAGTAGAGGGTTATTGACATGTCGCACTTTCCCAATTATGATCTGACTTACCATTAGACACAACAAAGTGCTACCACTGTGACTGCGGTACAGTGCGGTAGGGATCATTGATAACATCCTCCTCTTGGATGTCCTTCTATAACCTTGACCTACTTTTCAAGGTCTCAGGGTTGAAACACTGAAAAACCTTAAGTGTATTGGTTTACTTGTGTGAATTTCTGAGGTTTTGAATGTCATACTCACTGGTAGGAATCCGTGAATATATCCTCCTCTTGGAGTTGTCGGACCTGCAATGACCTCCACCTACTTTTCAAGGTCACAGGGCCCAAGCAGTGAAAAACGTTTAAAAAAGCTAACTCATGAATGTTAGAAGTCAGGATTGCAACACATTAACCACTGAAATTAGTTTGGCCATGGATGGCCTTACACCAACTTCTCAGGTCTTAGAACCCAAGCATTGCAAAACCTTCATCTTATGTATAAGATAATTATCCCCCACGGCTGGGATGTGGCACTGATTGTGGCTGACCAGGCCTACCCTGTCAGCGTGCCTCGGCGGTCCGGCGTCGGCCCGGCATCGGTCCGATGTCAGCAGCATCGGACCGGCTTTGGGCCGACGTTGGGCCACCGAGGCACGCTGATAGGGTACAAAGTTTGTCGCTCCGCAATCAAGTGAACCACAAATTTTACACCATGTGTATTACCCCTTTAGTTTCTTAATACTTCATAAACTGCACTGAAACCATAAAATCGTGTATATATATCTTACATATTTCGTCAGATATTAGTCAGTGCGCAACTGCTCGTCAGAATGCGCACTGTAAACATGTGCACTGCACTGGACGGAACTGACTGCACTGCAGCCAACAGCTAGAGCGCAATGTAAGTAGCGGGCGTTATATAGTGGAACTCTCCTTTTTCCAGCTCTCCTGTGTTGACGAGCAGAATAAAACTATATCCGGAAACATCAGCCTGGGAATTTACAATGGAGCCAGGGTTTCTCAGGTCCGTAACAAAGTCTAATCAGCCTGACAGTACTGGAATATGGTGGCAATCCATGCTAAACATTCCATTCAAGACTCGGCAATGCAAATCCGTAATGTTTTCAATGGATTAAAAGTGCCCTGGGGCCTGGAATGCCAGCTCCACTGACTCAGCAATGGTACAAAATGGCAGCTTGTTCCCGGAAATAGTTTTATTCTGCTCGTCAACACAGGAGAGCTGGAAAAAGGAGAGTTCCACTATCACGGCCTGTTACGAACTTGGAACTGGCAAGATTCGAAAAAATAAAAGATTTAATCGATTGAAAACGAACTGGTCCAGCAAAAAAAAAAAGGCGGACGACCACACGGCAAATGTAGTCATTGCAACTGCTGACAACGATGAACCAGTAGAAATTACTGACACTGAAAATGAAGAAAAAAATTAAACTCCCCAAACAGGTGGGTCAGCTAGAACTAACCCCAGATCTGTAAACTTGAGAAATTTACCTGCAGTGGACTATGAAGATAAATTATGATCAAGAGGAAAAGGAGGAATGACAACGAAGGGACTGAAGAAAGTACCAACAAAAGAAAGAAGGCCACGAAAAGGGACTGCACCCCAGGGAACAGCAAAGGAGGCAAGCCTCCAGAGAAGGGTAAGTAGAAACTCCTGAGCGGGGCAATACAATTGGTGAAACACCAGAGAACCCCTGAAAATACCCGAATAATGGCTGTGACAAAGGTCCTTGGAGCAATGCAAACCAACAAACATCAGCGCAGGAACTGCCCCAACAGACGACGCAGAAAAAAACACCAGAAACAGCAGCCCAGAGTGAACAAGGTGTCCCGGACCCACAATCCACAAATGATGAACCCCACATGGAAGACCAAGATGATGACCCACAGGCAACTACATTGGATGCCCTAGGAAGAGAAAGGGGTCATACTGACCCAAAAGAAGAGACAGCTCATGAACTAAATGAGGATGACAGAGGGGAAGATAAGAACATGATTGACATCAGTGACATCGATGATTCCCTAGCCATCAGGTCATCCTCCTCCTCGTCATACCTCGAAAGGTCGAAAGAGAGTGGTGAAGATAATGAAGACACGCGTGAAACTGACGGCAGTGAATCTAATAATGACGACGGGAGATCCAGAAGGCCAACACAAGAACATGACGAAGTGAACAAACTCAGGAGGGAGCATAGGTCCCTGAAGAAAATATTTAAGAACTCGAAAACCAGACATCAAAATACAAAAGGAAAGCAGAGGAAAACGATAAAGAATACGAATGAGAATGAGCACGGAGAGAGCTGAGAAGAAAGGAGGAAGAAAAAAAAGACAAAGAACAAGAAGTGAAGAAACTGAAAGAGGAAATGAGAAAAGTAAAGAAGGACCGGGACAAAGAAAGGAGGAACTCCATGGGAAAACTGGTGACCTCAAGAAGAAGCTGGAGGACGAAAGAAGGGACAACAAAAAAATAATAAATGACACCAAAGAAGCAGTCACAAACTGAACAGGAAGAACAGAGGGAGATACTCCTGAGACAGGTGGAGACTCTTCGTCGACAGCACAGCGAAGAACTCCAAAGAAGTAAACTCAATAAAGAAGAAACTAAAAGAGAACGAAGAGCTCAACAGAGACCTCATGGATAAAATTACCACAGAGAGAGAGGAGAAAGAGGAGGCAATCAACGAAAACCAGAAAAAGCGAGAGTCCGAAAGAAGCAAAGTACTGATCATTGGCGACTCAATACCGAAAGGATCCTACCATTTCTGGACGAATCCATAAGCTGGGACTTCACAGAGGAAACGTATGTCATTGAGTACATCACAAAAATGAAGTCGGAAAAAGGCTACGACAAATCTATCATCCTAATGGGAACTAACGACATTAGACAACAAGGAAGTGACGGAAGTTAGAAGGCAAGAGACTCACTGAGGCAGTTAGTAAAATTAACTTCTGCAAGAAGAGATACGTATGTGATATCCCCCTGATATACAGGAGAGGACCAATTGCTGAAAGAAAAACCTTTTTATTTTTTTAAAATGCAACACTAGAGAAGCTTAACTAAACAGACCGGCATCATGATCATCAAGACCCTAGTGGAAATTGAGAGAGAGGAGGTTAGGAAGACCCTGACGGACGACCAGCACCTGAACGGAGCCCATGCTGAGAAACTTGCTGTAGAGATCACCAGCACCATAGGACCAACCACGGAGAAAGAAGAAAAGACGGAAACCATCAAAGTCACAGGCAAACTAAAGGAGATACAGAGAAGGCAGGCCCAAACCACAAGAAGAAGAGAAGAAAACAGCTTAACTACCTGCAGATACTATGCATCAAACAGCTGCTACAGGGGATCAAAGTGCCCCTTCAAGCACAGTGACATACCTGAAATGAGAAAACACAATACAGGGACAGGCAGGAGCCACGAGGGAACGGGAAGAAGCAGAAGCCTGAACAATCTAGAAAGACCTGGAATGAAAGGAGCAGAAGCCAAGAAAGAACAAGCAGAGGCAACAGTTGAGATGGAAGACAAGAACCAGGAAACTAGAGATACGCCGATAGAGGCAGAGAGAGGAGATCACAGAGATATCTTAGCCCTGAAATCAAATTTAAGTAATATCAATTGAATAGATTAAAAAAAGGGGGCAACAAGAGGGTGACATTTCCTGAAGAGGACAAGATATCGGCAACACATGTTATACCCAATCTCGCACAAAAAAGAAAAGCCTCAAGGAGGGGAGGAAAAAACAAAAAATATCAAAAAAAACAAACATTAATATCCTATATTGCAACATAAATGACAATAACGGGGAAAATCCTCAGCCTGAAAAGCTACTAGAAACAGAAGAAACAGATATAGCTCTGATCAGATCACAGAAACAAAGGGCCCTCCCCAACACTGGAAAGTTTTACCTGGTACTCAAAGTTGAGGAGGAAGGAAGAAGGAGGCGGCATTGCCATAGCAGTAAGGCATGTGATTGGGGTAAAGGTTACCCAGATGGACACCAAAGAGGTGGAGAGTGAAACAGAAATCAACGGATAGAACTGACTACACAAAGGAGGGAGAGGATCTTCGTAGCCAACTTCTATGGGCCCCAAGAAAATATCCGGAGAGAAGATGTAGAGGCAACATATGAAGATGTGAAAACCTAAGTAGTGACCCTGAACCCCAAGGGAGCGGTCATACTTGGAAATCAAGGATAAAAATGTGGTACAAAAAGTCTCCAGAAACGGGAAACTACTACAACAACTACTGGACGACACAGGACTGCACATTGTAAACCACCTGTTAATAACAGGAAGACAGACAAAAGTTAATAGAAACTGCCCAAATGAGAGGTCGATAATTGAATACATCGCCACCAACACCAGAGGAGCCTAGAGAGCTTCAGAGCTTCAGGAAATGTCCCACTACTGACAAATGATTCATTCCTTCTCTTACGAGCACCATGAATGGCAGAAAAAATTCTCACGAATAATGAGAAAACAGGACGACCATGCATGGTCAGCTTGGAGCAACGCAAGCACTTTTACATGTCATGCTTCCACTTTGCTTTATTAGTTATCTAGTTCACAAATAAACATATTTGCAAGAGATCAAATCCACTCTTATGTCAGACTTATCAGCTAATTCTTATCTTATATGAGTGCAGAAAGAAGAAATGTGACTGTCCTCTTTATCTGTAGACACCTTGTAACATGGGAAAATTCTTCGAAAGGATAGTAAACGACAGGGCCAAAGAAAAAATTAACATCAGCGACATGCAAGGAGGAGGCAAAAAAGGAGCGCAGATGGTGGACCACATAACTGCAATTATGGAACTGGCAAGGAAAGGGAAAGACACCTACATCGTCTTCCTGTATGTAACGAAAGCTTATGACAAGGCTTGGGCAGCAGGAATCCTCCACGTAATCTATGAGCAAGGCCTCAGAGACAAGACCTGGGAATTAGTGAAAAAACTCAATGAAGACTTCACAGCCCAAGTAGAAACTATACGTGGAGTCACCAGGAAAATAGTGATGAAGGACAACATCCGACAGGGAGGAGTACTTTCAGTCATAATGTAGGCCTATGCAACCCTAATGGAGGAGATTGCAGAAGAAATAAAGAAAGAAAACCTGAGAATACTGCTGGGGAAGGAAAAGATTGGATATCCTACGGATGGATGATGTAGCCTTCATAGCCACAACCAAGAAGGAACTCCAGAAAATGCTGGACATCGCAAACAAGATAAGCATCAGGTAGAGAATCAAATTTGGGGAAGAGAGGAGCAAAATCCATAAAATTGGGAAAAAAAACCCAAAGCAGATTTCTACCTGCATGGCCTTGCTAAAACTAGAAGAATGTGAAAAGTACAAGTACCTTGGCATGAACATGGCAAAAAACGGAGAAATGCATGAACACCTTAAGAGCTCTTAAGTAGATAAAAAGAAAAGTCCAAGGTTCATATAATACTGGCATGGCACTGGCGGGGAACCCGGACCTAAAGGGCATCAAAATGAAGTCTATATGGCTGTTCGTTAAGACATGCATCTTCCCATTTGCTACGTATGGATGGGAAGGAGTATCCAGCACAAAGAATGAAAAAGAGGAGCTGAAGAAGACGTATCCAGGTTTTTTTCAGGGGGGCCAAACCACCAAGACATTTCCCCAAAATTGTTACTGCTACCAACAGCTTTCCATGTGTCGCGCATCGTAACACAATGTTGAAAAATTTTTCAGAATCTCATGACAGTTGTGGTTGTCCTTAAATTAATATTTAGTAATATGTCTGAATAATACAGTGAAAATGCTAAAAAGTTGGGAAATGTTTAAATAGCTAAGGAAATTGCTTTCTTGGCTGGCAATTCAGAGAAATTTACAGAAGATACACCCGGTAACTGAAAAAATTAAGCATATCTTTTCAAAAATAGGAAAATCTAGGATCTAAAGTCCAGGGAAATAAATGTTGCAAGGAAATAGTGAAATTGAGCTAAATTGCTAAATGTCAAAAAAAAAGCAGCAAAGGAAATTAATGTGTTCTCTTTTTGGTAATTGGTAACTTAAGAAAGTTATATAACCTTGACAAAAAAATCAAGGATTTCGTTACAAAATTAGGAAAATCCAGGACCATAAATCTTTTTGGAGGGAGAGGGGTTAGAACAACTGATTTAGCAGAATTCTATGCATTCTTTTGAGATGTGGACATGATAAATGAAAGCTCTTGAGAATTTCTTTCAGGTCACAGAGATGTTACAGCAAAAATTATGGAGAAAATTTCTTTTCAGAGAACCTTTTTGTTGAGGTTTGACTTTAATTTTGGGTAAATTAGAAATAACATATATATGCTAATTACTTTTTAAAATTGGTAAAAAAGGAAGGAAGGAAGAAGGAAAGAAAGAAGTGAGGAAAAAAGTAAAGAAGGAAAAGACGGAAGGAAAGAAGGGAAGGAAATAGGGAAGGAAAGAAATAGGCAAGGAAGGACATAGGGGAGGAAGGACATAGAGAAGGAAGGAAATAGGAAGTTAGTATGAAAGAAGGAAATAGAAAGATCCCACAGTGTGTGTACATAATTCACCCAGAGAATCTACCCTAGGCAAATAACTCCAACCTTGGAAATCACACATAATATAGTCATGTTTAACAGCCTCAGCCAATCAGAGAACACAACATTGATTCAATTCTTTGAAGCTCGTTTTCAGAACTTAATATTTAAGTCTCAGCAATGTTATACTCATCAGCATGGAGCTTGTGGCGAGCTTGTTTCAAAAGAAGTCTTCCATTCCTGTGGGTTAGCCATGACGGCCAATAAGGTCTGCACAATTCTGGAGAAAGTTTCTGTTCTCAATGTCTAAAGAAATAGGCCCCATATGGCTGAAAGACTCACATTTATGGATGTAAAGTTGTATTGTTGTAATGATTGAATACATATGGGTTCTTGTTTGTGTGACCTGTCAAGACGTCTCCTGCAACAGACACAAATGCAACTGTATTCGGAATATCCATCCTCTACACTTTCGTTATTGTGAATTTCCTTATGTCCTAATGAAGTTGAATTATTTAGCACGACATTGCTACTTCTTCATTATTTACTTATTAGGTGTCGGAACCACCTTTCAGATCTGTCTTCTTATCTGTTTCTAAAGAAAAGTCCTTGACAGGGTTGTTAGAAATGAGTAGGTGGAAAGCCAAGGGTGAATAGTCCTATGTCTAAAGCCACACCATTTATTTGGTAATAGTCCTAAAAACATCCACACCCAGTCCAGCAAGTGGCTCTACAGATTTGTTATTAGCCATAACACCAGCTCTAGTATTGAAACTTGCATTACTACCAGTCAAGATTGCCAGAGCGTTCATGTAATTTGCAGTCCTTGTCAAACATTGTGCTTTGTCACACTTCGTCAGTTTAGTTGTTCACAACAAGCGATGTGTTCATGATTGTGCCATATTTGTAACCAGGTTGTCCTCCCAAGATGACCCTGTCATTCATTCTACTTCAACCTGACAAAAGAGTGAATCTGCCTAATTATTCACCAGGCCAATGCTCCAAGCTCCTCGTCCGTTGTTGTACCGGCTGCATTTGAAGATTGGGCATCACGTCCATAGCCTTTAGTAATTGTTGTCAGACCTCCCAACTTTGCAAAGGCAACTGAGGGAGCGTTATATTTAGGAACGCCTTTATTGGCATCAGCCTTAGCCATGTTGGCATGTTGTTCTATGGGAGAAACTACATTCAAGGGTAGTACTTTTTAAGAAGACACTGTTGAATTGCCAGTCTTGTTTTCAAGTGACACCAATTTCGGTTCACTACCTTTGCAATCTCTGTTCTCCTGTTCCACTTAGACTTTCTTGTTAAACTTCATAGTTGAGGACATGACTTTCCAATTTTAACTCTATCAGACTCTTTCCTTCTTTTAACTTTATTTAGTTCGGTCATAAAAAAGAACACTATTAAAAATCCTGTTTTTGAGACTAGAAAGGATGAGTTTGGAGGCAATCTGCATTCAACAAGTAGCCCAACATTTTCACTGTATTGGTCCACTTTTATATCGGCTGGGTTCATCTTGAGATTAAAGTGACGTAAATTTTCAAGTGCAATGTCAAGATGGCGAAAGTGCTCCTCCTCGGTTTGCAAATAAATAATTACATCATCAATATAGAGCATTGTTATTGTGCCTATGACTATGACCACCTCCATGGCCATTTTGGAAAATTTGTGAGGCATTCCAGAGGCCAATTTGGAGCCTTGACTAATGAAATAGGCCTCGGAGGTACATGAAGGGTCACTTTCTGCCTAATTTGTTCACTGTCCAAGAGGTGGGGGTGATCCCTCAGCAAAATCAGGGCCGGAAATTCTGGCATATTCTGTTTTACAGAGGGCCACAAGCTTGGAATGCCCTTCCTGTTCGCATAAAGGACTGCCATGAAATAAAAACACATCAGGGTTACCACAGAATATGGTGGAAGGGAGGTGTAACAATGAATGTAAAATTGTGTAAAACTATCCATTTTAAAAGGTAAAAAATTACTGTAAAGTTGGCAAACCACTGAATAGGCAACCTCACACCCCTCCAATTCTCCCCAGTGACAAAATCAATACTGACTCTTCTCCCAGGAGCATGTTTCGCCCAAGAATCATATTGGGACAATATTTTCTTCAACAATTACATTGATGGGACTCATGGCCAGTCCCTGGAAATACGGGGCAGGCTGCAAGGGGACAGGCTGTATTCAGGCCCTGAGCTGGAGGAGTCCAAAACGAAAGTTTGAAAATTTTACATTAAGGCCATTATTGTCTGGAATGTTTATTTCCGATCCTCAAACCAATACCGGCAAAGGCAATGCCACAGTATTGATTTAGATGAAGCAACTCTGGTGCTGGACTCTAATTTTCCCAATTTTTGGTTTATCAGTGTGGAATATACTACTATGGTGGAATATAGGTATTTTTCACATGAATAGATTTCTAACTATACTTTCTAAATAACTGCCAAACTATCGCGACACTCTAACAGAAATTATTGCCAACAATGTTAGAAATTTTTTTAAATTTTAATCCACCCATCTAACTGTGATTGAGCCATATGACTCTGAGGGCCTCATGTTTGAAGATGGCCTTTTTCCTCCGAGTTACAGACAGCTGCTTCAACAAGAAGACAATTGGCCTCTGAATACCTTTGTCATATACCTGGCACAATATAGTCTAATGGAGTGTTGACAGGAGTCTTTTTTTGTACAGGAGGTACAGTTGGCCCGTCCTGGGATGAGCCATGACACTGTCACTTGCTAAGGCAGTTTTCAGCTGGTCAAAGACAAACTGGTGGCTGCCAGACAACTCAAAACAAATTCTTCCTGGTCAATTCTGCCAATGGTTCCGCTATTCTGACAAAGTCTTTAATGCGCATTCGATAATAGTTTGCCATACCCAGGAAGCTATGAATATCAGCTACTCCTTGAAGAGCACTCACCAGGTAGCCCAACATATTGACTTGTTTGAGTCCAAAAACACATTCAGCTGGGTATACAACTTGAGATTAAATCAACCTAAATGACTAAACATTCAGATACAATATATCAAGATGGCGTCAGTGCTCCTCCTTGTCTTTGAATAAATAATTATGTCATCAGTATAGAGCATTCTTATTGTGCCTATGAGGCCTTTGAGGACCACCTCCATGGCCCTTTGGAAAAGTTGTGATGCATTAGACCGGCCCATTTTGAGCCTTGTCCAATGAAATAGGCCCCTGAGGCAAACAAACGCTGTCTTCTCCTGGTCATCTGGGTTGAGACGCAGTTGATGAAGCCCCAACTTCAATCCAAGGTTGAAAAATTAATACAGTGGCCCCTTCAGTTGGTCAAATATGTGACAAATTAATGGTATCAGATAAGCATCCTGCTTTGTGTCATTGTCCGCAGCAGTCAAATTCACTGTGAATCTCTGATCAGCCCCTGGATCCTCTTTGCCAACCAATATCGCAGAGAACGACCATAGTGATGCCATGGGCACAATCACTGCTGGAGAAGGTCATCAATGTTGCGGTCAAAGGCTGCTCTCTTTGGGGTCGATATCAATTTCTATAATTATGGCCTGGTTGATGGTTGTTGGAAGGTCCTTCCATACCTTCCTGATTAAGTGAGCTGTTCAAGTGAGAGAGAGAGACATCACTGCATGGCATTATCGACAAGAACCTGCTTATAACGATTTCGTAGCTTTGCTACCACATTTTCCCAGAAGGTGTCTTCAAACTGTGGTTGATGAAACTGGCTGTATGGGTCTAAGTTTTATTCAACATCCTAACTAGGAAAGAAACGGATGAATCTTTCATGTATTTCTTTGTTTTCACAGTCATAGACCCAATCTTATTTTTCAACAATTTATGTAAAAGTCATAGTGGATTAGGAAGTTCTGAAAAGAAGTAAAAAATGCATCATGGCGAGACTGGGCATTAACTTGTAAATAGCATAAAATACCAGAGCTCTGATCACAGCAGTGCATCACAAAATGTATCACATTAATGCATCACAGCAATGCTGAGTAGCACCAGGAGAGAGCAGAGGCAGGCTTGGTCAGTCTTGATACTTTAAAACACCCGAGGATGCATGCTGTACATGTGGTTGTACAAGTGATTTGCATGCTATGCTCTTAATGTGGGGGCTAGGGGGACATAAGTTATGTCTCAAGAATGCGAGACTGCTGTTTGCTCTGTTGGTGATAATTTTAAACAAGCTCATCCCACTTAAGATCACATGAGATGGTAATGACAAGGTACTTGGTTTCATTGACCATTTGGAGATGATGACAATGACTGACTGACTGACTTAGTGTTGTGCTGGTTTACCCCGGATCAGCTGGGGCAGCTCAACCACCATCTTTGTGGAGGGAGCTGCACTTTTTAAAATTTTTTGGTGACCGCCGGATGATGAGATGAGAAGACTGGGAGTCTGGAACATACCCTATTAATTCAGGGATGCCCAGGGTCTTTCAGTTGCCCCAGCATAGAATACTGGATACAACCCGCCTCCATTTAATGTCCCATGGGCTCGGACTAAAGTGAGTTCCCGGGGTGAGATTTGAACCCACGCCCTCAAAGCCAGTGGAAGTAAGCCATGAAGTAAGCAATGAAGGTGATAGTTGGCATTAGTGATGCTTTTATGGTTTTAAAGTGTTATTCGAACGACCTGACATTTATCTGGATCGAATTCCATCGACCAAAGTCCAAAGTTTCTCCATCCTGCCCAGTTAGTCTAAATCCTTTTGTAGCATGGCTGAATCTGATTCAGATTTCACCCTGAGGTACGCAATGGTAGGTATCATCAGCAAAAAGGCAGACTGATGAATTGATGACGTCTGCCATGTCATTGATGAAGGATAGAAACAGGCACAGACCAAGCACCGATCCCTGGGACACTCTGGATTTGACTTCACCAACATATAACACCGCTCCGTCCAACACAACTTGTTTGGTCCTGTCGCGAAGGAAGGCACCAATCTAGTTATTCAGTTTGCGTATTATCCCGTATCGTTCCGGTTTTAGGAGCAGTCTTTGATGTCCAGCCTTATTGGATGCTTTTGAAAAGTCCATAACCAGGATGTCAGTTTGGGTCTTGTTGTTCATGTCATTCACCATATCATCAATAAATTTAATTGAATGACTTTCACAAGAGAGTTTACTTCGAAATCCATGTAGGCACATATGCTTGATACTAAGTGCTTTATGATAATCAGCGTGTCACTGTCTGATCAGGTGACTTTGCAGATGATACAGGTTAGGGAGATTGGTCTATAGCTGCTGAGCTTGCTTTTTTCTTCCTTCTTGTAAGCTGGCATGGAATTGTCTGTTCTCCAGTCGTCAGGAACAATCCTGGTTCTGAGGCTTTCCTGGCAGGTAGGGGTCAGAAGTGGGCTGATGGAGTCTGCCAGTTCCTTGAGTGGGGTGGGTCTGATGTGATTGGGGCCTGCTGATTTGTTTGTCTTCAGCT
Organism: Platynereis dumerilii; assembly: GCA_026936325.1. Lineage (NCBI taxonomy): Eukaryota > Metazoa > Annelida > Polychaeta > Phyllodocida > Nereididae > Platynereis > Platynereis dumerilii. The sequence goes on along the minus strand of JAPTHN010000002.1, from coordinate 75,055,714 downwards.
TCGTAGGAGCTTCTTAACGTCTGGTTCAGTACCTGAAGTACAGGTGCATCTGGATGATGCTGCGGTCTTTTTGGGTGTCTCTCCAGTGAATAGGTACTCCCTTCAGTTCAGTTCAGTTGGTGTTCAGTTGGTGTGCGTGCCCGGGTCTGCCCGTTGCTCGACCCTCTCGGGGAGCTGGTCTCGATTAAGTCCATTATTTTCCTGATTTTTTCTGCTATGACTTTTAGCTTGGCAGGGTCTTCATTAAAAATGTCCAGGGCGGTAACCTGTCCGACGTTGGTCCTATTTTCGTCAGTGCATGCTTCCAGGACATGTTCCTGGTCTTCTTCCTCGGTTTTACACAGTCTGCACGTGGAGTCTTGGAACATGTTTCTGTAGTTACATTTGACTCTGAGCATTCTTGTCCTTGCTTTGAAGATTATGCTAGCTTCCATCCGGGTGCACTTGTCCAAGTAGGCTGCTCTGCTGCCAGGTTTTATGTGGGTCTCACTGTCCAGTCCACGTAGAATTTCGTCTTAGTCTTGTTGCGTCCTTCATTGACCATTTCCATCAGTTTGTTGAGCATGTTTTTCTTCATTTCTCTTTTTTGTGTGTTGGTGGATCGGCTATTTCTGGCGAGACTGTCGTCTGCTGTTACTTCTTTCTTCTCCTTCGAGTAGATAGTCCACCAACTTGCAGGGTCTTGGTCTTCTTGGATCATATTCAGGATGGTGTTCCTGCTCTTCTCCATTTTTTGCAAATAGTTCAGACGGTTTTTTGAGATCGCCAGGTTCATTTCCAGGAATCCCGTTTCTAAGTACAGAGGTTCCCACGGTGTGCTTCTTGGGGTCATCAGGATCCTTTTTATTATGTTGTCTGCTATTTGCTTCACTTGTCTTGTGTCTTTTTTTCTCGGGACAGCAGCTTCCCATCCGTATGTGATAATTGGGAAGATGCATGTATTTATAACTCCCACATCACTTTTAGTTCAATGTTTTTCAAGTCTACACTTCCTGCTATGGCCATGGCCGTGTTGTACTCAGCTTCAGACTTCCTCTTTATTTCCTTTATGTGTTCATCCAGGTTGTTGCTGGTGGAGAAGATAGTTCCTAGGTATTTGTACTTCTCGCAGAGGCCCAGTTTCATGTCTCCAAGGTAGAATTCAGCATCAGGTAGTTTTTTCCCAATTTTTAGGATCTTGGTTTTTTCTTCGCCGAACAAGATCCTGTATTTAGTTCCTACTTCTCTTGCTTTGTCCAGCATTTCTTGGAGTTCTTCTTTTCTCTGTGATATGAATGCCACGTCGTTTATCCAAAGGAGGCACCCCAGTCTCTGTCCACCTCCCATGGCTTTTCCCAGGTTTCGTCTCCTCACTTCTTTTGCAGTTTCATCCATAAGAGTGGCATACATTATTACTGATAGTACTCCACCCTGTCTTATGTTGTCCTTCATTTTTATCTCCCTTGTGGTTCCGTGTTTGATCTCCACCACTGCCTTGAGGTCTTCATTGAGCTCCTTATTCGTGCTCCACAGCTTGTCTCTGATCCATTGTTTTTCTAGGACGTACAAGATGCCCTCCGCCCATGCTTTGTCGTACGCTTTGGTGACGTCAAGGAACGCTATGTAGACATTTTCCCTCTCCTTATGGCCTCCCTCAGGGCGAGGATGTGGTCTGCAGTGTTCGCTCCTTTTTTTCCTCCTCCCTGGTAGTCGCTGATATCTAGCTGGTCCTTTGCTCTCTCATTTATGATTCTCTCGAAGAGTTTTCCCATGTTGCTGCTGATGGATATTCCTCTCTCATTTGAGCATTTTCCTTTCACCCCTTTCCCTTTATAGATGGTGATGATTCTGCCCTTCTTCCATCCTTCTGGGATGTCGTTACTGTGCAGGATTCTGTTAAACTGCCTACATATTGACTTGCTGTTGTCATCGTCGGCGTGCTTTAGGGCTTCATTGGGGATGTTGTCAGGGCCACAGGTCTTCCTGGGTTTCAGTATTCTCCTTGCCCTCCGACGGCCTCCGTAGTTCTTTCTCGCTGATTGGGGTCAGCTACCTTCCGGTGGTCAGTCTAGTCATTGTGGCTCTATTTTCTTCAGTGATGATTTTTGTCCGGTCATTTCCTTACTCACTAGCTTCTCTGGCTTGGTAGAGATCCTCAAAGTACTTTGCGATATGCTCTTTTGCTGTCTGCACATCTGTGATTTGCTCTCCGTTTTTGTCTGTTGTTTCGTATTTTGCTCTCTTTCTTCCAATCAGTCTCTTTCTTACTTCTTTCCAGATGTGATTTTTGTCTTTACTCTTGTTGATTTCTTCCAGGGTGTTCCTCACCCTGTGTGTCTCCAGGTCTTCGATGGATTTTCTTAGTCGCCACTGGGACTTGTAGTATTCATCCAAGGCCTCTTTTTTCTCATGCTGCTTGGCAGTGCGTAGTTTCTCCCTCATCTCTTTCTTCCTTCTCCTCAGCTGCCTCACGTCTTCGGTTTCTCTTGGCTTCCTTCCTTCGCTGATTGTGACAGTTTTACTTTCAATGCTCATCTCCAGTGCATGTTTTATTCCTGCCTCAAGTGCTCGGTAGCTGTTGTCTTCTTTTCTTAGGTACTCCTTGAGTATCTTGTTGTACAGCTCCCAGTCTGCTTCATCATTGATGCTCCTCTTGGTGGCAGTTTTCTTATTCTTTTCCTGACGTGCAGTTCTTATTTTCAGAGTTATGGTGTTGTGGTCACTTTCGCTCCTATGGCTTTTTAGGCATTTTGTCCCTTCTTCGTAGATCTCCAGGTCATATACAGACTTCTCTCCCTTTTCGTTGACAATGATGTAGTCGATCATTGACTTCTCTTCCGGGTTATGTCTGTTCACTCTGGTCCAGGACCCTGTCGTTGACCTGTCATTGATCTGTGTCATGCGTGTTTCTTGTATGAGCTTTTCTAGTATTTTCCCAATTTCTTGATACTTCTTGGGTAAGGTAATGCATTTCCATCTGCATATTCAACATCATAACTTGGGTCTTCAGTTTTTCGTATTGTGCGATGACAAGGTCCTTTCTGTTTTTTCCTGGGGGCCGTACAAGCTTCCAAAGAAGATTTCTTCATTTCCTGGCACTTTTAAATTAACCCAAAGCACTTCCATATCGTTGCATTCGTTTATATGCGGGGTGCTGGTATTCCTTGCCAGGTAGTCCTTGACAGCAATTGCTACTCCGCCACCTTTTCCATTTTCCCTCTCCTTTGACATCCATACAAAACCTTCCAGGGCTGGCGGGGGTCCTTTGGTCTAGCTCCGTCAGGGCCAGTATGTCTGTTTTTTCCATCGCTACTATATCTCGCAGGCTCTTGATTTTTCCCCTGGCTCCATTAATATTGCAGTAGAGGAAGTTAATGTGTGATGTTTTGTTTCCTTTTTTTCTTGGTTTTCTTGTTTTTTTCTTTTCCTCATAGTGCTGAAATATGTGCGTCTTGGTTAGCTTGTGCAAGGGTGCAAATGTCACTCTCTTGATTGGTGGTCGGTTCCTTTCAGGGTTGTTCGTTCTCAGGGGGTTGGATGTGGTGTAATCCTATGCACGCACCACCGGGGCAATTCTTCCCGTGTCAATAACCCTCCTCCTGTCTCCACTCTTGCTTCTGTTCCTCTCTCCTCCCCTGGTGTCGTCACTGTTTCTCTCCCACCAGTTGGGTTCTGATCTTCCTCCGCTTCGATCTCTTCTTTCTCTGCTAAGAGCTCTTTCTCTTCTTTCTCCGTTCCACTCTTTTCTTCCTCCAAACTGGCTTTGGTCTCCTCTCTCCGTGCTCCAGCCTCTCTCTCTCCTTTCACCGCTTGTAGCGTCATGTCTGTAGAAGCACTGGAATTGTCTAGTCAGCGCAACTGCCTTTTCATGAGCTTGTGTTAAGTTTTGTTCCATTTTCTTTCTGTACACCTATACTTGTACTGTCGTTTTTCATGTGTTTGATGTAGGCCTACGTCCAGCATCTCTTCTGCCCTGTTCTTGTGTCTTCTTCCAGTGGTGTGCTGATGTCTTCCACATCTTTCTAATAGGCCTGTCAAATTTTCTTCTGGATGGTTTGACCCAGGTGAAAAAAGAGTACATTTGAAGAGCTCGATTTATTTAAATTATGCTTCACTTTGGGATATTCTTGAAGTGTAATGACTCTGAGTTTGACACACTCAGAAGTAAAATTTCTCTCTCCATAATAAATGCAAGAAGAATGTTGAGACTTTGAATGACGACTTGACTTTGACTGCTCATTTGAATGATGACTTAACCGAGAGCTTGAACGTCTGAAGGATGTTGAACCTTTGACTGATGACTTGACTTTGAAAATGATTTAAGAGATTTTGGCTCATTTAGGCCAATGAATTTCATTGTGTCACACAGACTTTTGACTACTTACAATTAAATATGTAACTTCATCATGTTACCATCAGCGAATAAAGTTTGAAGAAGGTTTTGTAATCACTTAGGTAAAATGTCGGGGAGTCCGGGCAATCAGCGGAATGAGCGGATAGATTTTTTCCGGGCCAGGACTCAGCCCCCATTGCATGTACATAGATGAAATTTTGTGCTGCCTATATGGTCTAGTTGTGCCTTTTGATGATCTTCTTGATGGATATTCCATACTTTTTGAGATGTCGAGAAAAAATATTTTATAAAATCTTTTTTTTTAATTTCCAGACCAAGATTCAGTCCCTATTGCATGTACATAGATGGAATTTGGTACACCTATGGTCTGGTGCACCTCAGATGTGACATTTGGTAAAGAAAACAAAATGTGTTCAAAGGGGTTGATTTGTGGAAGAGAACTTGTATTTTAATGTACCAAAGATTTCATAATGATGTCTTTTTTCATCCCTTAGAAACTCAAGGTTTTATTTGAAAGATAAGAACCTGAAAATTTGAACGGCTGTGACTAAAAAACCTACCATTGGCCCATTTATTAATGTTAGAACTCCAAACTAACTTACTTTTGACAAATGGACAAAGGCCAAAGGCATACACTGGTTTAGGGTCATATAAAAGTTATTGGTGTACTGAAAAGCAATTGATTTTGATAATCGATAAAAAAAAATGTATTTCAATTATAATTCTTGCAGCTGGAAAATAATTAAGTTTTATGTCTCTTGATCTTAAATCTTTTGTTGAAATGCAACAGAATAATTCTGAAAAATATTTTTCGTTCACTTGAAGAGAAAATTGAACATTGACGCAAATATGCAGCAAATTTCTTGACTGGAAATATCGGAAATTAAGTGAAAGAATGTACAACCATATCTTCCTACCATTCGAAAGCTATTTTTTTGACCGAAATATTGCAAACTGCGTATTCTAACAATAAAGCTCAATAATTTGTAATTAGAAAGTTCAAAGTCTTTGAGGACCACGTAAATATCATTAGATCAAGCTAATATTCATCAAAATACTTTCTAAACTCATTATAACGAAACTTTCTAATTTGCGTCCCATACAATCGTGTCATTTATATTTCCCAGACGAAGAGGTTCATCATGCCTGGTATAGAAAGCTAATTAATTTTGGAAAAAATTGACTTTTCATTTAAAACAGTCGAATGTATCATATTTACAAAAGATTTGAACAGCATAATAAATGAAAATACTGGTTTATGATATAACAAAGGCATCTCTCCTATGCAAAATTTCGCAGTCTTTGGAGTCAACCTCTTTCACGGCCTTTAGTGACACGATAACTATTTAAAATGCCTAATATAATTAATACACTTGATCAAAAAGTTACCAGACCTGTTAAAAGCAGATCAACCTGGTAGCAATAGCCATTTTGGTGAGGCGTTATGGTTGGGACAAAACCGTTATGGTTGGGACACTTTTCTCTTTACAGTACTGTATTCCAAGCTTTCTGAGTATCTAAAAAAGCTGAAATGCAGTGAATAGTGTATGGGTAAAGGAAACTCAGCTGGGGATCATGGCTTTTCAAAACATTTATTGGGGAAGAGGTGGCTAAGAATTCACCTTGTGGTTTCAACCGTTATGGTTGGGACACTCAGATGTGGTGTTATGAAGTTGCATTTATCAGATATTAAGTCAGTTAGGGGTGTTGAACACATATTGTATGATCAAAAGTAATGCCTAAGCAACGTTCATATGCAGAAGTGGGTTTATTTGTGTCACTTCTTCACTTACCAGCCAAGAAAGACAACACTTCCAAAAAGATACACTTTGGCTTCTTTTGTGTCATTCAGCAAAGTCATTGTTTCTGTGCCTAATTTTGAGTATCAGATGACCTAAAGAGATTTACTGGTTGAATGATATAACATTCAACATTGATGAAAAATGTGGGCATTATTTTTGTTTTCTTCGTTAGAAAATGTTGTTTTTGGGTCTGTCACGCCAAAATCATGCATTTGCAGCACATATTCATGAACGTTTTGTGTAATATCTTAAGTGCAAATCACCCAATTTGAAATGTATGTGCATCACAATATCACATTATCATAAATGGAAATCAGTAGCCTACTTAACCGCTCTCAAAATCACATTGGGAAACCATAGAAACCTATGTTTTTCGGGTTTAAAAATCGCACAAGGTGCACCATATGGTCAAGACGTCCAGATGTGCCTTTTGATGGTCTGATTGATGGATATTCTATACCTTTTGAAAATTGAGAAAAATTAAGAAAAATACAAATAAATATATTTTTTTGGTTTCTGACCCACATCTCACAACATATATATATATATATATTGTATGCATGAAACTGGTCCATAATAATATTGCAACCAATAGGGGGGTTAATTCCCAATGGTCACGGTGATTTAACTTCTGCCAGGCAAACTCATACTACAGTTGTGGTTCCCTTTTGGTGCCCACAGGCTTTGTCGGAGACTCTTGAGTACAGTGGTCCCTGTCATGAACGACCTCCTAATAAGCGACCACACCCCCATATGCGACCATAGACCCTCTGCATTAACGTTTTTCTTCATAAATACCACCCCAATAGGCGACCAACCTGTCTAACGCGACCAACGACCGCTTAAATGACCAGAATTGGTCAATTTCATCCTCATATGCGACCAAGAATAGACCAGAAACGACCAAAATGCGGCAATGAAGCCACGACCTCTTTTGCAGCTTTTTGCCAACTGTGCATTCATAGCACTCTAACTCTAAGATTGATTGTAACCCAGCTACATGTAATTGCTATTCAGTCTTTCAATTCAAGTTGTTTTGAATACAAAGAGTAATTAGTGCTTCAATTGATTGTTGTTGCTTTGGTTGATTGCTGTCACTTCAATTGATTGCTGTTACTTCAATTGATTGCTGTTACTTCAATTGATTGCTGCCACTTCAATTGATTGCTTCAACTGAGTATACATGAGTTAATTGTACATCAATTGGAGTCAACCATCATATAACTGCATTACCTCAATTGTATGAGTGTAACTTCCTCTTCAATTTGATGTTAAATTTCTGTTGATCAAAGTTTACTGAACTTTGTCAGTGAGATGCAGTGGATTTAGAGACCAAGGGTAAGTGCATAACGTAATAAGTGATCATTGATCTTTCTGGTCTTATGAAAAACGTATTTCTTTTAGTAGATTGAGTGACTGGCATTGTTTTGAAGTGGTTGTTGATATTGTTTTCATAAATTAATTTATAAGAAGTGATTTTAAAGATGGTCATAGTAGAGCAAATATTGAATTGAAAAGTTTGGATAATTCACCCTACTTACTTGACATATATATTTGGTGAGCTTTTTCACTCTTTTATCATATATATCCAGGATTGTATTAGTTTTGTGAGTAAAATGACACAATTAGGCATGTGACCTATTCACTTTGCTTCTGTATGAAGGTAGAATTATGCAATGTTTACAAGGAATTGTGCAATTAAGATAATTTAAATCAAAGTATAGACTCTGTATATTGACATTTGTATATTTGCCCAAGGAATCTATACCCCGACGAGAGACCGCACCCCCACGAGAGACCGCCTGACTGCTGCAGAAGGGGCGGTCTTATAATGCAGGGACCACTGTAGTGCCTGGTCAAATAATGAAAACAATTTATATACAGTTGAAAACTTTATTAATGTCATATAACTTATATACAGTGCAAGTTCATTCGGTGTAGTGATTGCTTGAAATTTGTAATTTAAATCATGTATTGTCTTCTCCACGGTTGTTTTGTCGTCGTCTTCTATCGGTGGGTGGAACATTAGCCATCTCCATCTTAAATTCACTCAAGGTGCTCCCTTCGACTAGTGATGCAACGCCCCTGCAAGGGAGGAGCGACCTCCCCCAAACCACACAGCAACTGATTCGTCTTAAAGGTCACGATACAGCAAGAAACCTAGAGTTGCTCCATCAACTCTCTCCTTGGATAACACAAAAATAACGCTTCCCACGGCCTCCAGCTACTGGAGCTGCTGCAGACAGTTCCCCCTCAAGGCCTTTGAGCTGTTCTGATCTTCGGATCTTCTGATCCTCTGAACTCCGATCACTCCGGATCCAATGGTACAAGGGATACACCATTATACCCCATTTTGAAGCATCCCTGCTTCGACCGTTACATCAGAATTTCGAACTGCTGAAAATACCAACTTCAGCTTCGGCCCTTTAGGCATATTAACAAGAATCCGCGGATTCAAAGCTAGCCATTTGCTATTACATTAAAGGGGCAGTGATTTACATGGAATGGGTCGATAGCAATGTTGACCTAATCTATAGTATATCCATACTGAAGATATGTAAATAAGAATTTGAAGAATGCACAAATAATATCATGAAATCCTCGAAATAAAAGGCAACTAGCAAGCTGCTTGTAAATTGGAGGGAAAACTAGATGAATGCTGTCCCACAGGGACGAAATGGCGCCGTAATATTTTCCCAATAGGCCTATATACATTGTATGTCTCTCACTTCAACTCACTTGCTATCACTACTGCTTATGGGTCTTGTTTGATTTGAGCCATGTATGTATGCATCTGTTTGCCAGAGGGCATAAAGATGATTTATTTATAAGTAAAAAGAAAGGCTTCAAAAAAGGTGTCAACAAACACGTTTAAAAGAGAAGGAAGTAGAGAAAAATTGAGCTGAATTTATAAAATGACAAAACAAGACTTATGAGTGTTTTTTCAAACTATCAATGATGTTGGCCCTATTATAGAGAATAACGCCAAAATCAATGTCAGTTCTTCACAGAAAATAATTGCTTTACTTTCTTCATGAAATATTAGACAAAACTCGTATATTTTCACAATTTAAGTGAAAGTTTTGTGGGAAATTTTAGTTTAGGTTTAATGTTTAATACATATTTATTAAATTGGAACTTGCTTACACAATAGGCCTAAACTAATAGAAGTTACCTGGTAATGCATGTCAATGTGTAGTACCTGAGTCAGCATCACAATCACAGCAAAGTGCAATTAGCTTTGACACTTCACTGCTGACTTCAGAGTTCACCCCTCTGAGCTATTCTCAATGGCAATTTGCCATCATTGGCATTGCTTGCCCTTGCCATCATTGCTTGCCATCATTGATGAAAGCAGCCTTAAACTGACTTCATTTATTTTCGTAGTTCCATAACATTCCACCAGAGGCAAAATGGCGCTGATCGCGGCACCCTCGTCCCTCTAGTGGATATGCAACGAACTACCGTAAACATTCCACCAGAGGCAGAATGGCGCTGATCGCGGCACCCTCGTCCCTCTAGTGGATATGCAACGAACTACCGTCCACGACATCAAAACAACGCAACGTCCACGCCATGACCCACCCTGTGTCCAAGTCCAAAACAGAGTAGCCGGCAAGATCTAACGATCTGGCCGGCGCCAATAATGAATACAATGAAATTAGAAAGACAGATTAATAGTAAGATAGAAGGCGGATGGACTTGAAAGGGGCGGCCTTCCGCCTTAATAGGAAGGAATGCTCGTGAAAAATTGGAAGATCAGGCACTAATTATGAGCTAAGATGATTTGAACTCTGTCATTGTCATTTTAATTTTAGTGCAAGTGAAGTACAATGAAATGAATAACCCTATTTCACTGAGTGGCCTGAACATTGGCCCCAAACAACTTTTTGTAAAACAGTGATTCTTAATTTGCTTTCCACATGAAGCAGACATAGCACTTTAATTCCAAAAACACAACTTTCAAAATTTAACCTAAAGCAGTGACCAAGTTGTGAAGCCTTAATATTACATAGAAATTCAATAAACATACTTCAGATTGTGTCTCAACCAGAGGCAAGGCAGGGAAATCAACCAGCCAATGGGATTGAAGGATTAAAGCGCCACTTTTCCCCTGGTGTTCACTGATAGAATTTCCACGAAGTTAAAACTTTGGGGCCCTTCTTTTTACACAAATTAGGCACAAAATCAATTGTTGATGTGGTAAAATAGGAAACTAAATGCATGAAAGCCAAAAATATCATACGATCAGAACTCACATTTTACAGTGAAAAGAAGGTTGTACGATTAAAGTGTAATACTAGGCCAAATTTTGGAAAATTTAAATCAAGATGATTTTAATAACTTTTATGGTTTCATCAATAAAGTCATGGCACTTTATCATCATGTTCAATAAATAACATGCAGGCACTTCAAGCTCTAGGTGCTTTTTTAGATAGAATATCTATCTACTTCCTATTTGCATATCTGATTTTCTATCTATCTATCTATCTATCTATCTATCTATCTATCTATCTATCTATCTATCTATCTATCTATCTATCTATCTATCTATAGCCCCCAACGCTCCCCCCTTCCTTCCTCGCTCCCCCCTTCCTTCCTCGCTCCCCCCTTCCTTCCAACCTCTGTCCGTTCCTTCCTCCCTCACTCGCTCTTCCTTACTCCGTATACTTGCATTCTAGTGAGTGAGTTTGTGTTCTACGCCCCATCAGCACCGGTGTGGGCTATTTCGAGGCAAGGCATTTAAAACTAACTCACAATAATATAATTTCATACAAATTATGTTGAATTAGGCCCAACTTTGCCTACCTTGAGACTATTATCTCTCTCTTTCCTGATCTTGTTTTATGAAGCTAGCTATTGGCTGTTGCAATGCACCACAGGGGTGCCCTAACTTGCTATTAAACAGGGGAACTAATTATCATTTTCAAAACCACTGTATTGTGATATGTATGCCTATACCCATTATACCTGTAAGCCTATGTTATATTCAGAGTTTCTAAATTTGAATATAAGTATCTATAGTCAATCATCACACAAAGGCCTATATTTTTCTCATCAAGGAGCTCTTTTAGTGATGATTGACTATAAATATGAACTTCCAAAGGTCAGGATTAAGTTTACACAGTTGAATACAAGTGTTTTAAATTGGCATTGTGTACTTGGCCAAGTTACAACTGACATTCAGCTGACATAGATATCAAACCATGTCAATGACCATTGCTGGCTAATTGCATTTCAAGTTCACACCTTGACCATATTGACACAGGAAATCCAATGCATTGTATTGTATCTAATTACACTCTTGAAAGGTAATTGAGCTATATTGCTGTTATACCTGTCAGGGAATGAACTCAAGATAATGCAAGCCTTATCCACTAGAGGGCTATTTTGCTTTACAGTGCTGCCACCTAGCTTGTTTTTGGTTCATGGTTGCATGGTTGCTGGTTGCATGGTTGCACATTTATGGTTTCAGAATCCCATACACTCCTCACCCATTCCAATAGCTACGCCTATGGCTAGCTAAAAATTAATCGAAACTTGTTCTGATTCATCGACTGAAGACAAAGACAAAATATGACAATTCTCTGGTTCATGTAAATCATCTAGTCGCATCCTTCAAGCGTATATAAAATATCCTTCACGCTTCTTCTTAACAGCATATTTCATAAGATATGTTGCACTGCCTATCCAAGTATGGAGACCGTTTTAACAGTCTGGGAGGTTCCCATTAACACAGGTCCCAAAGGGCCCTGTAAGGTAATAGCGAAATTCTCTCGGTGGACATCGGTGGAGGTCTCGGTGGACTCGGTGGACATCGGTGGAGGTCTCGGTGGAACTCGGTAGTGGACCTGGTGGACTCGGTGGACGTCGGTGAAGATCCCGGTGGAACTCGGTGGACGTCGGTGGAGGTCTCGGTGGAACTCGGTGGTGGACCTGGTGAACTCGGTGGACATCGGTGAAGATCTCGGTGGACACGGTGGACATCGGTGGAAGTCCTGATGGACTCCGTGGACGTCTCGATGGGGTCCGGTGGAACTCGGTGGTGGACCTGGTGAACTCGGTGGACATCGGTGGAGGTCCCGGTGGACTCGGTGGAGGTCTCGGTGGGGTCCGGTGGGACTCGGTGGTGGACTTGGTGAACTCGGTGGACATCGGTGGTAGTTCTGGTGGACTCGGTGGAGGTCCCAGTGGGGTCCGGTGGAACTCGGTGGTGGACCAGGTGGACTCGGTGGACATCGGTGGATGTTCCGGTGGGGGTCCGGTGGAACTCGGTGGACCTCGGTGGGGGGTCCGGTTGAACTCGGTGGACCTCGGTGGGGGGTCCGGTTGAACTCGGTGGACCTCGGTGGGGGGTCCCGGTGGGGCCCGGTGGAACTCGGTGGGGGGTCCTGGTGGTAAACTCGGTGGAGTTCGGTGGAACTTGGCGGTGTCCGGTGGTACTCGGCGGGTGTCCGGCGGGGGTCTGGTGGTTGTCCGGTGGTAGTTCGGCGGTAAGTAATGTCAAACCCATATCTACCTTAGTTGTTGTCTCTCTGGTGTCCTCTGCCAGAATGCCCCCAATCCACTCTTCGGCTCGGTTTTATTGACTCATTCCGCATACTAATGAGCAGCATCACTATGACATCACAGGGCTGTGACATCACAGTGGCGTGACATCACAGCAGTGGCCACCTGGTGGATATCTGTCACAAACCAGTTTTGGCGGTTTCTTTGAAAGCACCATCGCTTCCAGAGCTTTCTATCTCCCCATAGAGACGTAGAAATGACTTGACTACTTGACCAATATTTAAATTAGCTTCATGAATTGCTAATTAGCATATTTTACCCCTCTCAAAGAAGATAAAGTGCCCAAAAATGACCAAGAATTGAGACAGAAAGCACCCAAAAATGCCACTTTTTCGACCAGTTTCCATAGGAAATAGAGCGACATCACAACTCCAAAATGTACACCAAGTTCCTTCGGTCTTCAGTAACTTCTAACCATTGAAGTGAATTACATTTCAAGTTGTTTCTTCTTCATTTTCCAATGACTTCTAACCACTGAAGTTTGCCGTTTTATGACTCTGACGGTTGACCCAAAACTCTGCCAGTACTTGAAAACCTGTTTGATTAAACGGACCACCATCTCGTTTCATACTCCCCCTCTTAGATTCGAGCTCGTCCCTGAGCTCCTAATTGATACAAAATACCAATAGACCACCTCTTTGGAACACCGGACGGAGCTTTTTCACCATATTTTTTTTACAATGAAATTTCAAAAATCTTCGAAATATCAAAATTTGCAAATTTAGCATTTCCTAGAGTTTAATCTCCTTTTCAGACTGTCAATTTCTTTCCGCATTTCAATTATGACACGCTCAGCCTCCTCCCTTTTCTTCACCTCTGCTTGGAAATTTGCTCTTTCCTGCCTTCTGCTCCTCTCAGCCCCCTGTACCAAACTCAATGCGGTTGAGCATTTTCCAAGCTGCTGCCTAATGAAGGCATTGTACAACCCCAATGCCGGCTGTGATGAGGGAATGAAGTTCCTTGGATCAAATGACCTGACCTCTGGGGGAATTATAGCATCCCCCAGAATGAGGTCCTCCTCACTGCTTTCCCATCCCATAGGAACTCTCGGTGTCCCAAACAGATGCCTTTCGGTCTCATCCTTGTCTTCCCTCTTCTCCAGCTTTCGTTGTCTCGCTTCTTCCTCCCTCCTCCTCTGTCGCTCAATCTCTTCTTCTTCCTTCCGTTTCTTTAACTGTTCTTCTCTGACTTCCTTCTCCTTCTTCTCTGCTACCGCCTCTTCTTCCTTCTTTTTCCTTAACTGCTCTCCCGCTTCCTTCTTCTTTTGTCTGTCATCCTCTGCTTCCTTCTTCTTTCTCAACTTCTCTTCCGCTTCTTCTTCGTCCTTCGCTTGGCAGCTTTCTCTCCCCTTTCCTTTTCCTATTCGAGTTTCTTTCTCTCTTTCTTACTTCTTTCCTCTTCCTCCTTCCTTCGTCGTTCTCTCTCCTCCTTTTCCTTCTTCTACTTCTCTTCCTTTTCCTTCTTCTCCTTCTCCCTCTTCTCCTTCTCTTCCTTCTCCTTCTTCTCTTTCTCTCTCTTCTCCTTCTCTCTCTTTTCTGTCTCCTCCTTCTCCTTCTTCTCTATCTCTCTCTTCTCCTCCTCTTTCTTTTCTGTCTCCTCCTCTCTCTTTTCTGTCTCCTCCTTCTCCTTCTTCTCTATCTCTCTCTTCTCCCTCTCTCTCTTTTCTGTCTCCTCCTTCTCCTTCTTCTCTATCTCTCTCTCCTTCTTCTCCTTCTTCTCCTTCTTCTCCTTCTTCTCCTTCTTCTCCTTCTTCTCCTTCTTCTCCTTCTTCTCCTCTCCTTCTTCTCCTCTCCTTCTTCTCCTCTCCTTCTTCTCCTCTCCTTCTCTCTCCTCTCCTCCTCTTTCTTCTCCTCTTTCTCTCTCTTCTCCTTCTCTTTCTTCTCCTCTTCCTTCTTCTCCCTCTCCTCCTTCTCCTTCTCTCTCTTCTCCTTCTCTTTCTTCTCCTTCTCCCTCTTCTACTTCTCTCTCTTCTCTGTCTCCTCCTTCTCTTTCTCTCTCTTCTCCTTCTCTTTCTTCTCCTTCTTCTCCTTTTCCTTCTTCTCCTTCTCTCTCTTCTCTGTCTCCTCCATCTCCTTCTTCTCTTTCTTTCTCTTCTCCTTCTCTTTCTTCTCCATCTCCTCCTTCTCCTTCCTCTCCTTCTTTCTCCTCCTTCTCTACCTTCTCCTTCTTCTCCTTCTCTCTCTTCTCCTTCTCTCTCCTCTCCTTCTCTCTCTTCTCCTCTTTCTCCTTCTTCTCCTTATCTTTTTCTTCCCTTTCCATCTCTCTTAGCCTTCTTTCTCTCCTTCTCCTTTCCAAGTCTATTTTTCCTTGTTCTTTCCTTTCCTGCAACATCTCTCCTTCTCTTTCCGGTGGCAAGTTTTCCTTGTTGGTCTTCCTTCTCTTTATGTTGCCTGGATCCTTATAGTCCGTGTTCCTGACTCTCTTAGTAGAATACTTTCGTCCGGCGTGCCGCAACACATGCTTTCTGATCTCGTCAATCCTCTTATTCTTGTAGTAACAGTCGTTACACTCGTGCACATCAATTTCTTTCTCATGATTGTGATTCCAATGTCTTTGAAATGAGTCGTAGCGAGTGAACAATGTGTGTTCACACCCCTCAGCTGGGCAAGGCTCCCCGGGTTTGCACATATCATGTGCACTCTCCTCCTCCTTATCTGCGCTGGAACCAGAATCCTTTCTTGCTGCTTCTTCATGACGTTGGCAACAACACTTCTTCCTCCGAGATAGGAGACATTGATGGGGACAAGAACAAGTCTTGTTGTATGATTTCCATTATCTGCAACCGGAATGATAGGAGTTAATCAATGCAGTAACCCCCGAGATTTCTCAAAGTTTATTTTCTGCTTTTGTACGGCAAAAGCCGGTCTACATGGACTATACGTCTTTCGGACTCTCTTCTTATACGATAATTTATTTCGTCTATCTGCTTATCGACCTTCCACCCCTTTTTCCAAACAGTAGTAAGCTTCTTACATCTCCCCGGAATTCGCGTAGGATTGTACAACCAGACCAACTGACCGACTTCGAAACTTGATTTTGAGGCACCGACATCATAACGCTTCTTTCGAACAAGGACGTCTTTCCGCAGTTTTTCTCGAACGAAGACATACGTTTTATTGAACGCATTGGCCATTTGCTGGACATAATCGGTGGCATTTTCAAGGGATTCAACAGCTAGTTGACCTGTAACCAGGTTCAACGGAAGTGTCACCTCCCTGCCAAAGGTCATCCTGTTAGGCGAATAACCAGTAGCATCGTGTCTGGCAGCACGATAGGCACTGGTGAGGAAAGGAAGATGCTTGTCCCAATATTTGGTCTTTTCTTGACTATACAAGGATAACATAATTCCGAGTGTCTTGTTGAACCTTTCCACTTGCCCATTGGCTTGAGGTCTCCAAGGAGTTGTTCTCGTCTTCTGAATTCCCAAGAGGTTGCAAATTTCTAGAAATAATTTAGACTCAAATTGGGAGCCTGATCAGAGTGAATGATACGCATCGCTCCATAACGACAGATCCACTCCTCCACAATCTTCCGTACTATGGTTACAGACTCCATATTCCTTAAGGCGTAAGCCTCCGTGAATTTTGTGAGACTGTCTGTTACCACTAATACATACTTGTTTCCAGCTGCTGTGGTGTCCAATGGCCCCATAATGTCCACAGTAACCCGTTCCATGGGAGAACAGGTTATGTATGTCCTCATAGGTGCCTTCACAGTCTTCAATTTTGGTTTCCTTGCCACACAGACATCACAACTTAAACAGTAGTCTCTAATGCTACCCCTCATTCCAATCCAATAAAACATCTGTAGTTTAGATAGGGTCTTTTCTATTCCCAAATGTCCGCCAAGTAAATGATCGTGTGACAACTCCAGCAACCTAAGCAGACGTGCTGCAGGAACTATGACTTGTAGACGAGTCGATTCCTCATAGGGGTCCATGAATTGACCGTGTAAGATTCAGCCTGTTCCACATGGCAAAGAGTGCTTTACTTGTTTCTGACATACCAGCTCTTTCCGTCCAAGTTGGACAATTTTCTCAGCATTTTCATTCAGGTTCCTGTGTGAACGAGTAATGGCTGCGCACAACGCGGTTTGGCTCAATCCAACTTCATTCAGACAAGTTCCATCATCCCTGTGACATTGTCTACACTCCAAGGACTGAGGTCTTCCACTTAGTGCATCAGCATTCCAATGAATCTTCCCTGGCCTGTGTATCTCCTCCAGCTGTAAACATCCCAGTTCTTGTAGCCATCTCGCCATCTGTCCAACAGGTTGCTTAATTTTTTTTAGCCCAAGCTACGGCAGAGTTGTCTGTACGCACGATGACTTTACGGCCTTGTAAGTAAGGACGCCAAGCTTTAACAGCGGTGACAATGGCCAACATCTCTTTTCGTGTGACACAATAATTCAACTCTGCATCTGCCAAGGACGTACTTACGTAAGCAAGAACTACCTCCTTGTTGTCTTGAATCTGAGAGAGTACTGCTCCAAGTGATACCCCCGATGCGTCATTGTCCAAGATCATTTGTCCTTCCTCACGTGGGTAACCCAACACCGGAGAAGTGATTAGCGCTTCCTTTAGGGTGTCAAAAGCCGCTTGGCATTGTTCGTCCCAGTAGTACTCCACTTCGGTACTTGTCAGTCGGTGTAGTGGTCGAGCTATCTTAGCATAGTTCTTAATAAAACGACGATAATACCCAGCCAATCCCAAAAATGAGCGTACCATCTTGGTATTCTTTGGGATGGGCCACGTATTAACGGCTTCAATCTTCTTGGGTTGAGTCCGAATCCAATCCCTCGAAATGACTGTCCCAAGAAGTCAACTTCATCAGCAAATAAAGTGCACTTAGATGGTTTGATCTTCAGCTTAGCATTCCTCAGCCGGTCCAGTACTTTACTCAGACGCTGCAATGTTTCGTCAAAGGTATTTCCGAATATTATGATATCATCAAGATACACCAGACATTCACTCCATTGAAGTCCTCTCAACACGGTCTCCATAAACCTTTGAAATTTCACCACTGCGTTAGTTAACCCAAAAGGCATAACTTTAAACTCGTAGAGACCAGATCTGGTACAAAAAGCTGTTTTCTCGCGATCTTCTGGCTTCATGCCATCTTGCCAGTACCCTGACTGTAAGTCGAGGGTACAGAAATATTTCGCTCCTTCCAAGTTATCAATGCAATCATCTATCCGGGGCAGCGGATAAGCGTCTTTCTTGGTGAGCTTATTAAGTTCACCGTAGTCAATACAAAAGCGAATTTTCCCATCCTTCTTCTTAACTAATACAGTGGGCGAAGCCCAGGGACTTGATAATGGAGTAATGATGCCTTGTCCCAACATTCTGTGGACTTCTTCCTTTTCCTTATCCCTCATCATCATGGGTAATCGACGTGGGGGTTGTTTAATTGGCCTGGCGTCGCCCACTTCAACAGAATGTTGAACAATATCTGTGTGTCCCAAATCTTCATCATCTTCAGCAAAGGCATCAGCAAAATTCAAAAGACACTCCTTCAATTTTTGTATCTCGCCATCGGTAAGGTTAACAGAAGACCTTTCAAACATGTCAAGTAAATAACTTGGCACTCCACTTGTCTTCTTAACTGAAAACACCTCCTGTGTGTTCACAGTTTCATCCACTAGAGGCTCCCAGTCACCAATCTGTTCTCCAATTTTGAGATGAACACTCTCTTGTCCAGTATTAATCACAGGTAAACTAATCATTGATGTCGAAGAATCAGCCACCAATGACGCTACTGATAAGTGGGGGTGTAGATCAAGCACATTACGGTTTGGTTCAAACAAACAAAGGTCCGAAGGTGAGCTGAGATTAATCACCGAAGATTCTCCTGGCAAAATAACAGCAGCATTTAATAATAACTTCCCCTGGCTCGGGCTCTCCTTCTGTGGTGCTGCGAAAATCAACTTCTTCCTCTCCAGGTCAAACACTCCTCCAATTCGATGAAGAACATCGACTCCCAATATACCATCCACTCCAAATGAGGAGGCCACAATCCAGGGTACCTTCCAAGTATTCGCACCAAATTCCAGACAGCCCTTAAATGCGCCGCTAGCTGCCACAGCATTTTCTCCTACGCCAGTGAGCGGCGAGGTGATAACATTCAGCTTCGGATTCGGCTCCCAAGATTCAAAAACAGAAGACTGGATTAGTGAAACTTGGCTGCCAGTGTCAACCAACAAAGTGACTTCATGTCCCTCCAGTGGCCTCCACTCTACATCCAATTTTGACAAGCTCTGTAGAGTAAACTACTAAACAGCTCCTATTGATTTTGAGGTTGGATCATTTGTTGATTCCTCGACTTGGTAAGTTTCAAATGAAGTTCCCTCCTTTACTGACATAGCAATGTTACTGGTCTGACTTCCCGTATCTTCAATGTTCTTCTCAAAAGCAATAATTTTATGCAAAATTTCAAAATTTCTAGGCTTGACCTTCACTTCCACAACTCCAGCCACATCGGTGCCTAGGCCCGGTCTGGCCACATCTAGTTTTCCTGCAAATCGTTCTGGGGGCATTTAGAAGCAATGTGCCCCATTTCCTGGCACTTGAAACACTGTGCTGCCTTCAAAAATTCCGATTTATTGGGACAATCATAAGCGAAATGTCCTGGTTTTCCACAAGAGAAACAGGTCCTTGGCTTCTGTGACTCTTCGAATTTTCTCCTTGATTTCACACTCATAGGGTGCTTAGCTAGATGCTCTTCAATTCTTGTAATAAGACTCAGAAGCTGTCCATCTGCAGCTGTTTCCTTTTTCTCTGGTTTAACACTTGCGGTCCAGCTGCCCTTGGCCTTCTGGTTCTTTTTCACTCCATCTCCGTTCTCTTTTTCGATGATGGCGTAGACTCTTGTGTCTTGATCTGTCTTCTGATACAGCTTCATCAAGTGTTTTCACATTCTTGCTCAATAAATGCAACCGTGAATATATATCCAAAGCGGCATTAAATGCTTGAAGTGTCAGTCTTTCTTGTATTTCGTAAGGCAAACTCGGATTTGCCTTACTGACCAATTTCCACAGATCGTCTCTGAGCCCGTGAACGTTTTCTTTCGGTCGGCGAGTGCGCCCAGCAAGTAGCGCCTGATAAGTCTCTGGTGGATCATCTCCATACCTGCGAGCCAAAATCTCAAGAAGTCTCTCATAATCCATACGATCATCCTCTTGCAGCTGTGCATGGAACTTCTGCGCAGACTTTGTGAGACAACATCCCAGCATGTAGACTTTCGTTTGAGGATCCCATCTGGCAAGTTTTGCACAATTTTCAAACTGTACACAGAAACTCTGCCAATCCCCAGTACCATCAAAATGTTGTGGCTGTGTAGAGATCTTAACCGGTGCATTATTCATTGGCATTCGCCTTGCAGTTGCTCCTTGTTCAAGGGAGTCAAGCCGTCCACTCACTTCTCCCATCTGCTCAATGAATGCCTCTACCATTTTGGCCATCCGTCCTTCAGCTTCCACAGTCAATTGAGATTCATTTGACACTCCTTCCTCATTCCTCTCAAAGTTTCGTTCTCCCTCATCTTTGTGAAGTTCTTCCTCATCCCTGCACAATCTACTGCGGCCGTCAGCAAATTGAAAAGGTGAGGATGAAGTCTTCTTTTCAGTAGGTGGAACACCAGAAGCTGCACCAAGACGTTAACCTCCTGGCAGAGAGGATGATCTGCCATCTCCTGACTCAACTCTAGATGATAGGGTTCCCATTTGGATCATACTAGCACTCCGTTCTGGGGTATATGTCCTTGCAGCATAATTTGGGACTCCAAAAAGATCCTGATCATGTTCATCAGTCAACTGCATTCCTGTCTGGACTGCTTGCTTCCTTGATCTCAATTGATGCGGGGCTGTGAATGGATCCTCGGGAAATTCTCTGTCCATCTTCAAATTTCAGTCTCCAATATCGTCTCGTCTTGTTTCTTCTATCTTCAGTCTCCTTTCGTTATCCTGTCGACTGCGCCAATTTTATGCAACCAATAGGGGGGTTAATTCCCAATGGTCACGGTGATTTAACTTCTGCCAGGCAAACTCGTACTACAGTTGTGGTTCCCTTTTGGTGCCCACAGGCTTTGTCGGAGACTCTTGAGTAGTGCCTGGTCAAATAAAGAAAACAATTTATATACAGTTGAAAACTTTATTAACGTCTTAAAACTTATATACAGTGCAAGTTCATTCGGCGTAGTGATTGCTTGAAATTTGTAATCTAAATCATGTATTTTCTTCTCCACGGTTGTTTTGTCGTCGTCTTCTATCGGTGGGTGGAACATTAGCCATCTCCATCTTAAATTCACTCAAGGTGCTCCCTTCGACTAGTGATGCAACGCCCCTGCAAGGGAGGAGCGACCTCCCCCAAACCACACAGCAACTGATTCGTCTTAAAGGTCACGATACAGCAAGAAACCTAGAGTTGCTCAATCAACTCTCTCCTTGGATAACACAAAAATAACGCTTCCCACGGCCTCCAGCTACTGGAGCTGCTGCAGACAGTACCCCCTCAAGGCCTTTGAGCTGTTCTGATCTTCGTATCTTCTGATCCTCTGAACTCCGATCACTCCGGATCCAATGGTACAAGGGATACACCATTATAACCCATTTTGAAGCATCCCTGCTTCGACCGTTACA
Source organism: Platynereis dumerilii (assembly GCA_026936325.1). NCBI lineage: Eukaryota > Metazoa > Annelida > Polychaeta > Phyllodocida > Nereididae > Platynereis > Platynereis dumerilii. The sequence goes on along the minus strand of JAPTHN010000002.1, from coordinate 75,034,375 downwards.
TCAGAATTTCGAACTGCTGAAAATACCAACTTCGGCTTCGGCCCTTTTAGGCATATTAAAAATTAATCGAAACTTGTTCTGACTCATTGACAGAAGACGAAGACAAAATATGACAATTCTCTGGTTCATGTAAATCATCTAGTCGCATCCTTCAAGCGTATATATAATATCCTTCACGCTTCTTCTTAACAGCATATTTCATAAGATAGGTTGCACTGCCTATCCAAGTATGGAGACCGTTTTAACAGTCTGGGAGGTTCCCATTAACACAGGTCCCAAAGGGCCCTGTAAGGTAATAGCGAAATTCTCTCGGTGGACATCGGTGGAGGTCTCGGCGGAACTCTGTAGTGGACCTGGTGGACTCGGTGGACATCAGTGAAGATCCCAGTGGAACTCGGTGGACGTCGGTGGAGGTCCCGGTGGAGACCGGTGGAACTCGGTGGTGGACCTGGTGAACTCGATGGACATCGGTGGAGGTCCCGGAGGGACTCGGCGGAGGCCTCGGCGGAGGCCTCGGTGGGGTCCGGTGGAACTCGGTGGTGGACCAGGTGGACTCGGTGGACATCGGTGAAGATTTCGGTGGACACGGTGGACATCGGTGGAGGTCCTGATGGACTCCGTGGACGTCTCGGTGGGGTCCGGTGGAACTCGGTGCTGGACCTGGTGAACTCGGTGGACATCGGTGGAGGTCCCGGTGGACTCGGTGGAGGTCTCGGTGGGGTCCGGTGGGACTCGGTGGTGGACTTGGTGAACTCGGTGGACATCGGTGGGGGTTCCCGGTGGGGTCCGGTGGACCTCGGTAGAGGGTCCCGGTGGGGTCCGGTGGAACTCGGTGAACCTCGGTGGGGGGTCCCGGTGGAGGTCGGTGGAGGGTCCCGGTGGGGTCCGGTGGAGGTCGGTGTGGGGTCCGGTGGAACTCGGTGGACCTCGGTGGGGGGTCCCGGTGGAACTCGGTGGGGGGTCCTGGTGGTAAACTCGGTGGAGTTCGGTGGAACTTGGCGGTGTCCGGTGGTACTCGGCGGGTGTCCGGCGGGGGTCTGGTGGTTGTCCGGTGGTAGTTCGGCGGTAAGTAATGTTAAACCCATATCTACCTTAGTTGTTGTCTCTCTGGTGTCCTCTGCCAGAATGCCCCCAATCCACTCTTCGGCTCGGTTTTATTGACTCATTCCGCATACTAATGAGCAGCATCACTATGACATCACAGGGCTGTGACATCACAGTGGCGTGACATCACAGCAGTGGCCACCTGATGGATATCTGTCACAAACCAGTTTTGGCGGTTTCTTTGAAAGCACCATCGCTTCCAGAGCTTTCTATCTCCCCATAGAGACGTAGAAATGACTTGACTACTTGACCAATATTTAAATTAGCTTCATGAATTGCTAATTAGCATATTTTACCCGACTCAAAGAAGATCAAGTGCCCAAAAATGACCAAGAATTGAGACAGAAAGCACCCAAAAATGCCACTTTTTCGACCAGTTTCCAATGGAAATAGAGCGACATCACAACTCCAAAATGTACACCAAGTTCCTTCGGTCTTCTGTGACTTCTAACCATTGAAGTGAATTACATTTCAAGTTGTTTCTTCTTCATTTTCCAATGACTTCTAACCACTGAAGTTTGCCGTTTTATGACTCTGACGGTTGACCCAAAACTCTGCCAGTACTTGAATACCTGTTTGATTAAACGGACCACCATCTCGTTTCAATATAATTATTATGTAATTATAAAAATTATCAAAGGTCAGACATTTCATTTTGGCAGTAAGTTTTTAGCCAATAAAACAATCCATGATTAAGTACATGAGGTTTAGTTTTTGGTTTTATTAGGCTGAGTACACCATGACCAAGCATGATTTGGATTAAATATATTTATTATGTCCTCTAACTGCTCTGAGCCTCTAACCGACCCCCCCCCCCGCCCCCCAGCTTCATCATACATGCACTTACACACAATGTTCAATTTCAGCTGCTCTTCAGAACATTTAGAGTTAGTTTTTGCCTTCTGTTGTGACATCATCAGCATTGTTGGTTCTATGACACCACTGAAACAATGGTGACGTCACAACAGCAGCAATAGAAGCAGTAGAAGAAAATGGTTTCTAATCTTGAGCTGTGTTGTCAGCAATGTTATTGTAATGGGACTACCTCAAAACCAGGGCTACAACATATCAGTACTTCCAAATGTTTATGAAACTGTTTGGTCAAGGTGTCAGGAACAGGAGGAGACAAGTATTTTTGTCAAGAGTAAGGTATGTTTTTAATTATCAGCCAAAAACTTGCTGCCACAAAAAAATGACTGCAAAGCATTATTGGAATTTGCAGGATATCGGGTATCCGGCAGAATTAGGGTGTCAGAACCAGATATCTGGGATGCTCAAAAATAAGTGAAAAAGCTAAAAAAAACTTTTACCGTTACTGGACTGAAAGGACATTTATGGCATCCCTAGCTAGCTGCCTGAGGGACCATTTATGTCCCTAAACAACAGCTTGTGACGTCACAATCGTCCTGGGAGATTGTTTAGTTTGAACACCCCAGTCCAGTAAGGGTTAATAATGAACAAAAGAATTACAAGAACAGAGTCAAAAGCATGATGTAACTATCTTAAAAATTTAAATTTCGTTACAGAACATAATGGAAAATATTCAATCAGAGGAACATGATATCATCTCGATCTTGCGTTCAGAAAAAAAAAATTTATTATCATCTTCGAATGCTGAAAACCTTCTTCTTTCGCACCTTTACTAGCCTATCCGGTTCCAACTATCCAGTTGTTATCCGGCAGTTGGTGTTGCCGGATTTTCCGGTATCCGGCTATTTTCATTATCCGTGCATCACTATAGCTACTAATAAACATTGTAAAAAGTACCAGGTAATAGACGGGACAGAGCCACCGGCTCACCGAGCGAAGCGAGGTGTCTCTTCCCTTATCTGACTGAGCACAGTCTGCGACATACAAGCAGGCGAGCGAGCGAGGCTGCAGACAGACGGAATTCATATCGAAATGGGTATAGAATTGGCTTCTAGGTCAGTGGAACTGCTGCCTCTAAAGTCCGCGCTGCTACCTGTCAGGTCCGCGCTCAGCAGAACTCAGCAGGAATGAGCTGGGCTGCTTCAAAAATGCATGTGAGCGAGGACCAGAAAGGCAGCACCACCAGTGAAATGTTGTAGCCTGCTCGCTCACGCTCGCAACTGATTTAGCAGGCTACTGTAGCCTGGGAACCGTTTTACTAAGCACTCCTAAGTGCTAATCCACTCTTAAGTGCTTAGGAGCACCTAACTTTAGGATAGGATCAACACTAGGTGTTTCACTAAGAAATCTTATCTTTAGGTGCTCTTAACTTAGGTGTAAAATTACCCCTAAACTTAGGAGTGCCCAGTAGCACTCCTAACATGTAAAATCTCACCTAAGTGGCAGGCTAAGATGCAAAATTACACCTGAGTCTCGATCCTAGAAGCTGTTCCTGATTCAGTGAGAGCCCAAAACACTCAGTGAGAGCCTAAAAATAGCATTTAAAGCCATGGATAATGCACCTGTGACTTTTATTTCAGCACTTACCTAATTACAGTTGTCCGACATGAGTAACTGAGATGATTATTCCAGTGACAATATTTATTTCCAACATGAATAAAAACACCGGTGATGTCAGAATGAGGCACAGGCTCTGGTCTGTCTTGGCTCCGCCCCCTAGCAACACCCTAGCAACCCTCTCCTTTTTGGCGGGAACAGGGAGAAATCATTGTTTAAGGGCAATTTTGTCAATCCTAGGGGTGAGGGGATATCCCCTCCTCCTCCAAAAAAATTAATTTAGCTACTAAGTGCACTGCTTATCAATAGATTTAGTGCCAAATAGGGCCTATCATCATCCCTTCATGCAAAAAAAAATCTATGCCAAGCGAGTGAGCAGTTATGCATAATTGTTGGAGGGAAGGTTGAATAAATTTTTGTATTGGAGTTTATCAATTTTCTTGAGAAGTCACAAGAAATCCTATTTATCCCGAGAGTTGTATGAAAAAATATTTGAGGTAATAATTTTTTAGCTGGATATGAAGTAGCAGAATATTTATATTTTTACTCAGAAATTATTTTCACATTGATTTTTCATCGTTTTTCTGATGAATTTATTCTAGGCCTGTACATCTTTGTGAAATATAGTGTTCAACAAGTTCAATGTTGCTAGTTCTTCCTTCTAAATCTTGTCAAAAATATTTAGAATTTGGCGCAAAATCAAAAAAAAATTGTAGAGTACAAATTTATGAAAACCTTCAGATTGCCGGTAAATTATAAAATCCTGGACATTTTCAAAGGAATTCAGCCTATTTATTGGGAGAATTTTCCAGAAAATTTTTGCAAAAGTGCCCATGCTAAGGGGGCGACCATTTAATAATCAGGGGGGCTTAAAATTTTCCTCGGCGGGAAATTATTTATTTCAAGCATGCGATGTGCATTAATATTCATTCCCAAATCAAGCAACACCTTATTAAGAAATACACACTCCACAAATTGTTTATTTAAAGATTACCCAAAAAGAATTAATTTAGTTCACCAAAACTGAGCAAGAAATTTTTTTTTTTCAACTCCAAGCCCCCTTAAGATTAAATGCTGGCCGCTAAAAAAATAGATTTGTAAGAAGTGAGAAAAATATTTTAAAATAAATTAAGGAATATCAATTATAAATTTTGGCCTACCAAATCACGAAATGCTTTGTAATTCAGAGAAATTGAAAATTCTGATAGCATAATGAAACAAAGTAGAAAGAAAGGGAAAAATTCACTTCACTAGCATTTCCGAGGAAATTAACTATTGTTGGCCAAATAGGCCTGAGTCATTTTTGGCAAACAGCCAAAAACTGACTTCGGCAAAATTTTGTTTTGAAACCGATGACTTAGGCCAAAATTCTTTTGTGGTGTAGCTGTGTTATTAAGCAATTCCCCATAAGGCCTTCCTATGGTATCAAAATGCAAACATTTCCGAAGTCTGACTTAGGCCAATTTTGCTCTAGGCTGACACTATATTGCTTGGGAGTGTTAAATAAAAAGCTTAGGAAAAAAAGGAAAATTTTGGACATAATAATTATTATTAAGTTCTCAAGCACAATTTGTCGGGATGGCAGTTATGAACTTATCTGCTAGGGATGGACTTCGTTTCAGGATATATCCGCTAAACCGTATTGATCATTCGATACGATAATCGAAATCGAATGATTAGCAATATCGTATCGAACCGATATTGCCTCAACTGCATTATTTTGCTTGAAAAATGTATTAATTTGCACAGTTTAGGTTTAAAATGTCACCGAATGTTGAGAAACACTGGAGATTGTTTCCACTTCAGATTCCTGTCTCACCCAAGATCTCATTTTGAGAGGCAAAATGTGAGTTTCGCTGCATAAATTTTCAGTAAAATTTGTTTATGGCACAATTTGTGTATCGCAACACGTATCGAAAACCGAAAATGAGTATTGACGATATGTCTCATATAGAATTTTGCAAACGATGTCTACCCCTATTATCTGCTTTATCCAATGTGTCCACCTGCACCCTCTTATCCACTGCACCCTCTTATCCACTGCACCCTCACATCCACTGCTCCCTCATATCCACTACAACCTCACATCCACTGCACCCTCACATCCACTGCACCCTCACATCCACTGCACCCTCTTATCCACTGCACCCTCATATCCACTGCACCCTCACATCCACTGCACCCTCACATCCACTGCACCCTCTTATCCACTGCACCCTCACATCCACTGCACCCTCACATTCACTGCACCCTCTCATCCACTGCACCCTCACAACCACTGCACCCTCTTATCCACTACACCCTCACAACCACTGCACCCTCACATCCACTGCACCCTCACATCCACTGCAACCTCACATCCACTGCTCCCTCACATCCACTGCTCCCTCACATCCACTGCTTATCCACTGCACCATCTTATCCACTGCACCATCTTATCCCCAGGAGATAAGGGATGCAGTGGATCGGAGGGTTCACTGGATCAGAGGGCGATGTGGATAAGAGGATGCAGGGGATACGACGATGCAGAGGATAAGATGGTGCAGTGGATAAGAGGTTGCAGGGGATAAGAGGGTGCATAGGAAAAGAGGGTGCAGCAGATTAGAAGGAGCAGTGGATAAGAGAGTGGAGTGGTTAAGAGGAGGCAAAGGGAGTGGATCAGAGAGTGCAGTGGATATGAGGATGCGGTGGATAACAGGGTGTAGTGGATAAGAGAGTGCAGTGGATAAGAGGGTGCAGTGGATAAGAGGATGCAGTGGATAAGAGGATGCAGTTGATATGAAGGTGCAGTGGATAAGAGGATGCAGTGGATAATAGGGTGCAGTGTATAAGAGGGAGCAGGGAGCAAGATCATAGGGAAATTGACAGAGGGAGAGTTACAATGAGCAAGTAGCGTACCGAGATCGTCAGAGGGTGAGTAGTAGTGAGCAAGCTGGAGAGGGAAAGTAGTAGTGGCAGAGTAGCAGAGGGAGAGTAGCAGTCGGCAAGTAGCAGATGGAGAGGTAGGGGGAGAGTAGCAGGGGGAGAGTAGCAGGGGGAGAGTAGCAGGGGGAGAGTAGTAGGGGGAGAGCAGCAGATGAAGAGTAGAAATTGGAGAGTAGCAGTTGGAGAGCAGTAAATGGAGAGTAGCAGTGATCAAGTAGCGGAGGCAGAGTTGTGGCACAGAGTAGCAGATGAAGAGTGGCAGACGGAGAGTAGCAGAGGGAGAGTAGCAGACAGGGAGTAACAGTGGGAGAGTAGCAGATAGTAGGAATTGGAGAATAGTAGATGGAGATTTCCAGTAGCAGAAGGAGAGTAATTTCTAATCTTAATCTGCTACTCTTCCCCTACAACTCTCCATCTGCTACTTGCTAACTGCTACTCTCCCCCTGCTACTATCCATCTGCTACTTGCTAACTGCTACTCTCCCTCTGCTACTCTCTCTCTCCGCTATCTGCCACTCTATCTTTGCTACTCTCAAATTGCTACTCTCCAGCTGCTACTCTCCCTTTGTTACTCTCCATCTACTACTCTGCATCTTCTACTCCTCTCCATCTGATATCCATGAATTGCTACTCACCATTTGCACTCTCCATCTGCTGCTCTTCATCTGCTACTCTCCCTCTGCTACTCTCGATCTGCTACTCTCCCGCTCCATCTGCAGCTACTCTCCCTCTGCTACTCTCCATCTGCTACTCTCCCTCTACTACTCTCCATCTGCTACTCTCCCTCTGCTACCCTCCCATTGCTACTCTCCATCTGCTACACTCTCTCAGCTACCCTAACTCTGCTACTCTCCCTCTGCTACTCTCCCTCTGTTACTCTCCATCTGCTACTCTCGTACTACTCTCCCTCTGTTACTCTTCATCTGCTACTCTCCCTGTAGCACTCTCCCTCTGTTACTCTCCATCTGCTACTCTCCCTCTGCTTCTCTCCATCTGCTACTCTTCCTCTGCTACTCTCACTTTGCTACTCTCCCTCTGTTACTCTCCATCTGCAGCTCACCAAGTCTCCCTCTGCAGCTCTTCCTCTGCCACTCTCCATTTGCAGCTCTCCCGTGGCTACTCTACCTCTGCTACTCTCCATCTGCCACCCTCCCATTGCTACTCTCCATCTGCTACATTCCTTGTGCTACTCTGCTGTATCTTTCCCTCCGCTACCCTCCATATGCTACTCTCCAATTGCTTCTCTCCATCTGCCACTCTCTCTCTCTCTCTGTTTATCTCCATCTGCTACTCTCCCTCTGTTACCCTCCATCTGCTACCCTCCATCTGCAGCTCTCCCTCGGCTACTCTCCCTCTGCTACTCTCCATCTGCTACCCTCCCATTGGTACTCTCCATCTGAAACACTCCCTCTGCTACTCTGCTGTATCTTTCCCTCTGCTACCCTCCATATGCTACTCTCCAGTTGCTGCTCTCCATCTGCCAATCTCTCTCTGTTATTCTCCATCTGCAACTCTCCCTCTGCTACTCTCCTTCTTCTACTCTTCCTCTGTTACTCTCCATCTACAGCTCTCCATCTGCAGCTCTCCCTCTTTAGCTATCCCTCTTTAGCTCTCCCTTCGCTACTCTCGAACAGCTACTCTCCCTCTGTTACTCTCCATCTGCTACTCTCCCGATGCTACTCTCCTTATGCTATTCTCCCACTGTTACTCTCCATCTGTTGCTCTCCCTCTGCTATCCTCCCTCTGCAACTCTCCCTCTGCTACTCTCCATCTGCAGCTCTCCCTCAGCTACTCTCCATCTGCCACTCTCTGATTGCTACTCTGCATCTGCTGCTCTCCCTCTGTTACTCTCCATCTGCTATTCTCACTCTGCTGCTCTCTGTCTGCTAACCTCCCATGGATACTCTCCATCTGCTTCTTTCCATCTGCTATCCCTCTGCTACTCTCACTCTGCTACTCTCCCATTGCTACTTTCCATCGGCCACTCTTTCTCGGCTACAATCCCTCTGTTACTCTCCTACTGTCATTCTCTCACTGTTACTCTTCATCTGCTACTCTGGCTCCACTCCTCTGCCTGTTACTCTCCATCTGCAACTCTCCCTTCGCAACCCTCTGTCTGCTACTGTCCAACTGCAACTCACTCTAATACTCTCCTTCTGCTACTCTCTGTTACTGTCCATCTGCAGCTGTCACTCTGCTACTCTCCATCTGCTACTCACCATCTGCAACTCTCCCTCTTCTACTCTCACTATGCTGCTCTCCATCTGCTATGTTACTCTAGATCTGCAGCTCCCCATCTGCAACTCTGCCTCTGCTACCCTCGAACTGCTACTCTCCCTCTGTTACCCTCCATCTGCTGCTCTCCCTCTCCTACCCTCTATCTGCTACTCTCCCTCTGTTACTCCTGATCTGCTATGTCTCCCTCTGCCACTCTCCATCTGTTACTCGCCATAAATTATGCTACTCTCCATCTGCCACTCTCTCTCTGTCATTCTCCCTCTGCTACTCTCCCTCCGCTACTCTCCTTCTGCTACTCCATCTCTGCCACTCTCCATTTGCAGCTCTCCCTCTGCTACTCTCTGTCTGCTACCCTCCCATGCTACTCTCCATCTGCTACACTCTCTGTGCTACTCTTCGACTATCTTCCCCTCCGCTACCCTCCATATGCTACTCTCCAATTGTTGCTATCCATCTACCACTCTCTCTCTGTTACTCGCCATATGCTACTTTCCCTCTGCTACCCTCCCTCGGCTACCCTCCATATGCTACTCTCCAATTGCTGCTTTCGATTTGCCACTCTTTCAATTTATCTCCATCTGCTACACTCCCTCTGTCACCCTCCATCTGCCACCCTCCATCTGCAGCTCTCTCTCGGTACTCTCCCTCCGCTACTCTCCTTCTGCTACTCTCCATCTGCTACCCTCCCATTGCTACACTCCCTCTGCTATTCTGCCGTATCTTTCACTCTGCTACCCTCCATATGCTACTCTCCAGTTCCTGCTCTCCATCTGCCAATCTCTGTATTGTTCTCCATCTGCAACTGTCCCTCTGCTACTCTCCTTCTGCTACTCTTCCTCTGTTACTCTCCATCTGCAGCCCTCCATCTGCACCTCTCCCTCTTTAGCTCTCCCTTCGCTACTCTTGAACTGCTACTCTCCCTCTGTTACTCTCCCTCTGCTACTCTCCTTATGCTACTTTTCCACTGTTACTCTCCATCTGTTGCTCTCCCTCTGCTATCCTCCCTTTGCAACTCTTCCTCTGTTACTCTCCATCTGCAGCCCTCCATCTGCAACTCTCCCTCTTTAGCACTCCCTTTGCTACTCTAGAACTGCTACTCTCCCTCTGTTACTCTCCCTCTGCTACTCTCCTTATGCTACTCTTCCACTGTTACTCTCCATCTGTTGCTCTTCCTCTGCTACTCTCAATCTGCAGCTCTCCTTCGTCTACTCTCCATCTGCCACTCTCCGATTGCTACTCTCCATCTGCTAATCTCCCTATGCTACTGTCCATCTGCTATTCTCACTCTGCTGCTCTCTCTGCTAACTTCCCATTGCTACTCTCCCTCTGCTACTCTGTCTCTGCTACTCTCCATCTGTTACTCGCCATCTGCTACTCTCCCACAGCTACTCTCCCTCTGTTACTCTCCATCTGCAACTGTCCCTCCGGCACCCTCCATCTGCTACTCTTCAATTGCTACTCTCAATCTGCCACTCTCACTCTCTTACTCTCCATCTGCTACTCTCCCTCTGTTACTCCATCTGCTCCCTCTACTTCTCTCCATCTGCTATCCCTCTGCTTCTCTCACTCTGCTACTCTCCCATTGCTACTTTCCATCGGCTACTCTTCCTCTGCTACAACCCCTCTGCTACTCTCCTACTGTTACTCTTCATCTGCCACGATGGCTCCACTCCTCTGCCTGTTACTCTCCATCTGCAACTCTCCCTCCGCAACCCTCTGGCTGCTACTCTCCAACTGCAACTCACTCTAATACTCTCCTTCTGCTACTCTCTGTTACCCTCCATCTGCAGCTGTCACTCTGCTACCCTCCATCTGCTACTCTCCATCTGCTACTCACCATCTGCTACTCACCATCTGCAACTCTCCCTCTTCCACTCTCACTATGCTGCTACTCTCCCTCTGTTACTCCTGATCTGCTATTTCTCCCTCTGCCACTCTCCATCTGTTACTCGCCATAAATTATGCTACACTCCATCTGCCACTCTCCCTCTGCTACTCTCCTTCTGCTATGCCATCTCTGCCACACTCCATTTGCAGCTCTCCCTCTGCTACTCTCCATCTGCTACCCTCCCATTGCTACTCTCCATCTGCTACACTCCCTGTGCTACTCTGCCACTATCTTTCCCTCTGCTACCCTCCATATGCTACTCTCCATCTGCCACTCTCTCTCTGTTACTCGCCATATGCTGCTTTCCCTCTGCTACTCTCTCTCTTTTACTCTCCATCTGCAACCCTCCGTCGGCTACCTCTGTCTGCTACCCTCCAATTGCTGCTCTCAATCTGTTTATCTACATCTGCTACTCTCCCTGTGTTACCCTCCATCTGTTACCCCCCATCTGCAGCTCTCCCTCGGCTACTCTCCCTCAGCTACTCTCCCACGGCTACTCTCCTTCTGCTACTCTTCTCTGTTACTCTCCATTTGCAGCTCTCCATCTGCAACTCTCCCCCTTTAGCTCTCCCTCCACTACTCTCAAACTGCTACTCTCCCTCTGTTACTCTCAATCTGCTACTCTCCCTCTGCTACTCTCCTTAAGCTACTCTGTAACTCTCCCTCTTCTACTCTCCATCTGCAACTCACCCTCGGCTACTCTCCATCTGCCACTCTCCGATTGCTACTCTGCATCTGCAACTCTCCCTCTGTTACTCTCCATCTGCTATTCTCACTCTGATACTCTTCCTCTGCCACTCTGTCTCTGCTACTCTCCATCTGTTACTCACCATCTGATACTCTCCATCTGCCACTCTCTCTGTGTCATTCTCCATCTGCTACTATCCCTCTGCCACTCTCCTTGATACTCTGTCTCAGCTACTCTCCATTTGCAGCTCTCCCTCAGCTACTCTCCATCTGCTACCCTTCCATTGCTACTCTCCATCTGCTACACTCCCTGTGCTTCTCTGAGACAATTTTCCCTCCACTACCATCCATATGTTACTCTCCAATTGCTGCTCTCCATCTGCCATTCTCTCTGTTACTCGCCATATGCTACTTTCCTTCTGCAACTCTCCCTTTTACTCTCCATCTGCAACTCTCCCTCCACTACCCTCCATATGCTACTCTCCAATTGCTGCTCTCCATCTGCCACTCTCTCTCTATGTTTATCTCTATCTGCCACTCTACCTCTGTTACCCTCCATCTGCTACTCTCCATCTGTCACTCTCCCTCTGCAACTCTCCCTCTGCTACCCTCCCATTGCCACTCTCCATCTGCTACACTCCCTCTGCTACTCTGCCGTATCTTTCCCTCCGCTACTCTCAATATGCTACTCTCCAGTTGCTGCTCTCCATCTGCCAATCTCTGTTATTCTCCATCTGCAACTCTCCCTCTGCTACTCTCCTTCTCCTACTCTCCCTCTGTTACTCTCCATCTGCAGATAGAGAGAGTAGCAGATGAAGAGTAGTAGATGGAGAGTAGCAGAAGGAGAGTAGCAGATGGAGAGTAGAAGAGGGGGGTAGCAGGTGGAGAGTAGCAGTGAGCAAGAAGTGAAGGGGGTAGCTACTGCAGATGGCAGATGGAGAGTCGCAGATGGAGAGTTGCAGATGGAGAGTAGCAGATAGAGAGTCGCATTTGGAGAGTAGCCGAAGTAGAGGAGCAGTGGGAGAGAGGCAGATGGAATGAAACAGAGGGAGAGTAGCAGAAGGAAAGTAGCAATTTGAGAGTAGCAGATGGAGAGTATCAGATGGAGAGGAGCAGATGGAGAGTAGCAGATGGAGTGCAACAGTGGGAGAGGAACAGAGGGAAAGTAGCAATTTTAGAGTAGCAGATGGAGAGTAGCAGATAGAGAGTAGCAGATAGAGAGTAGCAGATAGAGAGTAGCAGATGGAGAGTAGCAGATGGAGAGTAGCAGATAGAGAGTAGCAGATGGAGAGTAGCAGAAGGAGAGTAGCAGATGGAGAGGGCAGAGTGAGAGTATCAGAGGGAGAGTAGCAGAAGGAAAGTATCAATGAGAGAGTGGCAGATGGAGAGTAGCAGAGGGGGGTAGCAGGTGGAGAGTAGCAGTGAGCTAGTAGTGAAGGTGGTAGCTACAGCAATGGCAGATGGAAGAGAAGCATATGAAGAGTAGCATATGGAGAGTAGCGGCAGGAGAGTAGCAGAGGGAGAGGAGCAGATAGAGAGTACCAGATGGAGAGCAACAGATGCAGAGCAACAGATGGAGGGTAGCAATGGGAGATTAGCAGTCGCAGATTAGCAGAGGGAGAGTAGCAGACGTAGAGGAACAGAGGGAGAATAGCAGAAGGAAAGTAGCAATTTGAGAGTAGCAGATGGAGAGTATCAATTGGAGAGTAGCAGAAGGAGAGGAGCAGAGGGAGAGTGGCAATGGGAGAGTAGCAATGGGAGAGTAGCAGTTGCAGAGTAGCCGAGGGAAAGTAGCAGATGTAGAGTAGGAGAGGGAGAGTAGCAGAAGGAGTGTAACAGAGGGAGAGTAGCAGAAGGAAAGTAGCAATTTTAGAGTAGCAGATGGAGAGTATCAATTGGAGAGTAGCAGATGGAGAGGAGCAGAGGGAGAGTGGCAGATGGAGTGTAGCAATTGGAAAGTAGGAGGTGGACAGCGGGTGGACAGTAGCAAAGAATCGGAGGGGGGGGGGTAGCCTGGCAGATAGCAGATGGAGAGTGGCAGATGGAGAGTAGCAGATGGAGAGTAGCAGATGGAGAGTAGCAGATGGAGAGTAGCAGATAGAGAGAGTAGATGGAGAGTAGCAGAGGGAGATTAGCAGATGCAGAGGAGCAGAGGGAGAGTAGCAGAAGGAGTGTTACAAATGGAGAGTAGAAGGGATGTAGCAATTTGAGAGTAGCAGATGGAGAGGAACAGAGGGAGTAGCAGAAGAAAATAGCAATTGTAGAGTATCAGAGGAAGAGTAGCAGATGGAGAGTAGCAATTGGAGAGTAGCGGGTGGACAGCGGGTGGATAGTAGCAAAGAAGCGGGGGGGGGGGGGATAGCTCGGCCAGCAGATGTAGAGTAGCAGATGGAGAGTAGTGGAAGGACAGTTGCGGAAGGAGAGTGGCAGATGCAGAGTAGCAGATGCAGAGTCGCAACTTTAGAGGAGCAGATTAAGATAAGAGAAGGAAAGTAGCAGATGGAGAGTAGCAGTGAGCAAGTAGTGGAGGGAGAGCATTAGCGGCAGAGTAGCAATGGGAGGGTGTCAGATGGAGAGCAGCAGGGGGAGAGAAGCAGGTGTAGAGGAGCAGCGGGAGAGTAGCAGTTGCAGAGTAGCAGAGGGAGAGTAGCAGATATAGAGGAGCAGCGGGAGAGTAGCAGGAGTGTTACAGAGGGAGAGCAGCAGTGAGCAAGTAGCGAAGGTGGTAGCTACAGCAGACGGGAGATGGAGAGTAGCTGATGGAGAGTAGCGGAAGGAGAGTAGCAGAGGGAAAGGAGCAGATAGAGAGTAGCAGATGAAGAGGAGCAGATGGAGAGTAGCAGATGGAGAGTAGCAGATGGAGAGTAGCAGATGGAGAGTTGCAGATGGAGGGTAGCATTGGGAGAGTAGCAGTTGCAGAGTAGCAGAGGGAGAGTAGCAGACATAGAGGAGCAGAGGGAGAGTAGCAGACGGAGTGTAACAGAGGGACAGTAGCAGAAAGAAAGTAGCAATTTGAGAGTAGCAGATGGAGAGGTGCAGAGGGACAGTAGCAGATGGAGAGTGACAGAGGGAGAGTAGCAGAAGGAAAGTAGCAATTGGAGAGTAGCAGATGGAGAGGAGCAAATGGACAGTAGCAGATAGAGAGTAGCAGATGGAGAGTAGCGGAGGAGAGTAGCAGATGGAGAGTAGCAGATGGAGAGTAGATGGAGAGTAGCAGATGGGAGAGTAGCAGAGGGAGAGTAGCAGATGGAGAGTAGCAGATAGAGAGAGTAGATGGAGAGTAGCAGAGGGAGATTAGCAGATGCAGAGGAGCAGAGGGAGAGTAGCAGAAGGAGTGTTACAAATGGAGAGTAGAAGGGAAGTAGCAATTTGAGAGTAGCAGATGGAGAGGAACAGAGGGAGTAGCAGAAGAAAATAGCAATTGTAGAGTATCAGAGGGAGAGTAGCAGATGGAGAGTAGCAATTGGAGAGTAGCGGGTGGACAACGGGTGGATAGTAGCAAAGAAGCGGGGGGGGTGTAGCTCGGCCAGCAGATGGAGAGTAGCAGATGGAGAGTAGCAGATGGAGAGTATTGGAAGGACAGTAGCGGAAGGAGAGTGACAGATGCAGAGTAGCAGATGCAGAGTCGCAACTTTAGAGTAGCAGATTAAGATAAGAGAAGGAAAGTAGTAGATGGAGAGTAGCAGTGAGCAAGTAATGGAGGGAGAGCATTAGTGGCAGAGTAGCAATGAGAGGGTGTCAGATGGAGAGCAGCAGGGGGAGAGAAGCAGGTGTAGAGAAGCAGAGGGAGAGTAGCAGTTGCAGAGTAGCAGAGGGAGAGTAGCAGATATAGAGGAGCAGCGGGAGAGTAGCAGGAGTGTTACAGAGGGAGAGCAGCAGTGAGCAAGTAGCGAAGGTGGTAGCTACAGCAGACGGGAGATGGAGAGTAGCTGATGGAGAGTAGCGGAAGGAGAGTAGCAGAGGGAAAGGAGCAGATAGAGAGTAGCAGATGAAGAGGAGCAGATGGAGAGTAGCAGATGGAGAGTAGCAGATGGAGAGTAGCAATGGGAGAGTAGCAGTTGCAGAGTAGCAGAGGGAGAGTAGCAGATGTAGAGGAGCAGAGGGAGAGTAGCAGATGGAGTGTAACAGAGGGACAGTAGCAGAATGAAAGTAGCAATTGGAGAGTAGCAGATGGAGAGGAGCAGAGGGAGAGTAGCAGATCGAGAGTAACAGAGGGAGAGTAGCAGAAGGAAAGTAGCAATTGGAGAGTAGCAGATGGAGAGAAGCAGGAGAGTAGCAGATAGAGAGTAGCAGATAGAGAGTAGCAGATGGAGAGTAGCGCAGGAGAGTAGCAGATGGAGATTAGCAGATGGAGATTAGCAGATGGAGAGTAGATGGAGAGTAGCAGATGGGAGAGTAGCAGAGGGAGAGTAGAAGATGTAGAGGAGCAGAGGTAGAGTAGCAGAAGGAGTGTGACAGAGGGGGAGTAGCAGAAGGAAAGTGGCAATTTGAGAGTAGCAGATGGAGAGTATCAGATAATTAGAAGCAGAGGGAGAGTAGCAGATGGAGAGGAACAGAGGGAGTAGCAGAAGAAAGTAGCAATTGTAGAGTATCAGACGGACAGTAGCAGATGGAGAGAAGCAATTGCAGAGTAGCGGGTGGACAGCGGGTGGACAGTAGCAAAGAAGTGGGGGGGGGGGGTGGGGGGGATAGCTTGGCCGAGTAGCAGATGGAGGGTAGCAATGGGAGAGTAGCAGTTGCAGAGTGGCAGAGAGAGAGAGTAGAAGACATAGAAGCGGGGGGGGAGGGGTAGCTCGGCCGAGTAGCAGATGGAGAGTAGCAGATGGAGAGCAACAGAGGGAGAGTAGCAGATGCAGATGGAGAGTAGAAGAGAGAGGGTAGCAGGTGGACAGTGGCAGTGAGCAATGAGAGGAGGGGGAGCAGATTGAGAGTAGCAGATGGAGAGTTGCAACTGGAGAGTATCAGATGGAGATTAGCAGATGGAGAGGAGCAGAGGGAGAGTAACAGGTGAAGGGTATCAGAGGGAGAGTAGCAGAAGGAAAGTATCAAAAGGAATGTGGCAATTGGAGAGTAGCAGAGGGAGGGTACCAGGTGGAGAGTAGCGGAAGGAGAGTAGCAGAGGGAGAGGAACAGATAGAGTGTAGCAGATGAAGAGGAGCAGAGGGAGAGTAACAGGTGGAGGGTATCAGAGGGAGAGTAGCAAATGGAGAGTAACAGATGGAGGTTAGCAATGGGAGAGTAGCAGTTGCAGAGTAGGAGAGGGAGAGTTGTAGATGTAGAGGAGCAGAGGGAGATTAGCAGATGGAGTGTAACAGAGGGAGAGTAGCAGTAAGAAAGTAGCAATTTGAGAGTAGCAGATGGAGAGTAGCAGAGGGAGAGTAGCGGATGCAGAGAAGCAGAGGGAGAGTAGCAGAAGGAGTGTTACAGATGGAGAGTAGCAGAAGGAAAGTAGCAATTTGAGATGGAGAGTATCAGATGCTGAGGAGCAGAGGGAGAGTAGCAGATGGAGAGGAACAGGGAGTAGCAGAAGAAAGTAGCAATTGTAGAGTATCAGAGGGAGAGCAGCAATTGGAGAGTAGCGGGTGGACAGCGGGTGGACAGTAGCAAAGAAGCGGGGGGGGGGGGGAGCTCGGCCGAGTAGCAGATGGAGAGGAGCAGAGGGAGAGTGGCAGATGGAGTGTAGCAATTCGAAAGTAGGAGGTGGACAGCGGGCGGACAGTAGCAAAGAATCGGAGGGGAGGGGGGGTAGCCTGGCAGATAGCAGATGGAGAGTGGCAGATGGAGAGTAGCAGATGGAGAGTGGCAGATGGAGAGTAGCAGATGGAGAGTAGCAGATAGAGAGAGTAGATGGAGAGTAGCAGAGGGAGATTAGCAGATGCAGAGGAGCAGAGGGAGAGTAGCAGAAGGAGTGTTACAAATGGAGAGTAGAAGGGAAGTAGCAATTTGAGAGTAGCAGATGGAGAGGAACAGAGGGAGTAGCAGAAGAAAATAGCAATTGTAGAGTATCAGAGGGAGAGTAGCAGATGGAGAGTAGCAATTGGAGAGTAGCGGGTGGACAACGGGTGGATAGTAGCAAAGAAGCCCGGGGGGGGGGGGGGTAGCTCGGCCAGCAGATGGAGAGTAGCAGATGGAGAGTAGCAGATGGAGAGTAGCAGATTGAGAGTAGAGGAAGGAGAGTGGCAGATGCAGAGTAGCAGATGCAGAGTCGAAACTTGAGAGTAGCAGATTAAGATTAGAGTAGGAAAGTAGCAGGTGGAGAGTAGCAGTGAGCAAGTAGTGGAGGGAGAGCATTAGCGGCAGAGTAGCAATGGGAGGGTGTCAGATGGAGAGCAGCAGGGGGAGAGAAGCAGGTGTAGAGGAGCAGAGGGAGAGTAGCAGTTGCAGAGTAGCAGAGGGAGAGTAGCAGATATAGAGGAGCAGCGGGAGAGTAGCAGGAGTGTTACAGAGGGAGAGCAGCAGTGAGCAAGTAGCGAAGGTGGTAGCTACAGCAGACGGGAGATGGAGAGTAGCTAATGGAGAGAAGCGGAAGGAGAGTAGCAGAGGGAAAGGAGCAGATATAGAGTAGCAGATGAAGAGTAGCAGATGGAGAGTAGCAGATGGAGAGTAGCAGATGGAGAGTTGCAGATGGAGGGTAGCATTGGGAGAGTAGCAGTTGCAGAGTAGCAGAGGGAGAGTAGCAGACATAGAGGAGCAGAGGGAGAGTAGCAGACGGAGTGTAACAGAGGGACAGTAGCAGAAAGAAAGTAGCAATTTGAGAGTAGCAGATGGAGAGGAGCAGAGGGACAGTAGCAGATCGAGAGTAACAGAGGGAGAGTAGCAGAAGGAAAGTAGCAATTGGAGAGTAGCAGATGGAGAGGAGCAGGAGAGTAGCAGATAGAGAGTAGCAGATAGAGAGTAGCAGATAGAGAGTAGCAGATAGAGAGTAGCAGATAGAGAGTAGCAGATGGAGAGTAGCGGAGGAGAGTAGCAGATGGAGAGTAGATGGAGAGTAGCAGATGGGAGAGTAGCAGAGGGAGAGTAGAAGATGTAGAGGAGCAGAGGTAGAGTAGCAGAAGGAGTGTGACAGAGGGGGAGTAGCAGAAGGAAAGTGGCAATTTGAGAGTAGCAGATGGAGAGTATCAGATAATTAGAAGCAGAGGGAGAGTAGCAGATGGAGAGGAACAGAGGGAGTAGCAGAAGAAAGTAGCAATTGTAGAGTATCAGAGGGACAGTAGCAGATGGAGAGAAGCAATTGCAGAGTAGCGGGTGGACAGCGGGTGGACAGCGGGTGGACAGTAGCAAAGAAGTGGGGGGGGGGGGGGGGGGGATAGCTTGGCCGAGTAGCAGATGGAGGGTAGCAATGGGAGAGTAGCAGTTGCAGAGTGGCAGAGAGAGAGAGTAGAAGACATAGAAGTGGGGGGGGGGAGGGGTAGCTCGGCCGAGCAGCAGAGGGAGGGTAGCAGATGGAGAGCAACAGAGGGAGAGTAGCAGATGCAGATGGAGAGTAGAAGAGAGAGGGTAGCAGGTGGACAGTGGCAGTGAGCAATGAGATGAGGGGGGAGCAGATTGAGAGTAGCAGATGGAGAGTTGCAACTGGAGAGTATCAGATGGAGATTAGCAGATGGAGAGGAGCAGAGGGAGAGTAACAGGTGAAGAGTATCAGAGGGAGAGTAGCAGAAGGAAAGTATCAAAAGGAATGTGGCAATTGGAGAGTAGCAGAGGGAGGGTACCAGGTGGAGAGTAGCGGAAGGAGAGTAGCAGAGGGAGAGGAACAGATAGAGTGTAGCAGATGAAGAGGAGCAGATGGAGAGTAGCAGATGGAGAGTAGCAGATGGAGAGTAGCAAATGGAGAGTAACAGATGGAGGGTAGCAATGGGAGAGTAGCAGTTGCAGAGTAGCAGAGGGAGAGTAGTAGATGTAGAGGAGCAGAGGGAGATTAGCTGATGGAGTGTAACAGAGGGAGAGTAGCAGTAAGAAAGTAGCAATTTGAGAGAAGCAGATGGAGAGTAGCAGAGGGAGAGTAGCGGATGCAGAGAAGCAGAGGGAGAGTAGCAGAAGGAGTGTTACAGATGGAGAGTAGCAGAAGGAAGGTAGCAATTTGGAGAGTATCAGATGGAGAGTAGCAGATGGAGGGTATCAGAGGGAGAGTAGCAGAAGGAATGTGGCAATTGGAGAGTGGCAGATGGAGAGTAGCAGAGGGAGGGTAGCAGGTGGAGAGTAGCAGTGACTAAGTAGTGCAGGGAGAGCAGGTGCAGAGTAGCAATGGGAGAGTAGCAAAAGGAGAGTAGCAGAGGGAGAGTAGCCGGGGGAAATTAGCAGATGGAGAAGAGCAGTGAGCAAGCAGTGGAGGATGATTAGTAGGGGCAGAGTGGCAATGGGACAGTAGCAGATGAAGAGCTGCAGATGGAGAGTAGCAGTGAGCAAGTAGCAAAGCGAGAGTAGTAGCGGTAGCAATGGGAGAGTAGCAGATGGATAGTAGCAGAGGGAGAGTAGCAGGTGGAGCGTAGCAATTGGAGAGTAGCTGAGGGAGAGTAGCTGAGGGAGAGTAGCAGAGGGAGAGTAGCAGAGGGAGAGTAGCAGAGGGAGAGTAGCAGAGGGAGAGTAGCAGTGATAGCAGTGAGCAAATAGCGGAGGGAGAGTAGTAGCAGCAGAGTTGCATTGGGAGAGTACCAGACGGAGGGCAGCAGAGGGAGAATAGCAGAGGCAGAGGAATAGATAGATAGATAGATAGATGTGGTAAGTGCAGCCCTCTAAACCCAGTTCTGGGGCTGGGCGCTCGTGAGGGTTGATTGATGAGATGGGAGAGAGAAAGGGAGTCCTCAACATGTTGCACATTTACCCCATGTGAGGGATCTCTTACTTGCCCAGCACAGTAAGTAATAATCTATTTGTGTTTTTATACAAAAGATAGGAGCAATGCACTGCCTGGAAAGCGAAAGGACCATTTTGCCCGGGGGACCGTTTTGCCCTGGTCTCGCTAATAGAATTATTTGATTTTGCCGGCTGTCAATAACGACATTATATTTTACTTGTAAAGAGGGTTTGTTGCAGTGATGTCTCTTACAACGATCATTTATGTCGTAAACATTTTTTTTGGCTAGTCGGGGACTAGCCCTTAGAGAGATGACAAAAAAGCCCGCGAAAATCGGAAAATCAAAATACCGTAATGCAGAATGCCTCAGAAAGCGCCTGTGGAGCCAGGAACTGTCTGAAAACCACCCAGCGGCCGAGATATGATCGAAAACGATCGTCCACGATCATATTTACGATCGATGGAGCTCTAAACAAGCCTGTGCAACATTGCGGATGCATCCGCCCATAGCGAGTGGACCCACTGGGACTGTCGGTATCCCGCTAGCCGGGCGTATGGCGCTCAGGCAAGCGAGTGAGTCCAGTGGTGCTTTTAGCATCCTGTTGGGTTTACCTGGCGGGCACCAGCACATTTGTATGACGTTTTACATGTATTTCATAATAGATAGATCACAATAAGCTAGTGTTCATGTCACTTTGTATGTGCAAGGAGACCCACTGAAGCAATGCTTGTGGTTGCAGCTATATACCAAGCTGATGCAGGTACAGTACACAAGCAGCTTGTTGTGATTATCAACTTTCTGGTGTTCATATTCAGATAACCAGTGATATGGTGACAGGTCTGCAAATTTGTCATTGAATAGTAGTGAGTCATCCTAAATATTTGATCAGAACCTACCAACCATGTCATTATGTATTTATTTATTTTATTTTTTGGATAATACATTATTAGCATGATATTACTGCAAATAACTACATTTTAGGTACAAGGTAGGCCTAACTTTAAAAAATGTCTCTGAGGATGGGACAGCATGATATGCAGTCTATGCTACTATGGGAAGGTGCCAATGGACAACTGCTTGAAACAACAACAAGCACAAGATGACTAGGCCAAGCAAGTAGAAATCATAACATAAGATTTACCTTTTTTCCTTAAGATGTACTGAAAAGCCATTATCCTCTTTTTCTCTTCCTCTTTGGCATGTTCTTCTTAAAGCATGTCTTGTTGTACACTGAACAGATGCACCAAGGCTGGTCTTTATATACCATTTACTAAGCAGTGACACATTCAGAGTTGACAGCTAGTGTCTAATGATTGGCAAATTGATTGCAATTACTCATTGAGCAGTGTCATAGAAAATATCAACTCAATTGGCTTGAGTTGGCAGGTTGTGTCTAATGATTGCAATTACTACGGAGATCAGTCAGTGTCAAAGGTAATATCAATTAATGGAATTGGCTTGAGTTGGCAGGTAGTGTCTAATGATTGCAATTATTCATTGATCTGTGTCAAAATAAAATATCAAGTTATTGCAATTGCAGAATTTCTTGAAAGTATAACACAATGCTTTTAATTAATTGTAATTATTTTATGTTTTATATTGTAAATTACACCACAGTGTGAATGAGGGTAAATAATTAAAAAAGTGGCCTTTAATGTGATATCAAGTTGAGCAGATTAGAAAATAAATGTCAATTCAATTTCGCTTACATGTCTTTGATTTATTTTGTCTTCTATCAAGTAAAATGATTGTCCAATGCAGCACAATTTATGCAGTAAGTACTATATTATGATTGATCAAGACATAATTTTATTTTTACCAATTTGGCCATGTAGCTTTAATTTTACAACCTTACTTAGTTACTTTCCCGTTGGATTGGAACTGTGTGGAATTTTTGGGTTCCAATATTTTGATTTCCTGTTGTACCACATCACAACAATAGCTTGTTAATGTGTAGGCCTATAAACAAACTGGCCTGAACTCTGTTTCATTGGTATTACAGCCACAGTGCTGTTGTTAAGCAACTTCACACAGAAGCACATCACATTTATCAGACACAACTAATAAAAAAATATTTAAAAAACACTACAGATAAACAAAAATGTGCAGTTGTAATTGAACACAGCACAGTGCAACTGGTCTGCTTAGTGATAGTATATGATAAGTAATGCACGATAGACTGCAGCATCACAATCTGTTGAGTTTCATTGAACAATATTAAAATAAGGAATTTCATTTCAGACAGATTTCTTGATAAAAATTTGAGATCAGGGCAATTACTCCTCACTGACATTTTTTTGCAAAATTAACATGGTTCAAAACTATGATAACCATATCTGCAAGACAGATGTGATAGAGGCATATCGCTGTCCCGGTTAATCACTGTTCTATAAATATAGGCCTAATACTGAATCGACTAGCCTTTGAATCCATGGATTCTTGTCTGTTTATTGATTTATACGTCTGTAGGCCCCATATACGATGACCAAATAAAGCATTCAGAATTCCCATTTATTTTCCAAGATCCTTAGCTAACTACTGGGCACTGTTATAAGTAAAAAAATGATATTCTCTCAACAAAGATTATTTTGAATATTAGGCCTACCTATATAAAAATATTAAATTGGCCGATTCTGTGTATGACTTGCAACTAAAATTCCCAGACTGATACCTTTAAATTATGATGTACTCTTACAAACAGCAAATTTGTTCTTTTTTTTTTCATAATTGAGTTTAATTGAATGATGATTAAAACTAAATATTTTATAAAGAGTGCCCTGCAATGTTTCATTTGTAAACAAAACACGGGTTTTTTGTAGCATTAAAATTATTTCTTTTACATTTTTAAAGCAATGATATTATTCTTCTTTATATATGCTTTAAAATTTGATATAAGTAATTTCTAAGTTATAAATCATGGTGCTTTACACAATTACAGTATTGCACAATTACAGTATGAAATGGACACTTCCATGAATTTTGTATTAATATATAGTAATCCATGTTATATCAATTTCATTGTACCATATAATGTATAACTGCTCCTTCCTAGTTGTAGATAGTTACTATCCCACTTTTGTACATACACATCTTATTTTATGCTTTTTTTTATTTTTATTTTATTTTTTTTATTTACTTATATGACACATGTATCTCGATGATATTCAGATGTCGAATAAAATTCTATATATATCTAACTCAGCATGACAATTAGGTAAATTTATCTTTCAGAATATGTCAAAAAATATGATAAAAATCTACTAACAGAGCATTCTTTATATCTGCAGATTTAATACTTTAAATTCATATTCAAAACGTGAAAAACAAATCAAAAATTTATTTTATCTGAATATCTACTTGCAAAAAAGGACTAATCAATGTAATCATCCGTCTGTCTGATACACAGTGTCACAAATATAGTGTTGATGTGAATTGGTAAAATTGTACACTAAAGGACTATAAAAATTACACATTTCCTATACTTTGAAATTTGGAAACCTTTTCTGCCGCTGGAAATAATATTCTGATTTAAAAAAAAAAAAGAAATTGATATAATCAGGGGGTCAAGCCAGCTGTTTTGGGGGGGGGGGGGGTGGGTTTTGCAGTAGGCCTATAATTAAAAGTATTATTATTTACATTAGGAGAAAATTATTAAATTTGGTTAAAGACAGATCAATTCCATAAAAAAGGAGTGGTGATAGTGTTAGTTTGGGTGATAGTATTATTATATGCCATTAATTACATTGCACAGAACGAATAAAAAAAGTTTCTTTTTTTTCATGCTTATTTTGCATAAAATTCACTTAATTTTCCCCAGGCTTTTGATATATTAGACATATTTTTAAAATAACATGCCAACAATAAAAGACCTTCATAATTATCATCACCAACCAATAATTAATTGCAGCGATCCAAAAAAATAAAGCGGCAGGCAGGGGGATTTTGAATCATTTACCTATGGGTATCTTTTACAATTGCTACTCAGAATGCTCTTCTTAGCATTAATGATGGAAAAGAGGAACACAATGCTTCACGATCATAAAAAACAAGAAAACTTGAGGTCTACATAGAAATACATCCAAGAAAGGCCAATTTCCCTGGCCAATTTCAATAGCTCTTGTCAGGCCCATTGAGGTTGCTATGGTGTTGCTAGGGGGAGGAGCCAACCACTTGAGCCTCACTCTGGTGTCACTGCAGCATTGTGCTGTAATCGATGTGGTTGTGACCTATCAAGAAACATAATGTCTTGTTGATTGAAAATCCAGGGAATTCCCAGGCAATGATGTTTAGGAGCTCCTAAGATGTATAGGAGCTCCTAAGTTAGGAGTGCACTTAAGATGTTCATTTCCTCTAAGGAACTCTTAGTGAAACGCTCTGGCTAGGAGATCCTAAGTGATTTAGGTGCTCCTGAGCGTTTAGGAGTTCCTAAATCACTTAAGTGATCCTAGGCATTTAGGTGCTCTTAGACTTAGGATAGGATTTCTTAGTAAAACGGTTCCCTGGTCCCTTATGGCAAACATGCGAGGAGTGAACCAGCCAGATGGTTCAATAAAAAAAAGTGATTCAGACATCCCATAATATGATCCTGGTACTTTTTTCTCATCACGCGTGACTACCGCAAATGTTCAAAAAAAAAAAATTACCAAAAATGTTCGAAAAATTTTTTTTTTTTCATCAAATTTTCGAAAAAAAAAAAAAAATTACAAAAATGTTGGAAAAAAAGAATTACCGAATGTTTTCGAAAAAAAAAAATTTCCAGAAAAAAAAAATGTTCAAAAAAAAAAAAAGTATTACCGTAAAATGTTCGAAAAAAAAAAAATTACCAAAAATGTTCGAAAAAAAAAAATTACCAAAAATGTTAGAAAAAAAAATTCACCAAAAATGCTTGAAAAAAATTTCCAAAACAAAAAAATTACCAAATATGTTTGGAAAAAAAATTAAATTACCAAAAATGTTTGAAAAAAAAAAAATTCAAAAAAAAGAAGTTTGAAAATAAAAAAAATTACCGTAAAATGTTCGAAAACAAAAATGTTCGAAAAAAAGACTAAAAATCACTCTTACAAAATGTTTGAAAAAAATTAATTACCAAAAATGTTGGAAAAAATTACATTTTTTTTTTTTTCAAACATTTTTGGTAATTTAATTTTTTTTCCAAACATAGCCTATTTGGTAATTTTTTTGTAAATGTTTTGAAAAAAAAAGTTTCCCAAAAAAAAAAACATGTTGGAATTTTTTTTTAAATTCTCCAAAAAAAAAATATATCGAAAATGGTTACATTTTTTAAACCTGAATGTCTTCATTTGAAGGTCTTCATTTGAAGGTCTTCATTTGAAGGTCTTCATTTGAAGGTCTTCATTTGAAGGTCTTCATTTGAATGGTCGAAGACAGAGCTACTCGCACAGGGATATACCAAAGATTAAAAATATTGTTTCTTGGATATACTGAGGAAATCTTGTGCATGTGCCAAACAAAAAGTGGCACAGTTTATATGACGTCATTACTGAATGAGACACAATGGTGATGACGTCACAACAAGCCTTGTAAGAGATGACGTCACTATCACAGGGGCTCCTAAACCAATGTACATGACGTCAACTTTAATAACATAAAGGTAAGTCACCCAAAAACAACATGCTGTCAAGAAAACTACTTTTGGAGAAAAAGTTATAAAGATATGAGCTTCATATTACAGACAAATGTGTAACAGAACCTAAAAAACGATCGTGTAAAGTTTCATCATTGTGTGACAACCACATCACCACTTCTGTCAGTTTGAAGTTCAAGAATGTGTTCCTCAACTGCACTACGATTATGATTGGGAATCGACAGTTTTGAAGATGGGCAATGTTAGCTAATGTTTTGCCATAATTTCGCAATAATATCACGATTTAAACCTGCAAAAATATACCACAGTCTTAGAATATGATTGATGTGTAAATTACCTGAAGGATGGTCTCGAAAAACATTAGAAAACCATTGCTTTTCTGCTTTATTTGGGCCATGAACGAGCTGTTTGTCCTCCCGATCGCCATTAAACTAACTATGACGTCATCAACATTAAAACCCGGGCCAAGGGCACGAGACAGGACGGTATGGCCAGTACACTTAAATTTCTTCCTGCAGCTGCATATTCTGCAATAGAAACTGCAGAGAAGAAATTATATATACTCCTCGGTATGGCTGGGAATGACGTTGCCTTGAAAAAATGCATAACTGGAGCCAGAAAAAAAGCTCCCACCAGCTCAATTCTTATCGGATTTTTATGAATGATGGCTTGTTGCAAAGCTCTTTTCCAGGAGCAAAACATATCCGAGCGGCATAATCAAGAAACATTATAAAGCCTTGAATATAACAGTCAAATTCAAGCAATGACTGCATAATCTTGCTATAATTCAAATAGCATGGTCCTAAAATAATTAAATAGGAATAAACTATCTGTTAAAATTGAAAATAGAATGCTTAACTATTGGTTAAAAATTGCCTATGACAGTGATAATAAAATTACACAAATGATATATACTATTACGGAAAATGTATGATGAAGATACCTTTAAGTCTCCATGGCTAAGTAGTAAGTAAGATACATGCACTACTAAACAATACGGGGATTACATACTTATGGCATATGGATCCGAGAAATATCAATAAGTACTGCTTCAAAAATATTATGAAAATTAAAATTAATGATATATATATATAAGCAAAATCTTGATTCTGAATTTTTCAAAATGGTCAGTGTGTGACATATAGGCCTAATTTATTGAGTACTTAGTGAGGCTATCCTACCCCCATATTTGATCCATCTAAGCAGGAAAAGTAGGCTTCCAATAACACAGATAAACTTAAAAGTGTGTCAATAATAGACTTCCAATAGTAACAGGAAGACAATTGAATAAATTGCAAGAAATGAAAGTCTGCACCTTATGTAATAGGCCTATTAAACTCCCATAATAGACAAGTCTTCGGCGATGAGTTTGGAAGGGCTGCCCTGGCTAATTGAGATACCACTATATTTGGTACCAACGTGAAGCCCACGACGTCTTTTATCCTGACAAAAAGTATCAGCTTGATATGAACTATTTAAGTGTCTTTTTCGTGGCTAAAAAGACGGGGTAAAAGCCCCGTTTTCCCCCACATTTTTTGTCATAAAATTGTGTATTTTTGTGAATTTTGGTCAGATTTCAACATCCTTCGCTGGCCTATGGTATTGATTTAACTTCAGTTTCTGTGTCATTCAGCAAGAAGCAAGCTTAGCCTGCTTTGTGATGAAATATAAGCTTGTTCAATTGAAGGGAAGGCTCTAAAGACCTGTACCGTTGATGACATGTTTTTACAACACAGCTCTCCGACTCAAAGATAGAGTCAAGGAGGGTAAATCCGTCCACTTTTGGCTAAAACTGCATTTCCAGGAAAATGAGAATAGATACAAAATACAAACTAGTCAACAGAAGGAGCATATTCCGTATTATCATCAAAAGCCGAAAAAAATATAATATTCAAATAATTTTTGCTGAACCCATGGCATCAAACATTTAAGGTTAGGGCACTTAAATCCGTCCAGGTTGCTGGTAAATCCGTCCAGCAAGGATGGTAAATCCGTCCACAGGGAATTATGCAGCACAAACATATCACATCCTGTGATTCTTTTAAGTTTTGCAATCTATTAACTATTTGAAGTTGGTGTACGGATTTACAATCTCCCAGACAAGTCAGTCATAAAATACGGATGGTAATTTCGCCCACTTTTATTTCCATTGTATCACCTCTCCAGCTGTTGCAAATAAGTCATTAAACAAATCCTACAAAAATAATACAATTCAACTTCTCATTCAACATTTTTTTTCTCTTCAACACATTTTTTAATGATGGAGATCTAGGCCAACAAGATGCACAAGTAATTTTCAAAATGGCTTTGATGACGTCACAGGATTTCATTGTATTTTGTCTCCTCCTTTTAAATAGGCCTCATGACAGGATACACCCCCCGCTCCCTTTTCTTATTCCCGTAATATCAGCTACCCCCCACTTTACCCCCTCCTTGCCCCCTGCTTCCCCCCACTTGCCACCCGCTAGCCCCCGCTTGCACCCCACTTGCCCCCGCTTATCCCAGTCTTGTCCCACTTGCCTCCCACTAGCCCCGCTAACCCCCACTTGCCTCCCGCTAGCCCCCGCTTACCCCCCACTTGTCCCCACTTACCCCCCACTTGCCCCCACTTACCCCCACTTGCCTCTCGCTAGCCCCTGCTTACCCCCACTTACCCCCTCTTGCCTCCCGCTTCCCCTCACTTGCCCCACATAACCTCCTACTTTCCCCCAATTACCCCATCTTTCCCCTCAGTTACCCCCAAATAACATTTTCTTATGTTAGTTTTACCCCGTAGGGTTGGGGGTGTATCCTGTCATGAGGCCTTTTTGGTTAAAAAAAAGTGCTATCTGGTTCCAAGTCTCGACAAAAAAAGATAAAAAATTTGGTTGAGCCCGGTCCAGGCACTGTGACACATCTTTCACTCAGGGCATGAAATTCACACAAAAGTTATTCAAAGGCCTAAAATGGAATGAAAATTTGACCATCAAACCTCAATAATTCTCAATTAAAAATTGGATGGATTATTGGCGCTTTACGTCCGGTATTTGTGCACTTGGTAGCCTAATTAGAACAGGAGTAGGACACAGCAATGAGGCGACGGACGATTGACAGACGCGCCCAGCAATAGTCCGGTTGACCCTGCAAGAGCTGGTTTCGAACCCTGGACCCAGCGATAGGCATCCCCAGCATGCAACCACTGAGCTAGACCCCCCCCCCCATCAAAACTAACATACCTTGAAGGTGACATTGTTGCGGCTGCCAAAAGAGATTAATTCTAAGTACAATGCAAGCTAAATGTCACGGATGCAAAGAAAGGAGGCAAAAAAAAAAGTTTACATGGAATTACTTTGATTGAAAACAGATGGTGAGATGATTGCTGGTTACAAAGAGTGAGAGTAATTGGGGGGGGGGGGGTAACATAACACAGCAATATATGGAATTATCTTTTTGTTTCAAAAAAAAAAAAAAAAAAAAAAAAAATAGAGTCCAACACTTTTTGCAAAAAATTTGCGCGAAAACGCAAATGTCTCATAAAGTAGAAGAGATATCAGCATCCGGTTTTAACCACTCTTATGACACTTTGTTTCTTCATCTTTTTGTGCCATAAATTTTGCAAATTTCTCAAAGAGCAATACATGCCAATGACTTAAAAAAGTTTTTTCAAAAAAAATGTACTGGAAAAAGTTTTGAAGAAAACCCTTTGATATTGCATAAACCTGGTCCCAGAACAAAACGACTAGGTGAAAAAAAATATGGTTTGTGAAACTTGAACGATTCCCTTACTTATGCATTTTGCCACCCAAAAAATTTCAAAAATGAGGGGTAAAAAAATTTTAAACTTTCTTTGGAATTTAAAATGTACCTGAACATGAAAGTTCATTACAAACGAAGCATAGCTGCACTTTTTCCACGCCGGTACTATAATCGACTGCGACGCTATGAGGAAAAGAGTGAAAAACGTGCTTTTCGCAATTTCTTCAATAACTTAAAAACCGCAACGGGGATTTTGACGAAAATTTGTCAGAAAAGACTTCAAATGTGTCATGTTGCCTCTGTCAGATTTGGAAATTTTAGCTTTAATAGTTACCGAGTTACTGATTTTTAAATATGGTATGTTGAAGAGCCCCCTAGTGGCCAAAATCTACATGGAGATTCCGAGGTAAAATGTTTCACTACATTAGTAAAGAGGACCAACAGAACAATCACTCACAAGAAGAACAGCTAAGTCAATGCATTTTGTAATTCAAAAA
Organism: Platynereis dumerilii; assembly: GCA_026936325.1. Classification (NCBI taxonomy): domain Eukaryota; kingdom Metazoa; phylum Annelida; class Polychaeta; order Phyllodocida; family Nereididae; genus Platynereis; species Platynereis dumerilii. The sequence continues at coordinate 75,004,478 of JAPTHN010000002.1, read as the reverse complement.
ATAGATAAAACCTCCTTTTTTTAATTTTCTATGAAATATTCTAAAATCTTCAGGAAACTGGTTAGAAGCCTGGAAATGGCAGCAAAAGATGCATTGTAGTTGGGTTCATATGTCTATCAAAAAACATTCATACCATAAGAGGGAAAGATTTTGAATTGTGACCATTTTTCCAAAAGTAGCGTTTTACAAAGCCCCATCTAAGCGTGCAACTCCTGGTACTTGTTACATGTTATAGGTGGCGCTGTGGCATGGTTGGTAAATTTTATGCCTCCCCCCCCCCTAATTTCTGCATAGATGAACTGAGCAATTTCCCTTCTTCATGTTACTGTCATTTTTAAACAATTCAAACATTTTCAATTGCCTATTAAATTATGAGATTCATCTCAGAATTGGGCACAATAGCTTGCTGGGCTGGGGGGGGGGGGGGGAGGTTTCCCAGACTTGGAGCCACAGAATTCCTTGGTTACCTTTATGAATAAGGTCTAAATAATTATTCAAAGCAGTCAACATCATAAAACTTGTTCTACAGGTCCAGTTGCTAGGGAATCACAAGGGAATTCCCGTTTATTGACATTTGAATTTTGAAAGCAGCAATCTGATTGGCTGATAAATAAAACCCCTGAATTCAACAATTCATAATTGTCCAATGTAATAATTTTTTGTAGAATTTTTGTCTTTGAGCACCACTCAATTTTCCCTGAAAATTTTGTGAAGATAAACACAGTGCATCACCCTTTATTATTGCAATTATTATTAATATAACTATATTATTGGTAATTATTAAAGGTAAATGACTGAATGATGCAATAACTGTAAAAATGATCAAACATATCGAAGACAAAAGGTTGAATAAAAGTCTCACCGGCGTAGATCTACTTATCTGTAAAACCGCACACTTTTCAAATTCATAGCTCGGTTGCCCTTGCATCCAGCCACTGTATTTGAGTGGTTTGTTATCCTTATTATAGACAAATGTTGGATGAACCTCCTTCCTGATATCCATCCAAACATCAGAAGGCTGCACGGCTGCAGCATAAAGTCAAATATATGTTACGTTATATTTTTCATGAATTCAATTCAAACCATGACACTGCATGCCAATAATTATACAGTCTTTATTTTCTCAGCCCAGAAACTGAAAAAAATACAACACATTTTAAATATGTTCTTCAATGCTTTTCATAGGGGAAGCTTGGGAGAGTTGGGCCGCAGGGAGGGTTGGGCCACCCTGATTTAAGGGAAACTAAAAATTATATAAGGAAGCTGCAGTCACCAAAGTTTAAAAAAAATAAATGTCTTTCAATGGATGTAACACACATGGCTAATTTGCTGGTCACAAACTTGAGAAAGAAGAAAATTCAATTTTTTATGAAAAATGGATGAGGAGAGTTTGGCCATCGCGCCGAGGCTTAAATCAGACAGCCATTCTGGAGTTGCAAGAGGCCTCAATTCTGGATTAATGACTTCTATGACCACTATACTTTAGGTTAAAAAGATTGTGATTCTCAACTACAGCTTTACCAATTCAGACATATTTCAATGGCCCGGTCTTACTTTGAAATTTTCATATGGCGGTAGCTCATAATGTTCTTCCACACATATCAATGCCCTCCTACAGATATATTCTTAATTATTTCTAGATGCAATAAATGTATCAAACATGTTTGTATAATCATTATGGTCAGCTGGAGGTGCAAGAATGTAAAAAGTGGCCCAACTCTCCCAAGCTTCCCCTATATATATTTTTTATATTTATTGCTACTATTTTTTGTACATTATTTGCTTCATTTGTTATATCTTACTCCATCTTTTCTGTCTAGAATAGTCATTTATGTTCTTAAAAAGGATCTCATGCAGCAAAATGCATTATAATGTATATTTTAAATATGTATTGGCCAATAAGGATATACCATACCATACCACATACCGTGCCATACAGTGGCCCGAGGGTGCCTGAACAGGGGGGGGGCAGGGGGGAAAACTTCCCTCCCCCCCGCCCTTGTTCAGGGGTGGCACGGGGACAAGATGTGCACTTTTGATAATAAAAAAGGCCCAATTTGGCTTTTTAAGGCCAAATTAATACTTATTTATTATTCATTATAATTAATGATATTAAATTTCTTTCGCGCAAATTGCCCTTTTTTGATCCGACCGCCCCCCACTTCTTTCCAGCACCCCTGGTGTCCATTCTGTACTTTTCGAAAAGTTCAAATATTCCAAAAATAACATTGCATGACACGAAAATGTGTATTTACAATGGTTCAAGTAACTTACGCAAGTTCTTCAAGTACTCAAACACAGCATTGTTTTCCTCTTCACTTTCAATCGTCAAAAGTTCTGAGCCCCTGGAAACGCAATATCGTGCCGCTGCTGCCATACTTGAATTTTCTCCTGTGTTTAAGTAACATCCAGTGGATAAAAGTGTGTATCCATTTTGACAATGGACACTGACCTGCAAATAAAAGGTAATTTAATTTGTGTACACTGCACACACTGCACAGCGGTCTCCACCTTATGAGTGCCCATGTCATATGATAGCAGTGGACATGCCTTTTTTGGCCCACACTCTTAACAAAAAGGTTTTATATGGAACCTTTAAAGGTTCTATAAGCTGGTATAGATAAGGAACCCTAAAGGTTCATTATTTAACTTTTGAAAAGGTTCCAACAGCAAACAAAAACAACATTTAGATAATGTAGCTGCACTGAACTCCTGCAATGGAACCCCTTTCTCTCAAGTTTGGAGCATAGAGTCCTATCATATGGCCTTCCTGCCAAGTATTGAACCTTTTCAATTCAGTTGAACCCTCAAAAAAGTGAAGAACCTTTTTTAGGCTGTGGGTTCTTTATATATATTACTAAGAACCTTTTGCGTCAAGAGCGCACCTCCCGCCTTGTACCAGGGCATAATTTTGTGGGGGACAGGGGGGGGGCCGGGGGGGGCATGTTTCCGCCACATTTTCAACCCTTGGGGGTATAATACGAAATGTTCCTCCCTCCACTTCTTTGAATGAAAACAAACTGTATTGTGCATGGTACTTGCTTGGGCGGGGAGAGGTTGTACCCTGGCAATGAATGCCATACAAAGAATAGAAATTCATTGATGTAAAATGACAGTTGTTACTTCTTCAAATGAAAGTTGAAGGGTGGTCTCATGATTAATGCAGATGATTTCACAATTGTGGACAAATGGTGATGCTCACTGCAAATTTTATTCTATGGGGAAAAATTATGTAATAAGTTTTTTTATATCACTTTTCCCTATAGAATATACATGTGGGCCTATGTATGTCCCAAAAAGAAAGTCACATTTAGCTTAATAATGTATAAAATTATGGAATAATCTGCAAAACAGGTATAATATTCAACAAATGTTTATGTGAAAATTAAATTAAAAGCAATTGCCAATCTCTTAATCACAAATTGAGTGCACTGCTAACTCACCTGCCATAGACTTCTCTTGTAAAAGGCACCAAGCATAAACAAAATCCAAGTCAGTTTGACCGCCATCTTGCACAATTCAGTCTTGGAAACTGCCATATTGCCCTGTATTGGATTTACGACTGTTGTGAAATTCAATCATGGTTCTGCCTTTGTAAGACTTGATTGTGGATTGGCAACTGTTACACATAATATTATGATTCAGCCCTGCCCTGCCCTGTCAGCATGCCTCGGCGGTCCAACGTAGGCCCAGAGTCAGTCCGATGTCAGTAGCATCGGACCAGCTTCGGGCCGACGTTGGACCACCGAGGCACGCTGATAGGGTGGAAGCTGTTGCGGGTTTCGATCCAGGAGTGCAAACTTTAATATGACAATGATTCCAAAAAGAGACTCTTGAATGATTCCAACTTGGACTATAAACGTTTGTATGCTTCAATCCTGGATTGCAAACAGTTATATGATTCAATCCTGGAAGCTGCTATATGATTCCATCTAGAAACTGCAGCATGATTCAATCTTGGGCTATTAACTTTCTTATGATTGAATCCTGGATTGGAAATTGTGGTATGAGTCAGTTCTGGAAGCTGTTATATGACAATGATTCCATCTAGAGACTCTTGAATGATTCTACCTTGGACTATGAACTTTTGTATGATTGAGTCCTGATTGAAAACTGTTGTATGATTCAATCCCGGAAGTTGTTGTATGGCAATGATTCTAGAGAAACTGTGGTATGATTCAATCTTGGACTATGAACTTTTGTGTAATTGAATCCTCGATTACAAACTGTTGTATGATTCAAAATGATTCCATAGAAGCTGTGGTATGATTTGATCAAGGGCTATGAACTTTCGCATGATTCAATCCTGAATTGGAAACTGTTGTATGATTCAATCCCGGAAGCAGTTGTACGACAAGATTCCAGCTAGAAAGTAGATTCAATCCTGGAAGCTGTTATATGACAATGATTCCATCTAGTGACGGTTGCATGATTCAATCTTGGGCTATGAACTTTCTTATGATTGAATCCTTAATTGGAAGCTCTTATGATTCAGTCCTAGAAGCTGTTGTGCGGTTCAATCCTGGATTGGAAATTATTGTGTATGAAAATGATTCCGTCTTGAAACTGCTACAACAGAATGATTCAATTCGGCAACTGTTTTATGATCCTATCCTTGATTTGCGGCTGGTGTGATTCGATCTCTGACTTTCCTTGTGTGATTCAATCTCGGAGTCAATCCCATGTCATTTTATCCTTTTTTTGCAAGTTGAAAGTGTTTATGAATCCTTCAATAAGCAACTGCTGTATGATTTGATTGTGGATTGAGTGCTGTTGTTGTATTACTGCAGACCAGATAGTCTTATACAAGTGCATAAACGGATGGCACAGAGATCTAAAACTTAAAAAAGATCATCTTCATTTTTCATAAGGTTGTAAAGTGCTCTTGAATAATGCCTAGTGTTGCCTCTGCCTTTGTGTCTCATATAAGCATTTGAATAATAAATCATTGGAAAGGATGTTCATCGTTTCCAAGGACTTTCGGTTAGTTTCACATTATTATTTCATAGAAACAAACCAAGAATACACTCAGAATGACATACAATTCTTTTAAAACTATATTTTGCAGATGTACGCTCTATGAATATTCACACACTGTCATCACAACCGAAAGATTCAATTTTATCACATGATACTGAATATAGCTACAAATGTTCGCTCCAAACAGCAAGATTTAATAATTGAAAGTGATAACTATATTGATTATTTTTCTCACAAAATCTTGAAATTACAAGCATAATTGATTGATTGATTCATGCTTATTTGCATCAGAGTGAGTTGACAATATCGTTTCACAAGAGCATCAAAACTATTATTATATAAACTCAATTGTGGTCATTTCCCCCAAGCCTAGCCTGATAAATGATGATTAATGGCATAACAAGACAGATGAAAAATTGAATATGTATGCAGATGTTCGTGTGTCTTCAAGTCGGGTGAAGACGCTTCAAAAAAGTCCTTTCATGTTTTGAGACGGTCCTCTATGATGACTTTCGAGACAGCCTGGATCATCACAACACTCTGGAGAGAGAACTTGTTGATAATCTGCCTAAATATGCTTTATACTCCAAAACAAGTACAATTATTACATGTAGACTCAGACTCAGACTCAGACTCAGATTAATTTATTTTCCCAAAATAATTAAGTTACATCTCATTAATATTACACATTTCTAAAGTAAAGGGGTATAGGAGACCTCTCTAAGACACAAGTCGCTGCAGAGAGGCCACCCAAAATATCAAAATACAAAATATAATAATGATTATATAAATTATGTCAATCTAAACAGAATACAAAAGGAAAGTTAAACTATTGATATCACAAAAAACAAAAATTGAAATTGAAATTGAAATCGACCAGACACAAGAGATGCCAGCACATGTTTGATAGCTCAGGTAATTGCAAAATGCAGTAGGAGAATCATCTGGAGGCAGTGGAGGCACTAATGACCACAAATATAACAGTTTTGAATCATACACTCTGCCTGATAAGATTGAATAAAATCGTTTTTCACATACAATTTAAAGCCATCTAGGCTATGAGTATAGATTTTACTTTTGAAATTACCTTTCATACTATTAAAGCAAGCAGGAAACCTGTAGCTGATACAATACCTTGCGAAGTCATGTCTCACAGCAGGTAAGCGAAAGTCTGTATGTTGTCTTGTCCGATGATGATGTAATTCTTCATTTTTTTCGAAAATAGTGCTAAAGTAATTTGGAAGTAAGTCATTCTCATATTTAAAGCAGAATTTTAAGTCGTGTACCACAAGTATATCACTCAGTTTTAATAATTTCAATTTCTTAAATAATGGTTCTGTGTGGGCATTGCAGCAATTATTTGTGATTAAACGGACTGCCCTTTTTTGTAACTTATAGATTCGAGAGAATGAGTGCATTGTATATATTCAATAAAATTTCTGTCGGAAGAAAGCGTTTCAGTCTATTTAGAATGCCAAGTGTTTTTGATATCTTCTTTGAGAGAATTTCACTATGCACTTTCCATTTAATATTTTGATCTATTCTTATGCCGAGATAATTGAAATCTTTAACAAATTCTATTTCGTGGTTATCTAATACCAGATTTGGATAGGACACTCTTTTCTGAGGCATGTGGAAAAGTATTGCTTTTGTTTTGGAGACGTTAAGTGATAGTTTATTTAATTTTAGCCATTCACAGACCAAACTAAGTTCTCTGTTAAGATCTGCCTCAAAACTATAATTAGTTGAATTTAGAGTAGTCGACAGGGCCGTATCATCAGCATATATTATGGCATCAAATAGGTTAGTAGCTCTGTTAATATCATTAATATATATTAAGAATAAAAGGGGCCCAAGAATGGAACCTTGGGGAACCCCACATTTAATTTTTTCTAACTGAGAGTTAGTACCGTTGCAGACCACATATTGCATTCTATTAGATAAATAACTTGTAATCAGCTGAAGCGCTTTCCCATGAACACCATAATACTTCAATTTATAAAGAAGTATATCATGATCCAGAGTATCGAAGGCCTTTGAGAGATCTAAATAGATATTTATCGGAAGTTTGTTGTCATCTAAATCTTTAGTAATTCTATCAACATGCTCTAGGGCAGCAAATTCTGTTGAATGATTCTTACGAAAGCCATATTGGCTATTAAAAAGTAGATTCTGCTCAGTGAAGTATTTGTAAATTTGGTTGTGCATGATTCTCTCAAAGACCTTCGATATACTGGGAAGAACAGAGACAGGTCTGTAGTTGCTGAACTCGTTTACTGGACCCTTTTTATAAATAGGCGTGACCTTTGCTATTTTTAAAAGATCTGGGAAGATACCAGAATCTATGCTTTGATTTATTATCTTTGTGAGTGAAACAGAAAGTTCATCCTTTATGTATTTTAGTAATTTGTTAGAAAGTCTATCACATGCCGTACTAACTTTGGGTTTTAAAGAATCAATTACTTTTAGAACGTCTGTATTTTCGACCTCATCAAATTTAAAATTACATTGATATTCTGAGTCTAAATAGTCTTTGAATGTCTTATGTGTACTTATGTTTATCTTTTCTGCTAAGTCTGGACCAATATTAATGAAGTATTTGTTAAAAGCATTCGCAATTTCTAAGTTACCCGCTATGTTAATGCTATCTGCTGAGAATACTTTTGGTAAGTCTTGCTTTTTGTTTGTATTATTTATAATCTGGTTTATGAGTTGCCAAGTTTTTTTAATGTCACTTTTGAAATTCTTAAAACACTTTTCGTAGAAATCTATCTTGGCTTGCCGAATGCATTTCTTTAAGATAGCATTATAAGTTTTTAGGTTACACTTCTTTATATAATAAGACGGATCGTCAACTGATGTAAGTTTTAATTTTTTGTACAACTTATCACGATAAGAGATTGATTTCATTATACCATGAGTTATCCATTTGCATTTTTTATGTTTGTATTTTTGGAATCTGACATATTTAATGGGGAAGTGCTTATCCGTAAGTTTCTCAAGAATTTTGCTGAATTTCTCATAGCTATCATTTGTATTATCACATATTATTCCATTTAATTTATCCTTAATTTCTTGACTCTGTAAATCTAATTTAAAATTTGAGTATGAATTTCGCTCAGAAGTTATAATCTTCACTAGCTTAGTTTTTGGTCTAACATATGTGAGGTAGTCCAGGACAATAAAGCATGGCAAATGATCAGATATCTGATTAATAAGTACACCCGCAGTAGTTGTAGAAAAGTTTTCAGACAATTTAACACAAATATTATCAATTAATGTTGCACTTAGATCGCTTAGTCTTGTTGGTATTGTAATTTTTGGAATGTAGCCACTAGAAACTATAAGGTTTCCAAAAAGTTATTCACATGATTATTTTCTTTAAACTTCAACAAATCAATATTAAAATCCCCTGTAAGGACGACATGTTTATCATTACTAAATCCATCAAGTAAATTGTCAATTTCATTTGTAAATGTTATTAAATTTTCAACTGTTTGTCTAGGAGGACGATAAATGTTTCCAATAATTAAAGACTTGTTTTCATTTAAGTCATTTTCCACAATTACCTCTATGAATTGTCCATCCCACAGTTCAGTTGCATTTATAGGTAAACTTTTATATTTGAATTTCTCATGAAGATAAATAGCAACTCCTGCATGAGTGGTACACGACTTACTTGAGGTAATAAGGTTATATCCAGAAATTTGTAGTTGCGACAGATCGCTTCCTGCTGTGAGCCACGTCTCCTGCAAACATATAATATCAATGCAGGATTCATTACTGTAATTGTCAATATATAATTTAAGTTGTTCCAATTTAGCATTAAGAGATTGTATATATTCAAGCTTAAGACTTTAAAAGAGTTACCGCTTAACTTTAGAATTTCCTTAAAACCTGATTCATCAAAGTAGGGAGAATGCTGGGAAATAGATGGGTCATTAGTGTCCTCACCGCAGTCCAATCCACTGCCTTCTAATAAATCAATAAAAGAATTGTTATTTGTAGTCAGTTCGTCAATCATAGAAATTGTTACTTCTTGAGTTTGCATCATGCAATTCTATCCCATGTGCAAACATCTGTCTTGTTGTGATAGTCGATAAAAAACATAAATTTAAAACAAGTGAATACTTATATATCAAGGGAGTCTGTTTATGCATAACATATTCATAAATACTAAATAAAGTTAAGTAGAGCATTGTTAGCAGGTTGTCAGAGTGGAAACTTCAGGGATTAAAAAAAACAAAAATTACCATAATGAAATTCAGTGAAACATTAAAAAAACAAAAAATAAATAAAGAGAGAACTGAACAGAATTATATTATAAATAAGAAAAATTTAAGATTACTTTTCCAGTAATAAAACTTCTCAGACTTACATTAGGAACAGAGAAATCTACTTCATGTAACTATCCATTATGTACATTCCATGGCAAATGTTTGATTACAACTGGCTCAATTTGTCTATGAAACAGGATTAATATGTTTTGTTTTGTTTAAACATTGAGAAAATAACAGCTATGCAGCAAAACTAGCATAACAAAGCAGCAATTATCAATATTTGTCAGTGCAGTCAAATAGCACAAGCAGAGTACTATGGATGGCATCACAATGCAGAACATTCTCCACTCTGTCATTCATGTGTAGCATATTTTCAATATTTTTGGAAATTTCCTCAACCAAAGTGGAGAAAATAATAAAACAGGTACAGTGACATATTTGGAAAACAATATATCAAAATATATATCAGTGAAATTCTATATGTTGCTTCTCTAAGATATTTCAAATAACGAGATTTCTGTTATGAATTATGATCAGCAGGTCAAACAGAATACAAGCAAACATTGGGATTAGTGATCAATGGGTCAACAGGTCATGTTACAGCACTCAGCTGATCTTCGAAAATACTGCTAAAAAATCCTGTAAAGCCTGTTATCTCAAGAATAATAAGAATTTAAGTTATTTTAAGATATCACATATACTTTTTATGAGATAACAATTTTAAACATCAGTGCCATACACCTAATTGGTATGATCGACATGCTAATTAAATATACAAATATCTGTATATTATGGTATATAATAATTGCTTCTTGCAGATAATTACAAATTGCTCTTGTCACTAAGGGTTTTGCCTACACCCCATACTTTGTTCTTACTTGCTTCTATAATCAGCTTATTCTTTGTGCCCATTAGAAAATCTCTGGCTACCTGATCATTCATAAATTTGACCTTACATGCATGCAGGAGAGCACTTTCTGCTTCTGGGAGCCAAATGTCATCATGAAGTTTGATTTTATCACCCAGCGATTTTGCTTGCAGTGGACTGTCAGTTTTCATGATCTCTTCCATTATGTCGGGCTTCCTAGCAACGTGCGCTTTATGCCATTGTAGATATTGTTCAGTAGATGAAAACGATTTATCATTAATCGATAAGTCAGTGCGATAAAAGTTGGACAGAGGGCATGCCGCAGTGAAAAAAGCGACAATTTCATCTGAGGACTTTGTTGATATTGTGGACGGGTGAAGCTCCTTAGGTAGGTCATCAACACTATCTACCGTGTAGGATTTGCCATCAATCCACAGCACATCTTCTTTGAAGTACGCCAATTTTGAATTGAAATGAACTGTCAATTTGTCATCGAGTAACTTGAAACCTCATTGATACTCTGTTGGTGACTTGTTTTGATAGCATTGAATACATAGGATATGATCTCACAAATTGCTTATGATTCATAAAGAATAACACGGCATGATAGGGAAGTTTACCTTTATTTTTTAAACCTACAGAGCGCTTTTTGCAAATTTAAAGACAGTGACAGAAATGATTGATTTTACTGAACTTTAAATTGATATATTTTGATGAAACATTCACATGGTATGACTAGAGACATCTAATTTAAGAAGTGCCAGTCGTTTTTCATGTTGATCAAAATATCAAACAGAACACTCATTTTGGTGTTTTTTGGAAAAGGTGTGTGAGTTTTGATCTTTTCTTACATGGTCGACATCTGAAAGCCAGATAATTTACTCAAATTGCAGAGAAAGTTTCTGAAATATGTTCAAAATCGAGCAATATGACCAAACCACTTCAGTTGGGCTCTCATTATCTCCAATCATAAATGCAACATGGACGCCAAATATTGAAGAAGCTTCAAAAATAATCCTTTCATTTTTTGAGACTCTTCTCTGTGATGACAGTCCGGATGATGTCAAAAACACCCAGGTGAGAGAACTTGTTGGTAACCTGCCTTGAATAGGCTTTCTACTCCAATAAAGTACATGTATTCCATATATTATTATGAAAGGCACAAAATAAGTTATTTTTCTTCAACATTTAAACAATCCTTGCTTCGCAAATGTCTTGTCTTTTCCCGAATGTCTGCAACTGGGCCCCAATGCGTCCTAATGGTTGACATCTACACGAAAATCTGCATCTGTATCTTGGTTGTGCCACCTCTTGTGACAGAAAAGCGCATTCCGTAATCGTACCACATTGTCTTGAACAGAACACCGTCAAGTAGGGACTGAGGCAGCTTGAAGCCAGAACTTCCACTGTGGTTGAATTGTCTTGCACGGCATTCCATGTACCAAACCAGAAAGTGCTGCAATAGAAAGTATTACATCATGAATTACAATTTCTATGGTATTACAATAGTGAACAACACTCCTGTACTTTCCTTCTCATCACTTATACACTAACTTTGGTGGTTTTAGTGTGAAAGCATGGTTTTCCAAAAATCCTCCAACATTCATGTTATACAGCTGTACAGTATTTCCCTAAACCCTAATACAGTGTAGGTAATTTCTGGAGGACTAACCCAAAAAAAACCAATAAGAGTTTTTGTTTGAACCTTATTTATCATAGTACAGACAGAGTCCTGCCAACTATGGGGCGACCATAAAAAAACAAGACGGTTGGAGATTTTTTTGAAGAGATAATAATTTTTGGTGAAAAACAACTATTATTTTAAGGTTGTCTTAAAATAAAATATTCCTTGTGTGGGTATTCCTTGTGTTGCTTGATTTAGGAACGAATATTTGGGGACTCTGTAAGCTCAAAATAAATAACAACAGTCGCCAATACAGTGAAATATATAATTTCCCGCAAATGAAAACTCCAAGCCCCCCTTAAAATCTAATGGTCAATGGTCATCGCCTGAGCTGACTTCAAATATCCTCTTAATGCAAACGGTTGTTGATGTTATATATATAAAGAACCCACAGCCGAAAAAAGTTTCTAAATTTTTTTAAGGGTTCAACTGAATTGAAAAGGTTCAATACTTGTGGGAAGGCCCTATGATGGAACCCTATGCTCCCAACCTGAGAGAAAGGGGTTCCATTGTTGGAGTTCAGTGCAGCTGGATTATCTATAGTGTTGTTTTTGTTTGCTGTTGGAACCTTTAATAAGTTGGAAAATCAACCTTTTAGGGTTCCTTATCTATACCAACTCATAGAACCCTTAAAAGTTCCATGGAAAACATTTTTCTTAAGAGTGTGGTATATTTTGTAGACCAACTGACCTTGACGGTTCACGGACAGCATCTTTAGTGATACAACTGCTTCTGTTGTTATCCAGTAGTTTTGAGATGTCCGTTGGGGAGACAGTAGATGTCAAACTGCAGGCATTGCAAGCAGTTGGATCCGAAGTAAGTGAAGCTGCAAAATATTATTGAAGTGAATTTCAAATACATAATAATAGCAAATCAGGGCCATAGCCTGGTCTGAATCCTAGGGGGGGGGCAGAGTCTGATCCAGAGGCAAGCCCATCCCAGAAAACCGCAGCAATTTGAAATTTTTGTATGTTAAAAAAAATTTCTGCCAAATTCTAGGGAGGCAGCTGCCCCCCTACCCCAATGCAGGCTACGGCCCTGCAAATTACATTATAGATTGCAGACGCTTTGTGCAACCTTTTAACCTTTTTGAATAAAGTGAACTGAAAATTTGCATATAATTGTTTTACTGATGTGGTCATCGGTGATTAATCCATTTTTCAGATTTAAAATACAGGTTGCTTTTGGAAATGTAGTACAAAGAGGACAACTGGGCCTTTTTTCACCTTTGTTTGAAGTCAAATTTCCAAATGTCTACAATTATAATTATGCTTCAGTACAATCTGAAATTGTGTTGCTGATTACATTAAAGCAGGTCTACTGCATATTTATGACATTTATGATTACGAGTTGGGTTGTGAAGAACCTTTAAAAAAATTGGGCACTGACAGTCTGGAACTTCAGAGGCAAAAGGCCTTAATTTGTGAAATTTACAAAAGTGTACATAATAAAAATTCATAGAGAGCATGTGACGGAGGGGGCTCCAGCTGGTGGAATTGTCATGCTAGGACAAGAAAATACGGAACACATTCTTTACAGGCCTATGGCCCAGAATTACGGAATAACCTGGACACTGGCATTAAAGAATCATTACCGGAGAGTTAAAAGGTAAAAGTTCTGAGAAATTACTCAAGAGCAGCATGCCGATGCTTCACCATTGCAGTCCTCAATAACTGCTCTAAGCGTGATTTTTAACACGCCCTATGAGCATGTAATTGATTATATATATATAAATTATATTTTTATCTTTCTCTATTAACAAATTTTTGTTACAGTCAATGAAGATGAGTACTAACATTCAGCTGCTGGTGGACATCAGTGACATCACAACAGGCCTTATCCATTGCATTGCAATGATCTTTCAATTTGTCATATATATAACTTGTGACCTCATTGGCGCTCATTTGGTGACTTTTGATAACATTGAATGTTTACAATATGACCTTACAAATTCCTTGGAAGTCATGGAGAATAATATAGCATGGATACTGGATAGGCATATGACCTCACAAGGAACATTTCAGTCCAATTCTGTAAACACTTGACATTCGTCGACTACAATTTTTTTGCTACAAATAGCCAATATGGCCGTTGGTTTAATTGTTAAAAATTCTCCAGAAAATAAAATTCATATTTGACTTTGACTTCAGAGAATAGAATAGAATAGAAAGAATATAATATACTTTTATTCGTCCATTCATAGTAATGCAAACAGAAACTTTCAGTGGATTATGATCAAGACGGCGACAAGGTCACCAAACAAGTGATTTATTGTTACTCATTAGTGGCTGGCAGCCCCCTGCTCCCTTTTCTTATTCCCGCAATATCAGCTATCCCCATTTTGCCCCCGATTTCCCCCCTTTTACCCCCTCTTGCCTCCTCTTGCCCCCAATTCTCCCCCACTTGCCCCCAAATTTGCCCTCACTTATCCCCCACTTGCCCATTCTTCCCCCTACTTACCTACCCTCTCCCCCTCCACTTGCCCCTGCTTCCCCTCATTTACACCCCGCTTCCCCCTCTCTCTTTCCTATTTCTCCCTCATAACCTCCTCCTTTCCCCCCGTTTCCCCGACCTTCCACCCTCGCTACCTCTAATAACATTTTCTTATGTTGGCGTAACCCCATAGGGTGGTGTGTATCCTGTCATGAGGCCTGCTGTATATTGGACTAGAATGCCCAACAATAGTGACAGGTCTAAGCCATATCTTAGGTAAAATCAAAGAATATCATACCTACCCTTTTTATATTCACACATGACATTGGTAGGGGCGGCACATGACTTGTCATTCCATCCCTGATGATGAAAACGAAACAAATAAATAAAAACTTGAAAATTGTATATATATGCTTATCTGGGGTAATTTCTGGGTTTTTATCAATGTTGAGGCAGACTTTCAAACCGAATCTTGCTTTAGTTTTTCATTGCAGGGCGGGGTCAAGTGATTTTGTTTGCAAATTCCCAAATTTGAATCAAAGCTAAAGAGGGCTGAGGTCAGATAGGAAGTGGTCACAGTTGAATGATTTTCTCAAGCCTCCACCCTGAGTCAATAATCATATATGAAATACCAAATGACACTGTTGGGTCCACGTTTTTTGCCATTAAAATATGACAGAGGTACACCGAAAAGGTACTGAGATAATGGGATTTTAAATCCGGACTTTGACACGATCTAAACTTTGGCCCTATATTTCAAACGGCCACTAAAATTTACCTTTAAGGTTCTGAGGTCTAAAAATGCCATTTCTGACACTTTTCAGTAACTGTCTACCAACAAAAAAATTATGAACAAAATCTGAGTCAGGTGAGTAGCACACCCTGCCTGAATCTTAGAAAAACTGGCTCTTAAAATGTTTCCCTTCGAAATTATTTTTGATTAAAAAAAAAGGATCTTGGCCAAATTTAATCAGTTCTATAGGATGGTAAATTGGCAATTGGAAAACTGAAGGACAGAGGGATGACAGACACTGTCACTGTCAGACAGACAGACATAAATGAAAACATAAGTATCGTCAAATGGTAGGATTAATAAAAGTCTTACCGGTGGAGTGTGCATCAGTAGGTAAGCGGCGCATGTTTCCGAAGCGTGACTTGGCTGTCCTGGCATCCAGTCTTCATATGTTATTGGTTTGTCATTCTTATTGTAGATAAAATAGGGAAAAACCAACAGCCTAATGTCCATCCAAACGTCAGTAGGTTTAACGGCTGCAGGGTAAAATTAAAACAAGAAGGGATATGAAAAGTTTATACTTAGGGATATCGGGATGAAACAGGCTCAAATGAAGACAGAGAGAAACACACCATCTGAGCCATGTAATAAAAGCTAAAATTTCATTTAAAAAGTCCATTTTAGACTTCATTTCACACATTCATTACAACAAAAATATGCATAATGTAATGTTAATCTGAAAATAAATTAAAAACAGTTCAAGCAGCTCACCCGAGTTATTCAGATATTGAGACACAGCATTGTTTTCCTTTTCGCTTTCAATCGTCAAAAGCTCTCCTGCCCAGGAGTCACAAATTCCCGCAGCTCCTGTCATGGATGATTTTTCTCTGGTGTTTATGTAACAGCCAGTGGACAAAAGGGTGTATCCATTTTGGCATTGACCTGCGAATAAAGTAAAATCTACTTGATTTATAGATTTTATAGATTTATATGAGTCTGATGGCGATGGCCACAAAGCATTGAAAAGCACAAAGTTTTGATGACAACACAACAGTGTCAACTGAACCTAATATTGCAGTCTGTCACTTTGATATAGAAAAAGAGAGGACTGTAGCACTGTGAAAATGGCACTTAGTGTTTCATCATGCTGATGATTTGTCATGATCATACCCAATACTTTCAATGTTAATTTGATTTAAGGAGATTTATCCCTTCCGTTGTTGAAAGCCAAGCGAAAGGATTACGCATCTGATTTTCACTCTAGAATCAGTTATGACAAGTCAAATGGCCTCCTCTTGATAATGACTAATGAAACAGCCTGTTTCCAATGTTGAAATTAAGAAGATAACACTTCATCGGCAACCATGAGTCAAGAAGTGCATTTTTCACAGTGATCATTTTTTCTTTATCAAAGTGACAGACTGTAAGGCTGACTCTGGTTGAAACTTATAAAATATTGTATACTTTATGGTGCAACTCACCTGCGTCAGATTTGTCATGTAAGAAGAACCAAATAAGGATCGAGAGAATCCATCCTATTATCCAGGTCCATTTGATCTCCATCTTGTGCAATTCAATCCAGAAAACTGTCCTGTGATCCTTTTCTGGACATACGACTATTTGAATATTCAATCACGGATTTACAAATTTTGCATGACTTGACTGAACTGCTGAAATAATCATTATTCCCTATTCGATTTTGGAGTCAACTTAACTGGCATTGCCGTGCCTTTTCATTTATTGATGTCAACAATACGTATTTAATGGCTTATATTTGTCTCTGGTCATGACTGACTAGTGGCTGTCAGTCCCTGGAAATCGAACTTGGTCAACATTTACATAATATATAAATCCAGAATGTGGAAGAAAATGAAGTTCAAAGAATTGTGAAAACACTTAAAAATACCAGTACTGGGTGGGATAGTATTCACAGTAAAGTAATTAAAAACTCACTACCAGCTATCCTTAAACGACTTACTCATGTTTTGAACCTATCACTCA
Source organism: Platynereis dumerilii (assembly GCA_026936325.1). NCBI lineage: Eukaryota > Metazoa > Annelida > Polychaeta > Phyllodocida > Nereididae > Platynereis > Platynereis dumerilii. Next base: position 74,987,499 of record JAPTHN010000002.1, on the reverse strand, counting down.
CTCAAGGCACATTTCCTGATTCCATGAAACTGGCACGGGTAATACCACTTTTTAAGACTGGGAAAGACAGTCAGATAACCAACTATCGGCCAGTATCCATATTACCAGTTTCCTCAAAACTGTTTGAAAGGCTGATGTATGACAGAATTATGAATTTTATAACATGTAAAAACCTGCTATATAGGTTTCAGTTTGGCTTCAGAAATAACCATAGTACTGCTATGGCCTTGATTACCCTTATTGACAATATAATGTCATCAATAGACAAAGGTACTATGGTATTAGGAGTTTTCCTTGATTTTAAGAAAGCATTTGATACTGTTAACCATCAGATATTACTACAAAAGTTATATAAATACGGTATAAGAGGCATAGCCAACAAGTGGATTGGAAATTCTACGAAAAGCTAATTAAATGTGGGGTACCCCAAGGATCCATTCTTGGACCCTTACTGTTTCTCCTTTATATCAATGATATCACAACTGTGTCCAACTGCCTACTTCCTGTAATATTTGCTGATGATACTAATGTGTTTCTGAAGGGGAAAAATCTCAATGAAATGACACAGAAGATGAATGTGGAACTAGATAAAATTATGAAATGGTTAAATGCAAACAAATTATCGTTGAATATTGGCAAAACCACTTATATGATATTTAGATCCAAACGTGCCAAGGTATCACAAAATCATGAAGTATGTATAAATGGTACTCGTGTTACGTATGTTGAACACACCAAATTTCTTGGAGTGTATATTGACTCGTGCCTGACCTGGGACAAACATATCCAATCTGTCAAATCAAAAATGTCACGGGGTATAGGCATCATTAGCAAAGCAAGAACTGTTCTTAACATTCCTTCACTTATTACCCTATATCATAGTTTTGTGTACCCTTATTTGTCATATTGCATTGAAGTATGGGGAAAGGCAGCAAATATATATTTGTCTAAACTGTTCCAGCTCCAAAAAAGGGTGATCAAAAAGATCAAGTCAGTACCCTTTAGGACAGAAAGTGGACCTATATTTAAAGAACTCAGATTATTAAATATTTACCAAATACATAAATACAAAACAGTTTTATTTATGTTCATGTTTATAAAAGGGATGCTACCTAACATTTTTGACAACATGTTTTCAAAAAGATGTGCCTCCAGTGCAAGAGTCACTCGGCAGCATCATGATCTAAACATTCCATTATGTCATACGTCGGCATTTCAAAACACTATCTATTATCAGGGACCACATTAATGGAATTCAGTGTGTAACAAAATTGACCACTGCTGTAGTGTGCATACTTTTAAAAAGCGACTAAAGAAGCATATTATATTCTCATTATAATGTTTGTCAATAACAACCCTGTCAGCGTGCCTCGGCGGTCCAGCATCGGCCTGGCGTCGGTCCGATGTCAGCAGCATCGAACTGGCTTTGGGCCGACGTTGGGCCGCCGAGGCACGCTGATAGGGAAGTAACAAAATTGAAGGTAACTAGCACTAAAAATTGTGAAGTGAATCTTTGAAGTCAAACTTTGAGCAATTGTTCACCCATATTTTTGTATTTATATGTCACGAGAACATATTAATCTTTCTTTTCTTTCTTCTTCATTTTTTTTTGCTTCTCCTGTTCTTTTCTGTATATACGTTTTTGTTCTTGTTTCTGGTGAATTTATTATTTTCTTTTCAGAAATACAAATACTAGTTTGAAAATAAAAAATAAAAATTAGGTAATAAGCTGTAAGAGCAAATACTATGTTTAAACGTTTATTAAGGTCAGTGAGTCTTCCCCATTCCACCAAAACAGGTGGGAAAAGCAGCTCACTGCAATTTTAAGTCTGCTTTGCAGAATAAGAAGATATTATATGGTTAATGTTCACGATAAATGACGTACTGTGAGGCGCCACAGGACAATACATAATTGAATAGTTCCTTAAATTTAATCGTTTGCTCGAACAATGTAATTTGTCGGACAAATCTTCTTATGAATTTCTATAATGGTCTCTCTACATAAGCCACCTAAATAATTTAACTTCCTGGCTTATTATTGTAACTAGAACTATTTCTCAAATATTAATTTGTTTTTTACTGCTTGATATTTTTTATGTATATAAATGAACTTATTCGCTATTAATACATGTATAATATCTATGTATTGGTAATGGCACATATGCCCTTGAGGCATCCTCCAACCAAACTTACGTTGATTTTCTGTTTCAATATATTTTGTGAATATTTGTCTATTGGTCAATAAATTTGAATTTGAATTTCCATATATATAAGACACGTCACAAGATCAGGCCACACAACAGCTGTCTGCACTCTAAAAAATGTAGAGACAGAATTGGTTTTTTAGATTCAAAATGGTTTTTTGAAAAACCAAATTTCAATGCAAAACCACCATGGATTTTTAAAAAACCAAATTTCCATGCAAAACCAACATGGATTTTTAAATTTGGTTTTTCAAAAAACAATTTTGAATCTAAAAAAATAATTTTGTCTGAAATTTTTAGAGTGGGCATTACTACTCCAGACTACTTTCAAAATGCATGGCTGCTGGTGAAGATCTAGTATTCCGCTTTGAACGGAAATGCTTTGCAAATCAGCAGGCAAAAGAAATGCTTGGAAATCAGCAGGCAAAAGAAACAGCTTTGTAACTGTAGCTTTGCCTTTTGTTAAAGAAAGGGATGATTTTACTCTTCAGAAGTTTGATGGTCTTCAATCTACTTCAAACCAATTATGCATGTTAAAGTGTTGTCAGAAAAAAGTTTTGAGGGTCCCAGACAATCAGTTTCAGTTCACCACTGACAGGTGGCAGCAAAAAGCGGTCGACTTGTAAATCGTAAAATTAGTAAAAATTTTGCTTCTAAACCCTGTAAGGGAGCGACAATAATAGTTGGGGGGCGTGGAGTTTTCCACAGGACATTGTTTGTTTCACCTTGACGGCAGCCGCAATTATTTATTTCAAGTGCGAAGTCCCCGAATTTTCATTCCGAGATCAAGCATCATCTTAGAAGTTGAAGAAATACCCCCCCAGAAATTGTTTATTTCAAGACTGCACAGAAAGAAATGATTTATTTCACCAAAACTGAGCAAGAAATTATTATAAATTACAAAAAAATATTCCAGGCCCCCCCCCCCCTTCGTTGAGATTAAATTGTGGCCTCCTAAATGATAATATAGTTGTATCATATATGCTGCTTGGATAGCCTTAGATTATAAGCAGACTGAAGATCATCTTATTCCTTGTCAATTTGACTGGAGAGTGAACTTGAGACCATGCAGTAGACATTCTGACTGGCAGACCTATTGCCTTTTCATCTGTTGATATCAGCATAATATAAGCCATTAAATAATAAATCAAACAACTCAAGGGGAGAAGCTTTTCAGAAACATTTATGTATTATATAGTGGCTGTAATGGAGCTCTAATGGAATTTGAATAATTTACTAGCATACGAAACCAACTTTTAGAGTGCATTGTGATCTTTGGCCAGCATAACACAGAGCATTTTCACAGCCAGGAAATTTGATATGCAAAAGACTGGACTGTTGCAATGTGAAATCTTCGTGACTCAAGACAGCTGATGATGTATCATCTTCTCTATATTCAAGATGGGAAACGTAGAGGCTATTTGATTAGTCATGATCAAAAGAAGGCCTATTGATTTGTCATAATCAGTTATGACAAACCAAATGGCCTTCTCTTGATCAGGAAAAATGAAACAGCCAATTTTTTTAAATTATGACATAGGCCTACACAGACTAAATATTGTAAAAACAGCAGCTGCTTAGAATATTTTTGACAGGCCAAATTGAAAAAATGTGCTATCACATATGATTTTAGGCACGAACGTGTGCTTGTGAACCGTACACCGCATCTGACAACATTACGCAAGTAGCTTATTTCACAGCAGTAAAAATGCTGAAGGGCCCAGAAGTGTATCCTTTTCACATAATCATAGGATCTGGTTGAGAAATATTCCATGTGACTTTCATCCAGTTTCGTTCAGGTGTTTCACTGGCTAGCAAATCTGTTCCTTTACTTGAAGCATCAGACAGGGCTGAGAAAATGGCGATTTTATAAAACAATGTAGAATTAGATATTTTGAAAAATACCCAAGGCCACACTCTACTTTAAACAATGTTTGCTTCGCAACCATCTTGTTCTTTCAGTGGTTGAACATCAAGGCACAAAATTAGTGTTTTTTTTCTTCAACGTTTAAACAATCCTTGCTTCGCAAATATCTTGTCTTTTCCCGAATGTCTGCAACTGGGCCCCAATGCATGCTAATGGTTGACATCTACAAGTAAATCTGCATCTGTATCTTGGTTGTGCCACCTCTTCGGACATGAAGGCGCATTCCATACTCGTACCATATGATCTTGAACAGAACACCGTCAAGTAGGGACTGTGGCAGCTGGAAACGAAAACTTCCACTGTGGTTGGTGCATCTTGTACCACGTTCCATGTTCCAAACCAGAAAGTGCTGCAATAGAAATTATCACAAAGTGAACTAAAATTTTTACAGTATTACAAGCACTTTTATCACTAAAGAATTCAGGTTTTCCAAAAATCCTCCAACATTCATGACAATACAGCTTTACAGTATTTCCCAAAACCGTAATTGGAAATGTCTAGAGGTCAAGCCCAAAAAGCAATCAGCATTTGAGTGAGCTTTGATTTTTAGAGTAATGAGTCATACCAATTACTGGGACGACCATTAAAAAAACAAGGTGGACTAGGGGGCTGGACTTTTTTTTAGAGAGATAATAATTTCTGACTCAGTTTTGGTGCAATAAATAAATTCAAATTCTTTTCTGGCAGTCTTGAAATATATTATTTCTGGAGGGGTTATTTCTCAACAGGGTGCGGCTTCATTAAGGAACGAATATTTGGGGACTTCTTTTAAAGCTCAAAATAAATAGTGATGGTCGCCATTACCGTGGAATAGATAATTTCAGTCTGAGGAAAACTCTTAAGCCCTCTTAAAATCTAATGGTCATCCCCTGAGCTGACTTTCCCTTGTATATTTTGTAGACCAACTGACCTTGATGGCTGATGGACAGCATCTTTAGTGATACAACTGCTTCCATTGTTATCAAGTAGTTTTGAGATGTCCGTTGGAGAGACAGGAGACATCAAACTGCAGGCATTGCAAGCTGTTTGATCCGAAGTAAGCGAAGCTGCAAAATATTATCCAAGCGAATTACAATGTATTACTGCACAACGGGAAATTACATTATAGATTGCAAACGCTTTTTTTGACCTTTTAAAACAGAGTTAACTGAAAATTTGCATATAATTGTTTACTGATGTGGTCATCGGTGATTAATCCATTTTCTAGATTTAAATAACAGGTTGCTTTTGGAAATGTAGTACTCTGAATGCAATTTTGGACCATGGATAAGACTCGTCTTCCACTTAACATGGATTTCGGAGTAAAAAGGACAACTTGGTCTTTTTTCACCTTTGTTTGGACAAACTCCCAAATATCTACATATCTAACCCCGGCACTGACTTTGAGATTTGGGGTAACATTGGCCATAGCCCTAAACTCACTAAATTACATAACATATAAACAAGGCCTTTTAAAATTTGTGAAATTTGCTATAGTGTAAATAATAATGGGCCCCGAAGTGCAAGCCAGATATTTTTAAAATGCATAGAGAGCAGTCACGGAGGGGTCAGCTGGTGGAATGTCATGCTAGGACAAGAAAATATGTAACCCATTCTTTACAGGCCTATGGCCAAAAATTAGGGAATAATCTGGACACTGGTATTAAAGAATCATTACCAGATAGTAAAAAAACAAAAGTTCTGAGAAATTACTCAAGAGCAGCATGCCGATGCACACTCGGCCAATAACTTCTCAACTGCTCTCATTTTCATTTTAATGAATGATGAGTACTTACATTCAGCTGCTGGTGGAAATCAATGACCTCACAACAGGCCTTATCCATGGCATAGGAATGAACTGTCAATTGTTCATGAATGGAGTAACTTGTAAACTCATTGATAGGCCTACTCATTTCGGGACTTTTTTGATGGCATTGAAAGTGTACAATATGACCTCACAGTGAGTCATAGAGAATAACATGGCATGGATTGGCATATGACCTCACAAGCGACATTTCAGTTCAATTTTGTGCGCACTTGACATTCGTCCACTGTAATGTTATGTCGCCAAATAGCCAATATCAATTGGCTAATGTTTTCGTGTTAAAAATTCTCCAGACAATAAATAAATATTAGACTTTGACTTATGATCAAGATGCTAACAAGGTCACCCTTACCAATAATACCAACAAATGATTAATCGCTAATTATTTGTGGCTTGGCGCTACAGTAAGGTCTCATGACAGGCTACACCCCCTGTTCCCTTTTCTTATTCCCACAATATGAGTTATCCCCCTTCCACCCCTTCTTCCCCCTACTTCCAACCCATTTGTCCCCCATTTACCCCCACTTCACCCACTTGCCCCCCCCCCCCCTCCACTAGCACCTGCTTCCCCTCATCTACACCCCCTCTTTCTCCTATTTCCCCCGCGTAACTTCTTCCTTTCCCCCGATTTCCCCGCCCTTCCCCCCTCACTACCTCTAATAACATTTTCTTATGTTGGCGTTACCCCATAGGGTGGGGGGGGGGGGGGGTTGGTCTATCCTGTCATCAGGCCTGTTGCATTATTGGGAACAGAATGCCCAACAATAGTGGCAGACCTATGTCATATCTCAGGTCAAATCAAAGAATATCATACTAACCCTTTTTATATTCACACATGACATCGGTAGGGGTGGCACATGACTTGTCATTCCAACCCTGAGGATGAAAAATAAACAAATAAATAAAAACTTGAAAATCATATATGATTATATGGGGTAATTTCTGGGTTTTGATGAATTTTGAGGCAGACGTTCAAACAGAAACCTGCTTTAGTTTTTCGTTGCAAGGCAGGGTCAGGAGATTTTTATTTGCAAATTCCCAAATTTGAATCAAAGCTGAACAAGGCAGAGGTCAGATAGGGAGTGGTCACAGTTGAATGATTTTCTCAGGTAGTGGTGGATCCAGGGAAATACACGAAGATGCGGGTTCGCAAATGCTAAAACACTCTCTGTCGCTCAAGTTCATATATAATTACTGGGGGCACCTTGGGGGGCACAGGTCCAATATAGGGGGCACATGTGCCCCCCCCCCTTTAGGGACGCAACTTGCTCCCCCTCGACTACCCTGTTTTGATCCGCCACTGTTCTGCCTATATGATTCTCGATTAATGTAGAATAAACAGGTGCACCAGCAATATGGTTTCGATCAAATTTATTGGCAAAATCAATTTTTCCCGATGAGCACATATTTTAATATTCTCCACCTGTACCAATGGCAAATCCAGACAGCATGGTCAAGTGGGGCCCAATGCATTTTTCGGAATTTTCGGGCCCGTATCATTCCATTTTTCTTCAAAATGGTAATTAAATCATAGTGAGGGGGGCCGGGCCCCTCTAGGACCCCCCCCCCCCTGGATCCGCCACTGTATACTATGAGGCAATCAGGTAGGTAAGTTTACCATACCCATAAATGGTGATATTGTTGCTGGAAGAGAGTTATCAATGTCTTGAGTGATACTAGTATGGGATTGCAATATTGACTTCGTTATAGGCAACAGAAAGTTGCAAATTGGCAATTGGAAAATTTTTCATCAGAAACCCTGCCACAGTTTTTGTTTTTGCACACATTTCACATTTAACATGGATTACAGTTTATTATTGATTAAAATCATTTTTTGCAAAAAGAATCTTTTTTTGGTCAGAATTTTGAAAAGATAGTCCATTTGAAAGCTGTTTTTTATTCTGAGAGTTAATATGGAGGATTTACACTGGGGTGTGTGTTTTAGGTTACAGTGTAGTTTCTTGATTTTTGTTGTTTATCCAAAACCATGGGGCTTTTTTGAAATTTTTCTCTTAAATTTGATAGAAAAGAAAGCAGAAAAGGTCTTGTTGTAGTCTCCGCAGCATCACCACTGCCATTATTGCTGGTACAGTGAAATATTATAAGAAATGAAGCCATTTTCACCTGAATAATGTGGTTTGGTACACTCCAAAGCTAGTATATGTATTAGCTGCAAAACACTCGAGTGCACCTCTTAGGCGTGATACATTTTAGGGCATTCTATATAAGTACCGTCAAATGGTTGGACTATAATAAAAGTCTTACCGGTGTATGGTGTCTCAGCAGGTAAGCAGCGCATGTTTCATAAGCGTGACTTGGCTGTCCTGGCATCCAGTCTTCATATGTTATTGGTTTGTCATTCTTATTGTAGATAAAATTGGGAAAAGCTGACATCCTAATATCCAACCATACATCATAAGGTTTAACGGCTGCAGTGTAAAGTTAACAAAGAAGAACAAACATTTTTAAAATATGTTGCTTTCATAATAAAGTTACATCAAGATTACAGCAAGCGTGTCCTATATACAGGTCGACAGTGGAGCACAGTGTCCTTGAAAGGAGTAAGCCATTAGACCACTTGCATAGATTTTTTGTTGTTGAAAAAATACTTCTATCAAAATATATTATTCCCTTGGGTGTCAAATACAAATTACATGCAAAGCTGTGGTGAAGATACACATTTGTAAGATGCCAACAGTAGGTATACCTACATTTTTCCACTATTTGTTGTCCGAAAACTTTACAGATGTTTTGGTGAATCCCACTTGAAAAACATTAACTGCGCAAACTGCTAAAAATCTCAATTTATATCACTAATGAATTTAACAAGGTATTTTCTCACACCCTGGTGGTTCAATTGCCACTTTTTACCTTAGTTAAAGAAATAATAATTCCGAAATCCCCATGTTTATATTTGATTTGGCACATTATATGAGTCGGTGAGTTTGCAACACCCCTAAATGTTGAAAATGATGTGAAAATTAGAAATAAAATGCTTTTTATTATTATCTTTCACCTGATTCAGTAACCTTATGTATACCTAGATAAGCTGTGATGTTTCGATAACACTGCAATGCTATTTGATAGATCTAAAACTGATATTTTCCAAGAAACAAGGATTGAAAAACTAAAAATTTTAAATTTCAATTTTCTCAAAATTTTCCCAACAGATTTTTTAGATCTTTACATCAAATCGAAGCTGAGACCACATGCTACAACGCTGTGTTGACAGATTCTTTGTACATTTTTTTTAACCCTAAAATTCGTTCAAGGACACTGTGGGAGATATTGAGAAGAACACCAATCCAGGCTTATTGCTTATAACAATACCTGTAATAGGGTTCATTGCTTATTTGCCTCGGACAGTCTGGCTGGGTGAGGTAAAGAAAACCCGATGGCAATCGGTCACAAAACCTGCTGACTAATAGCCTGTGTATGTTCAAATATGCTCATGTATTTTAATGCTGTGTCTGATTTACTTGGTTGTTTCAATTATGCTCCATGAATTATGTATTTTAGCAGTACTTAGTCAATGATTTAAAAATTTCTATTAATTGTACCTTTTAAATCTGTTAGACTATAAGTATGGATGAAATGCCAATAAGCAGAAACACTTTATAATTTAAGAGTATTTGACAAATTCTAACAATTTATAACAGAATTAATAATAATCCACTAGTTTTATATATAATGTCTGGATCTTGTCATGCTTCCTAGGTTGGCATCTCGCTAACGACAAGAAACTGTCTTAGATATGTCATCCTGTACCACATAATTCATCTTAATTATACATCATGTATTCAACTTGAGCTGCTTCTGTTACAAATCCTTGTTAATTATTGTTAAAAACTGTAAAACTATGAAATTTTGAATTTTTTGAAAAATAAAATCTTCAGTCTTGAGGGGGGGGGGGTCAAGATGTGCCCTATGATTTCCAAGAAAAAAAACAACATAAATAGGCCTTATTTGACTAATCTTAGGCACAAATCAATTAAGTACATATTCAAATTCATTATTGGATCTCTATTTAAATTTCTTCACGCGAATATGATTTGCTCTTTTTCGCTCGACCTTCCCTGCTGCCCCTGCTGCCCCTGCTGCCCCTGCTGCCCCTGCTGCCCCTGCTGCCCCTGCTGCCCCTGCTGCCCCTGCTGCCCCTGCTGCCCCTGCTGCCCCTGCTGCCCCTGCTGCCCCTGCTGCCCCTGCTGCCCCTGCTGCCCGAGTTTCCTTCCGGCACCCTTGTTCCCCCTCAACCTTTATCCTCCTATATCCTTTGGGTATCGGAAGGATACAGGTCTCAAATGAAGATACAGAGAAGAATACCATCTCAGCCATGTAATAACCTTTTTTCATTTAAAAAGTCCATAATTATGAGACTTCATTTCGCACACTTTTTCCAATAAAAATATGGTGTTAGTCTGATTATCAATTAAAAACAGTTCAAGCAGCTCACCCGAGTTATTCAGATATTGAGACACAGCATTGTTTTCCTTTTCGCTTTCAATCGTCAAAAGCTCTCCTGCCCAGGAGTCACAAATTCCCGCAGCTCTTGCCATGACTGATTTTTCTCCGGTGTTTATGTAACAGCCAGTGGACAAAAGGGTACGTGTATCCATTTTGGCATTGACCTGCGAATAAAGTAAAATCTACTTGATTTATAGATTTTATAGATTTATATGAGTCTGATGGCGATGGCCACAAAGCATTGAAAAGCACAAAGTTTTGATGACAACACAACAGTGTCAACTGAACCTAATATTGCAGTCTGTCACTTTGATATAGAAAAAGAGAGGACTGTAGCACTGTGAAAATGGCACTTAGTGTTTCATCATGCTGATGATTTGTCATGATCATACCCAATACTTTCAATGTTAATTTGATTTAAGGAGATTTATAAAGTGATTTAATATATATATATATCCCTCTTGTTGTTGACAGCCAAGCGAAAGGATTACGCATCTGATTTTCACTCTAAAATCAGTTGTGACAAGTCAAATGGCCTCCTCTTGATAATGACTAATGAAACAGCCTGTTTCCAATGTTGAAATTAAGAAGATAACACTTCATCGGCAACCATGAGTCAAGAAGTGCATTTTTCACAGTGATCATTTTTTCTTTATCAAAGTGACAGACTGTAAGGCTGGCTCTGGTTCACCTTATAAAATATTGTATACTTTATGGTGCAACTCACCTGCGTCAGATTTGTCATGTAAGAAGAACCAAATAAGGATCGAGAGAATCCATCCTATTATCCAGGTTAGTTTGATATCCATCTTGTACAATTCAGTCCAGAAAACTGTCCTGTGATCCTTTTCTGGACATACGACTATTTGAATATTCAATCACGGATTTACAAATTTTGCATGACTTGACTGAACTGCTGAAATAATCATTATTCCCTATTCGATTTTGGAGTCAACTTAACTGGCATTGCCGTGCCTTTTCATTTATTGATGTCAACAATACGTATTTAATGGCTTATATTTGTCTCTGGTCATGACTGACTAGTGGCTGTCAGTCCCTGGAAATCGAACTTGGTCAACATTTACATAATATATAAATCCAGAATGTGGAAGAAAATGAAGTTCAAAGAATTGTGAAAACACTTAAAAATACCAGTACTGGGTGGGATAGTATTCACAGTAAAGTAATTAAAAACTCACTACCAGCTATCCTTAAACGACTTACTCATGTTTTGAACCTATCACTCACTCAAGGCACATTTCCTGATTCCATGAAACTGGCACGGGTAATACCACTTTTTAAGACTGGGAAAGACAGTCAGATAACCAACTATCGGCCAGTATCCATATTACCAGTTTCCTCAAAACTGTTTGAAAGGCTGATGTATGACAGAATTATGAATTTTATAACAAGTAAAAACCTGCTATATAGGTTTCAGTTTGGCTTCAGAAATAACCATAGTACTGCTATGGCCTTGATTACCCTTATTGACAATATAATGTCATCAATAGACAAAGGTACTATGGTATTAGGAGTTTTCCTTGATTTTAAGAAAGCATTTGATACTGTTAACCATCAGATATTACTACAAAAGTTATATAAATACGGTATAAGAGGCATAGCCAACAAGTGGATTGGAAATTCTACGAAAAGCTAATTAAATGTGGGGTACCCCAAGGATCCATTCTTGGACCCTTACTGTTTCTCCTTTATATCAATGATATCACAACTGTGTCCAACTGCCTACTTCCTGTAATATTTGCTGATGATACTAATGTGTTTCTGAAGGGGAAAAATCTCAATGAAATGACACAGAAGATGAATGTGGAACTAGATAAAATTATGAAATGGTTAAATGCAAACAAATTATCGTTGAATATTGGCAAAACCACTTATATGATATTTAGATCCAAACGTGCCAAGGTATCACAAAATCATGAAGTATGTATAAATGGTACTCGTGTTACGTATGTTGAACACACCAAATTTCTTGGAGTGTATATTGACTCGTGCCTGACCTGGGACAAACATATCCAATCTGTCAAATCAAAAATGTCACGGGGTATAGGCATCATTAGCAAAGCAAGAACTGTTCTTAACATTCCTTCACTTATTACCCTATATCATAGTTTTGTGTACCCTTATTTGTCATATTGCATTGAAGTATGGGGAAAGGCAGCAAATATATATTTGTCTAAACTGTTCCAGCTCCAAAAAAGGGTGATCAAAAAGATCAAGTCAGTACCCTTTAGGACAGAAAGTGGACCTATATTTAAAGAACTCAGATTATTAAATATTTACCAAATACATAAATACAAAACAGTTTTATTTATGTTCATGTTTATAAAAGGGATGCTACCTAACATTTTTGAAAACATGTTTTCAAAAAGATGTGCCTCCAGTGCAAGAGTCACTTGGCAGCATCATGATCTAAACATTCCATTATGTCATACGTCGGCATTTCAAAACACTATCTATTATCAGGGACCACATTAATGGAATTCAGTGTGTAACAAAATTGACCACTGCTGTAGTGTGCATACTTTTAAAAAGCGACTAAAGAAGCATATTATATTCTCATTATAATGTTTGTCAATAACAACCCTGTCAGCGTGCCTCGGCGGTCCAGCATCGGCCTGGCGTCGGTCCGATGTCAGCAGCATCGTACTGGCTTTGGGCCGACGTTGGGCCGCCGAGGCACGCTGATAGGGAAGTAACAAAATTGAAGGTAACTAGCACTAAAAATTGTGAAGTGAATCTTTGAAGTCAAACTTTGAGCAATTGTTCACCCATATTTTTGTATTTATATGTCACGAGAACATATTAATCTTTCTTTTCTTTCTTCTTCATTTTTTTTTGCTTCTCCTGTTCTTTTCTGTATATACGTTTTTGTTCTTGTTTCTGGTGAATTTATTATTTTCTTTTCAGAAATACAAATACTAGTTTGAAAATAAAAAATAAAAATTAGGTAATAAGCTGTAAGAGCAAATACTATGTTTAAACGTTTATTAAGGTCAGTGAGTCTTCCCCATTCCACCAAAACAGGTGGGAAAAGCAGCTCACTGCAATTTTAAGTCTGCTTTGCAGAATAAGAAGATATTATATGGTTAATGTTCACGATAAATGACGTACTGTGAGGCGCCACAGGACAATACATAATTGAATAGTTCCTTAAATTTAATCGTTTGCTCGAACAATGTAATTTGTCGGACAAATCTTCTTATGAATTTCTATAATGGTCTCTCTACATAAGCCACCTAAATAATTTAACTTCCTGGCTTATTATTGTAACTAGAACTATTTCTCAAATATTAATTTGTTTTTTACTGCTTGATATTTTTTATGTATATAAATGAACTTATTCGCTATTAATACATGTATAATATCTATGTATTGGTAATGGCACATATGCCCTTGAGGCATCCTCCAACCAAACTTACGTTGATTTTCTGTTTCAATATATTTTATGAATATTTGTCTATTGGTCAATAAATTTGAATTTGAATTTCCATATATATAAGACACGTCACAAGATCAGGCCACACAACAGCTGTCTGCACTCTAAAAAATGTAGAGACAGAATTGGTTTTTTAGATTCAAAATGGTTTTTTGAAAAACCAAATTTCAATGCAAAACCACCATGGATTTTTAAAAAACCAAATTTCCATGCAAAACCAACATGGATTTTTAAATTTGGTTTTTCAAAAAACAATTTTGAATCTAAAAAAATAATTTTGTCTGAAATTTTTAGAGTGGGCATTACTACTCCAGACTACTTTCAAAATGCATGGCTGCTGGTGAAGATCTAGTATTCCGCTTTGAACGGAAATGCTTTGCAAATCAGCAGGCAAAAGAAATGCTTGGAAATCAGCAGGCAAAAGAAACAGCTTTGTAACTGTAGCTTTGCCTTTTGTTAAAGAAAGGGATGATTTTACTCTTCAGAAGTTTGATGGTCTTCAATCTACTTCAAACCAATTATGCATGTTAAAGTGTTGTCAGAAAAAAGTTTTGAGGGTCCCAGACAATCAGTTTCAGTTCACCACTGACAGGTGGCAGCAAAAAGCGGTCGACTTGTAAATCGTAAAATTAGTAAAAATTTTGCTTCTAAACCCTGTAAGGGAGCGACAATAATAGTTGGGGGGCGTGGAGTTTTCCACAGGACATTGTTTGTTTCACCTTGACGGCAGCCGCAATTATTTATTTCAAGTGCGAAGTCCCCGAATTTTCATTCCGAGATCAAGCATCATCTTAGAAGTTGAAGAAATACCCCCCCAGAAATTGTTTATTTCAAGACTGCACAGAAAGAAATGATTTATTTCACCAAAACTGAGCAAGAAATTATTATAAATTACAAAAAAATATTCCAGGCCCCCCCCCCCCTTCGTTGAGATTAAATTGTGGCCTCCTAAATGATAATATAGTTGTATCATATATGCTGCTTGGATAGCCTTAGATTATAAGCAGACTGAAGATCATCTTATTCCTTGTCAATTTGACTGGAGAGTGAACTTGAGACCATGCAGTAGACATTCTGACTGGCAGACCTATTGCCTTTTCATCTGTTGATATCAGCATAATATAAGCCATTAAATAATAAATCAAACAACTCAAGGGGAGAAGCTTTTCAGAAACATTTATGTATTATATAGTGGCTGTAATGGAGCTCTAATGGAATTTGAATAATTTACTAGCATACGAAACCAACTTTTAGAGTGCATTGTGATCTTTGGCCAGCATAACACAGAGCATTTTCACAGCCAGGAAATTTGATATGCAAAAGACTGGACTGTTGCAATGTGAAATCTTCGTGACTCAAGACAGCTGATGATGTATCATCTTCTCTATATTCAAGATGGGAAACGTAGAGGCTATTTGATTAGTCATGATCAAAAGAAGGCCTATTGATTTGTCATAATCAGTTATGACAAACCAAATGGCCTTCTCTTGATCAGGAAAAATGAAACAGCCAATTTTTTTAAATTATGACATAGGCCTACACAGACTAAATATTGTAAAAACAGCAGCTGCTTAGAATATTTTTGACAGGCCAAATTGAAAAAATGTGCTATCACATATGATTTTAGGCACGAACGTGTGCTTGTGAACCGTACACCGCATCTGACAACATTACGCAAGTAGCTTATTTCACAGCAGTAAAAATGCTGAAGGGCCCAGAAGTGTATCCTTTTCACATAATCATAGGATCTGGTTGAGAAATATTCCATGTGACTTTCATCCAGTTTCGTTCAGGTGTTTCACTGGCTAGCAAATCTGTTCCTTTACTTGAAGCATCAGACAGGGCTGAGAAAATGGCGATTTTATAAAACAATGTAGAATTAGATATTTTGAAAAATACCCAAGGCCACACTCTACTTTAAACAATGTTTGCTTCGCAACCATCTTGTTCTTTCAGTGGTTGAACATCAAGGCACAAAATTAGTGTTTTTTTTCTTCAACATTTAAACAATCCTTGCTTCGCAAATATCTTGTCTTTTCCCGAATGTCTGCAACTGGGCCCCAATGCATGCTAATGGTTGACATCTACAAGTAAATCTGCATCTGTATCTTGGTTGTGCCACCTCTTCGGACATGAAGGCGCATTCCATACTCGTACCATATGATCTTGAACAGAACACCGTCAAGTAGGGACTGTGGCAGCTGGAAACGAAAACTTCCACTGTGGTTGGTGCATCTTGCACCGCGTTCCATGTTCCAAACCAGAAAGTGCTGCAATAGAAATTATCACAAAGTGAACTAAAATTTTTACAGTATTACAAGCACTTTTATCACTAAAGAATTCAGGTTTTCCAAAAATCCTCCAACATTCATGACAATACAGCTTTACAGTATTTCCCAAAACCGTAATTGGAAATGTCTAGAGGTCAAGCCCAAAAAGCAACCAGCATTTCGAGTGAGCTTTGATTTTTAGAGTAATGAGTCATACCAATTACTGGGACGACCATTAAAAAAGACAAGCTGGACTAGGGGGCTGGACTTTTTTTTAGAGAGATAATAATTTCTGACTCAGTTTTGGTGCAATAAATAAATTCAAATTCTTTTCTGGCAGTCTTGAAATATATTATTTCTGGAGGGGTTATTTCTCAACAGGCTGCGGCTTGATTAAGGAACAAATATTTGGGGAATTCTTTTAAAGCTCAAAATAAATAGTGATGGTCGCCATTACCGTGGAATAGATAATTTCAGTCTGAGGAAAACTCTTAAGCCCTTTAAAAATCTAATATGGTCATCCCCTGAGCTGACTTTCCCTTGTATATTTTGTAGACCAACTGACCTTGATGGCTGATGGACAGCATCTTTAGTGATACAACTGCTTCCATTGTTATCAAGTAGTTTTGAGATGTCCGTTGGAGAGACAGGAGACATCAAACTGCAGGCATTGCAAGCTGTTTGATCCGAAGTAAGTGAAGCTGCAAAATATTATTGAAGCGAATTACAATGTATTACTGCACAACAGTAAATGACATTATAGATTGCAAACGCTTTTTTTGACCTTTTAAAACAGAGTTAACTGAAAATTTGCATATAATTGTTTACTGATGTGGTCATCGGTGATTAATCCATTTTCTAGATTTAAATAACAGGTTGCTTTTGGAAATGTAGTACTCTGAATGCAATTTTGGACCATGGATAAGACTCGTCTTCCACTTAACATGGATTTCGGAGTAAAAAGGACAACTTGGTCTTTTTTCACCTTTGTTTGGACAAACTCCCAAATATCTACATATCTAACCCCGGCACTGACTTTGAGATTTGGGGTAACATTGGCCATAGCCCTAAACTCACTAAATTACATAACATATAAACAAGGCCTTTTAAAATTTGTGAAATTTGCTATAGTGTAAATAATAATGGGCCCCGAAGTGCAAGCCAGATATTTTTAAAATGCATAGAGAGCAGTCACGGAGGGGTCAGCTGGTGGAATGTCATGCTAGGACAAGAAAATATGTAACCCATTCTTTACAGGCCTATGGCCAAAAATTAGGGAATAATCTGGACACTGGTATTAAAGAATCATTACCAGATAGTAAAAAAACAAAAGTTCTGAGAAATTACTCAAGAGCAGCATGCCGATGCACACTCGGCCAATAACTTCTCAACTGCTCTCATTTTCATTTTAATGAATGATGAGTACTTACATTCAGCTGCTGGTGGAAATCAATGACCTCACAACAGGCCTTATCCATGGCATAGGAATGAACTGTCAATTGTTCATGAATGGAGTAACTTGTAAACTCATTGATAGGCCTACTCATTTCGGGACTTTTTTGATGGCATTGAAAGTGTACAATATGACCTCACAGTGAGTCATAGAGAATAACATGGCATGGATTGGCATATGACCTCACAAGCGACATTTCAGTTCAATTTTGTGCGCACTTGACATTCGTCCACTGTAATGTTATGTCGCCAAATAGCCAATATCAATTGGCTAATGTTTTCGTGTTAAAAATTCTCCAGACAATAAATAAATATTAGACTTTGACTTATGATCAAGATGCTAACAAGGTCACCCTTACCAATAATACCAACAAATGATTAATCGCTAATTATTTGTGGCTTGGCGCTACAGTAAGGTCTCATGACAGGCTACACCCCCTGTTCCCTTTTCTTATTCCCACAATATGAGTTATCCCCCTTCCACCCCTTCTTCCCCCTACTTCCAACCCATTTGTCCCCCACTTACCCCCACTTCACCCACTTGCCCCCCCCCCCCCTCCACTAGCACCTGCTTCCCCTCATCTACACCCCCTCTTTCTCCTATTTCCCCCGCGTAACTTCTTCCTTTCCCCCGATTTCCCCGCCCTTTCCCCCTCACTACCTCTAATAATATTTTCTTATGTTGGCGTTACCCCATAGGGTGGGGGGGGGGGTGGTGTATCCTGTCATGAGGCCCGCTGTATATTGGAACAGAAGGCCCAACAATAGTGGCAGACCTATGTCATATCTCAGGTCAAATCAAAGAATATCATACTAACCCTTTTTATATTCACACATGACATCGGTAGGGGTGGCACATGACTTGTCATTCCAACCCTGAGGATGAAAAATAAACAAATAAATAAAAACTTGAAAATCATATATGATTATATGGGGTAATTTCTGGGTTTTGATGAATTTTGAGGCAGACGTTCAAACAGAAACCTGCTTTAGTTTTTCGTTGCAAGGCAGGGTCAGGAGATTTTTATTTGCAAATTCCCAAATTTGAATCAAAGCTGAACAAGGCAGAGGTCAGATAGGGAGTGGTCACAGTTGAATGATTTTCTCAGGTAGTGGTGGATCCAGGGAAATACACGAAGATGCGGGTTCGCAAATGCTAAAACACTCTCAGGCTCCCAAGATCATATTGGGGGCACCTGGGGGGGGGGGTACAGGTCTAATATAGCGGGGCACATGTACCCCCCCCCCTTTAGGGACGCAACTTGCTCCCCCTCGACTACCCTGTTTTGATCCGCCACTGTTCTGCCTATATGATTCTCGATTAATGTAGAATAAACAGGTGCACCAGCAATATGGTTTCGATCAAATTTATTGGCAAAATCAATTTTTCCCGATGAGCACATATTTTAATATTCTCCACCTGTACCAATGGCAAATCCAGACAGCATGGTCAAGTGGGGCCCAATGCATTTTTCGGAATTTTCGGGCCCGTATCATTCCATTTTTCTTCAAAATGGTAATTAAATCATAGTGAGGGGGGCCGGGCCCCTCTAGGACCCCCCTGGATCCGCCACTGTATACTATGAGGCAATCAGGTAGGTAAGTTTACCATACCCATAAATGGTGATATTGTTGCTGGAAGAGAGTTATCAATGTCTTGAGTGATACTAGTATGGGATTGCAATATTGACTTCGTTATAGGCAACAGAAAGTTGCAAATTGGCAATTGGAAAATTTTTCATCAGAAACCCTGCCACAGTTTTTGTTTTTGCACACATTTCACATTTAACATGGATTACAGTTTATTATTGATTAAAATCATTTTTTGCAAAAAGAATCTTTTTTTGGTCAGAATTTTGAAAAGATAGTCCATTTGAAAGCTGTTTTTTATTCTGAGAGTTAATATGGAGGATTTACACTGGGGTGTGTGTTTTAGGTTACAGTGTAGTTTCTTGATTTTTGTTGTTTATCCAAAACCATGGGGCTTTTTTGAAATTTTTCTCTTAAATTTGATAGAAAAGAAAGCAGAAAAGGTCTTGTTGTAGTCTCCGCAGCATCACCACTGCCATTATTGCTGGTACAGTGAAATATTATAAGAAATGAAGCCATTTTCACCTGAATAATGTGGTTTGGTACACTCCAAAGCTAGTATATGTATTAGCTGCAAAACACTCGAGTGCACCTCTTAGGCGTGATACATTTTAGGGCATTCTATATAAGTACCGTCAAATGGTTGGACTATAATAAAAGTCTTACCGGTGTATGGTGTCTCAGCAGGTAAGCAGCGCATGTTTCATAAGCGTGACTTGGCTGTCCTGGCATCCAGTCTTCATATGTTATTGGTTTGTCATTCTTATTGTAGATAAAATTGGGAAAAGCTGACATCCTAATATCCAACCATACATCATAAGGTTTAACGGCTGCAGTGTAAAGTTAACAAAGAAGAACAAACATTTTTAAAATATGTTGCTTTCATAATAAAGTTACATCAAGATTACAGCAAGCGTGTCCTATATACAGGTCGACAGTGGAGCACAGTGTCCTTGAAAGGAGTAAGCCATTAGACCACTTGCATAGATTTTTTGTTGTTGAAAAAATACTTCTATCAAAATATATTATTCCCTTGGATGTCAAATACAAATTACATGCTAAGCTGTGGTGAAGATACACATTTGTAAGATGCCAACAGTAGGTATACCTACATTTTTCCACTATTTGTTGTCCGAAAACTTTACAGATGTTTTGGTGAATCCCACTTGAAAAACATTAACTGCGCAAACTGCTAAAAATCTCAATTTATATCACTAATGAATTTAACAAGGTATTTTCTCACACCCTGGTGGTTCAATTGCCACTTTTTACCTTAGTTAAAGAAATAATAATTCCGAAATCCCCATGTTTATATTTGATTTGGCACATTATATGAGTCGGTGAGTTTGCAACACCCCTAAATGTTGAAAATGATGTGAAAATTAGAAATAAAATGCTTTTTATTATTATCTTTCACCTGATTCAGTAACCTTATGTATACCTAGATAAGCTGTGATGTTTCGATAACACTGCAATGCTATTTGATAGATCTAAAACTGATATTTTCCAAGAAACAAGGATTGAAAAACTAAAAATTTTAAATTTCAATTTTCTCAAAATTTTCCCAACAGATTTTTTAGATCTTTACATCAAATCGAAGCTGAGACCACATGCTACAACGCTGTGTTGGCAGATTCTTTGTACATTTTTTTTAACCCTAAAATTCGTTCAAGGACACTGTGGGAGATATTGAGAAGAACACCAATCCAGGCTTATTGCTTATAACAATACCTGTAATAGGGTTCATTGCTTATTTGCCTCGGACAGTCTGGCTGGGTGAGGTAAAGAAAACCGATGGCAATTGGTCACAAAACCTGCTGACTAATAGCCTGTGTATGTTCAAATATGCTCATGTATTTTAATGCTGTGTCTGATTTACTTGGTTGTTTCAATTATGCTCCATGAATTATGTATTTTAGCAGTACTTAGTCAATGATTTAAAAATTTCTATTAATTGTACCTTTTAAATCTGTTAGACTATAAGTATGGATGAAATTTCAACAAGAAAACACTTTATAATGTAAGAGTATGTGACAAATTCTAACAATTTATAACAGAATTAATAATAATCCACTAGTTTTATATATAATGTCTGGATCTTGTCATGCTTCCTAGGTTGGCATCTCGCTAACGACAAGAAACTGTCTTAGATATGTCATCCTGTACCACATAATTCATCTTAATTATACATCATGTATTCAACTTGAGCTGCTTCTGTTACAAATCCTTGTTAATTATTGTTAAAAACTGTAAAACTATGAAATTTTGAATTTTTTGAAAAATAAAATCTTCAGTCTTGAGGGGGGGGGGGGTCAAGATGTGCCCTATGATTTCCAAGAAAAAAAACAACATAAATAGGCCTTATTTGACTAATCTTAGGCACAAATCAATTAAGTACATATTCAAATTCATTATTGGATCTCTATTTAAATTTCGTCAGGCGAATATGATTTGCTCTTTTTCGCTCGACCTTCCCTGCTGCCCCTGCTGCCCCTGCTGCCCCTGCTGCCCCTGCTGCCCCTGCTGCCCCTGCTGCCCCTGCTGCCCCTGCTGCCCCTGCTGCCCCTGCTGCCCCTGCTGCCCCTGCTGCCCCTGCTGCCCCTGCTGCCCCTGCTGCCCCTGCTGCCCCTGCCGCCCTGCTGCCCTAGTTTCCTTCCGGCACCCTTGTTCCCCCTCAACCTTTATCCTCCTATATCCTTTGGGTATCGGAAGGATACAGGTCTCAAATGAAGATACAGAGAAGAATACCATCTCAGCCATGTAATAACCTTTTTTCATTTAAAAAGTCCATAATTATGAGACTTCATTTCGCACACTTTTTCCAATAAAAATATGGTGTTAGTCTGATTATCAATTAAAAACAGTTCAAGCAGCTCACCCGAGTTATTCAGATATTGAGACACAGCATTGTTTTCCTTTTCACTTTCTATCAACAAAAGCTCTCCTGCCCAGGAGTCACAAATTCCCGCAGCTCCTGTCATGGATGATTTTTCTCTGGTGTTTATGTAACAGCCAGTGGACAAAAGGGTGTATCCATTTTGGCATTGACCTGCGAATAAAGTAAAATCTACTTGATTTATAGATTTTATAGATTTATATGAGTCTGATGGCGATGGCCACAAAGCATTGAAAAGCACAAAGTTTTGATGACAACACAACAGTGTCAACTGAACCTAATATTGCAGTCTGTCACTTTGATATAGAAAAAGAGAGGACTGTAGCACTGTGAAAATGGCACTTAGTGTTTCATCATGCTGATGATTTGTCATGATCATACCCAATACTTTCAATGTTAATTTGATTTAAGGAGATTTATCCCTTCCGTTGTTGAAAGCCAAGCGAAAGGATTACGCATCTGATTTTCACTCTAGAATCAGTTATGACAAGTCAAATGGCCTCCTCTTGATAATGACTAATGAAACAGCCTGTTTCCAATGTTGAAATTAAGAAGATAACACTTCATCGGCAACCATGAGTCAAGAAGTGCATTTTTCACAGTGATCATTTTTTCTTTATCAAAGTGACAGACTGTAAGGCTGACTCTGGTTGAAACTTATAAAATATTGTATACTTTATGGTGCAACTCACCTGCGTCAGATTTGTCATGTAAGAAGAACCAAATAAGGATCGAGAGAATCCATCCTATTATCCAGGTCCATTTGATCTCCATCTTGTGCAATTCAATCCAGAAAACTGTCCTGTGATCCTTTTCTGGACATACGACTATTTGAATATTCAATCACGGATTTACAAATTTTGCATGACTTGACTGAACTGCTGAAATAATCATTATTCCCTATTCGATTTTGGAGTCAACTTAACTGGCATTGCCGTGCCTTTTCATTTATTGATGTCAACAATACGTATTTAATGGCTTATATTTGTCTCTGGTCATGACTGACTAGTGGCTGTCAGTCCCTGGAAATCGAACTTGGTCAACATTTACATAATATATAAATCCAGAATGTGGAAGAAAATGAAGTTCAAAGAATTGTGAAAACACTTAAAAATACCAGTACTGGGTGGGATAGTATTCACAGTAAAGTAATTAAAAACTCACTACCAGCTATCCTTAAACGACTTACTCATGTTTTGAACCTATCACTCACTCAAGGCACATTTCCTGATTCCATGAAACTGGCACGGGTAATACCACTTTTTAAGACTGGGAAAGACAGTCAGATAACCAACTATCGGCCAGTATCCATATTACCAGTTTCCTCAAAACTGTTTGAAAGGCTGATGTATGACAGAATTATGAATTTTATAACAAGTAAAAACCTGCTATATAGGTTTCAGTTTGGCTTCAGAAATAACCATAGTACTGCTATGGCCTTGATTACCCTTATTGACAATATAATGTCATCAATAGACAAAGGTACTATGGTATTAGGAGTTTTCCTTGATTTTAAGAAAGCATTTGATACTGTTAACCATCAGATATTACTACAAAAGTTATATAAATACGGTATAAGAGGCATAGCCAACAAGTGGATTGGAAATTCTACGAAAAGCTAATTAAATGTGGGGTATCCCAGGGATCCATTCTTGGACCCTAACTGTTCCGTCTTTATATCAATCACAACTGTGTCCAACTGCCTACTTCCTGTAATATTTGCTGATGATACTAATGTGTTTCTGAAGGGGAAAAATCTCAATGAAATGACACAGAAGATGAATGTGGAACTAGATAAAATTATGAAATGGTTAAATGCAAACAAATTATCGTTGAATATTGGCAAAACCACTTATATGATATTTAGATCCAAACGTGCCAAGGTATCACAAAATCATGAAGTATGTATAAATGGTACTCGTGTTACGTATGTTGAACACACCAAATTTCTTGGAGTGTATATTGACTCGTGCCTGACCTGGGACAAACATATCCAATCTGTCAAATCAAAAATGTCACGGGGTATAGGCATCATTAGCAAAGCAAGAACTGTTCTTAACATTCCTTCACTTATTACCCTATATCATAGTTTTGTGTACCCTTATTTGTCATATTGCATTGAAGTATGGGGAAAGGCAGCAAATATATATTTGTCTAAACTGTTCCAGCTCCAAAAAAGGGTGATCAAAAAGATCAAGTCAGTACCCTTTAGGACAGAAAGTGGACCTATATTTAAAGAACTCAGATTATTAAATATTTACCAAATACATAAATACAAAACAGTTTTATTTATGTTCATGTTTATAAAAGGGATGCTACCTAACATTTTTGACAACATGTTTTCAAAAAGATGTGCCTCCAGTGCAAGAGTCACTCGGCAGCATCATGATCTAAACATTCCATTATGTCATACGTCGGCATTTCAAAACACTATCTATTATCAGGGACCACATGAATGGAATTCAGTGTGTAACAAAATTGACCACTGCTGTAGTGTGCATACTTTTAAAAAGCGACTAAAGAAGCATATTATATTCTCATTATAATGTTTGTCAATAACAACCCTGTCAGCGTGCCTCGGCGGTCCAGCATCGGCCTGGCGTCGGTCCGATGTCAGCAGCATCGTACTGGCTTTGGGCCGACGTTGGGCCGCCGAGGCACGCTGATAGGGAAGTAACAAAATTGAAGGTAACTAGCACTAAAAATTGTGAAGTGAATCTTTGAAGTCAAACTTTGAGCAATTGTTCACCCATATTTTTGTATTTATATGTCACGAGAACATATTAATCTTTCTTTTCTTTCTTCTTCATTTTTTTTTGCTTCTCCTGTTCTTTTCTGTATATACGTTTTTGTTCTTGTTTCTGGTGAATTTATTATTTTCTTTTCAGAAATACAAATACTAGTTTGAAAATAAAAAATAAAAATTAGGTAATAAGCTGTAAGAGCAAATACTATGTTTAAACGTTTATTAAGGTCAGTGAGTCTTCCCCATTCCACCAAAACAGGTGGGAAAAGCAGCTCACTGCAATTTTAAGTCTGCTTTGCAGAATAAGAAGATATTATATGGTTAATGTTCACGATAAATGACGAGATAAAGCCTCACCTTAGAAGGTGAAGAAATACCCCCCCAGAAATTGTTTATTTCAAGACTGCACAGAAAGAAATGATTTATTTCACCAAAACTGAGCAAGAAATTATTTATTACAAAAAAATATTCCAAGCCCCCCCCCCTTCGTTGAGATTAAATTGTGGTCCCCTA
Organism: Platynereis dumerilii; assembly: GCA_026936325.1. Classification (NCBI taxonomy): domain Eukaryota; kingdom Metazoa; phylum Annelida; class Polychaeta; order Phyllodocida; family Nereididae; genus Platynereis; species Platynereis dumerilii. The sequence goes on along the minus strand of JAPTHN010000002.1, from coordinate 74,962,176 downwards.
AATGACAATATAGTTGTATCATATACATGTATATGCTGCTTGAAGTATCATCTTCTCTATATTCAAGATGGGAAACGTAGAGGCTATTTGATTAGTCATGATCAAAAGAAGGCCTATTGATTTGTCATAATCAGTTATGACAAACCAAATGGCCTTCCCTTGATCAGGAAAAATGAAACAGCCAATTTTCTTAAATTATGACATAGGCCTACACAGATTAAATATTGTAAAGACAGCTTAGAATATTTTTGACAGGCCAAATTGAACAAATGTGCTATCACATATGATTTTTGGCACGAACGTGTGCTTGTCAACCGTACACCGCATCTGACAAAATTACACAAGTAGCTTATTTCACAGCAGTACAAATGCTAAAGGGCAAAGAAGTGTATCCTTTTAACATAATCATTGGATTTGGTTGAGAAATATTCCATGTGACTTTCATCCAGTTTCGTTCAGGTGTTGCACTGGCTAGCAAATCTGTTCCTTTACTTGAAGCATCAGAAAGGGGTGAGAAAATGGCGATTTTATATAACAATGTAGAATTAGATATTTTGAAAAATACTCAAGGCCACACTCTACTTTAAACAATGTTTGCTTCACAACCATCTTGTTCTTTCAGTCAGTGCATTTTTTAACATTGTAACTGGGAGACCATTTGGACAGATTTGGTCTCCCAGTCATTGCCAAATTGGCATCACTGGGAGACCAATTTTTTCCAGAGACTCATCAATTTCTCGTCTGTAGTTATTGAGCGCATTTAAAACAAAGGCTTCTGCTTCTTAAATCAAAAATATTCTTCACTATCTCTACAATATACTTCTGCTAACATCATCTTTCTGGTTTCCGATTTAAAAACAAATTGTCAAGACTCTTTTTTATGGCAATCAGCGAAACTCTTAAATTAGCAGCCAACTTAATAGTTTAAAATCCTTTCGCAAGCAAATCATCATATAAATATTGTGATGGATGTACATTTACAGTTGCTCATCTATAAATGTCGCACATCATGAGGCTACAAAATTGCGTTAGTCTCCCAGTCGAAAATCCTTAAAAAACGCTCTGCTTTCAGTGGTTGAACATCAAGGCACAAAATTAGTGTTATTTTTCTTCAACATTTAAACAATCCTTGCTTCGCAAATGTCTTGTCTTTTCCCGAATGTCTGCAACTGGGCCCCAATGCATGCTAATGGTTGACATCTACAAGTAAATCTGCATCTGTATCTTGGTTGTGCCACCTCTTCGGACAGAAAAACGCATTCCATACTTGTACCACCTGGTCTCGAACAGAACACCGTCAGGTAGGGACTATGGCAGCTAGAAGCGAAAACTTCCACTGTGACTGGTGCATCTGGTACTCCGTTCCTTGTGCCGAACCAGTGCATGCTGGAATGAATGTAGAAATATTTTCATCATAGTAAGTTAACATTTACCAATCTCAAGATGATATAATCAAGCTTTACTTTAACTGAGCCCTCCATCAATGTCAATTTGAAACTTTGACTTACTCTCCGGATAAAGGTGTTAATTCTAATTTTTATATTTGATGTGATATATATGCTGTATATGAGGGGCGTTCAAGAAGCTCATGGCTTTTCTCCATGTGGAAACTTACTTTCGGTGTAGAATTATGAAATTTTCATAGGACAAAATTCAGCAATTTTGGAATTCATTTCTAAAATTCTGAACAATTTGGGCATTTTCAAGTCCTCCTGTGATTGCCATGGAAGACTGTTTCAACAAAATGGACTCAACAATCTCGAACATCTAATGCATCAAGTGACAGAGAATGGCTATGTGGCTGAGTGGCAGAGCACCACCGACCCATCCAATCAGGGGGGCCCGCGCAAGATTTTTAAAAAAAAACCCAAAAAGCAAAAAGTGCTATCCGGTTTACGATTGTTGTGATATAACCAAATTAACTTAATGGAAAACACTATCTCACACTGAGGCCCCCACCCTAACAACAAGTTACCAAAATGTGTATGCTATATCAATATGCTTTTCACTCTTGAAAACAAAGCCGCAAGTCGGGATGTTGGGGGCCCATTGACTTATATTGCCACAGGGCCAAAAATTGTGCCATTCCGACCATGCATGCCTCGATATCTAATGTTGATCCCGTGATTTGTCATTAAATTCTGTAACACACATCCTTGCATTTTCATTGTTTTTCAGACAGCCATAACTGGAACTAACAATGAAATACCATCTTGCTCGCTTAGATAATGTGAGCAGTGATCACTTGTACACCTATTGTATTTGCCATGAAAACTAACCTTGATTTTCTGTTAATAGGATATATAGCAATGCAACTGCTCTTATCATTATCCAATAGTTTTGCGGTGTCATTCGGGGAAGCTGGGGATGTCTGACTGCAGTCGTTGCAAGCAGTCTGATCAGCAGTCAGTGAAGCTGTAAAAAAAAAAAAAAAAAAAGATTTGTGATAAGGTATATATGATAAAACTTAATGGTAGTGGTTCACAGCAACGAACCTCATGATTGTCAGGTCATGGAAAAACAACACTGATCCCAATTATATTCAATTTTCCATTTCCATCATCAGCCTTGATTTTACCAGTAACTGTGAAGCAAACAGTTTTTATCAAAGTAAATTATTTTTTATGTTTATCATAAATATTTCAGGTCAAAGGAAACAATGAAATACTAACTCTTTTTGAATTCACAAATAATGCTGTCATTATTGTAGCACACCTTGTCATTCCACCCCTGTTTAAAAGAAAACAAAGGCAGCTTTAAACAAAAATGTTGATACTTTGGCATCCATATATATGGTGAATTGTCAGCCATTATTTACATGGTTTCCTCCATTGGGGAGTTAGATATACACTCAAGACTGACACAAGCAAAAGAAACACACTTGATCCTGGTTCATATTTTTCCAAATAAATTATTTGACCAAAACTCAAAATTGAAAAGTTCTGTGTGACTGCTTTTAAACGAAGTTGCAGCACTGATTGCTTTGCTTTTGATCGTCTGGGAGGCAGGCGTTCAGATGGAATTAAGGTATTTTTGGCAAAATCTCAAATTTTATAAACTGGACAAAAGAAAGAAATGAAATTGTCGCAGTTAATTTTAATGATTTTGGCGCTATGATGCTTTTCGACTCTAAAAACTCAAGATTCAATACCATAAATCTGATTTTGGCCATTTAAAAGAAAAAATTAGCTAAAATCAAGCATTGTGTTTATTTTTTAGGGTGAATGTAGATAAACTCAACAGCAAAAGAAACGCAACACTTGATTTTGGCTGATAATTTTTCAAAGAAATTTTTTTGGACAAAACAAATTATATGGTATTGATCCTAAGATCAACTGGTGTCATTGCACCAAAAATCATTCAATTCTGACCATTTCCTGTTGGTCTTTAGACTTGTTTATCACATGTCAGTTTTTGTAATGTAATATCACCTTACCGACAAGTTACTCCGAAAATAAAGGTGCCATTTTAAACAATGCCAAAACAGACGAGAAAAATTAGCACATTTCAAAACATAGCAGACAAAATCTCCAAGGTTCGGGCCCTTAGAATTAAGCTTTCTTAATAAAATGTTCAGACAATTTCCCAATGTTGTCTAAGAATTGCCACAATTTCTTTAAAAGAGAAATTCACAGTTCAACCCAATTTTTGCAATATTCTTAAAATTACACTATCATGACTTCTTCACAATTTTGAAATAAAAAACTAAATGGATCAAAGTAGGAGATGTTCTAGATTAATGAGTCCAGACATGGACTAAACAGATATATGTCAGTAAAAAAGTTCCAGTTCCAAGTCCATGGTTCCAAGTAAAGTTTCTTATTTCAGTAGGTACTGAAGTGTCATCCTGAAAAGTTCCTACTGTAGACTGGGACTTTAACAATTCCTGCAATTTTGCCACTATCATTTCTTTCTGTACTTAAATGTTATCAGAAAAGCAAAATAGGCAGAGAACAAATGGTTTTTTTTCTTGAACTATCAATGTGATTATGAGCAATGCTATTTTAACCCTCACAATATTATAAACCCACTTGAGCAATGACAACAAGGGCCCCATAAGAGCAATAGAAAAACCAAATAAAGTATTTATTATTATTATTATTATTATAAAGTCGACCGAATCAATAATATAGATAGAGAGAATCAGACTTGGTGATGGAAAACGGAGCATATCTCAGCTTCTGTTCAACCAATCTTTATGATCTAAACGCCGTTGCAATCTGCATAAAAGACCCATTTATAAAAAATAAGCACAAATCGATTATCTGAAGTAAAAATTTGAAAAATTTGAGCTAGATTATAGCACTGAGGTCAAATTTTAGCACCCGGAAAAGCTTTACGGATTGAACTGACGGCTCATCAATGGGAGGCCTCATGACAGGATTCACCCCCCGCTCCCTTTTCTTATTCCCGTAATATCAGCTACCCCCCACTTTACCCCCTCCTTGCCCCCTGCTTCCCCCCACTTGCCACCCGCTAGCCCCCGCTTGCACCCCACTTGCCCCCGCTTATCCCAGTCTTGTCCCACTTGCCTCCCACTAGCCCCGCTAACCCCCACTTGCCTCCCGCTAGCCCCCGCTTACTCCCCACTTGCCCCCACTAGCCCCCACTTGCCCCCACTTACCACCACTTGCCTCTCGCTAGCCCCCACTTACCCCCACTTACCCCCTCTAGCTCCCTGCTTCCCCCCACTTGCCCCACATAACCTCCTACTTTCCCCAATTACCCCATCTTTCCCCTCAGTTACCCCCAAATAACATTTTCTTATGTTAGTTTTACCCCGTAGGGTTGGGGGTGTATCCTGTCATGAGGCCTTTAAATGGACCTGAAATATCATTTAGATTCTGTTAACACAATGAATGCAACAGAATTATTTGAACAACAAGTTTATCTTTCATTTTAAACTCACACAACTGTAATAAATTTAATTTTATGCCTATATTAGGGGGTGGACGGAATTACCCTCCTGGACGGATTTACCATACCTGACACTACCCTATGTAATTTTTTATTTCAGAAATTTAACCACTAATTTAGTTCTTGTGTTGTGCCAATTTTCAATTTCCTGTTAGATTCAGTAAAAACGATTAATTTCAATAATTTGAGGCCCTGGTTCAAAATCAATAACCCATAGGCCAAGCAAGATATGTCACTTTCTTAAAATATAGGCCAACAGAATCTAAGTGTACGACTCAAGGAACCTTACCCTATCAAGTTAAGCTCATGATGTAATGCAAAATTCACCTAATGTAACTCTTTCATGGGCAAGAAACTGTTCGAATGAGCAATATACAATGTATATAGAAATGAGACACCATTCCAAATCTGAAACCACCAAACAATGTGACTCCGGAAAAGTTTGCAGGACATACTTAAATAAAAATATCAGAGTTCTGATTTTATGGGCAGCCACTTTTCTCACTTCACAGTCTGTGGCAAGCAGCTCTGAAAAAGAGGGCCTATTCTTCCATATTTGTAAGTAGGCCGTACTGCTGTCCATTGAAACCCACAAGTGCTGTCCTGAAGACCACATATAACTCTGTGCTGAAGACAGTCCTGTCCCGCACCCTGTTTCTGACTTTTAACTGCAGTTGCCATGACTACAGCACATAACGGGTACATTCGATTCGATCTACTCTAACTACTCCGGAAGTTACGTATCTACTCCAGGAAGTGACGTTTCTACTCCTGGAGTAAACTACTCCAAGGTTGGTCCAAATCGAACATGAAGGAGTAGTTAAAATCGTCATAACTTGAGGATTCCTCAGCTGTTGGAATCCCGAAGTTAATGGCAATTAGGCCGTGAATCGACACCTTCAATCGATTGCTTTTAATTGATTTAATTGAAATACAGAAATGCACACCAGAAAAAAGCAATCTGGCACAAAATCAAAGCTTCTGAGGTGTAATGTATTTATGTAAACAATCAGTTGTCATGGGATATCCCAAATTCTTGGAGTACTTCCTATCTACTCCAAACTGCTCTGATCTACTCCCGGAAATGCAAAACGAATGATCTGGAGTGAACTACTCCACTCCAAGAGCACTTTGGAGCAGCGAAACGAATGTACCCAACGTCACAAGTGAAAAAGACCTCCCTGCCCGATCATAATTGTACTGCTCTTTGTGAGATGTTTTCAGATGCTCTTTGTGAGATGTTTTCAGATCTTCCTCTGAAGTCAATTCCTACTGCTCAGGTCTGAAATTCACACTGTAGAGGGCGTCTGTAATTGGCGGAACGGAACGGAATCTGTAAAATGCGGAACGGAACGGAATCTGTATTTGGCGGAACTGTAAAAAACGGAACTGCAAAATGCGGAATTGTAAAAAACGGAACTGTAAAATCCGGAACGGCCGGGATCTTTGTTGTATATAATTAATCAACTCTCAATTGATGATGTCAACAGCATCTTACATCACTTCATTCCAATCAAGTTTCTTAATTGCTGTTGAAGGGAGCACCATACTGTAAGCCCATGCATGAATTTCCGTTTAACTTTTCAAGTGCAATTCAGTTTCACACCTTCCTGCCATCTGTCAGCACATTCATATTGGCCACAAAGTATTAGTCATTACAGCTCAATTGCCCATAACTGCCGAACTTACATAGTGTAAGAAAATATTTTAGCCAAAAATTAAGGCATTTACCCCAAGTTGGTTAAAAAAAATTATTCCGGATACATGAACACACACTCTGTTTTGGCCAAACATTACTTGTCAAGCAGAGATCAGTCATTTTATAACTAGGAAGACCCAGGGGACAACATTCAAATGTATATCTTTGGTAGGCAAATGTTTCTCTGCATATTCGGAGAAATCATTGGAGTCTTATGTGGTCCATTGGAAGGAATAATTTCCGTACTATATATCCGTCCATAGGCCATAGGGTATAATGCCCAGATATAATGTTTTGTTATTTTTTAATTGTTGCAATTGATTAACTCACAAAGGATTTTGTATCTATTTTAAAAAGATGGGTTAATGATGACATGATACTAGAATAGCGAATTCAATTGACTCCCTCAATCACAATTAGGCCAAAATAACTTCAAGACAATGAATTATAGAAAGTGTCATTCACTGGAACTGGCTAAATGCAATTAGGCCTAATGGAGACACCTTCAATTGGATGACATCTTTTGTGAATCGATGTCATCCAATTGAAGGTGTCTCCATCAATTGCATTTAATCCAGTTTTGTGAATGACACTCTGCAATGGGCTATAGAATCATGCACTAGACGTCGAATTGCTCCTGGCAACTTTCAATTGAGTATCACTGCTTGATTGCTATTAAAAACCTGAAAGGTTCTCATTGTCTCAGATTGATATTCAAGTGTCATTTCTTCTGATATATCTACTCCTCTAAGTGCAAGCCATGATTTTTTTCAGCATCTATTAACTGTTTGCCTACATTAAAAAATGAGGTAATTACAAAATAATTTCATTGCATCGATCATATTAGCTGTCACAACATAGTAAGCCTATTCCAGCAATGAACTTATGACGGCCATACTGTGAGGAAAATAAGTATTTGACCCCTACCATATTTTCTGGTTTGGGCACTTGTGCTTGCTCTAAAAATCTGAAATTTCTCAGGTAGATCTGGTCTAACATTAGAAGACAGGTATTGCATAAAAATTAAGTGAAAGAAGCATTATGTAATATATTTGCATAAGAATCCCAATAGTCTTTGGAAATAAGTATTTGACCCCTTTGTTTGCAAAGGGTTTATCACCAGACTTTTACAAAACGAACACTTGGAAAAATATTATAACTGAAATTTATTGCAATCAAAACCTATTTCAATTGTTTTCCCCAATTTCATTTAGCTTTTTATGCCCTGAATTGCACCTCGTAAATTTCTTTTTGCAATTTCTTCATTTTGAAGATGCAGAGTTGAAAAAAAAAAAAGCATTACCTGTCTTCTATGTTAGACCAGATCTACCTGAGAAATTTCAGATTTTTAGAGCAAGCGCAAGTGCCCAAACCAGAAAATATGGTAGGGGGTCAAATACTTATTTTCCTCACTGTATATATGCAACTACACACATTTTTTAATCGACCTTGCTAACAGCATTTGAATTGGCTGTTTGTTATAGTCATTGTGATGCAAGGCTATGTGATATGTCATGACTTTCAATTGAATTCTGATTGCTAGTGATGTAGATTGCTCTAATCATATTGAAGACAAAAATTGGCCAATAGTCAAAATGCCCTTGTTGGCCTTAATTGTTAATCTTGGGAATGAAATAACTTTCTTCAAAGAGTTACTTATAAGTTTGCAGTTATTATTAAATACGTCTTTTGACTTCAATATAAACTCAGCAACATTAAAAACGCACAATTCTAAAAAGGTTAAAAGTACTTCCTCATAAAGTATCAAAGAAAGAACTGATTAGAAAGAAATTCTTCAAAGCAAGCCCCAATTTAACTTAAATGCACTTCAAGAATGTTCATCAAACTGACACTTCAACCAGATTATCATATCCTGACTCTTCAATTCCAATTAGACAAGAGTGCTTGTACAGTGCACTTCAATACTAATTGATACAAAAAGGCTCAATTGCCAATTGGTATACACCAGGCATGACTGCCACAATATAATTCCGTGTTTTACAGTTCCGCGATTTACAGTTCCGCATTTTACAGTTCCGTTTTTTACAGTTCCGCACTTTACAATTCCGCATTTTACAGTTCCGCGGAATACAGATATTCCATTCCGTCAATTCCGTTCCGTTCCGCTAAATACAGACGCCCCACTGGGGCAGCTGACACCCCAATGGTATATGTCTGTAAGTATGGGTTGCTAATTATTGACAGAATTGGCACAATTGTAACTTGTTCAGGGTGATGTCAGAAAGGTGTGATTTCCCTTTATTGTATTACTATAATGAATGTGCATGAACCTGGTTTAGAAGCCCCTGTGGTCACTATTACATTATGGCAAGCTATAAATAAACCAGGATTGCTTCATAACGTCACAACACCAGCAGAGCAAGATTTATCAGAATATGACCCAGACAGATTGCATAGATTAGATGCACCAGGGATAATATGATGATGCCAAAACATAGTGAGACCACAGGTGAAACAATTGCAAAAAATCATCGAACCAAAATGCTAGATGAATCACCAATTGGCCTTTATAGTCACTGGCAAATGCCACTTAAAGAACTGCATTTAAAAAAAACCAACAAATTCATACTTTTTTTCCAAACTCCGTTTCCCAGCTTTGTTCCCCCTAAAATTATTATTCCTTTTTTTTTATAAACTCTTTTTTCCCTGAAAACTTTTTTTAAACATTTTCTTTTAAAATATTACCTTTCCACCCTATTTCTCTTTGTCCCAATTTTTTTCTCCAAACTTTTTATTGAACAAACCTGAATACAAAAATGAATTTTGAGAAATAATTTACATAATTAGCCGGTTCAATTTACTTCTTTAAATTTTTTTTTTTTGCATTCAGGTAGTCCCCTCTTCATGCTTTGGCATTTACATATTAGCTACCCCTCCTGATACTTGTGAAAAAATAGTACCTCCTCGGTTAAAACTCGCCCCCCCCCCCTCCAGTCGTAAATTCTGAACAGTCCCCAAGCCAGAGATCTGCGAATACTGGTAGCTATTGGTTTAGTATCACTCCACGCCAGTCTGTTCAAAGCCTCGCACATAACACAAGAGCCCGGATTTACCTTGATCCTTGATGGGCGAATCTTTCCCAAGATGCATTGCGATTTGTCATTAATGGAGTGATGCATTCTGGGTAGATCGCTTCATTTTCGAAAGGAACGATGTACGGGGTGCAGAACTTCCATCTTTGCGATCGCAGAAAAAGCTGGTTTCCCGCTGTTCTGTAAGTAATTCTACCAATTAACTATGTAACTGTTCGGAAAAATGTGTGTGAACTAATAAAGCTTGATCTAGACAGCTCTACTGCCTCCAAGCTTGTGTATTTTGCTTGAATTTGGTGTGTGATTCCGTCTGGTTACAGAACAGACTGAGACTGGCTTGTCCAGGTGCTGCCAAGCCCAGGGGGCAGGGCACCTGTTTTGATAGGTGGCGTTTACGAGCCAGTGGCGTCCCTATGGTGGGGGGGGGGCACGTGCCCCCCATATTGAACTTTCCAACTCTGGCTAAAATATACGGTTAGTATAGTGGGTACCCCCCCAGAGAAACGCGTGCCCCCCGCCCCAGGTGCCCCCCCGTTCGAGACCCCCCAGTTACGCCACTGTTACAAGCTTATTTCTCGGTCGTAAAAATTCGCAGGTTAAAGGCCACCAAGGAAAGGGTGAGATTGGAATAAAAAACACCCTTTCGGAGCAGCCTTGGCTTCCAATATCTGTAAAATGTTCCTTACAGTCGTCATCACCTACCTCGTGAACAGAAATCAAACACTACAGTTTGTCATGTCAAGCATTGAGACAGAAATATAGCATCATTTGTACAGTTTCACAAAAATCAACGGAATGAGATTGGTGGATCTGCTGATACAAACTTAAGGAGAGCTAAGTCTGGGGTGGCGTTGTGGTGCACTTTTGTGACGTCATGGCCCATTGTTTGTCAGATTGGTGGCATCACAAATGTCAACATTTTGCGAAATTGGACCACCATTTTCATAAATCGGCAAATATCGGACAAAAAAGGCACCAAAAAATCTTATTACAACGGAGCTAAGCTATACATAGGTATGTTAACTTCCACTATGGGGCTTGTGGTTGCTGAGATATCTGGCCAAACATCTGTCCTCTGCTTGACGTGACAAACTGTAGGGGCGCCACTGTATATTGATGTGACGTCATTGGTACGCACAAGCAGATTCTCTGTTTAAGTCACCAAGTAAATGTCTGGATGTCAGAAATTGTCAACAAAATACGTCTAACATCGCCGAGTCGGCAAAAAAATGTCGTGAAACATCGCGAAAATGTCACTGGAACTTATAAACAGCCCACAAAAGCATGTGAATGAAGAAATGTCTTTTCTAAGTGGCCTGGTTGCCGTGGAATTGGCAAAAACGGGTGTTCGCGAGTGATGTGATGACACCTGTAAATTACAGGCTGTAATTCAGTGATGAGGGGGAGACACTGGGGAGACCATTTAATATCCAGCGGGGGTAGGCTTGGAGTTTTTGGCTAGTCGAGGACTAGCCCTTAGAGAGATGACAAAAAAGCCTGCGAAAATCGGAAATTCAAAATACCGTTATGCAGATTTGCCTCAGAAAGCGTCTGTGGAGCCAGGAACTGTCTGAAAACCACCCAGCGGCCGAGATATAATCGAAAACGATCGTCCACGATCATATTTGCGATCGATAGAGCTCTAAACAATGTGCAACTTTGCGGATGCATGCGCCCATAGCGAGTGGACCCACTGGGACTGTCGGTATCCCGCTATCCGGGCGTATGACGCTCAGACAGAGCGGGTCCAGTGGTGCTGTTAGCATCCCGTTGGGGTTCACTTGGCGGGAACGCACCAGGGAGCAATCAGTGATTTTTACAAACGCTAAAAAGGCTTTTCTTTTGGAATGTTAGTGAACAATCACCTAATTATTACTGACTACAACCCTTAACAGTTTGTTTCAAAACATGACAAATTTATATACATGTATACATTTTATGTGAATTGAAATTAACGACTGCTCCATCAGTGGATACCAGTCCAACATTGCTATATATATATAATTATATAGAGAGAAAATTGGCTTTATTTAGCACATTTGTATGACGTTTTACATGTATTTCATAATAGATAGATCATAATAAGCTAGTGTTCATGTCATCTAAACTTTTTAAAAATTATATATGTGCAAGGAGACCCACTGAAGCAGTGCTTGTGGTTGCAGCTATATACCAAGCTGATGCAGGTACACAAGCAGCTTTCTGGTGTTCATATTCAGAAAACCAGTGATATCGTGACAGGTCTGCAAATTTGTCATTGAATAGTAGCGAGTCATCCTAAATATTTGATCAGAACCTACCAACCGTGTCATTATAAATAATATGACTTAAGTAAGGTAATAAGATAAAAATTCCATTATGTATTTATTTATTATTTTTTTTGGATAATACATTATTAGCATGATATTACTGCAAAAACTACATTTTAGGTACAAGGCCTAACTTTAAAAATGTCTCTGAGGATGGGACAGCATGATATGCAGTCTATGCTACTATAGGAAGGTGCCAATGGACAACTGCTTGAAACAACAACAAGCACAAGATGACTAGGCCAAGCAAGTAGAAATCATAACATAAGATTTACCTTTTTTCCTTAAGATATACTGAAAAGCCATTATCCTCTTTTTCTCATCCTCTTTTGCATGTTCTTCTTAAAGCATGTCTTGTTGTGCACTGAACAGATGCACCAAGGCTGGTCTTTATATACCATTTACTAAGCAGTGACACATTCAGAGTTGACAGCTAGTGTCTAATGATTGCAATTACTCATTGAGCAGTGTCATAGAAAATATCAACTCAATTGGCTTGAGTTGGCAGGTTGTGTCTAATGATTGCAATTACTATGGAGATCAGTCAGTGTCAAAGGTAATATCAATTAATGGAATTGGCTTGAGTTGGCAGGTAGTGTCTAATGATTGCAATTATTCATTGATCTGTGTCAAAATAAAATATCAAGTTAATGCAATTGCAGAATTTCTTGAAAGTATAACACAATGCTTTTAATTAATTGTAATTATTTTATGTTTTATATTGTAAATTACACCACAGTGTGAATGAGAGTAAATAATTTAAAAAGTGGTCATTAATGTGATATCAAGTTGAGCAGATTAGAAAATAAATGTCAATTCAATTTCACTTACATCATAACTTACATGTCTTCTTTGATTTATTTTGTCTTCTATCAAGTAAAATGACTGTCCAATACAGCACAATTTATGCAATAAGTACTAAGGCTGTAAATCGTGGGTACCCTTCAAAATCGATACTTGACAGCCTAAAATCGATCAATAATCGAGTTATTTCGAGTTTTATTTGCTCATTGTATCATTAAATGCCTATGCAACACACTAACTTCGTCTGAATTCTCTGGAATATATCCAAAACACTGAAATGTAGGTCACAGACTGACACATCATCTGCAGCCCACGATGGTTGACAAAATGTTGGTGGCTGGGGAGCATTTTGTAATTCATACCCAAGGAGCACTTCTACAGTTTTTGAGTGGGAAAACACAAGAACACTACATGTGACTGTGATAGGTACTGATTTAATCAATCATGCAAACATGACAGTCTTATTCAAATTCTCAACAAAGCAACAGCAAGAGTAACACATGCAGTAAAAAAAAAAGTTTACTCAAAATACTTTTGGAAAGGCAAGAGTATGACATCTCTAGAAAGCTCAGATCATAGTCACATTAAGTAATTACAACAGATAAAACATGTGTTGCTTATCATAGAGGTAAATTTGGTTATTTTGGCACAAGGGTTTGAGCAGATTAAACAATAAACATGTCTTGGTTATATAGGTCTGTCAATTATTTTGGCACAAAGAATTTCAGCAAACTTGGAAATTTGTCATTCAAATATGGGAATCAGACAGGGATATATATTCTCCTGGTTATATTGACACATAAAGAGCAGATTAAACAATAAACATGTCTTGGTTATATAAGTCTGTTGATTATTTTGGCACAAAGAATTTCAGAAAACTTGTAAATTGTCATTCAAATCTAGGATATATATATATATTCTCTTAAGTACTAATCTTAAATTTAAAATATTCTACAATCGGTTGAAGTTTTTGTTGAGGAACACAACCATGTCCACCATCTCTTCGTCAATGCAAGCACGTTTCTTGGTGACCAAATTGCCACATGTGCTGAACACCCTTTCAGATGGCGTTGAACTGGCGGGGATTGCTAGGTAGTACCTTGCAACTCTGGCTAAGTTGGGGTACAGCACCACCCTTTCCTGCCACCATTTGAGGATGTCAACAGACTTGTCAGGCTTGGATTCCATATTGTACCTCCCCACTTCCCCTTCAATTAAATTCTGTAAATCTGGTGTTTCCTCCATACTATCATCTTCGAAAATGTTATCGAATAGCTTCAACTGTTTGGCTCTCGGGGGAGTAGGTTCAATTGCAGCTGAATCTGATGATGAATTATTCCCAGTTGCCACAGCGATTTCACCAGCTAATCTAGCTGCTTGCTCAACAACAGCATCACGAACTCTCTGCCGGTTCTCTGTTGCTAGAAATTGTAGACCTTTCAATCTTGGATCGATGAAGCTAGCGATTTCCATCATTTCTTGTTGTTGACTGCTTCTGTTTCTTTTTGTTAGGTTCTCCAAAATATCATTCTTCATTTTTTTGATAGTCGCTGGTTCATCTTCTTCGGATACTCCAAATTCATCTTCGATTTTCTTCAGTGTTGGGAGCACCAGGTTCAAAGAAGGGCTCTTTTCAGCGCTAACAAGAAGAGTAAACTCTTTCATAGGTCTCAGAACCCTGACGATGCTTTCCAACAATGCCTCTTCGCTTTCAGTGGACAACTTGCCCTTTAGCGAACCTTTAATACGCTCATCTGTAGCTGCAGCATGAATTGCAGGAAGAAGAACAATGTACCGATCCAGCATGTCCAGACTGCTGTTCCATCTAGTCGACACATCGATCACTGGCTTCAGATTTTGAGCCTCCTCCTTCAGCTGAAATTTTGCCTTCTCTTTCAACACTGTTAGACCTAGGGGACTGTGGTGAAAATAAGACACCACGTTCCTCACCTTGCCTATTGCCCTGTTCAGTGTTGAGTTTTTCAGACCGTGCTTAACTCCGAGGTTGGCATTATGACCCCAGCATCCAAGGTAAGGAACTTCCATCAGCTTCAGGGCTGCAACTTCATTAGCAGCGTTGTCTGATACGATGACCGGATTATTCAAGTTCCGCTCCTCTAAGCAGGACTTGATGACTTCTGTGATGTTTTGAGCTGTGTGCTGCTCCTCCATTTTCTTAGTTTCGAGGACAAGTGAGCGAAGCTCGCATGTCTCAGGGTCGATGTAGTGCCCAGTTACAGTGCTGAAGCTCTCAGTAGCTAAACTTGTCCAACAGTCATGAGTTACAGCAGGATAAAGGGCACTGTCCTTAAACTTCTTCTTCGCAGCACTCTTGGTCTCCTGGTATAGCGCGGGTATAATCGTTTTAGTGAAAGTTGGTCTTGATGGCACCTTGTACCTTGGTTCGACTACTGCCATAAGTTTTCGGAAGGACTCGGACTCAACAATTGAGAATGGCACCAGCTCTCGGATCATCATTTCTGTTATTCCGTCGGTAATCTTCTTTGATCTTGGAGAATTAGCAGGCAAGTACGACTTCGTTTCCAAGAAATTTTTCAAGGGAATTGGTCTTGCTTCTTCTTTGCTGTTTGAAAGAACTTCTGGATGAACTTTCTCCAGATGGAGCCTCATGTTGGTTGTTTGTGACGCATACTTCGACTGGTAATTGCATCCCTCAACTCTGCAGTAAACCATCTTTTTGTCAATGGTAGGCAAGCCATCGTTGTAATGGGTCTTTAAGAATCCAAAGTGCTTCCACACATTGCTAGTAGCTGGGCCCTGTTTATTGACAATTTCTGTCTTGACCACCATACGCTCATCAGGGTTGGCCTCGGCCATCCTGTAGTCTAAAAGAGAAAAAAAAAAAAAGTCATGACTTTATGACTTATTCTTTCAGAGCAACTTTACCAGAGTTGCCACAAAATAACCAAGAAAAAAATAGAACTGATAGGTGCGAAATGACAATAATTAAATCAATGACAAATTTTAATCAATAATCAGAAATTGAGTATCAATAATAAGACTTTGATAAAGAAAAAATGAGTACCAGTTCATTGTGAAAAATGCACTTGGTGACTCATGATAGCTGATGAAGTGTCATCTTCTCTCCTTAAATCAAATTAACATTGAAATTATTGGGTATGATCATGACAAATCATCAGTATGATGACACACGAAGTGCCATTTTCACAGTGCAACAGTACACTCATTTTCGGTATCAAAGTGACAGGCTGTAAATAAGTTTATTTATAAGCAGAGGACGATAAATTGTATCATTTGTATGCTTACCAGTTGTTTATAACACCTTAAAAACGTTCGCTCAAGAAGAACTGCTCCCTCTGGCCTGCTGACCCAAATCAAGCACGTGGGCTATTCTGCAGACATGTGTGGTTGAAATTGTTTTCAATGCATTTGCAAACGAAAGTAATTCGTGGAATGCGGCCGTTTTAAAGACTTCTGACAATGATACAAGTATTGGAAACTATTATCACCTTCATTTTGGCTTAATAAGACACACTGAACACTGGTTTTGGACAGAAATCGATTTAATCAATGCACAATCGAGCAAGACAACAGGTGAGCGATAATCGAGTAACTTGCTCGCTCGTTACAGCCTTAATAAGTACTATATTATGATTGATCAAGACATAATTTTATTTTTACCAATTTGGCCATGTAGCTTTAATTTTTAGCCTGGCTCACCAGGCTAATTCAGGTGTAATGGTCTGAAAATGTTGTCTGTCAACTCTACTGTTCAATAACTATAGGTTCAATATATCTGTTTTTGTGTTTTATTGGTTTGTTAGGGTAGCTATTTGTATGGAAATTACTTTTTTTTTTCAATTTCAAAAATTTTTTTTTTCCCAAATTTTTTTTATCCAAGATTTGAAAAAAAAAAAAAAATTCAACTTTTTTTAAATAAAGAGGAAATCAGGCAACTTCTCTTTTTCAAATTTAAAAATTTTTGTGCCAAGATTTACAATTTTTTTTCCTAAATTAAAAAAAAACTTTTTTTTTCCCAAATTTTTTTCAATTTCGCCATTTTTTTCAAAGGAGGAAATTGGGTGACTTCACGATTTGAAAAAGTCGTACACATTCTTTTCGTGGTTATTTGGATATTATTTTGTACATGGAACAACTACAATAACAACACTTCACTTGCCGCAATTCAGAACCACCTTTCTCTGCCATTTCCAAACCATAAAGTAGACTTAACTATTTCACCAGCATTGCTACATATTTTGCCGTCATCACTGCCACTTGAGCCAGGCTTTGAATCCGCGGATTCTTGTACAACCTTACTTTCCTGTTGGATTGGAACTGTGTGGAATTTTTGGGTTCCAATATTTTGTTTTCCTGTTGTACCACATCACAACAATAGCTTGTTTATGTGTAGGCCTATAAACAAACAGGCCTGAACTCTGTTTCATTGGTGTTACAGCCACAGTGCTGTAGTTAAGCAATTTCACACATAAGCACATCACATTTATCAGACACAACTAATAAAAAAATCATAAAAAACACTACATATCAACAAAAATGTGCAGTTGTAATTGAACACAGCTCAGTGCAACTGGTCTGCTTAGTGATAGTATGTATGATAAGTAATGCACGATAGACTGCAGCATCACAATCTGTTGAGTTTCATTGAACAATATTAAAATAAGGAATTTCATTTCAGACACATTTCTTGATAAAAATTTGAGATCAGGGCTATTACTCCTCACTGACATTTTTTTGCAAAATTCACATAGTTCAAAGCTATGATAACCATATCTGCAAGACAGATGTAATAGAGGTATATCGCTATCCCGGTTAATCACTGTTCTATAAATATAGGCCTAATACTGAATCGACTAGCCTTTAAATCCATGGATTCTTGTTGAAAAAGAAATAATCTCTTGGCAGTCTTGTTCAGTTTTTGGGAAATAATAAACTGTGGGTGATCTTGAAATAAATAATATCAAATTTCTGCCAGCTAACCAGGGCCCCTGGCAGGGGTATTTCTAAATAAGACGTTGCTTGATTTGGGAATGAATATTCGGGAACTTCGCACTTGAAATGAAACAAATACTGCCGATGTTACTGCCCTCCCCCCCCCCAAAATTTAAATGCTCGTTCCCTTACAGTTTGTCTCACGACTGATTGCTCAGCATCTACAGGGCACACAGTAGAAATACACATACTAACATGTAGAATAGCTGTTTTCTAAATTGTCGATCACGTTTTAGTGATATTTTGGGTCTGTCTTTCTCAGATTTTTGACGACGACCATTACAGTTTGTCACGTCAAGCATTGAGACAGAAATTTAGCATTTTTTCTACCATCCATAAAAATCAACAGAATGACTTTGGTGATATTGCTGGTACAAACTTAACAAGAACTAAGTCTGGGGTGGTGCTGAGGTGCATTTTTGTGACGTCACCACTCATTGTGTGTCCGATTGGCAGCATCGCAAATGTCAACATTGTGAGAAATTTGACTGCTATTTTCATAAATTGGCAAATATGGGACTAAAAAGTCACGAAAACATCACAAAAATTTGATATTCATATTACAACAGAGCTGAGCTGTACAAAGGTAGGTGTATTTCACCTGTGGGGCTTGTGGTTGCTGAGATATCTGGCCAAACGTCTGTCCTCTGCTTGACTTGACAAACTATAGGGTGGGACTGGCGCCCCACATTTTGGAAATCTTAGGCGGATCAAAAAATATTGATTCTAAGTCTCATTTTTTGGAAAATCATGCTTTTTTGCAGGCTTTTTCAGGTCTCGCCAATGGGGATTTACATCATAAACTTCAAGTGAAATGTTCTACCTCTAAATATGAATAGAATGAGCTGAAATTTTACACACATGCTCTCAAACTGCCAACCTCACTTGCAAAATAAAGTCAGGTTTGATCCGCAAACATTGGGGCGCCAGTCCCACCCTGACGACCATCCATTCTTGAAATGAGACACACTAAGCTTGAAGCTCGTCGGTCTTTCAAGTTGTAAAACAGGCTTATATCTTAGGCTATAATATCTTCCAGTGTTTTTCTTAGGTCCAAAATTCAATTCGCCACAAAGGCTAATTTTCAGTGAAATTTATGGGTGTGTGGCTAATTTCCAATCAAAATTTGCCATTTTCATTAGCCACATGGAGGATGCATTAGCCAATGCTAATGTGGCTAATGGCCAAAATTCAAGTCGCCACAAAGGCTAATTTTCAGTGAAATTTATGGATGTGTGGCTAATTTCCAATCAAAATTTGCCATTTTCATTAGCCACATGGAGGATGCATTAGCTAATGCTAATGTGGCTAATGGCTAGGAAAAGCACTGCTTTAAGACTTCATGATCTCAGGTTCCATGTGTGACACTGACAGCTGTCGAAAGGTTGATCTTGTAAACTGCTAAGCATGCGTGTATTAAAGTGTTCTACTAGACTGGCAGTGGAGTTTGGGGGGAGGGTTGCAATCAACTGTATTATTTATCACTATAGATGATATACCTCATGTACTGAATACTGAGAGTATGTATGAATAAATACATATATAATAATTGTACCCCCATAATTTGGAGAACGTCACTAAATTTCAGGCAAAACTGCCAAAAGCTATCAAACATTTTGGCTTATAATCGCATGTAGTTTCTCTCCATCTCGTGTTAACAGTGTGAAATTGGGGTTGGCGCTTCAGTATGCTGCTGTGACATCATGGCAATTTAGGCAGTTGTCTGGTTACATCTCATGTCTACAGTATCTCACCGGAAATCGCCAAAATTTGGCCGAGAATCAGGAAAAACTGTCGCAAGAGACCAATTTAAAGGATGGTTCTCCCTGTTAACACTAGGGGAAAAATTGTGAATACTTGAATCCCATTGGCCAAGAGATTTCCCACCCTTGCCTCTGATTTGTCCAGCCAAGGTGCCTCCAAACTGGAGTATTTTTAGTGCATTTTTATGTAACTTCAAGGCTTTATAACTTGGTCATATAATTTGCAAAATTTATTCGAAAGTTTATCAATGGGCACTTGTCATACACTTAGGCTACAAGCCTTGTGAATATGAGCTGTTATGTATTGAAATTCTATTAATCATGAATGTTTATTAGTAGGGCCTGTAATTGCAATCACTCCTTATTTCCATATTTGAATAATATAGATTATTGAATTTTGTCTTTTGCGCAACAACATTTTCGGTCCTGGGAAAAGTCTGTCGGTCCTGCTAAAATTTGTGGATCACAGGACCGAATGTCCTGTGATATTCGAGTGGTTTTGGGAAAGTCTGTCAATCTATCAATTTGTCGCGAAAAAGGGATGTATTCATATTACAACAAAGCTACGCCAGACGGAGGCAGGTGTATTGTCTACTGTACATAGGCCTTCTGGTTGCTGAGTTTACGTAACATGCTGCATTCGGATCGAAATTGATATTGCAACAAAAAAGTGGTATTGTCGCCATGCCTGGAAAAAGTGGGGAATTCAGGCATGTCATTGACTTGAAATTTCTAAATCTCACTGGAAATTTTTGAAGAAAGGCCTCAGTGGGTACTGGGATCATCAGTACAGCTGCATTTCATGTCACCACAGAGTCACAGAACTCCAATTTAAGTCACCAGAGAAAAGAGAAAGCTCGCAGTCATCATTCAGACTCACTTTCAAAGTCACGTGACAGTCACAGGTTCAACATCCCGACATTCTTCCTGCATTTATGGTGGCGATAGAAATGGCTTCTAAGTGTTCCAAAGTCACTACGAGTATGAGTCAAGAACTCTGAAGACACCAACAGATCAAGTCACAACAAGATGTCTAGCAATAAGGATCTTCAAACTTTTGACTCCATCTCACAGGGCGTCAGAGTCGTGGAGTCTGAGGATTTTGGGTGGAGTCGGAGTCAAACTTTGATTTTCAGGTGGAGTAGCGGGAGTCGAAAATTAATTTGGTGACTCCTGACTCCCTAAAAATAATTAATATAATTCACAAAAGCCAAAGGAGTCGGGAGTCCGAGCACTTACTACCTGACTCCAAAGCCCTGCCATCTCACCTTCTTTATGGAAGAAGATTATAATAACTTCCTTATCCAGATGAAGAAATTATGAATCCCAAAGAGACTGATTAAAAAAAAATTAAAGGAGACATGGTTCAAAGTCACAATGCAGCTCTGAGATAAATTTACTTGGAAATTAGCTGTTGTTGGAAGGCTCCAATTTGGGAACAACGATGTTGTTCATTCTGCTACAGTTTGCGCAGCTTCGTCGTTGTGTATAGCGTTGGAGCAACCGTGGCATTGAATCTGTCGACTGCATTTATATAGAAATTTTTCCCATGTTTCACCCACAATGAAGTTGCCTCTAAATAGCCCACACTGGTGCTGATGGGGCGTAAAACACAAATTCACTCACTCACTTCACCCACAATGAAAGTACAAAAGTGTTTGACTCTTTATTATCACATAATTAATATCAATGTTATCTGCAGTTGAATAAAAGACGGGATTGCTTATGCAGCTATTGATATTCATGGCATGCAGGAAGTCCTAAATTTGTAAAATTTCTTATAGTGATTCAGTTCTCAAACTCAACAATGCGTAAACGGTTTGAACCAGTCACATGTTAGTTGTTCCATTAAAATGCCAAATAATTCTCATTTATATATCTAATTATCTCTGCTTGGGCAGAGATCTTGTTCTTGGTCTGATGATGTTACCTCCACCATGGTCATGGTGTAACAGGTCAGGTACAATCCACTCAAGGCACTTTGTTTCGTGTCACAAGGCCTGGAGAAGGCTTCTTGGTTTCTACACCAGGTTGCCATTGGCCACAAACTTTAGTGTGAGATTAACACCAGGGGCAAGTAGTTTCAATAAATGTTGTGCTCAGTATAGGCCTTATTAGTATAGTAGGCGGAAATCCTCTTGAATTTAAGTGTGATTTGAAATAAAGAGGGATAGATCAATCTATATGATCTATAATACATTAGTAATTCATCTTATGTTTATCTTTCACTCTTCCTATCTATTTATCCACCTGCGTAAGTTGAACATTTAAGTTCTGTCTGTCAGTCAGTGGATTGCAACGTATATCACTATTGAAAAATAATTTTGTCTGCCTATTTAACACAGGTGTAGTAACATCAGGGTGAAATTTTCCTGTTTAGTGAAGTTTAGCCGGCATTGAGTTGATCTTCTTGCTATCCATATCTTGTGTTAAGTTGAATGGACTGCAGAAGTGAAATACAAATTGAAATTGTGGGACTATGTAGCAGTACCACTGAGTGGCTCTGTTCAACTGTAATTCAGAATGCCTTCTGAAATAGGCCTCGGAGAAATAAGGAGAATATGTGGCTATTTCTGAACTTTCTACTGCCGGAGCCGGGCCCGTATTTACAACATTTATTGGGCAACAAGAATATGTAATGTATACACCTTGCAGCAGAGATATGTCAAGCCCCTTGACTCTGTCTAGTTCTGGTATTATTCTAGACTTTCTGTGTTGATAAGGACTGCTAATGTTCTCATTGGATATTGCGTAGTGGACTGGTCAGCAGCAGTGGCCTAGTGCCAAGTTAGGTCAACACAGGTGTGGGCTGGGCTCAGGCAGCCTGGTTAAGGTTAAGGACTTCAGGGTTCAAGGTCCTGGTCATGTAATTCACTTCTGTTTTGTGTATTGAGTGATCAGCATCGGTATTATCAGAGAATGGTTTGAGAGCGCGATGTAATGCTCTGTTCCAATTTCTGAAATAATGGGATATGAATGTTTATTTGTTGTGATCAGTGGTGAGTATTGGTGCTGTGTACATAGGGATAAATCTGTCAATTTAATAATGCTGTAATAAGTGTTTGTTGCTATATATATACACACTACTCAATAGTCAATACCAAAGTAAATACATACATGTGATCAATACATGTATGTGTTCAATACTATTGTGGCCTGGCGACTTTGTGACCTTGTTGAGGTGTTTCTTCCTGGTATTGTAGGACGTTGGGATAGTGAGGTGCTGCAGCATTGCTGATTGAGGAGATGACTCGGATGAGTCCTGCACTGACATGACATGTTACGCATTCGCCTATACCTACAGTCTTTCCAGACCGCGTTGCTTTAGTTTCTAACAATTCAGGACTCTACTTTTGATGGTGTTGCAGTATCTCATGCCAGACTGTGCAGTGATGCTGCTCCGTCGCAGTAATCTGCCGACTGGGTCGTCAAATTATTTTCTTCCGCCTATTGCAATTACTTCAAGTTTTTGTTATTCTAGAAACTTATTTGGTGTGCTGCATACTAGGTTTAACCTGCTGTGTTGCAGCTCAATGTGTTTGAATCTAGAAAAAGAAGATGAAAAATCTTGACAGGTCTGACAAATGGTCAGCTTGCTGAATTTACTGGCTCTACCTCCTGGGGCCAGTTGCTGATCTGGTTGCTTTGCTGACTTGCAATATAATTGGCTTACTTCCAACTCTGTCGCTTTGCATCCTAGCAGTGCTTGTGGATCACTTAGGGATGTTAACTACTCTGTGGCATTTCAGCACCCTGCCATAGTTTGATTGATGTTCTATTATAACTTCATTGAATTGTAATATTTAAGTGGTGTCTTATTGTATTGAATCTTGATCACTATTATTCTTATCAGTACCCCATAGTGAAATTTCCATTCTTTGTAGGACTAGCTCTATCTGAAGTGATCACTGAGATCATTTATGTATTGCATTTGCCAGTACACATGTATGACTGTATATTTGTCTATTTTAAAAAGGCCTTTTGTGATATAGATTTATGTTGTTTAGGTGGTGTGATTGTGCCTTCATATGTTATTGATCATATTGGAATGCTGCCACTCTGTTGGCTCATAATTGCTAGACGAAATTGGTTATGTAAAACCGTTAAATGTGGCATGGGTGGCATTTGCAATGCAGTTGGTTAACTAACCAATAAAACAAGCTGATTATCTTTAGAAGTGATGTATAAAAGTCTGGTAATGAAAGGGCTGGTTGATGCTATTCAGATCTTGATATAGTTATAATTATATTGCACCTGTAGCAAATCAATGGCAATATAATCATTTTAGCAAAAACTAACAATTGTAGTTTTTTGCTTGCCTGTTAAACATTAGATGTCTGTGAAAATGTAACTGTCATGGTAAATAATTCTGGCTTGAGGTTTCCATGATAGACATTTATTAATTATTTTTAGTTAAGAATTATCATTAATATTAGCGGTCTCTTGACACTTTTGAGACATGAGGCAACGGCAAAGCCTAGTTAAATGTTTGTCATTTTTGACACCTGACTATGTCTATGTCTGAAAATGAGGCAGGCTTCATACATTTTAAGGACTTGCGATCTTTTTTAGTGAAGTTGATCTGTCATTTAAAAATTCTTAGACATTTCCATTTGTCAGATTCTCCGGCGAGAATGTATCCTTATCCTAATCATCTGTGGTTTTCATTTATACTGCAGCATGACTGCTAATTGGCTCATTAAATTATACTTCTTTTTACTTGAATGTCACTACAGCAGTTGGATGTGCCATTCAAATTGAACCTGTTTACGATTGATCAAATTTCTGTTGAATAAGCAAAATCTGTTTATATACTGGCACTAATCAACCTCGTCATTTCCCTCACTGGAACCAATCAGATGTAGCTTTTTTCATTCAGTATGTTTCATTATCTTAATGTTCTGCTAAATGCTTTGTTTTTCCACTAGAAATGAGTTAGTTGATGATCATATATCATGTATATATATATGTGTACACACTGTATACTATACGGTTTATAGGTCCAGACTCAACAAGCTCTCTGTTTTTCTTATGCCACTCTCTGTGGCTAAGCAGTCTTCTGATGACTGATATAGGCCTATGGTATAGTGCTTGTGCCGAAATAATTAGTGCTGACCAGAAAATTAAATTTTCACCTTCATTTCAAGTGGTGGGGGACTCGGTCTCCCAAGAGCTAGGTCCTGGGTTTGAGTCCTGTGCTGGACTAATAATTAGTAATATGGTTTCAATCATCCCCTATCTCATCCCCACGGAACTAATTCATTTTCCCATGGTTTCTTCCTTATGTTAATTTTGGGGCTTGGCTCAATGCCCCCCCCCCCCCAAAAATACACCGTTGGCACTCCTTCATAGGTGTATTTTAACCGATCGGTTGTGTATGGGTGGACAGACGCCAATCAGTTTTTAATGCAACCTTGTCAAATCAAGTCAGTTTAATGAATTCACAATTTCACATCATTGATGTCGGAGAATAGAAGCCCTCAATATACATTTTGATAATTTAGTTTAAGCTGTGTGCTGGAGGATCACTGGATATGTGCATTGCCTGACGAAAAAGTTAAATTTCTAAAATTTAATGGTAAAGTATAATGATTCAATTCTAAAAAGGCGCAGCTCAGTTTTGTAGATTGCCTTTGGTGTCCTTGGTATTTCTAAAATAGCTTCTTGGAATATGGTACATGTCTCAGCTCGGCTCTGTGAGATCCATTTGACATCACAAATTGAGCAATTATTTTCAGAAATAAGCAGATCTAGTTCATGAACAATTTCAGCCAAATGTAATTGTGGTCACTGGTTAATGGGATCTTACTATTTTTGAATAATTAGGAAAGGCTTTAGTTTCATAAGTTTGCTCAGAGAATCTTTTTTGAACCGGTTACGTTACAATGGAGTTCCATTTTGGCTTTTTAATTGGTTTATGCCTCGTTTATATAATCAATGATAATGCCCACATCGTCGGTTTAAATCGGCTTATGAAAGCTGGTGTCTGGCCATATTTGTTCAGTATTGTGACAGTAGTGTGTAGAATTAGAGAAATACTGCTCATAAATTTGTCATGCGTGATTTTATCATACTGTTACAGTTAACTTGACATATTTGATATGCTTGCTCCGCAGGGGGTTGCCGCACATCTGTGGTAAAGATCATTAGTAGGTTAATAGTAACACTGATTTTGTACGGAGCTGTGGCCTCCAACAAGGACTTACTATTTTAGAATGTTGTTGTCAGGAAGTCATTACAATTGGCTTCAGGAAAGGAAAAAGATTCTTTTCTTTTCAAATCCAAGAAACTGCGCAATTTCAAGAAAAGTCTATATTTAACTGCGCTGTTTTGAATTTTAAATTTAGTTAGAGATTTAACAGGTGATTTGTGTACTCTAGTTATATTTTGAGCTTGAGAGCAATCTCGAAAGTTTGCCTGAGACTCTTTATGTTTTCTTTCCTTTCTGTTTGCCTCAAAATAGCCCACCCCGGTGCTGATGGGGCGTAAAACACAAACTCACTCTTTCCTTTCTGTATCTGTCCTCTGACTTTTAAGCTTTAGTAGAGCAGTAATTTCCTCTGATAACATAAACTAACATATAATCATGTATTGTATCATTATGACATTGGAAGTTTCAATATATTTTGAAACTTAGTGAGGCATATTGTGTGAATATAAACAGACTGTCTTGCATAATTTTATGACATAAGCCAAATATAGAAATGGACCACTAATGGTTGTGTGGATACACATATTGTCCCTAATTCTTATTCTGAAGTGATGGTTGTGTTACGCAGCTGATCTCGGACATCCACGGTTTCTCAGGCTCGGCTGTTGCTTGTCAATATGGCAAGTAAAGTCATTTATTTAACATTAATAAACTGGTTACAGTGACAAGATTAGTGAGCCCTTTTGGAGCCATTTACTGCGTTGCAAGCCACAGCTGGGTGACAGTGTACTTTTGAAGGGAGAGGAGACGCATCAATTTGTATACATTATGGATTGTAGGAGGCTGCTGCTACCTGGCTGCCATGCTAAATTTGTCTGAAGGAAGATGCTGCAGCTAGCCCACCTGCTAAACAGCTGACCCAGATGCGGTGCTTGCAGGATGGGCAGCAGCAGCAGTAACTGCAGCATCAGCTAGCTCACAGATGTAACAGCTCTCCCTACTATGTACATGTATGCATTGTATGATCATGTGCATCATTTGATCATGCTGGGATGTACACTGAAGTAACTTGAACTTGTCTTAAAAAGTGAGACGTTGATGCACATCTGCATTCAGATCACCAGACTTAACTGAAGTCAAGAGGAAGTAGTTGTCAGTGATATTTGACCACAGACGACTAATCTAGGGACCGTTGAGCCAGACTTACTGGTATATTAACCCACGCATCTCTCCCATTTATTGTTTCGTAGTATAGTGCTTCACTGTGCTTGAATACATGTCATAGTTACTCTGTCTGATGTTTCACAAATTATTCTGGCATTAGATGTTCTTTAGGCTGTTGTTTAGTCCTGGTATGTCATGGATATTTGACCCCAACTGTCATGTATTGACTGTGATTTGTTTTATGTCACCATAACTGTCTGGCATGTTTTCATGGTTTAATGCCTCAATGGTTTGTGTCACACACACATGAAAACTATTTGATGTTATCAATGTCATACCTGTCACTTTCTAGCAGTGTTACTTGCCCA
The DNA here is from genome assembly GCA_026936325.1 of Platynereis dumerilii. Classification (NCBI taxonomy): domain Eukaryota; kingdom Metazoa; phylum Annelida; class Polychaeta; order Phyllodocida; family Nereididae; genus Platynereis; species Platynereis dumerilii. Next base: position 74,934,953 of record JAPTHN010000002.1, on the reverse strand, counting down.
AGTAACATGTTATTACTCGTTATGGTATTGCTGAATTAAAGCCAAGGTATGATAAGACTGATATTAGATATTTTGATAACGCACAATGTAAATAGCATACACTTATTGCATGGTTTTCACTCAGTTGGTTCTTTTGAGAATTGTACTGTAACCTATGTCAGCCACACCGGCCTTCTCACAACTGCACAGGGTATATTTATAAAACTAATGTAGCAAAAGTTGATTGCTATGAGGTCTGACATTTGGGTTGTTAAACATCATGTGCATTGGTTCGTAAAATTGAATGTATTTCAACTCTAGTTAAGCTCCTAAGTGGTTATTTATTGATAAAATGCAGAAAGACATTGATATCTGAATTGTTCCTGAAGTATCTTTCTGATGGTCTGTCCATAATATTAAACCACCCAGAGAATCTGTGCTGCACACTGCTGGAGTGTATTAAGCAGGCCTGTGTGATTTTGTTGAACGTACAGTTTACAACTTTTTCATGATTCATTTTAATTCTGGTAAAGTTACATTTATCGACCAAAAAAGTGCAGAATTATCTAATATCCAACCCGGCTTGATTTTATTGTTTTGGGAAAAAGGGGGTTGTGTGATTACCTAAGTTTTGTGCCACTTAGTCTAATTCTCTTGAAACTTGTAATCTCCTTCGCCTCATTGCTGTGTCCTCGTGTACTAATTAACTAAACCTACCAAGTGCATAAATACAGGATGTAAAGCCCCAGTCATCCATCCATCCTATAATTTGTCTTAGTAAATATTTCCAAGTCATGCTAGAATCCCAGCGTTGACATGATTCAGTTTGTTGTGATAATGTTTCATTTGGGAATAGAGAGACTTGTCTTTATCAAATTCAAGTGGAACTCGGCTGTGTTTATCTGATGGTAGATAATGTTATCGCTATTATATGATAAGTTCCTTTTCAATAGACTTGAAGTTGTGCATGGTGGCTAATGTGTTAAAGGAAAGGCATGTAATTATTTGATCAAGTATTTTGTGGATTGTTCCCCCCTCATGTGTCTGCCTGCGAGATCTACCATATGACTGGTTGAGCGGTCATGTGACCACTTGGAGCATGTGCAGTGGAGTTGATGCCGTCGATGTTTAGTTCATGATGTCTACTGGGGCAGAGGGAGGGATCGGCTGCACAGATTTGCTCCATTAGTCCCATCTACGCAGATGCTTATTTTGATATCAAATTGTGCTAATACTCGCCCGCATTCCATCTTCGTTTTGTTACTACTGCAGATTTCTACGCTTGTTTTTGTGTGCGTCTCGGCGCACATCTTGAGGTGAGTTTCACTTGTCACTCGAGCTCCTTTCACCCCACACCGGATTTTCTCCGATTCTTGATCTTTTATCAATCCCCGAGTCCATACCTTTCGGTATGCAGTCTTTTTGCCATTTCTGTGATAAATTGCTTGAATCCCAAACGTCAAAATATCAGTCGGCAGGCCTGTCATGGCTGCCATGCAAAATTGTCATGGCCGACGTTGGTGATCATTTGAGTCGGAATAATTAAGGTCTGTGGCTAATTAGGATATTATATTTGGGTGGGAATTATGCGTTCTGACTTCTTTTATTTGGTTGTTGGCCGTTTAAGGTTGAATCTCAGTCAGATTGTTGACGAACAGCGGTCTTTGAAGGTGACCTATTGGATTCATTATATATTCAATATGGCTTCCCAAAGATGCGACATTTTGTGCTTGCGGTTGCCTTTCTAGATTTGAGCATAATTACGTCTCGGTAGAGGCTTAGCGGAGACCGTCTATTCCCTGATTATAATGATGCTTTTATTAATGAGCCGTAAAACTAGCGCATTGAAGTCTTCTGTCTAGCCATAAATATTCAGATTTGATCTTCTTGGGCTATATTAGGAACGCTAGGTAAGGGGGGGGGGTCACTCCTGCTAATTTGACAGCTGTCAGACTGGATGTGTCTGACACTGCTATTATACATGTTGTTTGCTTGTTGCTTCAGGACTGTATGCCTAGAGGCTTATTGTGACTGAATGTAATTGTATAGTATGTTTAATAATTGCTAGTTATTCTATAAAAAGTAGATAGAATATATGTGCTGGTGTAATACACACATCTTCAGAACTTCAGTTGTTTTGCCTTTGAAGCAGTCCCTCCTGCTATTCACATGTCCATTACCCCTGGGTGCCAGCAGAGATTTGTTTTGCTACATTTCAGCTTGTGCTGTGTGCTGCAGGTGCTGCAAGGTGGCTGAGGCACTTGGTCCTGATTAGTGAGCATGTCTTTTATGGTAATGGGGTCAAGTATTGATTTGTTGGGAGGCCTTCTGCTCTGCGTTGGCAAGGATGCATGGTTGGAGACTGCTCATTTTACTGTCAATACTCCACAGCCTGTTTGTTACCTGAACAGACTTGTTGAATGTTGATTTCTCTTCATAATACTAAGCTTTCACAATGTTATTGACATTTCACCCCTTCAGGCCTTTGACCTTAGTCAATGTAGCTGAAGTTGCTATTTTGTAACCTGCAGCCTAGAGATGTTTGGTATTGATGCATTAATACTTGTTAGTTGCTACTGGAACCATTTCAAGTGTGGTGATCACAATTTTATGAGGGCCTTCACAATTTACCATATTGTGTAGTTGTAACAGTTGCTGTGGCTGACTTACATTTGTATTGTTAGGTCAGGTTGCTCAGCTGATTGGGAATACAGTTGGAAATTGTTTCTTTGATAAGAATTTGACTCTATGGATATATATGTGAATACCAAGGTCAAGATTGGCCCTAGTATTTATCATTAATTATGTCCATCCAATTGGTAATCATTCATGACCACCAGTGTAATGTGTTTATCAGTATTGGTTCACAATCTCACATGCTGGTACAATGTTGATGTTTTTCCATTGATGCGATAAAGTAGATGGTGATCATGTCGTAAGTCAATAATCAGATAAGGTTTTAGTGAGTTAATATTGAATAAGAATAGACATATATCTGAAGTTGGTGCTTAAAAACTTATGGGCCGTAATACATGGCAAAAAAAATGTTTGTCAACTTGTCAACTTGTGCTGTTCTCATTTAATTATTCCATCCATTGCTGTGTTCTCCTCCTGTCCTAATTAGCCTACCAAGTGCATAAATACAGGACGTAAAGCCCCAATCATCCTTCCATCCATCATTTAGTATCCGTACTACCTTTTTTGTCTGGACATGTTGTTTGAATAACTGGATTTTGTTGTATTGACTAACTGGATTTTGTTGTATTGACAACATGTGATATTTCTTACGATACAACTAAAGCTTCTCTGCAGTTCAGAAATACAGACAGAAAGAAATTCACACACAAGTTACACAACTTATCTTTTCAATTGTATTGAAAACTACTACTGTCAATTCTCAGCTGATAAGGACTTCCTTAAATGCATTTGATATCAATTGATTGGGAAAGGGACAAAAAATATTTGATTATTATTAACATAATTATAAAGGAATTTATTTTGTTGCAGGGTTGAAGCCAAATGCTAATGAAATGTTCATGGAGGATGATGATGAAGGTGACTCCGGTGAAGAATTTGTAACTGTCAACAAATCTAAGGTAAGAGTATTTATATGGTGTAAGGATTTTCCAGTTTGGGTAATCAAATTATTATTGAGGAATGATGTTCAAATTGTCGGTACTATAATTAGGAGTCTAGGATGAAATTGACTTAGGATGATTGGTTAACTTTCAGAATCGCAGAAGACGCAGAGCTGATGTGTCGAACGAGAAGGTAACCATAATGTTATGTCTTATTGAAGCTGATTGTATTTTGAAATTGAATTGAATGTGACAAGTTCACAACGTTTCTCGTGTTCTAAAAATGAAATTTTCTTTTTCAGTTATCAAAAAAAGAAGCAATAGACACTGAAGCGCCAAAGCAACACTGCAGTAATACAACTACTAATCAAACACCAAACCAAGTGCCTGCCTTAAAAGTAAGTTCTTTTAATGTCCTTTTGATTTTACAGCTAAGGTGGTTGAAGGTCACTCTATGGTTGTTGGTCACCTGGTTTATTTAATAGACTTGTTAGCAATGATAAGTGATAAGCTTTGTTGACAGGAGTGTTTACAGTTATGTTATTGCTATTTATTGCAGTCTAAGAGTAAGTCAAAAAAGCAGAAGTCTTCGGACCAGAAGAGACGGGAGAAAGTAAGTAATTAGTATTAGGAGGTTTTTTTTCTGTTTTGTGTGTTAGTCCCGCCTTGGTGCTGCCCCTCTGTCTCCTTCACTTGGCTTCTGTCCTTTTCCTTTTACTAATTCAATTCTTAACTTAGCACTTCTGTTTGTATGCTTTTTGAAGTATGCATGGTTCAGGCTAACTTGCAGTCTTTAAGGCTGAGATTGATTTATGATTAACTTAATGTCAGAGGTTTAACATAAGAATAAAAGATGATTACTAGAACCGTAGCACTAGTTATTTCTTGCATAGTTCTCGTCTCCTAGCTTCACTGTATTATTCAATCAATTGCGGATAAAGGAGAAATGACTCTGGTCTGAAATTGAATAGAGCAGTGAAAGGCACTTGGTGAAAGTTGTGGTGTCGATGGTGGCGCAGTTGTGTGTGACTGCTGGTGTTGGTGCTGTGGGCTTGCTTAAATTTCTCACTGTTCTTGCATGGTTATCTCCTTCTGTCTTGTCACTGCTGTCATAACACACCGTCACCAACCCCGTACTCACATTCTTTGACTGGCTTTTGTAGGCCGATCTTGAAAAACAAAAGCGGCCGGAAGACCAGTGTGTCAGTCACACCAGTGCTGAAAAGAAACCAAAGGAAAAGTAAGTCCTGACAGTTTCCATTGCGAACACACCATATGCTACTTTCATAGTACTATACATGGTCACTCAGGCAATTCTTTAAGAATTATATTCAATTTCAGATTTGACTCTGCTCTCAAAATGTAGTTTACTTATACCTGATTCTAATATTGCATGTTATGGGATGGATTTATTTGAGTTAACAGTGCAACTAAGGCTATGTCCCTGCTTGACACATCTTTACTCTTGTAGAAATTGTGGTGATGGTGGCATGTTAAAAATACTAGCCTAGTTACTTACTGATAGGGATTAATTTGCATTGCCAATGACCAAGGTTGCTTGTGGGTCTATCTAGTTGTAAGCATTTGATTTCTTCTTAATATGATTTGCTAAGAAGTGATGAAGAAATAATGTGATGTAAATTTACAGAGAGGGTAAAAAGAAGACCAAAGAGGCGGAGGATAAACAGGACAGGTGAGCAGGTCTTCTGTATTGTGAAAGAAATATTTAATTTGCTGCTGTTTAAATTTGTGCCAGGATGAATTATTGAATGTTTGGTTTACATTTCAGACAGAAGAAGCCGTCTGTTGTTGTCCCTCCTGCCAGTTCAACTACTAAGCTCAAGGTAGGCTTCAGACCCTCAATTTGACTAGTTTCTCTGTTCTTTGAAAATTTGTGAATAGTGCAGTTTACTGTTTGCATTCAGGAATTTTCATCTTGGAATTGCTAATTTGCTATGGATTTAGGCCAAACTGATGTAATTGTCTTTTCATTTTCAGTGTGTCCAACCTGAACAGCCAGCAACTGTTCCGTCGCCTAGCACATCACCCAGGAGCTTCCCTCTAAGAGAGCTACCTCCTCGGTTTGCTCACAAGAAGATGGCAACACCACAAGGTCCGAACCAGACCGGTAAGATGATCATGCTCTGTCAACCTGACCCTTTGCCTTGGTGCCATGTGCTCTTAGTTTCTATATATATTATATATATATATACCTCTTCCTGTAGACAGATTCGGCTGATCTGGTGCACTGTTACTGACTCCCATCGTAGCAGAAGCCTATCTAAAAAGTTGTCTCTCAACTTGAGCCATGGATATGGTTGACACATGATAATCTTCATGAGAATAAATCAAAGTACTGAAACGAAAGAGAGATCTGTAGCTGCTTGCTCAAAATAGCACTGGAATAGTGGTTTTGTTAACTGCTCTTTAGTTACTAAATAGTGCAATTTCCTCTTGCTTTTTTTTGCATAATGTATTTAAACCTATATTTCTTGTGTTGTGATGTTTATATACTGTAAAGTATGTAATATTATGTTGTTGCCTTTGTCAAGTATATTGATTATTTGTCTAAAATATATATTTTCAAATAATACTGTAGAAAATTCTCTCAATAGCGATATGAATAACAGGCCCTTGAGGAACCCAAGCCTTTGCCTATTCTGCGTTACTTGGAAAGACAAATGGGAAACTTACTTCATTGTACATGTTGGCTGAGTACATTGAACTTATAAGAGATTCATTGTTTCTGAGAGTGCCACTGCCCACTGGAAATGATTTACCAATAACCAAACTTGAGAAAGCACCTACGCTACTGGATTTGTAACGGACTTAGTCAAGTGTCATGTTTTCGGAAAACATGGCTAAGATACACTGAGGCATGGCGGTCCAGTAAAGTTGACAGAGCATTCGTCATTTTATACGGGTCACTATATTACCAGATTTTTACAACTGTCGATTTGGTATGTATTTATGCATGACTGTAAACACAGCTGAGGATTGTGGTTGCAGCTATGTCATTTGGGGTTTTCTTAAATATAGTACCTTTTATATTTACAAATGTCAAAGAAACTGTTCCCTGTCAGTGACAGGTTTCTTTTATTTATTTTTGTAACTTATTAGTGGGTTTAAATGGGTTTTTGGAGGCTATTTTGTTTTTAGTTTTACTATTTAATTAGTTTGCTTGAGCCCCAAGAAGTTGATGATATGGTTCACTGTATATATATGCCTTGTTTCCCCCACCCCTGCCGATTACCTGATATGCCCTTAGAGGGTATACAGGCTGGCCCTTGCCGGTGCTAACAGGTGTTAAGGGCAACCGCCTCTGTGTGTGTGTGCATGTTGTAGGTGATGCTAGGATTGGCCACTGGACAGGCTGGGAACCTCGCAACGACTCCGCCATAGACCAGAATGTGGAATCTTACAACAGTTTGGGCTGGTCCCAGCAATCTCTTGCAGCATCCCTAAAAGCTAATCAATTATGGTCAGGGCCAGGTAAGAGAAAGAGGATTAACATCCACCACAAACCATTCATCCAAACCATCATGTCCATTCCATTCTGAATTTTAAGACCCCAGAGGAAAGGTTACACTGTGTAAGCACTGATTTTGTAGGAAGGCATTAGGTTATTCTAACATAGAAGGGGGACACTTATGGCGGGGCCAGCAACAGGATATCCACTCCCTACAAACTTACTTTTAACCTTGCCTACTGCTTACAATTTTGCATAGTTTAACCTTGGGGCTCACAGCTTGTAACTCTGGTCCTTGTGTGAAAGAGTTTGCATGTTGTAATAGTAAGCTAGTTTCATCTAGCTTTTGAGTGCATGTTTGTCGTCGTTTGAATTTGTTCAGCACTTATACTAACTGTGTTTGGTGGATTAATTTCTTGTTTTTAAGAATTTTATTTAACAATTTTGGTTTCTTCTAACTGCACCGGGTTGTTCAAGGTTCTCTTCTGCATGTTACAACCTAAAAGATGGTGGTAGTATTAAAGATCTGTGAGAGACGGTAAGGAGATTTACCTGTAAGTTCATCAATATGAGTAAAAATTAAGAACTGCAAATGCCATTCGTGATGTTGTTTGCATTTTCGGCTACGACTGGTTGAACCTTGAAAGAAATGTTCCTGAAGAAGTTGAATTTAGTCCACTGCATTTCAGTTTTGTTTGTGCCATTGTCGTGTTCTGCGGAGTTTGATTTGTTGCAATTAACAAATGACAGGGCCTTGAGGGCATGCAAGGTGTTTCAGTATGACTGCCATGGGCATCTACCTTACTTGTCTAGATAGGAGTCTTGCCTTCAGCTATGAGACCTCATGTGGTTAATGACTGTCCGCTAGCTGGGAATATGAAACGTGTTTGACCCAGAAATAAAGTCCAGTGTTTTCAGTTCACCTGTGTTGGCTTCATTTGAAATATGTTGTTACGATTCAGATTTTGTGTTGTGTTGTTTCTTCTTAATTTGTGAGGTATTTGGCAGGGAATTTTTAGTATGTATATGACGGTTATGCTTTTGGAAGTTTGGTTAGTCCTTAACTACTTGATTCAGAGTTTCTGTAGGTATTATAGAATTAAATCACAAAAAATATAATTGATAAAGGGTTTGAGGATTAGTTTTGGAAGTTGTTTAATTGCAATGAGTGAGCCAAGGAGTGAATTTTTCTATTTAAATTTTATTTTGTTCTGGAGATGAAAGTCTGATTTAATTTTGTGCAAAAGTGGTTGATTTTGTTCTGCATTTCGTTCTTGCATGGATTTTGACAGTGTTTTAACTGTTTGTCCTTTCATCCATTTATTTGTTGTGAACGATTGTGCTTCTGTCTTCAAAGGCCAGGGAAAGATGTTTTTGATGCATTACATGTTTTCAAAATATCTTTACTTTCTAACTTTTCAAAAGTTTGACCTTGCCTGATTTTTTTGCCTGAGCTGTTTTTGCATTTTGTTTTAGCTTTGGTTTTGTTGGTGCTGCGTGTGTGTGTGGTGGTCTGTGTCGTGCTGTGAGTGGACTGACGTGGTGTTTGGTCTTTGTCATTTCAGACATGGTCTCCCATAGCCATGGTGAAGGTCGCGATATAGGCACCTGGCACAACCCTGAGGGGGCATGGGGATCCAACCCTCCACCCTCCAGCAACGACATCATCGTGGATACTCAAGACCGAGAGGCTTGGCCCTCAATCGGCGACAATTCTGAATCAGCCTCTGATGCTGGTGACACTGACAATGCTTCTGTTAAATCTGGATCTGTGATATCAAGCTCAAGCAATGCAGGACTAGGCCCGGGTTCAGGCCAAATGTCCGACAGTTCAGGCCAGGGACCGAATGCCCTGAAAAATCAGACAAACACTGCGGGTCTCTGGGGTGCTGGTTTTTCTGGTGACAATGTTTCTCATGGACCTTGGGATAGTAGCCCTGGAACAAGTCAGTTGAATTCTGTAGGATGGGGTACAGCAGGGTCAGGAGGTGATGGGTTTCAGGGAGCAGTTTCTACCAGTGGTGCTCAAAATGCAAACAATGGACCTCAATTGACTTATTCTCAGCCGCAAAATAGTGTATCTAAAGGCATGTCTTGGCAGGGTTTGGGTTCTTCAATGTCCGGCTTTCCAAAAGGGCAGGCAGCTACAGAATGCTCGTCCTGGGGTGACATAACTGGAAATTCTGTGATTGCCTCTGGTCTCAATGTTTCTTCTACTGCAGGATCAAACCCCAGTATGGACCAGTGGAGAACCGGTGGAGCAGGCAACGGAAACAGCGGCAGCCTTGGCTGGGGTGAATCCACACCTCCCCCAGGCCCCCTCGGTCCCCCGGGTCCCCTTGGTCCCCCGGGTCCCCTGGGAAAACCAGAACCAACCGGATGGGGCTCTCCTTCAGACTCTCCTGTCCCAAACGCAGGAACAGATGCCTGGGGAGCTCCTAATAAGTGCGTACCACAGCAATGGGGCAGCCAAGCCATGCCACCAGTCTCTGTAGCTGGATGGGGAGGACAAGACGGAAAGACCTCTCCCTCTGGTGGCAGTGGATGGGGTGACCAACCTGACATTAAACCCAGTGGTAGCTGGGGTGTTGATAACTCCAATAACAGACCTCCTTCCAGGAGTTGGGGAGCTCCCGAAAACAAACCTACATCAAGCAGTCCCTCGGTTTGGGGCCCAGACACGGAACCAAGATCAGCTGCACCCAGCCAGTCCCAGTGGGGTGTTGGAGCTGCGAATCCACCACCATCCCAGTGGGGAACACCCGACAGCGGAGCAGCTGCCGGACCTTCGTCAACATCTGCCAACCCAAGCAGCGGCTCGGCTGGTTGGGCAGCTAGTCCACCTAAACAGAATCCACCACCATTGCAGCAACCTCAGCCACCACAACAGCAACCGCAACAGCCACAACAGCAGCCACCGCAGCAGCAATTTCCGAGCACATGGGCCCAAGCAGCAGGAAAGGGCCTTACTGCTCCTCCCAAAAATGAAGTTCTCACTGAAGAACAGAAAAGAGACCAACTTATTGCTGCGGCTATTAACAGTCAAGAATGTTGGGGTAAGCGGCCTGTGCGACAAGACACTTCTTGGGAGATAGAGGAGCCTCGCCAGCCACCACCACCTCCTGTGCGTCGCAACTCCGGCTCAGAACCTGACGGTTCACACTGGAATCAAAATAACAATGGAACTGCTATTTGGGAATCAGTCAAGAACAATCAGCAGCCGCAGAGTGGGTGGTCCTCAGTCAGAGGAGGTGCTTCAAGTGGTCCCAGCCAACATAACTCTAGCAGTGGCAGTGACTGGGGCGGAAGTGACAATGATGGTGGCCACTGGAATGGACCACCAGGGTCCAACAACAACAGTTCAAATAATTGGAGTGGCCCACAGAACAGTAACCAGTGGGGTGGTCAGTGGAATGATGACAAGCGCGGCGGCGGAGGAGGAGGCGGCGGTGGCGGCGGCGGAGGAGGACCTCAGCACGGCCAGTGGGGGGGAAATAATATGTCTGGTCCAGCACCCAAAACCTGGAATGGTGGCAGCAGTGGCAGTGGTGGCAGCAGCCATAGTGGTGGCAAGGACGACCATCAACAATGGGGCGGCAGCCCGAAGGAAGATAACGTTTGGGATCGTAATGGAACAAGCGCATGGGGTGGCAATGGCAGTGGTCCTGCTGGAGGTGGAAAAACTGAAACAGGCACTTGGGTCGACCCCAATCGGCAACGAAGGAACAGCAATTCTAATGAATGGTCTGACATGAACACTGGTGGCTGGGATGGTGCTGCAGGCGGCAAGAATCCCAGCCCAATTGATAATGGTACTGCCTTCTGGGGAGACCCAGGAAATCACCACAGCAAGCCTTCTAGTAACTGGAGTGCCCCTAATACACCATCTTCGTCTATGTCGTCAATGCCACCCCATATGCCACAGCGTTCTATGTCCCAAGGTGAAAGTCTTGACAAAGGATCCCCATACTGGAACCCGTCCCAGCCTCCGTCCAAGTCCTCTGGCTGGGGCGACCATATGGGACCACCCGGACCCAAAGACGATGGAAGTGGCCTGTGGGGTCAGATGCAAGTGAGTGGAACTCCTGTCAATCTTGATACTTTAGATTTTGTATTTATGACTGATGTATTTGAAAATGTTGGTTCTGATGTTATGTATTTGAAAATGTTCGTTCTGATGTTATCACTTATGTATTTGAAAATGTTGGTTCTGATGTTACCATATGCTTGAAAACATCCGTCGCAGGCCAGTACTCTATCATCTGAATTTGAAACTCGACTGATTATCCTTTACTTGTCCTTTCAGGGTCCCATGTATGGGAATAGTGGTGCTCGTTCTAATCCACCGCAAATGCGTAGTAAGCTTATACACCAACTTGTAGAGATGGGATTCAAGGTAAGAGATACAATAAATTAAGTCACTTGTTTTGTTGGAATTTATTTTGAAAATCACACCATTGACAGGTCAACACATGTATGTTAGTACTTACAATACATCACATTTTATTTCAGAGAGAAGATGCTCAGAATGCCTTGATCTCCAATAATATGAATATGGAGAGTGCTATCGGTAATGCTTTCCTTCTTCATTCTATGATATTTTGTCAATAACTTTGATAAAGGGGAAGCTGTGGATTTATTTGTTAAAACTGTTCATTACAGCAGAGCTGCAGATCTATTGGCGTTGCGCAGTTACAACTCGGCATTGATAGCTTTGACAAATGTGGGGCCTAAATTATTTAACAATGTTAAAAATATCCAAATACTCATTGAGTCCTAATATAATGGATTTCTAATACAGTGGATGTAAAGTTTGTAAACATAAAACTTCTCAGATGTTAATGTAAATATAAACTTGTCTTTTATTTCATTGTTCCTCAATCACTTCAATTCCAGCTGATCTGATTCAAGGTAATGCCAAACGGCCATCAGACTTCGACATGGATGATAAGGCTCGCAAACTCCGAGGAATGGGTTTGGATGGCTTACCTCCAGATGCACAGACCGACCCCAGCCAGTTAGTGCCTCCTATGACCAATACTCCATTCTCCACTGCTCAAGCATTGCCCAATCCCCAAGTGATGATGAACCTAAAGGGCGCTACTAGTCTTCAGAATGTGTCTAGTCTTAATAACTTTAACAATCCCAGTATTAACCAGTCTCTGCAGCAAAAGCTGCTACAGCACCAATTGCAGCAGCAAAATTTACCTCAGGGCCAGGCAATCAGAGGCCAGCTGGCACCCCAGTCCATGCAGCAACAAATCATGCAACAGCAGATAATGCAGCAGTTGCGCATGGCTGTCCAGGCAGGTCTCATCAGCCCACAGCTACTCAACCAGCAGCTTACCCCCACCCTGCGCATCATGGTGCAGCAGTTACTCCAACTGCAAGACACCCACAACCGTCTTATTACCAACCAGCAGATCCTGCAAAATCAGCTGATGCAAACGCCCAAACCCAGTCCTCTCGCCCAGCGCCAGCTTGATCAACTTCTTATCACAATTCCAAAAGTGAAGCAACAAATCTTCACCATTCAGCAACAGATAGCCCAGGCTCAGCAGCAGCCTCTTGCCAAGACTCCCCGTGGATTGCCTGTCGACCCTAAAGAGCTGTCTGACAAATTGTCCGGTCTCAACATGAACAAAGACAATATGCATCATGTGATGATGCCCCCTCAACAGCATCAGCCTCAGCAGCAGCAGCAAAATCCAGTCGCTCCAGCTGCTCAGCAGGCCCAGCAGTCTCGTCTTAACCAGTGGAAGCTTCCCTCCCCAGAGAAGGATGGTGACCAGGGCTTGAACAAAGCTCCTGGAGCCAACAAACCTCTGGGCATGTCTCAGTCCAATCCAAATCTGACCGGCGATATGCGGACAAGTTCCTCCAGTCTGTTGTACGACAGTACCTGGTCTACAACATCCGTCATTTCAACAACTGCTGCTACAACATCATGGCCAACCACGAACTCATCCGACTCGAAAGATGATGGCTCCGACGCCAGTTCCAATAAGGATTCGTTCAATGCTCCTCTTCCAGGAGACTTAAACTCTGCTGCCATTTCCGCTCCTGCATCTGATGCCTCACCTGCCATGACTACCGCCTCCTCTACCTCGAGTAATGACTCCTCAAACCTTATCAATGACATTGGCATACCAGAGTTTGTTCCTGGCAAGCCTTGGCAGGGCTTGTCAACTAAGAGTGTTGAAGACGATCCCTACATAACTCCTGGCAGTGTCACTCGTCCATCGTTGAGTGTCAACACCATTAAGGATGACTACGTGATGACCACACTGGGCAAGCCAAGTAGCCCTAGTGTAACTGATTCTGCATCCCCAAGCTCTACATCCTGGTCCACATTTGGTAATATCGGCAAGAACAGTGCTAAGTCCACCTGGTCCTCGTCAAGCTGCCTCACTGATAACTCGGCTCTGGCCACTGAGTTGTGGGGTGTGCGTCGTCCGCCTCCAGGCCTCGGTAATCAGCCCAAAGTGAGTGGTGCAACCAACAACTGGCAGAGCGCTGGAAGTGGAAGTGGCTTCAACCGAAGTATGTCCTGGGCTGGAAATGAAAGAAGTTATGGAGATCAAGGTGAGCAATTGACTTAATCTTGAGTTCTCTTTGTTCCGATTCAATTCAATTTAAACCATGAGAATGGATTCACATGGCTTTGCTCATATTTGTTTCAGGTTGGGGAGGTCCAATGGTGTCCAACTATCTGTTGCTGAAAAATGTTTCACCTGAGGTAAGCTGTTTGTCAATATAAACCTGAACTTTAATCTTCTTTCTAAAATATTAGAATTTAAAGATGAGTCAAGTTTGAGGAAATAAGATTGCTTATTAGAACTGATGATAGTAAATTGTGGAACCAAAGTTGAGAGAATCATGTGGTAAATGAGAAATGTTATTTGTTCATGTACTCTGTCAGTGCAGGCTGACACAACGCTGGCACAACATATCAGAGACACTTTCTCAAATTTGGACTTGAGTTGTTTAGATTTCCTCATGTGCAATTCAGGTCCTATGGACACTAATTTGTGATTTCTTGTGAATATTTTGATGTGTAGCAGATGTTGTGGAATGCAAATTTTATCATGTGTAAAGTAATAAATGTACTACTGCTACTACAAATATCTTGAAATATGGCAACTGAGCCTCCCGTTGTTTTGTCGCAGATCGAATACTCAACTTTGAAGACCCTGTGTGCGCAGCATGGCCCCTTGGGCGCCTTCTACCGCAGCTTGCCGTATAACTACGCCCTGATGCGTTACAACACCAAAGATGAAGCACAAAAAGCGCAACGTGCTCTCAATGCCTGTGCCCTGGGTGGCACGACAATTTTTGCAGAATTTGTTAGTGATGTGGATGCCCAACGATTGATGGAGCAGAAGCAGCAGCCACCACCATGGAGTGGTGTGTGGTCGCAGGCCCCCAACCATTCCCAGCAGTACGACTACCGCCCTCCCTCCTCTGCCCCTGCTCTGTACAAGAACGAAGGCAACCAGTGGAACATGGGCGGTGGAGGACCTTGGAGCGGTGGTGGTCTCTGGACCCACAGCGATCTCGGCAGTGATGTGCTTCAATAGAATGAACAGGTTCACTTGACACTGCTTACAGTGATAATGATGCTGTATTATTAAATTTTGTTACCATGTACTAATTGTGCTTCGGGTGGCAATAATGTTATCACCCCAGTAGACATAACAATCTCACCACAGTATTGTCATACAGGGAGCCCTAGCCACAGAAAAGGGCAACCCATTTGTGATCTCTTTATCTCGTTATCCTATATTATTGATGTAGCACAAGCAGCAAGGCTGCGCTGACATCACTTGTCATTGACCATGTTTTTACATTGTGAAGGAGATGGTGCATTCCAAACTCTTTATCATAGTCATTTGAGAAAAAAAAAACAGAAATACCAAAAAAAAGTTAAAAAAACTGAAAAAAGACTAAAAATACGAACAGGTAATAAATTATGGTGCTAACTGCTTCAAAGAAGACAGGGCACATTTTATTTTTGAAAGTGTACTTCTGAGTGAAGAAGTATGTGAGTGTCTTTCAGAATTCCAAAGCTGACTTTGATATCATTTGCTACAATGTAAGTGTGACATCTCCCAGTATTTTGAGCAAAATACTTAAAAAAGACAAAAATATTGCTATATATATTATTATATAAATTATGTAAAAACACTGAGATAACTTAGTCATTTAATCATTGCCAGTGATAATCTTGCAAACTTGGTGACTTAGCTCTTTTTTTGTGCATGTTCCTATTTTTCAGATGCTGATAATGTTTAACACAGTCTGCAGCCTCTATGTTTAATATTTAAACGCAATTGTATATGACAGAAATATCACTTCATGAAATAATCTCTTCCATGTCATGCTGTGGCATGCATGATTGTATGTTATTATTATATTATATTTGTGAACGTTTTCGTTGTTTTGGGATGGGCAATTTTTGGGAAGGGGTAAAACTTGAGAACTGAGAACCATGTCAACAATGGAACTGATCAAGTCCGTGGCCATATTCCTCTAGTACGGGTGATCCCGTCTCTCTTTGTGTAGCCTATTTTGTGATGAAGATTATGACGATTATCATTTGTATGATATCTGATTATTACGTGGATATGTTAGGGATGTAATGTATATTTAAGCTGGAATTGTTGATGCGGTGCTCCCGCTTGGACTCAACGTAGCAGTCACAAGTTGATGTTCCTGGTTCCTTTTACCTCTGGTTTGGGGCAACCAGGTTGCACAAACCGCTACAGCCAAAAACTGACCTTAATGTGTTGCAAGTCAACTCTAGTTCATATTGTCTCGAGATTTACCATGTTGCCATGTGTTTCTGTGTGTTAAGTGTTTTTGTGTTGTCGAGTTAGTTAGCTACAACTACAGGATAAAGGGTATCCAATGTTTATTATTATTCCTAGAAAATTGTGCAGCTCAATTATTGTTGTGAATTGTATTTTTCCAATGCCTGGAGAGACCTGCATTTTGTGAGTGCTTTAATGAAATACTTTACACGATTGTAAAAAAAATTCTCAATGGTACCTGTTGTGTGATGGTAGTGAATGTGTTGTATGTGAATGGTGTGCAAGGGGAGGGAGACGGCTGTGATGGCCCTCTGCAACAGCATTGACCACGGACTGTTTCAACGCTAATGCTGGTGCGGAGGGATTTGCAAATAGCAGCATCAGCAGTGACAGGGTTCAAGAAGAGGTTTGAGGAGCTAGTCAGCATCGCTAACGTCCAAGATGTCCTGTTACTGTGTCGATTCAACATGTCAGCTGGCCTAGCCAGCTCTACCTGTTTGTTGACTGTGCTGAATTTGAAACCTGTAATTTATTTGACTCAATATTAACGTATCATGGTTGATGGCTTGACTCGTAATACTATAGTGTCCACGGACACGCTAATCACCCGGAGTATAAACTGCAAGTCCATTGCCGCTTCTTCAAAACTTTTTGCTGATAAGCAATGTATGAAAGTTATCAAATGGTGCAAGGTGGTGTACATGGACTCTTCAAGTGGTCACTGAAGCAAGTGACACCCTCTCTGATTATTGTGATATGTATATGCAATCATCCTGCAAACTGCACTCTTATATTATATATATTATATATAACTAATAATGATTAGACATAGTAATAACTGGGTGTCCTGCTAGAACAGTGAAGCATTTCCTATATCTTGGTTGTAAGTATGGGCATAATAATGTGTTAATACTGTTACAAGTTGTCATAACTTCCACACTTCTGTGCAATCCTAGTTTTGCCTATAAGGTATGTAAAATGCATTTCCAAAAATGGTTACTGAACATTTCATTTTAATTGTTGCATTATTGTATTAGCAGGGAATTTCCGACTTGCACTTTTAATCAATTTTGTTTTTTGTGAGCTGAAACCTATAATCTTCATTACAGAGAATGATATTTCATATTATATCAATTATATTAGATTGAGTTCTGTGAATGTTTTGAGTTAACATGTGATTGATGATACTGTAATTGCATCCCAAATCTGCAAGTATTTAAGTGTAGTATTTTTAGTCAATGTTGTGTAGTTTTAGTTAAGACTTGCAACTTTGTGCCAATTCTTTGCAAAGTCAAAACGATATATATATATTTTGGACATTGCAACATCAGTGCACATCAGTCTTGGTGATGGTGTGCACTGCTTGAAATATGGGACTGCTTATTAAAACTGGTTTTTAGAACAAATGATGTGTTTGTGATTTGTTCAGGGAGAGACATTCGTAAATGGATGGATTTGATGTAATATAATGAAGTGACAGTGGTACTGCACATAATATACTAACATTTTAATGTGTTTGAAATTGTATTCATGTGCCTCCTGAATAAAATTTTTTTTTAATTGTACGATTTTGTTGACTGATTACACTAGAGGGAGCTACTTACCAGTACTCTCTAGAGTTGAAACCTCTCAGGGAAATTGATCGCTTTCGTTGGCTTTGCCCATTCTGAAATGCCTGGAAGTCTTTATGCCCAGGTCTCCGGGAGCTTGGAGGTTGCACTGGTTATCACTATTGGTGTACTGGTTATCTGTGCTTGCAGCTTGATGTCCATTCTCTGGCAAGTTTTCAAGTTCTGACCTGGCATGCTCCGTTTGTGCAACTGCTGACTGGAACTGAATGGGCAGGGCCACTGTACACAGTACAGTACTGAGCAGTGTTCTGTCTGGTGACTCTTTGGTCTGGAAACTTCTACAGGTTCTGGTGGTTTGTGTCCTCACTTTCTAAACTTGGGACCGGGTTCCCAGTCTAGCCTCCAACCGTGGTAATCAAACTTGTATTTCGTGGTAAGACGGCATGTTGTCGGGCTGGTATTACTGCTGATCATTGGAAAATGACTGAGCCGCCATCACATGAGTCTGGGAGTGTGGCGATTGGATCCTGCAGGGTTCCCACCGGACAGGGAAAACGGAAAGTTTTGAAATTGGGCCTCAAGGAAAATGCGGGGAATATGGTATTAGCTTCATTTATTAATGCGAAAGACCAATATTTTAAGCAAAAACCCGTAAAAGTGATAATTTTCGGATTCTGATCAGCAGCGATGTTGCTGCGATTACACAACACTAAGCCCGAATAAGCACTGAAAATGTCCGATGAAGCAGGGAAAAATCGGTGGGAAAATAACCGCGAGTTGTGGGTACCCTTCTTGAAACCACAGTCATGTTTGATATTGTGGCTGATATTTTTTGTCTCCGAAGCTTGTTACGATTCCCTGTTGGCCTCCTCTATTTGCCAATTTCATTGATTACAGGACATTTGGTGTCTTTCAGAATTTAGTGGCGATTAAAACTTACCAGAGTTAATAATAGCATTGTAATTAGGCCTATCCATTGCCATTTGGAAGAATTTCGACAAGAATGGCATGGCCCAGGGGCATTGGAGATAGTTTATTTATAAGCATAAATTAGAAAATTGTATGGGGAGTGCCCCCCCCTGTCATGTTTGCAGGTGCTGTCAGTCTGTGCAGCAAGTGAAGACAAATGAGCTGATGCATGTAAAGTCTATTAGGGTTTGCAGTCTTTCAATTTCATTGTTCACACAGTGACCTTTTCAGTTTATATCTAATTTCCAGATTTAAGAATTAATTTATGGAAAGATTTGCAGGCTTGCCATTGGTCAACCTGTCATTAGGATTTGCTGCGGGCTTGTTGACGCACAGGAAGTTGTCAGATCATGTGGTGCTTTGGAAGGAAAAAATGGTAATATTTATCAGCTCGATCAGTGGTTTTCATTCTTCATCTAGCTGGAGTTTTGATATTCTTCCCCAATGATCCGATGATGTCTCGAAGAGGCAGACTACCCTGGTGGTTTGTGGTCCTGTTAAATAGCTGTGGTGAGTTGCAATTTGCACATTTGTGAATTTTTTCCCCTCCCACTGTCAAAATGTCAGAACACAGACACTTCGACTTGCTAATATTGATGACGTTGTGTACTGTTTACAAAGGCTGCAGTGAGACACCACATGTGTATATATAGGCTACATGTCTACAGCCATGTCCATTTTGTTGAGAATTGGGCATCAACCATGTCCACTAACTTGGGCCTTTTAATATTGTCTATGTCACACACTGACAGTTGTCAAATAGGCCTTTATTTTGGCCCTACCGTGCACATGATACAGTTTTGATTGTGAAGTCAGTGTGTGCACTTGTGACAATGTCTATAAATCAGGGTCACATAATTATAGTCAGCTTTGGGTTGTAGTAGATTGTAATGCTTTAATTGCTTTTGTTGTTCGATCACAGAGCATTTCGCAACGATGTGAACATTGAGCTTATTTCATTTCAAAATTATATTCACCGGCCTTCAATATTTGCCAATCATTTGGTTTGGTGATTTATTCAAGATTTGCAAGAAGTGATATGCATAAGAAGATATAATAATAAATAATTAGATAATTAGACAATTGTATTTTGAATTCAGTTAACAGGATTTTTGTTCTTTTCCAGGTGCAGATATTTCAGTCTAAAGGTGCTGAAGGAAAAAATCTTTTCTTGAACCTCTAACAATAGTTCTGACCAAACGGCATCATGAGCACTCCCAGCAAGGGCAAGATGGGTTTTGGGCAAATCACGAGTGGCAAGCAGACGGCAGGGGGTTCTTTTGCCATCCGCTTCTCGGCCTCTGCGTTGGAAGATGACGATGACTTGGACATCTTGAATGATGACGAAGAGACAAAGGAGAGGTACAATCGCCTGCAGTTTGAGATGACTGAACCAGAAGTTGTGGAAGCACCGCATGAGGATGTCAGTCGTTTGCATTCTGTGTCAGCTCCGGTTTCAGAAGTGAGCACTCCTGTTGTGGAAGATGCCAAGATCCCAGCATCACAACCCATGAGCAAGTCCCCATCCCACGCAGATGCTATTGCTAAGGATGACCTGACGGGCACTCTGGCTGGCCAGCCTGGAAATGAGCGATCCCTGCTCACAGGATTCAGGGAACGTTTTGAAGGAAGGCTTCCGGATCAATTGACAGCTTTCATCGGAAGAATTGAGGAGCTGTCTAATGAGACCAGCGATGAGAGAAGAGAGAGAAAATTGCAGAAGGTTGAATCATTTGATGAGAAAAGACTGAGAAAATCCGAATCATTCGAATATGTCAAAAAATTCTTGGAAAAAAGGGATTCCTTTATGGCAAGTAGGAAAGGTCATTCGAGAAATACGAGTTTAGACAGTAATGTGTCTGTAGGAGAAAGTGCAGAGGCAAATATTACCAGTGACAAAAGTGATAAAAGCGATAAAAGTGATAAAAGTGCCCGGTCTAATAACAGCTCATTCGAAGTGTTATCGCCGGAAGATTTTCACAGTAATGGCGTTAAAGAGGAGGCAGATAGCATCAAAAATGACTCAAATTCATCTAACCAGGCATTACCAGTTGAAGAGAAGTCCAAGCCCCGTTCTATGTTTAAGAACCTGATGCCTGGCAAGGACAAAAAAGGCCGTGCGAATAGTCCCAATAAAGATGTCACCATGACCTTGTCTGGTCTAATGTCTGTTCATGATGTGGATGAAGATGTTTACGAAGCCACTGAAGATGTTTTCTTTGACCCGAAGGATGATCCTAATCAAACTGCGGCAAGCAATTCGTCCGCCCCTACCGAAGATGACCTGCCAGAGGATGAACCAACCGAGGATCCGCATGAAACAGAACATGAGAAAAAGCCAGACTCAATCTTCACAAAAAGAAACAAAGTACTAGCTGTGGTATCTGCTATCGTAGCATATTACATTCCTATGTCGTCATTTATGTGGGGACTTGTAATCGGTGCTGTCCTGATGTGGACAGGTTCAATGATTTATAAAATGTTATTTGAATCGTCAAAACCTCAACAGCCGTTAATCATACCAGATCTGAAATCCCTACCTACATTGAAAGTGCCTGAGATGAAAGAATCAAGGAATAAGGATAACAGATTCACGGTAAAATTTCTTTTTTCTAAACTGAATAATTTGTTACTAAAGACTCACAGTTTGCATAAATGGTGGTATTTGCCATTTCAGTCTGTCTCATCTCTAGCATGGACGGTCGTCGTCAAAAATCTGACAAAAACGACACCAAAACATCACAAAAACGTGATAGATAAATTACAAAATAGCTATTCTATCCGTGAGCATGTTTATTTCTACTGTGTGACCTGTAGATGCTGAGCAATGAGGCAAAACACCAGTTCGCATGTTGTGAAACAAGCTGTAGGAATTTAGTAGGTGTGACTATTGATTACTTGATTATTATCAACCACTCGTCAGCTCATTGGTAATGGCATTGACAATAGGAATTAAATATGCATGTCATTTAATGTGTTGTTTTATATAATTGCCTTTCATTACAACTAAATGTAGAGGTATTTTATTTGCAGGGTTGGATGAATGAGCTATATCAGTACAATCCAGATGACTACAGCATTAATCATACTCACTCAGTCTACGTCCAGCTAGAGGGAACCAAATTAAGATTGCAGAGACCAAAGATTAATGTCCCCCGCAGAGCGATGTGGGATGATACGATCCCTGCTACCACCTTTCTCCACCAGAGACATTTTGATATAGAGGGCAGCAAGGTCTATTTGTTGCCCGATGGTTTGGTTAAAAAGCGTTTATGGAGTAAGAAGTACCCGATTTGTATTGCCCTGGCTAAGACGGGTCGACAGAGTGAAAAGAGTCTGATCGTCCAAGCCTCGTTTGACACAGAAACTCCGTCGTCCTATTCCCCAGGACATTTGCCCAAGTCCTACAGTTCTGACAACCTGCCGAGGCACAAGTGCAAAGCAAAAATTCTCTATCTGTTTGCCCGGACTTCAAGAGAAAAGGAAGACTGGTTCCGGAGGTTGGAGGGAGCTGCGACCGGTTGTCCTATACCTACTAGTTTGACCAAGCTCCTTAAGCAATGGGAGATGACGCAAAAGACAAAACAGAGAAGTAGACATCCTTCCACTGAAATCCAGTTCAAGAACTCCAGCCAACAGCAGTCTAACGATTCTAACTCTCCTCTTAAGGGCACTCCCTCTGTGATGAATATTGAGCCCTCTCTTATCGGCGACCCTTCAGATGCTGACCTCCCTATGCTGATTCGGTTTATGAACTACATGGGTGGCATTATGCCCAAAGAAGACAAATCAAATAGTAACAATGAAAAGATCTACGTAAATGGGGTTTCCCCCGAGGATCCTCTCTCCTCTTGTGATCCTGGCGTCCTGTGGGTTAATGCTGTCGTGGGACGTCTCTTCTGGGATTTCTTAAATGATGACCGCTGGGCCAGATTCATGAGCGACAAATTGCAGAAGAAGATGGCTAAAATACATGTGAGTATGAGTGATCTGTTTATGGTCTAATTGCTGACAATGTTCACCTCCGGCCTAATTATTAATTTCACAATCTCACTGGTAGTCCCTGAAATTTTTGTGCTGTCAATGGTCACTAAACATGCCAAATGATACTGTGTAGACTTATAAGGACCCAATCACTTTGGTAAATTTGGAGGGATTGACCTTGAAAACACCTAATATTTCATTAATTCACAACTGATAAAACTAATACAGTTAAAATCAATCATAAGTAGTCATCACGGGGATTCACTCATATGTTAATGCCTTAATGGGATATTCCATAAAGTCTAATTGCTGATTGAATGGTTCACATGTGAGTTGTGTGTCAGATTTGGTGTGCGCAGTCTTTGACATCAATGGTGAATATATGAATGTTCAATGTAAGTGTAAGTTTAGCATAAAAAATTCATATAGGTTTTATCAAGCATGCTTTTGAATGGTTCGGAAATCAATTTTAGTGGTGTAACTGGATAATTGTTTTATCAGTATCTACAAATGTTTTTTCGTGTTATCACTTTGATGTCTGATTGGGTATGCATGTATGGTCTCCAAAATGTAAGTTGGAAAACATTATTTTGGTATCACCTACATGTATTAGGAGGAAAGGCTAGTGACGACGCCGACTGAAATGCAATTATGTTGGCTTATTTCTGGTTGGATGTCATAGATTTTGCTGCTGAGCAGCTGAGTAAGTGCATGTGCACTCTCCATGCATGTGCTGTGCAGCTTAGGATACAAGGCAACAATCTATATGCGAATTGTGAATAGTTAAATTAGATTTTGCTTGTTTGCTAATGGTTAATTGTTGGGCTCAAGTTTTCATTGCTCTGCAATGTGGAATTTTTAACTAGAGTAGCTTTGTGTAATTCTCCAATTAACATGAGCTTGAAATTCAAATTTACAGTTATTGTATATACATGAATGTTGTAACATCAACTTGCCGAAAGATTTATTGTCAATAATGTGGACTTTGACATTAAACCTTTGACTTTCATTGCCTGCATACAGTCATGTACATGGATGTACAGCTGATGTATATTTTGTCCACACAACCACATGGTCATACAATACAATATCCATATACTTTTAGACACATTTTTCTCAAATTTTTTTTTGCCGTTTTGGCCCAGTGCCCTATCTTGGGTGAAACAGTGAGTGCAGTAATGCGTGTTAGACGATACTGATCTGCTGCTAAATGAGATGATATTCAGTGTTTACATTTACATATAATATTATATGTCTTGCAAATGTTTCTTTCAATGGAAAAGAATCTGTCACATTTGTTTCTAAGGAAGTTATCTTCAACTTGACAAGTCTTCTTAAGTTCTTTCAGTTTGCACATGACTCCTTAGTCACTCAGTAGCTTTATAACATAACATTATCATGTCTCTGTTTTAGTCTTTTCCTTCAAGTGACATTTACTGGATTCTGTAGTTCACGTTGACATTATCTTGGTGTTCTCTGGCCTTATGGCTTAGGTGCTAAGTCCTCCGTTATTATTTGAATGTTGATATTTGTAAAGGTGACTGGTCATGACAGGTAGCTCTTATGATATTAGGCGATAAGTCCCGATAAGATAACTTGTGTTGAGATGCTGTTAGGAATTCTTTGCCCTATTACCGATTACAGGCTGAGGGAGTGTTCACAGGTGTGACTCATGCATCTTGATATTACACCTGTGTTAGACTGACTTTTTCACGTTCTCAAGAGGTTTACATAAAAGAAATAAAACAATGGCTCTAGAATAGAATGCAAGATGAGCATGATATGAGGCTGACTAAGTTTGATTGCCAAAGAAATGAAACCTGAGAAGCTGAGCTTCTTGAAGAAAAATGATTATTAATCATTTTATAAACAGTGAGAAAATTTTAAAAAATTCAAAAGATTCTTCGTGTAAATTCAGAGAAAAACATTTCATGAATTTGGTGATATTGAAAACAAGGTAACAAGTGAGGGCTTCCATTTCACCTTTGAATATTTTATACTCTTTCTGTATGAAATGTTGCACAACGGCTGATTGACCGTGCACATTTGAATGAAATTCAAATTAGTGATGCACGGATAGTGAAAATAGCCGGATACCGGATACCGGATAATCCGGCTACACTAACTGCCGGATACCGGATAGGAGCCGGATAGTAGGAACTGGATAATAAACATACGAAAAAGGAAGTTTTTCAGCATTCGCGGATTATTATAGATATTTTTTCTGAGAGGCGAGAGATATCATGTCCGAAAGGAGGACTGTTCCTCTGATGGAATGTTTTTCGTTACGTTATGTAAATAAATTTAAATTTTGAAGATGGTTACATCTTGTTTTTGACTTTGTTTCTGTAACATTCTTTTAATAATTATTGAAGTTTTCTTAGCTTTACACTTATTTTTGAGCATCCAAGATATCCGGTTCTGACACCCTAATTTTGCCGGATACCGGATATCCTGCAAATTCAAATATCCTACCGGATACCTTGCCGGATATCCGTGCATCCCTAATTCAAATTTACAGTTATTGTATGTATGTAATGACATAAAGTGATTAACATGATTAATGCCTTCTTTAGTTTCAAATGCTCAATGAGAAGGTCATTGAGCACAATAACATATGCTGCAGTATTGATTGCCTGATCTGTAGGTGTATGGTGTGGTAAAATGAATATACATCTTCTAGAAAAGGCTGTATCCACAGCGTTATAAGTAAATCATTTTACCAGAAATTTATGCTCATATATATTATATGTATCAAGGTATATTGTGTAATGGACTGTTGTGTTTGTTATTGGAAAGTCACTCCACATAATGTATCACAGCATAGCCATCATCAAGTCTTATAAACTTAACAGTGTTACATTGGCATAAGACCTTCACGATGCTGTCATGTGTGCTTGTTTTAAAATGTATCTTACTCAGCATATTAATATATTTGGTTTGCAACTGCAGGTCAACCAATCACAATATTTTGTTTTTAAACTTTAGGTGTAATTCAAGATACAGCAATGTAGGCAATGATAGTATCGTTATAGTGAAGCGAACGGAATGACTTCTGAACATTATTATGTTAATTTAATATTAATTTAAACCTTTTTTGAATGAATTATGACCTAACTTTAGCTGAATGCCCAGTTACGCATGCGATACATTTTCCAACTGACTTGTTACCAGCTGGTCACATGTCGAATAGTGAGCAAAACTTAAAGGCTGCTTTTTTTATCTGTTTACAAATGTTTGGAAATGAAATATGTTATATTTGCATTTGCCCCATTGACTGGTGCAATGAATGACAGTGAATGATCAGTTGGATTTATGTGTCTTTTAAAGTCAAATATTGATAGACATTTACACAATGTTTATTTGGTTACTTTGCTTGCTATATGTATTGATTTTTATGTTTGTATAAAAATAACTGGCGGTCTAGTTCAGTAGTTCTTAATATATATTGCACATATTTTATATATCTAAAGTACAAACATTGGCGGAATGTGTGTGAGTTGTGACTAACAGCAGGCCAGCTAACCCTTGATACATCTATTGATTTTTTCAATAAATAAATCACCGCACTTGTAATAGTAATCCTCTGGGGACATGGCGAAAAGATAACTAAATCATGAGATCATCTCTCGTTGAATTCTCTAACTGCGGGCTACCAGTTACTAAGTAGTTTGTACAATTTGACATGGTCCAATCCGTACATGTAGAAAATACTAGAAATACTGGGTATTATCTAATCTCCATACAAATATAATTAAGAATTTATGTCGCACTGACAGTTGTTTTGAACTTGTACACAATTGTCAACAGTCATGTCCAGTGTCTGATGCAGTGTATGTTTTATTTGTGCTGGATAAGCAGAACTCAGACACAAAATGTGAATGAACATTGAACAAGGCAAAAGTAAATGGACAAGTCATGACTTTTTGGAGACTTTTTGAAGGCTGTCCGTCATCAATGAACCTCCCAAATAGAATTTAATTGGTTTGCATACATAACTGTAGTCTTCCATAGAGAAGGAATGAAGTCTATGTTTATGCACCTGCATATTATTATCTATATTGATATATTTATTAATATCTTCATCCCAAGTCAATGTTTGCAGAAAGGTACAATGTTACTTTCAAGTATGTGCTCATGTTATATCATGATTTAGTTATATGCATGCAGCATGCTCTGCTTATAAATCTGCTCTTTACAAACTGATATACTTCGAAGTATGGTCTAAGATTGGCCTTGACTGTGTCTTGCATATCATAGATAATGTAGATCATTAATCTACTTTGTATTAGTGTTCTTGTAACTCCTGAAATTAGAAATCATGAAATTGGTATTTTAGTTAGTTAGTTACAAGTTAAAGGGTTCATCAGTGTCAGAGGAATTAGTGTGTTTTAATCTTTCCTTACAATCCAAGTTGGCAAGCTTTCAAAATGTTATTTCTCTGGAGTTGACGATGAGGTCATCTGTGTTAAGAATTTGTGTCATTGCCAACTTATCTCAACAAGAGAAGATTTTAATGCGGTTGACCAAGTTTGTTCACAGTTCAGCAACCTTAAGGAGATTTTGTCTTTTTTGTTCTGTCCTTTGTGGATCCAGTTCATAAATCCTGCAACTAGGTTTCTGTTATGAATTTATATATATGGAGTGAAGTGGTATATACATATATATATAGTACATGTATTATAGACCTAAATTAGCTATTTATGGCGAAAAAACAGTAAGTCCATGTCTTTGCCGTTATTTTGTCTGCTTGGGGGGTAGAGAATTTGTTCATTATGTAATAATGTTAAAGCTGTCATGTTCGAACGTGTGACTAATGTTAGTCATTCCATTAAAGAGATGCGTAAAAGGCACTCCTAAGAGACATTGTATGAAGTTCTGTAAACACAACGTGTGACTGCAGGGTTACTGACTGGTGAAGCATTATTGCTTAGGTCTGTTATTGGTTATATTGACCAAGTTCTTTGAATCTGACGTATGGTCCATCAGTGCTAATGTGCATCATTTAATGCTATCACAAGCTTCTGGACACATTGAACTTGACATCAGCATTCAGAAATGTATACTTCATAGCACTAAGCTGACCTACTGTGTGAAGGCGAATTATTGAGCTCCAAGCTGCTCCATATCCATGACATCATGAGTCATTTCTTTTTCTTCCTTGTTTTCTGAGGACAGAGAATGTGATGATTGATACTACATGTATCATGTGTGAAGTTATGAGGCAATTGAGGAATGTCCCTGGAATGTGTAATGTGTTTTGCTCAATTCCGCTTAAGTACCATGTTTATGTATGCCTTGGCCCCAACATCATTATTTACTTGAAAAAAATTCCCCCCAATCATGGTTGACCAGCTCCTGCTGGCTAGCAGACTAGTAGCAGTGTGTGCCATAAATTTATTTATGGAAAAGACATCATAAAATTTTTATTCTGTCTCTTTGGTAGGTCCCTTACTTCATTGATGAATTTAAAGTGACGGAAATTGAATTTGGGAAGAGGCTACCGACCATCAGAAGAGTGTCAGCTCCTTTTTTGGATGAGCGAGGGTTGTGGGTGGACATGGACGTCATGTACCAAGGAGACCTGCAAATTGCCATCGAAACAAAGATCAATTTGATGAGACTGAAGAAGAACAACCCTGTCGTCCCTGCGGCTGAGTCCCATGTCAAACGGCATAGTCCGGGCGTCAAAAAGTGAGTTTGAATGAAAGATCTAATACTATCAGTCATAATACGTAATAGAACCACCTTCATTGAGTCTTGGTATTTGGTTCAACCCAATAGGCCTACATGGTTAAAGTTTGTAGTAGTAAATGTATGAAGATGAATAAACATGAATCAATGTAGTTTTTGGACCATTTCTATAATTTCTGTGTGCTATGAATACTGCTATCTGTTTGTATCTTAGACATATGTCTGCAAGTAATTGTGAAAGTCCTTGGACCTCAGGCTATTATGAAAATACTTGATCTTGAATGTTGACATATGTTGTTGATTGTCTTATTTTATGCATCGTAGGTCGGCCGTGTTCAATTCTGATGAAGAGGACAGCGCCGAATCTTCGACTGATGATGATGGAGATGATTATGACAATCCCGAGGAACCGTAAGTAAAAATGGGACAACCATTGAACTAGTTGAATGAGAAGTGATGGGAAGAGAATGATGACCTCAATGAATGCATTTGGGATCATCAGTAAATGGAAGACACATCGGGTGATACTGATTTGTTTAATTGAGTTCTCAAATGTTTGAAACTCCTGAAGTGATACACAAATATAGGACATTGATGAGATTATCTTAGTCATTCATTCGAAACCAAAATTTGGCCAAACTTTTTGAAAACAGTGGGTCTACTCTCATAATTTTGATGAATACTGAATGAAATGGTGAAAGTCTCGAAATGTTTAGGAGAATCTGGTAGATTCTTTAGTTTGTGTCCCAGAGGTGTTTAAACTTTATTAAAATGTTCTGATGTCATTGGTGTGAAAGACATTTAAAATCACGCCTGAAATTGTGATGTAACATGTTAATTACAGGGCTAATGCTCAGCCTGGCAACAGCCGAGGACGCAAGCTTATGAAGTTAGTGGACAGAATCACTCAGTCGAGATATTTCCAGCAAGCCACGGAATACAAGTACATCAAAAGGGCAATGGAGGAAGTGTCTAATACCCGGCTGATGATGACGGTGGAAGTGAAGAGCTGCATGGGAGTGGTTGCTGTGAATATACCACCTCCTCCTTCTGATCGCTTGTGGTATGTCTCATAAAAATGTGTTTTGATATTAAGAAAAGGCAAGAAGTTGTGTTTATTTTATTGTTAGGCCTATATAGGTACTGTATGCCTATCTGAGTGTGACATCATCCAGACAGACTCAGACAACTTCTATTTATGCTCAGTTGTGCAATACTTAAATTAATTTTCAACATTACAAAAATATGTTATAGAGACTAATGGAGCTCCTCAAAGGCAAAATAATTCCATTAATTCATGTAAATGGCGTTTTCATAGCTGCTCTGTCACACAGCATAAAATGACTCACAAGTTTGGAAGAAAAACCTGTTTTAAACGATATTTATAAAAATGTTTAAAAAAGTGTTCTTTGCTTGATGTCACTCTAATGGATAACTATATTTTCTTTAGGTATGGCTTCCGAGGTAACCCTAAACTGGTGCTAATTGCAAAACCCAAAGTTGGAGAAAGGGAGCTGTCCTTTGCTTACATCACTGAATGGCTCGAGAAGAAAATGACTCTTGAATTCCAAGTGAGTTTATTGTTTGTTGTCAATTTCCTGCTTTTATTTTGTATTTATTATTTTTAGATATTATTGGCAAGATTTTCCAAAGTTACTTCAAATTGCACAAAGTTCTTGTGATTCTGGTTCATCAAAAAATAATAAACATCATCCGAGAAAATTTGAAGCTAAAATTTTTTAATAAAAATGCTGCAGGGGAAAATTGGGAACTGTGAAATTGGGCACTGATTTTGGTACAGGTAGACTGACTTTGTAAGGAGCCTATATTTTGGCCAAAGTCTGTCAAAGTTGTAGGCCTAGTTTTTGGGTGCTTGTTACTTGGAACAAAAACTGAGGTATTTCGTTCTCAAATTTAGTTGCTGTTCATGGATAAGATGCAGATTTGTTAGAGAGTCATAAAATGAGAAAGTCGGGATATTCCGATAAGCATTTGCCTCAAGTGCTGTCTTAATTCGATGACTTATTAAATGTGAGTATCAATTGATGAATCGATGTGGTTGATTTATTTTTCAAACAGCGGATGTTCGTGATGCCAAACATGGATGACATTCCTATTCCACTGATGTGTGACAAACTAGAAACATCTCCGTCGACCCCTGATCCATCCGATAAGAAGAGTTCATCGTCTCAAGAATTCATATAAGTCAAGTTTCACCTGAAGGATCTGATCTTTCTGAGGGATGAGCTTGATCGACCTGCAGAATTGTGTGCCACTTGTATCAACTGTATCCTCTCAGTTCATGATGTACATCTTCTATTCAGTCAAGCTGCTTGCAAACTTAACATTGCGTCCTGTAGAGTACTATATAAGTATTTAGATAATCAAATATCATGTTAAGATATCATACCATGACTTTCTATCGTGTGTAGATCTGTATGAAACTTACTGATTCAGTGGAGATGAGATGGATGAGAAGTGAACTATTTTTTAATTGTAAGTACAGAAGCAGTGCTAAATGTATCACATGGCCATATAATTAATTTAAGTCTCACTAATTGTTACAACAATAACCATTGTCAAAGAACAAACCAGGTGCAATATGACAACTAAAATCTTCATCTATTAGCGCTGGACCGCTGGTGTCTAGTAATGAAAGTAATGGGACTGAGTTTGTTTGAAATCAATAGAAAGAAGATATTATAACTTATTAAAGGAAAGGCAATAATACCCGCATGTAAGATTTATCCAGTGGTTAAATGATATCACTTCTGAGAGATAAACTGCTCGATTTTTGTTTGTAAATAGGAAAGAGTGATTCAGGTTCAGGCGCTATATACACAACAGTGGAATTGAATATTCCTGCAATTATGGAACGTTATGTACACTTTACTTTCCCAAGTATTACTCTTACATTCTGTGTCAAATTGTGAATCAAAAATAAGTGTAATGTGTGAATATGAATTATTTTATATATCCTTATATCAAGCCAATATTTTGCTAATATTATTATAAGTACATATTTTGTCATTTGGTTTTACATCATTGATTGATTTTTCTATTTAGTTACAGTTCGTATGAAACATTCCTGTTAACTTCTATTTGTTGTGAATATATTGAATATTTAACATTCCGATGTATCAGTACAAAGTTTGTCAAAATGTGGCTAATGTCTTCTTTGGCATCTAATAAGCCTGGTATGTGCCTTGTCCGCTTCTCGATATAACAAACCACTATATTGTGAGACTGGTAAAAGTCAAGAGTATTGGGGGGGAATATCTGCACTTGTACATACATGTGGTGCACAAACCAGGAGATATAGTTACAGTAAATGTTCTGTCCAAGGTGAAGATGTAGGATATGTTTAAAATGGTAAACTTGTTGAGCAGAAAAAACAAATATGGTTGTCCCAAACGGTCCTGTGCTTACAAATCTCTCCAGCTCATGATTTGTCATTTCTATCATGGTTGTTATGCTCATTTCAAAGTCCATTATTCAAGGGTTTAATTAGTTATAAATATTATAAATCAGCTGCATTAGTTTGTATGTATTTGTTGTAAGTTTAGGATGTTTCCTGAATTCGTAATCTTTTCATGTTCAAAGTTCCTTCCATATCATAGTTATTTTAAGATCAATCGTACCTTTGGTTCTGTTGTAAGAAGTTATGTTACTTTTTGTAATCTGTGTAGATCATGTCTAGTCTTTAAGTATTTATTGTTTGTGATTAAAGTTATGTGAAATGCTTCTCAATTTGGTAGGGCCATTCATTTGAAGTGCAGAGGCACTGACAGCTGGGTTGAAGTTGACAAAATTATTACCAGGCATTCGTGTCGACTGCTTGTGCTATTTTTATAAATTTATCCAACAGAGATGCATTGGTAGCAATTTTATTAAATGCACTCTCATGCATTATCATTGACAGTGCAAAATGATGACTTCGTTCATAAAATTTAGTTTGTCCAAGTTATCACAATGAAATTGTTAGTGAGATAAATATTTATAATCACTAGAATACAAGTTATAGTATTGATGCTATTGCCAAATTACACGCCACAATATATAAGTATAATTGTTTTTTCTCTATGCCTAACTAGTGCTGGACATGCTACTTGCATTTTTACACACTGTTAGTAATTTATAACATACACACCTTATCAGTGCAGTGCACTGTTTTACTGTAGAATGCCGGTATGGCCAGAGACTATTCATAGACGGCCTTGCTAATTTGTTTGTGTTCAGTTGTTTTATATTTTAGTTGTGTAGTCTTGTTACTGTTGTCACTGTCATTTATTTATTCCGAATTTGTACTTATGCTCTTTTGTGTGAATGAATTATGTATTTCATATGATGTCTTAAAACTTTTCTGGTGCAGATATTCCTTGTTATTATTGCAGAGGCATTAGTGTTGCAGCTTGGATATATGGCCTCGCTTAAAGTTTGCATTAAAAGTAAATGACTAACACTGAAATAAGGAAGTCTTGCCATTGTTATGTTAAACTGCCAAAATGTATTTTAAGAGAAATTATTTGACTATTAGGATTTGTGCGAGGAACCTCATCTTACAGTGTAACAAGTGGGGTACTTTTATCAAGACTTCTCCTTTGTCTAAAGTTCTTTGCTTCACCTTGATAATTACGTAGTCTTTCAGACCTCTGGTGTATTTGTCAAAATAATATTTGTAAGATATCCACATTATCCAGCCTGTTCAATAGGGTGCGCTGTTGTGTAAGGGAACTCTATAAGATCACAAGATGTCTGTCTCTGGCCCCTGAAATGAGACAGGTTGATATGTGTATCATCCCATTCCTGATGCTTCTTGACATTTGTTGTATTTTTGTATTGCTTTTCTATTGACCGAATCTGTTTCTAAAGAAGCATATTTAGTGGTGCAAATATTTTATTGTTAGCAAATTGTGTAAGTTGATGATCCTTTTCATTACATGAAAGAAAGCATCGCTATAGTAACGCCATCAATATATATTATATATGTCAAAAGTAACTCTTATGTTATTCGAATAACCATATTTTTCATCTTTGAAGTTTAGCCAAACTTACATGTTTATATGTGAAAGGGTATTATTTTCCTGTGATACGAAGAAGTGTGCGTGTTTGCTGCTGTAGGTAGTTGACTTGCTTCATTTTCTGCTAATGATACATAAATTAGAACCACATGAAGACTGAAATTGATTGATCACTCTCAAATGATTGTGTTCTGATCTAGTCTGATGAATTGATCATAATTAATATGTACATTCATTCTTATACTTGAGTCTTTGACAGATGTAATGAATGCATCTTTTTACATAACATCAGATATAACTTTAAAAGCGGACTGGATCTGCTTGCTATTCATTCCACTTGTCCACTTGCTGCAAATCTATTGAACATGAATGTTGTGGCCATGTTATTGCAGAATTCTGTATTGTGTATTTGTGCCAGTTAATGTGCCAGTTAATGTATTCCTGTACATGTTAAGAATATGTATATTAATGTTAATAAAATCTTAAAATGTTAGACTTCTATGGTTATAATAATAATGCGATAGGGGTCTTGGCCTCTATTATAGTCATTCATCGTTCAGTGAATGAAATTCAGTTTGTGCCATTATTTATAGCACAGAGTTGCCATATTACTTCGCCCTTGGGCTGGGCTATCTGAGGCATGGCCCAAGGTGCGTTAAGTACAAGACCATTTGTGCACATCAAATTGTGGTCTCATTGATGGTTCTGAAATTGCTGGAAACAGTGGAATCTTAATGGATTTCCTTCGTATTGAAATATCATGATTTTGGTTATATTATAATTACTGGTTTAATACCTTATTAAATGAGTTGCTTAATGTGGCTCTGAGATTTTCATCAAATGTGCTGTGGTGAAAATTGTCTTAAGTCTGCTTGTCAGAATTAGGTTTATTTATTTTAATACATGTTGAATAAGCCTCCTGAAACTGTCGCATGTAGTTATCAAATTAAGAAGGAAATGAGTTGCTTTATGTGGCTCTGTGATTTTCATGGAATGTGCTGTGGTAAAAATTGTCTTTATTCTGCTTGTCATTATTGGGTTTATTTATTTCAGTGCATGTTGAATAAACCTCCAGATGCTGTCGTTTGTAGTTATCAAATTAAGAAGGAAATGAGTTGCTTTATGTGGCTCTGTGATTTTCATCAAATGTGCTGTGGTGAAAATTGTCTTTATTCTGCTTGTCATTATTGGGTTTATTCATTTCAATGCATGTTGAATAAGCCTCCGGATGCTGTCGTATTTACTACATAATGTAGTTTTTAGCTGCATCAAGCAGTTTTAGCTGCGTCAAGCAGCTCTTACCCCTAGTGTTTTGTCTGATCTTGTTAGCACTGTCATGATCGCCCTCTCTCACTAATCTCGCTCAAACTTGAAATACAGTCTCAATGGAATTTTTCCTAAAGCCCAGTCGATTTTGGTGGCCCACCGTAACAAAGAAATTAATAAAGAAAATAAATGGACTTGCTTTTGGGGTCAAGGGTCAAGCTATCAGAGATGCGAGCGCATGCATCTTCTTCTTCCAGCTGCCACATCCACTCTTTGTTGGGAGCGCCCTCAATTGAACCATTAAACTAATATAGGCCTAATTGGAGTTTAAATAGGGGATGTTCATTAGCAATTCTGTTTCAGGGATCAGTTGAGGCAGCCAAATGAGCTGACCTGGTGACATTAGGATGTGTATTGGTCAGTTTTCTGAGATGAGATGTCAATAGTTATGTAAATCTTCAACTAGGGCTATTTCAGTCAGATATATGGATGGGTAAATTGATTCATAGATAGAGTGATAGATAGATAGATAGATAGATAGATAGATTGTTCCTCGGTGGCCTAATGGTTATAGCAGTTGATTTTGAATCCACTGGCCTGAGAGGACCTGGGTTCGAATCCCGGTCCTGGAACATCATTGGAGTGAGTTGGAATCAGTTGTGGCTGGGGAGGGTGGCCACTGTGTAGGCAGGGGTTCACTCTCCTGTCTGGTGTATGAATGTGTGCAACAACAATGCCCCAGCCAGACTTCACCTGGATGACGGGCAGGGTTGGGTTCAATTATAATTGTAATTGTGTAATTAATTACAATTACAGTGTATTTGTAATTGTATTTTTAATTGAGACTTTTCAATCTAATGTAATTGTAATTGTAATTGTAATTGACTGAATTTAGAGCTTTAATTGATCAATTACACACCAATTACAAATCAATTACATGATCAATCACAACATTTCAAATCAAAAGAAAAACACCTGTATGTCTTCAATTTTTAAACTCACTTTTTCTCTCCAAGTATTATTTTCCAGTTTCTTTTTAAAACTGATATTTATAACATTTATATAACAGTCCTTTCATACTGATTAAAGTCCGATGCAGGACTCTGGGTCGGTGCGGACTAGTCATACTTGACGTCAACATTGTAATTGTAATTTAATTGTAATTGACCATTGTAATTGGTAATTGTAATTTAATTGAGGGTATTTCAGTTAACTGTATTTGTAATTGTATTTGTAATTGACTCTTGTGGCACACTGTAATTGGTAATTGTAATTGTAATTGATGAAAGTAATTGAATCCAACCCTGATGACGGGCAGTGGACCAAGATGAGCATCATAGAAAAAATGGATGACGACATCTGGACAGAAGAAGACATTGTCTACACTGCCTCATTGACATGATTGTATATTGTATATAAATATATGAATACACATTGTAAAGCGCACCTGAATGCCTGAGTGATGGCAAATGATAGCGCTATAGAAATAAATAATAATAATAAGAAATAAATAATAATAATAATAATAATAATAATAATAATAGATAGATAGATAGATAGATAGATAGATAGATAGATAGATAGATAGATAGATAGATAGATAGATAGATAGATAGATAGATGGATAGAATAGATAAGGTGGATTTCATGGATAATAGATTATATAGATCAAATAGATAGAATGCACAGATTAGTTAGATTACGCAGATTTATCAAAAGGGTTTAGTAAGCCACACAATAGGTTGCAAATTGGTACATGTACTTGAAATAATTTATTCCAAGGTCCAAAATTTCTGGGTATGATCTCTGTGCAGCTATCCTCATCACACAGCAGCATGACAGTAGCGAGACTTATTCTATCCAATTTTGTGAAGTACTGCAAAGTCATCAGCAGCTGATGACAGTTCCCTAATTTCTCTGGAGCCTTCGGGTTCTTTTCCTAATTATGTAATGGATAGGTTTGCCAAAATTTATAGAGTTAGTTGATACTGTGATATGACTTTATGCCAAGTTTGGACTGTTTGGAAGTGATAGAAGCAGCAGATATTTTCAAATAGCCTGTCAAAGATGATTTTGAGCATTGCCAAAGTCATGGCTGGGCTTGACACTTTGAGAGGGTCATGGTAGGGTGATGACAGTGCTAAGGTGAGTGCCATGTGGGGCTGAAGACATTGCTCTCTTGGTCTGATTAACGTTCTCGCCGTGTCACCTAGGACAGCAGTTTCAATCGTCCTTTGCCTCATTGCTATGTCTTCCTCCTGTCCTAATTAGCTTACAATGTACATAA
The DNA here is from genome assembly GCA_026936325.1 of Platynereis dumerilii. Classification (NCBI taxonomy): domain Eukaryota; kingdom Metazoa; phylum Annelida; class Polychaeta; order Phyllodocida; family Nereididae; genus Platynereis; species Platynereis dumerilii. Next base: position 74,898,322 of record JAPTHN010000002.1, on the reverse strand, counting down.
ATACAGGATGTATAGCCCCAATCATCTGTCCATCTTTCCAAAATATCCATGCCAATCCGACATGATATTTCACCTCATTTCAAAGTTTGGATTGATTGATTTATTGATCCAGTTGGTCAATTTGGCAGTCTATAAGTTAGCTGGCAGTGGTAGGAGGATTGACAGGTGTATAGAGCAGCATGTTAGTGAGTAAGTAAGATCTTTATTGCCATGATAGTGGGGAACTAAGCATTGTAAGCAGGTACTAAGATAAATATAGCGAGTGACAGCTGGTAGGCCAAGAGTTGTCAGTCCAAAATCCTGTTAGTCTTTGCATGCCTCAGTTCAAACCTGGGGCAGCCAATTTAGAATATTTTCAGTGGAATTTAAGATCAAAATCCGAGATGGGTATAATTCAGATGAGATGTTAAATTGGTGCTCCTTTGATCACTTTCAAATATGGTTAATGTGCAACATGTAGAGGACTCGTGTTCTATCTCCCATTGATTAACCACTGTAAGCAACCACTGCTCTTAAAGGGCAGCACTTGTACATATCAGCCATATCTATCTGTCAATCTATCTATATCTATCTATCTGTCTATATATCTATATATCTATATATCTATATCTATCTGAATAGTTTTAGCAGAGCAGGCCAAATCGTCTGCTGTATTCATGGTATATGAACTTAAGACACAACATCACCTCCATTTTGAACCCCTGGGTTCTTGTTGAAAATTAAGAAGGAAATGAGTTGCTTTATGTGGCTCTGTGATTTTCATCAAATGTGCTGTGGTGAAAATTGTCTTTATTCTGCTTGTCATTATTGGGTTTATTTATTTCAGTGCATGTTGAATAAACCTCCAGATGCTGTCATTCCTGTAAAGCTGACACCGGGCAAACTTCCTGTTTTTCACATCTCTTTATGGCTATGAAATGCTAGTCCTCATCTTACTATATCAAATTTAGATTCTCAGTGGCCACACAATTCATTCCCCTTTAAGAGGCGTCTGGGTGACCACTATCCGCCAAATTTGCACAGTGTGCTTAATCCTACATTGTCATACTTAGGCGACAAGGGTACTTTTGGTAGTTTAACACTGCCTATTTAAACATACCTAGTTTTACTGAAGTAGATTCCGTATAAATGACAAAAACATCCTTAAAATTTCTATTCTTTATTTCATCTTTCGTTCATTGTGGATCCAATTTCATTTCTGTTCACTACGTAACACTGAAAACAAAATGTTGTTGAAAAGTTGTTCTAATCGTTCTTGTTAGCTTTTAAAACAAGCAATATTTTAATGAATGACAAGTTGGTTTTACACATTTACCTTCATTACGGCCCTAAATCCTAGCAGTCTTTCAACCTGTATCCTTTGCGTGGCGCGATCGAACGTGCACAGAATTCCTCGGACTATATTCTGAAATTCATGCGCACTAAGTGACGTCATAAACTATCGTAAAGTTGTTTGGTGATTCCCGCCCAAACTACATGGGGGAACCGTCACACCTACCAAACCACAACAAATTCTCTCCATTTCCTCGATCCGCTGTCATGTTGCCCGTCTGTTACGGGCCGTCCTGAGAGACGTGAGTTGCCTAGCGACCTTAACAGGCATGAAGTTGTGCATAATGTGCAAGCATGGCTGGGATATGGCACCGTGAAAATTGTTGAGCACTGCAGTGCCCCTCTCGCAAGGTCATTTCTTCCAAGAACAAGTACTTGGAATGTCTTGGTGCAAGGTTTGTGTCAAAACCGTTGATGTCACAAAATCGTTTCAATAAGGGACCGTTCAGAATTTATGACTGGGGGGGGGGGTGGGAGTTTTGCCAGAACATCCCGTCAAAAATTGATACCCCCCCTTGAGATTCATGCGGATTTTTAGTACCCCATCCCTAGGTTTCACGCATATTTTTAGTACCCCCCCCTCGACACTTAAACGAATACACACATATTTAGTGTTATACATGGTCATGCGTACAGATTCGCGGACTTTTGCACGTAAAAAAGCGCGGATAAAGTTAGTTTATGCGGGATTTATAAAAAAATTTCTTTGTTAAAATTTATTACCCCCCCCCCTTGGAAGTGTTGTCAAAAATTAAAACCCCCCCCTTGAAACACGTGTGAAAAGTTAGTACCCCCTCGGGCAAAACTCCCACCCCCCCCCCAGTCATAAATTCTGAACGGTCCCTAAGCACTCCTTGCCCAGACAGGATCACTTGGTGAATATTTTTGGTGACTCCTAACTCTTTTGCCAACCTTTCCTTTAGAATGAAATTGGAGTTGCCTTGAACTTATGTTTCCAAAAAATCTTCCATACCCCTCACAAAACTGTGTCCTTATACCAAAGCTTTCTCTTGTGTCCATTCACGCTTTTTGTTTTGGTGGTCTACTGAAATTAGTTTTTGAGAATTTGCTATGATGAGCAATGAAGTTTTGGATTTTATAAAACTCAGTCCAAACAATTGTTGGTTGTTGTTGTTACGTTCTGCGTTCCTGTGATACTTAGGCCTACATTGTCAAAATTAGGCGACAGGGCTACTTTTGGTAGTTCAACACTGCCTAATTAAACATACCTAGTTTTTTAAAAGTAGATTCCGTATAAATGACAAAAACATCCTTAAAATTTCTATTCTTTATTTCATCTATCGTTCATTGTTGATCCAATTTCATTTCCGTTCACTATATAAAACTGAAAACAGTAAAATGTCGTTTAAAAGTTGTTCTACTCGTTCTTATTAACTTAACAAACAATATTGTAATAAATGACAAGTTGATTTCACAATATTATAATAAATGACAAGTTGATTTTACATATATCTACCTTGATTATGGCTTTAAATCCTAACATCTGTTGTTGAGTAGGATCGAATGCGCACAGAAGAACACACTTGATGATGTCATAGACTATCATAAAGTAGTTAGAGGATTCTGACCGAAACTAAGTGGGGGAACCGTAACACCCACCAAACCACTACAAATTTTATCCTTTTCCTCGATCTGCCGTCATGTTGACCTTCTGTTATGGGCAGTTGTGAGTGACGTTAAGAGTTGCATAGCAACCTTTAATAATAGACATAACGTGCAAGCATGGCCGGGAGATGCCACAATGAAAATTAGTCCGGCAGTAAAATGCCATTTTTGGGCCTAACCCAAAAGTTTCGGTTAAAGTTTTTTTCTCTCTTGATCCTGTATCTATATGGTCCAAGGAACATTTTCAGGGGGGCTGTGAAACTCTCACCCTTGAGCATTCCGAGAAATCCAAAATGGCCGCCGGACCCAAAATTGGTCATAAATTGGCTCCTAATTCAGCTAGGATGATAAATAAAACATAAAAATAGGGGTTTTGAGGGTCAAGGATTCCAGAAAGAGATAAATCAAACTCATCAGATTGCAATTTTTAGCTTAAATGGCCTAAAATATGCATTTAAACTGTAAAATTTGCGTTGAAAATCAAGATTAGGCATATGTGACCTGCTCCACCAAAATGTTCTTAAAGAATAAGCAAAGAATCTATTACTGTGGCTTCCTCTGAATCTACTTGAAAGGTGCTTTCAAATAATGGGTCATATGTGGGTACATGTCAATTGCATCCAAAGTAATGACATGTCAAAAACCGTGAACAATGTGAATAATGAAGCTGCAGAATTTGAGAAAGTGGCCTTTACATTTCAAGCCAAACAATGTCAAACGAACAAAGGTTGGTAAATTGTTTTCTGAAGTATATGGATTAAAATGCACTAAGATAATGCCTCTTACAATAGTAAAAATATCCTTAAAGTATGACTTTTGAGATATATGAGCAATGCACATTGCTCTTATCCAGACCATCTCCGCCTTCTTGAGAACTTCAGTCACTTTTGTTTCTTTTAGTGGACCAGCCGATGTACATGATTCTGTACTGTTAGAGGCTTTATTGTTAATGGAAGGTATCGATGCCAGTTAGATAGATAATAGGTTTGACAAAAGGATTAGGGTTGATACCACTTATGGATTTGAATTTTAGGGTTAATTTGTGGTCGTTAAGGTCAAAGCCAATTGACTCATTCACGTGAAACTAACTCTGCCCTCACAAAAGTTGCAAAAGACAACAATTAAAGCAGGTCAGAGGGGCCCCTCTGTATCCATGTATTTCAAGTTTTTTGATACCTTTTAGAATAATTAAATGTCATTTGAACAAAAAAAACAGGACTGTCAATGTCCACATCCATTTTGGTTGGTTGGGAATGAATTATCCAGTGATTGGGATTGGTGGAATTGAGAATATCAGGGAGGATTTTGTGTTTTTCACAGGATATTTTCGACACTGACAGCAAGATGCATTTAACTTTTGGAGGTTGACAATTGTAGTAACAAGAAAACCAAGGTGCCAACTGAAAGCTGACATCAAGGGCTATCCATCCTCATCCATTTTGGTTAGTTAGGAAGGATTTATCTAGTGATTAGGATAGGTGGAATTGAAAATACATGGGAGGATTTTGTGTTTCCGAAGAGATTCTTGACACTGACAGCATCATTTATTTGCCTTTTGGAGGGTTGACAATTGTATTAACAAGGAAACCAAGGTGCCAAATGACAGCTGACATCAAGGGCTATCCATCCACATCCATTTTGGTTGGTTGAGGTTAAATTACCAACTGATTAGGATGGGGTGAATTGAAAATACATGGGAGGATTTTCTGTTTCCGAGGAGATTTTTGACACTCACATCAACATTTATTCAGCCTTTGGAGGGTTGACAGTTTTACTAGCAAGAAAATCAAGGTGCCAAATGACAGCTGACATCAAAGGCTATCCATCCACATCCATTTAGGTTGGTTAGAAATTTGTTATCCAGTGATTAGGACAGGCAGGATTGAAAATGCATGGGATGATTTTGTGTTTCCGAGGAGATTTTTGACACTGACAGCAAAATTTATTAAGCTTTTGGAGGGTTGACAGTTGTAGTAACAAGGAAAACAAAGTACCAAATGACAGCTGACATCAAGGGCTATCCATCCTCATCCATTCTGGTTAGTTAGGAAGGATTTATCTAGTGATTAAGATAGGTGGAATTGAAAATACATGGGAGGATTTTGTGTTTCTGAAGAGATTTTTGACACTGACAGCAACATTTATTTACCTTTTGGAGGGTTGACAATTGTATTAACAAGGAACCCAAGGTGCCAAATGACCGCTGACATCAAGGGCTATCCATCTACATCCATTTTGGTTGGTTGGGATTAAGTTTCCAAGTGATTAGGATGGGGGGAATTGATAATACATGGGAGGATTTTGTGTTTCCGGGGAGATTTTTGACACTGACAGCAAAATTTATTAAGCTTTTGGAGGGTTGACAGTTGTAGTAACAAGGAAAACAAGTTACCAAATGAAAGCTGACATCAAGGGCTATCCAACCTCATCCATTTTGGTTAGTTAGGAAGGATTTATCTAATGATTAGGATAGGTGGAATTGAAAGTACATTGGAGGATTTTGTGTTTCTGAGGAGATTTTCGATAATGGCTGCAACATTTATTTACCTTTTTCAAAGGTTGAAAGTTGGAGGAACAAGGAAACCAAGGTGCCAAATGACAGCTTACATCAAGGGCTATCCATCCACATCCATTTTGGTTGGTTCAGATTAAGTTACCAAGTGATTAGGATCAGGGGAATTGAAAATACATGGGAGGATTTTCTGTTTTCGAGATTTTTGGCACTGACAGCAACATTTATTTAGCCTTTGGAGAATTGACAGTTGTACTAACAATGAAAGCAAAGTGCCAAATTAAAGCTGACATCAAGGGCTATCCATCCACATCCATTTTTTGTTGGTTAGAAATTAATTATCCAGTGTTTAGGACAGGAAGAATTGAAAATGCATGGGAGGATTTTGTGTTTCCGGGGAGATTTTTGACACTGGCAGCAACATTTATTAGGCTTTTGGAGGGTTGACAATTGTAGTAACAAGGGCACCAAGGTGCCAACTGAAAGCTGGCATCAAGGACTTTCCATCCTCATCCATTTTGGTTTGTCAGGAAAGATTCATCTAGTGATTAGGATAGTGATTTTGTGTTTCGGAGGAGAATTTTGACAATGATTGCAACATTTATTTAGCTTTTTGGAAGGTTGACAGTAGGAGTAACAAGTAAATCAAGGTTTTATTGAAAGCTGACATCAAGGGCTATCCTTCCACATCCATTTTGGTTAATTAGGAATGAGTTATCTAATGAATAGGATAGGTGGAATTGAAAATACATGGGAGGATTTTGTGTTTCCGGAGATTTTCGACTCTGATACCAACCTTTATTTAGCTTTTGGAAGGTTGACAGTTATATTAGCAATGAAACCAAGGTGTCAAATGAAAGCTGACATCCAAGGCTATCAATATACACCAGAATACAAATAGCACACCTGTGTTAGTTTGACATATTTTGATGTCGATTGCTTGAAATTTAACAGTCATTTATTCGGTTTCTGGAGCTTCATAATTAGCATGTTTGACATGTTATTTCTTTTGATGCAATTGACATATACCCACATATGACCCATTATTTGAAAGTACCTTTCAAGTAGATTCAGGGGAAGCCACAGTAATAGATACTTTGCTTATTCTTTAAGCACATTTTGGTGGAGCAGGTCACATATGCCTAATCTTGATTTTCAACAGTAATTTTACAGTTTTAATGCATAATTTAGGCCATTTAAGCTAGAAATTGCAATCTTATGAGTTTGATTTATCTATTTCTGGAATCCTTGACCCTCAAAACCTATATTTTGATGTTTTATTTATCATCCTAGCTGAATTAGGAGCCAATTTATGACCAATTTCTGGTCCGGCGGCCATTTTGGACGCCATCTTGGATTTCTCGGAATGCTCAAGGGTGAGAGTTTCACACCCCCCCCTGAAAATGTTCCTTGGACCATATAGATACAGGATCAAGAGAAAAAAAAACTTTAACCGAAACTTTTGGGTACCACCCCTCCACTGCCGGACTAAATTAGTGAGCACTGCAGTGCCCCGGACCTTTTAAAGTCCCCTGAATTGACAACCAGAGAGGTTTTACCAGCATATCTGTAGGGAAGTCATGAAACATATTCTATTCGTATTTCAAGCTTTTTCACACTTTTCTGTCTTGAAACTGCTCCCATTGGGTCAGACAATGTCCTAAAAGCATGAAATTTTCGCTGGATGTTAGGGAGATATAGGTGATTGACCAAGACCATTTTTGCGGTTGTCTTGACTTACAGAAACACTTGCAGATTGACTTCAATTGAATATTAGTTTTTTTTTGTGACTTCCCTTTATATTATATTTGTATCTTACACAAAGATAATAAGTGCAAAAACCCCTTTGCAGTGCACGCGAAAGCATATTGGCTTTGGTCAGACATTTTGTCTGACGGAGAGAGAGTTCCCGTCAGACAAATTAATGTTTTGTCAGACAACATAATAAATCTAAACTATAATTTTTCCAATGGGTGAAACACGTTTTAATGGAATATTGTTCTTTCATTTTTAAAGGTGGTTTTGCGACATTGCAATTAAGTTTCTTGACATCAGAGAGGACTAGTGCTTAATATGCCTATTTCCTATAGAGATTTTCTGCCAGTAAATTTGTCTGACCTGAATTTGAGAATGGTCAGACATTTGCAAAAAGTGCCAGTAATGTCTGACGTGGCTGACCATTATCGCGCGCACTGCCCCTTTGGTGCCAAGTGGTAGTTAGCGCACATTCACGCACACCCAGGGAGGCCCTATCTATCGTAACATCACCACTCTGCTGTCACTGCTTCTAGATTTTTTTTAATTTTGAGAATTTCATGCGTCGACAACTTCGTTTGCAATTTGTGCCACCTCTATTGGGGTTAGAGACTTCTCGTTTGGAACATTAGATGCGCTATATACAGCCGGATATTCAACTTGATACTCAAAACAGAAAATTTTTACAGGCGATTTTCGGCAAGCAGGTCTAATTTCTCAAAAATGACTATGTGACATGAATAAATGTTTATTTCAATTTGAAGTGTGGTAGAAAGGCTTGTCTATATCATCATGTTGTTCCCAACTATTTTTGGAAATAAATAAAAAAAAAAAAAAAAATCCTATCTCGTCAACTTTTTTTAGTGCCATGGTTTATAAAAAAAGTTAAAATTGTCAAAATCGAAACTTATATTCCGAGCCCCATAGAAAGTCCTTTAAACTAAATATATCTCTTTGAAATTGTAATCACCTTTTCTATGAAAGTGTCTTCTTTAATTTCATGCTTCATTGCATAATATGGGATGCATGACCACTGAATGGCGGAACAAACCTCACAGTAGGAAAAATAAGAAAATTTTTTAGTTTTTCAGGTTTGCGTGGACTGACTTTCTGGCACATTACCCCAAATATTTTTTTTGAAAGGCTGGTAGCGACCACTTTTGTCTACATATCCTTGCTATAAACTATATTTTGGATAATTCTAAACTGTTTTTAAGAAATCGTATCTTTGAAAGTTCACTAGTATCAAGCCACCTTAAGAATGAATTGCTTTATGTCTTACTCTGAAATTGTGGCACATGAAATGGAGATGTGAGGACTTGATTGGTCATTGTGTGCCGCCAATCTCTCCTTGTGTAGATAATCACTGAGGATGCTTTAATCCAAGCATTGTCACAATATTGACAAAATGTTGTTGACATACATGTACCTACAAAAAAAAAAAAAAAAATTTGTTTCAGGACCATGTACAATGTAGTAATGGAATTTGGGCAATTACTAACCTGGTGGTTGACTGACAGCCATATATTTCAGTATACATGAAGCAGCTGATAAAATCTTAAAATAAATTTGCATCTCTTCAACTTTGTTGTCACCTCTAATTTGCATCCCCTGTTGTAGCTACTTACACCAAACTTTGCATGTGCTACCAGACTGACATTGCCTTTGTGTGTGGCTCATAAAATGTCACCCAAGAGCCCATTGTTTTCTTTAAATCCACTTTGGAATCACCACCTCCAGCAAGAATAGCCTCATTGCCTGATAAAATAGTTCAGAAATGTTTACCCCACAAATTTTATGGCAGAGGCCAGCACAGTCTAAGTCAGTCTGCTATACCAAGTGTGTGGGGAAATTTCTATGGCATGTCTTTCTCACTGGCCATTTCAGCTATTAGTATGTCATTGACCTCAACTTCCGGCCTCCACAATATGGTACTGAGCAATGTCACATCTACAAATTATTTATCTGATGTATATTTAACTCCTTAGTATGAAAAATGTATCATCCAAATGTTTACAACAAACAACACATAAAAGAAGGTATTCCAAGTTAAGGGGATCCATCTTTTATTTTAAGATCACAGACGCTGTATTTAGAAAAATATAAATTTCACATTTCCAATGGGACTAATAGGCTCCTTTGAGTCATTTCATCTTCAAATTTACAATACAGCTGAAGTAAAAAAAAAAAAACATGGACTTGCTTGGAGAATCTTATAATGCCCTTAATATCAACCGATTACCTGACATGATTTCCTTTCACCCACAAAACACTTAGGCAAATTATCTCAAGAGTCTGCCAAAACCATTTCTTTACACTTTTCAGCAAGGTCATTTTTCCTGATTTATCCATCTTGCATTTTATGATGATCCATAGTTTGTAATTTTTCCTTCAGTACTGCCATGCGATGCAAATATCACTAAATTACATTCGCTGTCTAAAATCTAAGATCAATTATTTCTTTTGTTCACCTTTTCCCCAACTTACATCTGATTATGTAATCTGCAATTATCCAAAAGGCATTCTATTTCATGACGAGGGAGGCATTGGTCCATTTGGTATGGAATGGTCCTAAATGTTGTCATCCATTGCAAGTTTAATATGCATCATGCAAGTTGAAGACCATTGAACATTGGTCGAATATATAATATGAACATCAGAAATAAAGTATCATAGCTAGGTGGCTTTGTGGTTAAGGTTCCGAAACCCCGGGAAAGGGATCCAAAATTTTCAGCAGACATGAGCAAATTCCCAAATGGGCCAAATATCACTCACACAAGAGGTAAGATCAGCGGTGTTAGAATGTTTGTTATATCAATGTAATTATTCAGATTACTATTTTTTAAATGCTAAATATAGTCATTGTTTGATTCTGAGTAATGAAATTTTTCAAGTCTATCCGTATATTTAATCAGATTGTCTTTTCTCTGAGAGCTCTACGATATGTATCAGCATAATATAATTATTCTTGATTGCATTAACTCTCAGCCAGAATTAAACCCGAATTAGCATAATTTTACGCCTGAAATTCTGCCAATCCGCTTAACCAGTACTTCAGGGGCGCCAAAGCCTCTCCCATGGCACTGATTTGCATGGCTAGGGTCATCTGGATCGATTAGTTCATAAGCATAGCAACGTGGCACACTGCTCCTTGCACCATACATGGTCGGTCGTATCTCCAAAGAAGAATACTTTTGGTCGATCTTCTGCTCTTGGACTAGACTTTAAGCGGTAGAGACTGCTGCCGTCTGTTTCAAATTGCCAGCACTCTGAAATTGATAGCGATAATAATTATGAAATATATGGAATACATTCCAAATACATCTGTATTTCTAATATGATAGCATTAATAGGGAAGTAATATTTCATTTATACATAGAAGCATGAAACTTGGCACATCTTTTAAAAACATCTTAAAGAATAAATTTAGATAGGGAGCCACTTCAGATTTGACCTGGATGACCCATGGCAGCCATTTTCCAAAATGGCGGCTAATTCTCTCATTTTCCTGCTTTCTGTGAATTGCCTACAGTTTGACCATATGAAAACAGAGGTCATTACTTCTTCTAAAGATCTAAAAAACACTATAAATTGATTCCTGGGTTGAACTAAGGAATTTTAGGGTGGTCAGGGTCCATTTTGTTATAACTGTTGAAGAAAATGCAGCATTTTCGCGGTTTTCCATAATTCTATGGAAAACTCAATTAATATTTAAATAGACCACATATTTGAATTCCTTATAAGAAGAGCTTTCAAATGAATGGTAGCATCACTAGTTTCCGTGAATTCTTTGTCTAAATGAACCTCAGAACCGAAATCTTCAGAAACTTAAAATTTTCATTTTTTTCCATTTCCACTCCAAATTTTCGAAACCCATTAATGTGGGTACTCATTTGAAAGCTCTTTTTGTAAGGAATTCAAATATGCAACTAATTTTTATATTCATGCAGAATTTCAGAATTGGCGAAACTGCGCAAAACCGCGAAAATGCAGTATTTGAGTTGATAATTGTACCAAAATGGATTCTAGAAAGCCTGAAAATAGTTGAGGCTACTAAAAATGTTGCAGTAATGTTCTGAATACCTGGAGAAGGAATAAAAAACGCTATTTGCATGCATTCTATTCGTAGGAACTACACAGAAAAATGGAAGAATTGGTGGCCATTTTGGAAAATGGCTGCCAGTAGCCATCTATGCTTAATCTGAGGTGGCTCCCAATCCAATTATATTTGTAGAGATGTTTTTTAAGTGTGCACCAAGTTTCGTGCTTCTATGTATAAATGCACTTATTTTTTTACATACCTGCCCCGCTATATTATTGACTTTAATAATAACTAATTCACAACAAATTCATACTAACAGGGCTCAGAAAACAAGAGGATAAAGAATTTTATTATGTATTTTGGCTCCAATCGCAAATTCAATATGGCCGCCAAAATTTGGAAGTGTATCTAGAAAAAAGTCCTCTCCTGACTTTGCTGCTCATTGCATAACCAATTAATTTCCGAAACCAATGAGACTAATGGACATGAAAGCTAATAACGTTATTTTAATTCATGCCAAGTTGTATTGTACTCCAACTTTTACTTTTGAAGATATCCTCCAGTAAATTTGGTGCAAGATTCGTGTCCCCAGCCTGTATAGTGTATACTACACATGTACCTCCTAATATTATCATTGGCGATATACATATGTTTTACAACTTCTGTACAGGCACACAAAAGACCCAAACTTAGTTTTACAAAAAAGTTGCTCATAGAAGCAATAATCCTCTGTTGAATTAGGACTCAATTATATATTTCCTTATTGCAAAATAACTTTTAATAAGTAATCAGAAAATATACACTGTATTTAGTTTCATTTTGTCGATAATAAGTTGCATCAACGGCTATCTTTTTGAAACAGAATTTAAACCACTTCACTCAATAAATCAGGTTGTTGCAATTGTAATGATTTCCCACCCAGACAAGGTACTTTCCTGAAGTGTGATTTCCTGAAAAAGAAAGACAATTTACCTTGAGGTGTGGTCCCTGGATACAGTCTTTCATACACTGGTTGAGATGTCAAGTCTTCCGTTTTGTTCTTGACTGCACAAGCAAATTTTCCGTTTTGATCTTGGTTGATCTGGAATGCCCTGCAGCGATAGACTTTCAAACATTGCCTGGCACAATCCAGCATGAATGGTATTGGAGCATCTGTTCCTTGGAGATGTTGACTGAATGAGCTTTCTTGAACTGAAAGTACAATTCATCAAATACTGATTTAGCATTGTGCACCATGACAGCTACACGTCATACTTCTTAACGAAAGCTAAATTTTTGTATCAATGTAAATTATTTCAATAATAACAAAATAAAAACGGCTGAGATTATGAAGTGTAAGATAATAAGACAAAAATATGTGGGTTAGTACTAGTAGTAGTACATGTCCATAAAAAGAAGTGCCAAACTACCAGTTTATCCCTTACCGGACATTTCACCTGAAACACCCAAGAGAAGGTGAACAGCAAGCAGAACTACCAATCGGTGTCTTGCCATGGCTATTCTCAAGTTGAGTGTGAACAAGATTTGAAAGTCCAACCAATAAATTTCAAAACCAAGATCAAGCTTCAGATAGTGCATTCCCGTCGATACAATCACCAAGCAACTATCTGTAAATTTTGCATGGTTGCTAAAGGCAAATGAAATTTTCATGAACTTTAGTACTTTGAGATTTCTAAATTTGTTATTGTCTATATCAGTGAAACTAGAAGCTGGCGGGATGGAATAGATGAAATTTCAATGAACTAGTATATAGTAAACCTGGATGAATAACACATCAAATCACTGCTAGAGGTTCACAAACTATGTACAGAACACAAATATACATTCCGGCCAGTTTAAACCCATGCACAGGATCTCAAACTTGGTCAGTCAAAATTTTGGTAAATTTCAATCAGACGTAATCTGTTTTCGCCAAGCCTTGACTACCGGCAATATAACTAAATCACAATGGCAAATAGAGATGGCATTACCTTTGAGACATTTAACCTATTAGCTGACTTGTAAAAAATTGTTATGCAAGAAACAGACAAAAATTTCAAGGACATCAATTTCAAGGATATAGGTTATATTAAGGGTCACTGTGAGGTCAGTTTTGCTACTAGGACAACATAACTTCAGCAGTGTTTTATCAATATGTAGGTTCATCTCTGTGTGTAATTTCATGAAGATTGTGTACTTTTCAGCTGCAGTGCGCATTGCTAAAGTTCATTTACAGAAATGTCCACTTTTTTTTGGCTCACCCTGTAATGTTTCAATCGTCTTTCACCTCATTGCAGTTTCCTCTTCGAGAACTGTCCTAATTAGCCTACCAAGTACAATAATACAGGATGTCAAGCCCCAGTCGTCCATCCCTCCCATACAGCCTATAGAATGTGTATAGATAGCTCTTATACACAATAACACATTAATTTTACCTTTGAGAGTTAGAATACATGTAATACAATGAAACACTCGGGCTCTCTGTTCAAAATGCACAGAACATATCTTGTGCTCACCCGGTCTGAAATTTCTGTCTTCTCTTTGGATCTTTTGGAGCATCTTGGCTCTCCTTTCTGGGTGCTCCTTGCAGGGCAATGACATTTAAGACACTCTGTTGCTAGTTTTGCCAAAGTACAAACATGGCCGTTAGTTTTCACTCAGCTGCTATGCTTCACCATGGCTCTATCATTGTGACCAGTCATAACAAAGCAAATACTTGCTCAATCTTCACCAAATTTTCAGGAATTATAGTCTGTATACAATAGCAGGTGTTCTGATAAAAATTGTTGAATGAAAGAATTTTATATAATAACTGTAAAGCAAAATACTAAATTAGTTGAAATTTAAGAATATAATCAGTTCGGACGCTAAATGTCATTTGAATGATATTAATAGTCACCATTCACCAAAGTATCGGGATGTGTTAAGCTTTCGTGACAAAATTAAATATGCAGCTTTAAGGTGGCTCGCTACTCATGCAGAATGGTAGTTAGCGCACATTCACGCGCAGCCAGACAGGCCCTATCTAGATCGTAACGTCACCATTGCAGCTTGGCTCTGCTGATGCTATTCAGCATCTTTTTTTGATTCTGAGAATTCCATGCGTCGGCCGTTTTGTTTTACATTTGCGCCAGTTCTACTAGGGTTAGAAACTTCTCTTTGCAGCACTGGATTTGCCATAAAGTGTACTGTAGGCTTAGGTATTTGCAGCGTTCTGCTGCTAACCGAACATTTCTACAGGCAATTTTCGTCAAGCATGTCTGATTTCTCAAAAAAGACTCTGTAACATAAATAAATTGTCATATCAATTTCCAGGCCCGTTGGGCCGTACATCTGTATCATTATATTGTTCCTCATTTTATTGGGAAATAAAAGAAATAAAAAAATTCTATCTCGTCTTTTTTTTTTTAGTGCTATGATTTAAAAAAAAATTAAAATTTTCAAAATTCAAGCTTAGAGTAGGTCGGGGCATGCCCTTAACTTCGAGGTGCGATTTGACCGACTTTTGATGGGCGATTGCTTGAATGCTTTTGCTGTCAGGAAGGGACCACTTGACTCTACTAATAGCTAGTGAAGCAAATGTCTACCAATTTTAATAAAGCAGTTATGGTCATTTTTGTAAAAAAAATTCAAATGGCCTTCTTACCCCACCCATCGGGCAAGAAGCCCCCCTATTATAATCCTATGGCAATTTTTTTTCCGAGCGCATTCAGCCTAAACGTTATTTCTTAGGGTTCTTCTATCATTTTTAAGGCATTCTATTCCCTTTTTCTGAATTTCAGAATTTGTTTGTTCATACATTTACTTTTTAATATTTTTTGCCCTGTTTCAATTTCGGCCCAAATTTTTTCTATTTTAATTACCTAATCTATCAATATTTAAGGTAAAGTACCCATTATTAAATGGTTCCTGAAGCAGCTTCGACCCCCATTGAAGGGGGCCTTATGCCCCATATCATGTGGGGCCTCTCGCCCCAAACCCACATATTTTAATTTGACCTCTATATTTTGAACTAAAATGCAAAAAACATGATAAAGTGAAGCAATGCAGATATCCATTATACTTTAAAAAATTTCCAAAGTTATTTCTGACAATCCCTTTCAATGAATTAGTCAAAGTTACAAAAACCATGCGCATTTTTTTGTTTCTTTAATTTCTACTATGGTTTGGTGCTGTTTGCCCTGAAAATTTATGACGTCACCTAAAATGCCTCTAGCTTCAATCCTATTAATAGATAAACGCACCAAAAAAGTAAGTTTGGATATAAGCCTGGGGGGGCCTCTCACCTAACCCGGGCTTCTTGCCCCGACCTACTCTATGTTCCGAACCCCTAGAAAAGTTCTTTAAACTAAACATATATCTCTGGAAATTCAATCAGCTTTTCCATAAAACTGTCCTCTATAATTCCATGCTTTATTGAATATTATGGGATGAATGGCCACTGAACGGCATGGCAAACTTCACAGTAAAGAAGGTAAGAAAAAAAATTATATTTTTAGGTTGTGCAGGCACCAACGTTCGGTATGTAACCTCAAATAATATGAAAAAAAAGCTGGTTGCCTGGCAAAAATTGTACATATTCTTGCTAGAAACAATATTCTGGATCATTTTGACCTATTTTAAATAATTCTATCTTGGAAAGTTCACGAGTATCAAGCCACCTCAACATTGGTTCATCGGTTTGGCTTGAAGTGTTTATAATTAGAAAAATTGATTGATTTCTCAAGTTGTCTTCTCTAAAAAATGTATTTGTTTATTAAATGCTAAATTTATGGTAAGCATTTAACACAATTTTCTGTTCAGAAAAGGTTGCGTTCTATCTTCCTCCACCTACTACCATCAGTGACTCCACTGAAATACTCTTCAGAAAATAAAAGGGGGGTAGGGTTTAATCACGGGTGAGCCCAGATGTGCTTTATTATGTACTCCGCCTGTTGTTGTTGTTTCAGCATTTGTTTCAGCGGTTCATTATGTTCTGCCGTGTTTCTCGATATTCTTCAGAGTGCTCTGGGTTTTTACTGTGTGCTGTGAATTGTTAGAACGAAGTTTTTGAAATTCCCTTGGCATGTTAGGAAGCTCACTTGGAAATGCTTTCAGGGTGAGACTGGGGAAAGGGGTCTCTGTTCGCTGTAAGCATTTGTCTTTGTTATTTTTCTTCTACTCTCTTTGGTTCTTCTCAGGATTAACTGCTTGGTCTTTGTTTTTTCTGTTTGACTCTCTTTGGCTCTCTGGTTTAAGTGCTTGGTCTTTGTTATTTTTCTTTGACTCTCTTTGGTTCTCAGGTTCAACTACTTGGTTTTTAGAGATGCTTGCTTGCTTGCAAGCGGCATCTCTATTGTGGGAGGATGGCTCTTAAACTTATGACAACTGCCTAGGTCATGCTGTTTCATCTCTGTCATTGAAACATTGCATACAGTCTCAATGGAATTTTAATTTGCGTTGATAAACTTTTGGTGTCTTTCTGAGATGAAGAAATTAATAAAGAAAACAAACAGGCTGAGTTTCTACAGGTCAAAGGTCAATCACCAAAAGTAGGTCACAGGCCAGATACCCTCCAGCAGGTCTCACATGCCAGATAACCTCTGCAGGTCTCACATGCCAGATACCCTCTGCAGGTCTCACATGTCAGATACCCTCTGCAGGTTTCACATGCCAGATACCCTCTGCAGGTGTCACATGCCAGATACCCCCTGCAGGTGACAGGCAAAGGGGTAGATACTATCATGGGCAGTCTATCTACAAGCATCTCTTAAAGTGCTTGCACGTTATTTTTGTTATTTTCTTCTCCTTTATTTGGTTCTCAGGTTCAACTGCTTGGTCTTCGTTTTTTCTGTTTGACACTCTTTGGTTCTCAGGTTCAACTGCTTGGTCTTTGTTATTTTTCTTCTTCTCTCTTTGGTTCTTCTCAGGTTCTACTGCTCGGTCATCATTGTTTTCTTTGATTCTCTTTGATTATCTTCCTCAATCTTCCGCTTGATCCCTTCAGTCACTTTCTCTTCTTCAATTAAGACATCTACTTCAATGGCGATCGCATAAGTCAACAGTTTTCACGCAAGGGTGTAACTGGGTCATCGCGATCTCTGATGGGAATTTTCTGGCAGTTCAGTTGGTGTTCCAGACTGTTAGGGGGTTTGCTGTAGTTTTTCATCGTAATCCCATACCATTCTTAATTTGTATGAGGACATGTTGAGGGTTTCAACACAATGTACAAAATAAGATGTTAATACACATCACATCAGAATTTACCTGTTGTGTTTCAGATAATCCTGAGATTTGAGACTCCATGTCAAAGCAATTCCTCTTTAAGTTTGACAAAAGTTGTATATTATTGAAATTGAAGCAATGGTAAGAAGGGGCCTGTGAAGGGGTAATCATTAGAAAATATTAGTAAATAATATTTTGTACAGTTCATAGCACAAAGGTCTTAGTTTGACTCACCAGGAGCTTTCACCCATATCTCATGGGCTTCCTCAGCACACTGACCAGTACCTCAATTTCAACTCCAATCACCACCTGGAGCATAAACGGTCAGTGGTGCGTACCTACTCTTGTGAACCGGGCTGAAAACATTGTCACGCTGGAAAGTGATAAGAAGATGGAGCTCAAACATGTACAGAATGCTCTTTCTGCTAATGAATATGCCCCTTGGATGATGAATATTCCGGAAAAAAAGGAGCTTACAAGACAATCCAGCACCATCGATTTAACAACAAAGAAACAACCATCAATCGGTCTCACATACGTAAGAGGAGTGTCCGAGTCGCTGGAGTGAATCTTCAGAAAGCATGGGGTGTCCATCTATCACAAACCCACCAACACCCTTCGTCAACAATTAGTTCAGCCAAAGGATGTCACGCCCAAAGAAAAGAAAGCAGGTGTCATTTATCAAGTACAATGCCAGATGTGTAAGAGGTTGTACATTGGAGAAACGGCGAGGATACTAAAAACAAGACTCGATGAGCACAAAAAAAACGTCGTCATCAGCCATCAATGAACATTGCAGTAACACCGGACACCAAATGGACTGGAAGAACGTCAAGATACTAGGGAAAGAAGACCACTGGTTCAAATGAAAGATCAAAGAGGCCATAGAAATACAATGCAAAAGACCATCTCTGAACCAGGACCAAGGCTGGGACCTCCCCCCCCCCCCCCATTTTCTGCAACCTCCTGTCACATGACTTGACTCTGAGCAGTCATGTGACCAACTGAGCCCTGTCAGATAGCTGAGGAAGCCCATGAGATATGGGTGAAAGCTCTGGTGAGTCAAACTAAGACCTTTGTGCTATGAACTGTACAAAATATTATGGATTTCCAAAGGTCAGGATTAAGCCTTCATAGTTGTATTAGTAAATAGTGTTAACCAATTTCCTGAAGTGCCACAATTGGCAATTATTATTGGCATCGACATGTGACTAATGCTTGACTAAAATAAATGGCCATCACTGCCAAGACAGAGAATATTCATCATCGAACATGACACAAGAGGGACGTAAGTTGTCTATATGAACACTACTCCCTCTGGTGTGAGCAAGCTGTGGCTCATTATTCTATGCAGATTGCCGGCTTTCATGATGGTGGAATTGGTTCATATTCATTTACTGACAGTATGTCACGTCTATTTGATTGAATGATGGTTACTAGTTTTTAAAAACTCCCATGCGCTAAATGATATGTAGTGTTCAGTACTTGCCTATCATGTCCTTGAGGAATGCCTGTGATCTCCCATGAGAGGATGTTTGCACCAGTAGAGTGATTCCAGTTTTGTTATTAGCTTCAATAGGCCTGTTTTACTCCTGTCTCTTTTATGTGACGGTATATATGTTCATGGTCAGAATATATCAGCCAACCAAAAGAACACAAAAATAAGAGAGAGAGAGAGCGAAGCAAATCGGACAAAACTGTTTTCAAACTGTTGTGTAAATGACACCAACACCGGCTTCAATCTTTCTTTTTTTTCAATTATGAGACAGAAGGATGATATTTCATACACAGAACAATGATTAAAATTGCTCTGAAACCTTTGATTACAGGAAGGCAAATCTTTGTTGAAATTACTAAGTAAGTTGTTTTTTTGTATCTGCAATTTGTATTCCATGTGTGCTGTGCTGTTTCATGGTTGGGGAGTGAAAGGTCCTTAGAGTGGATTAGTCTGCATCCTTGATCCAGTTACTGTGCGGCAGGACCCTTTTTGATGCTGGCTTTGGTTAATGTCCTCAAAGAAACCGGACACCTACATATGATGATGACATATGACCTTCATTCACAATCCAGTGGACGAGGGCAGTGGGCTTAGGCTTCAAAACACATGCAATGCCACCAGATCCTGTGCATAAGCAGCGGTCACTTGATATTATCTAGGCAAGCCACCCAATTCAGCGAGATTCAGCTTGACTCTCTTGGGTAAACCATTTCCACCAATATTGTCTTAATTCCTTATGTAGCATTATTCTGGTAGCTAGCTTCGATCAATCTGTGATCTTGGTTTGTGTACCTTTTTGATCGATATCTTTAACTGTAAAAAAAATGTATGTGTAAGTATTCTTTACGTTCTTAACAATAAAAGATACAGCGAGGTAAGGAGGTCCTTCCACGCTAGTCGGAGCGGTAGAGTTGTTCGTTCTTTTGTTCTCCCCCCTCGTGTATATGTGGGTGTTGGGAAGACGATTCAGCAAATTTATCTTCCCTTGAGACTGCGTTGGAAATGATTTTTGGATGATTTGAACTGTGTTAAGTGTATTTAAGAAAAAAAAGGCTTGCAGACGACATTTGTAGTAACATTTTCTTGAGTTATTTGTGATGAAGATTTTCAATATAAGCAAGATCAGCAGTTTTGTGGCAAATCCTCGCTTTTATCCATTTAAACCCGTTTTGGAACCCGGATTTGTTTGCTTGTAAATTCTAAAAAAGGGAAATTAACCCGATGCTATATAAGATTTGCTGCATGTTAAAACTATCTTTTTATCCAGAAATGATACACTATTTGATGCCACATTGTCATCAAGAATGTATCAACAGCTTTGTGAGATAAAATGATATTATAGGCATGGAAGGTTTTAGATTAGGTTTTAATATGTTAAGATATTTTATCCTGTGACATCTTTCTAAGGAAGGAACAGACTTTTTTCATGCTTCAGGAAAATTGCAGTTGTAATCTCTTTCACGCAAGGCTTCTAAGTTCCAACATTACTGAAGGTGCATCGGTGAAAATTATCTGCAATTTTAAATCTGGGTTTGAGTGATGGATGAAATGTGAGCATATAAGAATTTCTTTTCCTGTCATTTCTATGTTCTGTCATTCCCTTTTTACTTAATTGGAAAGGCATATTACTTCTCTTTCCCGTCCTCCCATGAAAAGCTCTATTTATTTTGATGAATGGTTGCGCTATAATACAGAGTGTGGAATGACATATTGTGCATGACTTTTGAGTAGTGCACGCATTGGCCATCTATAATAAGCGATTTTAGCTGGAAAACAAGTATATTTTTTCCTCATTGGCTCATGTTTCATTGAAGCATGGTTTTGGTTTTTGACAGAAATCAAAGGATTATAAGACTAATATATTTTATATGATGTGTGATCAGCTTGCTTTGAAATTTGTCTCACTCTATGACAAACTGTACTACCAAAAAGAAAAAGGTAAGAAAATGTTCTGTCAGAAGTCCTCTGTTCACCCACTTTGCCCTTCTTTCACCTCACTCCAAATATCCGTATAACTGCCTTTCACTCTTCACCACAACTTTATCCCGCATCAAGAACTATTGTGACAGCTGGCAATGCTATTAATTAGCAAGGGACAATATAAAAAAGTGCAAACACGGTGGGAATGATGTAGTTAAAATTGATGTTGGTTTAATGCATATTTAATGATGTAAATAAAGGAAGGTCTTAGCCCAAAGGTGTAAAAGAGTGCATTTTAAGTACAGTTTTGAACTGGTGTTTGGTCTGATTTCTCCTCATCTGCAGGTCACACAGCAGAAATACTCTCGGGTAGATTAGCAAATGTGTAATTTTTCTGTCACAATTTTGTGATGTTTTGCTGTTATTTTTGTCCGATTTTTTTTTTCAGAAATGACACAGATTGTAGTGACTGATTCTTCCGTACTGTACTTATCAGGACTTATATGCATCCCATTTCTGGTGTATTTCAACATTCTTTGAGTTATGCTCATATTGTCTGGCCGGGAAATTGAACTCTTATAATCTTCCCTGTGCCATTGTTTTTGGCAATATTGTCAAAATAGGCTCTCAAGGTTTTTCAGAAATTTGCAAAGCGATAATTTGGGTGAGTAAGATATACTGCTTTTTTTCATAATGACTTTTAAAGATTGTATTGTGAAGTAATATCTATTTAACAGAAATGGCCAATTCTGCATCCTCTCTTCTGAAAGGTGCAGTCCCATTGAGTAATCTCAAATTCTCTTTACTATCTCAGCTTAAAAAAATATTCAAGTCTCATGAGATTTGCCTGAAATAATGGTTTATTCATGAAAGGGATGCCATTGGCTGCCAACAACATAATTATATGTACTTGGTCTGGGTTTTTAAATCAAATGATACTTTTTTTTTCTATGGCCAGGTTGTATCTCAATTCTCAATGACTGATGTTTTACAAATAATATTATATTACTGATATTTTACAAATAATATTTTGCTGTTTCAGTGTTTGCATCTGAAGTCCCAAGAATATAATGGATATAATGGAATATTTACTTGTTCATTTGGAAGTTGTTAGACTACCGGCCCTTACAGCTATTTTTTTATACAGTATGGGACAAGGAGATAGTGGTTTTGCTGTGAAGTCACATGATGGCTGATGAGGTGTCATGATCATAATTGAAGAATGCCAACCATTTCACAGACATGTTAAATGTTAGAATTGCTGTTATCATGGTCACACAATCTATTTTTGAGGCAATCACATTTTAAGTGTGGGCTGTATTGACCTGAGGTCTGAGACAGGTGATTATAAGAAACAGTCAATTCCTAGCAATGCTTAACAAGATAAACCAGCCTGCTATTTTGTGACATGGCGCCTTAAAACACTGTCAGAACAAAAATGATAAAATGTGGCAGAGCAAGGGACTAATTTCCTAAGATTTATATATGGGAACATTTGTGTATCCATTTATCTACATGGAACTGTTCATTTATTTATAATACAGGGTGTCTACAGAAAAAAAGGACATTCAACAAAATTTGATTTGTTTACAGTTTTTTTGTGCCAAGGATCATTGTTCAAGAAAACAAGATTTGTGTGTGAACAGTATTATCAGAACAGTCCAATTACCAACATTTTGCCCTATGCAGACATAATGGAGGCCTTTAAATTTAGTACGAGGGTTGGATTCTGCCCTCAAAGTTGCCGATACCGAGTAACTCACTGGGTCAAGCTCTCTGGCACACGGCTGAGACGGCTCTCCCTCGGTCCCTCCACTGGTCGAGTCACACTCTTCACTCTTATCACTGTTGTTGTCTTTGGTATCTGTCTCGAAGTCCATAGATAAAAGCAGCTGGATCTGGCTAAGGTCAATTTCTTTATCTGACCCATCTTCAATTTGACCAAATGCATTCATACATATGTCGGCAGAGGAATCAAGTAAAGTGACTCCCTCCATCCCAAGATCCTTGTGTTCACTGGCGTTAATATTGTTTATATTGCCTTCCTACATTAATTGTTTTGTTTTGTTATGTAGTTTGATCATGTGTAAATATACAAGTTCTGAGTTCTAATATTTTGACTTTCGTTACAATCCGCCAAGAACTGTTCATACGAAACCTCTTTGTCACTGACACAGACCAGAATCAATCTCCTCCTGGCCAGTGACTCCACTGTACATTGTGTATAATGTATATACTACATGGATATGTACATTATCTTTATGACATTAGCATTAGTGTGTCCCTTACCGCCCACCACAACTGTTATAAAAGGTGTCTAACAATCACTGGAAGACCTATCATCTGTCGCTGTCTATGAAACAATTGCAGACCTTTGCGACAAGACAATCGCAGATAGCCTAAGGCGCCAAACCAATGGCACATTCCTCCTTCAATGTGCGACCTCAGACCAAAACGGTTAATTGACCGGCATCCATGAGATACCAAAGTCACCATTGAACCTTTTCAGAGATCAGGCAAAGGCATTATCTTCTCCAAAGAAAGCAAGACCTACTCTGACAATGCACTTACAAATTGGTTTCACAAACACGGCATCGCAAAACCCATACGTCTGGCTCACAAGAATGGTTATGAGTTACTGTTACAAACCTTGCCAAGAAGCAGATTACCCTAGCCCAGCTCTTCATTCATCACAGAGAAAGATTCATCTGGACAGGACCTCTTCACGGATGTCTTAATGAAAACACCTTCACCGCCTCAACTAAAGACTGAAGAAACTGAGAATTGCCCTGGACCTGTTGCACACACTCACCACAGAAGTTCCAACAAAGTCAGTCTTCTGATACTTCGCAGACAAAGACTTCAGCAAACTGCAAGGAAAAAGACACTCTATCATCAGTCGAGAAAGCACCAAATCCAGCTAGTCAAGAATGATCAACAGACCACTTGTTATACATCCCTAGGATGAGAGTGAGCCGGCCAGCAGAACAGAACAACCCTCAATTCACAAACTTGTCATCATTTCACGGGATTGCAGCCTGAAAGGTATGTCATAATGGCAATCTATTGGTACAAGTCATCAACCCTGATCACGCCAGGAAATTATGCGAACTGAAAAAGATCGCTACTTTACCTGTGACGGTGAATTTTCTTTAAGTTTGAGTATGTCTCTATATAGCCCACTCCGGTGCTGATGAGACGTAAAACTCAAATACATACACAAACACACATGCTAATGGACACCTTGCTAAAGCCCTCGGATATATTGCATATCGTCACAAACGAGGGCTTTACCTATTACAGATCAGTTATTCCTTTGTGCTTGCCAGGAAGGATCTAGATTAGTTGCGTTTTCATTGCACAGAATAAAGTTCTCTTCAACACAAATGTCTGTAATGGTCCTGCCAATGATGTCGCAGAAATGTTGCATAATTTATACAAATGCAGCTGATGTTATATTGCGCTTTGGTCCGGAAGAAATAGATTAAATGAGACAATAAAGTATAAATAGATAGCTGACAATAACACTGATAAGTTCCAGTACCACTCGGGTAAAGAAATATCCGGATGCCAATATCTATGAGAGAGTTGCTTTGCTTTGTTGACAGTCAGGCAAATCAGATTAGTCTATTCTTATTCTGATGAATGAGTCTAGACATTCTCTCTGGAATGGCAAGTGATAATTTTAAGATGGTTTGTTATATTTTTAGATGCATTGTCTGGATGCTCTAAAATGTTTGATCTTTTTGGATAATTGGAGAAATTGAAGAACTTATATATTTGCAAGAGATCACTTTGGCATTAAATGGATAAAAAAATTGGAGTATAGGCCCATAGTATAGGCAGAGTATAGGACTTAGGGTGGTCCAAAAAACTTTTTTTGTCAATATCAATTCGCATACCCCCCTATTTTGTGAGAAATGGCACAAAAACAATGCAGTTTAAATTTTATGAAAATCCCACAAGAGGAAGGGGTCTCCCAAAGGCCTTAAAGTTTCAATGTTTTTTTAATTTTCGACCATTTTCGCCAATCCGCGGTTCTCTATAACTTCGTTAGTATTAGTCATACAACATTTTAATTGCCATGGTTGGAAAGCTCTCAAAAAGACCTTCATTTTGCATACCAACATCAATGGTCTAGGACGATATCTTGGTTACCATTGGCTCTTCAGTCTGCACTTTTTAGAATGAAAATGTTGCAGACTGTTTAATCCTGTTAAAAAAGGCTTTTGAATTTTTTTCGATGATTGGTTGCAGTGATATGCATTCTCTAAGTTCCAGAATGACCAAATATAAAACCTTTTTGATTTTTACTGTGGCAGTGCCTGGCTTATGAGTGATGACGTTTTAATGTTAAAGTTAGTTTAAAACTCGTAAAATGCGAGATGGGGTCTGTTGCATTTCATATTATATCTTCGTCAGAATTTATTGCAGGGCAACATGAGTGGTACCACATGAAAGAAAATACTCTCAGCATTCTCATGGTACCAGTGATGTTGCCCTATATTTAATTCTTATGAAGTTAAAATACAAATATAACAGCCCCTCCCTGATTTGTTTCCATACTTCTGACAAAATTTATCATTAAATCTTCACAGCTCAAAAAGTAAGATTTTCCATGGCCAAAAATTAAAAAAATAATTTAATTGCTCTTTCTGGAACTTGGAAAGTGTGAATCACTGCAATTAACAGTGAAAAAAAATTCAAAAACCTTTTTTTTAACAGGATTAGACAGTCTGCAACATTTTCATTTCTAAAAAGTGCAGGCTGAAGAGCCAATGGGAGTCAAGATATCGTCCTAGACCATTGATGTTTGTATGCAAAATGTAGGTATTTTTGAGAGCTTTCCAACCATGGCAATTAGAATGCTGTATGGCAAATACTGACAAAGTTATAGAGAACCGCGGATTAACGAAAATGGTCAAAAACGAAAAAAAACATTGAAACTTTAAGGCCTTTGGGAGACCCCTTCCTCTAGTTGGATTTCCTTAAAATTTCACCTGCATCAGTTTTATACCTACCCTCATCAAATTAGAGGGTATGCGATGTGAAATTCACAAAATAATTTTTTCCCATCTAAAACTGGACCACCCTAGATCATACTATAGCATATATATTTTTATCCAAATATGACACATTCACGCATGGTAGTGAGCGCACATACACGCGCGTGTACATGTAATTGCGCGCATCATTACGCGTGTATATGCGTTCACGATCACATGTGTACATGTCATCCAGCACATGCGTGTATGCGCCATCCAGCACACGCGTGTATGTGGCACCGTGAATGTGCCATCCAGCGCACGCTTGGACATGCCATTCAGCGCACCCTTGGACATGCCATCCAGCGCAAGCTTGGGCATGCCATCCAGCGCATTTTTTTTATCAGAAAACAGGAGGCCCTGGGGCAGTGGCATAGCCATGGGTGGCGGAGGAGGGGGCTTAGTAGGGAACTGTTTATAATATATTATATATAAACTTTTAATGACAAACAGAAATATGAAATACTATATTACCAAAAATAATCAAGTGTCAACTGGGTCATATCACAATCATGACACATTCAGACCCTATAGCTACGCCACTGGCTCAGAGTTGGGTCCTCTCACTAATTTGGATGTGCGCTGTAAAGCATGTCCACTCATGCGCTGTATGGCATGTCCACTCATGCGATGTATAGCATGTTCACTCGTGGGCTGTAAAGCATGTACACGCATCCAAGAGCTACGCACGTGCGAGTTTTGACACATCCACGCGCGTGTATGTGTCAAATCTTGCACATCCACGCGTCCTAAAAGCGTGTATGTGCGCTCTGGAGCATGCATGGATATGTCAAATTTGGATAAAAATGTACCTCACTATAGGTACTCTTACCTTCCAATTTGAGCATTTGCTGAAACCGTCTGGAATTTTTGCTGACTTCTGTTTTTATTTTTTTTCAACGATTTAAATATTCAATATGGTCACACATAATATGCTTGTGATCTCCTTAAATTTGCCAGTGAGTTTGAGACTATTAAATGTGCCTTATTTGTGTCAAATGCCTTTAGGTCATTATCTTTCTTTAATACAATATTACTCGGGAGCTTTTTGAATACACAGCTTGTTTAGATGTTCATTTTTCAACCAGGTCAAAATTAATTTGTTTTTGTTTGGTGACTCTGTAGAAATTTAAACTTTCATGCAGGACCGATTGATATTTTCAGGTCTAAGAGGGGTCCGCAAAAAATATTTATTGTCAAAATACACCCAACTGAAGAAGTGGAGGACTGGAGGTAGTATCTCATTTGCTTTAGGCTCATGTCATGAATAATGTCACGTGCCCCAGAGAAACCAGATGAGAACATTCCTCTTGTTAGCTGGACTCGACATCTCAATACTGTCAGCTAATGAATGAGTCTTGTGTAAAGTGTCACTGTCCTCTACATGCATTGACTGTCAGGAGAATGGTCCTGAGACCACACAGCCTCTAATTGGGCCTAATTGGATAGCAAGGTGTCTGCATCGCATTGCAGGTTTAACCCTTCTACAGCCACAAACCAGAAAATATTTGTGATTAACTTTCAACTTTGATATTGATCGTGCATGACATTATGCATTCATTCAGCTTGGTGCTGCAGAAGCGTGAAACACCAACATATATACCCGAACACTTGTTCAGCTTGGGGTTGACAGATTTCGACAGTTAGGAATTGGAAGGAAGCCGTGTTTGGCTCTTTTAGGTGAAGGTCAGCATTGAGTGTTGATTTTGGTCCTGGAGGAGAAAACAGTTTCTGCTTCAGTTGATACAGCGTATAGGCGTTTCATCTAATCGCTTACCTTAGTGTGGTCCCGGTTGGTGAAAACTTTTCATAAGGGATTCATTGAAAGCTATTGAATTGGAGACCAGCCTACAAAATATTGTGTAGGCCTACTTAGATCAATAGGGGGCTTCTATCCCCTCCCTTTAGGGCTCACTGACATCAGGTTATTGGATTTCTCTGAGAATGTCCTGGGACGTTCTAGATTTGTTGACCCTGAAGTTATGCCATGGAAGGGCTCGGTTGGTTGTGTCGGGTTTCATTCAAATTGTGTCCAATCCATCTAAAATTATGCTTCAAAGTGCAGATATTGCTGTTGTCCAATTTTAGTTTTGATTGAATAAGAATGTTATTAGCTTTATTGTGCAAACTTAGATATTGCTGTATATTTATTGAACCTTAAAAACTGTGTTGCAGTTGGAAGAGGAAAGGTGATTCTCATTTAACTTACTATCCTTCCAGAAAGTACGTAGAATTTTAAAAATCTGCAAAATCGGCATGTGACCTCACATTGCTTGGACATAGTGATTTGCTGTGGCGTGGACTGGAGTGTGATGCAGTGTTGGCATAAATTATGAATTAAAAAAAGAAGAAGATTACAAGCTGTGTATATCAATCAACAACTGAACTATTTACTCATAAGAATCATAAACTGCCTAATCTCAATGTTCTATAATGTTTGTCAGTGGCAAAGCTAGAATGTCTCAAGAAGGGGATACACAGTTGCACATTTTTGTTGGACGGATTCACCCTTCTGAGAAAAGGAGGGATGATCGACTCTGTGATCACTTTATTGAAATCATGCGCAAACTTTATTGTGTGCACTTGGTTCAGGGTTGAGGGACATGCCCACCAGGCCCAAGATTAACACGAAAGAGACAGGAAATGTCACAGAGCATTGCATTTTCACCACATGTTATGCCCCCAGGCTATTTCTAGATACACCCCTGCTGGCCACAACTCACAGTGTCTAATTATGTTTTACACATAACATGTCTTATGCTGGTGTACTACCTCACAGATTTGATATGACATCCTATGCAGAATGTGCCGTGATTGGCTGAACAACCTGTGACCTCACATGGAATACCTGATTTCCAATGCTATCCTATGGAAATTGCCATATGGTGTCACACTTCAACATTACAAAAAAAATATCACTTTCCACGTACTTTCTGGAAGGATAGTAAGAGTAATTTAAGACCAGACAAACCCTTTTTTAGTGTCTTTCAAACAGAATGTATACAGGTAATGCTACATTAACTCATTAAGTGATTCCTGTAGCCTTTATGTAAATGAGTAACTGTTGTGTTGTAAGCTACAAATCCCAGTAAATATGACTGAGAGTAGATATACATGTGGCAAAAGTTGCATGATGTAATAGCTTCCTGTTGCGGCATTGTTTTTGTTCGGAGTTCTTCCATGAAGTGACAAGTCATGCACCACAAGTATGTTGAAAGACTTCAGTTGTCATGCACATTGAATTACCTCATACATACATATGATGCCATGGTTTGATTCTAAAACATTCGAGAATGGGCGCTTATCAAATTTGCAAGCTTGCATCCTTAAACCTTGGAGGCAGTCAATATTGATTCAGTTGCTTCGGAATGTCACTTGAATTATCTGCGATTTAATATTCAAAGTCTCTCCTGGACTTGAAAGAATCAATTTCTATTCACACATGGAAATTAAGCCTCATTTTTTGGAAGTGGTTGGAATCTATACTTGGCCTGTGACCTTACATGGTCTCATTAGGAGTGCCAGTGGTGATATTGAAATTCTGACATCACATCTGCATATGTTCACAAGGACATGGCACACAATATCAAACTTAACAAGATATCAGCACTATGTATAGAGCGCAAACTCTCACCGCAAGGGGGGGGGGGCTCATGTCTTTTCATCATTTGCTGGATAAGTGATTCTGTATCGTCCAAAAAGCTTGTCTATTGGTTGCGGCCCATGCCGAGACAAAGAATTCAGCGTGCAAGTTTCAAGTTTCAAGTTCTTTATTGGAAAATAATTATTTAGCAAAATACATAAATCATGTACAATTATAAACAATATAATTTTCCTTAGTCAAGATACAAAAAAATGTATATATTGACGTATAGTTAATAATACAAATAATTTTTATGTTACATCAGTAAGAACTTCTAACAAACAAAATTATAACATATACTGAAAACAAAAAATAATACTCTTAATATACATTAAAAAAATATATATTTAAAAAATCAAGAAAAATAAAAAATTTATAATAATAAAATTACAAAGTGACAAAATCATTGTTGGTTATTACAAAAATCTAAATCATTAACAAGGAGGTACTTCTTCAGGTGTTTTTTTATAGTGGATAATGTAAGATTACTCATTATAACGTCAGAAAGAAAATTCCACACAATGACTCCCTTATATCTCAAACATCTTTGACAAAAACTACTTCTAAAAATGGGCAAGTGTAACTTATCGCGTAATCTGGTATTATGAGCATGATACTGGGAATTAGAAAGAAACATGTCATTAAAAATGTCAGGGCTATCTCATTTAAACAATTTAAACATAAACAAGGCAACCTTGAGAACATAGATTTTGAAAATATCTAAAACTCCATATTTCAGGAAGAGGGGAATCGATGGCGTTCTAAGAGGTAAAAACGATATAATCCTTAAAGTTCTTTTTTGAAGTTTATGAATTGGAGCCAAGTTTGTAGCGGGCACTGAACCCCATACCTCAATGGCATAATTAAGGTATGGATAGACAAGAGAATTGTAAAGACTGAGCAATGAATGTGAATTGAGCTGATGTCTGGCCTTTAATATTATGCCTATGGCCTTAGTTATCTTCTCTTATAAAATTTATATGGTCAACCCAAGTTTCGAGTCAACAATAACACCAAGGAATTTTGTTAGCAATCTTAATTTGAAAGTCACTAGAAACATTTTTCCGATTGGATTTAAATAACATGCAGTGGCTCTCTCTTTGCTTGGTGTGGTTGTTACAATGTTAGTGGTAAGCAGAGGTGCAGCTTTGCTCATTTCTCACCCATGCGCAAGGCACAAGCAGGCTCTTCAGATGATATTGATGTAGACAAAGATCTTAATCGAGTGATAGTGGTATTTGGAGTGTACAGATTTTCACAAAATCTAATCAGTTATTCATTGTTTGGGTTGGAAAAATCCTGCACAGTTTCATTGGAAGGGGCCTGGCAGTTTTCCCTCAATCTTGTTGACAAACAAAACAAACCGACATGCAGCTAAACAGACAGACAGACATCTGCAAATGAACACATTAGTCCCGTCCTTCGATGGGCTTAATAACTGGCTCGAAAGAAGAAAATAAGCTGAACTTGTAGTAAAACAACAACCTGGAAGTAGAAACTTAATTGTCACTCGTAATGGGGCTATTATTGCAATGTGCAAAGTATATGTAATGATCTTATCACGGATGTGTTGTACACATTGTGTACACATTCAATAAACACATTTTGTGCAAGTTAGATTGGACTGTTTATTCAGGCTCTCAAACAAATTTCCAGTTTCTGCTTCAGCTATACAGTCTATTGGCTTTTACTTCCAATCTCCCTGCTTGTACTTCGTCCCAGTGGGAAACATTTCCAGTGCTGGAATAAATCAATTGGGAGTCCAGCCGGTCTGTGATTAGATGCATCGGTGGGAGATCAAGAGAAAAATGTGAGCATTCTATAGGTGGTCTTTGGAAATAGCTGATATCAGGGTCACTTGAAAAATGACATACACAATTAAACTGTGAAATTTTGGACTTCCGACTCTTAAGACTTAACAAATGTAGTAATTTGGTTAAAGATCTTCATTCCCTTTAACTTGGGAGACTGTCTTGTAATATGCACAATACTTCTTTTCTCAGAAAGTTGTTCTCGATCCAAGTGAGATATTTTCCACTCCCCATAATGTATTATTTCACTATTAAATGCTGATCATTGACTTACCAACGGATATTCCATCACAATTGAATTGTCCTCCATCCTGCGTTGAGAGCTTGGTATTCAACTCCTTTGTGGTCAACCCCAGACAGCGGTTATATGGTTGGGCAAAGTGTGACAGATGAGGCCATGAAGTGATACTAAGGTCTTTTTTCCCAAGATTAGAGACCTTTATTGGGTGACAAGGAAGTCATGGTTCGTTTTATTGGACAATCCTACATGTTCCCAGGTGCTAGAATGGTCATTCAAGTGACAAGAATAGTGCATTCATGTTGAAAAAGCAATATAACTATTCAGAACGGGAACTTCATTTGCAATTCTTCCGCATTATACAATATGAGGAGATATTTAATTGTTGATCATTGCAGAAATGCTTTCACATCAAAATAGTCCTTAAGTTTGTTTTGTCAATACAAAGTAGTCACCTCATTTTTGCCTCAAATCAGGTGCAAGGCAAAATCTACATGAGTTGGGAGTGTGAGAGCGGAGACGCCGTCCATCCTCGGAAAATGTAAGGGCATTACTGGTCATCGTTTCTTGCCAAAAATTTAGTAGTTAGCACATTTCGGACAGGATGGTACTGACTGAAAACATGGCTATTCCATTTCAAGTACTGAAAGTACTGAAATATTTACATGCACATATTGCCAAGCCTATATTTACAAAATCAGAGTATGGGCACTTGTCTCAAAGTTGGGATATATCCAACTTATATACAATAAATTGCTGGTAATTTTGATTCAGCCAGTTTTTCAGTGCATTTCTAATATTGGGTTCCACAGCACAAATATTGAGTGGATGAGCACAATATAGTTTTTTGTTCAGTGATTTGTGAAATGAAAACTCCCAAGTCCAGTCCAGTGACAGAGTAGTAAATGCATATTTCAAAGTACACCAGGAAGCCACTCCAGAATTGAAAAACAGCAATTAAATTTGGCCTTGGTACATTTTCCTGTTGGAGGAAATGGGGTCAAAGGCAGTTTTGATGGGATCACATCCAGAGAGACAGATGCATCAAAATACAATTGATGGACTCACGCTAAGATGCACACAATGTGTGGTAGTCAAATTGCAAATTGATTTACTCCTTGTGCATAAGGGTAGTGCACTGGTTGCAATTTGAAATGACCCATTATCATTTATATATTTATTCAGTGCCTCCTGTAAGTTAGTGAAAAGGGTGATGTATTGCCATTGCCACAATGCTCAACATCCTCAACAAAACTGCTTGTAGAAGCTTGAATACTCATCCGACAAGAGAAAAACATATTGGGTCATTCAGGCCAATATTTAGGCATGTGGAATATGAACTGCTGCCAATTTCCTTTGCTGTACTCGGGAGTTAGGTATGGGTCAAAGTCTCGACAAGTAAGTGAAACACCAGCCCAATGTCATTTCAATGGGTTCACCCACTTTTTTAGACTTAGACCCATACCTTACTCTGAGTACAGCAAAGGGAATTGGTAGCTATTGTTATCCTACTTGCTTCAAATATTGTCATTATGACCCAATGTGTTTTTCTCTCATCTAATGAGAATTCAATTTTCTACAAGCAATTTGGTTGAGGATGTATAATAGTGTTGCAGCTGTGGCAAAATACTAAATTACTGGTGGCACTGTATATGTTACCTCTGTTCAGTGCAATAGACATATTTGCATCTAAGATAGCATAAACATCGTGATAGCTGTAAGGTATGTCTGATGTCATTGTTCTTGGTAGTAATGTTTTTTAAAGGTGGGTGTGGTTGGCATTCATTCTCTTTTAGACTTCAAGGAATTGAACATTGAATTATTTGTCTATTATCACATTATGTAAAATGGTAAGTTATGTTTGGCTTTAATTAATGTGGGAGTGCTACCTCACACATATATCTACAATGTTGTTTTATTGGTTTTATTTTAAATTCCTACATTTGGGATGTACAGTGTTGGGTACTTCAGATATATCTACCCATTTAGCTTTGTCAATATTTCAAGGGGAAACTTTACTGGCAAGGAAATTGATCCATCTTGGACCCATGATTAAAATCTTTATTTCATATTCACACCCCCTGATAGTCACAAACATGGACAGACTGCAAAAGTGAAGCAAATGTATGTGAATTAATTTGACAATCTTGAGAAAGTACTTCCTTCATGTAAGTATGCACCCACTCATCTCAGTTTCCTTTTAGTGCATTAAATTCTCAATGGCAGTCTCTTGTTGCAAGCTATTGTCTTCGTAAAGTAGTTTGTCCATTAACTGGAACTATATTTAACAACACCAGCATAAGAGCCATCCAAGGTGTGGCAGGAAGGAATATAATTGGGCTAATTGATGCTTCGAACTATTATCCAAATTGCAGCAAAATTACTCGGGGCATCTATTCAAGAAATTTGAATCCCTGAATTTTTTTTAATTTTCAAAATACGATGCTTTCATGCAAAAAGAAAATCTTGAAATTTGTGACATTTTCTACCTGATACTTGGAGAAACTGAATGACATGCATGTACTAAGCCTGTGGCAATTGTGTTGCAATGAGTGAGTGATAGCTCGTGATGAAAGTCAGTCAAAATATAAACAAATTCGGTCTGTTGTCCCTAAACATATGAAACTTATTTCAGTATTGCGTTGTGGGTGTATGAAACCTATAAGAGTACGGCCCCGGGAGTTTGGCTTGAAACTTTCAGAGTATGTCTTGAACATTACATGATCTTGTTTCAAAGTTTTTCTACAAAGTGGCAAGTCATGCACCGCAAGTACATTGCAAGACTTCATTTGTCAGCTCGCTAATGTGATCATGCACAAATACATCAGGGAGCAACGGCAACATGGACTGCTACTGTTGCATTGATAGTGAAATGGTGAAAACCGACAAACCATCACTACTTTTAAAATTTCTAAGTAAACCCAGCATCACAACTAAAACCCTCTGGATTGTAATGAGTCTAATGACATGTTTGCATGCTTCACACAACACACTGGCAAAAAAAGGCCATGTGTTACAGTCGTCGTCATATTTACGTGGAATCTCAAGTTTTTGCTATTCTGTTGGACTGTGATGTCAGAGATGATTCTGTTCTAGCATTGCAATATATGTAAAATAACTGCAAGCTGTGATGTCATTCTAAACTGTGTCAGATTCCCCGACTTCTAGCCAATATATATCCACCAAAAGTGAGCGTCACAGTTTCAACAGTGTCAGAGGGAAAATTGGGTCTGGGGAAACCCATGCAAGTTCAATATCGCTGCCTCTCAGTCAATGGGCTGCCAGAACAAAAGAAAAGCATCACATAATCCATGTGTTTGCAAACACATTGTCAAAGCCTTTTGTTTATAGCAAGTTCCATCAATGTTTAAAGTTGTAAATTAGCAAATTTGTAGATTAATCAACAGTTGTCAATTGTGAATGCTCACAAAGCAGCTATTTGGTAGGATTAGACTGGTGATTGCCTGTGATAGATCATTGGGATCACAAATGTAATGTTTCCTTCAATATATCAATGTTTGAACTATGATGCATAGTTTACTTTCGACCCATTGGCTATCAGGCTGTGATGAAGTGGTTGTAGGTGCTATCCCTGATAATATGCTTATATTGTACTCTGAAACTGCGTTGAAACTGTGACGCACAGTTTTGGTGGATATACACTGGCTAGAAGGCAGGGAATCTGACCCAGTTTAAAATGACATCACAGCTTGTAGTTATTTTGCATATATTGCAATGCTAGAATAGTTTCATCTCTGACATCACAGGTCAACAGCATAGAAAAGAACTTGAGATTCCACGTAATATGACGAGGACTGTAATTAGGAAACAAATAAAGTAACAGGCTGTTTTTTGTGTGTTTAACCCTGCACTTATCGTAGTTAGTAGAGAAACCTGAATTGTACACAGACTGCAATATTTTTGACATAAGAAGCAGTTGAGCTTGGTTGAGCTTTACTTTGCAGCCTAGAAATTTGATATGCAGAAGAGTGGGGTTTTGAACTGCGAAAGTGGTACTTCCTGACTTGCAGTGTCATCTTCTCCACATTCAATATGGGAAACATAGAGGCTGTCTGATTAGCGATCATCAAGAGGCAGTTTGATTTGTCGTAACTGATTTCATAGAGAAAATCAGATGTATAATCCTTTCGTTTGGCTGTCACCAACGTCCAACGAGTGAGATTAGTCTCCTTAAACACCGGGTGCTACATCACAATGTTGTTACCTATTGTTTCAGAAATAGGTCATGTTTACGTCAACACATTGTGACTATGAATTTGACCCAGAAATCGTATGTCAAGTAGGAAAATCATTTTTGTGACAATTCAATCAAATGTATTTACACAAAAAGGTTGACAATGACTAAAACAAAGCTTCAAGTAATAAATATGATTTAAATTTTGAGTATTTGACCAGCATATTTGGAGGAGATAGCTCTATAAGTTGTGCAAGGCGACAGAATTTTCTCTCAGGATAGTTTTATATGGTGTAAAATATCACCGAAGTACATTTCTATGCAAATTATTGCTTTTTTACAGACTATAGACTAAAGAAAAGAGATCTTGACACAAAAAAGATCATTCAATGATGTAATAAGTTCTCAACATGCATAACAAGTTATTGTAGCGACATTGTGCTCATTGTCAAGACATTGTGTGATACTTCTGACCTTCTAATTCAAGAAGCCTCAATGGATTGGGCCCAGAATGATGGAAATTCAACAGACTGAGGATGTATTTAAAGAAAAAAAGACTGAGGCGTGCAGTGATGGGGCACTGTAGGGGTTTATTGGTAAAAATCAACACAGCAACACAGGCCTTCTTAAAAGAATGACATTGCGACGTAGAGCCCCTTATCTACCAACAGACACCATTTTTTTCCGACCTCAAAAAGTGACAGGAAACATGTATATTTCCTTTATTTTATGAGTGAAACTTCACTTCCAAATTTTCAACGGCTTTCATAATGTCATATATACACCAGGAAAGGTGTCTATAAATTCAATGTTGGTGGGTGCCCCTACTTCAGTAAAGGTCACCTTCAACCACCAATCAATCTGCTAATTGTGTCAAGTTATGCAGCACAATGTCTTTACATGAACATGACCTGTTTCTAAAACAATAGGTAACAACATTGTGATGTAGCACCCGGTGTAAATCCAATTAGCATTGAAAGTATTGGGTATAATCATGACGAATCATCGGTATGATGACCCACAAAGTGCCATTTTTGCAGCGCAGCAGTCCACCACTCTTTTTGCACATCAAATTTCCAGGCTGCAATGGACTGTGTAAATGTAGGATACAAAAATTTCACTTGATGATTTATTATGTTGTTCTAGAGTTTGGTTGGCAATTCCCACAAGTCTGAATCTTTCTTTGCTGCCATCATATGTGAATTAGGATGTGAAAGAAAATGTTTTCCCATTCAGATTCCCCTTTTAAACCCTTTGTCTAGTCTTGAAAAAAAAACTCTTCAGATGAGAGAAATGGGAAATTCTTTGTAGGATAAGTAAAATGCAGGTCTGGAGAACCCAATGGGTTTTATCTCATATCTGACAGGATAATGGGGACAATTTTTCAGATTCAGACATATCTAGAGTTGTCAGGGATGCCAGTATTCACGATTACTGCGGTTTAAAAACTTGGCAATATAAGGTACCGTGGTCATTTCCAATACCAGTAAATCGTAAACCGGCAGTTTTTGTGAAAATTCATACAATCTGTGCTTTATATGATTGATTTTGAGGTGTTCTGGGCGAAATCCTGTGAGTGCGGAAGTAGTTGTGTTTGGTTTTCCCGGGATTCTGGACCCACTGCCGGCAAAATGTCGGCCCCAGCAGTTTGCAGACTTTGACACTAATTGTCGGGCTGCAAAAATTTTGATTTTTTCTTGGCGACCACAAAAATTTAATACAGCGGTATTACGGTAATTTTGAAACAAAAAGCTACGGTTATCATGACATAAATTTTGTTGTGTCATGACATTCCTAGACATTTCTGCATATGTGAACAGTGCTGGGAAAAATTTTAATATTTTCTTGCTCCTTTAATAACTCTATGCGGAATTGCGACTCATCAGATGTCTGAGCAATGGTCCACTTCGTTGGGTGGATTGATAAAAAAAAAATGTATTTTTCCATCTACTAGACAAAAAATTTTTACCCAAACTTGTGTAGATGATAATGCATATTCCAGTGTATAGGTTCTCTTTTGGGTTTGGGTGTGAACTTCTCTAAAAAGGCAAGCCACTGCCTTAATTTCGCCTAAGTGACATATGGCCTTGTTTTTTCGTTTGTTGAGTGTAACATGCAAAAGGGTCTTCACTATCAGATTGGTCTTGGTCAAGAGTGGGTATGAGTAGGGTTGGATTTCAAACTCTCCTACAAGTAAGGTTCTGCTTGTAAATATACCCTGTGTTGTCTCAGTTCACTGTGAGACACTGGATTGAATTATGGTAGGAACTAAAATATATTAAACATATTAAATATATTTGCCAACTTATGAGAAATGTTCTAATGATAATTTCCAAAACATACACAACTATCTATGAAGAAACAAAAGACAAATCATTTTTCTTTGCTTTGTCCCTTTTCCAGAACAAACCTTTGGCAACAAATATTGAAATGCCTATTTCACGTATAATAATAGAAAGTCCAGGAGTGGCAACAAAGCATATAATTTGGCTAATTTAAGCATTGAACTATCACACTTACATTTATTTTGTTCAGAGCAGTTTCTCAAGAAATATAAATCCATAACTGCTGAAAAATTATTCAAAATATGATATGTCATGACATTGTCATGTTTCCCTTAGTTACATATACATTTAGTTTACATATCTGCCAAAGGCAATATAATAATTCCTATATTGTTAGCAAAATATTTTATACATAAGTTGGAATCGTAAAACAAGGAAATTAATGAAGGCGACATTTCTGCATGTTCCTAGTGTTGATGGTGATGCTGATTGAAAGAGTCTGGAAAACCACTTCCTGACAATCTCAGAACAGAAGCATTCTTATCAAGAATTCAGTATAAAATGATAGCTTTTGTTTTGTAAGAGAAATGTTTCTCAGTTTTGTCGTTTTGTCTGAATGTGATTTAAAATCCGCTTACGCAGGTAGCTATCATGTAAAGACCTTTCGGTGGGATCGGAAAATTTGGCGTAGTGTGGGCTGACATGAGCTTGAGAATATATTTTTTGAGTTACAGACTAAAATTGCCATATACTTTCCTTAACATGCCGAATGTCTGTACTTTCCCTCAGTTGACGAAGTGATAAGTTTGAAAGAAAGCAGTAATTTTATTACGATGCATTGTGTGCATTATTGTGCGAATCCATTGATTGTATTTTGATGCGGCTCATTTGTCTTAGAGAGGTCTCCCCATAATGAAGAGACAAATCATCTAACTGCTATGTTTCTTTTTTCTGTAAGAAAAAAAGTATTATATGTATTATTGTATATATCTTGTCTCTTTGTTATGAATAAATTTCTTGTCTGTCTGTCTGTCTGATGCATCTGTCTCTCTGGATGTGATCCCATCAAATTGCCTTTGACCCTCTTTCCTGCACAAGGAAGATGGTCCAAGGCCAAATTTAATTGTTGTTTTCCAATTTTGGAGTTGCTTCCTGCTTTATAGGATGTAATTTGCAATTCCCATAGTTGATTTCATGTTGTCATTGAACTTGACTGTGGGATTTTCATTTTAGACTTTTGTTGTGACTGGAAAAAAAACAACATGAAAACCTTCGGAACTTGTCTCTAGGTACTGAGTAAACTTGAAGATATGGTGCAATCCCTCATATTTTGCAGAGACTGCAGTAGGTATACCTTGTATTGACATGTAGTATTTATTTAAGGCACTAATAGGAGAGGTTTTTATCATATTGTCTAAAATATTGGCAGAGGTTCTAACTTGTATGTTGTTGAACATTTTGACATTTGCATTTGGATGTTTGCTCAGGTTTTTCCCGTGACAAGGACCATGACTTTCTTGCACACCAATAAAGGTCACTAATCTTTGCCAAAAAGGACCTTAGTGTCATTTCATGGCCCTATCTGTCTCAGTTTGCAACACCATAACAGGTGGATGGACAGACCATAGTCACCAAGGAGCTCATCCAGCAGGACAAAAGAAATTTTATATCCACGGTTGTGTCAGTGAACAGTGTTGACAGTTTTATAATTGGGATGACTGAGGCAGACTGTTGGCACACCTACCAAAGATGGTGCTGATGTCAGTGTATTCAATAATTAAATGGCATATGAAGTGGCCGATTGGCTCGTATTAACATCCAATTGGCGACAAAGTCGTAATTAATATTGAAAATTGCAATTTGTAATCAATCAAGTGACGGTGCGATAATCATGATATCATCTGATGCCTAACTGCAATTGAGGCTTAATAGCCCATAAAACACTTGCCAAAGGTTGACATTAAAATATATATATGTTTCTATTGACATAAAAACAAGGTCACATTTGACCGAAATATGGATATAAATCCACATTTTCACCTTGCAAAACTGGTGAAATCTGACAAGAAGAACTATTTTGAAAACAGGAATTGCAGGGCGCCCTGCTTTGTGGGTATGTGCATGTGTCAGTACACAGAAGCTTTTGAGTTACACAACTTTGCAAGTGAATTTACTGAATGCAAGCTGTAAGTTTATTTTGTGCTTTATCTATAATAAATCTGGAGAAGAAGCCTCTTTGTCATGCTATCTGTAACTCCTCTTGTCCTGCTCCTCGACATTAAAAAATCAAAGAGATGAAATAATACAGAAAATAGAAGGATATTATTTGTCCTCTGAAGTCATAGTGCTAAATTGATAATTGTTTATTCATAAAAACATGTACACAAATAAAAACATAAGGGGGCAAGTTTTAAAATTAACAATAGTAGCTCTCCCTACCTGGGAAATGATACAAGCTTATTTTTTTCTTAAAACAATTTACTGAACTGCAATTTACAACTTCACTGTCAAGACTGTTCCAATTATTAACAATCCTATTTACCCAAAACATCTTTCTCTTTTCTGTGCGTCAATAATGAGTATACAAATTTCTATTATGACCTCTTTGTCTATTATTAAGTTTGTAAGAATCATTTACATCTATTATGGTAACATCATTAATCAATTTGTAAAATAAAATAAGATCAGTTCTTAGCCTTCTATCTTCTAAAGCGATCATATTACAGATTTCCAGCCTATTTGAGTAATGTAAACTTTGA
Organism: Platynereis dumerilii; assembly: GCA_026936325.1. NCBI lineage: Eukaryota > Metazoa > Annelida > Polychaeta > Phyllodocida > Nereididae > Platynereis > Platynereis dumerilii. The sequence continues at coordinate 74,857,478 of JAPTHN010000002.1, read as the reverse complement.
GAGAAAAGTAACCTTCTTGTAAAATATTTTTGCACTCTTTCAACTTTGTCAATATTAACTTTTAATACTGGTGACCAAATTTGACTTGTGTGTTCCAGAATGGGACGAACATATCTCTTGTACATAGTAACATAGAAATCAGTATCATGGTTTCTAAAAGTTGTGAATATATTTCTGATGATATAATAACCCTTTTTGATAACAGATGAACAATGTTTAGTAAATTTTAAATCTGACTGGATTATGACACCAACATCCTTGATCGAATCAACTTTTTCAATTTCCTTTCCATTTAACATGTAATTACATAAAGAAGTACCTATACATAAATATTTTGTCTTGTCAGGATTCATCTTCATTTGCCACTTATTAGCCCACTCAAAAATTCTATCTAGATCTTCCTGTAAAAGTTGGCAATCAGCCTTACTTTTTATGGCTTTAAAGACTTTCGTGTCGTCCGCGTACGTACTGAGGTTACTATGACATACAACGTTTGGTAAATCTGCTGAATACAGGATAAATAATAAGGGGCCAAGTACAGTCCCTTGAGGCACGCCTGATGTAACATTGACACTTGATGACATGGAATTATTAACTTTAACAAACTGTAACCTGTCTGTGAGAAAGTTGCACAGCCATTCATGAGCTGTCCCAATAAAACCATTTCTGGACAACTGAAACAATAACTTGTTATGACATACAGTGTCAAAACATTTTGAGTAATCTAAATAGACAATATCTGTATTTAACTTTCTATCAAAGTTTAAAGTCCACTTATCCATACATTCCAATAAATTAGTCACAGTGGACTTTTTGGGGATAAAGCCATGTTGGTCTTTTGGTGTTAAATTGTTACGATACATAAAATCTAACAGTTGAGGTCTAATAATTCTCTCCAAAACTTTACAAAATACGGAAGTAAGACTGACTGGTCTATACTGGGAATTATATGTGCAACTTTCCAATCAGTAGGTACAGTGCCATCTGATAATGACTTATTGTAAACTTTACATTATGGATCAGCAAGTATATTTTTAATGAAACCTGCAGTGAACCCATCAGGACCAGGAGAAGAGTTTGGTTTTAACTTCATTACAATCATCTCTCTGATTTCACAATTGAAATGGTTGATTCTTTCTTGGCAATTAAAATCAAAGCCAGGCAGTATGTTATTGTCTTCAACAAACACGGAAGCGAAATAAGCAGAAAATTCATTGGCTTTCTCCTGATCCGATGTAGCTAGCGAACCATCAGACCTTTTAATACTTGGAATAACAGTTTTCATTTTGGTCTGGCTTTTAACATACCGGTGAAATTTATTTAAACCACTTTTTTCAGAGAAAATTCCTTTTTTCGTAATTACACTTGGCCTTCAGGAATTCACTTTTAAACGTATTATCCGACTTTTTGTACTCGAAGTGAGTCATAATATTTTTAGACTTAGCATATTTGCGCCATTTGCGTTGTTTAATTGACCGTAGGTTCTTCAATTTGCCATTAAACCATGGAACATTATTTCTGTCCTTAGGGGTTACAAACGGTACAAAATTGTACACAACAGTATTCAAGATATTTTTTAAAGCAAGCCAATAATCATTAGCAGAAATACAGTCCGAAAAAATTTCATTCCAGTTCAATGCCATAAGAAAAGCATTGATAAGATTGTAATTTGCTTTTTTGAAACAAGGTTTAGCAAAGTCATTTTCAGGAATTTTTTGAACAGAGGTCAAATGACATAACAGAGAGATATGATCACTGTTGGCGAATGGTGGTTCGGGAGTAACTTCGCTTACAAGACCTCTCTGGCTACAGAGCACTAAGTCTAGCAGATTTCCACGATGGGTTGGGAAGTCAATATACTGTTCTGCTCCTAGCCTGAAGCAGTATGTTAAAAAATTCTTGTGAAATTCTAGACCGGGCGGTTAACTCATTCTAACAAATATCAGGCAAATTGAAATCACCTATGATCATAAAAAGTTTTACATTTTCCAAGTAGTCATAAATAATCTTGAACAATTGCACGGAATTTTCAATGTCAATATCAGGTGGTCTGTAGACCAAAACATATCTTACATAACTCGAGCCTGAGCACTGAATATCAACAACAAGGAATTCACATCTGTTAACAACACCTCTGGATATTAATTTACATGGAATATTGTTCTTAACAGCTAATAAAACACCACCTCCATTTTCAATAGGTCTATTTTGCGTAAAAACTTGAAATTTATCAGCAAATGCAATTAATTTGAAAGCATGCAGCAAAATAGAGCATTCTGTGAACTCCCACGTCATCTCCAACAGAGTATGATAACACCCGAGGATTAAATTTCAAAAATGATATGTCTGCCCTGTCGTGAGGCAGAGCAATAATCTCTCACAATAGATGGAATTGTTCCCCTGGGTCATTGTCCTCCGACCTTTGTTGTCCCACATCCGTGAATACAGCATCCATATGCGCTTTGCTCAGGCCCATGTACAATTCTCTGCGAAGATAGATGTCAATATATAGCACAATGGTGCCGGATGCCTGGATCTCTTCATTGCTTGTTCATATAAGGTGATGCCAAGGGATTTTCACGAAGTAATGCCATTGAGATGTTGAGTGGTCAACAAGACAAGTCAGTTAAAGGAAGAACGTGTCACTATAAAGTCCAGTCTAGCCCCCTGAGGCCACACTTAGCAACGAGATAATGTACTCCTGGTTCTCAAAAATGCATTACAACCTCTTGATGTCCCACTGCTGGAGTGAAGAGACTGTTTGTGTTGGCTGCCAACAGCCTGTGCTAAGCAATGTACACACTGGAATTCTATGGTGTAATGCAAGGTGTTTAGCTCAACCATGCAGTCATATCCAGCCAGCAATTGGTTGCTTTTTGGCAGATGAAAAGCCGCCTTACGCTTGGGTTTTTCAGTGAATATTGCATAGCTGAGTTGTAGGAAATTAGATATAAAGAAAGACCTCACACTGGAACTCTTTATTCATGGTGTAATGCAAGGTGTTGCATTGTCTACAGTTAATATTTGCAGGGTTGCCTCTCGGCAGTTTATGAACTTGGGGACAATAAATCAGTAAATACTGCATCTTTGAGTTAGATTGATAAAGACAAATGGTTCAGTTGGATTTGGTAAATTCCAATCTACTTCAGTACTTGTCTCTCTGCATGAAAGTCTGAAAGTGAATGTTTACTCTGCACAGACCAGAGAAGCTCCAATTTTTTTTCTCTGCTGGCTCCAATCGCCTTCCATTATCAAGACCTACACCTTGAATTAAAAGTGAAGGCAAAGTTTTTCCTTTCGCGTTGCCATTTAAGAACCATATATTATGAGAACTTTCTCTGATCCTAGCTTAAGCTCCTCACTCCGATATGGGAGAGATTCTTTGCAGCCTACAATACCATTCAGAAAGACAACAATGGTTTTCATCTCCTATAAGCCTGGAAAATGGAGAGATGTCAGATGGGTATAAATCATCATACCACAGCACTTGCCAAATGAGCTCTAATGTCATCCTCTGATTTTGATAATCAGAAAAAAATTGATCTTCCACTCCAAACCTCAAAAGTATATATTTTGTTAACAGCAGCTTTGTATCATTATTTAATGGCTTTGACACCAGACCGATTCCGACTCATGCAATATTGAGAGTACTACAGTGCCGCCTGTAAATAAGTGAAACGCATTACATTGTGCCATTGCATCAATGCTAAGCATCCCAAACCAATCTGCTTATGGAAGCATGAATTCTTATTTGATGAAAGGAAAACATATTGGGTCATGAAGGCCGATATGTGAGCCTTGTGGGATAACAATGGCAGTCAATTTTCTTTACTGTAGTCAGAGTCAGGTATGGGTCAAAGTTTTTGATAAGTAAGTGAAACATTGGCCCAATGTCGTTTCATAGGGAAGGGTGGTTCACTTACTTATCAAATACTTGACCCATACCTAAGTCCGACTACAATAAAGAAAATTGCTGCCATTTTTATCCCACATACCTCAAATATCAGCCTTTATGACACAATATGTTTTCTTCTCATCGGATCAGAATTCATGCTTCCACAAGCAGTTTGGTAGAGGATGTCAATCATTGATGCAATTGCACAATATCATGCATTTCACTAACTTACATGCGGCACTTGGTATAAATTGGTATGGACAACCATGAACCTGCAATACAATTTTGAAGATTGTTCTCAAACACCACTTTTAAACAAAGTTTTTTTACTAGTGTCACATAAATTCTGATAAATGCTGATTTATAACTGAGTTACAGAGCTTGGAGCGAAGTGCGATTGTTTGCCACAATCAAAATTCTGTAGAACCACGTGAGGGTCAGTATGATAAGGTTCTCATGATACTATTCTTCAACAGTTACTATCCTAAACATTTTTTTTTTTTCGCAATTTCTACCAATGATATTCTATGATTATTACAGTATGCTGGAAGTCTGTCTTTCAATTATCCTTAAATGAGTTCATTCAACAGAGACAAAATAAACAATGTAATGTTAAGGTATCAATAACCGAAATTTGTACTTTCTATTCCTGATAGTCTAAAAGCTTATTATATTCGCATAAAGTGTCCAGACTCATCAGAATAAGAATGTGTCTATCTGAATTGCTTCTTTAGAAGTTGCAACATTGTCAAAATATAAGCTTCCAGTTATCTATGTGTTGCAGTTGCTCGGTTAATACACAAAAGATGAGCAAGAGCCGAAGAATTGTATTATTGTTGCCAAGGCACATGCTGATATATTTCATAGGTTGGTCTTGTAGTAGTTTCATCATTTATGGAGAAGGAACATTTCGCCATGAAAATTGCAGTTTGTGAGTTAGTTTGGTGATGATGCAGTATGACTACACAAATGCCTACTCTTGAGTCTTGACCATGGTCCTCTGTGGTTCCCATGTTAATTCACGAAGAGCAAATAAAACAGTATTCTGACTATTCTCTGTCCCAGTAGGCCTAAATTATTAAAAGTCTTAAAAGTGGCCATCTTTAAAATTTGTCTCCGCATAAAAATACATTGTGGGTCGTTTATGATGATTCTGGAGCTTTTTCTCATTATTGTCTCATTATAAGTAAAGGTCCCGATGTTGCCTATTTGCCTTCCAATTAGATAATTTGTATTGCCTCTTTATAGCAATTAAATTGCTACAAAATAGTATTTGAGGTTAAATGCTAAGTCAAGAAACAGATCAACCTGGCAGAAATGTAAGAATGTCATTTATAACAATCTCCGGAAAGATGTTGAATTAACCTATTTTGGATAAAAGGAGAGTTTTCCTTTGATGGTGGCTTTACTTCTCTATTTATGCTTTCCATAGGCTAATTAATTGGGACAGTAAGCGAAGGTTGAAACCAGTGTCCCAGATGAATATATACTTGTATATATGTGGCGTATGTTTATTGCATGTGGTGTCATATCTTGGTCAAAATTTCTGTGCAATTATGATATTTTGATGCTTAATTTGTATGCACTGTCTGTGGAAAATGATCTAAAACTTTGAGAATGAATCTCAAAAATGCCATGCCTGCAAGTTATGTGAGGTGGAACAAGAATATCACACAATAGGTGGAAATTGCTCCCCAGGGTCATTGTCCTCTGGCCTTTGTTGTCCGACGTCATACAGCATCCATATGCACATTGCTTGGGCCCTATACATGCCCAACAATGACAGGAGTCAATAGATAGCCGGAAGAAATATGCCCTGATCATGTAGCACTTGCATGTAATTCCGCATAGTGTCCATCGTATGAGCAATTCTGATTTTAAGACATTTCCTTGAAATTGTGTTCTGCGGGACATTCATTTTGAAGCTAAAATTGACACATAATCTGTCTGTCATTCTTTGGCTTTGCTCTTACTATCCTTCTAAAAAGTATGTACACTGCATCTGACGAAATTTTTTATCCCGGAGTAGGATATGGCATGGAACCCATTGACCAATAGTTCTATCGTTGTTACACTGTATATATATTTCTCTGACTGTATCCTTTTGAAAAGTTGGGATTCAAAGGAACAATACCATGCAGAATCATATTCCTTTGGCCTATTATATGCTGCCTGCGTTCACAAGTCAACATCTTTTGTGCATTTATATAGTCAACTTCAAATAGATTAGGTGCATGATATGGACGCTTCTGTACAAACCTATTTTCTTTGCCTGGTGAGTGGTCACGAAAGGCGATACTAAGGGATTTCAAGAAGTTATACAAAGGAAAAATGAGATGTTGAGTGGTCAGCAAGACAATTCAGTCAGTTGAGGTAGAACGATAACGAACTCTTCTTGGTTCTTTACAATGCGAGTCAACAAGTATAAAACATAAAACATACAAAACAATCATGGTAGTAATACTGATTAGACATAATACCGATTTAGAAATAAATAGGCCTAATACTGAAAAGCTGAATACTGAGATGTAAATATTTACATTAAGCTAATATATATATACATTGCTTGTTCAAAAAATAATTAATAACTGATACTAGAGGGTACGAAAGTATGGCCATATCTGGCTGTTCGTTGTACAGGTGTCTTTTACCAGATCTTAATTATTTATACTGGCTGTGCAGTGGATGTTCTGAGAAAGTGTCCAACCAGTCAAGACTTAACAACAAGATATTTGTATCCAGGTTCTTAGAACGCAATATGACCTCCAAACGTCCCTGCACAGACTGAAGAGTATGTTTTTGTTATCTACCCCGCAATACTGTATAGGTTGTTCACCATGGGAGAAGGGTATCATCGTGACGAGCGTTTCATAATTTTTTTTGCACTTCTCGCACTCCAGTGAGAATCCTCCTGTTGGTGGCAGCTCCCGAGTAAGTCCAGGAGACTTGATCCGTGTCCTGCGATCTCTATCCTCGTCTGAAATTCCGACTTATTGTTGGTCGTCTTTTCCATGTGCTGAATGATCTTCTTCCCCACTTCCTCCACTACTTCGGTTTGATCTAGTGGTAGCTAGCTGGACTGCCAATTGCTGGGTCACCTGGGCCTGTGTTTGACGGCTGTTTCAATCATCCTTCACCTCATTGCCATGTCCTCCTCCTGTCCTAATTAGCCTACCAAGTGAATAAATACAGGATGTAAAGCCCCATTCATTCATCCATCCATCCTCCACTACTTCTTCCATTACTGTCCTCAACAGTAAGGTCACAAACGGACACTTACACAAACTTTGACCGGGACAAACGACAAAGCGTACAATGACGATCAAGTGACGACAATAGCTCTTCGTTTTCAAAGAAAACAGACAAGCTAAGAATGGTCAAAAAATGTCCAACAGTCAACATCCATGTATGTTTCTCGATGCAAACAGTAAAGATCAAAATAATATTACTCTCAATTGAACACAAACACTTGCCATTGATTAATGTCGGAGACATCATTTCCACCACTTTAGTTTTAAGATCATTGAGTGGCTTTTTCTCAGCAGCCTGAAACAACAATCGCTTTACATGTGCATCTTTCATTCTTATGAATCACATGCAATTTCCTAGTCTGCACAGCATTCCATTTTTAGGCCACAGTTTGTTTTTTAATCTCTTGTTACGCAAAATGGCCGCTCTGGGTCAGTGATTTACTGTACTGCATGGTGACTGTTGTCCCTACGTAAATGTTGAAACTCCACTCCAATGACAGTCTCCTCCATCTTCCCAACCTCATTGGGTTCCCCAAAAGTTTCGTTTAACTCTGTTGTGGTTCCATCTTTTTCGTCGGTGGGAACAGCGGCTGTCCATCACTACATCCGTCTGCACTGCTTGGCATCGGTGTTTTCTCAACTTGTCTTTCAGAGTTTCTTTTTATCTTCCTGCTCTTCGTCATCTTCGTCCATAAGGGGTGTTTCCTCTCTTGTGTTTTTGTGTTCTTGTGTGGGTCTTTCACGACTAGTGTCCTGCCCGTTTTCTGCCTTCTCCCTGAGTCTTGGTATTTTCAGGTGGCCCTCACTCTGTGATTCTTGACAGTGTCTGGACTCTTGATCCCTGTCAGGGGTGATGCTCAGTTCCTTTTCCAGCAACTCCAATGGTCTTGGTCTTTTGGAGTCCCGTCCTCTTTCTGACTCGTCATCTCCCTTGTGGTCCTTTCCCCTCTTTTTCTTCTTCCTTTCCGTAATTTCTTCCGAAAGTTTTTCCTGGGTAGAGGGGGGTGATAAATTGTTGAAGTCAGAATATCAATGCAGCCACTCGGGACATGATTTGCACCATCAAAACTTACAATTTGACACCAATTCCAATGCTCTACCTTCAAAATAACCCCCCACCCCTTGAAAATGACAATATAGGCCAAAATGTCATATTTTCTCCAATTTCACCCAAATAAAAAAACCTTTATGCTGGTGTTAATGACCAATTGGAGATATCAGTGATAGTTAAAAGCTGTGTAATACCTCTAACACAATATTTAGAAACCCATATATCACATTTTTATGGTCAGGGGTACCTGTCTTTAGTGTTTTAAGACCTAATAAGTGGAAAAAAATTTCCACTTTTTTTTTTTAATAGACAAATCTCACATATTCTAAAGCTGTACATTACAATTTAAGCTGTCCTTAGTGGAACACATCATGAACTTCTACCATACCAATTCTGCATCCTAACTTTCTGAACTAAATTTTGAAAAGGCTGTAAGCCTAAGCGGTTCTCTTTGGATGATTCAGTCCTACTCACAGATCTTTCGGTTGCATGGTCTCTGTGCAAGGCACAGAATGATTAAGCCTTATCTAACCAGAAACACTCAGGATTAGCTCCAAAGTAGTTTTGTTTGAATACAGTGATGCATTCACACAAAGGAGTATTCTGAAGTAAGCATCATTTTGCCTGACCAGGCAAGAATAACAAGCACGCTCTGAGCCTCTGAAGAGGAAAAGCTTTCGTGCAAGTTTTAAGTGGAAGCATTTACTGTTTGTATAAAGTTTATATGCATGACATCGTGTGGGTTTAAGCTTTCGCAAATCATTGCATTGCCACTGTGGCAAAACTGGACGAGGGTAACTGAGTTACCCTCGTCTCTAAAATAGCCTTAAATATTATGTAATCATGAATATGAGCTTATTAGTGATTTTACAAGTTATTCAAGTGGTGTATGACCATTATCAGCAATCGAAAATAACATTCCAATACAGAGAAAGTGCTGATTCAGGCTCTAGAAATGGCTTAAAGCACCTCCGAAATGACGAGGGTAACTGCATCTCGAGACGAGGGTAACTGTGACCATGCTTGTTGCTATGACGAGGGTAATTGACCCTTTTTTCACTGAGAATTAATATCAATAAAATCAAAGAGAATAGACAACAGGACATACCCATGCCATCAGAAAAGGTACAATACTATTATTCAAGCGCTCAACACAAAACTCTACTTCTGTTTTGTCAATTACATCTGTGACTTGTGTTATTTGTTTTCTAATTGTCACTGACCTTGAAATATGGCTTTTATTCTTCTTTTTTTTTAAATTCTGACTGCAGTTTAAAAAGCAAAATAAGTTTAACAGGTGCATAAATTGTTTGAGAAAAATTTGTGAAAACTATAGATTTTTGTTGTTGTTTTGGCTTAACGGGATATATGCTGATTAAGAGTTACCCTTGTACCCAAAATACTGCTCATGGTGTCCCATCACTTTGTGATCCACTTAAAAAGATTCTCAGTGTATTTTTCGTATGAAAATTAATTAAAAAGTCTCAAACTGTAACAATCATATTCAGCAAGTCTTGGATTGAGTTTTTTACCACCTCTATTGTAAGAGGAATGTTGGAAAAGCATGTTACAGTCAACGAAATACAAGTGCTTGGATAGCACCTGTTTTGCTGTTTCACTATCTCATCAAACTTAGCATACCATCTCATACATGTGCTGCATCAACTTTATATTGACCTACGTTGAATAATTTTTGTACAATTTCATAACAATAAATTTGCTTACATTTAGCCAACCGAAATGTACAGTTTACCACAAAATAATATTGAATGCCCTGCTCCAGTGATACCAGTGCAGCCTAGAGACCGCAAGAGAAAGTGCTCATAAATTAAAAAGCTTAAAAACACTACAGAGAGAGGGAGGGTATGTATGACGAAGGAAGGAATGAAGGAAGGAATGAAGGAAGGAATGAAGGAAGGAATGAAGGAATGAAGGAAGGAATGAAGGAAGGAATGAAGGAAGGAATGAAGGAAGGAAAAAAGGGGAAAAGGAAGGAAGGAAAAAGGGGACAAGTAAGATAGATAGCTAGATAGATAGATAGCTAGATAGATAGCTAGATAGACAGCTAGATAGATAGAGAGAAAGATAGAGAGAAAGATAGATAGATAGATAGATAGATAGATAGATAGATAGATAGATAGATAGATAGATAGAGCAATGAATTCTCCGCATAAAATGAAATACATACTTTGTGGACTTTTTTCACCTGAGTATGAAGGATGTATTTGATTTTGAAGGTACATGTGCAAGATGAAAGAATGTCATTCATTTTCTGATATAAACTGCTCACACGTAAAAACGCAAACCTATTAATACACCTTAAAAACTTATAACATCTAATTAAGTACTGGGCTGAATATCCAGGCCTAGGTTCTGAAAAGTTTCACTGTAAAGCATTGAGAATCGGCTGCAATAGGCCACATTTTGCGAGATTGCTTAAAAAACTGAAATCAAAACCAAGGCAGAAAACATTTTTGCATTAAGTCCATCAGAGTCCAAATTTTCAAGTTCACGGATAATGAAAGTGGTCCCCTTGACCGCTTCAAGCATTTTTACTGCATTTTGTCGGTTTTGGGTTGAATTTTAGCACAAATTGCCGTTTTTCACATTTTGTTTGTCACATCCTCTTCAAAAACGTTGTGTCATAAGCTTGGATAATTAGAGGATAGGGGGCTGGCATGAACAGGACATTTTTTTGTCCTGAACAAGAACTATTCAGAACATGGATTATGTTCATAAGTATTCTTCGCATTACAGTCTCATTTCACTTTCTTAATCCCACATTTGAAACAACCATACAAAATCGCGTCCAGATTTTTCTTCAAATTTTCAAAATTCTTGGCCAAGCGATAAATTAGCAGGCCTGGAAGGTTATTCAAGGTGGTTGGGGGGGAGCTCTATTGTTTTTATAATGTAATTTCTGAGAGTGGTGCTGAATTAGGTATTTACAATGATGAACTTAATTGGAGCTTCTACTCAAGGGAGATCATTATTCTTTTGCACAGCTCAATAATCCAGGGCTTTTCTTCTGGGTTGGGGGGGGCAGAGGAGGGCTTTTATTCGAACATATTAATCCATAAAAGAAAGCCCCAGATTGTTTGCTTTCTAAAAGGAAAATGGGCTTTTGATGGCATTAAAAACGATTGAATCTTGTTAAATATTTTTGTAGAGAAATACTGCCAATTTATTAGTTATTTCAGAATAGAATTTAGATAATTTTACAGTTATAAATAGCATGTTAAACATGGGTTCAATACACAATTTACAAGCAGTTACCCTCGTCACCAATCACAGTTACCTTGGTCTTTCCATTTGGAGAAAAGCAGTTACCCTCGTCCTTCTTTAACATGGGATCCAATGGGATGACCTAGTTTTTTCAATTAATTTTGAGAAATTGAGACGAGGGTAACTCAGTTACCCTCGTCCTGTTTTGCCACAGTGATTACAGTGATGCACTTTAATACCGAAAAAGAGTGTACTGTTGCACTGTGAAAATGGCACTTTGTGTGTCATCATACAGATGATTTGTCATGATCATACCCAATACTTTCAATGTTAATTTGATTTAAGGAGACTTATCCCTCTTGTTGGTGACATTCAAACAAAAGGATCATGCATCTGATTTTCAATCCAAAATCAGTTATGACAAGTCAAATGGCCTTCTCTTGATCATGACTAATCAAACTGTCGCTATGTTTCCCATGTTGAAAGTATAGAAGATGACACTTCATCAACTATCATGAATCACGAAGTGCATTTTTCAAAGTGAACTGATCCTCATTTTTTCTTTATCAAAGTGCATCACTGTAATGTCCTTTTCCCCAAGTGATAAATTCCTAAAACATGAAAACAAAAAGGACACTATTTATCGTGAGGAAAGGATGTATGTATATATATGTATATGCACGATTTTAGTCTTTTTTTTTAATGCACTTTTACAAAGAATCTGCACCAGGAACGATCTTTGCCTGCTCACCAAAACATTTTATTATCAACTTGAAAAGCAGCCAAATGATTGATAAATCCTATTGATTGCTGAGTTACAAAACGTTAATGTCAGATGTTGATGTAGCTTGCACTGTGTCATTAAAATGATTCTTTGGAAAAAATCACCCAGGAAGGGGCAAATATTTTGTCACAAAATTAAACTTTTAGCTGAAAAGCTCCAATGCTTCACTCTGAGTTATTTTCTACACTGTAAAATTTGAAATTTTGAGTTAGCTCAAATGATTTAGTGAGATGGTTGCACAATTTGTTTGACCCATGATAGCTTGCTGTTTTGAGTTATGATAATCTTTATGTTGTTATAACTTGCAAACAACAAGCTGTCTTGGCTCAAAGGAATTGTGCAACCATCTCACTCAATCAATTAAGCTAAGTCAAAATTCAAAATTTACAGTGTATCTGGTAAATTAGTGATTAGGGTAGTCATAGACAGAATGCTGTTGACTGCATTTTCTATTGTTCACGGGTTGTCTCTAGTATACTTGCACCCAAGCAGGTATCTTGGAGCATAATGTAAACTTTTGTAAATAGTTTTTTTCAATGCATAACATGCCAAATGTTTGCACTGTGCTTTAATTCAGAAGTTGTCGATTTGCAATTTGATTTTGATGCATTGTGTGCATCCCTGTGCGAATCCATTGATTGTATTTTGATGCATCTGTCTCTGTGGATGTGATCCCATCAAATTGCCTTTGACCCTCTTTCCTGCACAAGGAAGATGGTCCAAGGCCAAATTTAACTGATGTTTTCCAATTCTTGAGTTGCTTCTTGCTTTATAGGATGTAATTTGCAATTCCGACAGTTGACTTCATGTTGTCATAGAACTTGACTGTGGGATTTCATTTTAAACGTTCGTTGTGCTAAAAGGAACCCACAATGCAATGTGCTGAAAACCATCAGTAGTTGTCTTTGTGCGAGAAAACTAGAAAGATATGTGCCACCCCTCATATATTGCTAAGACTGCAGTATTGCTTGTATTGGCATGTAGGATTCATTTTAAAGGCACTGAAATTGCCGTATCCTTTGCTTAACATAACTAATGTCTGATCTTTGACCTGATTGACAAAGTGCTTCAATTGAAGCAGTAATTTGATTACAATGCATTGTGTACATCCTTGTGTGAATCCGTCAATTGTATTTTGATGCATCTGTCTCTGTGGAGGTGATCCCATCACTATCGCCTTTGACCCTGTTTCTTGAGGAAGATAAGCCAAGGCCAAATTTAATTGCCTCTCCACTGGACCTTATTCAGGCTGGGAGATGAAATTGGATTTTTGAGAACACACTGGCGTAGGTCCTACTGAAGCAGAAAATTGAAATCCATTTGTGCTGCTAGTTAAACAGTCCAGCGCTCACTTAAAAGTTTCATCAAAATAATCTGATTGTCTAAACAATTGTTTAGCATTTAGCAAGACACATTGATTTACAAAAGTGGCCATGCTGTGAACTCCCGCATTCATCCTTTTGACTAACTCCAAGAAACTGTCTCTGGGACTACCTGGAAAGTCAATGGAATGAATTCAGACTGCTCCGCACCCCAAAGGGCACGGAGCGGAGCAGTCTGTTTGGGCTATCTGTTGACGTAAAACCTGATAAAAGATGAGAATAGAATTTCGATGTCTGTAGTTATGAGATGGGGTACAAGAATTTCTCACAATAGTTGGAATTGCTCCCCTGGGTCATTGTCCTCTGGCCTTTGTTGTCACTCATCTATGAATACAGCATCCATATGCACATTGCTTGGGCCCATGTATATAACACTCAACAATGACATGAGTCAATAGAATGCAGAAGGAATATGCCAAGGTTATGTAGTGCCGGAACCTATGAAATGCTTGAAGCACATCATAAAAGCAATCTGTGCAAAAGAAATGTGCAATGTCTGATTCGATTATTTTACCTTTTTGTAGTTGCTTGAGGCATCGTTACATTTAATGTCGTAACAGCAAAATCAACTTCGACTGAGTAGTCCTACCATTTATTGTTTATGGATTCGTTTGTTGCAACAAAGTCCATCATCCTTGTGTCACTGAAGTATTTCATTAAAAGGGAAATCAGTCTTAGATTTCCATAAAGGCACTTTGGAGAACCTAAACCAAATGTTTTGTTTTTTTTTGCAAAAAAATTAATGTGAAATAGCGTGCTGTATCATGTTCGCTTGGCTTTAAAGTTTATAACTCTGCCTGCATATATGCAAGTCACTAACCTTGGTGCATTGTGCATTTATATACTCCAGCTCAATTCAAAATAGATTGAGGGCATGATGTGGATGTTTGCATGCGAAAACCTCTTCATTGCCTGGTCATACGAAGCAATACCAAAGGCTTTTCACAATGAGATACCACTGAGATGTTGAGTGGTCAACAACACAGGTCAGTCAGTTGACGTAGAAAGTGTCCAGCCTGGCCCCCTGAGGCGACACTTAACAACAAGATAGTGTGCTTCGGGTTCTCAGAATGCAGTATGACCTCCACACACTATATTTTTGTTTCAGCTGCAAAGAAATGCTATATGCTATGATGTCTGACATGTATTTGTACTGGCTACAAAGCTCAAACCGTGCCCATTGTCAAAACCTGCGCATGGTTGCTTTCTATCAGATAAACGTAGCAACCATGATTTTGTTACTGCTGCATGCCTTAGTCAGATATATGTGTAGGTCAGTTCCACAGAAAGTGTAATATTTTGGTGATTTTTCATATCACTCTGGGGGCAGTTCTCTCCATAATTAAAAAATGTTTTATCTGTCATTTGGCTGTAACACCAACAATCATGTGACAACAACAACAAGCAGCTGACAGCTCATTCAGGCTGATGAAATGCTACTGGATAGTGCTTGGAAACAATAATTTATATTGAATGAAATAATTTAACTTTTTGGTTATGATTGGCAGGTGTTGCATGAATGCTTTTACTGCCACTTTAAAGGACTGAAACCACTTCCCTTGTGCATTTATATATTGTAGTTCAATTCAAAATAGATTGAGGGCATGATGTGGATGTTTGCATGCGAAAACCTCTTCATTGCCTGGTCATACGAAGCAATACCAAAGGCTTTTCACAAAGAGATACCACTGAGATGTTGAGTGGTCAGCAAGATAGGTCAGTCAGTTGACATAGAAAGTGTCCAGCCGGGCCCCCTGAGGCGACACTTAACTAGATAATGTGCTTCGGGTTCTCAAAATGTGTTATGACTTCCACACACAGTATACAGTGGGGTGCGAAAGTTTGGGCACCCTTTGAGTGGGGTCACATTTTTTCAAATTTCAGACAAACCATTTGCAGAATCTTTCCAACGTGAATTGTGTGAGTGAAGGATACCCATGCACTCAATTTTAGCTTGAAAGAACAATGGAAATATAAAAATATAAAAAAACATGGGTCTTTTTGTTGTATTTTACATGTGCAAAAGTTTGGGCACCCCTACAGATTCTGATCTTGATTTTTCTACAACTCAACATTAAAACAATATAAAAGCTCTAAAACGCATTGGAAAATAATGTAAGTATCCCAGGACTTCATTTCTTCGCATTTTTTATTGTGCTCCCCAACAGAGAGACTCCAAACGTTCCATCTTTGTGGTACCTATGGCATCAATTGCACATGTCTAGTTATACTGAGAGTTTTGAAAATTTCTTGGCCAGGAGACCTGGTTAGCCTCTCCTTTACCTAAAACTAACATTTTATCTAAAATAACCAAAAATATTTAAGATTTCCATTATTTATTTAGGTTAATATCCAGCAAAATTAAAAGTATTAGTGTGCAGTTCAACTTTGTGTTGCCAGCCAGGGACTATTTCTGCTGAAACATTTTCAATTTTTGGTTAATTTTGTTTCTATTTAGTCAATTTTGCTATTTTGTAACAATTAAATCTTTTATGTCAACCTCAAAGACCTCCACAGGTGTGACACTGAACATGTTCGACAGGTGCATCATTCCACCGTCAGCATGCAGATGTGAAAAGCCAAGCTATACAAGGTATAAAAATTACATAGCTTAATCTGACTGTCTGAGTCATGCCAAAGGACCCATCTAGCTATTTGGAAGCATTCTGGATCAGTCATTGTGGTGTTTGAGACAAGGGAGTAAAAAAATGCATTGAAATGGAATTGCTCCGATACACCAGGATGTGATAAACAAGTTTGACTCTCCAAGGGCAAGAATAGGCAGGCCGAAAATTATGGATGACAGCTGTATTAATTCTGAAATTGTCATTTCTACAAAACACAACTCAAAAACAGCAGGTTTCAGAAATATTTTAACAAGAAAAGTCAAGTTACTCTGACATAGATGCCCAGAAGTTTAACTTTTGTGGCATTTTAGGTATTTTAGTTGGGCATAGGTCTAAAATGTTCCTAAATCTCATCAAAGAATAATCAGTCATGTTTAGGTACTGAAAAATAAACATGATGAATCAACTTTTTCAGCTCCTGGACTCAAAATAATAGAAATTTTATTAAATAATCTGACGTACCTTGGTTACCTCCAATCTGCCAAGTTTGGAGTCATTCTGTTGGGGATTAAAACTAAAAATTCACACAAAATGAAGTCCTGGGATGTTTACATTATTATCCAAAGCATTTTAGAGCTTTTATATTGCTTTAATGTAGAGGTATACAAAAAGTAAGATCAGAATCTGCAGGGGTGCCCAAACTTTTGCACATGTAAAATCTAACAAAAATACCTATATTGTTTTACATTCTTATATTTCCATTGTTCTTTCTGGGTAAAATTGAGTGCATGGGTATCCTTCACTAACACAATTCACTTTGGAAAGATTCTGCAAATGGTTTGTCTCAAATTTGAAAAAATGTGACCCCACTCCAAGGGTGCCCAAACTTTCGCACCCCACTGTATATACGTTTTTGCGCAGTAAGGGGTGTTAGCGTCAACTGCCAACATAGAAGCACCTTTAGTTGGTGTCCTATAGGGGCTTTTGCACCTTTGGCTGTTGTACCTAAAGTTTGCTTTTGTGTGAACTATAAATGTAGTATATAAATTAATATATAGTTAAATAAACTACAAAAAAAAATTTGGTGCAAAAACGCTGTGTCCAAAACATGTACAAGTCCAGACTATTCTCAACATCAACAACTGTGCATGACTGGTTGTCTCCTGTCTGATTAACAAACACACTCGCACACAACATGTAAGTTGATGTAATCTGGTTCCTTTTGATCAAAAGTTATTATTTCAATGTCTAAAGTATAAGGCTGACTGGAACGAACCACTCTCTTACCAAGAAAACCAGGACGTGTCAGTAACCCTTTGGTAAAACCATGTCGTCCAGCTAAAGCATGTAGACTCTTTTTCAATTTGAATGTAGATGACTTACAATAGGGCATTATGTTTAGTAGTTGGAATGTAAACATATTTGATTTATATATTTATTGCAAATGTATCTTGTGATATTCTCTGCCAATAAAAGCCTATGTATATTAGTATAGGTTATTCACCTAGGGAGAGGCAATATGTGATTTATCCAGCGAGGGCTTTAGCCCGAGCTGTGATAAACACATATTGCCGATCCTGCGGTGAATAACTGGCTTATACCATAAGACAAAGCTGAAACTTGTCATTTGTTGCTGTTGTTTTTTCACAGCTTCACTTATTATTCTCCCATGGGAGGATAACTGGACAACACAGAATATGGGTTTTATTGCAGTGAAATACTGACTCATGATTGGCTGACAGAGGTGTCGAATGGTATAATGTTAATTATTATGTAATATTATATATTTTGTAACATTTTTTATAACATCCTATGTAAATGAATTCTTCTCTCCTTGGGTTGCCAAATTAATGTTGAATAATCATGAGTGCCAGTGCAGGGGTACATACAAGGCTCCAAAGAATGTGTCAGCTTGTACATTGACAAGAACCATACCTGCTTCAAGCCTATTTGCTGCCAAAGGAAGTCTCTAACCTTAGCCTAAAACGACTTAAGTGTCACTTCATGGGCCTATCTGTCTCACTTTGCAGCACCATATAACAGTTGGATGAGGTTGACCAAAAGGAGTTGAATGGCCAAGCTCTTCTCACAGCAGGACAGTGGACAATTTAATTGTGAAGGAATGCCTTGAGGTCAGTCAATGAACAGTGTTATAGTCCCCAGCATTTTTAGTCAGTAAGTTTTAAGCTGATGATTGGGAACTGACTCTGGTCAAAAACACTTGTTTCCTCTAATATTCCTGATGCCGGGAGTCACATGTAGTTTTTTCACTGTATTTGGAAACAAAGACATGTCACAAGCTGTCTAAGCCTCTAATTTGAGCTTATCCCATTTGACTTCCGCGGCCGAGCTAAGAATCCGACAAGTAGAGACCTCCCCCAACTGAATAAGTGGCAGGATTGGTTGAAAAGGTGTGAACAACTGTGAATAAGCCAATCCTGTGGCTCATTCAGTCCAGGGGGGTCACTAGTATTTGGATACTTAACTTGAGTGCAAGTGGATCATTGCCAAGGAACAAACAACGTAGTGTGAACACTACTAAACACAATATGGTTTATTGGCAAAGGGCTCATCTGTCTTCACATGTACACGTAGAAATGTAAGGTAGAATATATGTTGCCAAAACATTAATACATACAAGAATTTCACAACAATGTAGCCAGGACGTGCACATTTTTCGTTGTTTCAAAATATTTTTTTTAATTTCAAAAAAGTTGTTTCGTTGTTCAAAAATGGGTTTTTTATTGCCAGCTTTTGAATAGATTGCATGATACTAGGCGCTTGTATGCAAAGACTTTTCATTCCCAAGTCGTATTACGTGATACCCAGGGAAATACACAAAGTATTACCGTCAAGGCTGGTAGCAACAGAAGGTAGAAGGAAGAAAGTGTCACTGAAAAGTCTGACCAAGTCCCCTGAGGCTGCACTTAACAACAAAGATAATGTGCTCTGGGTTCTCAGAATGCATAATGACCTCCAAGATGTCCTTGCAGAGTAAGTCGAGTATATGTTTACATTAGCTGCTAAGAAATGTGTGCCATATAGCCCTGTGAAGTCTTGCAAGGTGCCAACTCAAGCTCTGCTTATTGTCAATGACTGGCTGCCGAGGGAGATTTTCGTAATTTACTGACAAATGACAATGAATGTCAATTGCCAGATTGACTTACCTTTTTTTTTAAAATCTTAAACGAAGCTCATATGAGTTTAGTTTTCTTAAATTGTCTAAATGTCAAACATGAATTAGATTTTTTTTCCATAATTTACGCTTGACAGTTGGAATTTTTAAAGAGGAGTTTTGGAGATGCACCACAGAGATCAGTGATTTCTTCGACTCGATTTTTTTTTACCATGACCTTTTTGGCAACGTCACAAGAGAATTGCTAGCTTACAAAGGCACACACAAGTTATTACCTTACCATCATATCACTCAAGCAGACTTGCAAGTACATATGAAACCCAACTCAGGCCTACAAATGCAAAAAAAAAAAAAAATCAGGAAAAAAATTTCAAAAAAAAAAAATTCAGATTTTTTGTTTTTGTTTTTGGAACTATTGCAGGGCAGTAGACTAAAATAATGACTGACATGTGACCAGCTCTCAGCCAATGACAGCTCTTAGCCAATGACAGCTCTGCTTTCATGGAGGAGGAATAATAACGTTGTAACACGGCAGTCCCGCTCCCCCGAAATAATATCAGTTACCAATATTATCACTTTCTATTCCTGGTAGACTAAAAGCATCTTTCCATAAAATGTCTGAGACTCATTTATCAGAATAACAATATACTAATCTGATTTTCTCGTACATCTTAGACCATTACCAAAGCGGCTGTCTCATATAGATAAATGTATTCTCTTATTTCCATACTGCAGCAATTGTGAACTTATCAGAATTGTGTGAATGGCGTCAATCTGTAGACTTTGTCCCACAGGAAAGTGCAAAAGACATAGGATAGAAATGTGTGGTATAAAAAAAACTCACATAATACTTTGTAGAAACTAGTTTCCATCCCTTTAATGAATAAAACATTGCTTTCAAGAGTCACCTGAGACTGATTTATGTGTTGGTGGTCTACTTAAAAGGGACAAAACCTTTTACAGGCAAAAATGTAAACTCTAATTCAAGGAAGTGTGTTTCACTACTGTTTAGCTACCTCTGTCTTCACAAAACTCTAAAAAATAAGACCAATGCCATGCCTTGAACAACTAATTCTGCTGGTTCACATTTCATTATAGCTGTTTGCAGATTGGCGGTCCAAACAGTTTCAAAATTAACTTTCAACTTGGTAGTGTGATGTCACTGGCTTTTTTGCTTGTGTCTTTTATGGTTAATGAGTTGATTCCATGTTTATCATATCTGGCAGCATAGGTCTCAATAAACAAACCAATTAAATGTCTTAAGGCACTTCATCAAATAAGGAGATTAGGAGACCAACAGAAAACTGTCAATGACGTGGCAGAGCCAGTTTGCAAATTGAAAATAAGAAAATTAACTTTCCAGTGGACCGCCAATCTGCAAAAGCTCTAACGAAGATGATCACCAATTTGTACCTGCTGATTCTGCACAGGGTCTGGTGGATTGTGAATAAAGGTCATAAGTCATCATCATATCCTGGTGTCCAGTTTCTTTGAGGACGTCAACCAAAGCCGGCATCAAAAAGGGTCCAGCCACCCAGTAACTGGATCAAGGATGCAGGGTTATAATTATTCAATTAATGACATAAAAAGTATTATGACTTTGTAGCATGTTTGCGATGTATTTTTTATGTTCTTCATGAACGAAGCTTCAATCAACTGGCTAAGATTGTTGTGTTGATGTTGTCTAGGTATTAGATGCACTAAATTTATGTTTAGAGCATGTTGGTCACATAATCTTTAAAATTACATCTACTAAATCCCGAGTATGCTGTTCACGAATGTTCACTTGTCAAAGTGAACTTCATTGCATACGAATGCAGCTGTCAAGCTGATGCTGGCTTGTGTTGCTTTCTATTTTCATGTACTGACGAAATTACGCAAGTAGCTTATTTTGCAGTAGTACAAAAGGTTTTGTGCCCCGCAGTGTGTCCTTTTCACATAATCATTGGATTGGGCTGAGAAATATTCCATGTGACTTTCATAAAGTTTCATGCAGGCAAAGTTGACTTATGCCATTTATTCAAATATTTTGGTGTCTGACGAATTATGCAAAAGCAACATGGTAAGTGGAATGACAAAACGAAAGTTTAATTTTCAAATTGTTTTCTCAAAATATTAGCATTATATAATTTGGCAACTATTCATACAAAAAAATGTTGCTCACTTGCTGTCACTGCAAAGCAATATACATAAATTGCCTTCATTTGAATAACATTCATTTTTTTTTAATTTATGCTCTTCAAAAGTTACTATCTGATATCAATTTAGTTCAGTTAAACTGAGAGATAGGCATAAGTTGCACACTGGAAACTGTTGAATAAGGAACTGCGCATCGTAAATACAATGCAATTCCAATGGCAGGTCGCGGAAATTCTTTTTGATTGCTAGCCATTTCAAAGTAGGAGATGTTACTTCAGTTTCCTTTTTACGAAGCAAAATAGACAAAATAAGGTGACTGCTAGAAGCATGTTTTAAATGATTGGAACCATTTTGAGGTTTTGGGGAACATAAATTTGAGCAAAATATGCAAAATCATTGTTATTCTAATAGAGACAATTTATGCATATTATACTTGGGAGGGACAGCAAGTAGGCAAATTTGTTTGACGTGCAGAGTAACCAAATGATGTAATGCTAATGTTTTGAGCACAATTATTTTTGAATTAAACATTTGTACTGTATTTCCACTTACTATGTTGTTTTTGCATAATATACATATATGATATAAGTCAACTTTGCCTGAACGAAAAAACTCAATGAAAGTCACATGGAATATTTCTCTGCCCAATCGATGATTAAGTGAAAAGGACACACTGTTGGGCCCAAAAGTTTTTGTACTACTGCAAAATAAGCTACTTGCGTAATTTCGTCAGACGCGTAGTATATTCTGCTCAGACACATAGGACAGGCATGTATTTTTTAGTTTGAAGGCAGCTTGAATGTAATTGCAATAGTTTTTACCCAGCAATTAACTGGCTGGGTCACCTGAACTCATGTTGGACAGCTGTTGCAATAATTCTTTGCCTCATTGTTACAGCCTTTCATAGGATGTAAAGCCCTCAATAGCTAAAATGATGTGAGATATATGTAATAATGACCGTGACACTTTGGTAGATAGAATGCAAATAATAAAAGATATATCTACAGGGATATGAGTAAATTCCAGCTCTTGGAACGTGTCTCCATTTATTGTATATTTTATATCAGGAATGCCCATATGATTTACCTCTTGTCTCTTGATATGGGGTGTTTTGGGAGTATCCTGAGGACTGCCAAGCTGCTACAGGCTCATGTTGGTTTGTATGGTCACATAAATATTCATTTTGTATACTGGGAATGCAATATTTTAAGAGATTTTGGCATGTTTGACAGACAAGCACTTGCAAACTTGAAAGCTAGTTGACAAATGTGCTCTCCTGTTTTCATTGGGGATTTGAATTGATGCAACTGGCAGTTGCAGTGTCCATGGTCCTAAGCCCTAGCGACACAACTTGTGTTTGTTTTTACTTTCCACACTAGTCCAGTTGCAAGTGTCATAAAATCTTCAGAATGAGACAAATTGAAAATTGTCACACATCAATTTGTAAAATTGCTTTTTAACCTGGAGGTTTTGGAGAGCAATAATTGAAAAGCTGACTTAAACACAGATTTGTTGCTGCTTTCAGTATGATGGTAAGGCGCATATATTAACAAGCAGATTGGTTTTAGAAAAGCAATGCAATATTTGTATTTTGAAGTCACTAGCTCATTAATCTCATGTAAATAATGAGGCCTTTGGGAATTCTGTCCAGCTTTGAAAGCAAATGTTTTATTTTAGCCATTGTCATCATTTTCAAGGGGATGATAAGGAGTGGATGTATTGTTAGTCTCAGACAAACTGGAGTGTTGAATCACTTGAATGGTCTTGAGGCTGCAGACCGACAAGATTCAGATCCAATTGGAGCGCAGACTGGAATTGCTGTGGTCCCAATCAGGCATGTGCTCTGTAGAACTCCACTAGTCTTATGGCAGTGTATTATTACAGAGAAGATGTGTGTGTGTGTTTTTTTTTTCAAACATAGTCCTTAACTAGATTCAAAGCTAGGCAGCATAAAATGCTGTCATTAGTGTAACTGCTTCTTTTACTTTGATATAATAGGATTTACAGTTTAAGTTTATTTTTGAAGACAGTATTTCAGCTAGTCAGTAATATGATATTGTATTATTGGTCGATTCTACCCAACATGTGTACGTTATCACATGACATTTGACATACTGGACCTCATATCCAAGGGCCATGTATTGTACCCCGCGGGGTCAAGTTTTGGCACAAAGGTTGAGAGGGCTGATATCAGATGGTGAGGGAACATCATAAGAGCTGTTATGTGAATTGCATACTTATTTGTTTAAAAAAGGCTATAGTGTCACATGCCAGAAGCCCAACATCAACTTTATTTTTGTAGAAACATGATAATTTGAATAAATTTAAGAGGCACTGTAACTTTACAGATGTTTGTAGCATCCTGTTTTGTGACAAGCAAGCTGAGAAATATGAGTGCTTTGATTCCTGCCCTTTAGCTGCAGCTTCTGTTCTAGAAAATATGGTAATTAAATGGTCACAGAATTGCTTGCTTAAGAATGAGAACTTGTGGCAATGACCTTTGGGACTCCTCGCCTTTGTGGGTAGGATTTAGGAGGGAAAGGGGCCAATGGCATTACAAGTAGGAAACCCTGGATTCCAGCAATGCATATGAATGCTATGCCTTTATTGCCTCAGATTGCTGAAATGATCTGCAAAGATACCAGAAGCAACTACCAAGAGTTCCTCGAGCATGCGAACAGAGATGAAATTAGCGTTGTCATTTATGCAGATTCTCTCAAGAGAAAAACAATTTAATATTATAGTAGAATATCTATTAGAAACGATTGGAACAAATTTTAAAATTTTGCCCTACTTAAGGACAAGGGAGGCTGACACCTGGTTTTTTTTTTAACTTACAGAAGTTGCCCCAGATATGAACAATTTTCTAAAGCAAGACTTTTGTTTGAAACATATTGTTTTTATTGAAATACACAACATGACATAGTCTGCATAGCTACTCAAAGTAAGTAAATTTTTCCTTTGAAAGAAATTACATTTTTGCTGCATCGTATCAAAAACCTGCTGTGTTTTATTTTTTCATGCAAACTAATCCTCCAGAGCAAAAAGTAGTGCCACGATAAGATGGTTTTTCGTCAGTGACAATTTCATGGTGATACATGGAGTACTTTGTATTTTACAGGACTTTAGCCAAATGAAGAACCTTTAGTGAAAATTGCATTTGAAATCTCGATTTTACATTGATTTTTATGGTGAAAAGATTTGTTAATGCCATATATAGACCTATTCATTGAATAATCATGGTCGATTTTGGTTTTGATTGGTTCTCCTGAGTCTATTTTAGACGTTCTTGAAGAAAAAAATGTTTGGTCCAAAACACCTATGTAACGCAAATTGTACAAACTTTTGACACACAACCTCATACAAATTACTAAATATTATTATTTTAGAGCGAGAGTAAATTAGCTGGCTGGAATGTAGAGTTACGTGATAACAGTTGTGGATTGATTCGTTTAGCAAAATTGGAGTCTTGGTTTGCCATGAGTCTTGGATTACGATATGATCCAAGTATGACTAACATTTTTTTAAACATCCTGTGTAAATGAATTCTTCTCTGCTTGGGTTCCCAAATTAATGTTGATTTTTGCTAGGACTGGTGAGTTGCGTTGACGAGAGTGCAACTGAGAAAAAACTGAATAATCATGAGTGCCAGTTATATACTGTAGCTCCAAAGAATGTGTCAGCTTGTACATTGACAAGAACCATACCTGCTTCAAGCCTATTTGCTGCCCAAAGGAAGTCTCTAACCTTAGCCTAAAACGACTTAAGTGTCACTTCATGGGCCTATCTGTCTCACTTTGCAGCACCATATAACAGTTGGATGAGGTTGACCAAAAGGAGTTGAATGGCCAAGCTCTTACAGCAGGGAAGTGGACAATTTGATTGTGAAGGAATGCCTTGAGGTCAGTCAATGAACAGTGTTATAGTCCCCAGCATTTTTTAGTCAGTAAGTTTCAAGTTGATGATTGGGAACTGACTCTGGTCAAAAACACTTGTTTCCTCTAATATTCCTGACGCCGGGAGCTAAATGTAGTTTTTTCATGGTATTTGGCGTTTCATAAGCTTTCTAAGCCTGTAATTTGAGCTTATCCCATTTTACTTTCGCAGCCCTTGCAGCCATTTTCCTCTGGCGGTGCAATGAGAGCTCAAGTGGTTCATTACCGAGGGACAAACAACGTTAACACTAAACACAATGTGGTTAATTGGTAAAGGGCTCATCGGTTTTCACATACACGTAAAAATGTAAGGTATAAATTATGTTGCCAAACGTTACAACATTGTGACAGTGTTGCCAGGACGTGAACATTTTTCGTTATTTCAAAATATTTTTCTGTATTTAAGTTCTTTCGTTGTTCAAAAATGGGTTTTTTATTGCCAGCTTTTGAATAGATTGCATGATACTAGGCGCTTGTATGCAAAGACTTTTCATTCCCAAGTCGTATTACGTGATACCCAGGGAAATACACAAAGTATTACCGTCAAGGCTGGTAGCAACAGAAGGTAGAAGGAAGAAAGTGTCACTGAAAAGTCTGACCAAGTCCCCTGAGGCTGCACTTAACAACAAAGATAATGTGCTCTGGGTTCTCAGAATGCATAATGACCTTCAAAATGTCCTTCCAGAGTAAGTCGAGTATATGTTTACATTAGCTGCTAAGAAATGTGTGCCATATAGCCCTGTGAAGTCTTGCAAGGTGCCAACTCAAGCTCTGCTTATTGTCAATGACTGGCTGCCGAGGGAGATTTTCGTAATTTACTGACAAATGACAATGAATGTCAATTGCCAGATTGACTTACCTTTTTTTTTAAAATCTTAAACGAAGCTCATATGTTTAGTTTTCTTAAATTGTCTAAATGTCAAACATGAATTAGATTTTTTTTCCATAATTTACGCTTGACAGTTGGAATTTTTAAAGAGGAGTTTTGGAGATGCACCACAGAGATCAGTGATTTCTTCGACTCAATATTTTTTTTACCATGACCTTTTTGGCAACGTCACAAGAGAATTGCTAGCTTACAAAGGCACACACAAGTTATTACCTTACCATCATATCACTCAAGCAGACTTGCAAGTACATATGAAACCCAACTCAGGCCTACAAATGCAAAAAAAAAAAAATTGGGAAAAAATTTTCGAAAAATAAAATTCAGATTTATTTTTTTCGTTTTTGGAACTATTGCAGGGCAGTAGACTAAAATAATGACTGACATGTGACCAGCTCTCAGCCAATGACAGCTCTTAGCCAATGACAGCTCTGCTTTCATGGAGGAGGAATAATAACGTTGTAACACGGCAGTCCCACTCCCCCCGAAATAATATCAGTTACCAATATTATCACTTTCTATTCCTGGTAGACTAAAAGCATCTTTCCATAAAATGTCTGAGACTCATTTATCAGAATAACAATATACTAATCTGATTTTCTCGTACATCTTAGACCATTACCAAAGCGGCTGTCTCATATAGATAAATGTATTCTCTTATTTCCATACTGCAGCAATTGTGAACTTATCAAGATTGTGTGAATGGCGTCAATCTCTAGATTTGTCCCACAGGAAAGTGCAAAAGACATAGGATAGAAATGTGTGGTATAAAAAAAACTCACATAATACTTTGCAGAAACTAGTTTCCATCCCTTTAATGAATAAAACATTGCTTTCAAGAGTCACCTGAGACTGATTTTTGTGTTGGTGGTCTACTTAAAAGGGACAACACCTTTTACAGGAAAAGATGTGAACTCTAATTCAAGGAAGTGTGTTTCACAACTGTTTAGCTATACTACCTCTGACATCACAAAACTCTAAAAAATAAGACCAATGCCATGCCTTGAACAGCTAATTCTGCTGGTTCACATTTCATTATAGCTTAATGCAGATTGGCGGTCCAAACAGTTTCAAAATTAACTTTCAACTTGGTAGTGTGATGTCACTGGCTTAAAATGTTTTACTTGTGTCTGTTAAGGTTAATAAGTTTATTCCATGTTTGTCATATCTAGCAGCATAGGTCTCAGTAAGCAAACCAATTAAATGTCTTTTAAAAGGTATTTCATCAAATAAGAAGATTAGGAGACCAACAGAAAACTGTCAATGATGTCGCAGAGCCAGTTTACAAATTGAAAATAAGCAAATTAATTTTTCCAGTGGACCGCCAATCTGCAAAGAGCTCTAAAAAAGATGATCACCAATTCGTACCTGCTGATTCAGTGATTCTGCACAGGATCTGGTGGCATTGCACGTGTTTTGAAGGCTAAGTCTTCTGCCCTCAACCTGTGGATTGTGAATAAAGGTCATAAGTCATCATCATATCCTGGTGTCCAGTTCTTTGAGGAAATCAACCAAAGCCAGCATCAAAAAGGGTCCTGCTTCACAGTAACTGGATCAAGGATGCAGACTAATCCACTCTGCGGACCTTTGACTCCCCAACCATGAAGCAACAGCACACAAGAATACCAATGTGAAGTTGCAGTTTTCCTAAATATAACACGTGCAGTTATATCATTTTGTTGAAGAATCAAAACGTCTTAATGTAACCTACATTAGGTTTTGAGAAGTAACTTGAATGTGGCCTTGGGGTTTAGAAGCAGAGGAAAGGATATGACTGAAATTGCATTATACAATTATTCAATTAATGACATAGAAAACATAATGACTTTTTAGCATGTTTGCGATGCATTTTTTATGTTGTTTATGAAGGAAGCTTCGATTAAATGGCTAAGATTGTTGTGTTGACGTTATCTAGGTATTACATGCTCTAAATTTATGTTAAAGCAAGTTGGTCGCATATTCCTTAAACTTACATCTACAAAATCGTGAGTCTTCTGTTCACGAATGTTCACATGTCAAAGTGAAGTTTATTGCATACAAATTTAGCTGTAAAGCTGATTTTGGCTTGTATTGCTTTCTATTTCCATGTATTCTGCACTAGCATTTTTTTATATATTGGAATGTAACTGAGTGCAATTTCGTAAGTTTAGATTTTGAGCCTGAATACATTTTTTTCTAGGACATGTTACTCTATAGGGCACAGTGATGGCATATGTTTTTTATGTCACTTTTCCCAATAGAATGCATGTCCTGCAAAACAATATTTTCAGGCTTAATGTCAACAAATAATAATAAAAGCAGCTGCAATTGATTTTCAGTGCTTATGTATGAAAATCCATTGCTATGCAAAGTGGCAAACTGGGCCAATGCAGGCCTATTTGACAATTTCTTCAATATTTTGCAAAAAAAAAATCCTATGCTAGCTATTGCGTGCTAGGTAGACAAAATCTAAATGACAACACCAGCTTCTTATCTCTATTTTCACTTTAAAGGAGCCTTATTAGGTCTACAAGGGCTTGCTTTTCTGATTAGTTCAACAAAGGCATCCTTTGGCAGCTATAAACAATATCATTTTCCAGGAACCTTCTTGAGTGTGGTTGAACTGTGGTTTGTATGTCCGAGGATCCTGAAGTGTGGGGGCTCAGTTGGTATTACACTGAGCCGCCAATCCCTGAGTCCCACGTTCGATTGCCACTCTGGCTGGGTCACCTGAACTCATGTTGGACAGCAGTTTCAATCATTCTTTGTCTTATTCTTACATCCTTTCCTTGCCCTAATTAGCCTACCAAGTGCTTAAATACAGGATGTAAAGCCATCAATAACTAACACAATGTTAGATATGTGTAATAATGACCGAAACACTGTGGCAGGTAGAATGCAAATAATAAAAGATTTATCTAAAGGGATATCAGCATATATATATTATGTAGGTTTGTATGGTTGCATACATTTTCATTTTGTATACTGGGAATGTAATATTTTAAGAGCTTCTGGCATGTTTGACAGACAAGCGCTTGCAAAGTTGAAAGCTATTTGACAAATGTGCTGTCGTGTTTTCATCGGGGATTTGAATTGATGCGACTGGCAGTTGCAGTGCCCATTGTCGTAATCCCCAGCAACACTACTTCTGTTTGTTTTTACTTTCCTCACTACTGGTCCAGTTACAAGTATCATAAAATCTTCAGAATGAGCTGAACGGAAAATTGTCATGCATCAATTTGTGAAATTGCTTTTTAACCTGGAGGTTTTGGAGAGCAATAATCTGTTCGGTCTGTCGATCCGACAAGCTAAAAATTAAATATGTTTTGTATTATTGGGACTGAGTTCATTGGCTAAATGCGTCCTCATGTTGAACATGTTTGCTTTTAGCCTTTTATGCATGTTATCATTGTGATGCAATACAAGGTATTTCTCCACGTCCGCAAAGGGCATATTTCCCACTGCAGAAACATCCCCCCAACATCTTTGAAATAATTTTTTGTTGCTAATTATGATGGTAAGAAACATATATTAATATGCAGATTGAGTTTAGAAAAGCAATGCAATATTTCTATTTTGATGTCACTGACTCATTAATCTGTTGTTAAGGTGACTCAAGTATGGTAGTTCGATCATACAGATTTTTCTAAAATTTTGCACAGGTACTCTATGGGACCCGTAGATTCCAAAAATGAAAAACGAAAAAATTTCATCAACTCATTTGGTTGCCATGGTAATGGCATTTTTGGCCTGAAAACTGCTTAAAAGTCATAAATTGAGTTTTCGGTTATGTACCACAGAATAAAGCATTGCATGCATTTGTAACACAAAAATGTCAGAATTATCTTCCCATGGATGTACACCAATACATTTGCGACAAATGTGAAGAAAAAGGTTAAAATTATTTTTTTTGTAAGAACTCAAATGGCATCAACACACTAATTAATTGCAGATTTTGCATGCATTAATTTTGGCAGTTATCAAGTTTTACAAAAATGATCATACAGATTTTTTTAAAAATTTGCATATACAGTGGGGTGCGAAAGTTTGGGCACCCTTGGAGTGGGGTCACATTTTTTCAAATTTGAGACAAACCATTTGCAGAATCTTTCCAAAGTGAATTGTGTTAGTGAAGGATACCCATGCACTCAATTTTACCCAGAAAGAACAATGGAAATATAAGAATGTAAAACAATATAGGTATTTTTGTTAGATTTTACATGTGCAAAAGTTTGGGCACCCCTGCAGATTCTGATCTTACTTTTTGTATACCTCTACATTAAAGCAATATAAAAGCTCTAAAATGCTTTGGATAATAATGTAAACATCCCAGGACTTCATTTTGTGTGAATTTTTAGTTTTAATCCCCAACAGAATGACTCCAAACTTGGCAGATTGGAGGTACCCAAGGTACATCAGATTATTTAATAAAATTTCTATTATTTTGAGTCCAGGAGCTGAAAAAGTTGATTTATCATGTTTATTTTTCAGTACCTAAACATGAAATGTCAGATTATTCTTTGACGGCATTTCGGAGCAGCTCAGACCTATATCCAACTAAAATACCTAAAATGCCACAAAAGTTAAACTTCTGGGCATCTATGTCAGAGTAACTTGACTTTTCTTGTTAAAATATTTCTGAAACCTGCTGTTTTTGAGTTGTGTTTTGTAGAAATGACAATTTCAGAATTAATACAGCTGTCATCCATAATTTTCGGCCTGCCTATTCTTGCCCTTGGAGAGTCAAACTTGTTTATCACATCCTGGTGTATCGGAGCAATTCCATTTCAATGCATTTTTTTACTCCCTTGTCTCAAACACCACAATGACTGATCCAGAATGCTTCCAAATAGCTAGATGGGTCCTTTGGCATGACTCAGACAGTCAGATTAAGCTATGTAATTTTTATACCTTGTATAGCTTGGCTTTTCACATCTGCATGCTGACGGTGGAATGATGCACCTGTCGAACATGTTCAGTGTCACACCTGTGGAGGTCTTTGAGGTTGACATAAAAGATTTAATTGTTACAAAATAGCAAAATTGACTAAATAGAAACAAAATTAACCAAAAATTGAAAATGTTTCAGCAAAAATAGTCCCTGGCTGGCAACACAAAGTTGAATTGCACACTAATACTTTTAATTTTGCTGGATATTAACCTAAATAAATAATGGAAATCTTAAATATTTTTGGTTATTTTAGATAAAATGTTAGTTTTAGGTAAAGGAGAGGCTAACCAGGTCTCCTGGCCAAGAAATTTTCAAAACTCTCAGTATAACTGGACATGTGCAATTGATGCCATAGGTACCACAAAGATGGAACGTTTGGAGTCTCTCTGTTGGGGAGCACAATAAAAAATGCGAAGAAATGAAGTCCTGGGATACTTACATTATTTTCCAATGCGTTTTAGAGCTTTTATATTGTTTTAATGTTGAGTTGTAGAAAAATCAAGATCAGAATCTGTAGGGGTGCCCAAACTTTTGCACATGTAAAATACAACAAAAATACCCATGTTTTTTTATATTTTTATATTTCCATTGTTCTTTCAAGCTAAAATTGAGTGCATGGGTATCCTTCACTCACACAATTCACGTTGGAAAGATTCTGCAAATGGTTTGTCTGAAATTTGAAAAAATGTGACCCCACTCAAAGGGTGCCCAAACTTTCGCACCCCACTGTATCATAAACAAGTTATTGTCAAACAAATGGCAAAAAATTCAAAAAATTCACCGAGTCATTTTTTGACTGCAGTACCTTTACTGTGCCAATGTCGATGTAAAGAACTAACGACAATTTTAGACACAGTTGACTGAAATTAACAGAAAAAATTCTTTGGATAAAGATGAGAAGCTGAAACTTTGAACTAGCATAGAGTAGGTTTTACTGCATTCAATAAAATAATAATTATGCTTCTAGCTGCATCAGATCTTATTTAAATAGCAAATAACTAGCAGCCATGCTGTTAAAAAAGAGAGCAGAAAATGGTAATGTCACAACTTTTTTTCAGGGCCTGCCGCAGTTGTGACGCTATGTTGCTAGGCAACCAGGCTGCTCAGAAGTATGTGCAGTGTACCACGCTTGATTCACCTTAAGCATGGTACACTGCACATACTTAAGGCGACTCAAGCATACTTAAGGTGACTCAAGCATGGTACACTGCACATACTTCTGAGCAGCCTGGAATATGTGTTTATCACACCTCGGCCTAAAGGCCTCGGGTGATAAATCACATATTCCCTCTCCCGTAGTGAATAACCTTTACAAATACACTTCTGATGTTTTGGAGTGACTGATGCATGGGATGCTTCATTCTGTAAAGCATAACCAAAACTCAATTTATAACTTTTAAGCAGTCGACGGGCCAAACATACCTGATGCCATGGCAACCAAACCAGTCGGTGAATTTTTTGTTGTTGTTCATTTTTAGAATGTACAGATTCAATAGAGTGTCTGTGCAAAATTTTAGAAAAATGTATCTCATCTAACTTCCACTCTTGAGCCACCTTAAGAATGAGGAATGGCCTGTTGGAGTTCTATTGGAATTCTGTCAAGCTTTAAAAGCAAATATTTTATTAGCCATTGTCATCATTCGCAAGAGGATGATAAAGAGTGGATGTATTGTTAGTCCCAGACTGACAAGAGTGTTGAATCACTTGAATGGTCTTGAGGCTGCAACCGACGAGATTCAGATCTAATTAGAGTTAAGACTGGCTTTGCTGTGGTCCCAATTAGGCATGTGCTCTGTAGAACTCCACTTTGGTAGTGTATTATTACTGAGAAGATTTTTTTTAAACATAGTACTTTCCCAGATTCAAAGCTAGGCAGCATAAAATACTCCATTAGTGTAACTGCTTCTTTTACTTTGATATAATAGGATTTACAGTTTAAGTTTATTTTTGAAGACAGTATTTCAGCTAGTCAGTAATATGATATTGTATTATTGGTCGATTCTACCCAACATGTGCATGTTATCACATGGCATATCACATACTGGACCTCATATCCAAAGGCAATGTATTGGCCTCCCGGGCCATGTTTTGGCACAAAGGTTGAGAGGGCTGATATCAGATGGTGAGGGAACATCATAAGAGCTGATATGTGAATTGCATACATATTTGTTTAAAAAAGGCTAAAGTGTCACATGCCAGAAGCCCAACATCAACTTTATTTTTGTAGAAACATGATAATTTGAATTCAAGAGGCACTGTCACTTTTTAGATGTTTGTAGCATCCTGTTTTGTGGCAAGCAAGCTTTGAAATGTGTGTACTTTGATTCCCGTCCTTCACCTACAGCTTATGTTCTAGAAAATATGGTAATTAAATGGTCACAGAATTGCTTGCTTAATAATGAGAACTTGTGGCAATGACCTTTGGGACTCCTCGCCTTTGTGGGTAGGATTTAGGAGGGAAAGGGGCCAATGGCACAACTATCAAGAAACCCTGGATTCCAGCAATGAATATGAATGCCATGCCTTTATTGCCTCAGATTGCTGAAATGACCTGAAAAAATACCAGAAGCAACTACTAAGAGTTCCTCGAGCATGCGGACAGAAGTGAAATTAGAGTGATCGATCCTAATCATGCATGCAGGTCCTCTCAAGAAAGAACAATGTAATATCACAATTAACGTCCATTTAATACCATTTGGCAGATGGTGGCCTTTATTAAAATTTACACAAGTTTCCCTAATTATGAATATTGAATTGGTTGTTTTTTATTAAAATACACAACATGACACAGTTTTCCCAAGTTGAGAAAGTCTAAAAGAAATTCAAATTTTGCTGCACATTATGCCAAACAAATTGATTTTTTTTAATGCGAAATACTCCTCCAGAGCCAAATGTATATCTGCAGTGGTTTTTGTCATATTATGCCTAGAACATACATAAATAAGTAAACATGAACATCCTATAGAGTCATACTGGAACTGCCCCCTCCCTTGAAGATATCAGTTACCAATATATTGTCACTTTCTATTGCAGGCAGTCTAAAAGCATCTTTTCATAAAATGTCGGAGACTCATTCATCTGAATAAGAATAGACTAATCTGATTTTCTCATACATCTTAGACCATTACCAAAGCGGCTGTCTCATATAGATAAATGTATTCTCTTATTTCCATACTGCAGCAATCGTGAACTGATCAGAATCGTGTGAATGGCGTCAATCTCTAGACAGGAGAGTGCGACAAGCCAAGTGGGGACGCATATGTTTGAGAATTAAAAACAGAAAAAATAAACATACTAATATGTATAAATTATGCAGTTGCCATCCCTTTAACAAATAAAACCTTGATTTTGAGATAGTCACTTGAGACAGATTATTTTGGTGCTGATAAGACATAAAATCCCAACACACATACACACAAGGCCAGTTTAAAATACCTTGTGTAATCATCAGGTGCTAAGAACTGAAGGGCGATTGATTGCCTGGATAATAATATCAAGTGACGGCTGACTCTGCATAGGATCTGGGAGCGTTGCGTGTGTTTTGAGGCCTTAGCCCACTGCCCCATCCACTGGATTGTGAATAAAGGTTGTAAGTCATCATATCTAGGTGTCCAGTTTCTTTGAGGACATCAACGAAAGCCAGCATCAAAAGGGGTCCTGCCTCACAGTAACTGGATCAAGGATGCAGACTAATCCACTCCAGGGACCTTTGACTCCCCAACCATGAAGCAACACTGCACATATGGAATACAAATTCCAGATACAAAAAAAACAACTTACTTAGTAATTTCAAAGAAGATTTGCCTTCCTGTAATCAATGGTTTCAGAGCAATTTTAACCATTGTTCTGTGTATGAAATTTCTCATGATTTAAAAAAACAAAAACAAGATAAAGTTGGTGTTGGTGTCATTTACACAACAGTTTGGTGCTGTTTGCCCTGAAAATTTGTGACATCACCTAAAACGCCTCTAGCTTCAATCCTATCAATAGATAAATGC
This sequence comes from Platynereis dumerilii, assembly GCA_026936325.1. Classification (NCBI taxonomy): domain Eukaryota; kingdom Metazoa; phylum Annelida; class Polychaeta; order Phyllodocida; family Nereididae; genus Platynereis; species Platynereis dumerilii. The sequence goes on along the minus strand of JAPTHN010000002.1, from coordinate 74,822,300 downwards.
ACCAAAAATGTAAATTTGGATATAAGCCTGGGGGGGCCTCTCACCTAACCCGGGCTTCTTGCCCCGACCTACTCTATGCCTTTCCGATTAAGTAAAAAGGGAAATGCAGAACATAGAAATGACAGGAAAAGAAATTCTTATATGCCCACATTTCATCCATCACTAAAACCCCGATTTAAGATTGCAGATAATTTCCACTGATGCAACTTCAGTTATGTTGGAAGCCTTGCTTGAGTGAGATTCCAACTGCAATTTTCCTGAAGCATGAAAAAAGTTAGTTTCTTCCTTCGAAAGACATCACAGGATAAGATATCACAACATATTAAAACCTAACATAAAACCTTCCTTGCCTATAATATCAATTTATCTCACAAAGCTGCTGCTACATTTTTGATGACAATGTGGCATTTAGTAAATTAATCAGTTAATTGCAACCCTTATATGCATTCGTGGATCAAAAGATAAATAGCTAGTTTTAATTTGCAGCAAATCCCATATAGCGTCAGGTTGATTTTCCTTTTTGAGAATTGACAAGCAAACAAATCGGGGTTCCAAAACGGGTTTAAATGGATAAAAGCAAGGATTTGCCACAAAACTGCAAATCTTGCTTATTTCACATCTTCAACAAAACTAACCTGAGAAAATGTTACTGTAAATGTTATCTGCAAGCCTTATTTTCTTGAACTCATTTCCAACACGGTCTCAAGGGAAGATAAATTTGCTGAATCGTCTTCTCAGCACCCACAAATACACGAGGGGGGAAAACGAAAAACCAAGAACACTGCCGCTCTGACTGGCATGGAGGGACCTCCCTTACCTCACTGTATCTTTTATTGTTACGAATGTAGAGAATACTTACAAAGACTTTTTTACAGATAAAGACATTGATACAAACAGATCGTCAACCAAGAACACAGATTGACCGAAGTTAGCTACCAGAATAATGCCACTTATGCATCAGAAAATATTGGTAGAAAGAGAGCCAAGCTGAATCTCGCTGAATTAGGCTGCTTGCCTATAATATCAAGTGATTCTGCCTGGGATTTAGTGGCATAGCATGTGTTTTGAAGCTTGAGCTCACTTCCCTCATCCACAGGATTGTGAATAAAGGTCATAAGTCATCATCATATTTTGGTGTCCAGTTTCTTTGAGGACATCAACCAAAAACAGCATCAAAAAGGGTCCTGCCTCACAGTAACTGGATCAAGGATGCAGACTAATCCACTCTAGGGACCTTTGACTCCCCAACCATGAACAACATAACATGAGAATACAAATGTGAAGTGGCGGTTTTCCTAAATATGTGGTTACAACATTTATTCAGTGTACACCTAAGTAATTATTCAGTGAATATTAGAGAGCTTTTGCTACACGTTCACGTGTGACGTATACATGTACAAGTGCTATCTTATTACATTGTGGTCATGGCAACCCCCACGACCCACGTACACGTCACACGGAAATGTGCAGCAAAACCTCTCTATTAATGATGAAGAATATTTTTATTAGCACAAATCCTCACCTCTCAAGTGATTAATGTACAAAGATGCATGGTATAGTTTTCATGCGATCTGCATGTGCATGGGTGTGACAAGCTCTAAATATAAGGTAATATGAGCATGTTGATTTTGATCCTTTTAAAAATGTATCAGCTGTACATGATTTTCACAAATTTCAATTTAACTCTTTATGCTTGTGTGCGGAAAGACCTTGGTGACATGGTTTTTCAAAACATGAAAAATCCTTTGCTAAGTGTAGCGACATGTGTGCCAGTGGCAAATTCCAGATATTCAAATGTGTCTCCTATATTACTTTAGCAAAACTTCATTGGACATGACTTAGCAAAACTTTATTGGATATTTGATGAAGTACCATGAGGAGTTGAGTCATGTCAAGTTGCTGTTTTATACGGTCACATATATATTCATATTGTATGCTTGGTATTTTAATAATTTGTTGGCATTTTTGATAGGCATGCATTAGCAAAGTGAAAAGCTAGTTGACAAATGTATTGTTTTCTTCTGGGAATTGAATTGATGTAACTGACAGTTGCAGTGTCTATGGTGCTAGGTCATAGCAACACAGCTTTTGTTTGTTTTCAGCTCTCCAGAAAAGCTCAGTTCCTTATGTCATAAAGAGATAAATTGAAATTTGTGAAAATCATGTACAGCTGATACATTTTTACCGCAAGTATGCCACTGTTGAAATTTAGTTTGATTTCAAGTTGCCATCCATGTGTTGATGAAGGGCATATCATGCAATTGAAGTAGAAATTTGTTGCTGCTTTTTTTCAATCCTTTCTTGTCGCTGGCGTTGAAGACCTTTTTTACTCCTTAAGAATGAGAACTTGTGGCAATGGCCTTTGGGACTCCTCTTCTTTGTGGGTAGGATTTAGGAGGGGAGGAGTCCAATGGCACTACATAATACAAGCAAGGAACCCTGGATTCCTGCCATAAATATGAATACCATGCATTTATTGCCTCAGATTGCATGCTAAGAAGACCAAGAAAACCTGAAGCAACTGCCCAGAGCTCCTTAAGCATGCGGACAGAGATGAAACCGGTTATTACGCATGCAGATTCTCTTACCATTAGAATTACAATTTAATTTCACAGTAAATGTCCTTTAAGAATAAAAGGAATAAATTGATATTGCCTTTCCTGAGAACAAGGGAGGCAGATGCCTGGAGGCAATAACTGAACAAGAAAATCTTTTTCAAAAAAAAAAGATAAGCAGGCTGCAGCTATGATATTTTTCAAATTTCAAACAAATTATTTTTTTTAATGTAAATAGATATTCCATTTGTATGTGACAAAAACTATTAGTCCAGCGGCTAAACGACAATTTTTGGTCATTTTGTGCACTTTTTGTTACAAGCATGAAACTTTCCACAATGTTTCTCTAAGGCATAACAAGTGTTTTTGGATATGGAGCCATCTTCAAATATGGCCATATTCACTATGGCAGCTGTTCCAATATGACTACTCAAAAACTTAGCAAACCGACGGTGGAAATTTCCGTCTGTGTAGATATATATTGATTCCCATCATTCTGCTGCAAGAATAGCTCCACATTACTGATTGACCAACCAAATTAAAGCTTACATTCTCTACTTTCATTCAATACCACATTTAAGTGTGCTTGAAGTTTTATTATTGTGTTAAAATACTTTGAATAGGATCAACTTTGACACCACAAACATCGTCATATAATTTCACAAAATCATTTAGTAAAGTTTACTACAACCTGTTTATATCTACCGAATCTCCCAAAGTAGTAATCTAGTGTAAAGTATGTGAAACAAGGGAAGGGATCATTTGATATCAAAATTGTCCATCTAGGTTCAGTAGAAGTCAAGTTATACACACTGTATGGCTTAGGGTCAAGCCAGTAAAGTCAGATTTTTTTTTCGTTCTACTAATGTCATTATTTTATCAAAGGTGACAAAAGATAAAGCATCCATTTTCAAACTATAAGCCTGATAACTAAAGAACATGAACAAGGGATGACCTAAATATATCTATTTAGTACTAGTCTTGAAAATAGGTATAATCATCAATCATAACCTGTAACCAGAAACCGAACGTGAGTCAATTATTTGGGGTTATCATGTATTCGTCTGCTAGTAGATGATGTACCAAAGAAGACAAAGGCCTTTGCAATGATAGTCCCATTTAGTTTCAATTCTGTGCACTTCAGTGCAATCTTAATCACTTGCATTAACAACAACAGCATTTTTTGCTACCACAAGGCACAAACTCGATACATGTGGATGAAGCATCTTCCTCCATTGTCCACAGAGGCTTCGAATAATGGGCTTGATTTCACTTACAACACCAATGTCCACTGTCCAGCATCAAGATTATCAAAAGTAATGAACACCTATCGACTGTGGGTCCAGCTTGGTAAGCAGCTCTATGAATGTTCTAAGTCAAAGCAGTCGAAAGCACCAAGATTTGGGGGAATGGACTTGATGTATCCATTTTTTTGTCATACAACAGGACTGAAGCACTGTAGAATTTCAGTGTCAGATGTTGTCTTTTGGACATTCCAGAAGGTGGAAATGATGCAGTGCAAATCTCAAATGCAATCCATAATTAATTCATCTGCTTGAAGAATTGCTGTTTAGACACTGACAACATAACTACAACTATGTCAATCATGATGGTCAACTTTATACAGCTTCATTTGTTTCCATTAAAATTGTGCAAAAATAATGTATGCTATTACATACATGTGCTGCCATTTTGACATCCTATATTCTAGGCTTTGAGCACATGTCAAGTAAGATAGATTATTTGAGCCTTTGGTTTTAACCACATGCTTGTGGTAGATAGTTGAGATATCATATCATCTGCCAGTAAGTCATACAGTTCTGTTTTTATTTGCTTAAATTTACAGGAACCAATTGTATTTTTGTGCAGGAGTTTCAGGTGGAACTCTATGAAAGTCATCTTGCTTTCTCATTTCATGTATAGAAAACTTCAAACACAATGTCAAAGTGAGGACTAAGTTGGCCAATGCTCTTCCCAGACAAGGCAAAAACATACTTCTTCGGTAATCCTGACAATTTGCAGGTTCTTAGTGGTAGTATAGTATTATGGACATTTGCTGCTCCATCAATATTTAGCAGGGGCGTCAGTTTCATTTTGAAGTGCTGGGGCAAATAGTGGTCACACCTTCGTGGAAGATGTCAGGGGAAAAATTATAATATTTTTGATTCAAAAACATGTATACTTTGGCCAAAAAGTGGTGGGGCAAATGCCCCACCAGCCCCACCTACACTGACGCCACTGATATTTAGTCAGTGCATCTACTCTGGGCAATCTGCTAGTAATTGAGTCTTAAATGCATGGAATGAGTTGAAATTTATCATAAATATGAAGATTACCAATATAATAGAGTGCATGCAGATAAGATTCATTTTCATGTGCAAAAATATGGATGTTCCTCACATTGACTTCCGATGTAGCAAATTGATAATGGTCTTGCCTGAGCACACTTATTTGGAGAGCAGATTGATGAAAGGGATTGACAGTAATTACAGTTGGTTGGTATGATGTTTTCATTCTTGAAAAGCATGGGCTGTACCTCAGAAATGCCAACTGGCCATGTATGTATAAATTGCATATATCCAAATATGCAGGGTTTTGCCGATAGCCCAAATATGTTTCTTATTTTGTTCTCGGGCAATGGGCACCATCCAATGGAAGGGCTGAAAAGTTCCCAGAGTATTTTTCATAATGAAGTTTCCTTTGAGGTACTTTTTTTTGGAGTTTATACCAGTAGGAGTAACTACATGCATATTTAACATTGTCTTCCAGCATTGAAAAGTTGGAAACTTAGACATTTGTTGCACACACCATTTGCTGATTGCAAGCACACTCTCAGTATTTTAAGATATAATATTCGCGCAGCGAAACGGCCGAAGGCCGTTGAGCGAAGCGAATTGAGTGCAAGAGAAGACTAAAAAATCTGTGCAGTGATGGTCTCAACATCAACAGTCCACAGTTTGGAATTAGGTCAAGTGGGTCCAGCTTCTTATCAATGATTTAGTTTCGTATTTAACAAAACATAACATATTCATCTTCAAAAGTGTCTTAAAAATTCAATTTTCTCTAGTAATATATCCTGTACCAATAATTTTTATGGAATAGTTAATTATTAGCATTGACAAGCTAAATCAAATTATTAACAATAACATGTGATTCATTTTTAAAATTTCAATCAGACAACAAGAAAACATAACAAAATTAAAGTTACATAATCTTATAAACTGATGATTATGTAACAGTGAACAGATAATCTGCATGCAATGTTATTGTTTTTGTATTACTATATATTTATACTATTATGTAATATCAACAATCTAACATAGACTTGACTTTGGAAGCTTTCAGTGCTGTCTGCCTTTTTACCATTTAGCTGATTATCTATCAATCTTATTTATTCCTTTAATATAATATATCTATCTATCAATTTATCTATCTATCTGTCTGTCATTATATCTATCTATCTGTCTATCTCTCTATTTATCGATATATTTATCTATTTATCTATTATATTTTTTGTCTAGTTTATCTTGCTATTCTACATTTTTCTCTGTCTTTCCATGTATCGGTCTTTCTAATTTCCTGAAACAGTTACATAACTCCTTTCATACATTGAATATGAAATAAACATGAAAGTTATGGTAGCACTATAAGTCCTACAAAAACATTTTAAAGTGCTGCGCGAATTTCATGGCAGTGCCATTTACATATTAGTATGCTTTGTAAGTTTCCCGAAGGAGTATGTATACTGTATAGGGATCCCTGAAGGAGTGTGTACATACTTTAAGGAAGGACTCTCCTCAACTATATCATATGTAGGGCGCGGTCAGCATCGATGGGACTTTGTACCCATCTGCTCCCTTCTAGCAGCCACTGACCTGAAGCTTTCTACACATGCATACTTTCCCTGTTTGATAATAAATTAAGATTCCTCATATGATTCAGGGAATGACCAATGAATCTGTTTTACTCAGGGGAAAGGTTGTTGGTTTGCTGCCAGCATGGCCGGGATTAACCAATTCTGCTGATCTCTTTTTAAAACTCATTCCATGCACAATCACGACAGCTTGTTTACAGTCATCTGGAAACAGTAGTAGGAAGGACAGAATGGCAAATGTTGACATCTTTTTGAGCACTCTGGGAGGCATGATATGCTCCCAAGAAGATGTCAGAAACTGCTTCTTGAGAGCCCTTGGGCCCCTTGGCGATTGGTGCCAGTATGTGTAGGTCATTTTCAGGGGACAGGAATATGAGTTTTTCAGCATCCCACAGACTATGTATCAAGAATTGCAAACCATTACAGCAGAGTGACTGGCCAAACACTATATCATACCCGCACAAGTTCTCTAACATTCAAGAATTCTTCTCTAACCCGTTATATCAAACACAATGTCATTAGCTATTTCACCAAATGTCCAGTCGAGAAGGAATTCAAGTTTGATAACGCCCAGGTTATACAAAGCTTTGCTGCAGGTATCTTTAATTTTTACTGCTTATCTTCTGAGCTCTTCACCTCATGCCATGAGCTTAATTCTTTTATTGCGGATGGCTGAAGAAGCGTCAGTTGATAGTGTGTAGTGGGTCTGAACAATATTGTCAGTCACTAAGACATCATCACACAATTTTCACTGGAACTATGGCGCCACTGATTCAAATCAAGCACATGCTTAATTGGATACCTCATTTGATATATGACGAATTTTGTCAGACTGCACTGATATTCCCAAGAGAGATAAGCTATTAATAACATGAAAACATTTTGGCTGTTGTGCTGCAATGACAGAGTAAGCAAAATGATATTCAAAGAACTAGATGAATCTTCCACAATACAGCATCTCCAAAATACTGTAGATGATAATGATTCATCCTTGTCCTTATCATTACAACAGCAGATTCATTTGGGCATCGTTTCATACTCAGTTTACAATGATTAGCAAGCTGGAACTTCTCCTATCTTAGTTAAATGATGAGTTATCAACAAAATGACTACAGAAATGGGTTTTGCTGATACAAAAACCCCAAAATTGATGTGCTGCATGATGTGGTAGAGCTGAAGGATAGCACGGTATTATTTATACGATAAAATCCAAGATGGCTGCCAGCCGCCATCTTGAATTACATCAGATATATGTGTCTGCCTTTATAATGTTATCACTTGATGTTTTTGACCATGTTATGCCACATATGTGACTTCTCAGTTATCATATAGGGTATGTAATTCACAGTTAATTGAAATTTCATGGTCGCCATTTTGAAATGGCGGCCATTTTGAATTTAGAGATTTTTCAGAATGGCTCCATATCCAATTTTTTAGAGTATATTCAGAAGATCATCTGTGCCAAATTTCATGCTTGTAACACGAAGTGCACAATGGTTTCGGCTATCTGCTGGACTATATACTGTGTAACAGAAAATTGTGTTGTTAATCTTTTGTGACAGTCATTCTGGCTTTGCTGATTGTTTTTATTGGTTGCTGTGTAAATGCATTTTTATATTGTTATTTTATATTTATCTGGGTCATTTACAAAACAGTTTTTCTGATGTGTAACACATAGGAAATGTTCTGTATTGAAATTTAAGGCTTGCTGATATTATTTTTTCCAAAACAAAAGGTTCCAATGTACTCTCAGTCACTTCAAAACTGGCATTAAACTGCACACATTTTGACTATCAAATTAAATTCTATGGTATTTTGTCTGCAGCTAATATTCATTCACACTTCTGGGACTACCAAACAACTCAGCATTGCCTTGACCCTGGTATGGTTTAAGTTAATTTGTAGGTTTTTTTACAAGTATGAATGCATCAATGATACATGCAGGTGTGGGGAGTGTGAAAATGAAGATAAATGATACCTCTTGTCCTTTTATCCACCAAATGACTTAATTCAGTATTATAAAATCTCTTAACCAAATTGTTATAAGATACAGGTCTTGAATCATCAGATTCTGTTAAAATGTTGCTTTATTTTTCATATTCAGGTAGGCCTATTAGTGATATATCGGCCTAGTTATTGTATTTTTTCCTACTCTGGTCATGCTCCTCAGATTGCCATCACTAAACCATCAGGTTCTAGTTTTGAAAGTTTATAGCCCGTCGTGAATTTCTGTCATGCAGCTGTATGTTGCATGTGTATTTATTTCCTTTTATGTGTTTTACCATTGTGGATTCTTGGGCTTGAGCTAGGAAAAGACTGATTAAAGTATAACAATTGCATATTATATTGCTACTACCACTGTAGTAACCATATTTCAGCAATAATTACTTGGGGAAGCCTTCAATACACATGTTGACTGTGCAATGGCCTAGGGCCCACTGAGACAAGAGAGCGGTGTCTTGAGCATTTATACCTGTACTATTCACCGAAATGGAGCATCACTGCAATACAGACGTAATATGCAACCAATCCCCATTTTCTGACTTGGTAGGTATACTTTGATATCAATGTGATAATGTAATAATTGCACTGGCAAGAATTTTGCCTATGCTCTGGACAGTAATGTCACATTGTCAAGAAATTGTGTAGGCGAACACTTTTCCGTACCATGCAGTCAATTAAGATGCAGGCTGTGTCGCCAATCCTGTACTATAGAGAATCTTGTCATGCAAGTTCAAGAAGCCTGCTTAAAAAGTACGGGTGCCCCAATATGAATGTTTTTTTAGAAGTAGGATAGGCCTATGCCTGGATTGAAAAATTTTCTTTTATTGAAATACACAACTTGTCATTGTCTATACAATTCGTCAAAGTGTATTAAAAATAAATTCCATTTTTGCTGTATTTTTGCCATTTTTTATGCAAAATACTCCCCCAAAGCAAAAGGTGTAATGAGTTGACAAGATTGCTTTTGTTGAGTTTGTGGTTATAACTTGTGTCAGACAGACAGACAGACAGACAGCTAGACAGCCAGACAGACAGACAAACGATAAAGTTTATTGACAAAACGAATCACACAAAATTTAGCATAGGGCCTACCTATTTTCAAAAAGCTACAATGAATACATTCAATCATTATATGAGTTAGACCCATCTGAGGCCAAAACTGACCGCTATCTATTGGCCACCCGATGATGCTGCCTCATATGCTTATGTCCTTATCAATGAGACCTGTATTGTGATTGTCAATGTTATGTTGAGTCTCAATGCTGTGTTTTGGTTTCAACATATTTATTAAATACTTTACCAACAGACCTCCCTCCACAAAACCAACACTGTTGTTTGGGTTGTAAGCAATGGTGTTTCCTTGTTGACCTTGCTCATTTCGCTTCTTTGACAGATTTGCTTCTCTAAAGCATGAACTTTTTTATTTTGTCAGATCAAAACTGCCTGCAGTGCAGAGAGTGCAGATTGGTCTCAACTTTTAATCCTCACCTAAAGTTGACCTTCATAACCCAAAGGATTGTAGGGTCGTTAAATAATCCAACTCACCTAACCTCATTAGTAGCATGCACTGACAATACTATAATGACTAATTGGTTTGTGTATACAGTACCCTGTTTAGATACTTTACAAATCCTTTGATTCATACTCCACCAAGCAATTTTCAATGTTTCTCTTAGTTTCTTCACCAAAAGTGTCATCCACATTTGTAGTCCTTAGTAATTGTTCAGCATTGCTGACTAGAGAGGAATAGCCATTGATAATGTTGCATGTACGTATCTAGTACCTGACATCAAGGTAAATGTAGTGACTTCTTCAAAAGGCCTCAGGGATTACAGCAGTTTTAATTTGCATACAATTCTATGGTCACATTCAAACTGGTTACATCACACTTTAGTATGATATGATTGGTTTTTGAACTCAGAATGTCACCATCTTTAAAATTGCTTGAAAGAAAATGAGAAAAAGTCTCCGCAGACTGTAGCAGCTTTTAAATGGTATCTTCGATCCACCAGGGCAAACCTACAATCATCACATTTTAGAGATGTCAGGACCTTCCTGACAACCCATCGAGCAACATACACAATGACATTTTCAGAATAAACTGAGAGTCACAAGACATTGGTGTTTGTGTGATTGGGTGGACTGCTTCTTCCTTGGTGTATGTCCGGTTGCTCTTGTTTTGGTGGCAGGTGTTTGGTTAAGGTCCCTGAAGCAGCTGAGAGCACTCTTCCATTAGGGCTTACAAAGCGTATAATCATGCAAAGTGTTTCTCGGTAACTTAATCATGTGGCATACATTCCATTATGACAAAGGCCAGTTTTTCATAGTGACTTGTGAAATGTGATGTGAAGATGGCACTGGTTTCCCAAAGCAGATAGTTGCTGCATGTCAAGTGGGATGTTTGTTCATGGTCAAAGCCATGACCTGTAAACCAGCTTCTTCAAGTTTCAAGACAGTCCGGTCAGGTGCTGATGAGACGTAAAACACCAACTCACTCAAGATATGGTTTCTGACAAGTTTCCTGTCTTTGGTCTGTTCATTTTGGTCCCAAGTATCACGTACTTATATTCTCTGCTGAAAGGCCGGTTGTTGAATAGTAAGCAATGGGTGCTTTCAAGCCGCCATTCATTTTCAGCTTTTCTGGCATTGTTTCTTCAGATCTTTTCCTGAGGTTGGGATCTATTCAGCAGTAACCGGCAAGCTCAGTACTGGCTCCGGCCTTTTGTTGGGCTTCTTGTAGGATTGAACACTGGATAAACTCCCTCCTTTTGAACCAAATAGCATCAAGCCACTATGTTATGATTGACTGTATATGAGTAATACGATTACTGACTGTCACTTTGATATAGAAAACATGGACTGTTGCACTGTGAAAATGGTACTTCGAGTGTCATCATGCTGATGATTTATCGTGATCATACCAAATACTTTCAATGTAAACTTGATTTAAGGAGACTTATCCCGCCTGTTGGTGACAGCAAAACGAAAGGATTATGCACTTGATTTTCACTCTAAAATCAGTTATGACAAGTCAAATGGCCTTCTGTTGATCATGACTAATGAAACAACTACAATGTTTCCCAGGTTGAAAGTAAAGACATCATTGCACTCCAAATCTGGGTCATTTTGCAGAAATGTTCCCATTCGGGCAACTGATTGTTGTTTTTCAATTGCAAAAATGCGTGATTTAGTTAGTGTAGAGGTCAATATAAGTTCATCTGGCAATGGTTGCCTTGATTCCTTTCTTGATTTTAAATTTTGCTAAAATAAACTTGTATTTCCTGAGTCATTACCGCAACTGCAACAAATTGTTGTGGTAATGGCATGTTGTGGTAATGAAATATTCGGGTTTGGCATAAATTTGTTTTAAGGGGCAGCATTGAAGGTAAAACGAATATGAACTGGCACTGTATAACATCATCACAGTTACAGGTGATTTCATTACCACGAGATTCTGGTCATTCACAGTTGTCAGCGAGGAACCAATGCATTGCATAGACTACATACGTTTCATCTGTCAACTGTGTGACGTTCTCTGGGTCCTGAACCAATCAGATTAGGCAAAAACACTATGTATTTAGGGACTAAGAACCTCAGAATCGCGTACTAATGAAATTGCCTGTAAAGAACAATTTTGCTGCATGCTTTTCTTCGTTGTTAAACCATTGGTTTAAAAGACCTGCTCACTCATTTTAGGAGTTTCAAATAGACATAAAATTGTGATTTGCTTCAGCAGACAGCCTAGTTGTAATAGGTCATGTGATTGATGGCACCACTTAACATTTGTTTTAAAACACAATAAGTTGAATGAAGAAACACTTTCACTTTAGTTCATAACTTCCTGTTTCATTGCAAGGTACATATCAGTGAACTTGTGTATTTTGATTCCCCTCATTTTCCCGGGTGCTTGAAAATATGGTAATTAAATGGTCACAGATTTGCTTCCTTAAGAATGAGAACTCGTGGCAATGACCTTTTGGATTCCTCGCCTTTGTGGGTAGGATTTATGAGGGGAAGAGTCCAATGGCACTACATAATACAAGCAAGGAACCCTGGATTCCTGCCATAAATATGAATACCATGCATTTATTGCCTCAGATTGCATGCTAAGAAGACCAAGAGAACCTGAAGCAACTGCCCAGAGCCACTTAAGCATGCGGACAGAGATGAAACTGGTTATTACGCATGCAGATTCTCTTACCATTAGAATTACAATTTAATTTCGCAGTCGATGTCCTTTAAGAATAAATTGATATTGCCCTTCCTGAGAGCAAGGGAGGCAGATGAATGGAGGCAATCTTTGAAAAAATGCAGGTGTCCCAATATTAATGTCTTTTAGAAGTAGAATTTTTCTTGATTGAAAAATTTCCTTTTATTGAAATACACAACTTGACATTAGAATTAGAATTTTATTGGTAAGCAAAATACAATTACACTTCAACATAACAAATAGCAGAATCAAAATACTAATAGATAATAGGAACTGACACAATGAATGTGTCTACACAATTCGTCAAAGTGTGAAATAAATTCCATTTTTGTTGTATTTTTGCCATTTTGCAAAATACTCCCCCAAAGCAAAAATATATATTGAGCTGACAAGATTGTTTTTGTTGAGGTTGTGGCTGGAACTTTGTCTGACAATATGATGCTGCCTATTATTCTAATCAGTGAGACCTGTATTATGATTGTCAATGTTATATTGAGTCTCAATGCTGTGTTTTGGTTTCAACATATTTATTATTATACTTTACCTACAAACCTCCCGCCACAAAACGAACACTGTTTGGATTGTAAGCAATGGTGTTTCCTTGTTGACCTTGTTCATTTCACTTCTTTGACAGATTTGCTTCTCTGTAGCATGGACTGGTTTTCCTTTTGTCAGATCAAAACTGCCTGCAATTGTTTGAGTCTCAGCAGTGTGTAGTATAACAGCTGTCAAGTGGCTTGTTTTCTCACTCGTAACCCATAACCATCACATTTTAGTGTTGTCAGGACCTTCCTTAACAACCCGTCCCTCAACATAACGATGACATTTCAGAATAAGATGACAGTCATAAGACATTGGTTTGCGGGTGATCCAGATTGATTGTTTCTAATTCAGCAAATTAATTAATGTAGAAGATGCACAGGAAGACTTTAGATATTGATGATTCCTCATTCAACTGTCACTCGCACATTTTTATTTGTGATGACATATTTGCCAAACCTGGGATCTAGATAAGTTGAGATACTTCACAAATCATTTGATTCATACTCCACCAAGCAATTTGATATGTTTTTCATAATTTCTTCTGCAAAAGTATCATCCATATTTGTAGTCCTCAATTGTTCAGCAATACAGTCAGAAGAGGAATAGCCCTTGATGATGTTGCATATACATACACTACACTCCAAAAGTTTGAATACACCTGGAAAAGTGAGGTTTCTTTTAAAAATACTTCATTTTTAATGGAATTTTTGGTTTACATTTACATCAAACTATGTCAGAAGTCACAATGAAGTCATAAGATGTCTTTATTTTGTCATTTTAGGTCATTTTGGTTGAGATTTGTGGCCTTTCTCAAAATCCCGAATTACGGTATTTTATAAAAAAAATTGTCACAGCCTGATTATCTTCTAGGTTTTTCAAATTTAATCATATTCAAGTGTTTCTAGATTGGTAACGCAATTGTAGCAGCAGTTTTACACTCCCAAAAGACAGTTTAAATATTGGACATTAAACACTAAAAAACACAAAATTTAGGTAATTTCGGGTCACCATGAAGTATAATCATAGAATGCATCTTCCCAAGTGAAAATTATTTTATTTGAGCTGTTTCAGCATTGTTTTGACCCAAAACTAGCCAAAATCAGTATTTTTGTCCAATTTTCAACGGCAATTTTCTGGTCTGAAACTACTGGTAAAATCATCACAGACCAGTGGAAATGTGTAAAAAATGATAAAATATGATAAATGTGGAAGATAACTGTGCTTTTATAGCTTTTCGAAGAAAATGATAAAATGTGATATCAAGAAAATTTTATAAATTTATACCAATATTATCTAAAACCATGAAATATTGACACTTTATGATCTGAATGTGAATTTCGATATTGTTTGATGTAAGTGCAAAACAAAAAATGTGTTGAAGATGAGGTATTTTAGAAAGAAATCTAACCTTTTCTGGTGTATTCAAACTTTTGGAGGGTAGTGTATAGATGATGTATCTACTACCTGGAATTAAGGTACATGCATGTGGTGACTTCAAAAGGCCTCAGGGAATTACTGCTGTTTTAATTTGCACATGATTCTCGGTAATATTTTAAACTGGTTACATCACACTTTGGAATAATATGATTGGTATGTCATCATCTTTAAGATTGCTTGAAAGAAAACGTGAAAAACTCTTCACAGACTGTAGCAGCTGTTAGGTGGTGTGTCTTCTTGCTGTACAAGGGCAAACCTACAATAATGATACTTTAGAGATGTCATGACCTTCCTGACAACGCATCCAGCAATGCAGACAATGACATTTACAGAATAAACTGAGAGTCACAAGACATTGGTTGTGATTTAGATGAACTGCTTCTTCTTTGGTTTCCGGTTGCTCTTGCTTCGCTGGCGGGTATGTGGTTAAGGTCCTTAGGGCACCTCGGGAGTGCCCTTCCATTCTGGCTTACAAAGCCACCGTAATCATGCGAAGTGTTTCTTGGTAACTTAATGACATGACATACATTCCGTTATGACAAAGGTTGGATTTTCTCGTCACTTGTGAAATGTGATGTGAAGGTGGCATTAACAACTGACATCCTATATTCCCAAAGCAGATAGTTGCTGCATGTCAAGTGGGATGTTTGTTCATGGTCAAAGCTGTGACCTGTAAACCAGCTTCTTCAAGTTTCAAGATAGTCGGATCAGGTGCTGATGAGACGTAAAACTCAATCTAGCTCACTCAAGATATGGTGTCTGATAAGTTTCCTGTCTATAGTCTGTTCATTTTGGTCCCAATTATCATGTACTTAAATTCTCTGCTGAAATGCCTGCTGTTTACTAGTAAGCAATGGGTGCTGTCAAACCGCCATTCAATTTCAGCTTTTCTGGCATTGTTTCTTCAGATCTTTTTCTGAGGTTGGGAACTCTTCAGCAATAAGCGGCAAACTCAGTACTGGCTCCGGGCTTTGTTGGGGTCCTTGTTTGATTGAACATAATAAATAACAATAATGAGAACGTTAATCAATGACAAGGAGAATTATTTTAAAAACAGTTCTTCTTGAGGAAGATTAGCATGTCCACTTACTCCGGATCCAGGCAGTTCTTCTCTGCAGTTACGATATCGCCCGCCACACTGAATACCCTTTCTGAAGCCACGCCGCAGGCTTGCATGGCTAAGTATTTCCTGGCAAGGATGCACAAGTGAGGAAAAAAGTTTCCCATTCTCCTTCCAGAAACGAATGGATCATGCGACACTTTCTGCAGTTTCCGGTAATTTTCAATTTGTTCGCCAGCCTGTTCAGATAGCGACATCGTAAGATTAGTTACGTCATCATTCTCGGAGTCCGAGTCTCTGCCCAGAAACTCACTTGTGTAGGCTAGAACTTTGGAGCTTGCATCTTTGTTTGTCGTTTCTTGTGGATTCTCTTTGTTGGCCTCCTTTTCTTCTTCCATGAGTTTCTCAACTTTCTCTTTTTACTCTGTCCCAAGAAACACACTTGTTGCTCTTTGTTCGTGGGTCAAGGCTCACTCTAAAAAATTCCAGACAAAATTGGTTTTTTAGATTCAAAATGGTTTTTTGAAAAACCTAATTTCAATGCAAAAAACCAAAATGGATTTTTTTTAAAATCCATTTTGGTTTTGCATTGAAATTTGGTTTTTCAAAAAACCATTTTGAATCTAAAAAACCAATTTTGTCCCGAGATTTTTTAGAGTGCTGCTGGCTTCTCAGAGGAATTCAACAAGATGGTCATCATTGTAGCGCCCATCAAGTTCTTTTTTTATCACAGCCTTGACCTGCCTTGTGACATCTGAGTCATGCGGGTTGCTAGCATATTTCTTGTCTTGCAATTTTTTGGAGAATCGGCAATACTATGTGATGCTGTTGGAAAGGAATCGGTGCTAATGCTCAGAGTCGCATCATAGATGGGCTTCATGACTGAGCAAAACTCTTTTGCAAACTTCATCTCGTCATCTGTGATGTCAGCGTAGAGCTTTTTGGAATCTGTTTGCTTTTTCACCACATCATCTTGAAACGTAGCCAAAATGGCTATAGTTGCTGCTCCAGGAAAAGCTGCACCATTAAATAGGTCGAATTCCATCTGATGCGTACGTCCATCAAGAGCTTGTGCTCCAGAATACCAAGACGTGTTTGTTTCCTTTTTAAGACTTGTGCCCCTACATGGCTGCTGTGAAAAAATCCTACAACATTTTGGATCCTTGAGACCACTCTGTCCACCTTGTCAATATTGGTTACCTTCTGAGCTCCCAGATTAAGCATGTGGGCAAAGCAACCAATACCTACGTTGAGTGATGGTGCTAGTGTGATGGCTTCAGTGATATTGGCTGCATTGTCCACAGTTATGGCACTAATTTTGTCTTTGAGATTCCAACGCTCCAGACCAGCTTCTAATTTCTTTACCAGATTCTCACCAGTACGGGAACCCTCCATATACATCGTCTGCAACACTCGAGATTTCAAATGAAATTGTCGGTCGAGATAGTGGGCCGTGATTGTCAGGTAGGGGTCACTGTTCATGGAGGTCGATCCATCGGATGTAAGAGCAACTGACTGTGTGTTGTTCAACTCCTTGCTCAATTTGTCGCATTCCAGTTTGTACCAAGCTGGTACCAAACGTTCACTGACTGCCTGCCGCGTAGGCAGCTGATACTTCGGTTCAAGAACGTATATCATCTCTCGAAATGTTGTTGAATTCAGGGTGAAATAAGGACGCAGAATCGCAGATCCCCAACAACATAACGGACAACTGTCTGCGTTATAGCTTGCGATTTCATAGAAGATAGTTTGCAAGCCTCCTTAGCCTTCGGTACGGCAGCAGCTGGTGCATCTGTGGCAGGTTCAGACGAAGTAGGTTGCTGTTAAGTAACTCATTTTCCATAGCCTCTGGCTCTGCACTGCTACTCAGACTTTGAAGCCTTTGGACAGTTAAGATCGCTAAAAAAAGAAGAAGAATATCATTTGATTATTTTTACTATTTGATACATTGTCGAAAGACATACATTTATCATGTTACAAGAAAAGGCCAATTTCTTCATACAACAGGCCTATATTTTTGCAAAACTAAAACTGAAAAAAATCAATAGCTACACATTCAAATATCAATAATATGTGAAAGCCTTTTGCTGGAGTACATTATTTATTTAAAAATTTAACAAAACTATTAGTATCATATTATATAGGCCTAATGTTTTCATTCAAAGATGTTTGTTTGTCTGTCTGTGCTGCAATCACCACAGGGCAGAACTAATTAGATTTTGGTGATTGCAGCACATACAGACAAACAGACATCTGTGAATGAAAATATTAGGCCTGTCCTATAGCCCTTACACATGGTCAATGTGAGTGGTTGGGATTCCTTGACAAACACTTTTCTGTAAATTTCCAAAATACTTGTCTGTCAAAAATGTCACGAAATGCAAAACAAATGTATATATGGACACGAGCCTTCAGCAACCTGACAAGTCCCACTTCATAAAAAATGCATTAAAGTTCGTTTTGGCAAGTAGACATACCATTGTCAAAGACCATTTGAGTAGACACACACAACACATCCAGAGCAGAATTGCTGGAAGGCAGGTAACTTTTCTTTATGTCTAATGGCTGAAATCACAGGAGCAAAATAATATATAATGTGATACTGAAATTTTGTAGGTTTGTACTCCCAAGGAAACAACAATTTTCACTTTTTGTTTGCAATGGTTGTACAGATCATCCATTTTCATTGGGCTGTATCTGATCCCTACTGGATCTACTGTGAATCCAGAGTGGCCAAACTGGGAGAAGAACTTAGTGGGTAGAATTTATCTGGAACTACGAGTATAGTAGAACTAATAGACAACCGTTGGTGTCTGAATTATGTTTTGCCTGGGAGTAATATTGTCTGCCAGACAGCCCACTATATTCTTATCTCAATTAATCTCTGCAGACTGACCCACTAAATGGTCTGAATACCGTCAGCTTCTGAAGTGTGCTTTGTCAAATGATAAATACAGCAAATAATTTGGGATGTTATATATGATTATAGATGTGTGCCAGTATTTGCAGTCTAAAAAATAGGATGCGTAGCAGCAAACCTTCAGCGAACAACGCTTTTAAAAGACAAAATCATACCATAAAAGTGATATATGTTTGTAAAACCATGGATAAGCCTAACTATACAATAACATGTATTATTGAGCAGTTTCATGCATGGACAAGGTATGGGTTGTAAGGTGTTGGTTGGAAACCCAAAAAAATTTTTTTATATTTTTATAGTAGAATATTTATTCATTAATCCAGCCATCAAAAAGTACAACTACATATGGATGATATGGGTATCAAATTTCAATAGTGGCAAAGTTTTGGGTCGGATATGGAAAAATATTTTTTTATATTTTCTCTCAATATTTAAAATTTTGGGATATCAATCAGTCACAGTGAATCACACCATCAAAAGAAACATCTAAACCATATAGGCCATTGTATTTACCAAATTTCATCTGCATGCAACAGTGACTGAGTCTTGGTCCGGAAAAGAAGAAAATTATTTTTATGTTTTTTTTTCAAAAAGTATACAATATTCATCCATCAGACCATCAAAAGGCACAACTAGACCGTAAAGGCCATTTTTTTTTTTTTTTTCATTTTCAGCAGATCTTGGTCATAGGCTCTAGTCAGTTGCATTGAAGCTTGGATTTTAACATGAAAATTGGATTACTTCCCAATGTCTTACAAACACAAGGCTCTTTCCAAGAACTGTGCAGAAAACAGCAAAATGGAAGAATTGACAGACATTTTGGAAAATGGCTGCCAGTAGCCAACTAAGTGAAATCTGAGATGGCGCATGGACAAGTCATGCTGTGAAGTGGATCTCCAGAAAAAAGCTAAGTGTTCAATTTACTTTGAGTATTAACTTGTTTCAAGGTATACCGAGTGTGTGTAAAGGTACAAAGACAACTTAGAGGTAGTTTTTGTGAATGAGAAAGTGATATTTCTGTACTTTTGGACGCAGAAAGGCCAGCGCCGGCGATCTGCTGTTTGTTTACATTGTAGAAGTGTACCTTGATTATCGCCCACTGGGTTAAAATTTGCGAGTAGGATCGTTTTTTACAGTAATTTAGTGTCAATTTTGGTGTCTGGCACATCATTGTCTACTTTTTAGAACCCTAACTGCTTTTATTCACGGACACTCTCTAGGAGAGAAACGTTTTTCTAGAACTAGTAATTCAAAAGACTTGTTTATTGAACTAAAATCTCGGGAATTATTGAAGCAATAACCTGTAAACCAACCAGGCTAATTAATTTTCTCTTGAATATAGGCCTACTCTAGCTATCTGAAAATACAAACTTGAACGAAAATTTGAAGACTAGCTATTTGCAGTGTGGATTTATTTGGCTGTAACTGTTGAATACACAATTCATTGAAACTGTTTGTTTATGACTAATTAGGGGATTTCCTAATTACTGATTTGGTGCTCCTGAGCCAGTTGACCTACTTTTCACTTGACCTACTTTCCACTTGACCTGCTCTGTCACCAGCTGAACTTTCAAGAAGAAGGGGATTTCCCATTAGCAAGTTAAAAAGAGAGAAATATAGATATATTAAAATAAATTAGGCTGTCAACAATCATTAGTAAAACAGTAAAATCTACATCCTTATGCTTTGATATATTTCAGACACAAAACAACATGGAAAAAGAAGCATCAGCAGAACCTGAGAAATGTGACTGTGACAAGCTGACCACCCTGGTACTGCAACTGAAAGAGGAGCTGTCTGGCATGAAGGACAACCAAGTGAAAATGATGGAGATGATCCAGCAGATGCTCTCTGGTGCTGCAGCTGAAAAAGAACTCCGACAGAAGGCAGAGGAAGAATTACGACTCGTGAAAGAGAAGGCATCCGTGCAGGACTCTCCGGTCAACCCTGCCCCAAGTGCTCCTCCCAAACCCTCTCTTCTTCTCGGAACTAGCCTTCTTAGGAATGTTGATACGAACAATCTGGACAATTGGGAGGTAATCGCAAAGGGAGGAGCAAAGATTGACGATCTGCATGCTGCCTTGAGCAAACTTCCAGAAGAAAAGGAGTATGCGGAAATTGTGATCATTGGAGGTTCAGTCGATCTAGAGACTAAAACACCGGAAGAGATTGTCACAGACTTCACAGCTGTGATGCTGTCAGCTTCGCTTCGTGCTGACAAGACCACAGTGTGTGGCATTGTGCCAAGAATGGATAAGGAGGACAAGTTAAATGAAAAACGATTGAAGGCAAACGAGGCACTGAAACGAGAATGTGACAATGGGGACTCAAACTTTGTAAACATGGATGAGACTTTTCTCCTCCGTAATGGTGCCATCAATGCAGCAAGCCTTATCTCTGACGGTCTTCACCTTTCCAAGTATGGAGTAGACACTCTACTTCGATGCTGCAATGTCTCAATGAAGAAGAACGTGGAGTCTGCATACACAAATGTGCGTTACAAGAAGAACGAACCACTTCTTTTCAAAGGACACGAACACCCGTTATCCAACTTCTACCCGGTCAGAGGTTTCACGTTGAATGGAAATGCTTTCTCCACCAGCGAAGCAGCTTACGTTTACGAAAAAGCTGTTCACCACAACAACTACTACATCGCAGAGGCTGCACGGAAAAGTAGTACCGGGATTCAAGCAAAGAGACTCGGAGACAAAATCGTTACTGATGCGTCCTGGCAAAGAAGGAAAGTGGATGTCATGGACAATGTGGTTCGCGCAAAGTTGAGAGTTTGCCCCGATGCCAGGAAAGTGCTGCTGAACTCTGATGACAGGGAAATTGTCGAGGACACTGATCATGAGTTCTGGGGCAGGGGCAAAACCAACAGTGGTGAAAACATGCTCGGGAAGCTTTGGGTGCTACATCGAAGAAAGCTAAAGAACACCAGCACTCGAAAGCCAGCAGTCCAGCAATGGGCTACTCGTAGTCAACAACCGAGATGCTACCGATGTGGTGAGCCGGGTCACTTGAGCATCAAATGCAGAAAGTCCGGAGCTGTTGACTGCTGGTCTTGTGGTAGGCATGGCCACAAGCGTAAACACTGCAGGCTTGGACGAGCCACAGTGAACTACTAGGATCTCGGCCAGGATACACAGGCCGTAATTGATATGATCGATACTGACTTTTCAGACAATTTCTGTGTGAATGCTTTAGTTAGTCGTGATGATGTGTATGTGAATGACATGGATGATTGTGATGATGTTTGTGTAAACGAGAATGAAGGTGCAAGTGATGTAGATAATATTGACATTGATTTTATAAATGATTTTATGAATGATGGTGTGAATGACATGGACAATTTTGATGATGAATGTGTGAATGACATGGACAATTTTGATGACGAATATGTAAATGACATGGACAATTTTGATGATGAATGTGTAAATGACATGGACAATTTTGATGGTGAATGTGTGAATGATGTCGACAATTTTGCTAGTGAATGTGTGAATGATGTCGACAATTTTGCTAGTGAATGTGTGAATGATGTCGACAATGTTGATGATGATTGTGAAAGCGATATAGATATTGTAGATGATGAGTATATGAATGAAATGGACAATTTCAATGATCGTTGTGTGGACAAGTCTGATGACGAAAGTTTAAACGGTATAGAAAATGTCTCTGATTGCATGATAGGTGAAATTGTTATGAATGAGCCTGATATAAGTGTCAATGATGCTGGAAATGTGAGTGATATTGAGATTGAAGATGTGAATGTAAATTTAGCAAATAGTTATGTTAACTGTGATGAATGTGAAATTTTCAAACTCAGAAAGTTATACCCACAGAATATGATTATAGGACATCTCAATGTCAATAGTTTAAGCATGAAAAGCAATGAAGTGTCAAACCTGATTGTCAATGGCAGATTTGAAGTATTTGTATTAAGTGAAACAAAACTTGATAGTTCAAAGCGGGACGCTCTTTTTGAAATAGAGAACTACTCAATGTATAGACAGGACAAACATTCAAATAGTGGAGGGCTGATGATCTATGTTTCGAAAAATATTCCCTCGACAATTGGTTGTGCTAAAGTATGCAATGATGAAATAGAATGTATGTCAGTTGAGTTGTGCTACAAAGAAACCAAAATATTAATACTAGGTATGTACAAAAATCCAAAGACTACTCCAAACAACTTTAAGCAATTTTTTGAGAAAACATGTGAAGAAATCCTAGAAAAGCATGAACATGTTATCATTATTGGTGACCTAAATTTTAATATGCTTCAGAACAATCTACTTTCTCAAACTTGCCCAACTTTCAATCTGACTAATTTGATAAATGAACCAACTTGCTTCAAATCTAACAATGCTACTTTGATAGACGTCATGCTTGTAACTAAACGTAGAAAATTTATAAAAGGATTCTCTATTAATACAGGAATAAGTGATTTCCATAACCTAATAGGTGGTGTTCTGAAAGTACATGCACCAATACCTCCGAGAAAAACAATTTTTTTCAGAAAGCTAAATGAAATTGACTATGAAAAGGTAAACCAAGAACTAAATGGCTTGGATTTACAAAACAGAATAAATGAAAGTGATGCAAACGAAGCATTTAATAAGCTACATCAGCTGTTGAGTGAGACATTAGATAGACATGCACCCAAAAAACAGAAAATTGTAAGAAGAAATGATTTTCATTGCATGAGTAAACGACTTAAAAAGGCAATTCTAACCAGGAACCAGTTTCGGAATAAATTTTTTAAACTGAGGACTTCATATTATTTGGCACAATATCGTAAGCATAGAAACACAGTTACGCTGATAAAACGTCAGGAAATAAAAACCTATTTTGAAGAAAAATGCAAAGGCAGTACAACAAATAAGGATTTTTGGAAGGCTATTAAACCAATTTTCTCTAAAACAAAAACTAAATCTGATGATATACCCCTTCGAGAAAATGGTAGAATCATTACAGATATTGACGAAGTATGTCATATCTTCAATAAGTTTTTTAGTGAGATAGGGTCTGAGATTGGTACTCAGGAAAATAACCACAGACCTCTAGAGGAAATAATAACTGGCTACGACAGCCACCCAAGTGTAAATGTAATAAAGAGCAGAATGACAGAAATCAATTCTAATTTTGAATTCTCTGAAATAACGGAACATGATGCTAACAAAGTCATATCAAAACTGTCATCTAAGAAAGCATCTGGGTATGATGAAATGCCCATCAAATTTATTAAGATGACTAGTAAATCACTTGTAAAACCGATAACCCAATTAGCAAACAAATGCATACAACAGAGTAAGTTCCCAGATAGGATGAAAATGGCAAACATTACTCCACTCTACAAGAAAAAGGATAAACTGAATAAAGATAATTATCGATCCGTTAACTTACTCATCGCACTTTCAAAAATTCTAGAAAAATTGCTTGCTAATCAATTGTATAAACACATGGAAACTTTTTTCCATGAATACTTATCGGGTTTCAGAAAGGGTCATGGCTGTCATGACATACTCACACGCTTGACGGAAGACTGGCGCCAAGCGATTGATAATGGGAACACTGTAGGAGTTGTTGCCATTGATTTGTCAAAAGCATTTGACTGCATGCCACATGGGCTATTAATTGCAAAACTACATGCTTATGGCTGTAGTATGAATGTTTGTAAACTTTTGAAGTCCTACCTGGTGGACAGAAAACAGAGAGTCAAAATAGGCGAAACTTCATCAGAATGGACCAGTAACATCAAAGGTGTCCCCCAAGGGTCTATTCTGGGGCCTCTACTGTTTAACATTTTTATAAATGATTTTCTTTTCCATGAAATAAGCTCTAAAGTATATAACTATGCAGATGACAACACCCTTAGTTGTACTGGGAAGGACATAAATGAAATTAAAACTAAACTCCAAGCTGACTGTACTTTGGCTATGAAATGGTTCAGGGACAACAGCATGAAAGCGAATGCTGATAAATTTCAATTAATGTTCATTAATCGTCGCCAATCATTTGTCGGAGAAATGCTTGAACTCCAAAGTTGTGAAATAAAAGCCGCCCCTATTATTACTATTCTTGGGATAGAATTTGATGAGAAGCTTAAATTTGAAGGCCATATTGATGAAGTGTGTAATCGAACGAGTAAACAAATAAATGCTCTGAAAAGAATGAGACATTACCTTGATAGAGAGTGTAGAAAAGTAGTTTACAATAGCTATGTACAAAGCAACTTTAACTACTGTCCAACTGTATGGATGTTTGCATGTAAAATGAACATAGATAAACTAGAAAAAACCAATAAAAGAGCACTAAGGTTTGTTGTGAATGACAATGAAGCAGATTACCATGGAATATGTCAGGAGGAAAAATTATTAAACATACAAAGGGGATGCATAAAGACAGCGGCTATCCTAATGTACAAGGTTAAAACTCAAAATACTCCTAAATACATTCAAGAACTTTTCAAACGCAGACACTCAGTTTATGATATCAGAGACAATGACCTGTTCAACATTCCAACTTTCAAAACTGTAGGATACGGAAAGAAGTGTCTCAGATACTATGGACCTAAGTTATGGTCAGCTATTCCTAAAGAAATAAAAGATAAGCCATCTATTCAATGCTTCAAAGACGCTTTGACAATCTGGTTACTTAATTGTGAAAATGTTTCTGGAATAGATTTTTTGTGATGATGTGTTAGGCAACATGTATATTATGTATGTTATATAGATACTGAATGTGTGCTACTTAAACCGATGTGTGCAATTTGCTGGTGCTATATATGCATGATGGTGCCTTACAGAATATTGATGTTTGTATATATAGGCTCAGGCCAAAAGTTTTTAACCAAAATAGTTTTAGTTAGATTGTAGAATAGTGAGAATGTTTACTCCATGTACTATAATTAACTTGTATGCTTTTAAAATAGTTTATTTTTATTTTTATTATTATTATTTTTGTTTAAATAGTTGTCGTACAGAAGCTTCTGCTTTTATCCTTGTATATCTTTGTATATCTTGTGATTGATTGAATACGACGTTAAATAAAATTTTACCTACCTACCTACCTACCTATAGCTACCAAATTTAATTTATACACATGCAATAGTGGCTGATTCATGGTCCTGAAAAGAAAAAAATATTTTTTCTCAATTTTTCAAAAAGTATAGAATATCCATCTATCAAACCTTCAGAAGGCACAACTAGACCATATAGACTATATTTTAACCAAATTCCATCTATGTACACACAATGGGGGCTGAGTGCTGGCGCGGACACTATCTATCCACCCGCCCGCATTTAAACCAAGCCTTTAAATTACAATCTGACAGATCAACTGATTTAATGCAACATGCAATATGCATGAGTAAATGTTTCTGCTTTCTGTTCTTTCGGAGAGTTCCTTTGCAAAACCCAACCTCTTACTGTAGTAGTTGTGGCATGAAGGACCAGATAAGATACGTGTATATATCTGATATTTTTTTCATATTCT
Organism: Platynereis dumerilii; assembly: GCA_026936325.1. NCBI lineage: Eukaryota > Metazoa > Annelida > Polychaeta > Phyllodocida > Nereididae > Platynereis > Platynereis dumerilii. The sequence continues at coordinate 74,796,197 of JAPTHN010000002.1, read as the reverse complement.
GAAATTAAAAGTGGGATGCAAGGCAGATAAATATTTTTTAATGAAAAAGTGCACTTTTGTGCTTCTCCAATCTTACATCGAATAATGCGGAGACAACCTCCAGATAATTTGGCAAATGCTGTAAATTATTTATCAGGTGGTGGATGGATGATTGTGGCTTTATATCCTGTATGTGTGCACCTGGTAAGCTAATAAGGACAACAAGAGGACAGAGTAATGAGTTGAAGGGTGATTGAAACTGCTGTCCAATATAAGTTTAGGTGACCCCTCAGTCCTTCCATCATATATACGCTTAGTAAAATCATACAGGGTGGGCCAATGTGGCTGTGTCTCTTCAAAGGCAGCTACCATTATGAATATAAACAATTGCATGGTATTTTATGGTGCTAGACTGTTGTGTTTATGGTAGGAATGTCGTTTTTGGTTGTTAAATGGTAACTGCCAAAAAAAAGACACAGCTAATTTCACAGTGTAAAATTAGTTGAACACTTCATCGTTATAGTCGAAGTCATGACCAAAACTTGGTGAACACGGTGACCTCTCCAGATCTGGGGCCAGCGTTGTTGTAATTCGGATTGATAATATGCTTTAATTTTTGTCTCCCAGCTTTCATTTCATTGTCGAATGAAGTTAGTTTCATGTTGTCACCTCAATTTCAGGATTTCTTTTTTTTTTCTAATGCAGACCTCTACCAGTCTACGTGCATTTCTTACTTTGCTATCAATAGCAACTCCTTTGATATTCAGGCTAGCGGCTAATTGCAATTATTCTATCTATTCAACAGATCTGCCTGGGCTGTTGAAGAGGCGAAATAGTCGAAGGTGCTGTGAAAAGATTTAGGGTGGGGAGGGATAAAAAGGGTGAAGTAGGCAAACAGAGGACTTCTGAGTTCTGACTGAAACTTTCTTTTTCTTACTTTGAATTGGGTTGTACTGTAGAAATTGGCAATGCTTCATTCCTGATCAGCTCCAATTAGGTCTGTGTACCAAAGGAAAACATACGAGACATGGGACAAGCAATCTTTTGAGAAATTTTGTCAGATTAACTGTCCATTGAGCGAAGCAGTTTGTTAATGAGTTTTACAGGAGAAAATAATACTGGAATTCAACTGTACTCATCTATAATTAAATTGATGGCATCATCCAGGGTTTATCTCAATTTCTTTACTCAATGTCTAGTCTTATAATTTTCCCAGTGTCTTCCAATGGCCTTCAAGGCAGAACTCTCCCATTTTCAAGGCCACTGCATTCCTCTAAATGTCCAACTTAATGATTCTTAGTTTTAAGCCGATTCCTTGTCAATGTATAAGACAGCAGCATCTGCATTGTCCCCCCAGTTACTCAACCTCATGGCCTCTGATTGCTGGTATTCCTCACATGTAACATGTACATATAGGGGTTGTAAAGATGGGGATAAGGAAGGAGTCTCTTAACATCAGATTTATTTAAAATAGAATAGAATAGAATTTTATTGGCAAACAAAATACAATTACACTTCAACATAACAAATAGCACAATTAAAATACCAATAGAAAATAGGAACTGACACAATGAATGTATATAGGTTCCCTAACAATTTCAGAATATAATTTCTTAATCTTTAAGTAACAATGAATGAATATATATAGGAAATAAAAATCAATAATAATACTGATAAATTAAAAACATTGATAAGTACTAGCATTTACAAAAGTGGTAATGACTATAACCTTAATAATAGTTAAGAATTACAGAATTACGATACGATACGATACGATACGATAATAATTTATTGTCACTGTTACAAGTACAGCAAAATTTGTAGCAATAGACGATATTCAAACAGAACATAGTGTGTGTGTGTGTGTGTTTGTGTTTTACGTCTCATCAGCACCTGATTGGGCTATTTAGAGACATACTTGGTTTGTTGTCATGTTGAGTTAGTCATCTCATCTTGGTTGATGGCATCAAGATCTTTGAGGTGTCACTTTGACAGGTACATCCGCAATAATTTTCAATTCAAGAAGTTTCCTTGCCTGAGTGGCATTAATGGCTTGTACCAATAAATTACCGTCAGGCTGTCGATCGACTGAGTGTGGTTTTCCAAATTTCTTCAGCATTGTTGTGTAGCTAACAAATGGTGATACATCCTTCAGTCTTCCATCTTTGGACTTGATGTGAAATTTGAGACCAGTGGAGAGTTCTTTTTTGCTGTTGGTGAGTGTCGTTTTACTCTTGTCTTTGTGAGGTAGCAATCCGATTGTTGAGCTTTTTTGTTTTTTTTTCTTGGGTGGTGTCTTGTTATCTGGAGTAACATCTTTTTCCTTTGGTAGGTTGAGGGACTTCTCAGTCCCTTGGGTAACAGAAGAGAAAATTTGACGTTGTTGGATCATCTTCTTCGGTGATTCAGGGGAGTTCACAGGTTCTTCCTTGCTTGGCCGGTCCGGTGGTCGAGGCGGTGAAGGTGTTTTCATTAAGACATCTGTGAAGAGGTTCCTGTCCAGATGAATCTTTCTCTGTGGTGATGAATGAAGAGCTGGTCTTGGGTAATCTGCTTCTAGGCAAGGTTTGTCCGGGTCCTGTTCTACAAGGCGTTTGGCTTCGGGAAAGGATAGTTGTCTTTCAGTTCGTAGTTGTAGAATTTCTTTTTCCTTCTTGAAGACTTTGCAATTGTTGCTAAAGGCAGGATGGTTCCCTGAACAGTTGACACAATGTGAAAGTTTAGAGCAAGGTTTATCGTGTGTGTGTGCATGACCATGGTTACCACAATTGGCACAAATTGTTGGCCTGATGCATGTACGACTAAAATGGCCATACATTTGGCAGTTGAAACAGCGTTTTGGATGAGGAAAGTATGGAGAGACTCTGCACCATTCAAAGGCTACAGGTACTTTCTTTGGTAATCTTTGGTCTTTGAATGTTAGCAACAGTAACTCATAACCATTCTTGTTAGCAAGACGTTTGAATTTTGCGATGCCGTGTTTGTGAAACCAATTTGTAAGTTCATTGTCTGAGCAGGTCTTACTTTCTTTGGAGAAAATAACGCCTTTGCCTGATCTTTGAAAAGGTTCAATGACGACTTTGGTATTGGCTATCTCATGGGTGCCGGTCAATTTGTCTTGTTGGTCAGAGGTCGCAGGTTTAAGAAGGAATGTGCCATTGGTTTGGCGTCTCAGGCTATCGGCAATTGTCGTGTCGCAAAGGTCTGCAATTTTTTCGTAGATAGCAACAGATGATAGGTCTTCCAGTGATAGTGTGACACCTTCTATAACAAGCAAATTTTCAGTCTTTGACAGATGTGGGGGGCGGTCAGGGTCAGTCAAGTCATCCGGAGATGTCCTTGTCCATTGAGATCTTGGTAGTCCAGTCGCAAATTTTTCGATCTCAGCCTGGTTTCCCGCTGAGGGACGCGCACCTTGGTAACCCGGTTGACGTACGATCCGGTTTGGAATCATGGTAAATGACATGTTCATTGATATTCCCCTGTAAGGTAGGGGACACACCGTGCATGCGCACTGTCTCATGTTGGCCACTAAGGATAGAGGTCTTCACCTAAGTGTTACCACCCACCGCCACGAGGAGGCCCGAGACCTGCGGGGGCAAAACAAACAGAACATAGTGAAATTGAAATTAATTATACAAAATTATACATATTTAAATATATATATATATATATACAATTTATACATTTAGCAGCCTAACACTTGCAGGCACAAATGATTTACTGAGCCTTGCCGTTCTTGTGTATTGTGCTAGGAATCTCCTGCCTGATTGTAGTAACTGATAGCAATTGTACAATGGATGTTGAAAATCTGATCTTATGGCTTTTGCTTTCTGCCTACTGAACTTCTCGTATAATTCTAACAATGATTTTGCATTTTGTACACCTAACCTTTTAGCATACTTGATCACTTTACACAGTTTGCTTCTAGACACCTGCGTGCAATTGCCATACCATGCTGCTATTCCAAAAGTGATAACTGATTCCACAACAGATCTATAAAAGAGTTCAACAATTGTGCTATCTACATGTAGGTTGTGCAGTTTTCTAACAAAGAACATTCTTGAGTTGGCTTTTTTATAGATGGCACTGACATTTGTTTCAAAATTTAATTTACAATCAATGATGGTACCTAAATATTTGTACTCGGCCACTCTTTCTACAATTTCATCATTTATAATTAGATCTTTATGTACACATTGTGATCGTCTAAAATCTATGACCAATTCTTTTGTCTTTTGAACATTAAGTAATAAATAATTATCTTTGCACCAGGTAACAAAAGATTTTACTTCGTTCTGATATTCGTTATCTTCATTAACACAGAGTCCCACTAGAGCAGTATCATCTGCATATTTGTACACTTTACATGACGAACAGCTAGATCTACAAGTGTCTGTATACAAGGTAAAAAGTAATGGTGAGAGAACGCACCCTTGCGGGGTGCCTGTTTCTGTATGCACAGTCTCAGATAAAGTTCCATTAAATTTTACATACTGTTGTCTATGACTCAAAAAGCTATAGATCCATAATACAATATTTGGATTAACCTGCATGTTGATAAGTCTGTCTAACATTATATGTACTTGTATTGTATTGAATGCAGAGCTAAAATCTATGAAAAGAATTTTTACAAAGTGACTTTTAAATTTGCTATTTGGTGTATCCAAAAATTTTAAGGCATCATTTACAATCATGATAGTTGGGTCTAACGCACTTCTGTTTTTAGTATAAGCAAATTGTAGAACATCTTGTTGAGAACCAATATACCACATCAGTTTTGCTTTGACAATCTTTTCCAAACATTTCATGGCTACTGAAGTTAGTGCTACTGGTCTGAAGTCATTGAGTATTTTAGGTTGTGGTTTTTTAGGAAGTGGAATTATTTCTGAGAGTTTCCACTTTGTAGGAACACAACATTCGTCAAGAGATCTTTGAAAAATAAGATGGAAAATATAGGCCAGTGAGCTTTTTCCTAACTTCAGTACCCTACCACTTAGCTTGTCTGGGCCACAGGCTTTATGAATGTTAATTTTTGAGAAGCTCTGTGCCACGTCACTTACACTTATAATGACCTTTTCACAACACATTTGTCTAATATTCTCAAGTATCTCACAACATTTGTCACTGAAATCATATACATCGAATCTTGAGTAAAATTTAACCAAATCACTGCAGTGTTGTTTTACATCATCAACTACAATTGATTTAACAGACTTAGTCATACCTGTGATCTTTTTAAGACCAAGCCATGCATCTTTTACGCAGTTTTTGCTGAAGAGATCTTTCACTTTTTTACAATATTCTTGTTTGCACACTTTGATGGTTTTGTCAATGTCCTTTTGGACTATTTTTAACTTATTTATATTACCACAAGTAAGGCATTTGTCTTTTTCACGAAATAGATCTCTGAGTTCCTTCTTCATCCATGGTTTGTTATTAGCAAATATTCTTACTCTCTTTTGAGGTACAATATTGTCCGTACAAAAATTGACATAACAGGTGACAATATCCACATTTTGATCAATACATTCATTTGCATCATATAAAACATCCCATTCAGTACATTACAAAGGATATTCTAGATAGAGATTACAAATTCCTAAAAATAATAGTTATTTTCTTTTTGAATGTAAATTTACTACAATTTAAATCAATGACGTTTACAACAGAATTCCAAATTTCTGCACCTTTAAATCTAACATGCATTTTAACAATTTCTAATCTGCAAAATGGCAATCGAAAGTTATTCATATTTCTTGTTCTATAATGATGAAAATCAGCTTGATAATTAAACATATTTGAAAATATTCTTGGTAATTCACCTTTTACAAACTTATACATAAACATCATAATTGAAACTTTATACAATTTAGGTAATTGTAAAATTTTAAGTTCATTAAATATACTATTCGAGGGTGTTCTTCGACTAACACCTTTAATTATACGAACCATCCGTTTTTGCAAAACTAATAGCGAATTAATATAATTAGCATAAGTATTTCCCCATATTTCAATACCATAATTAAGATAAGGGTGGAAAAAACTATAGTATAAAGTAAGTAATGTATTATGATTTAAATATTTTTTTGCTTTACAAATTATTCCAATAGATTTTGACAATTTAGATTTAATATAATTTATATGTTCTTGCCAATTTAACTTAAGATCAATTATAACACCAAGAAATTTTGAGCTAAAAACACGAGAAACTTCATAACCATCAATCTGTAAATTACCAGTTATATTAACTGATTTACGACCTGATACAAACATATAATGAGTTTTGGTAACATTCAAAGTCAACTTATTCACAATCAACCATTTACTTAATTTGCATAGTTCAATGTTCATTTTTTCCAAAAGTTCATTTTCATCTTTCCCAGACAGGAACAAGTTGGTATCATCTGCGAACATTAAGACAAATAAATCAGTTACATTAGGTAAATCATTAACATATAACAAGAAAAGCAAAGGGCCTGAAATAGATCCCTGAGGAACACCACATGATATTATAACAATAACATGACCTGTGGAGGGCGTTATGGGTGGTTGACAGCCCAAGGGCTTGCTTGTCAGCCCTACGATTTCTTGTCAGCCCGAGGAACGAGGGCTGACAATTGTAGGGCTGACAAGCAAGCCCGAGGGCTGTCAACCACCCATAATGCCCGACACAGGTCATGATATTACTATTATCATTACCTCTTACTCAAACAATTCATCTGCCATAAAACTTTTCAGACCTTTCCAATTACAGTGCTTTAAAATCCCAATAAATGTATGCACTCTGATGTCCTTATCAGTTCTTGTGTATTATACTGTATTCAAGATCCTCTGCGAATTTCAGTGTAATCAGATCAAAAGGGACTGAGAATAAAAGAAATAACCAACACTGATTCAGTAAGATTTCAACAAAACTTGTGACGCTACCACTTGTGGCCTTGAAAATCATGACGTCATGATCTATTTATAGATTCAGATGCTCATGGTTGCTAAGCAGCATGAGTCATGACGTCATCACAGGGCTGACAATACCATTGTCGGCCCCCAAAATCATTGTCGGCCCTCAATATCCCACAATAGGCAGTGTAGTTCTGGCAAAAAACCATGTGATTCAAGCCATGTGGTTCATCGTTGTGAACCACATGCATCTCATTATCTGACGTTGTTATGTAAACAATGGGCAGTGAAGTGATGACGTCACAATGTTTTGACGCTCTCATTGGTCGATGTGGTTGCTAGGGATCTTTTTTGTGGCCATTCAAACAAAATAGTGCCTCTTGAAATTATTAATTATTATTACCACAGGTCTGTTTTTATTGTGGGATATAAATAAAACTTAATGGGAGTGTGGTTCACAGCAATGAACCTCACTCATGTCAGGTCTGCTGCAGAATAAACACTCGTCCTTCGGACTCGTGTTGTATTCTTCCGCGACCTGACATTCATGAGGTTCATTGCTGTGAACCACACTCCCATTATTAAGTTTTATTATAAAATCCTTGTCGGCCCTGCAAATGAGGGCGTTATGGGTGGTTGTTGCATGGGTCATCTAATGACAATACCCTACTTATCTCATGGCTGAGGTGATGATAATAAATTTTCTTCTGATTTTGTATCATTGTAATATACAAATTGTTTTCTTTCGTGTACATAACTAGAAAACCATTCATGAGTTATTCCACATATGCCATAGGAATAAAACTTGCGTAGTAAAATTCTGTGCTCAACCGTATCGAATGCTTTAGTTAAGGTGACTCAAGCGTGGTAGTTTGATCATACAGATTTTTCTAAAATTTTGCACAGGTAGTCTATGGGACCCATACATTCCAAAAATGAAAAATAAAAAAATTTCACCGACTGGTTTGGTTGCCATGGTAACAGCATATCTGGCCTGATGACTGCTTAAAAGTTATAAATTGAGTTTTTGGTTATGTACCACAGAATAAAGCATTACATGCATTTGTCACACAAGAATGTCAGAAATGTCTTCCCATGGATGTAAACCAATACATTTGCCACAAATTTGAAGAAAAAGGTTAAAACCCTTTTTTCTGTAAGAGCTCAAAGGGCACAGACACACTAATTAATTGCAGATTTTGCATGCATCAATTTTGGCAGTAATCAAATTTTAGGAAAACGATCATACAGATTTTTTTTTAAATTTGCATATATCATAAACAGGTTATTGTCAAACAAATGTCCAAAAATAAAAAAAATTCACCGAGTCGTTTTTTAACTACAGTACCATGACTATGCCAATGTCAATTTAAAGAAATAAAGACAATTTTAGACACAGTTGACTGAAATTAGTCGAGAAAATTCTTTTGATAAAGGCGAGAAGCTGAAACTTTGAATTAGTATAGAATAGGTGTTACTGCATTCAATAAAAAAATAATTATGCTTCTATCTGCATTAGATCTCATTTAAATAGCAAATTACCGGCTGCCATGCTGTTAAAATGAAGAGAGCAGAAAATGGTAACGTCACAACTTTTTCAGGGCCTGCAGCAGTGGTGACGCTATGTTGCTAGGCAACCAGGCTGCTCAGAAGTATGTGCAGTGTACCACGGTTGAGTCACCTTAAATCAATAAATATGCCAAGAGTTATTTTTTTCTCATTAAATGCTTGACATAATTGATCAACTAAACTGATTAAAGCTAAGGAAGTGCCATAGATTTTCCTAAATCCAAATTGAAACTTATGCAAAATATCATGTTTATTTATAAATCCCATTAGTCTATTATACATTAAATTTTCCAGAATTTTTGAAAAGATTGATAAAAGCGAGACAGGTCTATAATTATTAATTAAATTATTTTCACCACATTTGTGAATTGGTGTAATTTGAGCAAGTTTAAGTTCATTTGGAAAAATGTTTGTGCCTCCTCTTATTTTTTCAATCAACTCATCTATACTCCCATAGATCCGGGCGGGCTTTAGTATTATATATCCCCATGGACCCCTGCCCCTCTTGAGGTCCAGAGATGTCAGATTTGACTTTTTCAAGTCTCCCAGGGCAAATTTTTCCAGATTCCAACTATTTCAATGTGGCATATCAAAGTGAACTCGAATTTCATGTTTTATGCTTTCTACCTCCTTTATGTTGGTTTGTGCGGTCCCATATATTCATTTTATATGCTGAGAATGCAATATTTTTAGAATTATCTGGTATATTTGACAGGCCAACAGACATATGGAAAGTTGAAAGCTGACTGATGCATTGTCCAGATTTCACCTGGGATTTGAATTGATGAATCTGCATTTTTCCTTCAAGTGCTTGAAGTTTGTAGTGTCCTCGGATGGTCCTCATCCGGTGAATTGATAGCCCTCAGCACTTTGAAGTATGCAAACAGGTGATGTTTTGCCATTTGGTAAAAACAGGGATTGGCTTGCTCGAAGGCTGTTGGCTCAACCAGGAGTAATAATCGTACTACTTATCTAGCCCTGGACTAGTAGTACTTATGATGATTAGCTACGCATGGGTCCCAGGGCTACTGCTAATCATCATAAGTACTACTCATCATCATACTATTAATTCACGGATGCTTTACTCTACTCCACTTAAACTACTCATTGCTCAGGCATGAAAACTTGTAAGCACCTTTCTTTTACTTTCCACAACAACATTGTCTGGGTTTCATCCCTTTAACTTAAAACAATTTTTTTGTCATTTTTGACAGAACATCATTATTCGCCAATCATTATCTTTCATTTCCATTTCTTTTATCTCCAGGTGTCACCCCTGCATAACATGTTTCTCATGCTTCAATTACAATCTATATTTCATTTCTCATCTTTATTATATAAAATTACAAGAGAAAAGATAACAAGTTGTCTGGTGCATTACATAGTATCAAGATCCCAGAACCTAACCTGGCAAAGGCCAGAGGAAGTAAACCAAAACAAACCAGAGTCAGGTGCAAGGAGGTGTGAGACTTAGGTCTCACATGGGATGTTAAGGCCTTTAAGGACGTCCAACCTTCCGTCTCCCTATACCCCACTTCACTGGTGCTATGCTAGTGCCACTAATTAAGCTACAATTCCACACATTTGGGGAAGATATAAAGAAGCCAGCTGTCACAAAAACCAGAAAATTTTTTGAGATTTTCAATTTTATTTAAAGGAGGGGGTAGTTTTTGTTTAACTGTTTAGGTTAAAAGCTTCATATGGGTGTCCGAATCCCCGCAACAATCTATGCTTTTAATAGTTATTCTTTCCTGCAGAGTCACATTTCTCAGGCAATGTTGAAAAGTGCAAGAGATTGTACTGGACTTTGCGCTACACAATATTTGATTTTACTTAAACAGTCAAAATTTAATTTGCGTCCTTTGCAATTTTTTAAAGATCAGTTCTTCTGTGAGGAATTCAGTTGATCAGGGACACTAGGTAATTTACTATGATGCTTTAATTTTCTGAATTAAAATGCCTGACATGACTCCATACTTACAAGTAGGCCCATCTTTAAATATCAGAGTTATATGGACAAATACGGTCATTTTTGAAAAAAAAAGGCCCTTTTACTCCACTTCAGCAAAGCTCTGGGTGTCTTACTCTAACTTTTGGACACGAAAAACAAGTTGTTATTTTTTATCGTTCAGCTTCAAAACGCTTTTTCTAGCTTTTTTTCTGGACTTTGATGTGTCAATGAAAAAAGTTCTGCTGCATTAGCTTACATAGGAATATCAAAGCGAACTTTATTGCATGTTTTATGAAGAGGGACTTGTCAGGTTACCGAGGGCTCGCATTGCTTTGTGTTGATATTCTTTTGTATGTAGGGAATGAAATATTCTCAGTATTTCCCGACGTTCCTGACAAGTATGTATTTGAGAGATTGAAAACTTGGAAACTGCTTGTCTACTTTCTAAAATGTCACAAATGTTCCGAGTCATGTACTGTATGTCATGACCGAGCAATTATTGTAAATTGTGTGCCATAATGAAGTTTCAACCAATTAATAAACTTGATTGGTTGTATCCCATACATGCACTTCTTCATGTGGTTTTGGTCAGTCATTTGCGTAAACCCACATTATCTCGAAATTTGAATTAAATGTAAATGACTCGAAAAATGTTCATCATTTTTTGGAATAGTTATAATTTACAAAAACTCATCTACAACTTAGGTTCATATTGTAACTTGATTATAGGATGATGAGAATTGACTATTCCGTGATAGAATATTCTCCTCATTCTCTTATATATCATCTATGATACTACAAAGTTTTGCATTTGTCTCACATTTTCACAATGTGGACCACTTCTGTGTTGCTTCAAATTGTTTGCTCTTTGTGCTTTGGGTGTTTGTGCGCACTTCGGCCAAAATGACCGAGAGTGAAAGAGTGATGGACAGCGGGAAATGGATGTGGCAGAATTTCAGATGCAGGATATTGTTGTCGACCGCAGCACAGAGCACAGTGCCCTACAATTGTTTGGTATTATGATATTAAGGACAACGGCTTTACTATAGAGTAAATATCTTTAGTTTACTTTCTAGTTTGTATACTTGTACCAGTAATTAAGAAGTCGTTAAGTGTGATTACTTTTAACTTATTGATACCTGTAATATAGGGAAATTAATAATTCCAATTTATTGACGTGCGCAGAAAGTAAGATGAAAAATAGTCGTCATGCTCTTGCATTTCTTGGTCCATCTTCCCAAAGAACGTTTTGACTCAGGAATGTCCAACAGCAAAGCCACCTTCATAAATGTTTTATAAAGTGAGACTGTTAAGCTACTGAGGCTTATGTAGATGGCTGTGCTTACATACTCTTCATGTGCATTGGGAATGCAATATTTTAAGAGTTTTTGTGGTATCCTTGACAAGCAGGAATATAGAAATTGAAAGAGATTTGACAAAAAAAGATGCCCAGTTTTCATCTGGGATTTCTGTATCGACATTTTTTCTCCAGCTTTACAGTTATGTATTGTTATAGGTTTACTTTGTGTGACTGATGACATCAGTGTTGGAGGTGCTACAACATTTTTATTTAGCTTCAACTTTTTTAAAAGTTGAATGTGATTGGGTGGACATTTTTGTGCTGTGGTCTTTCATAGAGAATCTTTTGCAAACATTTTCGTACAAAGACAATGAAGTTTTGAAATGTTTGAAATTGGAAATGATCTCTGGAGAACCAAGTGACTGTGTGTAGCAGGAAAAAGTGTGCAAATTAGTTTTAAAATGCACAAGAGTATATTGACAAGGTTCTGCACTTTTTTTTTTTTTTCATAATATTTCAGAAGGCCAGCATGACATCCGTCACTTGTCTGTTTGGGGCAATTCCGTAAAGTCGGACGTACAGATCAGACACTTTAACAGCTTGCATAGCACTACCATTAGACCTTCGCTATTCAATTGCTAAACAGGCATGAGGCCCTGTGGTAGGGCTTTCAAACGAGCCATCAACCAAAGCTCAAAGTGCCATAGGAGCTGAGCAACAAGACAAAGTGTCATGGTGTCGGACGTACTCAGAGAAATGACACTTTTCTGACTTGATGGCTTGTTTCTCAAAACTCTGTGATACGTATGGAGAAAAAAAAATCAATTGACCTCTATTGTCAAGGGAACTATTTCAGGCATCAGCCAGGTTAATTTCCATGGCAATATTGTAACTTGTCATAGAGCTGTAGCCATTTGTATTCGGTGTCGGACGTACATATTTTCGGTGTCGGACGTACGCGTGTGAATTGGTAGCGTAAAGGATCCCTGCAGTGCAAGAATTATTCAAAATTTTCACAAATTTTCATCTTTTATATAAAGTAGAGTTCTTTTGCAATAATTAGGAACCATAAAATGGCTTCATCTTAGTATATTTGAGCCAAATGTGGTGTCTCAAACATGCAAGTTATTTTCACCATTTTTACCATCAAATTTACAATAATTTCAGCACAGAAATATCCAAAAAGTCTCGAGTTATACCTGTAATTGTCACTGCAGTTGCAAGTATTTCTTTAAAATATGTTGAGGGAATACTTGACAAATACAATTGAGAAGGTATTTGGCATAAATATGTAAACAAATAAAGAAAATCTGCCATTTTCGGACAATTTCTGTATATGCTTTTTGGTACCCTCACAGCTTAAAATACTAGGTTTAAGCTAGTAGATATAATTTTACCTTTCGTTTTCTATAAGTATAATGTCTGCCTTAGCTTATGTCACTATTTCATACCAATTACATGTGATGGAAGCAAGCGATGAATTATCTTTCACATTTTTTCATGGCCTAAAACAGAGTTAAAAATGACCAAATTTCAAGGATACCATCTATTTCCTGTTTTGTGACCTGTACCACTTTAAGGTTCACCCAAACAGACTGGCCTAAGGTGTTCTGATGAGACCAAGTCTGTCTACCAACATTTGTATCATTTCCTTTGTTCCAGATGCACTTTCATATTTTGGTGTCGGACGTACATTGCCTTTTTGGTGTCGGACGTACACACTTTAAGTGCTCTCCCTGGCAAAACTATTAGGTTTAAATGGTTCAAGTGGCCGCAATGCTGTTCATGGGCATAAATGTGCTTTGTATCAGAAGTTTAATGAAGTTAACATCAGTAACTTGTCAGCAGGAAAATTATTTAGTAATTTTGGTGTCGGACGTACATTAGAATCTCATTAGGTCAAATGTCACTGCCTGACAGAATTCACAAGGATTGATGCAAGAATTTTTAATGCGAAATGAAAGTGTACTCCCATAGGCAGTAACTCACAGCAAAATGAAACCAACTTAACAATTTCTCCATTGGCAGTGACATCTCATATTAGAGTGTTAAAAATATAATAATTGCAGTCACCAAAGATTGCATTACTTAAATGCAAATATCTCAAGGACAAACTGAGATAATCAATTGATTTTTTCTGTTCCTGAAAATATACTTATTTTGGCGAATTATAACACCCATAGCACGTAATTATGTCAATTTTTTAATTTTGACTGATTGGTTGATGACTTTACGGAATTGCCCTTTGGCGGATCAGATGGCAGGACCAGTAGCCTCAGCGCTCAGAGGGTTGCATATTTCCCATTCATTCATACTGAGGAGGTGTGCCACTAGTTAAATATAACTGTTATCGGAACATTCGCTGTGATGAATAGAGTTATGAGAATGGGATACACTTCCCGTTGAATTTTACAGTTAATTTAACTGGCAACTTTGTTACAGCAGAAAGAACCGTGAAAGCACCCATTAACCTGAACAGGATAATGAACCGTAAAAAGCAGATTAGTACATTGAATTGTAATTTTGCGGATTCAACAAAGTGATATTACGATAGAATGTACTTATATAAAACAGTTTATTAAAAGTATATTTTTCCGTTATGTCAACTGTCAAACACAGAAAGTAAAGCATGTATGGAGCTGTAGAATCTACTGTAAAAATACGGGTAGAATCTGTTATTTTAGTGTTTGCATAAATATGAAACAACAGACTAAGCATGTGATTTTACTGGCCATAACTGTATATATACATGAAGTGCATGCTTGTAAATTTGCTGGTCAAATAAAAAAATCCACCTAAAATTAAATAAAGATAATCAAATGTGATTGAACACTTTTATTGTCAGAATATGTGGCTTGGTGAAAACTCGTTAACAATTACAATCCAATAAAATACATATTGCCGCATGTATATAAATTTTCAGTGGACCTTCATTAGCAAAATCTCATCTTGATGTCGTTCGGTTTAGGACATATTTTTGTACATAATTGAATATTCTGTTTTGACACGATTATTGTTGTTTCTCTCAATATCTTATTGCAGCATTTGTGAATAACAACTTAACAAATACCAGTTGCTATACTGATAATTGGAAGATTACCTTAAAAGGTCATGATAAGGCACGCATACTTTCATTTTGTAACCTTGCATACACTACCAAAGCAAAATTTTTTGCTTGGTTGAGGTGAAGTTAAGTGTTTACCCACTTGGAATAATGGCCATATTATATTAATACAAATTGTTTATTTCAATGCATCTCTGGCCTATGGTTACATATTGCAAATCTCAATGCAATAACTTGATTGTCCTTATGGTAGAATTGCCTGCAAGGTCGGGAAAGGAAATTCATGGAAGTGACCTTTTGGACTCATTGGCTTTTGTCGACAGGATTTAAGAGGGAAAAGGGCTTAGGGTTGTGAGGGCGAGGCGCCCTGGAATCCAGTCATATATCACTGGTCTTTTGTTGGAGTGCAAAGGGTGCATGTCTTTATGCATTGGGTTGCTCTTGCTGCTGGGTGACATTCCTGAGATTGTTAATCAAAGCTCGAGTCAGCCATCAACTGCTAAGGTACTAAACAGCTATGATTTCTCTGCACTTCTGTCCAAGATACATGTAGTCCTATTCAATCTCTTCACAACAAATTGGTTCATTCTCTTTTATGAACATTACAATGTGATTTTATAAGGTGGCTGTGTTGTTTCTCTTGTTACAACCATAAGATTCACTCCGATGTTGTTGTCAAATAAATTCTTCAAATTTATATCGGTTGATGAGGCCAATTATTGAATCAGCATTTCATATAATCCTGGCACACAAGTTCTTTTTAGACTGCTTTTGAATGTGCTGGTGATTGATCTGATGGTAAAATAGGTTGGATGATTGTTCACAGCTAGGTACATGATAGCGTGAATTTCTTTTGTAAGCCTACATGTCTTTTTTTAGTGCTGTTTTTTTTAGCTCATCTGCTTTCATCTGTAAGAAAAGCGTTCTGCCACAACTCAATCATCTTCCGTGTTTCTGTCGTCATCGTCCAGTTACCTTTTTGTAAGTGTGAGTTGTGACCTTGCACCACTCAACTTTCATATTAAGAAAATTTTAGTCAGTCGGCAAGTGAAAAAATACAGGTCTTTTGCAATGGGTTGACTGGGAAAGTGAATGCAACGTTATTGCAAGTTTAAGGGAGAAGAACTTTTCTAGTTGCCGAAGGCTATTTTTAGATTGTGTTCATTATAATAATTTAAATTCTTTTGTGTGTCAGGAATGTAATACTAGCAAAATTTCCTGAGGTACTTGACAGGTATTTGAGAATTGAACACTGCTTCTCTGCTGTCTAAGATGTCACAACTCTTCCGATTCATGTTCGTCATGACTGAACAATTAGTGAAAAATGTGTATGATATGGTTAATTTGGAATTGTCAACCTATTAATTTTGTTGGGTATTGAGTTATCATTCAAGGTCGATGATGTGTATGAGAAATGTAACAGAATACCCCTAGTATTTTATGATGTATGTCATCCCCATGGGCACATCGACGTTGCAGCAACGTTGCAACGACGTCACACTTTTCGTCAAATGACGTAGAATTGTATGGTTGAAATTATGTTGTCACAACATTGTGAAGCAAGTCAAAGATGTGACGTTAGCATGCGACGTTGTGGTGACGTTTTACAACATTTTGAGTTAATGTCAGGAGTTCGACGTTGGCTTGCAACGTTGTGGCAATGTTATGATAAAACTTAATGGGGAGTATGGTTCACAGCAATGAACCTCATGAATGTCAGGTTGCGGAAGAATACAACACGAGTCCGAAGGACGAGTGTTTATTCTGCAGCAGACCTGACATGAGTTTTATGTATATCCCACAATAAAAATAGACCTCCAGTAAAAATAATTAATAATTTCAAGAGGCACTATTTTGTTTGAATGGCTGCAAAAAGATCCCTAGCAACCACACTGACCAATCAGAGCGTCAAAACATTGTGACGTCATCACTTCACTGCCCATTGTTTACATAACAACGTCAGATAATGAGATGCATGTGGTTCACAACGATGAACCACATGGTGTGAATCACATGGTATTTTGCCAGAACTTCACTGCCTATTGTGGGATATTGTAAAAAAACCCCGACGTCGTGTTCACATTGGGATGACATAATCTCTACCATACATATCTACGTGACCAACAGACCAGCCCTCCACCAATTAGCAACGTCGGGGTTTACGTCGTGTGCCCACTGGGATGGCAAGAGCATTCATCTTAACTTATTAATAACAATAACTGTTGTCATTGACTTGTTGGTGATGATTTATCAGACCATAGAAAATAAAAGACGTGAAGGAGTTCATGAGACAGTGAACATGCAATAATTCCTAATAGTGGACAGAATTGAGGACAAAGCACAGACTTCTTTGAAAATCAGATAAAGATTAAACTTGCTTGATAGAGTTTTTGTTTCTCTGTCTTTTGTAGTCTTGATTCAGATCCATTCCAAATCATTTTGAACAAAGTCATCTCCTGTCTACAATTGCAAACAATTAGATCAATGTTGGTTATCATTATAAATATAATAATCTAATGATAGGATTGTAATGAGTCATAAGCGTAAATCATATAATCTGGAGATCTGAATTTAATGTGAATGACTTGGATGGCAAGTTGGCTCAGAAGGGACTTCCGGCATATCTCTCGAACGTCTACAGCTTAGTTTTCATATTGTAACTTGATTATAGTAAAATAAGGAGAAAGAGTGTTCTGTGTTCTTTTGAAAGAACACTCTCCTCATTCTCCCCTGTATACCTTCTACATGTATGATGCTGCAAAGTTTTGCATTTGTCTCACAGTGTGGACCACTTCTGCGCTGCTTCAAATTGTTTGCTCTGTGCTTTGGGGGTTTGTGTGCACTTTAGCCAAAATGACCTAGAGTGAAGGATTGATGGACAACAGGAAATGGATGTGGCAGAATGTCAGATGCAGGATATTGTTGCTGACCACAGCACATAGTGCAGTGCAATGCAATTGTTGGATATTATGATATACATTGTAAATGACAGCAGCTTTACTATAGAGTCAATATTTTCAACAGACTCTCTGTTTCGTACTTTATATTCTGTGATTACAAACTTGTGGTGGTACAACATATTTTTTGACTTTGAGACACTCAATATGCTTACAATATAATAAATCCAGGGAGCAACACTCCAGTCTTCAGGAAGATCCTTCCCATGATCATCATCCAAACCTCCCATCATAAAAAAAGAAAAAAATCATTTCCCTAATCTGTCAGTAACCTTTTTCTTTCTTTTTTCTTTATTTTTTAAAAATGTTTACTAAGATACCTTTTGTTTTGTTTCTCTTTGTATTGCGTTGATACATTAATAGTAAATTATATTTAAGTCTTATGCGTACAAATTTAGATGCAAAAGCAAAGTCATATTCTCGCCATACTTAGTCCATCTTCTCAAAGAATTTTTTGACTAAGGAATGTCGGACAGCTAAGCCACCTTCATGCATGTTTTACTAAGTGAGACTGCCAAGTTATATGAGGCTTATGTTGGTTTCTGTACTTATAATGCTCTCCGTGTTTCTTGGGAATGCAATAGTTTAAGAGTTTTTGTGGCATCCCTGGCAAGCAGGAAAGCTCAGGAATGTGGAAATTGATAGAGAGTTGACAAAATGTGATTTCCAGTTTTCATCTGGGATTTCTGTTGTGGCAACTTGCAATTTTTCTCCAGCCGTGCAGTTTTATCCTTATTGTGACTCACGACCTCAGTGCTAAAAAAATTATATTTAGCTTCTAACTTTCTGAAACATCTGAAACTTCATATATGACTATATTTATAAATGTATTGGGAATTACTTCAGATTGAATAGTGGTGAAAATAGATAAGTTGCATTTGACAGGATGAGCAGTTTGGAGTTTTAGTCCTTTGTACTGATCTTCAACATACATTATCGCGCAGAGACAATAAAGTTTGGACAGTCAAGTGACTTAATTATGTCGTATGCCAAACATTGCCAAAGGCGCTAGCCTGCAAGTTTTCTTTTTGAAATGTACAACAGTAGATTGACAAGGTAATCTTCCCATGATATTTCAGAAGAAAGTGGGCCTGAGGCAAATTTGCAAAGGCATCACAGTGACAAAGTGTTTGAGCCTTTTTTTCTGAGAAAAAATACTCATTTGTCATTGGAGATTGAGGTGAACATTTTGTAAATGGTTTGCTTATTTTCTGGTGATGTAGGGCAGAGTTTACGACTTGTATATTTGCATTGGATCAGTTGAACTTTTTATCTGTAAATATCGAATGTTTGTTCAGATGTGGAATGTTTCGATGGCAGATTGCATTTAATTGCGTGAATGGAATGCCATACCAAAGTCCCAAGGATATTGCTACTAACCTTTTCCGGATTTGGATAAGCACTTAGACACTGCATATGTTTGTCATATGATGGGACTGTATTTTTTGATCTCATGATATTGTATAAATTCTGAATCTGAAACTTTCTTTTACAGCCCTGGAATTTTACAAATGATTATCAATTTGTGATCATTTCTAAATTGTGCAAACCCAAAGTCTTTTTTTTTTTGATAATGTGACAACGAAGGCATTACACATTTCTCACTTAATTATGGAACACTTGTCAAGTTGCCACTTTTCTGATCATTGATAAGCCAAAAGCAGAGCAAAATTTATAGCTGACTACAATCATTTGTCCCGTTGTTTCCAAACTTGAATAATTGATGGTCTGGTCAAGTGCAACAGACCTCCATGACATGTTTCCCAGGAACTGTATTGATGGTCAATTCAAGAGCCGCCTGTGAACTATTGCTCTTATCATAATCAATCATTATCCAATGACCTACTGTTTGGTGTCAAGGAGCTATATAGGCTTACTATTGTTGTAGGGAGATCTCATGTGTCAGAGGAAAATTACAAGTCCTGACTATTGCTCCTGATGTGTTGTGTGATACTTACAAAATTGATATTATCCTAGAAACTTTTGCGACTGGGTTTTGATATTTTGTTTGGCTCTTCTTTACAGAGTGAAGGAGTGATGGGAATGGGGAAATGATGCTGAATGAAGAATTGTACATGTATGTATTAATGCTGACCATTGGGCTATACAAAGGTTCACATAGCCAAAAAGCGACAATATTACAAAATGTGAAAGGGTTAATGACCGTTTGTTAAAGCAGTGCTTTAATTTTTTGTCAATTTATCTGATTGATTTATAAAAAGATTCTTTTGGTGTACGCAAGTGGAATAATTATCAAAACGCAAGCAATGCCGAAAGAATGCTGTTGATTATAGATAAGCCTTTTTTTTACTGTCCCCTTTGATCACAATTATAACAGCAAGAGGTATGCCTGCACAGTGCACACCTACATGTGACTGGCTAATTAATCTTTTTAATTGAAAGCCCCCGTAGGGCGCCCAGGAATTCTATCATATATCACTAATCTTTTATTTGGGAGTAAAGTGTGCATGTCTTTATGCAGCTATGATTCTCTCTGCACCTCTGTCGGACTCAAAGAAACGTGGTCTTCTTCTCTTTGCTACAAAGTGGTTCATTGTCTCATTACAAACATTTCAAACCGATTTGATTGGTGGCGTGTTGCTTTCTCATGTTACA
The DNA here is from genome assembly GCA_026936325.1 of Platynereis dumerilii. NCBI lineage: Eukaryota > Metazoa > Annelida > Polychaeta > Phyllodocida > Nereididae > Platynereis > Platynereis dumerilii. The sequence goes on along the minus strand of JAPTHN010000002.1, from coordinate 74,775,861 downwards.
ACCATACAATTAACATCAATGATGTTGTCAACTAACTTCCTTAAATTTGCATTGGTTGATGAGGCCAATTATGGAATCAGCATTCAATGTAATTGAATTTCCAGGCACTTTGGAGCTCTTTTCAATCTCTGCTGAGTGTGCTGGTGATGAATTGATCGGGTGGGAGATTAATTAGTTGTGATTGTTTGCAGGTCTGTGGAATTTAACATTATAGCACATATTATGTATTTCTCATCTGTTATAATCTGGAACAAAGACCTTCTGCCGAAAACTCAATCATCGTCAGTGTTTCTGGCGCCATCGACACCCTTGACCTTATTGTAAGCGTCGGTTGTGACCTTACACAACTCCACTTACCATTTACTGCTATGGTACTTGATTGTCTCGGACGCTTAGGTTATTAAGACTATTTACAATGTCAGTATTCAAGTGAAAAAAGGTCTCCTCCATCACGTTATGTAGGAATGTGAAAACTAACCTTTCGAATATTTTCTGAGGCTCGTGTTAGTTTGTGTTCATAAATATATTTGTATGTCAGAAATGCAATACTCTAAGAATTTCCTAAGGTGTCGACAGGTATGTATTATTTTGTTTGTCCATCGTTAAAATGTCACAAAGGTTGTGATTCATGTCTGTCACGACTGAACAATTAGTAAAATTAAAGAGACTAAGCTCAAAATTTATTTATTGAAGGTCGATGGTGTGCATGGGTAATGTAACAGAATACTACTAGTCTTATGCAAGGCAATCTGCGTTTTCCAAATAAATTGACTGCAACTTATGCTCGGCATTTGATGGTCTGACCAAATTTGAGGAACATAATAATTATTATCACTGTGATAACTCATTGCAGCACCAACCTCAGACACAGCAGCAGTCTTTGTAACAATTGCCCCAAATCAATTTCAAAATTCTTGATCAAATAGGGAATGAACCGTTCAAAGAAGGATTGGAAAGGATTATACTTGGCCTTAACAATCGACCTTTCCATCATGTAAACTCCGAATATACAATTATATAATTTATACGGTCATATACCCAAGAAAAATACTCTTGGGGAATTTGTAGTGTGCCTTCCACCTGAATGGTCTTGACATTCCGAAACAACTCTTATGTAAGAATGTGAGAGGTCTGGGCTTAAATGTCTTGTTAGCAATTCATGAATAATATATGATAAATATACAATTATTGAAATTGGTTAAATGTTGTTATTCTAGATATTGTATAGCTGCATTATATTGTCACTTAGTATGCTTTGCCCTTTCTGGTAACTGAATATCAGCTAACAGCATCAGTTTCCTGTGTTGTAATAGAAAATAGAATAATAATTTGTTTATTGTTTTATGGCAGCATCATATGATATTGGTGTTCGTGATGCATTTTGAATGTTGATTTTTTTCTCTCCCTTGCATTATTTGCCATGCATCATTCGTGTCATATAAAAATTAAGTATATATTATTCTAAATTTATGTTATTGTTCCATCGTGTAAATCATGTTACTGATTTCGAGCATTCGTTCTCACTTGACAATATCTGTGGTTGTTAATTGGTGGTAGAGACTGATCAGACTACAGAAGATGAAAGAACTGAAAGAGTTTGTGAAACAGTCACCATGCAATGACCCAAAATACTGAGTAATTAAATAGTGGTCAGAATTGGCAACAAAGACTTCTCTGAAAATCAGACAAAGATGAAGTTTTCTTGATGGACTTCCGGTCGGTTGAGTCTTGATGACAATGCATCAAAATAAATTTGAACAAAATCGACTACTTTCAACAATTGCAAGCAATTAGATCAATGTCGATTTTCAATGTAAGCTTGATAGGATTTTAATGTGTCATTAGTGTAAATCAGATAATCTCGAAGTCTGAATTAAATGTAAATGGCTTGGCAATCTGGCTCAGAAGTGAATTCCTTTGTATCTCTAGAGGGTTGTAAATCATTTTTGGAATATTTAACATTTGCAAAGACTCATACAAAAACTCAGGCTTCATATTGTAACTTGATTATAGGAGTAAAAGAAATGACAATGTACTGGGAAAGAACACTCCCCTCATTCTCCTCCAGACCTTCTATGATGTTGCGAAGTTTTGCATTTGCCTCACAGTGTGGACCACTTCTGCCCTGCTTCAAATTGTTTGCTCTTTGTGCTTTGGGGGTTTGTATGCACTATGGCCAAATTAACCAGCAGAGAAGAGAAGGATTGAGAGATGGACAGCAGGAAATTGATGCGGCAGGGCAGAATGTCAGATGCAGGATGTTGTTGCTGACCACAGCACAGAGCACAGTGCAATACAATTGCAATTGCTTGATATTACGATATAAATGACAGCAGCTTTACTATGAAGTATGGAGTCAATATTTTTAACAGCCTCTCTTGAATTTGTTGTCCTTTGTAGCAGTAATTAGGAACTTTTTAAGCTTGATTATTTTTTTAGCTTTCTGATACTACATATTATGAATTGAATCGTTCTTATTTACGCCCAATGCGCAGAAATTTAGATTTAAAATCGTTGTCAAACTCTTGCATTTCTGAGTCCATCTTCTCAAGGAACGTTTTGACTCAGGAATGTCCAACAGCAAAGCAGCCTTCATGCATGTTTTATGAAGTGAGACTGTCGAGTTACTGATGCTTATGTAGGTTTCTGTACTTATGAACTCTTTGTGTGTTTTGGGAATGTAACATTTTAAGAGTTTTTGTGACATCCCTGAGACAAGCAGGAATGTGGAAATTGAAAGAGAGTTGACAAAATGTGATGTCCATTTTCTCCAGGGATTTCTGTTGTGTCAACTTGCAGTTTTTTTTCCAGCTTTGCAGTTTTCTTCCTTGGTGCAACTTAACCTCAATGCTAGTAGTGCTACAAAATTTATATTAAGCTTATAAATTTCTGAAACTATTGATATATTTTTGAAGGAGTAGGGAACTACTAAAAATTTAGTGTTGGTGAAAATGCATATTTCTTAAAAGTTTGATGGGATGAACATTTTAGTGCTGTTTTCCTTTACAGTGTCATGCACAAACGATGAGGTTTTCAAATAGTTGAAATTGCAAGTGACTTATACTGTATTTCACGTTTTTGCGACTGTCTCATCTTAAAAGAGTATCAAGTGGGCCTGAGGCAAATGTGCAAGGGCATCAAAAGACAAAGTGTTTGAACCTTCTTTCAGAGAGAAATACTGCAATGGATATAGAGGTGAACATTTGTTACATTGTAGTGTTGTCATCGCTTATTTTCAGGTGGATTTAGATGGAGTTTTATCCCTGTCGTGTATTTCGGCTCTGACTAAAAGGACAGGCAGGATTGAGGTAATTTATAAGGCAAAGAACACTCTTTAGGTGCATGGAGTTATAACTCAGTACAGAATGAGATGAACTACATGTATTTGTTTCTCACTGTGAGCTCAGGTGTGGAATATATCAATATCAGATTGTATTTTATTGCGTGAATAGAATGTTATGCCAACAATTAATTTTCAAAGTTCCAAGGATGTTGCTATTAATCTTGCTTTGTTTCTGAAGCAGGATAAGCAATAAGACCCTGCAAATGTTCGTAATACAGGACATTATTTTCTTCTGATCTGGTGTTATTGTATAAATTATGAATCTTAAACGATTTTTAAGAAATTGATATTTCTTGACTCAAGGTCATAAAATAGCCCTAACTTTTACAACCATGCCATTATACAAATGATTACCAAGGTATTATTGTGGTCACCACTGGCTGGAATATTCTACAAAAATTGTTGAATGGACTGAATTAGACCAAGCTGTGCATATTGTTTATCAGTTTATCAAAGCACTTTTTCTTTGGTACCCTTCGATAATGGGATAACGAGGCATTACAATTTTGTCACATATGGACCAGTTGTAAAGTTGTGTCCTTTCTGATCAGCAATGAGCCTAAAGCAAGGCAAATCAGTATAAATGAGTTTACACAACTGTTTGGCCTGTAGTTGCCAAACTTGAATGAGTGATGGTGTGGTCAAGTGCAACAGACCTCCATGATACGTTTTCCGGGAACTCTATTGATGGTCAATTCGAGAGCCGCCTGTGGCCTATCGCTCTTATCATAATCAATCATTCCCCAATGACCTCTATTTGGTTCTGGGAGCAATATACTGCTAATGTTGCTCATTACTTGAGGATGGGATGCATTAAAAAATATTATTTACCAATCTTTTAATTGCTTTTTAAAAGACGAGTAACTGTTGATTCAACTTCATTGCATTATTGTGTAAAATGCCTTTCGCCTTCCAGTTCTCACTATTGCTCCTGATCTTTTGTGTGTGTACAGTGTACACATCCCATACAGTCTGAGAATATAGAAATGCTGGCATTTAAAATTCCATGGCCAGTGCACATGTTATTTTTTAAATTATATTACCCGGGAAACTTTTGCAACTGGGTTTTGATTTCTGTCTTCCAGGAGATAATGTCACTGGATTATTTGAGCAATAGGACGTAGATGATAGTAATGTGAATGATGTTGGCTTCTTCTTTGTTTCATATGATTGATACTCTTTGTGCTTTGGGGGTTTACATGCACTTTGGCCAAATTGACCAAAGTGATGGACTGACGGTCATGGGGAAATGTTGCTGAAAAATAATTCTAGATTAGATTAAATTAGATTTTTTTAATTCTACCTAATATTGCTGACCATATAGGGCTATACAAAGGTTTATGTTGCCCAATAATTACTAAACGTGCAAGGCTGAATGACCTTTTAAAAAAGAGTGCTATATTTGTGACAATATATCTGATATTAGAAGGATCCTGTTATTGTGCTTGAGTGGAATAATTTATCAAAATACAAGCAATGCCGGAGGAATGCTGTTGGTTATAGATAAGAGTTAAAATTGTTGACTCTCGCCATTTCATCACAATTATAGCAGCAAAAGAAATGTATACAGGGATGTACCTGGCAAATTTATTATAAATGAAAAAAATTTCTTAGGAAAAACTGAAGAAGTGCATCATGCCTTTACCATTCTAAATCCATCCACCGAAAAACATATTCAATGTTCGCTCAGCTAAGGGAACTTCATGCATGTTTTATGAAGTAGGACCGTTGACTTACTTAGAGGTCGTAAGTGTGTTTGTATATATTCTTTTTGCAGGTACATATATGATGGGAATGCAATATTTCAATATATTTCTGACATGTTTGACAAACAGGCATTGGAAATTGATGGGAGGGTTGACAAATGAGATGTCCAGTTTTCACCTTGGATTTGATTGCAAAGTGGTATGTACACAGACCAGTGCTTTCAACATTGAGTGCTTTGGTATTGTGAAGAAAAATAGCATTTCCAATCCAGATAAAATCGCTGGGTATGCAATGTTTCGAAAAGTGTGAAATAATTCTTTTTGAAAACTTGTCTGTCAGGATGGAAGTTTAAAATTGTGAAAACAGGGGCCCTAAAGCTCATAGTCGCATTAAAATAATGCATATTACATTTTGACAACATATGCAGATTTGTGATGCAAAGACAAGTTATTTTAAAAAGATTTCTCTTTAAAACTCCCGTCTTATTATAGCTCTTTGCGAATTGGTGGTCCACTGAAACAATACATTTTCTTTTTTTCAATTTGCAAACTGGTTTGCCACATCATCAACAGCTTTCTGTTGGTCTCCTAATCTTCTTACTTGATGAAGTACCTTAAGTCATTTAATTAGTTTGTTTATTATTGTCACCTATGCTGCCAGATATGATCACCAAATGTGATCATGATGACAGATATAAGAGACAATTCCTTTCTCGTTCTGTGATGTAACATGTCATTATATATATATGTCCGTCTTTATAAATTCTGAACAAGGAAAGGTAGTTATAATTGCACAAATGTAGATCATGGTCACGCTGGAGAACGTTAATTTTGAGCTGAAGCAAAAAAACCATGATGGGAATATTTTTTTCAATAATTTCAATTTTTAATTTGACTTCACAGCATGGCCCAGAAATTAATTTGAGATAGGTAATCATTTAGATGCTTAATTCATCGCTTATTGTAGGCCTCATGACAGGATACACCCCCTGCACCCTTTTTATCTATTCCCATTTTACCCCGATTTCCGCTCCCTTTTTATCTATTCCCATTTTACCCCGATTTCCGCTTGCTAGCTTCCAATTGCCCTCTCTTCCCCCTCTTAAGTCATCCAATTTTAGGAAAGATTTGTGTAAATTATTGAATATTCTGTTTTGACATGATTATTGTTCTTTTTCAAGATATTTTATTGCAGCATTTGAGAATAACAGCTTATCAAGTAACAGTTCCTCTACTTAGAATTGAAAGATTCACTTAAAGGTCATGTTGAGTCACTTTCCTTTCGTAACCTTGCATAACTGAAGGTAACGTAATTTTCATATTTGGTTTCTCTGTTTGTCACGAAATGAAATCACTTTTGTGGAGCATTTTTAGTGAAGGTATATAATATTATACAGAAATAGCTTAGAGTGGCCAGAGCTTCTATTTTAGTCAGCGTAGCTATTGTAGAAGGGTTAGATCCAAACTGAAACCATCGGTTGTTGATATCTCGGATGTGTTTTCCTGAGGTTAAAATAGCACATTAATGTTTTATTACTTCCATTTGACATGTCAGACATAAGTTAAAAACATAATACAAATGATCTATATGAAGAAACTGGTGAAAAAAAAGGATTTTCTCAAATAAATTTGGCGAAACAACTTACCCCGCTACTTTTTTTCAAATGCCTACAGTAATCTTCCCAATGGTCGGACTGCTCTGAAACATTGGTCGATTCTGGCCTACGTATTATATTGTAATGTCTGATTTTCAGATAACATGATTAAGCTTCGGTTTTTTGGAAAATCAGCCTGACGCCCGGTCTCCCCTACAGACAACTTGTTCCTTTATGGGTTTTGTTTGGCAACCAAAGAACAATACTGTGATTTTAAGGTATGATCCTGGCAACTCTGCTGTTGGTATTTAATAACATGAAAACCACAATACACTTTTTTTGACAGTGCATGAGTCTATTTTAGTAAAATTGCAAAGACAGTGCACGCCTCCACTCCATCTTTGAGAGTCTACATTTTACTGTTGAGAATATAATTGTATAAATGGTATCATATTTTTGTGTCCATCCTCTTCCATTATTTCATTAAACAGCGATCGGCTTTTTAGCATTATAGTTGAGCTGTTATCTGGTGATGAATTTTTTGACACGCATGCAGCTTGACTGGAAGATTTTCTTAATTTGCCTTCAAGGCTCCTTATTTATTAGGAGGAAGTTATTACTCAGGAAATAATGTGAGCCTAAAAAGGCGAAGCACTGCTTTTCTGCAAGGCAAGCTAAGCACAAAATCAACTTGATTATTACGTTAATAATATTATGTCCTACCTATTGATATAATGTTAATGCCTGAAGGTCTGCCGTCATTCATTGCCTGAATATTACATTCATGGCACTAAAACCAAAGTTCTGCATCACGTTTTTGCCATTGACTGTTGTAAATACAAAAACTCGATCATTTTAGGGTCAACTAACCATCATTTTTATGCTGTTTTGATGGTCATGGCTGTGTTAGACTGGTTAGAATACAGTTGGCTTTGCAGTGTGCTCCTGTTACTGTTAGTATAGCTCAAATTACTGGTGTATAAGCAGATAAGTGGTTCACAATACATGTAGCAGGTAACCTGGATTCCCCACTTTAGTGCCCAATTATGAACTGTTGCTGCTTCATACCAGATTACAATTCAGACAGAAAAGTGGCGCTTTTTAAATTCCCAAAGGTAAAGGTAGACGTTATCTAACACGGGTAACCAGACTAAGTCAGAGACTTATTTACAGCTGGACCCAACCTCCATTTAATGTCTGATGCATACGAAAATGCCGTGGAATGACATGATGGCCAGGCTGGGGATTGAACCCGGCTCCCTCGCTTGTGAGGCGAGTGCTCTACTGATTGAGCTAACAGGGCTGACCCAAGAGTGCGTAGTCCTGCTGCCAAGGAAATGGATAAGATCCATGTCCTGTAAATTTGCTTTAATCATCAGGGTACAAAAATCAGCCACAGCCACAAGAGGCAACAGACGCTACTGCCCCAACTTGCATTCTGCATTATGTGTGTGCCAGACTTACTACTGCCACCCAGTCTGGTGAAAATGAGAACTGCATGCTGCTGCCACCTGGCACAAAAGTTGATTTTGTATGCTACATCATTGCTGTCCCAAGAAATAGTTCCAATTTCATTGCACATTCACAAAATTTCTATTGAACATTGATGTATACTAGAGTCAGACTCGGCAATCACATTCTCTAAGGAAGTAGACAAGGCCATCAGCACACTCAGAATCAGCCCAGGTGTCTTCCAGACAAAATTGTGTGTGTTCCTCTGATCGAAATGATGTGGACACTCGCAGGAGCTCACGGTATAGCACACCAATCACTAGGGGGCAACACAAGATAGCATATGTTCTGATCTGTGGCAATGCAAGAGCAGTCCACTTGTAGACAGACTGCCACCTTTTGACCTTTTGAGTTGGCCAGAGCTTCACTTATGGACTAAATTGCTGCATGTATAATTTTTATATACGAATGAATATAGACTTATGGCACAATAAACTATTGTCCTCAGGCATTATGACTTTTATATAGAAAGATAGTTGCACAAATTCTCCTTTGGTTAATTTCCAAAACGATGCATGGCTAGCACAATAGTACTGATAATTTGACTTGTGCAATGTTGCTGCTGCTTTTTGATAGATTTTTTAGGTGTTGGAATTGACCTTTGGCTAATTCCTGCAGCCTATGATATTATATTTTATTATGTGAGGTTGATGTATTGGCCGCAATCAATCATTTTCAGCTTTTCATATTACATTACACAATCACTGCTGCCAGGCAAATAGGAATGGTTATGCTATATACTTTAGAAAGTTTTTATTGATTTTTTTTCTGTGTTCCTGCAAATGTTCTGTGCCTTTGTTGTAGAAGTTCCTTAATATAAAAAAAAAGATGCCTAAAAATATAGCAATCGGGCTGCTTACTTCTAGATACCTAGAGAATTTTAGCAGTAAATAATATTGACTTTAAAAATCATTAATGTCCTTAATATAACCATGTCTGCCAGTTGCAAATTTAACATTAGCCCTACAAGGTTGGTCACATCATTTTGTTAGTAAAACTATAACTCGTACCAATATATCTGGATACCACCATTTCAGGAATCGTCCTCTGATATTTGTAGCTCAACTTGCAAAAAATGTCTACTTTATATTAGATTTCATTTTGTTAGCTATGTTACTTGAAGTACCAAAGAAGGTTGTAATAATTATAATAATACACGATTCTGTTACTATTAATGACATCCCATGTTATCTGCAAAATGAACCACATGTTTCTTTTTCTTCTTCAAAGTGAGTGATAGTGCAAACATTGATTGTCCCAAGCTCCTAAGACTCCTTGTAAGAGTGGACGATAGGACAAGTCAAAAAACCAAATTGCGTAAAAAATCCGCTCACGTTCATTGCTGCTTTGATTACACTTTGAGATGCAATAAGGGTTAGAGATGCTTGGGTTAAAGTGGTTAGTGCCAATGTCAGTTGTAGCAATAGCCAGTGTCGAGAGACATTTCCTGGTTTTATATCTCACTAGGACAATTTGGACTGAGTGCATGCAACCCCTAACACATAAGAAGTTGCGACTGGGGTGGAAGGAGACACCACAGTACAGAGTATCCAGATCATACTCTCTGTGTTTCTTGTTACATCCAAAATTAAATCGTGGCCATGAATGTCTCACTGCTACTGAAGGCAATGCCATGATTCCATGATATTGATTTGATTGGGGCTTTACATCCTGTATTTATACTTTTGGTAGGCCAATTAGGACAGGAGGAGGAAACGGCAATGAGTCAAAGGATTGATATAGACTTGATAGCTGGATTTCACCGTAATATGCTAATGAAAGTATAATTGTTACAATGGTGAAGGCTGAATATAACGTGACATTTCAGCATAATATTAGCCAACAGGAAACAAAAGAGTCAATTTTCTTCTGTTACCTTAGTGGATTGAAGGATGCTGGTCTTCCTGTCATGCTGAAGTCAGTGCATGATAAATTAACCTTGGACAGAAAATGCTGGTATTTTAAGCTTGAAATAAGATGATCTGCTGCATCATTTAAATTGATTGCCAAAGTCTCTGACATCACGCTTTGTATAGTAAGGATGCTCTTGGACCATTGGATGCAATGCACTGAGCATTGCATCACAGATTTGAAATAATGACTTTTCACGGAGTTGGAGACATTGTCTTAAATTTTTTAAGGTTTTCAGATTTGTTCAATATATCTGCTGATTCTCCTTTTGGGTTCCCTACACATGGTTTGAACATGTAGTTCGAAAATGTGGTTCTAACCCATGCAGGCAAAGATTTTTAGCGAAGCTGGCCTGAGCCTTACCACTCAACCGTCAAGCTGCACGATAGACAAACCTGAACTGCTAATGTATGAATAAATTTGTCATCCCGGCTCCTTGTCTACAAGGAGGAAGCCATTTGGGAAGTAATATAAGCCGGAACAAAAAGCGCGAAGCTCTTCTCTGCTGCAAGGCAAGCTCGTCACAAAATCAACTTCAGTTATAAATTACAATCTGCACTAACCAAGTGCCCTAATTAAGAATTTTTTTGTTTACATTTTGCTAGTTCTCATATGAAGAGCAACCAAGAAACATTGCATTAATAGCCATTATGCCATCTTATCTGTACAAGTAATACACATACATACAAGTTTTGGAATCAATCAATTAAGTTTTCTGGGAGATTAGGCAGTTTTAGTAAATTATAGTGAATTTTTTAATGAATCGCCAAATAGTTTGATTGTTGAATTTTTAATGCTTGTAATTTCACATCAAGATGTCTAATACATAAATGCAGCATACTGGCTATGTTATGTTGTAATTGAATTGGTTTCTTGTTTAAAATTTAAGATTTTATGATTAACTACATGTAGTTCGCTTCGCATAGAGCAAACGGTACACAGTGATTAGGTTCAATAATATATCTTCTGATATGCCTCGCCGCTTAATAATTTGATTCATGAAGGTCTTCCTTCAATTCTGCATCATCCACTGTTTAAATTTTATATTCATGACACTGTGTTAATGAAACCTTTATCACATCACTTTGGTTGCAACGACTGTTATAAATACAGAAACTTGTTCTTTTTTGTTTTGGGGATGACTGACCATCGTTTCTATGCTGTGAACAACAATTTTGTTGCAGTTTTGATGGTCATGGCTGTGTTGTGACACAGTTGGTTTTGCATTGTATAGCAGCTCAGATTGCAGGTTATCAGATACGCAATACGTGACGTATTTCTCCAAATTTCATTATTGGACCTTTTTTCAAACACATTCAATGAACCGGCAGGGGAGACCAGGGTAAGTTGTGCCATTTTTTCGTAAGGCTGATTTTCCGAAAAACCAAAGCTTAACCATGTAATCTGAAAATCAGACATCAAAATATAATATATTTGCCAGAATCGACCCAAGTTTCAGGGCAATCCGATTATTTGGAAGGTCATGGTAAGCATTTGAATCAAGTAGGTCAAGTGGCACAACTTGACCCGGTGCCGGGGTAAGTTGTGCCGCGTGATGGGGTAAGTTGTTCCGCTTAATTTATTCCAAAAAAACCTTGTATTTCACCGGTTTCTTCAGATAGATCATTTGTATCATGTTTTTAACTTATGGCTAACATGTTACATGAAACTAATCAAACATTTATGAGCCATTTTATTCAAAAATTTTAAATGCTGAAAAAAACTAGAATTATTTATTGTTTAGAGGGTGGTATAACACTTTTAACACATGTTCCTTTCAGTGTAAGTTATTTCACAACATGTTTAGGCCTTGCGTAAAATGAAGACAAAAAAAGATGAATACAAAATTAATTCCTATGTCATACCATTGGCACAACTCACCCCAATCAAAATGGCACAACTTACCCCAAATTGATTTTCTGGATGAAACTGGTTGTCAAAAATAAATAAACAATGTGAAATGAAATCTAACAACATAAATGTCTAGATGTACCTCCTAACTCCAACCTACCAGAGGGACATCATCTTATTACAAATACCAAATGACTGAGAAACAAGAACGTCAGTCCTCGGCACTTCAAGTTTTCTACAACAAAATTGAATTTATGAGTGTAGCTTTTCATACCATTATATTCGGCAGTTTTTATTTTGGTGCCTAATGATGTTGACCAAGTGGGTATATATGGGTGGTATTGCCTTCTTTGCCCAGTTCTTCATTTCACCCCAAAGGTGGGCGGCACAACTTACCCGATGGCACAACTTACCCCAGTCTCCCCTATCATTACATCGGCCCAAAATAATTATGAACAGGTCTCTTGAATCATCGGTATGTCTCTGCTGTAGCAAGTTTTGTGAGGAGCAGGAATGTAAAGTACTCTGTAACACAGCATTATGATCCACCATTGGATGTCCGTATGTTCTAGGTTGACCATGTTGCACAGACATTTATATCATATAATATGTCATTAAATTATGTGGAGAAAACCTTCATGAAGCAGGTTTATGGTGTTGTTCACAGCCATATACAAAATTACCGTACTCTGTAACATTTGGCGGCAGTCAAGGATGGTGATGGGATGATCTCCAAAGTGGAGAGGTGTACTGATGATATAGTTCTGCTATACACCATATGGCTATTTCAAAACAACATTTAAACTGACCAACAAATAACTTATTTTTATTTGGTAACATATATCATAATTGATTTTTAAAACTCTTTAAGAAAGGAATCCCTGAACGGATAAACTTAGAGATGTTTGAGTACCAAATATACACAGCCATTTTTGCTTTGTGATACCAAAAATACCTATTTGTATTTATTCATTAACTTTGTGGAGATAGGTTAACCAGGACAAGTTTTTAAAGGCTGTTTAACACTCAACAGAATGTCTGGCCTATGCCACAAGTGGCGCAATCTTTACTTCGTTGTTTGTGGGGTACAATGTATACATCCTCCACGATAAAGAATAGTTCCAAATTAATTTGGTATTCACAAGCTTTCTGCTTAAAATTGAAGTCAACCAAGGTTAGACTAGACACTTACAGAGTTTTTTGAAAATAGACTTGGCCATCACCAATGCTGGGAATGTCCTGGTTTCTTCCAAAGTTATGGGAGTTCCTCACGCTGAGTTTCTGTTGACTGCTGACAGGAGCTAGCGAATTTGGCCCCTAGGTGCAGCAAATAATATTTAGCGGTCAACTTGTAGACAGACGAAGCTTTGTTTCCTACCATGTACCCTCAGGAGATATGCCGACTCAAATATACAATAAACGTTCCATAGGTTTTGATGTGTGATACATCTTAGCAAATGGTAATAAAATCTTTGGAGGATATGCTTCAAGGCCTCTGTTAATCCGGTCAGCATCTGCAGGAATATTAGGATAATATAAGCCTTAGAATCATCAATGTCCTTATCCAGGTCTGCCAATTGCGAAATTAACATGAGCCTTGCAAGGTTGGGCAGATTCTGATGTTGGCAGGAAGTGCAACTCATGCCAATAAATCGTGATGTCATCATTTCAGGACTCATATCTACAGCGACTTATGAAATAGACCTTTGACTACCTATTTATAGATTATATTTTATAAGCAATGTAACTGGAGTAATACATTAGGTTGTAATAATACATTTAAACGTATAGCATTCTCTTATAGGCCTACATTTATCATTGATATTCAAAGTGAATTTTAAGTTCTGGGTTTTTGTCATTGATATGGTATAAACAGAAATCTCCACATCTCCTTGTAAGAGTAGACGATTGGAGAAGTCATAAAACCAAATTGTGTGAAAAAATCCGCTCACGTTCATTGGTGCTTTGATTGCACTTTGGGATGCAATAAGGGTTGTAGGTGCTTGGGTCGAAGTGGTTACTGCCAATGTCACTTGCAGAAATAGCCAGCATCAAGAGACATTTCCTGGTTTTATATCTCACTTGGACAATTTAGGTTGAATGCATGCAACCCTTTACACATAAGAAGTTGCAACTGACATGGAAAGACATCACAGAGAATTGAGGTCAAACTGTTCCCAGTAACATCCATTATGAAATCTTGACCTAATATCAGATTAGATTATTTTTTTCATCAAACACACAGTACAGACATATTTACATCAACATTAAATTTGGCTGTAGCACAGTAGTGTGATTGATGTGAGTACACTCTGGTTATAAACTGCAAAATGCATAGCCTGGCATGCACACATTTATAAATACAAAACAACAGAAAAAATATATGAAATATAACAATGTAAATTAGCTGAATTAAACATTCAGGCTGTGCCAAGCAGTGCATCCAAAATATGTCGGACAATCGGCTTTTGCCGATCGTTTTTACAATTTTCCGACCTGTCTCTGACTCTGGTCAGACAAAAATCCTTATCAGCCACTGGCTCCTAAAAGAAATACAATGATTCCTTGGTATTAACTTGATAGCTGGATTTCATTTTGCTGCAAATGATATAATTATGTTAATTAAAGTATAATCATTAAAATGGTGAAGGCCGAATATAACGTGACTTTTCAGCATAACATTAGCCTGCAAACACAAATGAGTCAGTTTTCTTCTGTTACTGTAGTGGATTGAAGGATGCTAATCGTCCTATCATGCTGAAGTCAGTGCATGACGAAGTCACCTTGAACAGAAGAGGCCGGTTTTCAACATAGGCAGAAGGATGAAAGTTGATCTGCAGCATCTTTTTCAGATGTTGAAAACAAAAGAGCTGTTTGCGGATTAGCGGCCCAAACAGTTTCAAAATTAACTTTCAACTTGGTCGTGTGATGTCACTGGCTTAAAACTGTTTTGTTTTTGTCAGTTATGGTTAATCAGTTGATTCAGTGCTTATCACATCTAGCAGCATAGGTGACAATAAACTAACAAATTAAATGACTTAAGGTACTTCATCAAATAAGAAGATTAGGACACCAACAAAAAACTGTTGATGATGCGGCAAAGCCAGTTTGCAAATTGAAAAATTTAATAAGAAATTAATTCTTTCAGTGGACCGCCAATTCACAAAGCGCTATAAAAGTATAAATCATGTGGTTATTTTTGTAAATCTCAAAAATCATAAAGAATTAATAAAATCAGGTCTCTCACATAATGTCTTGTAAGGATGTGCTTGGACCTTGGTTTTCGGATGCAAATAATTGGACATCCATGACGTCAAAAAATTGAACCAATAGCGAGCCTTTCTCCAAGTTGCAAAAACTTTCTCCATATGAACAAAAAAAGCATTCGGAACTTAGAAAAAAAAAACAACATAGTTATTGCTTGTTGTTTTAAATGCAGCTGTGTCAGGCATTTATCACGACATAGCATTATGATTCATTATTGTGACAAACAATTAAATATGGTAATTTATGTAGAATGTTACAGATGCATCTATATTTGAACTAAAAGGATATTTCATGATCTTTAATGTCCATTTAGAAGTGTAACAGTTTATAGGTTGTTGAATCAAGGCTGTTTGCTAATGCACAAGGTGGTCTCAAATTTAAAAGGATAGAATATAATTCATCAATAGATCCATTTTACTTTTATCCTATACATGTTTCAGCATTACTTTGATTGAATTATTTATAAATATATAATTTACATTTAATTGTGCATTTACGGATTTTACTTCAAAAACTTTGCACCAGACCCGTAAGGCAAGTCAGGAAATTCCGACTCATGTCAGGGGGATCCAGAAAATGTCGGATGTGTGTTTATTAATGAAAATTTATTAAAAACATAGCAATTTCTCGATTTTTACATTAAAATCCCCATCTGGATCCGCTACTGCATGTAATGTGGTTCACTCAAACTTCCGGAATTGCCTGAAGGTTATATCCAGCGCAGTAGAAATGCTTATTGCTGGAATGGTTTAAGCGAAATTACGATAACTTCCCGATCATGCCAGAGCATCTCTGGCACAGCCACTTCTCACATCTTTTGCATTCAATCATGCAAGCTTCTTGGCCTTGCATTCGTCACACATCTCATCTTCACATTCATTCAATTTCTGCATCCTTCAGTTCGATTGAGGTGGCATGCTAACTAATTAGTAGGTAGGAGTGGACTAATGCTTTCATTCATGTTTGCCTGTCTATCCTTCCATCTATCAGTCTACCAGTCAAACTATAGCCTTTAAATAGCCCACACTGATCTTGATGGAGTAAACCGCGAACTCACTCACTCAGTCACTCATTACTCATTACCAATTTCGCAAGTTCTGTCGCGATGACACCTCCACGTAATGGCTAGTTCTCACGGAGACGTAACAGAGGGTTTAAGTGACGGCGTTTCTTATATTTCCAGGAAAGGGCAAAGATTTGAGCATGTTCGCCGTCAATTTAGGCTTTACGGCGCAACAGGAACAGCATGCGTCGCTTTAAGAGGTCTTTCTACGCAATTCCTAGAAATTTGACGATGCAGGAAAAAAAGATTCAACCGGTTGAATCTTTGCGAGGAAAGAAGTGGTGAAGCAAGAAGAAGCGTAAAAAGAAATCAGTGCGCGCCGCAGATTTTTAAAGTTGCGACGCACAAAGAAGAGCTTCGACGCAGAAACAGCAGTGTAGCAGAAAGCTCTTGCTTCATGTCACATGTTTCAGACACGCGTCGCAGAAAGACACATGTTCGACGCACGTGAGAGGGTGCGCGCCGCGTCTTTTGGACCCCCAATGCAGCAGACAGAGTGGCGCCTGAGTGCATGCGTTGTTCTATTTTTAGCATCAACCCTTTGTCTGCGTGTCACCCTCTTTTTGCGCAGCGGCTGGGGCAGCAGCAGCGAAGCAGGGGGGGCGAAGGAGGGGGAAAGAGGCGGTCCGCACCCTGCATATATATAGAGGAGGCCAGTTTAGAGCACCATACCCACTCAGACCTTCGACCAGAACACACCTAGAATCCACGACACTATTATCAACTGCTACATTTGCTGCTACTTTTGTTGCTACAATTGTACTTCAAATTGCTGCTACAACATGGGACCAAAGAGGAGAAAGGGCACCGTCGTCACCAGGGCACCAACCAAGCTCAGCACCAGGTCAACACTCCACACTCCTGGGAGCACTCCAGTGACAACTCCAGCTACAACTCCAGCTGCAACTCCTCTCCATGAACCTTCAGATGCTGCAGTGACTGCCTTCTTTACTACAGCCATGGCAGAACTCTCTCTACCTGGGCTCTACACCTCCACTACAGCTGGCAGCCAGACGAAGACCACCACTTCAACCTCCAAAGCCACTGTCGTCAGCGAGACCATCTTCGAGGGCCGGCCAGAAGACAACACAACAGAAGAAGATTCTTCAGTTGAACTCTTTGAAGAGGAAGGAGACAAGCCTGCTGACAAGCCTGCCAAGCCTGCTGCCAAGCCTGCTGCCAAGCCTGCTGCCAAGCCTGCTGCCAAGCCTGCTGCCAAGCCTGCTGCCAAGCCTGCTGCCAAGTCTTCCACGGGTCTTCCAGAGCCTACTGCCAGGTCTACTCCAAAGAAGCAGACTCCAAAGAAGCAGACTCCAAAGAAGCAGACTCCAAAGAAGCAGACTCCGAAGAAGCAGACTCCCAAGAAAACAGCAGAGAGCCAGCCTGTTCTTGCTCTAGACAGAGTGGCCATCCATGAGGACACCTTCGAGGAGGAAGAAGACTCTGCTGATGACACCCCTGCAGCTGCTGAAGCCAAGTCCAAGGGCAAGAAGGGCAAAGGGAAGGCCCCCAAGCCAAACATCCGCAACAACCTGGGCATCACAGCTGAACAAGAAGATGACCTCATCAACTGGTACAAGGAGCATCCTGTGCTGTACATGAAGGGGACCAGAGGCTACAAGGGGAACGAGAAGCTGCTGCTGGACTCAGAAAAAGCAAAGGAGCTGGGCCCCAAGTACACCTCCCAGGACATCTTCAACTGGAGGAAGACAGTGCGCACTCACTTCTCCAGACTCGTCAGGCCTGAAGCTTCAGGAGCCGCCAGGAAGGAGAAGCTCACAGAGAGGGACGAGTACATCCTGAACAACTGTCGGTTCCTGAAGGACTCCATCGTCCACAAGCCAGGGAAGGAGCTGTCCGCCATCTCTCAACTGTCTGCCAACCGGCCAGCCTCAGACTCCGATGATGAAAGCTACAACCCTGAGGATTCCCTGCCAGCTTCCTATGACATGCCGGACCTGCCACCTGAACAGCCAGCACAGGACAGCCAGCAGTCCCAAGTCTTCCCTGGAGCACCAAAGCCTGGAGCCGCTGCCAAGGGAACCAAGAGGAAGGCCCCAGGAGATGAAGCCATGCACTCCGCCATGCACGTCATCGCAGGCAGCATGCAAGCCATGTCCTCCGCCAAGAAAATCCTGAAAGGCTCTGGCTGCAAGATGTGCCCCGACCACCAGGAGTTGACACCCGACCAGGAGTACTGGAGGATGAAGTGCCAGGACCTCTACCACGTGGGAGTGCACGCCAGCCATGAAATCAGGAGGCAGATGGTCAGGACCATTGCAGAGGCCGCCCTCTACTGGGATGATGAGGTCACCCGCCAGTCAAGACAGCATCAGGAGCACACCTTCCAGCCTCCTCATCCTCCTCAGCGCCTGCAGATGCCACCTCCTCCTCATCCTCCTCCTTCTTCGACGTATGTGCCATCACACCACCAGCACCATCCCCAGGCTTCCAGCAGCCATCACTACCAGCAGCACCAGCCCAGGGAAGGAGGATCCTCCAGGCAGACTCCCAGCTACACCCCGATGCAGCCCAGCCACTCCACCATGACACTGATGATGGATGCACAGGACAGCCCCGAGAAATACGGCTACCCCCCTGGACCCAGCTTTGGTCAACCGGCCGCCCATCACCAGCACCAGCCTTCCCCTTCGCCCAGTTGGACTTCAGGTCTCCTTTCTCCACGAAAGTAGAAGACCACATGCAGCAAAGACAACAAAAAACCTTGGCCCTTTTAAGGGCCACCAAATCCTCCCAAAAGGGCAGGCCACGTACACATCTTATGTTGACAAAAAAAAAGAGCTTGTGTTGACCGAAAAGAGCCAAAAAAGAGCAAAAAAAACGTTGACAATCCCCAAAAAAAAAGTCCCCCAAAAAAAAGTCCCCCAAAACAAAAGTCCGGTCCTGGCCTTCATTAAAAGTAATCACCTTCATAAAAGCAAGGTGCTAGTTCCCCCTTTCTTTGCCCCAAAACATACCAAGTGCAGCACTAGTACAAGTGCTGCATTCTTTGGTATAAACATATTTTTATTGCACTAGTACAAGTGCATGAATTTCTTAATTAAAATGTAATGCACTAGTACAAGTGCTTTGCTTTTAAAAATTGTGTTGGTTGGTTGCACTAGTACAAGTGCATCACTTTGTAATTTCACTTGTCTAGCTCAAGTGGCAGGTAGATAGCTAGATAGCTAGCTAGATAGATAGAAAGATAGATAGCTAGATAGATAGCTAGATAGATAGATAGATAGATAGCTTGATAGATGGAACACAATGCTCGTTACATATATACACTGCAGCAAAAGAAAAGCAGTTGTCGTCACTTTGCAGGGATTGGACTTGGATAGATAGATAGATAGCTTGATAGATAGCTAGATAGATAGCTAGATAGATAGATAGATAGATAGCTTGATAGATGGAACACAATGCTCGTTACATATATACACTGCAGCAAAAGAAAAGCAGTTGTCGTCACTTTGCAGGGATTGGACTTGGATAGATAGATAGATAGCTTGATAGATAGCTAGATAGATAGCTAGATAGATAGATAGATAGATAGCTTGATAGATGGAACACAATGCTCGTTACATATATACACTGCAGCAAAAGAAAAGCAGTTGTCGTCACTTTGCAGGGATTGGACTAGATAGATAGATAGATAGATAGATAGATAGATAGATAGATAGATAGATAGATAGATAGATGGATGGAGGGATTGATTGATTGATTGATTTTTGGGCTTGTTTTGTCAACATAGGATGTGTACATGGCCAGCTCAATTGGGAGGATTTGGTGGCCCTTAAAAGGACCTGGGGTTTGTTGTTTTGAATGCATCTTCTTCAGATTTTCTCCAACTGCCAAGGGACACTTCCTGCCGGACTGTTGACCCAGTCACGTAGGTAGTCTCGAGCAGCCTTGGCATCTCTGGAGGCATTTCCGTGTCGAAGTGGTTCTCCTAGGTCTCCTAATTGACGGTCTCCCCTCCAAACTCCTTCAGTGACGTCATGTGTCTGTGGATCTTCTCTGTCCATCACTTCATTGTCACGGGCATGGTGGACGCCTACTCTGTCTCGCAGAATGTTGTGTAGAACACAAGCAGCCATTGTGATGTATGTCACTCTTGTAGGTCGTTGGGGCATGGTGGTCAGGAAGCATCTGAACCTGTTTGACAGCAGACCGAAGGCATTCTCCACCACTCTCCTGGCTCTTGAAATCCTGTAATTGTAGACTCTGGAAGGAATGTCAAGGTTCTTTCTTGGCACTGGTTTGAGCAGCCATGTCTTCAGGGGAAATGCCTCGTCACCCACGATGTAATATGGGAAAGGATTGTCTTCTGTGCCAGGTAGAGGTTCTGGAGGTGGTAGGCCTACATCTTCCTCGTCCAGGAGTTGTCGAAGTACTGTGTCCCTGAAGACGCCGCCATCAGATGCACTTCCTTGACAGCCAGCCTGCACATAGATGAACTTGTAGTTGGCATCAACGAGGGCCATCAGGACAATGGAGTGAAATCCCTTGTAGTTGTAGAACAAGGAGCCTGCAGCCTTGGGACATCGGATTGCGACGTGCTTGCCATCCAGAGCTCCAATGCAGTTGGGCAAGTTCCATTTCGTCTCAAAAGCCTTGGCTATCTCCTTCCATCTTTCAGGCTGTGTGGGTAGTGCCAGCTGTCTTTCGAAGGCATGAACGATGGCAAGGCAGACCTCAGGGATGAAGTTGCAGATGGTGTTGGGTGCCACACGGAAAGCATAAGCTAGGGACTTGTAGCTGTTTCCTGTTGCCATGTACCGCAGGGTGATAGCCAACTTCAGACCAGGTTCCAAAGCCCTCCTCATGTTGGTGTCTTGCTTAGCGATGAGTGGTCCAACAGCTTCCAGGATTTCAGCAAAGATGGCAGGGGGCATTCTAGTGTAGTTGTAGTAGCCGGACACGTCACGCACTTGCAGTTCAGGCAGCAGTTGATGGAAGTGACCATGTTGTTCCCTCTGCAGCAACCAGTTGCGAATCCACCACCTTTTCTGTCTCCTGGCCCTCCTCCTCCTCTGTCTCAAATAGACAGCTCCGATAGCAACAGCAGCAGCACCAGCCACAACAATAATTTCTTCTTCATTCATCATGCATATGTTCAGTAGGCAGTCGTTGTGTTCTCATTGAAGGGCAATCAGCAAATGAAGCAAGGAGGTCCTCTGTGTCCCTTTTTATAATGACCAAAAGTGACTCCTGCAGCAGCCAAACACACTTTGCCGCAGCGCTGCAACAACAGACGTTCGTCGATGCTTAAGAGACCTTCGTCGCTGCTTAAGGCAAGGACGACGAAGAAGGTCAGCATCGACGCGCCTGTAATGTCCTCGGCGCTTTATGAATGCATGTGCGACGATGAACCATCAAGTTACGCAGTAACAAGTCCCTAAATGCGGCGTTGCATCCTTACAGTCTTCGGCGAGGCTGTCATTTTCAGCGACGCATCTTACCTCGGGTGTACGCCGAAGGTTTCCTGATGCGTCGCAGGTCGCCAATTTCAGACGTAGCTGCCTCACAACCATCAGCGGCGTAAGAGGAAACAACATTGGGCGAAGTAAAAGCAGCCTCGCCGAATTCCAAAACAAAGTGCGACGCGTCTGTTTGGAACTGCGCTGAGGAAAGAGAGGTGGAACGCGGCGAAGAAAGCTTAAGCAGCGCCGCGGACACCTCAAGACTCACCGCGGCTACTAACTTTAAGCGTCGCACATGACACTAATTGATTACGTAATGTGCCAAAACCAACGTTCTACGCCACAACCTTCCAAGAAATGACTTCTCTTGATGCGTCGCTCTCAAATCGCCGTCGTGAGAACTAGCCAAAACTTTCTGCAAGGTTAGCATCAGACTGATACTATCAGCAAGATTTCTTACCTCCACCGTATCATCTTCTCTTGGTTTGTTGTCAACGGGGTAAGTTTTGCCACATGACGCGGCAAGTTGTTCCGCTTAGTTTGTTCCAAAACAATCTCGTATTTCACATATTTGCTCAGATAGATCATATGTGTTTAGCATGTAATGTGGCTGATATGTCACATGAAACTTATCAAATGTTTACAGGTGATTTCATTAGTACGCGATTTTCAGGTTCTAGACCTACCAAATACATGCCATTTTTAGTTAATCTGATTGGTTTAGAAACAACAGAACGTCACACATTTGATTTATCAAACGTATTTAGTGATGGTTTAGCATTGATTCCTCACAGCCAAGTGTGAATGGCGTATCGCATGGTAATGAAATCACCTGTAAGTGCCATTTTACGCAAAAATTTAAAATGCTTCAAAAACTAGAATTATTTATTTTTTAGAGCGTGGTAAAACAATTTTAACTCATGTTCTTCTCAGTATAAGCAATTTTACAACATGTTTTTGCTTTGCATAACAACTACAAAACAGATGAATAAAAAATTTAATCCCATGTCATAACATTGGCACAACTCACCCCAATATAAATGGCACCACCTACAGCAAATTGACTTTATGAGAAAACTGGTTGTCAAAATGGAACCAATGATGCAAGATTAAGTCTAGCAACACATATGTCCAGATATGCCTCCTAGCTCCGTCCTACCAGAGAGACATCATCTTATTACCAATACCAAATGGCTGTGAAACAAGGATGTCAATACTCTGTGCTTCAAATTTTCAATAACAAAATTGAATTTATGAGCTTTTCATAACATTTAATTTGGCAGTTTTTAACCGGCCTAACTGCAGTTATTAGAGGAGGAAATTTTTGGTGAAATTGGACTCTTGTCCACTTGTCCATGTGTAAATGTGTCCATGTCCACTTTTCTTGTCAACATATTTTGAATTGCCCATTGCGACTTTAGTATTTCACTTGGATTTATGAAATTTGGTATGGGGATTCACTTTGGGGTCTCCCTCAGAAATTTTTGGAAAAATCCAAGATGGCTGCCAAAATGGCCGCTATATTTTGAACTGCACACTGACTTTAGTATTTCACTTAGATTTATGAAATTTGGTATAGGGATTCACTTCGGGGCTCCCCTCAGAAATTTTTGGAAAAACCCAAGATGACTGCCAAAATGGCCGCCATATTTTGAATTACCCACTGTGACTTTACTAGTTAAATTAGATTTATGAAATTTGGTACAGGGATTCACTTAGGGGATCCCCTCAAAATGTTTTGGAAAAATCCAAGATGGCTGCCAAAATGGCTACCATATTTTAAAATACCCACTGCAACTTTAGTATTTCACTTAAATTTATGAAATTTGGAATTGGGATTCACTTAGGGGTTCCCCTCAGAAATTTTAGTAAAAATCCAATATGGCTGCCAAAATGGCCGCCATACTTTGAATTGCCCATGGGACTTTAGTATTTCACTTATATTTACGCAATTTGGTTTGGGTATTTGCTTAGGCGTTCCCTCATAAATTATAGGAAAATTTCCAAGATGGCTGCCAAATGGACGCCATGTTTTGAATTGCCCGCTATGACTTTAGTATTTCACTTTCAGTTCTGAAATTTGGTATAGGCATTTGCTAAGGGGTTCCCCTCAGAGTTTTTATGGCTTGCAGTAAATACTATCAGTCTGGCAATCACTGCTCAATACAAAACAATCCATGTAATGATATATAAATCACCCTCTTCATGATTTCAATCCCGAATATACAATCGCCAAAGGCCGGTTTTGAATCCATGGATTCTTGTTTTTTTTGCATGATGCAGCTTTGGTGCATATAGATGCTGACCAAGTGTGTATACATGGGAGACATCGCCTTATTTACAGTGGGCAGCACAACTTACCCCGTGGCACAACTTAACCTGGTCTCCCCTACCGGGCCTACCTGCTTACTGACTTAGTGCTTGTATCCAGAAGTAGGTTGTGCAATGAAATCATGTCTGTGGTAGTTGAGACACAAGAGACATTCATGAATAGGTCTGTCTCCGTTTGTAGTTCTGAATTTATGCACAGGTGGTGTCTCCAAGCAATAGGAGCTCTGATGGAATCCCCTTTGCCTTTCAGCAAGGTGATTGGTGTTGTTGACCAAGCCAAGGAGTCTGACTTAATGAGTGTGTTTGTTGAATGTTTTATTGTTTGGGTCAGCTACACTGTATTGCTTATGTTCTCCAAACAGCAGTTCAACAGAAAAGAGAGTTTCTATCATACAGATTTGGAATTATAACATGTTAACAACCAGATTATTATTAACTGTTGGTCACAGGATTTCACTTACTTTGCAAACAACCAGATGATATGTCATTTGGTGGGCTCCCCCAAGACAAAAATAGCACTCCCCCTTATCGTAGTGCCACCTACCCATAATACCTGTCGTAATCCCCATATGGAGACAGACCTAATGCCTAATTGCTTCGATGCAACTCAATTGCTCTCCTAAGTGCTGTAGATGTTCACTACCTGCAGGAGCATATGCACCGTCATGTTGATATGTTAGTCTCTAAGAATTGTAATTTGTGCGACCACGATCCATTTTGCAGAGCAATATTTCATGAATGTTTTGCTGATTACAAATGATTGTGGGCCTACACTTTTTGCAAACTTTTTTCAACATGACCAAGTTCTATTTAAAGTACACATATTTCCAGGTTTATTGAAAAGCTCTACATTTTTCTTGCATCTTATGTCAATTGAAGTGAATTTTATTTCCTTCACCAAGCAAAAACTAAAACAATAATTTCTGTCATCGGATTCCTAAAGTTTACACTGGGATGCTATGAGATTGAAGTGAAATGGTCTCAACTGGGGATTCTGTTGTGTTGGATCAATCTATATTGTTGCAGGCATAGGCTAACCACATGTAGACTCAGAAGGTTGAATTGGCCTATGTCACCAGACTCATTTCTGAATGCGTATTCTTTCTTCTACAGTATAATCCTAAGATAATTATTATGACCTACTTACTATGTAGACTGTTTTTGTTAATGTTCACCTGATACAGCTCGATCAGTGCAGTTTTAGAACTTTGCCAATTGGCGGAGACAAGGGGCGCATTACCCAAGGTTTCCATGCCATAACATACTCCAGATTTAGAATGTAAAAAACATGAAATTTGTTCAGTGAAAATTTCAATTGGCTACTTCGATTTGAAACGTCCGCCAAGCAGAAAAAATTATCGGAACTTTCTGAACATCCATATTATTCATTTTCACTGTATGAGTGGCATATCATTGTCATACATAATTTCACATGCAAGATTCACGTTACTTTCTGCGGACAATGGGACAAACGATGCAGATGACCCACCATGGCGGAGACCAGGGGAGCATTACCCGAGGTTTCCATGTCACTGCACTGTATTGACTCCCCGGTTCTGGAGATCACCTGTGTGATACCGAGTCATGAAAAGACTGGGAGTCTGACACATTCCTTATGTGTTTAGGATGAATTGATCTTCCATTTTGACTTCGCCCTTTTCCCATAGTGAAGATGATCTGTGGAGGTAAGCTGGCTTGATAACCAATTTTTTTCAAGCAAAAGTGATGATGGGAGTTTTACATATAACAATAATTATTGTAGATTGCCTTTGCAAGAATATTAAAATGCTGTTTCTTAAAAATGTGATGATATTACCATGTTAAACATGTGATAACTTATGGAAGCAATTTACCATGTATTAAACTTCATAAATGTTAAGTTCCAAAAACAGATTCTCCTTAACGTTTAGCATTTCAAATTCTTTAAAGAACCCTGTAATCACTGTCATTTTCAGGCAAATGTCTTTTTTTGGCATATTTCCATGGAATGCCACAGTTTAATAAAATATTTCTATATTTAAACTTAAAATATCTTGCGGTTTGGGATTGGCCTGTAAATTCATTTTTGATATAGGTTACAGGTGGAACATAGCATAGATATCCAGAATCAACGCAGCATGGTTAATGGTAGTAAACTGCGGTTATTACGCTCCGTAAAAAGACACTAAATTAAATCACCATTTTGTTAGGTGCCGACTGGATATTTTCTAGAAGAGCTCTGTGATTTTGTAAGGTTTTCCTACGTGCTATATACAAAGTCAGTATCGCTCCTGATCAGAATTTATTATAACTAGATAACACTACTTTTGAGGGCGCTATGCTGTTTGGATGGCCCAAGGCGATGTCCAGCAGCCCAAGTGATTCAAAGCAGCATGAGCAGCGCGAATAAAAAGGTTAGGCGATCAGCTCTAATATTACATCCGCTTACTTCGTTTGGAGGAGGCTTCTTTTTGACCATTAATAGAGCAAGGGCATACAATCTTATATAATTGTCCTTGGTTATGCGTGACTAGATTTATTTTCTTGGGCAACTTTTTCTTTTCCTGGTGTGTTGCGTGCAAAGCATTGCCTACTTTCACATCTCTGAAACTGGTGTTGTTACGATTGATTAGTCTCCGTTCCCGTGTACTTGCTCCGATGCGTTTTTCTATTCAATTTTTCAAATCCAATTTTGTTTCCTTCAATCGTTTCGAGCCTTTTGCAAGAACCACTGCACTCAAAATCGGATTGACTGAAGCTACCAAGCCTTTTTACAACCGAGCACACCTGTTGGTGCTCTTTAAACAGAGAAATTTGTTGAGATATTATCAATTATACCATTCAACACCTCTTTCAGCCAATCACATGCCAGTATTTCGGGCGATGATTGTCATATTCTTCATTGTTCACTTATCATCTCATGTTTGGCTGTTTGAGTGTTTGTCCCATGGTATAAGCGAAATATTTATCATGGAATCAGGAATATGTGTTTATCACACCTCGGGCTAAAGCCCTCAGGTGATAAATCACATATTCCCTCTCCCATTGCGAATAACACCCTCCCTCAAGTTGGCAACGTTCACATGAAACAACGAATCAGAACAATGGATTTTAATTTTTACTTTGCATTTATAGATAGCCTAATGTATGTAGGACATAGCGGGGACACAGTGACATGGTAGGTGCAGTGAGACTTAGTAAAGAGTTCCGTTATCCTGAATGTTTGCACAGCATACGGTTAGTTGAATTTCGAAATTTTGGTTTTTAGGCTGTGAAAGTAAATAATTTTGCGAAAAGGACTTTTGTCATGAATCCTAAGAAAAAGTGGATAATGCAAATCAGTTGCCAAGTATTCAAACTTAGTTTAGTGATCTGACGATTCACAGGATTCCCTAATTTTATACAGACAGCTGTGAGTGGTAAATGAGACAGTTTGAGGTGGGGCACAGTCAGACATTGAAAAAGACACCAGAAACAACCTGAATGTAATATACAGCTCACAAATCACATTTAAAAGCAAAATTTCTGTCATGAACCTCTGATTTTATTGAGCCATATCAAAAAGGAAGACTCAGAGAAGAATTTTTATTTGTATGTAACATGTGCGGCAAGTTCTATAAGTCGTTCTTGTGTCCTGTGCGATGAATTGTGCAAACATGCCAAAAAGATCAACTAAAAACTCACTTAGCCAGCTGCTTTTATTAGAGTATAGTAGTTTACGTAGCAATAATAATGAATGTTTGCACAGCATACGGTTAGTTGAATTTCGAAATTTTGGTTTTTAGGCCGTGAAAGTAAATAATTTTGCGAAAAAGGACTTTTTGTCATGAATCCTAAGAAAAAGTGGATAATGTAAATCAGTCGCCAGGTATTCAAACTTAGTTTAGTGAGCTGACGATTCACAGGATTCCCTAATTTCATACAGACAGCAGTGAGGGGCAAAATGAGACAGTTTGAGGTGGGGCACATTCAGACATTGAAAAAGACACCAGAAACAACCTGAATGTAATATACAGCTCACAAATCACATTTAAAAGCAAAATTTCTGTCATGAACCTCTGATTTTATTGAGCCATATCAAAAAGGAAGACTCAGAGAAGAATTTTTATTTGTATGTAACATGTGCGGCAAGTTCTATAAGTCGTTCTTGTGTCCTGTGCGATGAATTGTGCAAACATGCCAAAAAGATCAACTAAAAACTCACTTAGCCAGCTGCTTTTATTAGAGTATAGTAGTTTACGTAGCAATAATTGTTTTTTAAAACAATTCAGCAGGGCAAGAGGGTTGGCAGTGTCAGAACATTTGACCAGCATGGATGCAATTCAAACTTTCTCCAGGCCTGTGAAAGTTAGGAACCTGAAATTACTGGACAATATTCCCAACTTTATCATCTATAATGTCAGAACTCATTTTGCTGTTAACTGCCAACATTTTCGAACACTAGAAAATAAAAAAGTGTCTCACTGTGCCCCGCTCTCCCTACATGTAGGCCTATTAAATTTCAACCGAGGTAAATTTTGCAATTGTTGGAGATTGAATGAGGAGGTAGGGAGGATTAGCTCTTTAAAGGAACCTTGAGTCTTTTGGAGAAATGTTCCTGTTTGAACGCGATTTGCTTTCATAAGCTGTTCAAAGGACATCTCCCATTCATTACATTGTGTTTGCTCATAATGGCTCACGATATTCTGATTTTTATTGCAATACTGCCAATGTCCTCTTGAATTCATAGAATCTTTGTACAGTGATAATACATTAATACTTGTATTACTATTTCCGGATCCATATTAATATAGCAGAGTCTGATATATGTTTGTAGAGTAAAAAAGGAAGCGCAAAATTATAATGGCTTTGGCTGTCGTACACAAAGCGTTGGATGGACCAATGCAATGCTGTCCCGGCCATCACCAGTTCTCTAAATAATTGGCCTTTCATTTGCTGCTGCACTACACAATAAACAATCACTTTTCACACTGCCACTTAAATAATTTACAGGGCTCATCCTGGATTCAGATACAGAGTCTCAAATACTGAGAATGCCTTTTAGAATCCATATAGTGTTTTTTTACCTCTTGTTAAAAAAATCATTACAGTATCTCATAAAGTACTAATAAGGATAAAATTTGATGAAATGATGCTTGATATCACAATGCACCAAATTTTTACCATATTTAATCGAAGAAAAGTAGGTTTTTCTGTTCTTCAAAAGTACAGTTCTCTGTGATGCATAGACCTACATCTAGTAGGGACTACTTTAAATGGTTACTTGGAGCCACATCCTCATTGTATTATCAGAGTGGTTGGGTAATAGCATGAGATTGGTGACATTGGTCTACAGGAAATTGAAGAAGACAAAGGCTTTTTCCATTATTGTCTGACCAGTAAGGCAAGACATAATTGATTTTTAGTTCCTCAGATCGTCTCGAAGTGATAAGAGGGCGCAAGTAATGATTCCAATGCAAATTGCTTTGCACCAATGAATGCGGCTTTTTCGGTTGTTGTTCACACCTCAACAGCCAATGATGAACCTCATTCATTTGTTGCAGTTAGAAGTATTACTTCTTTATAAAAGCAGAGTATATTTTTGCGGCAGCAGAAAATTGGTTAGGTTGGTCAGCTTGAGAAGCTAAAAGTCAAATCAGTCTGGCCTAACCATGGTGCACAGTGGCAATAGAGCCTCAATTTATTCTTCATTGTGTGACCTTTGGGACTGACTGGGGAAGAAAGGCTTGTTAGAGCTCACAATGATATTTATATGCCCTACTATTATGCTGGGAATATCCAGGAATGCCAAAGAATATATAACTTCAATTCTGCAATAGACCATACAGTACAAGTAAAGAAATTGCTCAAACTTGCATGGACCAATGCTACCAAAGCCTACCATGCGCCTAAAAATTAAATGAAATCCTGTGACCAACAGACTTAATAACAATCTAGTTGTTAACACTTTATAATCCCCAATTTATATGAATCTAACCAACAACACACAGTCAAACACTTATCTATTGAACTGCTGTCTTAAGACCATAATCACTCGTCATTCACTCGCTGACCCAAACATTCAACTGACACACTCATTCAGTCTGACTCCATCGATTGGTCAACAACATCAACAGGCTACCTTGTTGAAAGGCAAAGGGGATTCCAGCACTGCACAGTAGGCATTGCTTTGAGATGCCATCTATACATGTACCACAAATTTGATAAAGTCAGACCTATTATCTATTTCACACTGACTGCCACGCAGTCTTGTCTTTCTATCACCTGTATACTTCGTTTGGTGGTATGCCACATTTCGGGTTGTGAAGATTTTTGCTGAAGGCTTGCTGCTATGCAGCCTGTGTTTCGAAGTTATAGTAAAAGATAGCACATGGAAATAATGAAAGATCTTTTCTAAGAGATTGGTGCCTAAATGTAAGATCTCTTCTAAGAAATTGGAAAGTCAAGGATTATCTCTTTAATGGAGTCTTTCTGGGAAATTCTCCTAGTGCTCGAAGGACATGTCTACTCGCCAGTGTGTCACTTTTCAATGGTTCATTTCTGGTTGTTAATGATGATGTGTAGTATTGATGTACATTTGTACACCAAGGGCAGGAATAGTTTACCTAGTTCTGAAATTCCAATTTTTCAATTTTAACTTGAAAATAACTTCTTCTGCACAAAGGAAACTCTATTTTTTCGTGAATTGTCACACATATAGATACAGTTGGTGTGAGATCGTTGTATGGTGTACATCAGGTTAAGGAGGCTCCTGACTGATTAATTGACCAATGGCAAGTAATCTAACAAAGGTGTCTTCGATTAAATGCATAGCCTGATTTTTTTATTGGGCAACTCGTTTTGTTCCAACAGCACGTTGCATGCAAAGCACTGCCAAGTTTTACGTCACTGCAAACTTTTGTTCTGGTTCTGTTCCGATTGATTAACCCTATTCCTGTGTGTTTCGAACAGCATCTGTTTCTATGTCCATATTCTCTTCTTTCAATTGCTAATGTACAATGCACGAGATGTACCTATTTACGGCAGTTTATACTGAGAAGTACATTTATACACTGTAAACCCATGCCGTAGGTGCCGTTGAAAAAGTGCCGTAAAACTGACGCTGATCTTACCGTAAATCTTTAAAAACGGTAAATTACCGTTAATTCAACAGTAAACCGTAAATGTGACATTGACTACCGCAAAACCAACAGGAATGTGCCGTAAGATCAAGAAAACGGCAATTAGCCAATTACTGTTGATTTTACGGTAACTGTTACTTTTACGAAGTTGCCGTATAGGCCTAATTATGCACTACAGCAGCTTACCGTAGAAATTTTGTTGCAGCAGGCCAACTGTTCTGAACCACAACACAAACAATGCTGTCAAAGCAGTTTGTTTGTTTGTTTCTGCAAACATGACTCTTGTCTGTTTATGATTTATAACAATAATCTAGACAACTTAAATCTATTGTACTTAAGTCTGCCTTAATGATATTTTCTGTCAACTATATTGCCGGTTGAACACTGTATGAGAGACTTGAGAAGATCTGTATTCACAAGGAAATTTTAAGTTTCAAGGTAATATCACTTTAAATATACATGTGCCTATTAACACAGGAGTATCAACCTACCCAGAGAATGTTGTATTAAGTGAAAGAGGTGGGTGGGGCTGACTGCAAAATAATTAATTCAATATTAGTGATATATATAAACAAATTAATTTTCTTGTGAAGTTATGCATTACTAATATGAATAGCTAGCCTTTTACAATATTTTTATGTGCAGGAGTCTAATAGGAGGTACTGGGGTAAATTGTGCTACTCACTGGAGGTCTCTTTATGAGCAGTAGGGGAGAATGGGGTTAGTTGTACCATGGGATAAGTTGTACCACCCACTGTTGTAAATCAAATGAGTCATTATTTTCAATGATTCAGTAAAGCATTATCGTTGGGGTGAATTGAAGATCTGGGTGAATATGGCAATCCCACTCATGTATTCACATTTGGTGAATGTCATTATGAGCCATGGAAAAAAAAACTGCCAAATATAATGCTACGAAAAGCAACACTCATAAGTTCAAATTTTTATTGAAAACTTGGAAGTACGGAGGACTGACATTCTTGTTCTCAGTCATCTGGTATTGGTATAAGATGATGTCCTTCTGATAGGATGGAGTTAAGGTGTATATCTAGATATATTTGTGTAGTCAGATTTTGAAATCTTGCATTGCTGGTTTACTTTTGACAACCAGTTTTCTCCATTGTTGGTTTATTTTTTACAGCCAGTTTTCTTCAGAAAATCAATTTAGGGTAAGTACTGTAATTTGGAGTGGGTTGAGTTGTGCCAATGGCATGACATAGGATTTAATTTTTTTTAAACCTATTTTTCTCTTCATTTTACTCAAAGCCTAGACATCTTTTGAAACAACTTACACTGAGAGGAAATGTTAAAAGTGTTATATCTCCCTCTTAACAATTAATAATCTGGATTTTGCAGAATTTTTGAATTTTTGTGTAAAATGGCTTATAATTGTTTAATAAGTTTCATGTAGCATATCAGACATATGCTGAACTCATGCTATATCGGAAGAAATAGGCAGAATGATAGGTTTTTATGGAATAAACTAAATCGAACAATTTTCACCATCATCTGGCACAACTTACCCCAGCACTTGGGTACTTGACCTACTTTTTTCAAACACTTGCCATGATCTTCTATCTGGTCTGGTCGCCCTGAAACTCGCTTTGATTCTGGCCAATTTGTTATATCATTGATATCTAATTATCAGATTACATGATCAAGCTTTGGTTTTTTGGGAATCTCCCTGAAGCAAAAAATGGCACGATGGTCTCCCGACACAGCTCAATTTTATGCTCACCCTGTAAGCCTTTCATAAATTATAAATTATTAGCATACATTATATTAATAACACAGTTACTGTAAAGCTATTTAAAATGTCCAACCATTAAGGAACAATACTAAAACCTAAGTTTTTTTTGTAAAAGTGCAATTCGACAGCAATGGCAAGACATAAAATTTTGTATGTAGTCATATTGAGCGTCATTGGGTAACAAAAAATAGTAAGATTTGCAAATGCACTTGGAATACTGGTCTTATAACATTATGTTAAACAAGAATCCGCGGGCCTGTGAATAATACACAGCTTCAGTTGATCTTCCTGCCCCTGAAAAATCAATCCATTGATTCAAAAAAGTCTGTCAAGATGGAATCATTACACATTTTTTCAGCCTTAATGAGGGCTCACTGCCCTCATTTGTCATTAGATGAGGGTGTTTCTATTAATGATAGGGAAGGAAGACTGGGGAAAGTTATTTTTAGCACATTGGAATACATGTATATGGATGATGACGGTAGGCCTTAGAGAAAAGTGGGTAAAATGGCACAACTACATGTAAGGCGCTGGTACAATTCATTTTGTCACTTGATGGGGCAATTTGGAGCATCATCTTTATTCCAAAAAAATCTTGTGTTTCACCCATTTCAAGGGAAGGATCCTTCAGGTTTATATCCTGTATATATGCAATTATTTAGCTTAATATTAGATTAGGGACTACAGCAATGAGGCAAGGTGCACCACTACACAAGATGAAAGATCCCTCTGACAAGGGTTGCCTGGATTGAGAATCGAACCAGTGTCCCTGAGGTCAGTAGGCCAAACATTACCGCTGAGCCCTTTAAATGGATGGCATTGCCTTCTTTACTTAATTCTTCCAAAAGTGGGCTACACAGGTTGCCCTTTGGCACAACTTACCCCCAGTATCCGTTATTCATTAAAGTTATTGAGTGACAGTACTCCAAAGCTATTTCAATGTAATTGAGGAGGTTTAATATTCTTTGAGAGTTTAAAAAATTTGCGGTTTGCCTACAAGATTTAGGTTCCTTCACAGCGACTTAGTCTATGTTATCTACTGATGTCATTAAGTTTTCAGCAAACAGCTGCCATATTATAACAATTCTTTTTGTTGCAGGGAACTTATAAAATCCAGTTAAAGTGACTACAAAATGTTGTCCTTCTGCAACCAGTCAAGATGCAGTACCATCCAAAACTCTCCTACTGAAGTCATCTTATTCCATCTGATGAGTTAGACACATCGTCGTTCCTGGCTGAAGTAAACAACTCCAAGAAATATCACCAATGCATTTCAACTCACACTTTCTCATCGATCTCTGCCAATGACCAGAATATTCATACAAACAATGTGTAAGTCATTTATATAAACATCATGTCACAGTATAAGATATTTTAAACTTATTTTTTTCTGAAGAACACTGAATAAGAATATTTATTTATTTTTCCAGAAAGAGAATTGTAAGGTTGCTGCCTGAAACCAGAATGGACAGCTTTAAATTTGGATGCCATTGTGATGACTTGGTTCAGAGATATTTCCCAAATGCATTATACGATATGACATCATAAAAAGTAAAATGGTAAGTTGTGTCACTGTTTGTCTTGGGCTGATACTGTATGCCAAATAAAACAATTTTTTTCAAGGCAATCTCAATATGAGATATTATACAGTTATCGCAAAATCAGTGACTGATATTGAACAGGTGCTGTGCGCTGATAAATAGTATGGCTTTTGGTTGCAAATGCAAAGAAAATGGCTGGAAATCAGACGTGTTAAGTTTTTGTTTCTTTTGGCATGCTTGTTTTAAACATATCTTATCATAACTCAATAACTTTTGCACCCACAATTAAGTAACATAACAAAAATGAATAAGGCAAATGGGAGAAAAAAAAATCGAAAAACAGAATGTGGGAATGTGAAATGTCAATTCAATCTTTTACACATTGAACTTGCCATGCAAACATCGGCCGTGCTATAGATTCAGATTCAGACAGCGTATTACCGCCAAAGATTTTTTATTTCGGGTTTAATACAAAGAAATTTTCAATTTTCATCGGAGTATCGGGTGTCAGGGAAAGTTGGTAGTGGAGTTGAGAATTGGAAGGGCAGTTGGAAGGAGCGTTGGAAGGAGATTCGGAATTGAAGATGGAATGAGAGTTGGAAGTGAAGTTGGAAGGAGAGTCAGGGAAGGAATTTGGGAGAAAACAGGAGTCGGAGACAGGAGTTTGGGCGAGTTCATGTAGAGTTGGGAGGGAAGTCAGGAATAGAGAATTGTTGAGAGTCCGAAGGAGGGAGTCATGGAAAGGTGGAAGAAGGGAGTCAAGAAGAGAGTTGAAAGGGACATTGTTGGAGGTCTCGATGTCGGCCTTGTTCTCGAGGTTAGCCTCAGCGCTATATTTTGATGGCCTTGGCCTTGGCTGGGTCTTGAATGCCAAATCACAGGCTTTGCCTCAGTCTCAGGTGTCTTTGGGCCAGTGTTGGAGGCCTCGAGAAGACTCATCCTCAAGACCCGTCTCTGGGTTATGTTTTGATGGCCTCGGCCTTGGCTCGCTCTCGGATGCCGAATTCTTGGCCTGGCCTTGGTCTCGGATGTTTCAACCTTGACTGCATCGTTGGTAAGAGAGTCTGGAGAACCGAGTAGGGGAGAGGGGATTTTTGAAGTCAGGAGTTGGGGTTGAGTCGGGAGGTGCATCAGGATTAGGGAGTTATTGAGTCGTAAGAAGGAAATTAGGGAGAGTTGGGAGTTTTGAGTTTGGTGTCCCCTCACGACTATCCCAACTACTGACTCTACCCAACTCCCGACTCTCCCCTAGCCCCTGACTCTTTCAAATTCCTTCTCCAACTCCGACTCTTAACTCCATCCTCCCAACTCTCAAATCCCTCCTCCTGACTCTCCCTCTTCTCCCAACTCTCCTGACAACTCTCACTTCCTGACTCTCCTGACAACTCTGTCTGACCCCTCTTCCAAACTCTCCTTCTGACTCTCCTCTTGTTTCCCCTTTCAACCTCCTCCAAACTTTCCCTGACTCCCTCATCCCTACATTCTCCTGACTCTGCTCGACTCTCTACTCTCCTTTAACCCCTTTTGCTTTTTTGCTGAGATGGAAAGGTTTTTGCATTAAGCCAAAATTTGATTAAACCGAAAACTTCTTGGATTAAAAGTTTTCATTTGAACCTAAACCCGTTTTTGGTTTATTGATTTTACTTAAAAATTATTTTATATGAAAAAGGTTCCTGATCTAGGTTTGACTGCAAAGTGCTCAACTATTTCTCCTGACTCTCCCCAATTTCCTTCTTCCAACGTTCCACAACTCACTCTTCCAGACTAACCTCCATACTCCTGACTCTCCCCAGTTTCCTTCATCTGAATCCAGTGATGGAATTGGGGGGGGGGGGGTTCAAGGGAGCTGAGCTCCCTTGATAAAAAAAAAAACAGGGGGAGCTGTGACCTGCTACAGCTCCCCCAATCATCAGAAGAAACAGATAATTATCATGTTCACTTTTTCGGTCCTCCAGGTAGTCCTAAATTTAGCCAAAAATAAACCCTGGTTTGGGATTTTTCTCCCTTTTAAAAATTTGGAATAGCGCGCCTGTGCCGCGACAGCTGATAGCTCCCCTGACAAAAAAATCACTGTCTGACTCTCAACAACTCTCTCCTCCAGACTGCCTTCCTGACTTTCCATGAAACATTTCCCAACTCCCTTCCTCCCAATTTTGCCTCCCTCCTCCCGATTACTCCCAACACTCTCCAACTCCCTCCTCCCCCGACTTATCAACTCCCGCGACTGACTCCCCTTTTGATTCCCCCTATGTCCTGCCAACTTTCCTAAACTCCTTCTTCCTGATACCCCACCTCTCTCCAACTCCCTCCTCCCCCCGACTTATTGACTCCCTTCACTGACTCCCCTTTTGATTCCCCCTATGTCCTGCCAACTTTCCCCAACTCCTTCTTCCTGATACCCCTCCTGAATCTCCCCTACTCCCTTCTAGCAACTCTTGCACTTCAATCTAAACTCCTTATGACTCTACCAGATTCTCCCCAAATCCATCCTCCAAACTCGCCTTCTGACTCCTCTCCTGATGCCCCTCCCAACTCTCCATGTGACTTCCCTCTCAACTTTCCCCCACTGCATCCTACCGATTACCAAACCCCAGACTGCATCCTCCTGACTCTCCCCAGCTGCCTCCTCATGACTGTTCCCAACTCATTTCTCCTGACTCTTCCTGCTTTTTTGCTAAGACTAAAAGTTATATAAAAAATTTAATCTTGAATAAAACCTAAAGGGCTTCGGATATTACTCAAAAAGTTTTTATAGATTAAATAAAAAAGATTTTTGGTTCAAAAGAAAAAACTCTGGGATTAAACAAAAAGATATTTCGATAAAATTAGATGAAGGTTTTTGGATTACACCAAATCTTTTTATTGACTAAATGAAAAAGGCTTTTGAATTTCAACCAAAAAGCTATTGGAATAAAATGAGCAATTTTGGATTAAACCAAAAGGTTTTTCATAAATTAAAAAAAGTTTTTGGTTTAAACAAGAAGTTTTTGGAATAAACCAAAAATAAAAAATATCATTGCAGTAATACGCCTCCGTACTGCACATTGAGTCATCGGTTCTTGTTGTTTGTTTTTTTCAGATAAATCAAACATTGTCAATCCTATGCATATAAGTAATAAAGCTACGGTCTTCAGCTATCTTGGTCTCAAATGTCAGTGGTCCTGAATCTCTCTTGAGCATTTTTCCTTAATGGAAACAAGCGTAACTTTAAAATTTCCAAATTACGCAATACTTTACAACTGCATAATGCATATCAAAACTATTACCCAGTGAAGAATTCATTATTATATATTTAGAATAATTAAATTTTATGAGCACCCCTCGCATACTAAATTTGTATATGGTTTAACATGCACACTCTCTCCTGCTAATTATATAATCAATTATGAACCCTTCTTATAAAATTGACCTAAGAGGAATGTGTCACTTTTCTGAGAATGACAAACAACATGCATATAAATTGTAAATTTACTTGTCATTATGTTTGCACATTTCAGGAACCAGGTGACAAAAAAGAGAGATCCGTTGCTTCGAAGTTTGGAGGCAAACCAAAAGAAGAAAAAAAATCCATTTTGACCCAGGAAAGATCCAATGGACAAAATTTCAATTTCAACTTAGATAAATATTCTTTTAGACTTTTGGATGAATGAGAAATAAAATCAAAATTTAAAATTTATTTTAATAATTGTTTTTTTGTTTATATCCGCTAATAAATGTGTTCTTATGACAAGCTTTCTTTTGTGTTTGATTCTTTCTCAAATGATAATGTTGCAATAAAGTATGAGGCTAAAAATGATCAATGCATGAAGCAGAAATTAACTGTAATTCCCTGAAAGAGCGAAGGTGACATCTGGTGAACTGCAATCATAGGCGAACAATAGCATTAGTGAGGATAGCCGGCCAATTAATTTGAATTACCTTGCAATGAATATACATATTGATAATCCATAAGGGATATTCACTGAAATTAAAATCTGTAGTATGCTTAAATTTTTTATATGAAGGTACTGATCACACATACCATTAAATTTACGGCATCTTGCTGTCATCCCTACAGTAGCTTTGAAATTTGTATTTAAATTACGGCAATATTGCCGTAACATGATGTAACGGCGTAATTTGTAATTTACGGCAGCTTACTGTTAAGGCAAAGTGTACGGCAATTTGCCGTTGGCATAAAATTACAGCTACGGCAATTTGCCGTCTGTATCAAATTACGGCATGAGAGTGTTAAATTTACAGCAACTTGTCGTAAATTTAATAACGACATTACCGTTGATTTTACGGCAGGTTACCGGCTAATTTGCTGCCGGTAATGCCGTTAAACCAACGGTTTCGGTTTTACAGTGTACCTTTGTTGTTCTTTTCATATGTTTGGACTTTTTATTCAATTTTCTAATGACAATCGCTGTGAAATTCTTTGTTCCAAACACATTCGGACTTAAGCCTATGATATACAAATACACTCTTGATCAAAAATATGGAATAATTTTGATTTTTAAAGAGTCTTGACTGAAATATTAAAAATTGGCAATTCCGTAAAGTCTGATTCACAGATTTGACACTTTAGCAGCTTGTGTAGCCCTACCATTGCGCCTCAGCTATTTCATTGTTAATCAAGGGAAAAGGCCAGGTAATAGGGGTATAACACAAGCCCTCAACCAAGGCTCCAAGTGCAACAGGTCTGGAGTTGAGCTGCGGCAAAATGTCATGGTGTCGGACGCACTCCGTGTGAGTACCTTTGACACCATGACATTTTGGTCATCAAATTGACAATGCATCTGGAAGGAAATTGCTTGAAAGGCAGAAATCAGCAAATAGATTTGTCATTTTATATAATAGTGTTGTCAGTCCTCAAGGTTTGAAGTAAAACCAACTCTAATTTTAAGATTGATTGAAGCCTGCTAGATTATAGTGTCAACTTAAGACATGTATTTGGTCTGCTACAAACTATTTTAAATCTTCATTGAGG
This sequence comes from Platynereis dumerilii, assembly GCA_026936325.1. Taxonomy (NCBI): domain Eukaryota; kingdom Metazoa; phylum Annelida; class Polychaeta; order Phyllodocida; family Nereididae; genus Platynereis; species Platynereis dumerilii. The sequence goes on along the minus strand of JAPTHN010000002.1, from coordinate 74,736,493 downwards.
CATCACAGCATGCAAAAGGGATTTATGTTGAATATCCAATCAGTGTATGCAATATGGCAATAATAATGGCATCCTAGTGCTCAGCTAGTCAGTAATTTAACGTTCTTGAAAGACTGTTGAATGGGTTTTAATTCTCTGCTTCACCACAAAATGTCCTTCTTTGGACGAGCAGATGTAATCATAAATAATGAAATCTTCTTATATAATGATTTAATTATTTTGGTTATTTGTGTAAACAATGTTACTTGTCTGCATTTATTTTGCAGCCAGTCCGCCTGCATCAGAAGCCACAATCAATTGACAACACAATGGGTTTCAGAGGGTGCTTTCATGAATGATGGTGTTGCAATGAGCAATTAACAAATTATCCTTAGGTCATTCACATCCCTCACTAATTGGCGATCATCAAATTTCAATGTTTGTGATAATTCCAGATACAATCAATGAAGTGAATTACATAGTATTCTGTGACTTTTAAATGCACGCAATGAAGAATTTGTCAACAAATTGCATTGCATATTTATGTTAGAAAATGCACATTAGGCACATTTACAATTATATGTCCAACCAGTGGCGTCCCTATGGGGGGGCACGGGGGGGGCACGTGCCCCCCCATATTTGACCTGTGCCCCCCCAGGTGCCCCCCCATATAAACTTTCCAACTCTGGCTAAAATATACTGTTAGTATAGTGGGTGCCCCCCCAGAGAATCGCGTGCCCCCCCAGGTGCCCCCCCCCGCTCGAGACTCCCCAGTTACGCCACTGTGTCCAACTAGCTGTTCACCCGTTAGAGTTTCTTGCTTTTCAAAAATGTGCCGAGTTCCAGGTTCTTCCCAGGTTAAAGTAATGTGAAGACAGCTCCTATTTGCAGCTTGCAGTCAGCTTTCAGTTATTAGCTGAAGTAATGTGGAGGGTTTGAAGTACTACACCAGTGCCTACAGCACTACAAACACTGAGAGACTGGAGTTGTTGGAAAATATTTTTTTTTCTAAATGCATGACGCAATTTAATTTCTGGGAGCTGGGTAGTAATATTGGACATAAAAGTTCAATCAGTGTGGCAAAAAAATGTGGAATTTAGTGGCCTGCAATATGATATGCACTTCTGGCGTTCGCGTGGCAGAGAAATATATAGCTTCCAGATTTGTATGTGGAAAATGTGTTTTTTGTAAAACTCCCAATAGGAATATCTGGTAACTGGGTAGATATAGTGGTCATAGAAGGTCAGTCTGCATATGAAAAGATGGGGAATTCAATGGCCTTTAATATCAAATGCATTACAGCTCTCTTTGTGGCAGATAAATATACAGGTGGGATATATTTATGTAAAAAAACGTGTTTTTTTGGCCAAATGCCCAGATATATTAATTTTGTGTAACTATAGAAATTATGAATGTTAATATGTAAAAGTTGTCCTATCGGGAACTTCAGATGAATAGACATGCTTAGGAGTGAAATTTAAGATGTTATGAGTGGAGAGAAAAAAGCCTTATGAGTGAGATGAGATTCCTGCTATGGCTATTATTATGATTAGATAGATGATGGCAGTTTTCTGCTTACTCTTCCGATTTCTGGGTTGCCCATACACTCTAAACACAGGGTGGTCAAAATGACAACTTTAGAGTGGTAATTCCTGGTGCCTAAACCGACAACTCCTTGACTCAAAATTATTAAAAGGTTGTCGATGTGACAAATATTGGATTAGTAAGCTGTACCACTCAGGTAATCAAAGCTACCAGATGGTGATCAAATTGACTACCTTTCGGACACTTACATAGTCAACATAGTCATTTTGATTATGATAGAATAGTCAAAATGATTTTCCAGGAAGTCAGTACCACATTTTTGCAACCATTACTACCCCAAAGTAGTCATGAACTAGTCACAGTGACAACCCAGTTTTTAGAGTGTAATGTCCCACAATGTAAACTGTACCCTAATACTAACAGACTTCACAAGTTGGTGGTTGTCACCATTCCCAGAATGATCTGAGGCCATGCACCCATAGGCATTAATCTTGTGGATGGCTATTATCGGAATGCATTTGTGTTGCATGGCTAACTTTAATCCCATGATGTGCACAGATTTTGACACCTTGTTATGTCGATGTGCAACGGTATATATATTATGTTGGACATTTGGCGTGCTCCTGTAGCAACTTGCAAGTTGGTTTGAACAATATTGTATCAAGTTTCTTTATCATTTTTCTTCTGCATTGCTCCAAAAGAGTTGCTCTCTTCACTGCAAAATCCAAAGGCATTGATTCAGCCCATACTATTAAAGTGACAGAAGACGTCATATTTACAGGTAATTTGATTGGATTATAACATCCCAGTTGGCTTTGTCATTTGCTGTGGAAATACCATACGTCATTGCAATGCATCTATAGCTGTGTACAAAGCCTCTTTTAACCAATTTCAGCCTTTCATTTATACCTTAAATATTTCATTGTGTAGGAATCTGTCCTTTTGGCTTTACTATCATCTAACACCTGTAAAATCTATTCATGTGAAATCACAGTGATGTTCTCAATTCCAGAGATGTGAATCTGTCTATTTATATGTCTTGGTGGCCTATAACAAGGATATAATAGCTTCCTTGAAAAGGTATATTTAGAAGTGCTTCTTCTGCATACACTTTTTTGTCCAAGCTTTATATGACTCTGAAACATCTGGCATCACAGTGCCGTTATAATAATTCAATGTTGCAATCTGCAGAGCATCAGAAATGGTAGTCACTGAGTATAGTTTGCGCACCACATTAGCAGGTTTCTGGGTTCTTCCATGGGACCTCAATGGGTTTCAATGCAGCCTGAGACACCATATTAAAAATGCATTGCTCAATGAATTTAGACACAGAACTTAAAATATAATAGATTCACCATGCGCAGAATATAAATGAAAATGGCTAAGTTTGCGAGACAAGATTTGTTGTATTTTTTCATGTAGTTTTCTCTTGAAGTCACAAGCAAACCTGATTCTGGAAACTTTGAAGTTGATGGCAATCGAAGTCATTCTGACATTTAGATATTAGAAGCAAAAGCTTAAACATAGATTTTAAAATCATCACATAGGTCCCAACACTAGCTGGTAATTGGTTCTCCTTCAAGTGTGAAACCTTAATATTATTCATTTGATGCTCCAGTGCTGAAGTTTCTGGAATTATGGCAAGCATGTAAATATCTCAAAGGGTACTAACTGGTCACCAAAAACAGGCCAACAACATAACTATGCCTTCAAAATGGACCCTTTGTTACTGGTCTGAATCTCCCAGACAATAAACTAACCTTACCATTATTAAGCCTTGACAGGACCGTCTTGACAGCATCATCTTGTCTTCACATTCTTAGCCTGCTCCTTCCCTTTCGCTGATTTATGAGGCAATTATCTTGCAAAATGATTACCAAATCTTCTTACAATGGAAACGAACAACCTACTTTTTTATTCTCAAGCTGATAATTGCAATTCCCATGCACAGCTTGAGTTAAACTTCCATCAATGACAAATAAATCTCAGTGTCTATGATACTCACAGCCAGCAGTACATGTAAATTGTTTTGCCAATAACAGCCTGCAAGACTTGTAAATTTTTTTTCATGCACAGCTGAAATACTTCGGCCTATTTTTCTTTTGCCATTTTGATCACAATCGGTAAACAGTGACTTTGTCATACGTCAACATAATTGTTTAATACAATGTAGAATAATGGTTTTTTTTTTTAAATACATATTGTTGGCTATGCTGTCTCTCATACATATATAGTATTAAAGTAATAAATATTTTTCTGATTAGATTTCAGGCTACACCAGCCCGCTTTAGTTGCATAAAACAAATTTCTTGTTGCGGGGACAGTTTCCACCGAACACCACTTTTCCATAAATCAGATCATACCTTCGATAATTGCTAACACAGGCTCTTGAGTTGGGCTCATACATTGTGTATCAATTAGTGTCAATTTTGTTTCATGTTAAAGGCCTATCCACTGAAATGGTCATAAAAAATTATCCTGAGGCTGCGTGTCGCTCTCATCGATTTACCATGAATCATAATGTCATCAAATTCTGGCACTGAATCAATAACTAGGGACCGATAGTTACGAAAGGCAAAATATTAGGGTAGGTTGATTTCGGAACTTCACCATTGGACAAATTGGGATAGTGACATTTTCACATCAGAAGGCTATGTCCAAAATTTCAGGTCTCTAACTTGAAAAGTTTTTTGAGGAAATGACATTGAATTTTTGACATTTTAAACATTTTTCGATTGTTTCGCAAACTCGCGGTTACGTATAACTTTGTCATTTCTCATCATACAGAAATACTACTTGCATATTTGAGAAGGTAACAAAAAGACCTACAATTTGAGTACCAACATGATGGGTTTCGGATAATTTTTCATCTGCACTTTTCATAAAATTTCACGATTAGGAGAAAGAAAGTCATATCTGATAATTCAAACCATCCATGAACAGGTAATTATTCAGAAATGTCTTTTACTTGTCCAGGTTGTATTCAACACTATGCCAGTTTACTGGATAACACTTTCACAAAGCATTGGAGGTCTTACAATGAGCCATATTGGAAGTATGGCGGAAGTAACTGTTTCATTAGGTAAACCTGTGAAACGGGCAGAGTTGTTATATCATATTCCAGCTATATAATACATACACAGCTAAATTCTAAGATAAATCAAAGATCAGAAAGAGAAGTTCAATGTGAAAACAAGGTCACAGCCAGCATCAAGCACAAAGGTCAATTGAGAGATGTATACCTTGCACAGCACACAAAAAACTAAATAATTTTTCTCTATATCTCTGAGCATTTACATTCTTTTTGAAATGTAATGTTCTCAATCCAAAAGTCATGATGTATTCTGTAAGGCACCAGTGATGACATTAAGAGCTGTCTAATAAGCTATCCAGACCTCCCTATAACACCTCTAAGTTCCACTATAAAACGCATGTAAAATAGTTTTTACAGTACCTTAGTTGTTGCAAAGCAGGGTCGTTTTATGTTACAACTTCCAAACGCCAGTACAGAAATATGAAAGCTATTTCCAATCAGGTGGTTGTTCTATTTGAACTTCTATCTTGGTTTGAAGGGTGCCCACTGCCCTGGATTCCATTTCTACTTTTTCAGTACATAATAATACTGAACCTAATCCTGAAATCACTCACTGACAAATCAGATAACCTGTTGCCTATTTTAATATTTTCACAAGTTCTTCAGATCTGGGGTTCTATTCTGGATACCTGAGGCAATTATTGAATTGACAATGATAATTATATCATAGTTCTGGGTGCTTTTCTTAAGATTGCTATCAGTACCAGATACGTATCTCAACAGCCAATAGAGTTACATGTTCACCTATAATGTCATACTTTGATTTGCAAGTCAAGCAAAAAATTAAAAGTTGTCACATTCTGAATTTACTGAACCTTCAAATTTGGCCTAGACCATTGATGTTGGTATTCAAAATGAAGGTCTAATTGAGCCCTGTCCAACTATACCAGTTTCACTGTCTTATCTCTTAAATTGACTGAAATATCCAATACCGCGAATCGGCGCACCAAGCGAAAAATGTTGAAATAGTTGAAATTTCAAATGGATTTCCTCAAAAAAGTATTAGAGTTAGAGACCTGAAATTTTGGATTAGGCCTTTTGACATGAAAATGTCACTATCCCAATTTGTCCGAAATTGAAATTCAAAGATTTTTGCAAAATCAACCTACCCTAAGGCAAATTGATATAATTGTGATAATTGCCAAGGAAAATCAATTGGACCCTACCAAATAAGCAATGCAAGAAAATTAAGAATAGTTAGACCTTGAACAGATAACACAGCTCCGATCATGTGCACTCTGGATTTTATCTTGTACGTTGTGACACGTTTTTAAAACATTTTCTCAAACAGATCTCTATGCTGATTTTTGCAAGGAACTACCTAAAGGACAGCTCCTCTGAAAAAAAAAAAAACATTCATACTTAATTATGACCTCACAACTACATAAATTTGACCGGGATTTATCAGTTTTGCACAATACCTTTTTTTAATTGACATACGGTTATTTTTAGTCATATGTAAGTTTGTTTCTATTTAGAGTTTATCTCGTCTGAGTATAACAAGAGAAATTTTGCAAAAATTGATTCCAGAAAAACAGATTTATGCTTATGATTGAGTCACAGTTGTGGAAAACGATTGGAAGAGGCAGTTTTAATGCTGGAAAAATATGTGTTTCATGGAAACTCTGGCTGTAATGGCATATTTTGATAATTTGTTTCTAAAAAAAAAACTATGCAATAATACGGCAATGAATTTTTAATATGGTGTTTCAGGCTGCATTGACGCCTATTGAGGTCCCATGGAAGAACCCAGAAGCTGCTAATGTGGTACACAAAGCCAGTTTGCAAATTGAAAATAAGAAAATAAATTTTGCAAGTGGACTGCCAATCTGCAAGGAGCTCTGGGAATGAAGGACTTATTTGAAATTCACTTTTGTCAGTGATCCCTAAAATCGTTTCAATTGATTGAATAAGCTATTTTACCTCTTTTCATTGATTGACCACTGCTGTTTTCTTAATTAATTGATAGCACGATATGCTTTAATGTAATGTTTGCATATATATAGACAGAAATCAATTGATGCCATTATGCCGAAGATACAATGATGTTACAACGATCAATGAGCAAATTCTCTGGAGGTCATTCAAATCCATCATTAGTTGACCATCACACTCATCACCAACATCACCTCAGCTACTTTCAAGTTTCTTATGATATTTCAATTACAATCAGTGAAGTGAAGATGACTGATTTTTTTTAATGAACGGAATAAAGAATTTGTCATTAAACATTCCCTGATGCATATTTTAGAATTTGATATCTAGGTTACCCGAACTGTCCCGTAGTGTGCCCTAACATTAACTGACTGCACTGACTGGTGGTTGTCACATTCCCAGAATGCTCTGAGGCCATGCATCCAGAGGCATTAATCTTGTGGATGGCTATTATCGGAATGCATTTGTGTTGCATGGCTAACTTTAATCCTATAATGTGCACAGATTTTGACACCTTGCTCTGCATCAATGTGAATGGCATATATGCAGTGTAGACCTACACATATATAAATATATTCTGGATATTTGGATTGCTCCTATTGCAAGTTAGTTAATGTACATTATTTGTAGACCGAATTTAATCCTGTTTTTTACCAATTGCTATGTTAAGTTTTATTCATTCATTATACGTTTGTGTTAAATCCATGATTTCAAGCTGTTTCCTATCATTTTGGTCAAAATGTAAAAATACTACATTTTTCCATGCTCATTTTCATTCAGGATTAAGTTCTATTCAATCAGGTGGCTGACTTATATCATTTTCAAAGATCATTTTTAGACTTTTTTATGGGTGATGTCATTTGTTGCCTCTAGCCCACAATGTAATATTCCCAAGTCTGAAGACTTATGGTGCCAGTTCGATAAGCAGATTTGCTTTTCTGGCTTCCAAAACTTTTTAGTCGAATAAATTAATAAATCAATCAAGTGAATTAGTATATATGAATATGAGGGCTGATAACACAAGGAAGCCATAGCTTCCTTGAAATAAGTTGAAAATAGTAGTAGGGAAACCTGGATGTTTGCACACAGTTTGGTTTCGAACCTTTATCAGACTCAGGAACATCTGACATCAGTATCCTGCTAGTTGTAACAACCACAAGGAATCAGAGATGGTAATATTCAGCTCACAAAGTTTGTGGGCCACATTAGGAGCTTCTGGGCTCTTGATTGGTCTTTAATGGACCAAAGGCAGGCAACCTGATAAATGCTTCCTTGCTATTCATGACCTTGATTCCTTGGTTGGGTAACTTTTAGTATTCTCTCAGTCTACAAGACTTTCTTTAATGAATTATCTGAAGAACTCTTGAACTTATACAATCAAAACTTTGAAGATGGAGAATTATGCTACACTCAATATCTGGCAGTGATAAGACTGATATACAAAGACGGGGACAGGCGAGATTTAAAAAATTGGCGTCCTATTTCCCTGCAAAATGTGGATATGAAAATCATATCAAAAATGTTGGCCGAGCGAATGAAGCTGGTATTACATGAGATTATACATGTTGACCAGCAGGGATGCATCCCAGGTCGATATATAGGGAAGAACATACGTTTAATACAAGATATAATTAATGAGAAAGACGATGATTCGATTATCCTGCTGCTTGACCAGGAGAAAGCCTTCGACCGTGTTGAATGGAATTGGCTTTACCAAGTTTTAGAAAATTTTGGTTTTGGTCCAAACTTCATTAAATGGATTAAGACTATGTATAAATGCCCAAAAAGCTCAGTGCTGACAAATGGTTACATGTCTTCTCATTTTGATATAACTCGAGGCATACGACAAGGGGATGCCCTTTCAGCCCTATTATATATAGTACAAGCCGAGCCTCTTGCTGAGAATATAAGACGTGATAATGACATAAAGGGCATAGAAATTGTGGATGCCGCAGAAAATGTGGTAGAAGTAAAGATAAGTCAGTTTGTAGACGATATCGCAATTTATCTTAGGAATCATAATATGATTCCTAAGGTTGTTAAAAAGATAGAACAATATGGTCTATTTTCTGGAGCAAGATTGAATGCAAAAAAATGCAAAGCATTGGTACTCAATGAAAATAATTTAAAATGCAGAGATGATATTCAAATGACTTTGGGACCCGAAAAAGTGCTTGGCATTTATGTAGGCAAAACTGTTGGTCAAAATAACATATGGCACGATAAAATAGACAAACTTGAAAGGCTGTTGTCATTATGGAAATCTAGACACTTATCATTCCTGGGGAAAGTCTATGTAGCAAAAAGTATAGGGCTGTCATCAATTCTTTTTAACTTAGAAATGTGCGAAATGAACAGTAGTGTGTTGAAAAGGATTGAAAAGGCACTTTTTGACTTCTTGTGGCGGGGTAAACCATTAGTTAGGCGTGAAATATGCTGCATACCAAAGGAAAGTGGAGGTCTAGGTATGTTTGACCTCGCAACAATTATTAAGACAAAACGGATTAAATTCATGTTGAGAATACTTGATGGCAATCCCACTGAACATTGGAAAATCATCCCCCTTAAAATCCTAAAATGTCGTGATGATTCATTTCATATTGATAACTTTATTCTAAAAACAACTGACTCTGGCAATTTATTCCAGTCACTGAAAGTACCAAATTTTTACAAGGAATGTATACAGAGTTTTCATGAATTCTCTCGAACAACAGAGATTTTTAAGTTAATGGATGAAATAGTATGGTGTAATGATGATCTAAGATTCAGAGGAAAACCTATTGAATTTAGACATTGGTCGAAAGTAGGTTTAAAAACAATAAGTCAAATCATAAAACCAAACGGAGGATTGGCTATTGCAAAAATAAGACAGGCATTCACTTTAAACCCTGGCTTGTTTTTTGAAATTTCGAAATTGAATTGTTGTATTCCAGATGATTGGAAAAATGAAAATACCTATCACACTATGATCAGGGTTGATGAAATGTCATTGACAGAAATATTGAATATTGAAATTGAGTTGGATGACTCTGGAAAAACCAAACAGTTAGGCCCATTAACCAGCAAAGAGATATACAATCTCTTCATGAGGAAAAAGAAGGTCAAAATGAAAAGCGCTGTTTATTGGGAAAATTATTGTACATACAACATTAATTGGAATGCTTATTTCCAATTGAATATATGTAACTGGCTGCTTACAGGAAAGTTAAGAGATTTTAATTGGAAAATCTTCCATGGTATTGTGTGTACAGAGAAGAGGCTAAGCCTCATGAAATTGTCAAATGGAAAATGTTGTATATGTGATGAAATTGAAAACCTAGAACATTTACTCTGTCTCTGTCCAGGTGTGGAACGATTTTGGAAAAGAATTGAAACTGTTATCAAAGTGCTTATACCAGAATTTGAGTTAAATAATGAACATGTAATGATTGGACACATTATTGGTGATGTCAAGATGGATCTTAAATTTGTTGTTAGCTTATTGATATCGCTTGGCCGTCACATATTATGGAAGAGAAGAAATGTTTTTAAATATGAACAAAAAAATATTAGCATTGAAAATGTTTACTGTTGGTATAGACATGAACTTGCTTATATGTTGAAAGTACTATCGATTTGTAAAAATCAAGCAAAATTTGAAAAGTACAAAGAATCGCTGTTCCTTGTGAAAAGTAAGCTTTCTGAATGATGTAGTTTTACTGACCTGTTATTGTTGTAAAATTTCAATAATTGTATGTTTTTTATAGATTGAATAAAAGAAAAAACTTCATCAATGACAGATGAATCTCAATGTTTATGATGCTCACAGCCTGAAGAACATGTAAATTGTTTTGTCATGCATTGCTCGTTTGCAGTTTCCATAACTAAATTACTCGTGCGTCTTTTGTTGTTTGAATACAAGTGGTAAAAATTAGTTGTATTAAGTGCAGCGTTTCAATATAAACAATATTTCTATTTACTGGGAAAAACAAATTTCTCGTTGTGGTAGCAGTTTGCCAGTTTCCACCAAACACCACTTTTCCATCAGTCATATCAAGCCTTTGACAATTGATAACATGCCATGGAGGTTTCTGCCTATGTATATGAAGCAATTAGTGTCATTATGTTTCGTGGAAAAGACCTATAATAAGTGGTCATTAGCAAATTAACCTGAGGTCATGAATCTCTCTCATCAATTTACCATCACTCATTACCAAATCAGGTCATCGAATCTCAGGCAATGAATCAATAAATACGAGATTCAATCATCATTATTTGGTTTTTTTGGAATCATTTTCTGCAAAATATCTCATGTTGCAGTGTAGTGGGATAAGCTCTAAATTGAAATTTTTTTTCAAATGGTTTGAAAGAAAAGCGTTTTTCCGACGAGCTGTCAAGTTTCTTGCAAAAATCAGCTTGGTCCCTTGCATTCTCAGCTGATTAAACACCCCAAAAATTGCTATATCCCTGACCCATGCAGATGACATTTTCTGTACACTGCTCAAATTGATGGTTTTTGACAGTGGCACTGAATGCATAGATACCTGAGGTATTCTAAAATATCTAGGATGCAATGGCTGGTAGACATTGTATTTGCTGAATCAAATCCGACCTGGGCTCACTTCGCTGCCATGGTACTTCTAAGTCTTATATTCTGTGGGTTTGACAAATATTTCAAATGTTTTGCATTATTTTATTTGGTCGTCCCTACCCTATCAGCATGCCTCGGCGGTCCAACGTCGGCTCGAAGCTGGTTCGTCGCTGCTGGCGTCGGACCGACGCTGGGCCGACGTTGGACCGCCGAGGCATGCTGACAGGGTTTCAATGGCAACTATCATGATTCTATTCAAATAAGCCCTGCTTTTCACAAATTTCGGTACAGAAGAGGACAACCATTGAGTATTAGGGGGGGGGGTTCTATGTTGCAACAATGGAAAATTGTATGTCTCATGGAAATTTAGGATGTAACGTCTGTTTCGAGAAGGGAAGTGCTGACGGCCAGAAACCTGCAATTATATTTGACATTATAGTGTTGTCAGTCATCAAGGTTGGGAGTTACTCTGAAATTATTAAAGACATGTATATCGAAGAACTTGCTTGAAATTCGCTTTCTCAGTGACGGCTGACATCAATTCAAGCATTTTCAGAAACTTAAAACCAAATGGTTTTTAATTGCATAAATTGTTTGGATTGTTTATATTGATTGAGTAAGCCATTTATAATTATTAACTCTCCACATTGATTTTGGTGCAATCTACCAACCTCAGTTATTAAAATTAATTGATATATAACACAATATGCTTTAAAGGGTAATCTAATGATAATTCAAGATACAATCAGTTAAGTGGAGTAGACTTTGATTTTTTTCAAAATGAACGGAATAAAGATTTGTTGACAAAAAATTCTCTGCTGCACATACATTATAGATCAGATAATTGCACATAAGGCATATGTGCACTTTTGTGTCTCTAATGATGGCAGTTTTCTGCTTACTCATCTGATTCCTGGGTAACCCACACTCTCCCACAATGTAAACTGTACCGTAATATTAACAGACCTCACAGATTGGTAGTTGTCACCATTCCCAGAATGATATGAGGCCATGCATCTAGAGGCATTAATCTTATAGATGGCTATTATCGGAATGTATTTGTGTTGCATGGCTAACTTCCATCCCATGATGTGCCCAGATTTTGACACCTTGCCACAGCAATGTGAATGGTGTAATCTAAATGTCCACAATATGCATTTAGATTTCTCCGATTGCAAGATGGTAAACGTAATATGTATCCTGTTTCTTTAACAATTGCTCTATATCAAGTTTTATACATTTACTATCCATGTGTGACACTCTACAATTTCAAGCTGTTCCCTCTTGTTTTGGTCCGCTACAATATAAAAATAACCGGCTGGATCTTACTATTTCACATTTTCAGTTAGGATATTCTGTCCGGTGGCTTAAATCACCTTATTGACCTATGTTTGTAAGACTATTTTGTATGTCATCATTTGTTGTGGCCAGACTACAATGTATAGCAAGATAAAATTGTGAGTAGTATTCCTAATTCCAGAGAAATGAACCAGCCTATGAATATGATGGCTGATATCACAAGCAAGTCTGAGCTTCCTTAAGATAAGTTGAAAGCACTGAGTGCTGGATGCTTGCATACAGTTTGTTGTCCAACCTTTATGAGACTCAGGCACATCTGGCATCACTATGCTGCTAATTGTTGCAATCCACAAGGAATCAGAGATGGTTGTATTCAGCTCTCGAAGTTTGTGCGCCACGTTAGGAGCTTCTGGGCTCTTGATTGGTCTTTAATGGACCAAAGGCAGACAACCTGATAAATGCTTCCTTGCTATTCATGACCTCGATTCTGTTGCTGGGTAACTTTTAGTCTTCTCCCAAGGCTGAACATTGGCATCCCATCTTTGCTCTGAATGGTCACCCTTAATCCCTTGTCTACTTGCATTTTGTTTTAATTGTATGAATGATGCATAACGAAAACAAAGGCATTGTATTTATCCATGTGGCTTATTAATAGACCATAGTATGGCATTTATTTTATGGCTTGCATTTCAACTCGCAAATTTTATCAAAACTGTAATTTTAATCAAAATTAGCTAGAAAATTAACTTTTATGCAGTTGTAAATAAAAGTTGTAACTTATTGAAATCCATCTGTGTATAAATTCTGTTTTCAGAACTACATTGAAGCTTGTTTTTGAAACAATTGATTTAGTGAAGAACTCATATATGCAGCAACCAAACTGGCAATGGTTTTGTTTGCTGGACGAAGCTTGTTGGGATGCTATGATGTATTTTTTTACTTGAAAGTTACAATGTAGACCTGATTCTGTAAGCCTTGAAGTTGAAGGTAATCAAAGTATTTCTAACTTCCCGAGAATAAGCAGAAAAAAAAATTAACTCAATCTTGGAAATCACCAAATAAGATCCATGCTCTTACTGGTAACTGCATGGATTACCTTTTTGAAACTTTCAAGTGTGAAACCTCAATGATGTGGCAAATTGGGAGTTTTTGGAAATTTTGCAGGGTACATAAATGTCATAAATGGTATTGAATTGACTAGGCACAGTAAACATGTCAACAACATACAGTCAGACCGAGAATTATTCAGACGCTGGCTGTTTTGTCATTATTTTGCAGGAATTACAAAGAAAATTATGAAACATGCAGTCAAAATCATCTTTGGTATTAAGTGTAACATGTCCAATACAAATTTATTGCGAACTGATTCAAAATTGGATGAAAATAGCTAATTTGTCGATTTCAGGAACCAGAAATTATTCAGACACTTTTACAAAGTTGTAGAAAGTGAACTATTTACCAATATTTACCCCAATTATTGCTAATAAACTACCATGGGATCATTGTGGCCACATTTGATGACAGGTGTGATCATCAGTTAAGAAAATTTGGATGAATATGTGAGATAAACATCTGATTCAGTTTATCACATTTTCTTGACTAATGGGCTGAAATCTGCCAGATATCAATTGGAAATATTTCAGAATATCATAAAGTGACAATTGTTAACTGTTCTATCTAAGTAAAATTGAAATACAGTCTTAGTTGAAAAATTTTATGCACTTTGGTATTTTCGTTTTGTTTTTTAGCTCAAACCGCTCTCTGAATCCTTGCCCATTGACCCACTGCAATCCATCAAATCACTTAAAATAAAGTTGCATGGCCTTCCTAAGGTTGTTCAGTCCATTGCGTATACAGGATAGCCCATTTACGCCAGTTGTTTACAAGTGGTGTGCCATACTACAACTATAGTGTGCTTTCATGGAGCAATCTCCATTGGAATAGCATTGAGGCCGAAGAACCACATTTTTGCCCCCTTCCCAAATGAAGTTAAAAGTGCCCCATTGAGTTGCTGTTCGGACCATGCATGGAATATAGCTTGAAATAGATAATGAATCTTGCTTTCTGAAAATTTGTTAGGTTTTCGTGCCACATGGACATGTTTTTGTTTTGGTAAAATTGGACAAATAAGTACTAAAGTGCACTGAACTTAGTATGTGGCCTCCAACGATAGTATATATTCCATTTTCTACAACTTTGTTAAAGTGTCTGAATAATTTTTGGTTCATGGAGTTAACAAAAGTAGCTTTTTTCACCACATTTCTTGCCAATTTGCAATAAATTTGTTTTGTGCAGGTTACATGTGATGCCAAGGATGTTTTCGATTGCATGTTTTGTTGGTTTACTTGGTAATTCCTTTAAATAATAACAAAACAGCAAGCATCTGAATAATTCTTGGTCTGACTGTAACTGTCCCCTCAAATGGACCCTATGTTATCTGGTCGGAATCTCTGAGACAATAACCACAGCCTTACTGCTATTGCACCTCGACATGAATGTCTTGACAGCATCATCTTGTCTCCACATTCTTAGTCTGCTCATTCCTTCTGCTGATATATTGTGCAATTATCTCACAATATGGTTGCGAACTCTTCTAACAATGAAAATGAACAGCCTTCTTTTTTTATCCCCAAGCCGATAATTGCAATTCCCATGCACAGCTTGAGTTAAACTTCCATCAATGACATATAAATCTCAGTGTTTATGATAATTTTGTTTTTCATTCTTTTAAAAGTTACTCAATTAATATTATACATGTAATAAATATTAAATTGCCTAAAGATAAATGGTCAATAGGCTGCATTGACACCATCACTGCGACATTCAGCTCAAGTCTCAGCCAAACCTTTTTTTTAGTCTTTTGATCAAGGTGTTCCTGTACCTTGTTGAATAGCATGAACCAGATAAATTAGATGAGTCTCATTTGATGTTAGATGTATTTTGCATCTTCTAAGTCACCAGAGTTTAGCATTCCATTCTAAATAGCAAATAGCAGTATTATTTAGCTAACCTCGTAATATCATTTCTTGTTATGGTCAGTTTCCAAACACCACTTTTCCGTCAATCAGATCAATCCGTTGATAATTGATAACATAAGCTATTGAGTTTTGTGCCTATATATACGACAATTAATGTCATCACGATTCATAGTAATAGCCTATATATGCTTAAGTGGTCATTAGCAAATTATCCCGAGGTCACATATTAGTCCCATCAATATACCATGAATCACTAGGTCATCAACTCTCAGGAAATGAATCAATAAATAGGAGACTCGGTCATGAGCATTTGGTGTCTATGGAATTAATTTATTGAGTAGTAGACCTATGATCGCCTATCTCTTATTGCGCTTAGGTGGGATAAGCTCCAAATTAAAAAGTTCCATGTGATTGAAGAAGCAAAATCACCAAATTCTTGCCTCAACAAGAAAAGTTTCTGAAAACAAAAACAAAAAAAACAACAACAAAAGAGTGTCTAATTTTTGCGGGTATATAGCTGTTCATGTTTTTTCTCTATGATCTGCCATAATTCCTTGCAAAAAATCAAGCTTGGTCCCTGGCATAATCTAAAATTGTTGGTTAACGCCTGGCTTTTCACAGCTTAAAAAATGTCATGGTTAGGAGTAAATTGTAAATTTGGATCAACCGAGTCAGCTTAAATAATTGAGTGCGCATGAGATGGCCGCACAATATCTTTGAGTTAAAAAAACTTATCGTGCAACCATCTCACTCAATTATTTTAGCTGACTCAGTTCATCCAATTTTACAGTGTAATCGTGTGTAAGTTTGATAATTTAAAAAGATAATTCACACTGTAAGTTATCATATTTTCCTTGATTTTGTGGAATTAATGAGAAAAAGTTGTCTGGCATTATGTTGCTCACTCTTATATAAAGCTAAAAATACATTTTGATCACTAATGCCATCTTCATGTTTCAATTTTCCGTAATGCAACACCAGCAATTTTAGGCATCAAATTTGGAAACTCAATTGTGGTTTGGGATTGGCGTGCAATTTCATCGTAAGTTTATTGGTATATTCCTTTTTGCATTTCTTGTACCTGATGAACGCTGTATATTTTGCAACATATACTTCACAATGCCAAACTGGTTTAAGGAACATCTGACACTATAGGAACCAAAGGCTATTCACTTGGGAGAGCCAATGTGTCATTTATCAAGTGACGGCTTAAGCCCAAGCTGCGATAAATACATATTCCTGAGTCCATGTCTAATAATTGGTGTATACCATGAGACAAGGACTCAATCATATAAAGTTACAGAATAAGTGGACAGCCAAGAATATGGAATTTATTGCAGTGAAAAACTAGCTTGTGAGCAAAAATAAAGTAGCAAAACTTTTTTCTTCTGATGAAATGCAATTTGTTTCAAAACTTTCCTTTTACTTTGAAACCTCTTTTAAAACATGGTAAATTGGTCTGTAGAGCACATTGAGCTTTAACTAAAGATACCGCTTGGAACTATCCTCTATAAAACACAGAGTAAAAGTGTGAATAAATTCCAATTTACTATTGATAACGAAGAATTGGAATTGGTCAGCTAATATAAATATCTGGGCCATGTGCTTTGTGACTCAAAGGACGTACATAAAGAAATGTATACACATCTGGCGACACAAGCGCAGAAAGCTATGTATGCTCTCAAAGAAAACACAAGGTCTACTGTTGGTTATCTTCCACCTAAATTAAGTCTTAAGATGTTTGATACCCACATACTTCCGATACTAGAATACAACAGCGAAGTGTGGTTCTCTGAGAAGGAAAATAATGCTATTGAAAAAATTCAATTAAACTTTCTCAAAAATATGCTTAGTGTTAGATGTCAAACGCCCACCACTGCAATCCTTGCAGATACTGGCAGATTTCCTTTACTTATAAGGCAACAGTCTTCCGCACTAAAATACTTAGATAGACTAAAAAGTGAAACTTGTCCTGTACTTCTTCAGAAGTGTCTAGAAATTCAAATTAAACTTCAGGAGAAGGGTGTGCCTTGTTGGCTCACAAGACTTAGCAAAATCGCTGACAGGTTAAACATAGATCTTATGCAATTCAATTTGAATAAAACGATAACATGCCTGTATGACCAGGCTAAGGATAAGATGATTAGTGAAATAACTGATAACACTAAATACCCAAAACTACGAACGTACAAAACTTTCAAATCTGATATGCGCTTAGAACCATATCTTAACTTCAATCTCCCTAAATCTGTTTATACCAGTATCGCCCGTTTCAGACTAAGTTCTCACAATCTTAATATTGAAATTGGTAGACATAAACGTCCTTATATACCTGCAGAAGATCGTATTTGCAATAAATGTAACTTAAATGTTGTAGAAGATGAATTCCATTGTTTAATGGTTTGCCCGAACTGGTCCAACCAAAGAACTGAATTGCATGACGTAGCTTGTACTTCAATTAATGACTTTCTGGTATTAAGCCAAGCTGAACAGTTTCATGAAATTTTGATCTCAAAAAATGTATACCTGAATTTTGCTCTTGGCAAATTTCTTTACACAGCATTGAAAATTGAGAGTTGAGGCTATTATTATAATTATGCGTTAGGTTGGTTGCTCCTGGTGACTGAGTGGTCAGTGGCATGTTGATGGGTTGCTTGCTTGTGTTTGCTTTTGTTGCTGCTGTCACTATTGTATATAATTAAAATGTTTCTTTTGTACATATACATTGTATTATTGGTGCTTCCAATTATTGATGATGTGATGTTTAATTCTATCTGTACATAAATCTATACCTGCTGCTTTTTATACCATTTTGTGTGCTGTAGACATTACCTAGGTTAATTGCTTTTAATACCATTTTGTGTGCTATAAATATTACCTAGACTAACTGCTTGATTTACTGCTGTTTAAATAGGAAATATGGTGCTTTATCCGTCTGACTTAATATGCTTTAAAATGTGATATAAGTTATTTCTAAATTATTAATTATGGTGCTTTACACAATTGCAGTATTAC
Source organism: Platynereis dumerilii (assembly GCA_026936325.1). Classification (NCBI taxonomy): domain Eukaryota; kingdom Metazoa; phylum Annelida; class Polychaeta; order Phyllodocida; family Nereididae; genus Platynereis; species Platynereis dumerilii. The sequence goes on along the minus strand of JAPTHN010000002.1, from coordinate 74,718,078 downwards.
ACAATTACAGTATGAAATGGACACTTCCATGAATTTTGTATTAATATATAGTAATCCATGTTATATATATATATATATCAATTTCATTACCATATAATGTATAACTGCTCCTTCCTAGTTGTAGTTAGTTACTATCCCACTTTTGTACATACACATCTTATCTTATTTTATGTTGTTTTTAAAAAAAAATATTTTATTTTATTATATGACAAATGTATCTTGATGATATTCAGATGTCGAATAAAATTCTATATATATATATATATAATAAAGAAATTGCTAGTCACTCCTTTTGAATGGAGATGCAATAGGTCTATACATATTCTGTAATTTAGAGCTCCTGATGGATGTGACTCATCGGAATGAATCCTTGATAACATATTGACAGTGTGTGGTCCACTAGGCGACCACCAACTATAGGCGACAGCATACCACTACCAACTAGTCAGCAAAAGTTAAGCCTGGCCCATGCAGCTTACAGAAGCTCCTGATTTGGAAATCATGTGTCTCTCAACTATTTGCAGCCAATTTTTTGGGGTACTTTCTTGAACTGTATTCTCTGTAGGTTACAAAGCTTAAACAGAATGACTGCATGCCACAGATTTTGCTGTGAAAAATTCTATTAGTCATCTAGCTTCCTGTATGTATTTGCTCTGGTGTTTGCTGTCAATAGCAAGTGTAAATCATATCGTACAACTGGTGCACAAGAGCTGAATTTTTATCGCAGCTGCAGGATAAGACCGCCGAGATTCCTGAGGTAAGCTTTGAGACATTAAATCTCATTTAACAGCATTGTTTACATCTAGGCCAAAATATGTCAAATCAGCACAACGATAAAATAAGTAGGGTTTACTACCTGAATCAGACAAAAACATTCAAAACCTGCAACAAAGTCAATTCAAGTAGACTGCACACATATTTTATTACTATCAGCTGTACTATATCAATTTTATGCAGTGGGGTGTGAGAATTCTAAGAATAGGGTGTGATAAATTAAACATTTTAAACTGCAACATCTCAAAAATTCCAAACAGATTTTTTTTTATACATGTCACAATTTTTGTCTGGCCTTCCTCTACAAAACTGTGCTAAGCGTTTTCTTGGTCAAAGTTTGACACTGTGACAGATTAATAAACAAATGAAACCGTGCAATTTTACAGACACCAGACTCTTTATGGGGTAGGGTGAAGGGTTTATGGAGGAAAGGTATTACCAAAATAAAATGGCCATTGCACTAGGGACATTAGGATAAAATGCCTTATCCAGAGAGGGGCAGGGAACTCGAGAGTTCAAACGGTAAAAAAAATTCATAGGGATAGACAATTCAGAAGTAAAAGGGCCAAAGGATGGGGCTGGACACAGAACTCCACTCTGGGGGGGGGGGGGCTTTTAATATTTTCCCTTCAAAATTCAAACAACTTAGTTTCCCTCATCGGGAAATCTTTATTTCACAGTATAACGGCACCAATAATTATTTATCTCAAGCACCCAAAGTCCCCGAACATTCATTCCTAAATCAAGCAACACCTTCTTAAGAAATACCCACACCAGAAATTATTTATTTCCATACTGCCCAGACAGAATTTATTTATTTCACCAAAACTGAGCATGAAATGATTTATATAAAAAAAACTCCAAGCCCCCCTTGATATTCAATGGTCTCCCCCTTATCAATCCAAACAAATAACAAATGCGCCATTCTCCCAAAGTCCATCTTCGATCTTTTCACGAGGGGCACAACTTGAAAATGCGGGGTTGCTGCATGAAGTTGTTGGCAGGAAGCCAATGCAATACCACCTCTCATCATAACTTCTGATTATCACTCTAGTCAGTGATCCGGTTGTTTTGACATACATAGGATATCCGCCACAATTTTGATTGTTGTATGCGTAGATCCCATCACAGCCGCCGTACACTGTGGAGTTGATCTCGAATCGTTCGCAAAAGTTTTCTTTCTGTGAAAAATATATTTCAATAAAAAAATTGCTTCTACAAGTCAAATCTCAACAGGAACATAACCTGAGACATAAGTTTGAAGATCGGGCATTTTTTCCTATCCAGTACCAAACTCTGGAACAGTTTGCCAGAAAAAGTGAGAACTGCGCAAACACTAGAAAGCTTCAAGAAGAGTCTAAAAACCCTTTTCTTCAAGATTCCTACAAGTGATTTGATCTGTAAAAGCACAGTAGTACCTGCGTTATATGACCCCCTGTTGTAAGATCAATTTGATTGAAATTTTATAAGTAGCCTTTTGTTTTGTGAAGCAAGTTTATGAGAACAATTTAAGTAGTACCTTCATGAAAAAATGTAAGATGATACTCTAATCATAAGGTATACGATATAAGATTAAACATTTTTATTAATTACTTAGTAAACCATTTTTTGGATTGCTGTATGTATACATATACACTCTTGCTCATAAATATGGAATATAGGAAAACACGAAAACTACCATTGAATTGTGGCTATCCCATTTGAATCCAATGGTTGAAATCACACTTTTAAGAACTTAAGTGGATTCCTGAAGAGTTATTTGAAGTCCTCACTTTAATATTTGGTTAAATTTTTGAAAATTTGGGAGGCTGGAGGGAAATTGAAAATAGGATGCAAAAAAGATCAGTATATGAATTTTGTTTAGGGTTAGAAAACCATTCATTTGTGAAAGTTGCTGGCATCAAAGGTAAGATTAACCTTAAAATGAGTCAATTCAATGGTCACTAGCATGTGGAATCTCCGAGACAAATAATCACAGCACAGACAAAATGGGTCATATTTATGCTTGGTCCAATGGAACAGTTTTTTACATTTTCAAATTCCAAGACTGCATGATTACCAGGAACGTTTTATTGATATAGGGTGTGCTCTGCCAAAATGTACTATAATTTCAACTAGAAATTGTTTTGACTGCAAGCAAAAGAGAGTTTATAACAATAAACAAGGTTGGTTTATAACCATTGTTCATGAAAACCTCAAATATGAAAAATGCACTCCAGCTATTCATATCAGTCTAGTTGAGCCTCTTCTCAGCATGTTGAAGTTAATTTTCTGAATCTGGACTCACCCAAAACAAGAGTAAAAATAAAACAAGGATCGTGGTTATTTCGGTATATTCCATATTTATGAGCAAGAGTGTATCATACACATTTTACAACACACATTTGCAAGTAACATATTGAAGTTGGAGGCAAATGGCACATTCATTCCCCTGTTACAGTCAGATCTGAGATGCACTGTAACTTTGAACTTTTGTTGAGAAATTTCTGAAAATTTATTTTTCAAAAGAAGAAGCAACGATGAATAATAGCGAAATTAGGGAATTTTGATCCAAAAAGCAGCCTCTCTTTGAGATGTGAAGTTTACATAGCAATTTTTCACATTAATTTGATCTGTCTATATTTAGGTTGACTTTTAACATAACATTTACTTGATCCAATATCATGGTAAATCTTGATAGTACACCATGTGTAAACTGTGAAAAAAGATGCAAAGTCACCATATTTATCTGTAACGCCCAATTATTAAGGCTCTTGAGGGCCAGGTTAATGATGTTCAAATCTTCTTAAATTTGGCAGAGGTTCTTTTTTTGGGTGATAGCACAATTTGAGGGGTATGCGATGAATTCGCAGGACATTGTTATTTTTTTGGACAACCTATTTTTGGTTTGTCCAGATTTTAAACAAATCCAAAAGCAAAAATAATGGTCATTACCAGAATGTAGTGCTTTGCTTGGGGGTTGGTCAGACAGTTACTTTTCCATTTTTCATCCAGGAGGTTACAAGTTGAATTTTTATCGTCTGCGATGTGGTCTATTGATCGACAACTTGAACTCTCTTCACATTTGGATGCGCACTGGTAAACTGATATGTCTTCGAACGAAGCCACAACTCCTGATGAAGTGTAAGACGTCATGCCGACGCCACATGTTACCTCATATATGTACATTTTGGAAACTGTTGTAGAATTTCCCAATGCCAAGAGAGCAGTGATCAGGAGAGCAAGAGTGAGAGTCATCTCTGCAAAATCTGCAATGAGAAATCTTAATTAGGGGGTAACCATCAGATATCCGGGAAGGGTGTCGGGAATTTTCCTCGTTGCGGAAATTATTATTTCATGTCCATGGAAACTCTCCCCCCCCCCTGGAAAGTTATCCCCTTAATATTCTTGCAAAACCAGGAAAAAGACGTGTAATTTAAATTTTCATTGGATTCCGCATAGTCTGAAAATATTGCCCTTTTAAGATGGCATGTAAACAAATTTCCATATCGAATTTATTGCACAATGTTTTTTCTCTGTCTGAGATTTTATACAGCAACAAGAAAATGTCAGTGTAAAGCAATTTTCTCAAATGCCGAATTTTTTTTTTTTAATTTTGATTTTGTCAGTTTACTTACCGGTACTTCCTATTATAAAAATGTAGGTTCCCTACTGTGCAATTAAATGACAATTATTTTCTATCTGTATTCAATAAGTGTAATGATCATTGCCCGAGAATGATTCAGATGATTTCTTGAAAGGAGTGTATCATTGAATAAAGTAAAATTTATTTCAATCAAATAGAATCAAGCAATGCCCTTACAAATTATGCGGACTAAGACTAAATTGAGACTTACCCATTTGAAGTCCAAAGAGACAGTGAGCTGAAGATTAACAACATTTGTAATAAATACAGATAATTAATGACAAACTTTAGATCACAATTCAGGATCGATTTCCCCGGATAATGCACAAATAGAAAATCTTTAACATATGTTAGTCGTTCGTGTGAATTATTAAATGGTCACAGTCTCAAATGATATGAAATCATTATTTTCCATATATCCCTGCATAAGAAATCTATGGAATGAATCCCCCCTAAAATTAACACAACGTCACAATGATTGATGAAATACACTGTACATTGAATTGTATGGTAGAATTGACGTTGTCACAACCAATTTTGTTCAGGAACTTTTTAGAGTGTAGCATGAGTGTGTTCACGTTCTGGCAACATAATTTCTGCCTTATGTTTCCACGTCACCAATAGTTGAACCTCCACCAATTATCATTGTTGTGTTTATGTTGCAACTCCCTTGACATTGCATTGATGAGCTTCTTGTCATTATTACACATGCAGCAATGCATAAAGATTGCGAAAAATCGATTAATTCTTTCTGAACATTGCCACTGCACTCTAAAAACTAAAGTTCTAATAAGATACCAATATTGGTATTTAAGCTTGTCCCGTATTTTGAACACCTTTTGATTAGTTAAAAAACCATTAACAATTGATATTTTCAAAAACCAGTTGCATTTGCACAAGAAAAAATCAGAATTGGTTTTTTGTTTAATCTGCAGGAAGTCAGTAGCGAATATTAATGTTTCAAATTGCAGATACTGTAATTCCATCGTAGAAATCCATTTATACTTACATGCATACAATAGAAAACGCAATGGGTTTTTTATTCCTTGAAATTTGAAATTTTTTGGATTTATCATTAATTGAAAATTAAACCATTTCCTGTACTTACGACAACCAGTATACCACTAAAAATATCAAAATTGATTCTCCCATTATGCATCGGTTGGTACTTTATAAAACCTTTTTAAAAATTTTGCGGTATGGAAAATACCAAATTTGATCTATTATGATCCGAATGCGGGTTTTCCAGTATTTCAGCATTAGTATCAATAAATCTTTTTTTGACATTTCTCTTTAATATTATGTAGTTAAAAGTAAATAAAAATGATTCCATGGATCTGATTTCAATGTTTATTTTTGCATATACACATTCACACACATTCATAATAATTGTATATATTTATATTACTAGTTTAAAATTTATTAAAAAACCAATATTGACACTCATTTATCACAGTTTGGCCTTGGAAATAAAAACATCACAGCAGTCATTGGTAATCCACCACACAAAATGAAAACATCACAGCAGTCATTGGTAATCAAACACATGACACGAAAACGTCACAGCAGTCATTGGTAATCAAACACACAAAATGAAAACATCACAGCAGTCATTGGTAATCAAAACACAGGAAAGCAGAGATTAACAAAAGTATGAATTGGTTGAAATAAAGACACATCACATGTAGAGAATGTTATATTGTTAATAACTTGGGTTATATTTCCAAGAGCGGCAAGCCAGGGTGGCAATGCCAATCGAAATGTCAGTATCATTAGTTTGTATCAAAAGTCTTCAGTAGCCAATCTTGAGGAAGGATGGATGGATGGATGATTGGGGCTTTACGTCCTGTGTTAGTGCACTTGGTAGCCTAACTAGGACAAAGCAATGAGTCCGGCTAGAGCTGGATTCGAACCCCGGACTCAGCGATTGGTAGTCCAGCACGCTATCACGAGACCAACCCTACCCTCTCTGTAGCCAAGTGGATATATTTTGTCATTATTAATGCACAGTATTGGGATGGTATGATTGTTGGTTGAAGTTTTCCTTCTCGTATCACTATTTATGCGCTTTTAGGTCGATACAGTAGGCTGAAAGGTGAACGACTGTTCTTGAATCGAACCTTGCAGTGTACATCATTGGGATCCTGAAAGTGGAAAGTGGATAAGCATTGGTATCCAAATATCGCTTTTATGCACAAAAAAAAATTACTCCAGTCAAGGTTGTCATTATACCTATACAAATCTAATACTTTATCTGCAAAACCTTCCATGGAACTTTTGGTGTTAAAACTCCACATTTCATTACTGACTAACATTTACAAAAATTTCATTATTTTGTAGTTTCCCTACACACTGGCAGAATATGAATTCTGAATTCTTGTCTTCTCACAGTGTGCTTTACCAATAAAATATCTCATACTGTTTGCACTCACCTCAATACTGCAAAAAGGAAGTAGATATTTTCCTTTGGTACTCTAGGCGGGGCAAGGCAACCATTTCCTGGTGAGATCTGAAATAGCAGGTAGATGCATCCGTGAGGAGGATAATGCAAAATATATATCAAATAACTTTATTCAATTAAATCAATGCCTAGGTTGTGCAACATCCCCTGTTCACTCATTATTTGACTGAAGATTGGCCAAAACAAGCTCATTTTAACATAAGAGAATATCAGAATACTATACAATAAGTATTTGTCAATTGGAAAAGATAAGGAAGAGCTGTTATTCCACTTACGTACCTTGAGGAGCATTGTCTATATTTTTCCCAACTTGCTTTATGGCGCAAACTTCTTCCAAAGGTAGTTTTTTGTATTAAGGGCCTCAGTAGGAACATGCCATTCTTCATCTGAAACAGAAAGTAAAAAAGTATCTTTTAAAATGTCAAAGATTTTAAAAATATCAGCAAAACTACCGTAAACGGGGTAAAATTGGTAATCCGGGATAGAGTTGGCAAGCTATTTTGACCACTTAATGGCATCCTCACTGACACGAATGGCAACTTTGCCACAGATGCCTGTGTCAGGGAGAACAGTTGGCAATTGTGCCATTAAGTGGGTAAAAATAGCTTGCCAACTTTACCCCGGATTGCCGACAATACCCCGTTTTACGGTATGTAGTTTTGTATAATTCACAGGCATATGTAACACATTTCACCTCAAGAATAGTAAAGCTTATCGGAAACACTATACAAATCAACACAATGTTGGGTAAAAATTTGAGGGTGACTGTTCCTTTGTCAGAAAAATGTAAATATCAGATATGAAAATAATAACAACATTATTATCATAATTAATGTAGTATAGGTGTCAGCACAACTGGACCAATAGCAGTAAGTTGTGCCGCATAATGGGGCAAGTTGTATAGCTCAGTGATTGGTGAGACCTCAAATCTTACCAATTTTGTCAAGGATAAAATATGTGTCATGCGTAGGACAAAATTATTGCTGATGCTCTGATGTTCCGATATGTAAAATGAAAGTTGTCACAGAACATTGATGGCCCACATAAACAAAAACTTTAAAAGGATATATTTGCTTTTTGGAACATATTTATAATAATAAATTCTTCTTAGCCATAATTTCTACACCACATTTACAGGGTTGTATGTGAAAAAAGCAAAAATGTTTCAAAAGAGAATTAAAATCCCATATCATACCATGGACACAGCTTACCAATGCACAACTTACCCAAAATAGGCCTACCTATTTTTTTGTGGAAATCTGCCACTCCATTAAATGCCAAATTACACAACTGAAGAAAAATAATGCTGGTCGTCAGAGTACATTCAACCAAAAATACTAAATTACTGATAGACACTTTTCACATTATAATATTTGGTGAAATAGGCCCCGCATGCTGATAACGGAATGAGCGGCCCTATGTTAGAGCATAGGCAGCAGCTCATTGCGTGGAAGGTGCGGGGCCTATTTCAGGATTATGCCATATTTGGCAGTTTTCCTGTTCATGATTTTTATGGTTCTTCAATTCAACCCTGCAATTGGTGGCACAATACCCCGGTCTCCCCTACGGCAGACAACTGGTGAAAATTATGGAACTGGGTATTCCATATGCCAAACCACAATTTCATGCCTTAAATTAACATGAATCCTTTCACAGGCAGAATGCAATATTCACAGTCTATCACAGCGATTAGTGGCTCGACACTATCCACATGTTTGATTTATGTACATGTATAATCACTATAATGTCATATATAAATGAACTCGACATTGTGTACACCTTACCCAAATAAACATAATTGCATTCATAATGCATATTTCTTAGGCGTTTAATTAAGGAATTTCAAAAAACTTACCAAGTTCTTCTCAATCTTCTGCACACTAACATGCACACTCTTCTACTGCTGCGTTGAGACTAATAAACTCTGCCTTAAACCTCCTTAAGTCTTGATTGATAAACAAACAGCTTTTCTTGTCAGGCGACACGTTAACAGTTTTGCGTTTGTAGATGAGGTCAACCGGTGAGTGAGCCCTGAGGGATTAGTAAAATACCTATTTAGATATTCCAGTAGCCATGACTAATATACAGCATACTCAGTCCTCTCTCTTAAAGCTTCTAAATAAAGTAACATATGCATGAATTTTAAAAACATGAACTAAAACATTAACATTTTATACATCTCAAATCATTGTTCCACAAGTATATTAAAAACGGATCATAATAAAGGTGCTTTTCCAGAAGTTTGGTTTTTATAAATACCATAATTCCCCATGACCAAAACCAATTTTCAAGAAAAATACCACTTGCTCTGAAGAAAACCAAATATAGTTGAAAAATACCAAACTGGTTTTTTATTGTACACACTGGTTTTGCACAATACCACTAATATCCAATTTTTTTTAGAGTGTGGAGTGTAGAGGCATTTTTGCAATCGAACTACAGTAATACGGTATGAAGTGTCATGCATTTTGATAAATCCTAAATTAAAGTCAGATGACACAGATAATCATTACTATTCTCATATTCTGTAAATCTTGGAATCATATAATGGTCACCTTAGTATTAGCATTTTTATTGTATTTTTAGCTTTCGCTCAATGCAAATTTGCCACAGCAAATATAAAATGTCATGTGTTAGATTTTTGATTCTACATTTGGATGAACCAGATTAAGGAAGTTCATCACTGTTTTTATGCCCTCAGTAACACTTTATCTGTCGAATTTGGCATTTTTAAAAGTAATAAAAACTAGTATACTAAATTGCACAGCAATTTAAAGGAAGAACTTCCCTTCCCTTCACATCCCTTCCCTTCCCTTCCAATCCTATATCTTCATTTCTCTTCCAGTTAGTTGAATTCCTTTCCCTTCCACAGCTTAGCGTGTTTTGATTGGGCAAAAAGTATCATTGAGCTACTTTGAAATGCTTGCCAAAGTCCATGGAAGTACAACAACAGTCATACTTCCTTAGTCATATATCGCTGGCATTGAGCAAGACCTTTGGTGGCCAGAGGTACCATCCTCAAAGCAATACACTTTCATGAAACCCTAACCCTAATGACTTCTTACAGGCAAACCATGACAGCTAGGAAAAGGTGCTTACCTACAGAAATAGGGCAAACAGTCAGCACCATGTCACATCAGTTTTAATTGACTTGAATCATAAATGGATGAGTTATTATTGAAAACACAAAAAAATTCATGTAAAATTGGCTTTTGCTCTGACATACATTGTTACATCAAATAAAATAAAGAGCATGATTTTACACATCCTTTAACGTTTTTTTGGTGAAATTTGAGTCATCAGGAAACAAGTTATTGGCATTTGAATTTTGAAATTAAAAAAAATTCTCTAGGAAAAAGTATTTGAACGAGGTCAATTTCCTTCGGGCACATTATAGGGATCTAGGCCAGGTATGAGCAAAAAAATAATCATGAACATCCATGAAGATCTTCATAGGTTTTTGTAACCTAACGTGTTTTGTTTGGGCCAAAAAGTGACATGAAATTTTCACTGTTAAGCGAAATTTTCCCTTGGGCAACCAAGCGAATAATGCTATATATCATTGGAAAGCTGACATTCTGAGCTTTCCAAAAATGGTTTTCTTTTTCATCTTGGTTTAATATTAAGGGAGTTTAAGCCCTTCAAAAGTGCAACTTTTGAGGCCTTGTGGCACCAAAAGTATTGGACCTGGGGTCCCATACTTTTGCATAGACAGTGTACCCAAGTAGTACTATTCATTTCCTGAAGGACATGAAAATCTGATAATTGCATCATGGTTTTTCATGAAATGACCCCTGGAAATTTTGTTATGCCTTGATTTCGAACTTTTTTATCTCAAGACCTATTGAGCCATTTACCACTATAGGCTCCTTTCTGCACTGCGCATTGCTTTGTAGTATATGAGAAAAAAAGTTCATGGCAAACAAACCAATAGTTTCCTCAAAACCGGAAGCAGAATTTTTTCGCAGAAAATCGCTGTAATTCCCATGTCGTGCGTAATTCCCATGCGTAATTCCCACCACTGGAGAAGTTCCATGATATCTCTATGCAATTGTACTTTCATGGAGATACATTGCATAGTTTTTGAGTAATTCATCATTTTAGAAATGGCCAAAAGTGGTCAGAAAAATAATAAGAATAATAATAAGAATACGTACAATATCAATAAGAACTTCCCTACGGGAAGTTCTTAATTATTATGAATACAGTATCAAGGCCAATATCGAATAATACCCAACGTAATATCCTCTTTAGTCGGATGTGCATTCATGGCCAGAGTATACTTTGCAATGGCAACGTTTGGACAACAACTATTTTAAGCCATACACTGAAGTTTTCCATAACTGCCTCAGATTATACCACTAAAGATTAATCTTCTTTCTCTTTGTGAGTTTGCTTCTGTGTTTGCTGCACCATTTTCTCCTGTCACTTTGCTTTGCATATGGTAAGTGCATGAAGGTGAATTTATGGGCCTATTGCGGCTTGGGTCGTAATTCATTTTTGTAGTTTGCCTATTGCGGGATGCATGAATCTTATGAAGAAGTATCTGTAATGAATTAACAACCACATTTAAGTCAAAAATTTGCTAAGTCTGAAATTCTTGTCTCCAGTGTTTACCAATAATTCAAGGTGACAGGAAGGCACGTGGAGGACCTCTTGTTGTTATTTGTCATAGACAAGGATATTAGCAAAACTTATAACACAAAAAATATGTGGCAGAATATTTTCATCCCATCCATAAATTTTCTTTGAACATTTTCTTTGAAAGATCACATCACAAAACTAGTACAGGATCCTATTAAACTCTTCCTTTCGTGGATACTTGACTGTCAGTCTTCTAAAATCTAGTTACCAATATTCTGTATGAGAGCAGGAGGTTGTTGTGTCAATGTCTCCAATATCGCTTCATTAGTATCACATCGGAATTGTTTATTTTAAATAAAAAATTAAGGGGACACACATTCTGTGAGAAAACCTTGTGTCCGACGTTGTATGAGAATCCAAGAAAATAACTGAACTATCTGTAGCTCTGAATCATGTATGTAAACCAAAATATTAAGACTATTTCTGTTAGCATGTCAGTTGTCCTATCTCAATTTTTCATTAGCAAATGCCTTGCTACTCTGTTTTGAAGCAAATCACTGTGAAAATGGTTTGGCTGTTCATAAGGTCATTGCATGCACATACTGTATTGCCGGACTGGCAGTTTTTCACTTGTCCCTACAAAGATTTTTACCTTAAATATCATTAGCATCATGCTGTCATTAGCATCATGTCAAAAAAGGTTTATCGCCTTTACCTCACTAAAATTTTGTTGCTGGTGACTGGAGTTGAAATCATTTGAATATCTATTATCAATAAATGCTTCAAACGAATATTATATAACATTTTGCATTTTCCCTGCATCTGACATTCTTTGTATGAAGTTTGATGCTTCTCTGAAACTACTAATCAAATATGGGGACAATGGAGTTCCAGGAACATTTTACCATTGTCTATCATCTGAAATATGGTTTAGAAAGACATTGGGCACTTAAGGAAGTAGTGGAGTTCATATTTATTACCCAGAATCCCTTCTATTGATGATAAGAGTGTTTTTGTTTGTGTTTGTAAATTTCTGGTTCTAGGATATGTTCTATCTCAATAACTATTGGTCATAGAGACCTGAAATATAGCTCAATGTGTGCAGAATAGCCACTTTCCCTTACTTTGGTAATACATTCTTCAGCTCGAAGTGGTACGGATTTCAAGTGCATGATGCTAATGACACACATAATTGGTATTTTAATTGATCAAAATGCAGTTTCTCAAAAATACTTTGCACTAGAGACCTGGAAATAGGCCCAAAATGTGCCAGCCACTTGCCTATTCGTTGGCAATAGATTGTTTAGCCACAAGTAGTGTTTCCAATGAGACCGAGAATTCTCAAGAAGTCTCGAGATCAGCAATGACTCAGCATTTTCTCGCGAGAACGAGAATTCTCGAGAATTTTGTTGCCATTGACAAAATTGGTTTTGTGGCTTGTTGGATGGGAATAATCTTACAAAATGTTCCGATAAGATGCACATTCCTTTAAAAAGCTGTCCCATTAACCTTTTTTGAAGAAAATATTGAGGATAAAGCAGATTTTGAATGAAAATTGAAGATGTTGGCATCAGTATCTGAAAATAAAGCATGTGAACCCAAACTATTGACAATGGGGTTGTTTTGCATATCCAGGATAGAAAGACAAACACAGACAATCAGTCTATAACAAAACTCTGAAAAAAATTTGAATAAAACATCTTTTTTCGAAGATTTAAAAAAAGCTCCTATAGGGGGCAAGCCGGCATTGACACTAAATCTTTTTTTAATTTCATCATCTTTAATTGCAGCAGTACATTAGGTCACGGAGGAAATTCTGCATGCATGTGTGCTCTAGACAAGATTGTGCTGTTTTTTAATATGTTTTTTTTAAAAATATCTTAAATGAAAATGATTATTTATGCCACTACCAGTGGTGTCACAAATGTCACAAACGGCAAGCAATCTCAAACATTTTGCTGTACCTCATTCTTCTCTTGCACAAATTCTCCCTCCTTCAAAGGTTCCTGCTAAAATTTACCAAAGTCATTGTGACTAGCAGATGTCAGTGTTAAGAGAGATCAGTCCGCTTAATTCTGACCCAGTGTATTTATCAATAGTTTGCTGGACAATTATCTTTGACCACAGACAACTGTTCTTCTTTGCTGAGCAGCATCAGTTGTGGAGGTAATGTTGGAATTCATGGACTCAGTGTGTGGGTAACACCCCATTGTAGGTTTTCTAAAGTGGAATCGGAAGTCATCAATATCCATATGCCAGACATTAAGACTTTTACTGCACATGTTGCAGTGTGTTGAAGGTGTGTCTTTCTGATTTTAAAACTTTAAAGGGATTCATTTTCATCCGACTGCACAATGCCAGAATGCAAAACTAGACTCATGATGTATTGTGTATGTAATGTATACATGTGCAGCTGAATGCAGCTGCGCATGATTTGGTGTAACAGAGAGAGACTCAAACGGGTTTCAAACTTTCCTGAGCAGAAAAAGATGGCATTCTTCTATGGTCGGGTGCATTTATGTATGGAAATTGAGCTCCCCCATTAGGCGGATGCAGTTCATATTTGCATGTTGGCTTTTTAAGAACAAGATATACCCAGGGACTTACAGCCAAGAAAAAAAGATTGATGACCTTGTGGTACTGAGTGATGGTATTTGTTTTCCAGCTTGTATGTCATTGCTTTTGATAACTTGTTATTCTGTAGTAAGTGTATGACTGATGTGCTACTCTTGACATGTTACTAAAAGATGTCCGTGAAAGAATCACATCATCATCGAAATTTTAGAATCAAAAACTTGGTTGTAGAATGTAGCCTATAACATTAATAGCAACTTGGTAGATTGAGGATGGACAGTTAGAGACAAAGAAACATGCAACAAGTTTAAAATAAACACATGCTGGTAAGGTCAACTTTGTCCCAGTAATGACAAATCTTCTGTCTATTGGGATTACCTGACCCAAGACGGGTGACGTGATAAACTGCAGAGGCTTATGGGCGTCACAATTGTCCAGGTTCCTATTTCCATGCATGTTGGTTTTCTGTGTGTCTTAGCCTCCTATGCTCATTCCTCAGCCTACTCAAGTAACTTGCATGCAGCAATGCACGCAAAATATGTCATTCAAACCGCTTTTGCCGATCATGTTCATGAATGTCCAGTTTGTCTCTCGCCCATGTCAGATAGATGGATGATTGAGGCTTTACATCCTGTATTTCTGCACTTGGTAGGCTAATTAGGGCTGCAAGAGGAAAGCACAATGTGACCTGGGCAGAGTAGGACCGAGAGCCAGGGATCAATTGCGAGAATTAATATTTAGAACATTTGAGCATCAATTTATCCACATGGAAATGTTAATGCACTGTAACTGTATTTCATGGGATATCTCTAAAATGGAATGGCTACCAGGACCACTTGGAGCACTATTTTACAAGACAAGGCAAGACAAATTCTCCAATGGCCATGTCAACACAGAATTTTTTGCCAATCGCATTGAAACTGTGGCGGCAATTAATCACATATCAAAGATGTTTAGAAGTTATACTTTGCATTGATTTGGTCCAGAGTGACTACATTCACAGTTCTTAGTGGTTTTCGATGGCTGACATCAATTTGATTTTATATGAATTGACTTTTTCTGAAACATGTGCTTTCTCCAAGCCAATGTTTCGATCAAACAGGAAGTCATGTACAGTGCTGCCACATTGTTGCATTGTGCCTTACTCACAGTATAATTGACACTACAAGTTTTTTAATTCTCAAAGATAAAAATCACTTAAGCGAAATTAACTGATGTCCTCTCTCAGGCTCTCTGGTGTCATCACAATTTGAAATATCGGCTGAAGAAGATTCTTCACACGCTATATGATTCTATTCTTCGATTTCTGGGAACAAAGAAGGTCATTGTAATGCCTTGTTAGCCAGAAAACCATCTATCAGATTCTTCATTATGGTGGTGGCAGTCCTTCTGACACAATTTGAAGGACTTAGTTAATTTGCGCCATATATTATTCCAGTGAAATAAACTTGGATAGTCAGTGTAGTACCAACGTACTGTGTAACTACAGCAGTTTTAATACACTTGGGTTGCTAAGGTCACTTGCTATGTATGGCACCATCCTTTTTATCTTATTGGTCCATGCAGCGAGAATGCAGATCCAACCAGGTAAAGATTAATGATATATAGCATGTTGGAGAGAAATCTCACTTGGAATCTGCAGTTTTTTTTTCTCAATTTAAGTTTCATGAATCTAGCTGCTGTATTGTTCAGAAGCAGAGATTATAGGGTCAATGGTGAACTACTATCCAGTTCATGTCAGTGTGTCTTGACTGTTTGTCTTCACTGTCCTCTCCCATAATAGGAAGGTCAATCTGCTTCGGGTGATCAATGCAAAGATGATTTTCGAGAGCATACATAATTTGCATTGATTACTACCATATAGTGCCCTTTTTGAAGGACAACATTGTCCTGAATACCAGATGATGCGGCCTTCCTGGAATCTTTATCACCTTAGCTTTATCTTCATATTTTCACCATAGACCAAACTATACCGAGTCCATGGATTGTTGTTGTCATCCCCCGCCTGGCCTGGCCAGAAATGATCAATCAATTTTCTTGACTTGGACCCTTTGATAGTGTGCCAATACATATTAACCGGTTCATAGTTGAACACTTGATTGTTGTCTTTATACAGTAACTCTTTCTGACAACTATAGGGACGGATATTGCACTGGGTCGATACACCCCTTTGTGCTCATGAAGTGCCATACATTCAGATTCATTGTCCACGCTTGATGAGACTGACCGAAATACAACCCCTGCAACCATTATGCTGCTAATCTTGGAAGCCCATGGAGTATCAGAATGGTCATATTCAACTCACATATTATGTCCACCAGATTAAGGGTGTTTCTGATTGGCCATTACATGTATCTGACCAATGGCAGGCAATCTTACAATGTTTCTTTGGCTATTTATGGCCGGCTATCATTTGTTGAGATACATATTGCCTCCTTCACTGTTCGTCTGCTAAACACTACAAAGCTTTTTATGTGAATGATTTTGTTATGCAAGATTAGTTATCTTCCAATGCATCTGTGCCACTGTTTGTCAACTGTTCAGAGAACATTTTACTCATTTCTGTTGTTTCTACCTATAAAGTGCTGGAATTGGTTGATTGAATGTTTAATTTGTTGGTTGGATGACTGACTTTAAGATGGACATCCACATTTTTGATTGAAGCTAAGTGTTCTCATTTTCCACCCATGAACAGCATGCTGCATACCTGGGGGCCATTTGGGATGCAACATGGGTATCAGCAATAACTAGGTGTTACACTGACCTTTGCCTCAGTTGCTTGAAGCCTGTGATGGACAGAAGGAAAGAAGTATGGCCTGTTCATTGATACCAGACCTTTGCAAATGCGATCAGAGTAGGATATATTACATGCACACCACTTGAGGGCTCGTGTTGGTAATGTCCACTGAATGCCAATGATCAAAGCATTATAAAGCCATCAATCAGAAGTTATCGTTATTCATAGATGACCTAATTATTATTTTTGGTTGTGGCAGCAAGTGAATAACATGAGGATGCATATAGCTGACCAGTGTTAGTAATCCCATGCATGATGAACGTCAGAAATTGCACATGCCTAGATTTAACAGGCATTAGAGATTATTTTCCTGAAGAAATCAAGAATTATTATTAATCTCTGTATTCTCAAAAATGCCTTTAGTTACTTCAGGTGGAAGGTACATAGTTTGAAGTTTTTGCTTCTGTTTAACACAGTTACACCTGAAAAAAAGAGTGGAAAACAGTTTAGATAATTCCATTGTATTAAAAATTTAGACAGTTGTAAAAGAAAACCGTGGGAATGCTTGCTTGTTTAACACTGTTTTCCTAATTAAGCCCCTTTCCAAATGGATGCATATGGTCAAGTTTCATTACAAAATGACACAAAAAAATTGAAAATGTAGTCAAATGCACAAGGGCACATGTTTCTCATTAAATGTTGATTGGTGCAATGCATAGTGGTTGCAGAAGGGTGCATAGCTAGGCCTGCAATGCCACTGCAAATAGACTGCATATCCATACACATTGGTACATATCACTGCATATGCAGTCTTTTGTTCATGAAAGAAGCCTCTTACATTACCAAAAATTCAAGAAATTAGCACTGAAACTCCAGTTTACTTGTGTATGAATGAATATCAATGCATATCAATGCATAGGCATTACATATGGTGGCATAATGCTGCAAAACAGCTGTTTTTTAACATAAGTCAGCAAATTTACTTGCATAGCTTTGCATATAGGAAAAAAAACCAGTCATGTTGCGTTGAAATTAAGCATGTTTAATTTTTTGGCCTTCTCTGCGTGGTTACACACGTTTGCATGCCTTTGCCTGCATACCCTTGCATACCCTTGCATAGCACTGCCTATCATTGCATAAGCCATTGCGGATCCATTGCGTTTTGAGGCTGCTTCTCTAAACGCAGGCTAACGTGTCCAGTGGGAAAGGAGCTTAAGTGACCCTTTATCCAGTTGGTGTCCACAGTCAGAATTTTGGGTTATTCCAGCCTGGGAAATAAGCTCTACTTTGACTATATTGATTCACTCAATGTGTTTCAGTGTGTATCTTTCTGATTTTAAAGCAATCTTATCTTAGGAGACCGTACACTCATGATACCCGATGCATGTTGCTTAATGCAACAGCACTGGTTTGCACAACCCTTACAGAGGAACTCGTCTCTCAGTCAAATGTGTTGGAAACTCCTTCTGGAAAGATGAAGATTGGATTCTGCATTGGCCTCAAAGCATTTGAATTTCGATATAAGAAAAAATGAGCTCTCCATTAAGCCGACATGTTTACATTTGGATGTTTGCTTGGAAAGAAAGAGACAGCACTCGAGATCTAAAATTAAGTAATTATATATTGGCTTCATATTAGTGACTAATGCGGTCAATTTCACAGTTGATACTGTGAAGCATTCATGACTGAGGCTGATTTTGATACAGCAGGTTAGTCCTCATCCAACGTATTTGCTCCTACGTTTGCTGCACAATTTTCTCCTGTCACTTGTCACTGCATATTGTACAGTGCATGAAAGGTACCTATATACTGCAGTTTGTTTCTATTATGCTGCAAAATTCTGTTGTATGTGATGGTGAATCTACTTCTGTGCATATGGACAGCTACCCTACATATCTGCCAGAATAATACTTCGTAAGTCTTATTCAATGAAAGAAAAAAATTCATATGTTGTTAATTTTCAGAGACAAAGCCGATCTTTGGTATCCGGATTGAAATTGATGTTAAGGTTATCCTTGGAACTCCTCATACACCCTTTTTGAATTTTTTCTGGTGATAACACAGATACTACTGTACACTGTTAGAGCAACTCAAGCTTACACTTGGACACTGTTAAAGCAACTCAAGCTTACACTGTTGTACAATTTGGTCACATAATATCTGGAATATATGCATCTACCTTGAACTGAAATTATAATTATCTATAGTGCTGCAAGAAAGTATGTGAAAGGGTTGATGTGTCTGTCTCTATCTTATGGAAGGTTCTTGCTAGATATCCATCCTGATCTCAGAGTAAAATGACATTCCTAATTGCTTTTCTTAATTGACGAAAATCAATCACAAATGTCAATCAATAATAAATGATTATACAGTCGTGCTAAAAAGTATGTGGAACAGGAGTTGCTTTGCTACAGTGAGTCATTTAAACATCAGAACCAAACTTCTATTCTTTGACTTCTGGGAGCAAAGAAGGCCATCGTAATGCATTGTTAGCCAGAAAACTATCTATCAGATTCTTCATTATGGTGTTGGCAGTCCTTCTGACACAAATTGAAGGACTTTGTTAATTTGCGCCATATATTATCTTAAAAAAACATGTGTAAAGAAAACATGTGTAAAGACAGCTCCGCAACATGCTTCTGCATATTCCACATGAAGCACTCCCCATGTTCTAATAAAGTGCCAGAAATCGAAATCAATCCTAGATTTATTGACTGTGTCAGACGAGACAGACATAAATACTACTCTTGAATCAAGAGTCTTGATACTGCTATACTGCTAATCTTGGTTGTCCATGGAGTACCATTACATATTCAGCTCACACATTGTGTGCACTAGATTAAGGAGGCTCCTGGTTGGTCATTAATTGATTAATGGCAGGCAATCTTACAAATTGTCTTGATTATTAATAGTCTGATTCTTTTGTTTGGTTACTCCTCTACCGCCTGCAAATGTTTGTCATTCAGTTGTTACGGAGCTCTTTGTGACTTCGGATGACTGTTATGAGAGAGTATAGTCCATTTGCAATGTGTCTGCTCCAGTATATATCAACTGTTCGATGGACAATTCTCTCTTATCACTTCCCACTGCCTACCCTGGCCACAGACCACAGTTTTTTGCTGCACAATGATAGCTGTAAAGGGGCGGACGGGCTGACAAGAATTAATGGTAAAAGCATGCGGGAAAGACCCCATTGTGAGTTTTCCATGTTTTCTTTTGCTTTTAGTGAAACAAAACAGGCTACATCTCTTCTGTACATTTAAAATGTGAACGGAAGTCATCTATCTGCATTTGAGGACATTACGAGTTTAAGACTTTTACTGTACATGCTACAGCGTGCTGAAAGAGTTTTTCTTTCCGAGTGTAAAAGCAATCCATTTTTGCATTTGAGGACATTAAGAGTTTAAGACTTTTACAGCACATGTTGCAGCTTGCTAAAAGAGTTTTTCTTTCCGATTGTAAAAGCAATCCATTTTCGCAAGATTGCAGAATGCAAGGCTAGACTCATGATGTATTGTGTATGTAATGTATATATGTGCATCTGAATGCAGCTGCACATGATTTGGTGCAGCAGAGAGACTCAAATGGGTTTCAAACTTGTCCTGAAACGAATGAGATGGCAATCTTCAATGGTTTTGTGCATTTATATCTAAGGTAAAGAAGCTTCCCCCCTTAGGTGTATGGACGCCTTCATATTTACATGTTGGCATCGCAAAAAGAAGATATTTTCGAGGGACTTTAATACAAGGGAGAAACGAATTATATTCCGAAAACCAATCTATCTCTGTCCAGGCAACTGTTTCATTTTTTCAAAATGTTGGATATTTCCGGCTCAAAACATAATAATACCAAGTTTTAAAGGCCGAATAATAGCTACGTCAAGAATTGGAAAAAGATATGTTATACTTCACATTTCACAAGAAAAGTTAAAAGTATTTTGAATGTTAATGTTGTGCATTTAATATGATAAAAATGCAATAAGATGGATATGACATTTAGCACAGTTTTACATAGCGAAACTTCTCAAATAGTAGTCATGTAAGTATTGAAAAATCATAGTTGTGGACAGCTTCAACAAAAATGTGGGATGGCAATGTTGTATTACATTGTGGACGGGGGATTATTTTATTGTGCATGCACTGTACTTGAAAGGTGTAGTGCCGCACACAAAATATCCATTTATGACTTCACAAAAATGTGACAGAGGGCATGCCGCGATTGAAGTGCTGCCCGACAGACTGTAGCAACAATGATGGCCAAAACGGCCAAAAGCAAAAAGGGCCACCAAGCAATTGAACATCATTGTCAGTTGGTATCAAGAAGTGCTGGTCACTACTGTCTTCTGATGTGGTAGATTAACCATTATATAGTTGAACACTTGATTGTTGTCTTTATACAGTAACCCTTTCTGACAATGTAGAGATGGACATTGCGCTAGGTCGATACACCCCTTTGTGCTCATGAAGTGCCATACATTCAGATTTATTGTCCACGCTTGATGAGACTGACCTAAATACAACCTCTGACACCCTTGTGCTGCTAATCTTGGAAGCCCATGGAGTATCAGAATGGTCATATTCAACTCACATATTATGTCCACCAGATTAAGGAGGTTTCTGATTGGCCATTACATGTATCTGACCAATGGCACACTGAAAAAACACTTTGTGTAAAATAGCAGACAAAATCTATGTGTAAAATGAACTTTGTGTATTCCAGTCAAAATAATTTGTGACACAGACAAGCAGTGGTGTACAACAGCATAAAGCACACTGTTGATCCAGCAACTTCCAATTTGTCTGATATTTCACACAAAATTTCACACGAAATATTGGATACTTTTGCTTGGTACGAGACTAATCTTCTTTATAAATGTTTTGTTTTGTTGGCCAACATGGCAAACAGTTAAACTGGATCAAAACTGACCTCGTTTAGATTTTAAAGTCATCAAGCTTCACTTAAGAAGTGTACTGACTCAGACCGACTACATATTTGTTAGCAAAAAGACAAGCATGTTGCAACCTTGGTTAAAAGTACATTGGTCACTGGGAAGTTCACATTGTGGGGTTTGCTGGAGCTGACTGAAATAAGTGAAGGTAAGTTAAAGATTTGCTTTAATTATTTTTGATTGCATGAATGAACCAGATGTGATATATGACAGATTTCAAGTGGAAAAATGACTATTATTAGAATGCTCAGATACCATGTTAAGGTGAGTTAATAGCATGACATGAGTCATATATAGGCCATTACAGAGGGCTAATTCATGTCTCAAACATATGGCATTAAAAATTCATGTAAGAAATTATGTGGGATAAAGTTCATTTGTTTATTTCTAAGAAAATTGAATTAATTATTAAATTTTGTTAATTATTAGCTTGAAGACTGTGTACACATATATATACTTAATTGTCAATACAATGTATTGCTAATTTATATGTTGTTTTGAAAACAATGGAATTACTGGGGCATATCCGTGGCTATAGGTGTAGAGTGGTTGGGACAGTTGTAGAACATTGGAATATATTGGGATAGTTTTTTTTTAATAGACAGTTAGTTCGGATTAGGTTTAGTGTACAGATACTGGACATTGGTCATGCTTGGGACAGTTGATGTTTGAGACAGTTGAGGGTAGGTTTAGGGTTAGTGCATTGATGTTGGACATGGGTCATGCTTGGGATAGTTGCTGTTTGGGATACTTAAGCCTTAAGGACAGGTAAAGGGTTAGTGCATAGATGTTGGACATTGTCGCTTAAGATAGTTGATAGGTTTCGGGTTAATGCATATTGTATGGATGTTGGACATTGGTCATGTTTGGTTGACATTGAAGATAGGTACATCAGGCTAAAGCCATCTGTATGTTTAGTATGTTTGGAATAGTTGGAAATGGTACATTCATAGGTGTAGGAGCCAGGGGCTGGGGGGGGGGGTTGCAGCCCCCCAAAAACAAAATTTTAAAATATATAATTTTTCAGGTGGTTTCGGGCTGAATATTTTGTGGTTTTATATTTTGGGGCAATTTCGACAATATTTTTTGGGCAGCCCCCCAAAATGTATTGACCTCCTGTGCCTATGGACCGTACATTGGTTACGATTGGGATGGTAGTAGTGTGTGTGGTACACAGGACATGGTTCATTACATTTACATGTAAGTGAGGGCTTGTAATTCCCGGAGATACAGTACTCTGAAATTGAAGGAGATGGGCACTGGGCAGGGTTATAAAAGCATTATAATGAATAGAATAACATGTCCTGTGTGTTCATTAAAGAGTCTAGAGTGCATTTTTAAAAATAGTGTGTGTGTTTGTAGTAGAATGTTGTGAGCACCAGTCTTTGCCGTTGAGCGGGTGCTCTCTTGTAGCTGATCACGTGACACAGCAGTCATACATTACTAACGCCTTTATATTGCTCTTTGCTTATGAATTTCTACTCATGCAAAGACAGTAGTAGGACAACTTCAGTTTTGTTTCTGTTTGTATTCAATACTTGTAATTGTTTATTTCAGAGTGACAACGATTTCTCAACTAGTTGGCCAGACATTTCGATAATTTTGCCGGGAAATGGGAGAGAATTGCACCAGCACTGCTGTCAAAGCTACACCAAAAGCTCAACAATAGAATGAAAGAGATGATCTTAAAATTGCAAATGATGGAATTGATTTATAAGCAGGTAAGAAAGGAGCACATCACAAAGGATTAGGAAGGTGGCTATAACTATTTATTCTTTTACAGAATAGAGTTACAACACAACATTTATAATGTGTGGCCACCTTGGGCAGCACCTTCAACTTTTTTATATTACAACTATGCTAATTGCAGATGTTTTATACAAGATCACTTTTACTAATTGGATAACCCCACATAGTGTATTTTGTAAATTAAATTTGTTTTATGGGTGAACAATTGTTAAAGACATACAAGACTGGAGTATGTATAGGGCACTTGTTAGACAAAAATTAGACATAATATGGTGTATATTTTCAAATATGGTCAACAAATACTAATACATTTCGAATTACACTATGTATCTGTTGATTTTCTCAATACACACAAATCTCGGTTACCTAATTGGTATAGTTGCAGAATGTTATTATGTAAATCATCTTCTCTCTTCATTAAATGATCAGCATTCCTTTTTTTGCAGACGTCGTGGCTAAAATGGCAACTTACTGAGACCATGGAATATTTTGTGGATTTCAAACTAGTAAGTTTGTATTTTTTTATTATATTTCTTTGTGTATAATTATAATAAGACCCAATGGTTACAATGTTTTGTGGTGTTTAAGATGTGCCCGACGACAACTTGCAACAATCTTCTGATGTTGCAAATGTTACTTTTGGCTGATGTTGTTTGGTGGCGACAAGTTTAGCCTAAAATTATATTGGTAACATTGTAGTGGTTACTCAAGAAAAACTGTTTAATTAATAAATTACAAAATTACATGAGTGGGTATAGAGGACTCAAGATCTCTTCATGAGTGGGGGTGCATATCAAAATAACATCGTACAAACATTTGGTCTTATTCTTGCCCAATTATACAATTCACAAGAGAGCTAAATTTTGCTCAGATGATCTATACTAGTCAATTGAATTTGCCTAGACATGATTTCCCAAAGGTAAACAATGCAATAACACGACCAACATATCTCTTTATGCAAAAAGAACCATTCTGTATACAACAATATATACTGCATGGTTTTATACACTACTTCTTCATGTGGTATTGCAAAACAACCTGGGTTGTAATCTATTTGCATGAGAAGGTTTAAATTATGCTCTACTTGCAAGAAAATGACTGACAAATAACAAAATAAGGATCAATACAAACAAACATGGATGGTGTAATTCACTATTTCTTTTCTTTATCTATTACTATTCAGGTGGGACCAAGCATGGATGAGTATGCGGGATTGAGAAAGATTCCTTTAGCAAAGGAGGTGTCACATGGTAGCAACAATTTCCTGCTCTTCGCAGCTGCGGCATTGTCGAAGCGCAGCAGTATAATACATAAACTGCTGGAATTCGAAAACATTATTTATGACTTGCCCATTAAAATTAAGGACATTTTTATTCAAGGATGGGTATGTAGACCAATCATAATTATAAACTTTATTCGATTTTTACATTCATATTATGAAAGAACTATGCAAATATCTTTATGATTTATAAAAAAATACATATTGACTCTTTTCTAAGCATATGATTAATAATGCCTCAAGTACTGTACACTATATCATTATTCGCTATTTTTTAATTAAACATTCATATAATCAATGGAAATCTTGTTTTGGTTATCATTGCATTTTGGAGAATGAAATATACCTTGTTTATCTATATCTAAGGATTCATTGCCTGCGCATTGACTGCGCATAGATTTACTAATTGTTAATTCAGACAATGATCTGTGCTGAAATGGACAAAATTCTGAACAAAGGCTATGTTGCTATACACAAGAGCATGTGCCGAAATAGACAAAATTCTGAACAAAGGCCATGTTATTTTAAACAAGGGCATGTGTTGAAATAGACAAAATTCTAAACAAAGGCTATGTTATTTTAAACAAGGGCATATGCTGAAATAGACAAAATTCTGAACAAAGGCTATGTTGTTATACACAAGGGCATGTGCTGGAACAGACAAAATTCTGAACAAAGGCTATGTTATTTTAGACAAGGGCATGTGCTGAAATAGACAAAATTCTGAACAAAGGCTATGTTATTTTAAACAAGGGCATGTGCTGGAACAGACAAAATTCTGAACAAATACATTGTTACTTCAGACAATGATCTGTGCTGAAATAGACACAAATCTAAACAAAGTCTATGCTAAATCAAGCAATGGCCTGTGTCAAAACAGACAAAATTCTAAACAAAGTCTATGTTGCAACAGACAAATATCTATCTTAAAATTAACACATATTTTGACAGTTTTGATGTGTAAAGCAGACAAAATATTGTGTTGGTTTACACAAATTTTTTTAGACAAAATCATTGTCTAAAATATCACACATTTCATTTTGTCTGGAATAGACAAGACTTTGGACGGACACCAGCTAACATGCGATTTTGTGTAAATCCAGACAAAATTTGTCTATTTTTAGACAAAGTGTTTTTTCAGTGCAAGCAATCTTACAATGTTTCCTTGGCTATTCATGGCTGGCTATGATTTGTTGAGCTACATCTTGCCTCCTTCACTGTTTGTCTGCTAAAGACTGCAAAGCTTTACACATGAATGATTTTGGAATGCAAGATTAGGTCTCTTCCAATGCATCTGGGCCATTGTTTGCCAACTGTTCGTTGCACTCTCTTCTGATATCTGTTGTTGGTGCCTATTGCGGGGGGGGGGGACTGAATTGATTGATTGGCAGATTGTTTGTTTGGCAGGTTGGTTGGTTGGTGGGATCTGTTGGATGGTTGACTTGCAAGCTGGTTTATTAACTTAAGCATGTGCACATGTCTCACAGTGATTTCAAGATGAATCTCCAGTTCTGATTTCAGCTAAGTATTTCCATTTTCCACCCATGAACAGCATGCTGCATACCTGGGGGCCATTTGGGATGCAACATGGGTATCAGCAATAACTAGGTGTTACACTGACCTTTGCTTCAGATGCTTGAAGCCTGTGATGGACAGAAAGAAAGATATATGGCCTGTTTTTTATACCAGACCTTTGCAAATGCGATCAGAGTGAGATGTAACACATGCACACCACTTGAGGGTTCGTGTTGGTAATGTCCAGTGACTGCCAATGATAAGCATTATAAATCCATCAATCACAAGTTATCATTATTCATAGATGACTTAATTATTATTTTTAGTTGTGGCAACAGGTGAATAGCAAGAGGATGCATATAGCTGACCAGTGTTAGTAATCCCATGCATGATGAACATCAGAACTTGCACATGCCTAGATTGAACAGGCATTATAGATTATCTTCCTGAAGGAATCAAGAAATATCATTAATCTCTGTATTCTCAAAAATGCCTTAAGTTACTTGAGGTAGAAGGTCGCAGTTGTGATGTTTTTTCTTCTGTTTAACAAAGTTACACCTGAAAAATGGTATATTTTTGGAAGTTGGAAAACAGTTTAGACAATTCCATTGTATTAAGAATTTAGACAGTTGTAAAAAGAAACTGTGGGAATGTTTGCTTGGTTAACACTGTTTTCCTAAGTGACCCATAATCCAGTTGGTGTCCACAGTCAGAATTATGGGTTATTTCAGCCTGGGAAATAAGCTCTATTTTGAGTATTTGATTTACTCAATGTTTGTGTATCTTTCTGACTTTAAAAGCAATCTTATCTTAGGAGACCGTACACTCTTGATGCCCAATGCAAGTTGTTTGATGCAACTGCACTGGTTTGCACAACAGAGGAATTCAATCTCTCAATCAAATGTGTTGCAAACTCCTCCTAGAAAGATGAAGATTGGATTCTGCATTGGCCTCATAGCATTTGAATTTTGATATAAGAAAAAATTAGCTCCCCAATTAAGCAGACTTGTTTAAATTGGGATGTTCGCTTGGAAAGGATGAGGCATCACTCAAGGTCTAACATAAAGTAATTGGGTTGGTATTAGTGACTAATGCAGTAAGTTCCAGAGTTGATTAGCCTGGATAGTGGAATAATATGACATGATGTTTACCACACTGGTTTCTGCTTTTGGAAATTTCTGTCTCCTGCCATAATGTACTATGGTCGGTAAATTTTATATGCAAAAAGGGTGCACTGTTGCACTGTGAAAATGGCATTTCGCGAGTCATCACACTGATGATTAGTCATGATCATACCAATTGATATTTTCATTGTTGATTTGTTTTAAGGAGACTAGTCCTGGTTAATGGTGACAGACAAAATAAAGGATTATGCACTTTTAATCTAAAATCAGTCATGACAAATTGAATGGCCTTCTCTTGATCATGACTAATCAGACAGCCTCTATGTTTCCCATGTTGAATGTATGATGATGGCACTTCAATGGCTATCAATCATGAGTCAAAAAGTGCATTTTCGTAGTGAACTGGTTGTAGTCCGTCATAACATCGAAAAATATAATAAAATTTATCTCACCGTCGAAGCCTAAATAAATTGTTAGTTAGTGATATTAATGTAAGGTTGTGGTAATTTTAATCAAATGTATTATTAAAGCAATATGGAAAGTCAAAGTATTGGACAGCAGAAGAGAGAGATATGCCACATAAAACAATTATGAAAGCCACATGAAGAGCGGATCATGTCACAATGACGACAAATCTTCTTGCAAACTGTCTATAGGCAGGATCCCTGTGACTGACAGACCAAACTACCAACTTTTAAGGGTGTAAAAAATTCCAGAATGCTTCCAAACCATCTGCCTGTCTCAAGATAGAGTCTGTATTCACAATGATATATTGGCTGATGAGAGTTTTTGAGCACTCAATTTGTAATCTTGTGAATTTATTGGCCCAAAACGCAACCCTTAGTGCAGTGCTGCTTGTAAGTAAATGAAACGGGAGATGCTTCACCACTAGTTATGTCAATGCTTTAACATGCCCAATCAAACTGCTTCATGGAACATCGATTCTCAACCAATGAGCCGAAAAAATATCATATATATTTTAGGTATGTTTGCCAATTTCCTTTGCTATACTCAGAGAAAAAATGTTACATATTGGAGATAGTCTTTGACAAGTTAGTGAAACCCAAGGTCAATCATGATTTAATTTCAATTGGAAGGGAGGGGGGTTCACTTACTTATAGAATACTTTGACCCTTATATAACTGTTTGTGAAGCAAAGAAAAAGGGAAGGCGTTCTTGTCCAATTAACCTGAAATATCTTTATGATGCGATATATTTGTTTCATTAGATTGGATCAGAATCCATGCTTCCACAATCAGTTTAGTTGAGAATGTTTAGCGTAGATATAATGACACCCTTTTCACTAATATTACTTACAAGCAGAACTCTACGTCCTGGTGTATTAGAAATGATCATATTCAGCTCACAGATAGTGTGCGCCCGATTAAGAGGACTCCTGATTGGTCATTAATCGGCCAATGGCAGGCAATCTTACAAATGTGTCCTTGGCTATACACAGCCTGATTCTTTTGTTGGGCAACTTTTTTCCTCCTTCACAGTTTGCCCGCCAAACACTGCAAGGCTTTCGTGACTGAGGCTGATTTTGTTACAGAAGGTTAGTCCTCATCCAACGTATTTGCTCCTACGTTTGCTGCACAATTTTCTCCTGTCACTTGTCACTGCATATTGTACAGTGCATGAAAGGTACCTATATACTGCAGTTTGTTTCTGTTATGTTGCACAGTTCTGTTTCATGTGATGGCGAATCCACTTCTGTGCATATGGACAGCTACCCTACATATCTGCCAGAATAAAACTTTGTAAGTCTTATTCAATGAAAGAAATAAATTAATATGTTGTCAAGTTTCAGAGATTAAGCCGGTCTTTGATATCTGGATTGAAATTGATGTTAAGGTTATCCTTGGAGCTCCTAATAAACCCTTTTGGATTTTTTCTGTTGATAACATAGATACTGGACACTGTTAGAGCAACTCAAACTTACACTGTTGTACAATTAGGTCACATATTTTCTGGAAAATATGCATCTGACAAGATATGAACTTATAATTAGCTACACTGCTGCAAGAAAGTAGGTGAAAGGGTTGATTTTCTATCTTATAGAAGGTTCTTACCAGTTATCCATCCAGATTTTAGAGTTAACGGAATTCCCAATTGATTGTCCTAATTGATGAAAATCAATCACAAATGTCAATCAATAATAAATGATTATACAGTGGTGCCAAATAGTATGTGAAAAAGGAGTTGCTTTGCTACAGTGAGTCATTTAAACATCAGAACCAAACTTCTTGTGTAATCGTACATGGCTTCTTAACCAATGAGATGAAAATGTACTACAACACGAAGGATGTCTGAGATACAAAATGGCTGCCAAGTTCCTTTTCCGTACTCAGGGTTCTTCAAATCCTAATATAATTATGCAAGTTCAATTTTACATTGGGGGGGGGGATGAAAACAAAGATATCCGGTCTTTTGTGTGATGTAGTTGTCTGGAGCCAAGAAATTTGTGCAAAACTCCAAAATCTATCTCACCATATATGATGTAGTGATGAAAAATCATAAAAGCTTTGTATGACTCAATTAGATTTTCCACAAACCTTTTCATGTATTTTTCTGTGATGCCAAAAATTGACAAATTCAGTCATTGCTTTGAAGCGTAGGAAAATGCAAATTTTCGAACTTGCAGAAACGTGTTTATTCCCCTTCGAAATTCTGTGTTAGATTAGACTAGTCTCTTTTCTGCTATCTCTACCCTTGAGAAACTTTCAGAACCTCTTCATAATATCTGGGAAAAGGATACGTTTTCTCAAGTGGAAGATTGGCAGATGTCAGCACCGTAATTATGCAGTCTTGTGCTTAATTGTTAGGGAATTGTTAGAGAATTTACTGAACACAGACATAAAGACCACTTTGTTCAGATCTGTTTATAGTGATACTGATGTAACATAAGATATAAAACATAAAATAATTAGCCACAACTTTTCACTGAAGGTGTTCTATTTCAAGTCAGCATATAGGTCGCTGCCCCACAGACCTGTACCAAGTAGATACCCAGTTTGACTTGAATGTCATCAGTCCGCTCCCCTGCCTAAAGCAGACTGACTTATCAGTCAGTGATGCAAGGAGAATCCATGCTTCCACATGCAGTTTAGTTGTATATGTTTCGCATTCAATTTTATCGAATGGCAAAACATCAACCATTTCACTTACCTACAGCCAGCACTGTATACAAAGTTCACAGAGGTCATATTCAGCTCACAGACTACACATGTGCACTAAATTAAGGAGACTCCTTATTGGTCATTAATCGACCAATGGCAGGCAATCTTAAAAAGTGTTCTGATTCTTTTGTTGGGAAAGTTTTCTCTCCTTCACAGTTTGGCCACCAAACACTGCAAAGCACTCCTGACTGAGACTGATTTTGTTGCAGCAGGTTAGTCCTCATCCAACGTATTTGCTCCTACATTTGCACAATTTTCTCCTGTCACTTGTCACTGCATATTGTACTGTGCATGAAAGGTACCTATAATAATATACTGCAGTTTGTTTCTATTGTGCTGCACAGTTCTGTTTTATGTGATGGTGCATCTACTTCTGTGCAAATAGACAGCTACCCTGCTGCTACCCTACATATACACCAGGATATTACTTTGTAAGTCTTATGCAATGAAAGAAGAAGAAGAAAATTCATATGTTGTCAATTTTCAGTGACAAAGCCACTCTGCGGTGTCTGGATTGAAATGAACATTGAAGTCATAGCCTTGAGGCTCCCCATAAGCCCTTTTCAGATTTTTTTTCTTGAGATAACATGGACATTGGATATTGCAAGAGCAACTCATCCTTACACATTTGAACGAAAGGTACACATAATGTGGAAAATATGCATCTACAATTATTTACAGTGCTGCAAGGGAGTATGTGAAAGATCTGATGTTCTATCTTATGGAAGGTTCTTCGTTGAAGTTCTTATGAGATATCCAACCTGAATTTAGAGTAAAATAGAATTCCTAATTAATTGTCTTAATTGATGAAAATCAATCACAAATGTCAATCAATAATTATAAATATTATGATTAGCCTATACTGTGGTACCAGAATGTATAGATGTATATGCGTGTTAAACAGGTGATGTTTTGCAAATGAGTTAATGCTAAACATCATAACCAAATTCTTGTGGAATCATGGATTTGTATCCAATGAGATACATAATACATATTACATATGTAATGTATAACAACTCAAATATTGGTATTTCAGGTATGTCTGAGACAAAACGACTGCCGCTTTCCTTTGCTCTACCTACTCAAGGTTGTGAATGGGTCAAGGGTCAAATCTAGCATTAAATATGCAAGTGAAACCCAAGGTCAATGTCATTTCAATTTCATATTAGGGGGGGGGGGGGGGTTACAGAAAACAAAAATATCAGTTTTTTGTATGCTGAAGTTGTCTGGAGGCAAGAACAAAACACCAAAAATCTATCTCACCATATGCAACGCAATGACGACAAAAATCCGAAAAGCTTTGTATGCTCAACTAGATTTGCTACAAACCTTTTCATATGTTTTTTTTTTGGGAAGCCAAAAAGTTGATAGATTCAGTAGTTGCTTTGAAGTAAAGGAAAATGTAATTTTCTAAACCTACAGAATTTGTTTATTTCCCTTGGAAACTCTTTGTTAGACTACATTGGTTTTCTACTATCTATACTCTGGAGGAACTTCCAGAACCTCTTTTTAATTTTTGAGAAAGTATAAGTTCCCTCAAGTGAAAGGCTGGCAGAGGTCAGCACCATAAGTATGTAGTCCCTTGTAGTGCTTAGTTCTCTTAAATCTCTTTTACTTCTAGTAAATTGAAATGTAAACTGCCCATCCCTTCATGCTTCTTATTGTTTCTAGCAACCATGGGTGAGGGAAACTTTAAGTTGAAGTTATCTGTCTGTCTCAGTGTAAGCCTCCATGCGCATGCTGACATAAATGTCGAATTCGCACATTTTCAGCAATTTGTTGATATCCAGCGGTTGAACAAAATTAGTTCAAAAGCATAGATGAATGTAGCTGCACTTAATTGAAAATTATCATTTGGTTAATGGGTCTTTCTATATTTTCAGTTCTGAATCTAAGTATTATATTGGTTGCTGGTGGCATCTTCATGCAATAATGGCTCTGTTGCAATCCCCTTTGCTTTCCAGCAAGGTGACAGGTATTGTTGTCCTTGTCAAATTGTCTGACTAGATCCCTTAATGAGTGTGTTTGTTGCATAGATTTATAGTTTGGTCAGCTAGTGATTATGTTCTCAAGACAGCGGGTCATTAGAAATGTGTTGTTAGTGAGAATCATATTGATTTGGGGATTATAATGTGTAACAACCAACTGACACGTAGAGCCATTGGAGGGTCTGGATTTTTATTAACTGTTGGGCACTGGATTTCATTGACATGTCGTCAGACGGACTTCCCCAAAGACGAACATAGCCTACGGCCTTATAATTATGCCACCTACCTATAATCACTGTCGTAATCCCCATATGGGGAAAGACCTATAAAGGAATGACATTATGCTAAAACTGATTTCCTGACAGACGGCTGAGTTTATATCCTATAGCTGCGGAAATTCTCTGTCTTGTAAAATTGGCACTTTCTTGGGAACGTTATTTGCAATTTCTGATCTTCATCATGCATGGGATTACTAACACTAATCAGCTATATTCATGCTCATGTTATTCACCTGTTGCCACAACTAAAAATAATAATTAGGTCATCTATGAATAATGATTACTTCTGGTTGATGGATTTATAATGCTTTTATCATTGGCAGTCAGTGGAAATTAACAACACGAGCCCTCAAGTGGTGTGCATGTGTTATATCTTACTCTGATCGCATTTGCAAAGGTCTGGTATCAATAAAAGGGCCATATATCTTTCTTTCTGTCCATCACAGGCTTCAAGCAACTGAAGCAAAGGTCAATGTAACACCTAGTTATTGCTGATACCCATGTTGCATCCCAAATGGCCCCCAGGTATGCAGCATGCTGTTCAAGGGTGGAAAATGGGAATACTTGGCTGAAATCAAAACTGGAGATTCATCTTGAAATCACTTTGAGGCACATGCTTAAGTTAATCAATCAACTAACCAACCAACCAACCAGCCAACAATGCAATCTAACTACTAAGCAAGCAGTTAAAAGTGTTAGTCAAAGATTAAAAATTCTATCTGAAGATCTATCTGTTTATCTCGCAGCGTTGGGTAAACTCTGTCGGTTGTGCTGTGCATGGACTTCTGGTTTTTTGGTCCAGGGTTGGATGCCAGATGTTGTTGGGTCACTAACCCTGAATCAATTTTGGACTCATGCACAGGGTGCATAATGAATCTCATCTTGTGAAGTGGTTTAGTATGTAACTGCTCTCACCTTGAAATACCAGGGCTTGATGCACCAATAAAATGTCGTGTCGATGATGGACGTTTTCTGAGCTCCAGAAGTTGACCAGAATACAGTTAAATTGATGCAAATACTCCAGATTTCCTCATCTCGGTCTGAGCGACATGTTCTGAGATGATTGCACCATGAATCTCTAGAGACGATCTGTGGAGTATATTACTGTATATATGTGTATATATCCAATTCGCTCCCAATCATAATTTTCCAATGTACAATCGTCACTCTGATGATCCTAAATCAAATAAATATGGTAAGGAACTCATTGAGCTATGTAAGTCAAGTAATATGAGAAAATAAAACAGTCAGCAATGACAGCAGCTGGAAATATAATATGAAATAAAACAGTCAGCAATGACAGCAGCTGGAAATATAAGGAAATAGTTTTATACCATATTGTGTGCTGTAGATATTACCGAGGTTAACTGTTTTTAATACCATTTTGTGTGCTGTAGATATTAGCAAATGTGGTGCTTTATCCGTCTGACTTAATTAGCCTTAAAATGTGATTTGAGTGATTTCTGATTTATTAATTATGGTGCTTTACACAATTACAGTATTAAACAATTACAGTATGAAATGGACACTTCTATGAATTTTGTATTAATATATATAGTAATCCATGTTTTCTTTATCAATTTCATTGTACCATATAATGTATGACTGCTCCTTCCTAGTTGTAGTTAGTTACTATCCCGCTTTTGTACATACACATCTTATTTTATGTTTTTATTTACTTATATGGAGGTATATTTTTATCCAAATATGACATACCAACGCATGCTCTACAGCGCACATACACGCTTTTGGGACGCGTGGATGTGCAAGATTTGACACATACACGCGCGTGGATGTGCCACAACGCGCACGCGCGAACGTTTTGGATTCGTGTACATGCTCTCCAGCGCATGAGTGGACATGCTTTCCAGCGCATGAGTGGACATGCTTTCCAGCGCACACGTTGACATGCTATCCAGCGCATATGGGTAGTTTACAGGGGCGGATCCAAGATTTTTTTTAAAGGGGGGGGGCCCAGCCATATGAGTGGATTTACCATATATTATCAGCTTTCTACACCTGTGGTCACTAACCTCTGTTACACGGCTTAAAACCCTCCAAAATCAAAGTAGACAGAAGCATGGCCGCTGATAGGA
This sequence comes from Platynereis dumerilii, assembly GCA_026936325.1. Taxonomy (NCBI): domain Eukaryota; kingdom Metazoa; phylum Annelida; class Polychaeta; order Phyllodocida; family Nereididae; genus Platynereis; species Platynereis dumerilii. The sequence goes on along the minus strand of JAPTHN010000002.1, from coordinate 74,683,167 downwards.
CTAGGGTAACTACAGTTAACCTCATCATCGACCTTCTGGTAGCCCCCAGTGCCCGTGATAGAATAGATACGCCCCTGCCCTGAGAATCCCCTACATTGCATATTTGCATACATGCAATACTGCGCTGGATTGCATGTCCAAGCTTGCGCTGGATTGCATGTCCAAGCTTGCGCTGGAAGGCATGTCCAAGCGTGAGCTGGATGGCATACCCACGATCGCACATACACGCGTGCGCGTCAATGCAGGTCCACGCATGCGCTGGATGCCATGTCCACAGGTGATCGTGAACGCATATGCACGCGTTGGTATGCGCGCAATTACATGTACACGCGCGTGTATGTGCGCTCACTACCATGCGTGGATGTGCCATATTTGGATAAAAATATATATGTTATATGACACATGTATCTTGATGATATCCAGATGTCAAATAAAATTCTATATATATATATATATATATATATATATATATATATATATATATATATATATATATATAGAGAGAGAGAGATTTTGTCTGCTGAAATGTGACATGTTTGACCGCAGCCGAACGACAGGGCAAGATCTCAAGATACATGTAAATGGTGTTCATCTTGGAAAGTGAGTGAAGTCCTTGTGGTGTGATCCATTGAAGACTCATTGAATTTGAAGGAAGGAAATTCAGACTTTCAAGTGGATTAGACACTTTTCTGGAGCTGGAATTTTGGACAATCATAATCATCTATACACTTCATGTACTGGCCCATCATTTTGCGACGTTAGCAGAATTAGTGTCATTGTTTTAGGAGAATGTGGACACTAGAAATCTGCAAAGTAATGAGTTCCACTTATCATATAATTAATAATAATAATAATAATAATAATAATAATAATAACTAGAAGACGGCCACCGCAGAGCGGTGACAAAACTTCACCTACTGCAGAACCAGTAACTCGAAATAGACACAGGTAGATGAGCAAGTAAAAATTACGTGGAAATGATACAGGAATCCTACTGTAATACATTGCAATACATGCAATTATGCAAAAAACATAGACCAGTACGTAAACCAACACATGAGTCAGTAGGCTACATGCACCATTGGACATGCACCAGTACATGCACCAGTACAATGTACCCATACAATGGACCTGTACATGCCCCACTGAGAACATGCACCAGTAGTCCAGTACAATGTATCATACAGTGGACCAGTACATGGACTAGTACATGGACTAGTACATGGACCAGTACATGCACCAAGTACATGCTCCAGCACATGAACCAGTACTTGCACCAGTAGTCCAGTACAATGTACCAGTGTAATGTACCAGTACAATGTGCCAGTGGAAAGGTTAGGTTTGGGTTAGGTTCTGGTTAGGGTTTGAGGGAGGGTTAGGCCCACAAACGATGATGCACTGGCACAGACCGACAAAGAAATTCAGATCAGAGAAATCCAGTTGACTAAGCTGGATTCGAACCCGGGACCTCACACATACGGCACCGCCTAGCAATAAGATGCGGCTGCTCTACCAACTGAGCTATCTCGACGTCCAGTGCGATGGACCAGTGCGATGGACCAGTGCAATGGACCAGCACAATGGACCAGTACATGGACCAGTACATGGACCAGTACATGGACCAGTACATGGACCAGTGCATGGACTAGTTCATGGACCAGTACATGGACCAGTACATGGACCAGTAAATGGACCAGTACATGGACCAGTACAGATATGATCGATTGAAATTATGGTACAATTCAGAAATATGGACTTCAGAAATTCCTGGAAAAATGTGGTTTTTAACTTAAAATCGGTCTAGAATCAAAACGATTCCATGAAAACATATATAACTTTCCAGGACTATGTTAACAGAAGTTATGGATATATCTAGAGAGGTTCATTGCAATAGAATGATTCCTTCCTTGTCAAAATATTGGTATATTGTCAAAATTTGACAAAAAACATGAAATTTTCAGGGTGTGGCGATCTTTTATACCGTCATAGCTATGACAAAATGTTCAGAAAAGGAAAACTAGGGGAGAATTTGGTCTTTCCAAATCTGTTTTCTGATTCCCCTTAACCTAGTTAGAACCGGAGTGACGGTAGATTGAAATTATGGTACAATTCAGAAATACGAACCTTAGAAGTCACTGAAAAAATGTAGTTTTTGACTTAAAATCACTCTGGAACAAAAACAGTTAAAAGGAAATATATATAACTTGGCAGGATTATGTAAACAGATGTTACAGATATGCCCAGACAGGTTCATTAGAAAAGAATGATTCCTTCCTTGTCAAAATATTGATATATTGTGAAAATTTGACAAAAAACATGAAATTTTCAGAGTCCGGCGATCTTTTAAACCGTCGGAGCTACGACAAAATGTTCAGAAAATGAAAACTAGAGGAGAATTTGGCCTTTCCAAATCTGTTTTCAGATTCTCTGTATCGTAATTAGGACTGGAGCTCCAGCCGTTTGAAGTTACGCTATCTTTGAGAAATGTGAAAAAACATCATAAATTTTTTGCTCGTTTTTTGACCTTGTGACCTTTACAGTGCAATGTAGGTCAATCCGAGGACCATGAAAATTTACAGGAAGCCTCTAGACTATTGTAGCAAGTGTGCCTGCCATTTTTGTAACAATATCTTGATTCCTTCTATGTTAAAAAAAATTAAACGTCCAAATAGTAAAATATTTCAACATGTTTGACCTTGAGTTTGACCTTGAAAAACATTTTCTAGGTCAAAATCAACATGATATTCTGAATTGCAGTATGTAACAAAGGGGGGGTCAGTCATGCATTGTAACCCTGTAGCATCAATATTTCCCTGTCAAAAACGCCGAAATGTGTCATTTTTTAACATTTGTCGGTTAGCTATATTTAAAAATTTTTCATAAATCCGGTGAAGGGGGTAGACAAAATATGATTAAATATTATAAATAAGCAGGCCAAAGTTCATCTGTCACATGTAAATCACGCTGATATCTTGAACAGAACATGGTGAAAAAAATTCCTGAAAATGGCACCTTTTCAAACTTTTTCGGATCAAATGACCTTGAAAAATGAGGTCAAGGTCAAATTTAAAGGTCTGCATGGGGTTTATATATGTATATTTGGGGGGGTTTACTATAACATGTTAGCGGCTAAAATCGATATTTCAAGGTCAAATTCTCAAGGTCACCGGTTTTGGTGACGCGGTATGACTTTAAAATTGCATAACTCAAGAACTGGTAACCAAAATGAAAAATGAAAAGTTGATGCAAATGTCCCGTGAGTTTGGGCACGTTTTGGCACCATCGGTGTGACTCTACGACTTACGGATTCTGAGATCCCGCGATAGACCTTAAACCATGAAAACGGACTTTGTACAACGTCATCTTGACCTACTTTCATGAAAGTAGGTCAAACTGTGAAGAAGGTATCTGGGACCTTTCCGTGTACCGGAAGATGAAAACAGGTAATAACCGGATGAGGTACATGTATTTGAAATATGGAAAAATCCGACTTTGAAGGGCTCTGTGACCTTGAAAAATAGGTCAAGGTCAATTTTTTCAAAATGATTCTCTTGTATTTTTGTAGGCTACGTATACGAATTTTTTGAAAATTTTCCGATGAAGTTTCGTCTGGCGGAAAAAAAATAATAAATAATACCGATTACAAGAAACTTCACCTATGTGTAGGTGAAGTTTAATAATAAATACTTTATTGTCATGGAAACATGCAATTTGGCTCGTGCTTAGCCCATTCATACAACATCACGCATACACACAGGCAAAATAGTAGCACATTTATACATAAATACATTCATACAGCAACTTTCATACAAAATAAATTACATTCATACACATTCATGCATTGATTATGCTGTTTGGGGAGAGCCCCGTTATATTAGCTATATTTATACTAGATGGTACAAAGGATCTCTGGTAGCGGCTTGTCCTACATTTTGCATTTCTTAGCCTACGCCCAGATGGTAACAATTCAAATTTTTGATTAAGAGGATGTGACACATCATTAATAATGACACTGAGTCTCTGCTTAGTTACTCGCTCATACAGATCAGCTAAGCTAACTGTGCATGTAGCACCTAATTTTGTACAATGTTTGATGATTTTATTCAACTTGCGTTTAACATCATCTGGAGCATTCCCGAACCAACACACAATAGAGAAAGATACAACTGATTGGATTACGGCAGTGTAGAACAGGTTGATTATTCTCTCATCAAAGCAGAGTTTACGCATCATCCGAACAAAATACATACGTGAATTTACCTTTTTGTACAGTTTGTTAACATTGCTGGAAAATTTAAAATTCTCATCAATTATTAAACCAAGGTATTTGTACTCACTAACGGCTTCAACTACCTCATCGTTAATATACAATGGTTCGTGTGTACAAGGAGTTTTACGGAAATCTACTACCATCTCCTTAGTTTTGCTAACATTTAATTCTAAGTAGTTGTTACAGCACCACTCACAGAATCTATGAACTTCACTCCTATATAAATCATCATCATTAACACATCTTGCAACAAGTGCTGTGTCATCTGCATATTTGACAAGTTGGCAATTCTCACTTTCACAACGACAGTCACTAGTATATAATGTGAATAACATAGGTGAAAGGACACACCCCTGAGGGGCTCCTGTATTAATTTCAATGGTATTTGATATTGTGTCCAAGAACTTAACATATTGCAGACGGTCAGTAAGGAAGTCATTTATCCACAGAATGAAAATAGAGCTAACATTCATGTCATACAGCTTTTTCATCATAAGATGTGGCTGGATAGTGTTAAAGGCACTCGAAAAATCTATAAAAAGTATTTTAACAAAATGCTTTTTGGCAGATGAATTAGCCTGATCAACATGTTTGAGAGTGTAGTCTATTAGGCACAAGGAAGCATCTTCAACGCATCTCTTTTGAGCGTAGGCAAATTGATAATTGTCAGTTTGATCTTTGACTTGCTCATTCAACAGATTTTTGACCACTTTTTCAAAGCACTTCATCATGACTGATGTCAGGGCAATTGGTCTGTAGTCATTCAGGCAGGTAGGAATTATATGTTGTTGTGTCCTTCTTCTGTTTTAATTAGCCCACCAAGTGTATGGATACAGGACATGAAGCGTCAATCCTCTGACACTTGTCCTCCATCTATTTATCTATTTATTTTAACATTTTTCTTCTCCAAGTGGTGATATCATGTTTTTGATAATATTACCACATGGTTGTGGATGGGCCAGGTCAGTGAGGTTAAGGATTAGCAGCTCATACATGTTGCAGTGCCAAGCTGAGCTGCCTGAGCTGCCTTACCCCTGGGAAAGGGTAGGGAAGTTTGGAAGCCATGTTAAAAGGAGAGCAGCTGTCAAATGCTGCTTTCTTAATCTAAGTATTTACATGGCCATTACAGCAACCAGCAGAAATGCCTTGGAAGCCCTAGCTGTGGTCCAGAAGTAACTCGAGAGCTCTTGAGGGCGCTCTGTGCAACTGCCATCTTAGAGATAAGTAGGTGGGCAGAAATGATATAGTGTAGTCTTGTACTTGGAGGGTTTTTGGTGAGGTGATAAAGAGGAGTCCACAATATGTTATATAATAAAGATCATGTAGTAAATCATAAAAGTAATTCTGAGCAAATTCGAGATAATTAAGCTGTTTATTTGACTATCTTCTGGTATAGAAAGACAGGCTGAGGGAAACAGAGTTATACAGTGTACATGGAAACAGAAACATACGGTTTTGCAATGAAATTTGCATTCAATACTCCATTAACTTGAAGTGTTACATGCAATTATATACACGCAGTATCACGCACTAAAACATATTTTTTCTCCTGGGGCCATTTTGGCAAAAGTTACCGAGCTTTGGAAGCGAAACAAGCTAAAATGTTAATTTGATTTTAAGGAGACTAATCCTGCTTATTGGTGACAGCCAAACGAAAGGATTACGCATCTGATTTTCACTCCAGAATCAGTTATGACAAGTCAAATGGCCTTCTCTTGATCATGACCAATCAAACAGCCTCTATGTTTCCCATTTCGACACTTCTTCGGCTTTCATGAGTCAGGAAGTGCATTTTTCACAGTGAACTGGTCCTCATTTTTTCTATATCAAAGAGACAGACTGCATTGCAAAATGTTTCATGAGTAGAATATAGTTAAAACTATACGATTGTAAAAACAGTCAAATCAAGCGGTGACTTCCCTATATTCAGAAGGTCCAATGTTCAGAAGGTCCATTGGTCAGAAGGTCCAATGTTCAGAAGGTCCATTGGTCAGAAGGTCCGTTGTTCAGAAGGTCCAATGTTCAGAATTTTTGTAATTTTTTCACAGACAGTTTTTCAGGAAATTTACCTTAAACTTTTTTGTGAATGCTGGGGTAATATCCAATTGGTTGATTGCCCCTGTATATTTAAGTGGATGACAATTATTAAGATATTTCGAAATCTTATTTGCGCTCTGATTGCTGCCCAAATGTTGTACCTGAATTTGGGCAAGAATATGGAAACAGGTCAGAACTTCCCCCCTCGACCCTCCGAAAGTCAATTCATGTAAATATATATATGCCCCTGGAAGATCCAGGAAGTTGGCTACCATTTCTGGCTGGTGAAGGGGCCGGAATGCAACCCTCCGAAAAGCTGCAGAGCTTGGCCGGTGACGGGGCCAACTCAGTGGAAGTTAGCTACCCGAAGCTGGTTACCTGGCAGTTACCTGGAAGCTACTTGAAACTTTGGGAAAATGGCTACTTGAACTGGCTACCTGGCAGTTACCTTGCAGCTACTTGAAACTCTTCCCATTTCTGGCTGGTGACGGGGCCGGAATCCAACCCTCCGAAATACTGCATAGCATGGCCGGTGACGGGGCCAACTAACTAGAAGTTAGCTACCCGAACTGACTACCTGGCAGTTACCTGGCAGCTACTTGAAACTTTGTGAAGATATCTACTTGAACTGGCTACCTGGCAGTTACCTGGCAGCTACTTGAATATCTTCCGAATACTGGCTAGCCCTGGACCCCTGGGGACGGGGGTCATGAATCCTCCCATTGGAAAACAATGAGATTTGACAGACACACTCAGGGAGAATTGAATATTCTCTTTTGTATTGGTAGTAGGGCCAAAATAAAGCATACAAGCTGAAAGTTGTCACTGAGTTGGCCCCGTCACCGGAAAGGTTTGCAACTTTTCGGAGGGTTGGATTCCGGCCCTGTCACAAGCCAGAAATGGAAAGAGTTTCAAGTAGCTGCCAGGTAACTGCCAGGTAGCCAGTTCAAGTAGCTATCTTCCACTGAGTTGGCCCCGCCACCGGCAAAGCTATGTAGCTTTTTGGAGGGTTGGATTCCGGCCCTGTCACCAGCCAGAAATGGAAAGAGTTTCAAGTAGCTGCCAGGTAACTGCTAGGTAGCCAGTTCAAGTACCTATCTTCCCTAAGTTTCAAGTAGCTGCAAGGTAATCGCGAGGTAGCCAGTTCAAGTAGCTAACTTCCACTGAGTTGGCCCCGTCACTTGCCAAGCTATGCAGCTTTTCGGAGGGTTGGATTCCGGCCCCGTCACCAGCCAGAAATGGGAAGAGTTTCGAGTAGATGCCAGGTAACTGCTAGGTAGCCAGTTCAAGTACCTATCTTAGACTGGCGGGATTTTTGAAAAATGGCTTTATTTAAAGAGGTACGAGCATTTTGGGGTAAAAGTCGGGAACCCATCTTTTTAGCATATTTCAGGTATGCCGATTCTGAAAAAACCGGTTCCCAAGCGATATTCCGGGTCCTTCACCTCCTAATTTGCATAACAAAATGGCCACCAAATTAGCAATTTTTTGATCGTTTTAAAGCAGTAACCTTCAATATACTACTGTTTAGGAAAGCAAAAAAGGCAAACTAAGTGGCTCAATCCATGTTATGAAGACCAAGGAATACTCACACCATTTTAGAATCAATTATATAAGTTTGATGGTCATTGATATGCAAATTAGTAGCCGCCATTATACAAAAATGCCTTTTCTTCAATAACTTCCTTACTAATCAAGCAAATTTAACAAATTAAAGTTCTATACCAATGTTTTAAGGGTCAATGAAGATGATGAAACCATCTATTAAGTCATAACACTCATCCAATATTAATTATGCAAGAGTAATGGTCATTAGTATGTTAATTAGCGATGAAATATTACAGAAAATATCAATCTTCACAGTGTCGTCTCTGCTAATCCAGGAATCTTTACAAATTAAAGGCCTATACCAATGTTTTAAAGTCTTTGAAGATAATGAACTTATTCATTAAGTCATAACTGTCATCAAATATTAATTATGGAAAAACGATTGTCATTGGTATGCTAATTAGCATGACATATTTCAGAAGAATAGATTTTGTTACATTGATGCTGCGAATCCTGCAAACTTTACAAAATAAAATGTATATGCCAATATTTTAAGGGTCAATGAAGAAGTCATTGACAAAATCCTTACATTCATCTGATATTAGTTATGCAAGACCTGCAGTCAGTTATAAATTAGCAGTGTCATATAACTGCAAAAAAAGTGTATTCTTATACCTTTCCTACGCATCAAGCAAACTTAAGCAAATGAAGTCCTCCAACAATTTTATTTTTTTCAAAGTTAGTCTGCAATACTTCAAAGGTCAATACAGGTCATGAACTCATTCAAAACGTAATAATATCAGTGATATCCCTAAATTTGTTTTGTTTGTTAAGTTTGCTGGATTAGCGAGTACGATCAGGGCTGTAGCTGGAATTCTGCTTTGGGGCAATTATTCAGCAGTGTCTCATGGCCCGAAATGCCCTCTAAGCAATCTGAAGCACCAATTCCCCCATAAAAGACATGGAATCACTGTATTATCATTTTATGTAGTGTTCAAATTAGTAAAGTTTGAATGTCATACACATATTAAATGCTTCGAATTAAACAGTCATCGTGAAAGTTATTATTTGGTATTCTGCGTGGGATCAGATGCAGCAAACAAATTTGAAAACTCAATAATTTTATGCCTTCTTCATGGCTCTTCTGTCTCAATAGGTAACTCTTGCCTCCTCTCACAAGATCTCGCCTCATCTCTAGCTCTTGCCTCCTTCATCGCATTCTCCATCCTTTCCAGTGACCCCAATCTCCATAATCTCCCTTTCCGCCTCCTTCCCTGCTCTTCCCTTCTGCCTGATAGCTCCTGTCTCCCACCTTACTGCCTCCTCCTAGCTCTTGCCTCCACAAAAGCCATTCTCTCCTCTCTCTGACTTCTGTGTTCTCCCACTCAGCCCGATCCCAAGTTTTTCCAACAGCTTTTGCTTTGTCAAATTGTGTTTCCTACCTATCTGCTCATCTTTCTTTTTCCTGCACAATATCTGCATTCTCCTCTGCCTCCAGCCTAACTCCTGCCTCCTGCCTAACTCCTGCCTCCCTACTCAATAGCTCATCTGTTCCCCTTTCACTGTCTACTTCTTAGCTCCTTCCTGATATTGGTTTCTTCCTCCCTGCATTGCCTCCTACCCATCGGCTCTCCCCTCTTTTGTCTGCTTCCACCCGCTCTTGCCTCCTCCCCCAGAGTGGTTCTTCAATAACTATCTGGCTACTCCTAGCTAACTAAATGACTCCTCCTTCCCTGCTTGCTCCCAGTTTCTCTTGGTACCCTCCTCCCCCCTTGTCGCGCAATTGTCTCCATCAAGTGGTCCTATTAGAATATCTCCTGACCATCCCTACCTTGATCTCTCACTACCAGTGTTCCATGCACATATCAAATTTTTTTTATTATTAAAAAAATGAATACACTGTCTGCTCTTTGTGTAGGATTCACTGTTATAGGGGGAAAGTAGCAGTTTTATTATAGTAGGAGTGACAGTATTGCCTCAGAATATTTTTGCGTATTGGGAGTAGCAAGGTGACTTCATTTCTGAGTTGAGGGATCTTCCAATAATGCATATGATATCATTTTGATACACCCAGTCAGGAAGATATGATGGGACCTTTGCTGAATTTAAAGGCTGGCATGTGCCATCATGCATTGAGTTCCTGAAAATTCTGAAGAGACACCCTTTTCCGCAAATATGGCATCGCTAATAATCACACAAATAACTATTATTCTTGCATTATTAATATATTATGAGTTTATGGCTTTATGAATGAGTTTTTTACCCTTGAGCCAGTGGTATGGAAGTTTTATTTGCAAAATGTGTTGGATTAGTAAGGCAGATATTAAGAAAAACATTTTGCTTATTAGTATATATATATATGTACAAATGACGATTATTCTTGTATAATTAATACTTTATGAATGTCATGACATTATAAATACATTCAACTTTGACTATTTTAGCTTTGGTACTGAAGTTTTAAATGTAAAGTAGGCTGGATTAGCAGAGAGGATATGAAAAACTTTTTTTTTTCTGTAATATTTCATCGCTATTTAGCATACTAATGACTATTATTTTTCCATAATTAATATTTTATTAGTGTTATCATTTTATAAATAAGTTCATTATCTTCATTGACTCTCAAAATATTGGTAAAGCACTTTAATTTTAAAGTTTGCTGGATTAGCAGAGAAGATATACTAAGAAGATTGTTATTTTCTGTAATATTTCATCACAAATTGGCAAATTAATGACCACTATTCTCGCATAATTAATATTGGATGGGTGTTATAACTTAATAGATGGTTTCATCATCTTCATTGACCCTTAAAACATTAGTATAGAACTTTAATTTGTTAAATTTGCTTGATTTGTAAGGAAGCTATTGAAGAAAAGGCCTTTTTATATAATGGCGGCTACTAATTTGCATATCAATGACCATCAAACCTGTATAATTGATTCTGAAATGGTGTGAGTATTCCTTGGTCTTCATAACATGGATTGAGCCACTTAATTTGCCTTTTTTGCTTTCCTAAACAGTACTATATTGAAGGTTACTGCTTTAAAACGACCAAAAAATTGTTAATTTGGCGGACATTTTGTTATGCAAATTAGGAGGTGAAGGACCCGGAATATCGCTTGGGAACCGGTTTTTTCGGAATCGGCATACCTGAAATATGCTAAAAAGATGGGTTCCCGACTTTTACCCCAAAATGCTCGTACCATCCACATATTTCAGAAATCCCACCAGTCTATCTTCCCAAAGTTTCAAGTAGCTGCAAGGTAACTGCGAGGTAGCCAGTTCAAGTAGCTAACTTCCACTGAGTTGGTCCCGTCACCGGCAAAGCTCTGCAGCTTTTCGGAGGGTTGGATTCCGGCCCTGTCACAAACCAGAAATGGAAAGAGTTTCAAGTAGCTTCCAGGGAACTGCCAGGTAGCCAGTTCAAGTGGCTATCTTCCCAAAGTTTCAAGTAGCTGCCAGGTAACTGCGAGGTAGCCAGTTCAAGTAGCTAACTTCCACTAAGTTGGCCCCGTCACCTGCCAAGCTATGCAGCTTTTCGGAGGGTTGGATTCCGGCCCCGTCACCAGCAGGAAACGGGAAGAGTTTCGAGTAGCTGCCAGGTAACTGCCAGGTAACTGCCAGGTAGCCAGTTCAAGTACCTATCTTCCCAAAGTTTCAAGTAGCTGTCAGGTAACTGCCAGGTAGCCAGTTCAAGTAGCTATCTTCCACTGAGTTGGCCCTGTCACATTAATTTTGTATACTGACAAATCATTAGCAAATATATATGCAATGTCATGAACTTCCCATTTTGCTTATAATGTACCGATTGAAATAGGAATGTCTTGTCAGGTTTGCAAAGATCCACTTAATTTTGTGAACAGAGGTACCCCGAACTGGCACTGGTCCTACAGTCTGTGTAAACATGCTGGAGGAGGTGGTCCAACTTATACCCTGAACTTACATTATTTATGAACAGAAATTGCACCAATATCACCCAAGCCGGAATTTGCATGATTTGGGCTGATATGTATGCCTAGTTATGCTATTTTAGTAGCAGAAATAAAAATTTTCGGCCGTCCATTCCGTTCCCTTTCCCGCAATTTTTAATGGATGTGTGTACACATCATGCTTATAAAGTATGGCGCTGCGAGCGCCGTTTTCCAAAATGGATGTTCTTGTCAGATTTGACAATTTTGCGAGGTGAAAATGTGGATTTATTGGTTCATGTCAATCTTTGGTGATTGTTTCAAGGGCAATATCTTTAACTCTGATTGCAATGAAGCATCAGCTGCTATCATGACTATCACACAGTCTCTTGATTGATTACAAATTGCAATTATCCATGCTAATTAGGGGCCGACCAGATGATCTTTGGGGGGGGGGCTATGGATATTTAGAGAAAAAAAAATTGTTTCCCACTTGACAATGAAAAAAAAGTTTCTTCAGTACATGGAAATAAAAAAAAAGTTTGTTTCCACCTGTAGCTAGGGTACCGTAATGTTAAAATTCCGATAAAAAAGTTTATCGTCTTGTCGGCCCCTTACGACTTCGTGGTCAATTGGATGTTGATTCAAGGCAATCGTCCACTTCACAGGCCATTTAATTGCATTTGAGATCAATATCCACTCATGTAATTGTCCCGTGAGTCAGATAATTGGTCATTTTTATCAATACAGTGGTTAAAGAATATTGACAACTCACCAGTCAGTAATAAATGCCAATTTTCAGGTTGCAGAATGTCCTCTTTTACCCCGGTGACACATCTCCATTTATAGAGTCACAGTGACAAAATGGACAATTTTGGCGGGAAATTTGAAATTAGAGCATTTTCAGAATGTCTTTTGGGCCCTGTCTTGGCTGTATTGTTTGGAGATGTTTGGGTCAAGAGGTGTCCATAACAGACTCCATGAGTCCCTATTTTTGCCGATGACAGGAAGTGTCAGAGGGACTCCTTGAATTGGATTGTTTTGAATCTCCAAGAAATGTTAACTGATTGGTTATGTAACTTCTCATAAACACTGCTTTTATTTATGTCCAAAAACACCTTGTGTGATTAATTAGCTAAACTTGTTACATCACTTTGTTTGATTCTCCCATTGTCCACCATACAACTTGCAGAGGCATTGATAACTTAAAAGTATAAACATTCATTTTGTTATCCAATATTATTGTTATTAATCCATAACAATTAAAGATTCCCACAGTATGAAAGAAAACAATTAGGTTCTGCCATATCTTACTCATTTGCATGCTGCTTGTGCTCATTTGCATGGCCAGATCCAGTAGACTGTGTCCATAACTTGATTATAGAGCATGCATCTGGCATAGGAACGAATACCAGGCAAGTTGTAATTAAGAAGTGTTTTCCTTTTATATCTTGCTTGGATCCACTGCGGGCAGCTGCACACATTGTGTATTGGCCGCTGAACCTAAACTATTGCACATATGATATTTGGCACCGCTCCTATCCTGCACTGCTCCTATTCTACACTGCTCCTATTCTACACTGCTCCTATCCTGCACTACTCCTATGATTCTATCCCGCAATACTCCTATCCTGCACTACTCCTATCCTGCACTACTCCTATTCTGTGCTACTCCCTCTGCACTGCTCCTATCCTGCGCTACTCCTATTCTGCAGTGCTCCTATTCTGCACTGCCAATATCCTGAACTCCTATTCTGCATTGGTCCTATTCTGCACTTCTCCCTTTGCGCTGCTCCTTTCGAGCACTACTCCCTGTGCACTTCTCCTATCCTGCGCTACTCTCTCTGCGCTTCCTTTTCTGCACTACTCCTATCCTGCACTGATCCAATCCTGCTGATTCATACACTGCTCCTATCCTGCACTGCTCCTATCCTGGAAGTTCATATAAAAAGCACAATGTCATAAAGACAGCAATTTCTAAGATTTCATGAGCAGAAGCATTTCCATCAACAACACATAAACTGATGATGTCATGCAATGACATGCATATTTTATGCAAATGTACATTGAGCAGTGCCCATCCATGTAGGTAAGTGAGTACAATATTATACAGTTATCACACAGCACCGAGTGCGATATTATACAGTTATCGCATAGCACCGAGTGCGATATCAATATAATATCACACTCGGTGCTGTGCGATAACTGTATAATATTGTATCAGTAGTGGGCCTACAGAAAATGAGAAGTTGGCCTGCCTTACATTTATTGCCTGGATGATCGTATCACTATGGTTAGGTCACTTGCATTGCCGAGTGGTCACGGTTGCATTGTGGCTCCCTTGTACTATGGGACCATCCTGACTGAGACTGGGAATATGTCAAGATGTGTGGGACAAATCTAGGGCTGCCCTAAGGACCCCACTCCAAAGGGGGCCCCCACACCCAAACCCAACAATAAAAAAAAAGAAAAAGAAAAAAAAAAAGGGTTGCTCAAATTCTGAACATTGGACCTTCTGAACATTGGACCTTCTGAACAATGGACCTTCTGACCATTGAACCTTCTGACCATTGGACCTTCTGAACATTGAACCTTCTGAACATAGGGCTGTAACCAAATCATGCTGTATGTAGAGATTGAATTATTTTCAACAAATAACAAATGATGGTTTGTGAAAACATCCTTAGACATTAATTATCCACATTTCATAAATCATAATTCGCATGCCACTCTAAAAACAAGTGTTGTTATTTTAACACCAAAATAAACACTTTTTGGTTACACTTTTTAAACATGTTGAAGTGTTTATATTCATAAAGATAAACATGTTGAGGTGTTTATGAATTATAAACACGACAACACCTTAATGAGCTTGTTACACTTTTTAAACACTTCAACATGTCTTTGACTCTAGAAGTGTTTTTAAATAAACACAAGGTGTTTATCTTTATGAAGGGAGAAGAAGCGTTGATCTGAAACAGTCATTGAGATCAGTCGGATTAGAAACACAAAACAGTTGTATACAAACACTCAATAATCCACTCAAGCAATCTCTGCTAATCAGGTCTAATTATACTGCATCTAGTTTGTGAAAAATATCATATACATTATGATTGTATCTATTTTGCTCAAAGTAAATATACTCAAAAATTCAAATAGATAGTAAAGAAATTTAAAATGGCATCTTTGTTCAGTTTGTATAGTACTATTTTTGCTAACTTCCAAAAGCAGTATTGTTTCTGTGTGTGTGTGTCTGTCTGAAGGATTGTCTGCCCGTCTGTCATGGGCACTTCCTTTGGGCAAAAATACTCCTTGAAAAATATAGCCCCACAAAGGTGAAGTACAGTAAGAGCAGATTTTACTTACCTTTGTATTCCTTAGCAGCAAAGGTGGGGGGGGGAGCCAGTAATAGAACATCGAAAATACAGTAATATTCAAAAGTCTTGAGCCACATCCACATTTTTTATGTTTGATTTCCAAACTACGTTTTGAGTCCGAATGGTGTAATTTTCTTATTAGTATAGTGTTCAGGAATGTTTCTCCAACATCCATTTTAAAAAGCTTTTATGGGTACTTGTATGGAGATACTTAGGAAGGGAACCATAGAGAGGAGGGTCATGTGTGCTCAAAGGGAATGTGAAAGAAACAACAATTTGTGGTTTCCTCAAAACTTTTACACCGCACTGTAAAACGACCTCCTTAAATAAAATTTTGACGTTCTGTGTTCCTCCTTTTGCTCAAGCAGGCTACAAAGGTAAAGTACATAATCTGACTTACTTTACTGGGAAAAGGATCAGCTCAGTTGGTAGTGCTCTTTACTTCAATGCAATTGCTGGTTCCTGGGTCTCATTCCAGCTCTGGCCATGTCACCAATCGGACATACTATGTCGGACAGCAGTTTCAATCAACCTTCTCATCAAATGTTGCTGTGCCCTGCTCCTGTTCTAATTACAATAGCCTGTAAAAATGCATGAATACATGATGTAAAGCCTTTATCATTTATCCATCAAGGTTGACTAAAGTTACTGTTTCAACTAGGTTCAACAGTTTATGAAAAGCAAAAATAAATTATTGTTTATAGCTTGAAAATGAAAATTAGTACAGTGATCCCAGAGTCAATGTGTTTCATACAGAATAACACATGACATTACGCAAGTATGACAATTTCTTGTTGACTTCTTGTTATCACCCGTTGAGGTTTTTGCCGAATATGGTTGTATTAAAACCACACAAAAACTCAGGTTTTCATTCAAAAGCTTGCCCTATTGATAATGAAAATTATAAAATAGGCACTGCAGCTTTATCAATACCTGACATTAATATTGTTTTTGCAGATTTATGTGCTCTCTTTATAGAAAATATAAATGCTCGATATGACACTGTTTTCTAAGAGTTCTAAATTGAACACTATTTTTAAGTGTTGCAGAAAGAACTTTAAAAGTAAAAGTGACTAGCCTCGCAAGCATCATCAAGTTGGCAGAATTGCCACTAGTCTTGCTTTCAGAGAATTATTGGAAGTTTCAGATCTGCATCCCGGAAAAGAATGGTTTACTTTAATGGTCAAGTCAATTCAATGCATCAATGATGCACAGAGAAACAGGCCAAGTTGTGCAACAGCTTGTTTGAAGCTTAATTTCATAGAAAATCAACAAAAATTATCATTAATTCCACAATTTAATAATTCCAATTTTTTATTAGTAAATATTACAAGGATGCATCAGACTCAATAGCAACAAAGAGAATCTTTTTAAGTAGGCATGCAAAATATTTCTTACTGGTTCAACTCATCATAAAATAAATGTGAACTCTAGGAGAATATGTAGGAAATGTGTAGGTCCTACTTTTAGTGATTGTACAACAACAATTGCATGTTAGTTCCTCCAATGAAAACCTGGCATAAAAGTAACCAGATCGTATTTTTTTACTATATATACTGATATGTTGTGAAATGTTTATAAGAATAATATACATAACACAGGACAAATCAAAATTAGGTGAATGCTCATCTGTTGTTCTGTGGATAAGGTTCAAGGTGTCTTGTCAAATTGTCACAAAAGTAAAAGTTAAGAAATGTTCCATTAAGTCAGTATTGCATATTTCCATCGCAGAAGGCAGATCTGCGCACCGATGAGTGTTTTAACTCAAGTAATAAAATCAGCATAATCACGACCAGAAACGCCAAGATGACGACATAGATGATGCAGATGACACGTAAGATACAGATGATGCATAGAACCTGTAATGATAGAAAAGAAATAATTTTAAAAATTGTTTTTTTGTTTGTTTTTTTTTAAGAAATACAAGTTAAAAGTTCTGTGTATTTGTATAGCAAAATTTAAAATTACCATTATTATTAAAGTTTACTTGAGCAATAAAAGCGAGATACATGGGAGCCTTTAATATGTTATGCATTTATACAAATTGTAAAGGGTTGAATTTGAAAATTTCCAGTAAGTGTAGTATTCCTAAAGTGCACTAAGTAATTATTCAACAAGAGGCCAATCCCTGAATAAGAAGTGTTAATTAAAATTATAACAAAGGGAACTGAAAAATAACTTAGAAAATAAATAAATGTTTACCTTCTATTTTGGAGAAGTGGACAGTGCTGTTTCTTGCTTTTCCCTTTTTATTTCACATGTCATCCATTACCTGGAACAATTAGTACTCTTGTCACATTATGCACATTTTAATTCGTAAATGTGGGGGAGACAGGGGTATGTTGTGCCACGGGGTAAGTTGGTCCCTCCCGGCCAACTATTGGGGTAAAATGAAGAACTGGGTAAAAAAGCAATTGGTCAACATCATTATGCGCCTTGAAAAAACCTGCTAAATGTAAAGCTATGGAAAGCTACACTCAATTAAATTGTTTTTCTTGAAAACCTGATGTAACAAGGACTGACATTCTCGTTTCTTGGTCATTTGGTATTTGTAAAAAGATAAAGTGTTTCTGGAAGGACAGAGTTAGGAGGTATATATATCTAGACATTGTTTTGAAAGATTAATCGTGCATTGTTGATTTCTTTTTGACGACCGGTTTTCTCCCGAAAATTAATACAGGGTAAGTTGTGCCATTTGGATTGGGGTGAGTTTGTGCCTATGATATAACATAGGATATAATTATCATTATTCAATTTCTGTTTGCAGGTAAGTTAGAAAGTGTTATACCACCATCGAAACAAAAAACATTTTAGTTTCTGCATAATTTTGAATTTTTACGTAACATGGCTATTAAATGTTTGATTAGTTTAATACATGTAGCATATCAGCCATATGCTAAAGCAATATATAAATGATATATCTGAAGAAACAGGTGAAATACAGGGGTGCCAGAAGGAAATACGGGTGACATGGGCGGTCGGATGTAAAAGGGTAAATCATATTCTTGCCAATTTTGAATAAAAAAATTTAAGAAGAGTGTCAATAATAATTTTGATTATAAAATTGTTCTTTATTATTTAATTAGAGCCTAAAATTACTAAAATAAGGCAGAATAATGTTTTTTATTAAGATCAAAATGGAACACCTTGCCCCCTCTGCCCCCCTTGGACAAGGGCTGGAAGGGCAATGGCCCCCTCCACCCCGTTGGTCCGGCACCCCTGGTGAAATACAAGGTTTTTCTGGTATTTATAAACCTCTGGGCCAACTTGTCCATCATGGGGCACAACTTACCCCGGCAGCAGGGCAAGTTGTGCTACTTGTCCTTTCTAACCAGATTTTAGAAATAATCACCTTTTTGTGACAGTTCTCCGTGATTTTCAATCACAATTTCTTCATCCAGTGAAAATACCTCCAGAGTTTAAAAACAAACATTTTCTTCCTGCAAAACAGGAGATACATTAATGAATCTGCATCATATAGCACTTGACCTTACTTAAACGTTAAACATTATATCAGCAGAAACAACCTACATTAGTGAAGCCACAGGTTCTTGTTCAGGTTAAATTATTAAATTTTAGTGACATATTAGACACCTTTCTAACCAGATATTGGATATAATCACCTTTTTGTGTGGCAGTTTTCCATGGTTCACAGTTGCTATTCATCCATTGAAAAAACCGCCAGGGTTTGAAAACAGAGATTTTCCTCCTGAAAAAAACATAATATAAATTTAATGAATCTGCGACATTTAGCATTTGACCATTCTTAAAAGTTAAATATTAATAGAAATCCTCTACATAAAGCAAGCTGTGGGTTCCTCTTCAGGTTTTTTTTGGACAACACGTTAGATTAATGGATGGATGATACGGGATTTACATCCTGTATTTGTGCACTCGGTAACCAACTATATTTATTAGAAGAAGCCACCTGTCTCAGACAACCCGGAGCTTCTTGTTTCGTTTAAACTTTGACAACATATTAAACACCTTTCCAACCAGACTTTAGAAATACATTGTAATTACCTTTTTGTGACAGTTCTCCGTGATTTCCAATTAAAATTTCTTCATCCAGTGAAAATACCTCCAGAGTATAAGAACAAACATTTTCTTTCTGAAAAACGTGAGATACACAGTTAGTCTGCATGATATAGCATTTGACATCACTTAAAAGTTAAATATTATATCAGCGGAATCAACCTGCATTAGATGACACAGTAGACATCTCTCCTACTGGATTTATCAGAAGAAGCTGCGTACATAAGGCAAACCAGAGATTCTTGCCTGGATTAAATTTTAGTGACATATTAGACAACTTTCTAGTTTCTAACTAGATTTTAGATATAGGCCTAACCTCCTTTTTGTGGCAGTTTTCCATGCTTTGAAATTTCAATTTCTTCATCCAGTGAAAAACCTCCAGAGTTTGAAAGCAGACATTAACCTCCTGAAAATAAAACATAAAATACATAATGAATCTGCATCATTTAGCATTTGACCATACTCAAAAGTTATTCATTTTAAAAGAAAACACCTACATCAGGCAAGCCGTGGGTTGCTGTTCAGGTTAAATTTCGACAACAAGTTAGATTGATGGATGGATGATTGGGGCTTTATGTCCTGTATTAATGCACTCCGTAGGCTAATTAGGACAGGAGGAGGACTCGGCAATGAGGTAAAGGATGATTGAAACAGCCATCCAACATAGGCCCAGGTGACCTGACAAGAGCTGGAATTGAACCCTGGACCAGTGATTGGAAGCCCAGAACGCTACCACTAGACGAACCCCGAGACATCTCTCGAACTATATTTATCACAAGAAGCCACCTGCATTAGGCAACCTGGAGCTTCTTGTTTAGATTACATTTTTATGACACATTAGACACCTTTCCAGCCAGACTTCAGTAATAATCACCTTTTTGTGGCAGCACTCCATTATTCACAATTGTGATTTTTTCATCCTTTGAAAATACCTCCAGACTTTGAAACTGGCATTTTCTTCCTGAAAAACATAAGGTAAAAAATGAATCTGCATCATTTTGCATCATAAATCAGTGGAATTAAGCAAACCCGCGGGTTCTTTTCAGGTAAAATGTTGCCAATATATTAGACACCCTTCCAACCAGATTTTAGAAATAATCACCTTTTAGTGGAAGTGCTCTTTGACTTGCAATTCTGATCTCTTCATCCAGTCAAAAAAATTGCTGAGTTTGAAAACTAGCGTTTTTTTTCTGAAAAACATAATTTAAGGTACATAATAAATCTGCACCATTAAGCACTTGGTCTAAATGCTAACTGGTGCAGATTCATAATGTACTGGGGAGGGGGGGGGAAAGTCAAGGGGGCCGGACCCCCTGGACCTAGCCCTGGACCCCTGTGGGACAGGGGTCATGAATCGTCCCATTGGAAAACCATGAGATTTCAAAGTAAGGGTTTGGGAGAATTCACTTTTCTCTGTTAGTTTTATACTTATGTGAAAACCAAAAACACATATTGAAAATAGACAAAATATGCTAGTGACGGCACCTATTTCCATGAACTCAATCTTCCTGATTATCTGCTAAATTATCTTGTGAACTCAGAAGATGAAATTTCTTCCTTAAACATTGTGGAAATAGCCGTCTCTGATTGGTCAGAATTGAGTGATGTCACAAGCAACTTCAGTGACGTCATGACAGAGCTACTGTGACGTCACTGTGAAGACACATGAGTTCACAGTGAGCCTGATGGCTGAAACTGCCGGTTTTTGAGAATTTCTTTGCATTTTACAGTATTGGCTGTATAAAGTTGCATCAGAAATGCATAAATCGATTTATGATACTGAAATTTTTTAGGTGATTATTAGGTGAGTCTATCATTTCTGATTTACTCTCATTCAACAAGGACAAAAACCCTTCCAAACTGGTGCCGTCAGTAGAATGGTATTTTAGGTGAATAAAAATCTGATTTTTATGAAGCCCACTGCACTAGTATTGCTGTCGTCTGACTTCTCCTGATGATGTGTCAAAATCTCAAGATTTTGCATGGTATGACCCATGACCCGTGCTACGCATGGGTCCCAGGGCTACCCTGGACCCCCCTCCCCCCCGCTTCTCCCTTCAGGCTAAGATATTCAATCAGACATAGAGATCCCCGGTCGAATTTGCTCCAGTCTTTCTGGTCCTGCTAATGGACCTCCCCATTTCAAAATTCCTCAATCTACCCCTGTGGCAGGATCCTTCACAAAACAATAATTGACATTATTCTAGTGTATTTATATTTGAAAATAAATATTATCTCTACAACATTTCAATATGACAGCTTAACAATACTGAGAACAGTTGCCTTGATTAATAAAATAAGAATATTTACTTTTTTTTAAACTTACCTTGTCAAAACTTTGGTTATAAGACTTCTTAAGGGTCTCCAATAGCTCAAACAATCAAACATTGACCAGAACCAACAGCTTTTGAAAGTGGCCAACATTCACCTTCATGGCTGGGTGAACGTTTCTGTTGAAGAATGTATTAAGTTTGAAGCTTAAGTGTTTGATTATGTGTTTATGATTAGGCACATCATAAACACTAGTGTTTAAGAAACTTAGAATTTTTTTTCAACTTGGACTTTTTACGTTACAAAAGCTTACAAAATATGTAATGGTTGGCAAAAATGCATGATTCTATATTCTGAAGATATATATACATAAAAAATTTGATTTTTTCTTAATTCCCTTTACATAGTAATATACATTCCAATTGGCTCAACATTTTCTAAGTCCCATTAACACTTCAGCTTGTCCTGTATAAACACCATAGTGTTGTTGTTTTAACACTAAAGTGTCTATTTTCAATCACCTAAGTGAATATAAACACATAAGTGTTTACGAAATAACACTATAACATGTTTATGGCCAACACTATTTTTTAGAGTGCATGTTTACCATTGGAAGCATTTTACAAAGGTCATCATGGTGTGACGTATATTTAGGTCTTGTTGGTTATTTCTTGTTTCTTTGAAAATTCTGTTGGTTGCTTGGAAAGGTTCCATCCCACACTTCATTGGCTGCAGTCCATTGCTTAGAGCTGCTTTGGCAGCTGCCCCCGCATATCCACCAACTGGTGCATACACAGATAAACACCAAGAATTAAACACCCACTCGCAAGGGTGAGAGTAGGGATTGCTTAACTTGCATTATACTTCAACTGTCACGACCAATCCTTACTGATATTCCGCAGGTCTTTCGTGTGTAATAAACATGGTAATTTAATATAGCATGCCGTGCAGCTTGTAAGTAAGCGAAACGGGCGATGTTTTGCCATCGAGTCAATACAAAACATCCTCAACGGTCCACTTGTAGACAGTAATTGATCACTTTTTGACTACATTGATGTGTTTTAGAAGGCTAAACCCTGCTACAAAGTTTTGAAAATCGGCTTTAAACAAAACCCATCATCAAGTAAGTTATCTGCAGATGCCAAATATGTTAGCAAAATATTTAATGGTGCACCAGTTGCTGAGTTATGACAAATTAAATAATACATTTTTAACTTGGATTTCAAAAGAAACACAGTAGTACAAAAAAAAGCGTGCAGAAAGGAAGGATGCTGGAAGATGCGGAAATAAGGAAGTAATAAGAAAGGATAGAAAGATAGATAAATCTTTTGACTTTGACTTGATGACTGGTGGTTTTGAAGACCCTTAAGTGATTGGAACAGCACTTTTGTTGACCAGACCATGGAGTTTTTTTATTAGCAAAGTAAAACTACTTGCCCATTTGTTGGTAACAATTTTAGTTTATATGGCATTGGAATGTATGCATTCATTATATATATCATGGTTTCTGTGAAAACTACAATGTTAGATGCAAGACTATCTCCCACAGAAGTCCACCTTCAATGACCCAGTTATGATAATTATGATGCTGTTGAGGCTGGCCATTTCTATGCCTCCTACTCAAGGCCTGTATAATTATGACATCACAATGACATCACACTGACATCACAGGGATTGAAGTATACATGAAGCTGAGGCCTGAGGAGGCGGGACAGCTGATGGATTCGATGTAGGTGGCGCCCAGAGCTTGGCTGCCCCTCCTCCCCAGCCCATCAGCCTGCAATGCTCTGCAAAAGTCTGCTTTGCATTTTGAAGAAGGGCTCTGTGGAGGTAGTCGTGCGTTATCTCTAAGTAAGTGGATTCATTTGTCTCCAGATTTACTCTCATTCACTTAAGTTATAAATATCTGTGAACAGTGTTAATTGAGCCAAGTGACATAGATCTGCACTTAAGGTAAATTGTTGGATACAAATATGCCTGTACTTTAATTCTTGTTTCACTATCATTTGTATATTGGATCTGTGATTTATCACTCTGGGAAGAATAACTGCTCTTTCTCAGACTGTGATTTATCAGTTCTTTAAAGATTCCTGAATGTATACAGAATCTTACAGAGGGCTCCATGTTAATTCTCTGGGGGGAAATATTTAGCTTTTAACTAGGGGAATAGTCATTGTGTTCAATTATAGTATACTCACAGTGACGGACCTGTGGAGAATCTTATAGATAGCTGCTTGATTGGATTTCAGACAAGATCTGACTGGTCGAATTTCGAAGTGTGACAAACACAATATCAAAAATATGCTTTCTTAATTGTAGGCCTGTAGATGCGCTTCTTAACAGGAAAGTCAATGGATGAGAAAAAAATGCTGCAAAAATTTAAAATTGCTAGATATTCAGCTTAAGCATTTTTAATTCAAAAGCTAACATAGAGCCATTCCAATTTCTTCTCAAAAGTTGTAGGCAGTTGGCTCTAAACTGTTCTAAATTTTGCGATGGAATGTAAGTAAATACCATCTGATAAATCGGCCTATACGTTGTCAATCGCCCATCTTGTTTTGTTTCTGCTGGGAAAAGCTGAAATGCTTTAACCTATATATAAAAGTTGAGTGATTGTTATTGCTTTGCACTCCAAAAATCGTTTGTTTGTAAACAAACAAAATGGTCTTCTGGGCAACAATTTTTTTTTTCAAATAAACATTTTCTGTGAATGAATCAAAATGATTGTTTATCCCACTGGAATTATTCAGACACTCAAGGAATTTTCGTTTTATTAAATTCTTGCTCGATATGACATGATCGTTCATAATTATAAATGCAGCGCTCTTTGTAACTCAATTTCAATCACTGCACTTTCTTTAGCTTCAGAGGAGTTGTATGCCCCAATAGGAAAATGTGGCATTGATGCTACCTGTCATTTATGATGCATTGACTATACATACATATATTATATATTACATTTTAAGTTTATATCTTTATACTGTAAAATAAAACGTTTCTAGAGTGCAAAGCAACAACAATCACTCAACTTTTTTATAGATAAAACATTTCAGCTTTTCACAGCAGAAACAAAATAACATTGGTGATACACAATGCAACAGGATTATGTATCACATGGTGCGTTTCCATGTCTATCTCCAATTTGGAGTTGATGGGAAGTACAATGTAAAATTTTAAATTTCAGTGAGCTCAAATGATTAAATGAGTCGGATGGTTGCACAATTCCTTTGAGCCAGCACAACTTGCTGTTTGTAAGTTATGAACAGATTATCATAACTAAAAACAACAAGCTATGTCAGCTCAAAGGAATTGTGTAACCATCTCACTCAATCATTTGAGTTCTCCAGAATGTCAAATTTTACACAAACTCACTCCATGTATATCTGTGACAAAATGATCAGTGAAAGATTATTTACTTGCAAATTGTTGTGTATGATTATAATAACTATTGATACTCAATTGATCAGCTTAAAATCAAGTCATCTCCAGTTTTTACTGTAATCAACCTCACCTTCAGGCCACATCCTCATCATTTGCTGAGAGAAGTACAGAGCTCTGCCTATTTGGTGTAGGGACGGAAATATGAAATATTGATATTGAGGGAGCAGGAGCGTTTCTGGAAATTGCCCGTGGATGGTACCATACTATGTGGTGATCCTTGGTTTATGTGAGCATATATTCCTTTCACACGTACCAAGTGCCAAATAGCAAATTCAGAAAAAAAAAGGAGACTTTTTCTTTTTCAATACTGCGTGATTCCCTCGATTTTGGGGATAGACCTCTCAAATTTTCCATAAATTTTGACGTCTGGAGGAGACTGCACCCTCACGAGAGACCACTTCATGAATACAGAAAAGTTGGTCTTATGACATAGGGACCACTGTATATTATCATAATATATATTTGTGTATATTTTTACCTCATAAATTACGGTTAATTAATGAGTAAGTTCGCGTTGGAACAATTTATGTGTACGTAATATAGAAAGCCCTGAGGCAAAGCAACCAAAATCTGTTAATAATTCGATTGAATTATTAATCGTCATTGATCTAACAATGATGCTACATATATTATTCTGTTATTACATACAAAGGCTGTATTTCATGCTTTGCAGAGCATTATCCACATCAACTGTCACCAGATATTAGCCTTCCATGGCAATAGCTATTAGAGAAGGAAAATATCACCTGAACAGTAATGGATTGATAATATTGCCAATTTATTTTCTCCTATCTCGTGTATCAGCATTTTAGTTATTGTGTGTCTATTTTCTGCTTTCTATCTATAGATATGATCATGATCATTCTCAGGTCATACCCCAACAGGTCCAAGTCAGAGCTAAGTGGGGTTGGCTGAGTTCATTCTCTGATTGACCAATATAATGAGCACTATTTATGAATCACCTATGTGGCGCTAAAATAATGGAGATATATCTGTGAGTCAGGTTTATCCAATTACGAGTTGTGCAGAAATAATAATATAAGATGGATAGATGGATGGAGAGAGACTGATAAGTGGACAGAAGCTTTAGTTGGTATGGGCAGATATAGATGGACAGATTGCCAGCTATACAGATTTAATACAGTATTCACAATGGATAGATGGGCAGCTTGGTAGAAGATTGATTGATAGGTTGATCAGTTGATAGGTTGATTGACTGATAAAAAGACTGACTTATTGATTCAAGTAGCAGTGCCTTGATGAAAGTACATTATTATAGGGATGGATTTAACTGTAGCTTAGTGCGTACTAAGGTTGGTTGAAGCTGGGCGGAGGGCTATGGTTTGCTGCCGCGCATTTTTTCGCCGTATGGCAACTTGACCTAGGTGTTCTTCTCATTTTTCGTGTTTCCTCAGTTTCTAAACCTCCTTTATCCGATTCCAAGCTGTCTCCCTTTCTGTATCCTTCTCCATTGGGCTCTCACTAAGTCTCACAGCTTTTCGTAGCTGTGAATTCCTCTGGTCTCCTTTATAAACCCTCTTTCCCGCTTCCTCGGGTCGCGTTCTTCTCAGCATTTCGTACCCTCGCCTTTGTATGTACATTTCATGTTGACCTTAGCGTGACCTCTGGTTACACATTATCTAATTTACTTGTATTTATGTTCATTATCACTCCGGGACTCATATGATCCCATATATCTAGTATTTCTTGTATTGTTATTCTTATCCTTACGTATCTAGTGTCACACAGTATTAATGTCTAAGGACCATTGGCTGGTCCAGAGCGGTAGGTGCTCTCTATCTGTGTGTGTTTTGTCTTTTTGTGTTGTATGAATGTGATGTATGAATGATTTGTGTGTTTTTCGAATTTGCCAATAAACGGCACAGCGGCCATTCTTATAGTAATTGTGTCTTTGTCCTCTGTCCGGTCGGTTCAATGACAGATAATATTGTGAGTTTACGTCAAATTTTGAGATAGCAATTAATGTCTAATTTTGATATTTCCGTCTAACCACACATCTCAAATGGACTATCATATCAAGTCATTATTAACACCATTAAAATGAGTTCCCATGATGATGCTATTTTGCCTTGAATTAATCTTGCAATCTGAGTGGCAAGGTGTAATTTCTTGAATAATTTGAGGCAGATAAGAGGCACCATTAGGAAGTCTATACTCTGCTCAAACATGCATTTTATGTTATGTAATCTTATCTTATCTTATCCTTTCCTGTTTGATCTTAATATTCTTTTCTGGACAAGTTCTTCTCTTATCTTGTCATATAGGTGTATACTATCTTGCTACATCCTGTCATGTTGAGTGTTCTTTATTCTATCTTATCTTATCTTATCTTATCCTATTTCATCTTATTTATTTTATTTCATTGTATCTATATCAGCTTATTTCACCTCACATCTACCTCATCTTATCTTATTTCAACTTATCTTACCTCCTCTATCATATTATACATGTAGGCTACATCTTACCTCAATCCTATCTCATCTTATCTTATCTTATCTTATCTTATCTTATCTTACCTCTATCCTATCTCATCTTATTTCATATTATCTAATTTCATCCTATCTTTTTTATCTTACCTCTTTAATTCATCTTACCTCTATCTTATCTCATCCTATTTCATCTTATTTATCATATTTTATCTTACCTTTATCTTATCCGATATTACCTCTATCTTCTCTCATCTTACCTCTGTCTTATCTTAATTCATCTTATCATCTTATTTCACCTTAAACCTTTTTTTTCTTACCTCTATCTTATTTCAGTTTACCTCTATCTTATCTCATCTTATTATGGCATCTAGTGAAATCAAATCGAACTCATGGACGGGTTAACTACATTACTAAAGCAAACTGAAAATAGAGTTACATGTACATGAAAAAACTATATAGTAGTCAGCAATATATACACAGGTTTACAAATTATTTTATGGGCTTTCTATAATTGTCCTGGCCAGCATACATTATTTGCCAAGTCATTATGATACATTTGGATCCGTATCAAATATATTTTATAAGATATCCTAAAGTCATCGAGAAGCAAAGCTCATTTTCTCAAAAGAAGACAGCAATTGAAGTCTATCTATCTATCTATCTATCTATCTATCTATCTATCTATCTATCTATCTATCTATCTATCTATCTATCTATCTATCTATCTATCTATCTATCTATCTATCTGTCTATCCATCTATCCATCTATCTATCTATCTATCTTTCTATTTCTCCCCATCGATAACTATCTATCTCTATCTATCTCTATTTATCTGGATCTGCCTGACTATCCTGAGAACATCAATACCCTTCAAGAGGGAGAGCAACTATTCATTTCCACCTGGGATTTTCTGGCAGCGA
The DNA here is from genome assembly GCA_026936325.1 of Platynereis dumerilii. Classification (NCBI taxonomy): domain Eukaryota; kingdom Metazoa; phylum Annelida; class Polychaeta; order Phyllodocida; family Nereididae; genus Platynereis; species Platynereis dumerilii. The sequence continues at coordinate 74,654,908 of JAPTHN010000002.1, read as the reverse complement.
ATTTGGCCTTGAGTGCAAGTGGAACCTAAGACTAACTTGATGTATTTGTCCCTCAGTTCGATCAATTTTGCATCAGTTTAGCGTGACTGGCCTCCAGACAAATGTGCGACATCTCTGGTTCCTGTCAAGTGGACACAGAGGTATAATTTGTACAACAACACAATGTTTTCCCCTTCTCTTAACTTGCTATTAAATTCTACTCTGGCTTTCGTTCATTTTGGAGGGTATGGAGATTGTTTTCTGAGTGTTTTTGCATGTTGTTCTCTTACTACCTGAATAATTTTTTTGTACATGCATGAGGTTTTGGAATTGGACTTCTTTTGTGAGATGACTATAGATGTCAGTAGTGATGCTGATTAAGAGACCGACCACATTAATTGTTGACTTTCGGCCTGCAGGAAATTAAGTGAAGGGAGTTGTTTGATACAATACAATTTTATGAAAGGCTATTTTTGCGTTGTTTGACACGTTGTCTTTTCAGCTCAATACAATACATTTTAATGGCTTGTTATATATTATTGACATTCACTTTATATTACCAAATGCTGATATTTCGAATGATTTGCATGTGTGGTAGGGAAAAATCCTTGTCAGCTTAAATAAATTTAAAGACTCTTTGTATTATCAACAGAGGGCAATAGTTGCAAGCCAAAGTAGCCACTGGCGAGCCACTTACTAATCCCTCCATATTATCAAAATGCTCAGCAAGTCAGTTTGTCATTCTCATGTTAGTTGTTCCACAAACAGCACTGCTATTGAGCTCTCTTAAGGCTCAGCCATGAGTTTCAATCATCACTTCATAATACTAGGTATGTACTTTATTATATATTTAGTTAGCACAAATTCTTTGTAGACTAGTTCTCAATTTTATATTTCATTTGGACACAGTTAAATATTCAATTGCATATAAATTATGTTTTACAGTCATTTAATTAATAGCATATTACAAATAGACTTTAGTTTAAATATAATTTAGTAAACTTTGTTTAAATATAATTTAGACAGTTTAAATATAATTTAGACAATTTAGCTAGACATTTATTGCAACTTTTGTTGTTTAACAGGTGACTTGACATAAGCCACTTTACCATGCCACATGTTTCACATGTTGGCTATTAGGAAGGAGAAAACCCCAACTAGGGTAAGGTTCCTTAAGTTTAGCCTTTGTCTTTATCATTATATTTCAACTCTATATTTCAACTCTATAGATTATCTACGTGTCTAATTTATCATATTAATTACATTGTACTCAAAATACATATTTGTAATTGTACTGCAAAGACTTTACACTTTTGTGAATGTGTACATGTTTGTACTTTGCAGGGTTTTTATCTATGCCTTCAAATTCTTCAATGAATAAATCATCATTTATCATCACATCACCATGGAGTTAAAGTTCTTCATTTTAATTCCTACAACAATGGAGCCCCCAGTGAGGATCGAACTCACGACCCCTGGTTTACAACAATGGAGCCCCCAGAGGATCATGGACCACCTTAACTCCTGGAGCCTGAAGCAATCCCCACTGTTTGCATTTGACCAAACATCAGGATTATCGGTACATGAACTCTTTATACAGACTTTTAAGTCTTCATGAACTTAATCAGTTCTTTAATAGTTTGTTGAACTTTTCATAGTTTAGTGAACTTTATTCAACTTTATAGTTGCCTTAACTTTAAAGTTGCTTCAATCAACTTAATTGTTGTTTCATGCATATATGCTAATTGGGACTATTTAATAATATGGAACCAATAACTTTACATAACCATGGTCATTTAAAATATAGGTGTCACTTATTGTGAACACATGCATTTCATCTGCTTTTATGCATAACTTCATCATTTTGTGTAATTATTCATCATTACACTTAGAGATTTTAGCTTAATTTTGTTGAATGCTATTCTGTGTCTATTTAATGAAAAATTCTAGTCTCTTATTTACATTGTGAAATTTTGATGTTTGACATATTTGATAGAATTTATTACTGACATTTAAAGCATTGAGGTCATTTGAGTAACTGACTAATTTTAATTTATAGTGACAAATAGTTAAATTAATTTAAACAAAATGTGACTCATTTATTGTCGTCCAGAGATTCATCTTACACTTCAAAGAGAAATTGTGTCCTCAAGAATTGACTCTTGCATGTTTTTTTCCACTAATGATCCGGACTGTTCAGCCTTAAGTCGCTTGTTGAGTGATGGCAGTTTTGGCTATCGCTAGGCCATGTCATTTGCCATTTCACTCGTAGAATATGTCTTGTTGGCCCATCAGCCAGCATTCGCCGAGAAAGACCCGAACCACGAACGGAAACTTTCAACATGCATCAAGGTGCTATTCGTCCACCACACATCAAGATCTCGTGACAGCTGAGTCACCTACATCAACATTGCGTGCCCACCAGCAATTTATAATTTATAATAATTAAGCCAATGTGGCTATTTTTCACAATACATAAACTTCATTGTAATATTAAACAATTTGTGCCCATTCTACTGCCATCATAATCGTAACTTCCGCTGCAAGAAATTTTACGTCATCAAGATTTCTACTTCATCAAGATTTCCACATCTCTTACATACGCTGCAATTTCACCATGATTTTTTCACTATTTAATTTCGATTGTTATTCTGATTGCTTTATCATCATCAGAGACTTCAGAACTGTATTTTTAATGATTTTACTGGACATTTAAGGAAGCCAACCAGGCTAAGCGTTTTTTTGTTGCTTGAAGAACATTTTTTCAGCTGTTTTGGCCATCACTAGGTCATGTAATTGGCTATTAATGCTCTTTTGTCTAGGTTTTAGTTGGTTAATTTAAGGCAATATTTCAGTGAAAGGTTCAGTTTTATTAGAAAATTAATGTCTGAAAATCTTATTTTGATTTTGATTAATCTCTTAATAATTAGTTGGAATTTTGAAATAATCATATTCATTGAGTGTGATTTTTGTTAGTCACACGCCTCTGTCCTTGACTTTAAATTTAGATAGTAAAAACTCCAACTGAGGACAGTTGCTTTCTTCAACCAGGGGCTGTGTGGTAGGGAAAAATCCTTGTCAGCTTAAATAAATTTAAAGACTCTTTGTATTATCAACAGAGGGCAATAGTTGCAAGCCAAAGTAGCCACTGGCGAGCCACTTACTAATCCCTCCATATTATCAAAATGCTCAGCAAGTCAGTTTGTCATTCTCATGTTAGTTGTTCCACAAACAACACTGCTATTGAGCTCTCTTAAGGCTCAGCCATGAGTTTCAATCATCACTTCATAATACTAGGTATGTACTTTATTATATATTTAGTTAGCACAAATTCTTTGTAGACTAGTTCTCAATTTTATATTTCATTTGGACACAGTTAAATATTCAATTGCATATAAATTATGTTTTACAGTCATTTAATTAATAGCATATTACAAATAGACTTTAGTTTGAATATAATTTAGTAAACTTTGTTTAAATATAATTTAGACAATTTAGTTTAAATATAATTTAGACAATTTAGCTAGACATTTATTGCAACTTTTGTTGTTTAACAGGTGACTTGACATAAGCCACTTTACCATGCCACATGTTTCACATGTTGGCTATTAGGAAGGAGAAAACCCCAACTAGGGTAAGGTTCCTTAAGTTTAGCCTTTGTCTTTATCATTATATTTCAACTCTATATTTCAACTCTATAGATTATCTACGTGTCTAATTTATCATATTAATTACATTGTACTCAAAATACATATTTGTAATTGTACTGCAAAGACTTTACACTTTTGTGAATGTGTACGTGTTTGTACTTTGCAGGGTTTTTATCTATGCCTTCAAATTCTTCAATGAATAAATCATCATTTATCATCACATCACCATGGAGTTAAAGTTCTTCATTTTAATTCCTGCAACACATGTTTTCTCAATTTAAGCACTTGTCAGGTCATCATGTACTAACTGAAACATGTTTGTTAAAAGGTTAAAGGTGTGTTATATTAATGTGAGATGCCTACGCCAGAGCCGATCCGGGATTGGATGCGGTTCCTGTTTTAATGCAGGGGCCCACGGCAGGTGCAGTTTAACCTCCCCAGCATCCAGACTAAGCAGACACTGCTGGCAACAGTGCCCAATTAAGTCCTCACTCAGCTCTGGTACGCCATTTAGGAACTGGGCCACGACCGGGAATTGAACCCGGGCTGCTGGTGCAGCAGTCCAGCCTGCTCCACCGAGTTGTTTCTTTGGGAAGCACTTTAACTTAAAATTTGGATGAAGATATTTGATCCCATTTGATTTATTTCTCAACATTTCTGGAAATTGAGATTGTTGTCACCACATTATTGCTCAAGCTTCCTAGGTTGCTTCCCAATTTAAGGAACATCTACCCTTCAGCCATCTTGAATCAATTACAGGCCTCACACATGAATGACATGTGATCCTCAGAAAGGTCTCAATTACATGCGGAAGGATTTATGATTTTCTGGTTCAAACAAAAACTTCTTCATTGTAAAGCCACAAAAAGTGAAGGTGCATTGCTCTTTTAAAGTCACAACCCATAAATTTGGATCTCCCGCAGACCTCGGTCTCCAGCAACTTAAGTGTTTGCCAAACATGTTGATGTTTTTCTATGGCATGACATTATATCAGGAATAGATGAACCCAATTTTTCATCAGACCTATTTTTTTGTCAAAAACTGTATGAAATTGAACACTCTTCAGAGGAATTTAGACATCTTCTATGTCATTCGTCAATGTTCATTTCTGGTTTTCTCAGTGGAAGCAGTTTTTGTTTTCTAAACTGTAATTGCTTTCTTGGGAAGCGCTGAAATGTCGCATTTTGATTTATTTGCCAATTTTAAGGAAAACTGTAGAAATGGTTTTCTCCTTACCGCATTATTGCTAAAGCCTTCCCAGTGTTTCAGCTTTCCTTTGCTCATCAGCTAAGAACATGTTACAGATATCCACATGAATGGATGATTGAGACTTATGTCAGTGACTTCAATATGATAGTCAATGCATTTAACAAATACTATGTCGAGCTTGGCCCGAATCTTGCTAGTACAATTTTACCATCAAATGATGAGACTTCCCAGATTATATGTCGAATGTGTCTGAAAATATCTTTAAGTTTAATGAGGTGTCTAAAAGTGACATTATAAAAGTCATAGATAATATAAAATCAAAGACGTCTCAAGGTACAGATCAAATATCAAACAAATTGTTAAAGTTTTTGAAGAAGGAATTATGTCAACCACTTGCCAAAATTATTAATCAATGTTTCCAAACTGGCGTGTTCCCAGACAAATTAAAGATAGCCAAAGTTACCCCTATATTTAAGAAAAATGAAGAAACCCTTTTAAAAAATTATCGCCCTGTTTCCATCTTACCTAGCGTATCAAAGGTCTTCGAAAAAGTAATGTACAATCAAATTTATCAATATTTTACAGATAATAGACTGTTTTACAAAAGTCAATATGGATTCAGACAAAATCATTCCACAGAATTGGCTGCCATTGAATTAGTTAATAAATTGACATCAGAAATGGACAACAATGAAATTCCTATTAACATATACTTGGATCTTTCGAAGGCCTTTGATACGCTTGACCACACCATATTACTAGAAAAATTACAAATATACGGCATTAAAGACATGGCTATTAACTTACTAACTAACTATCTTTCAAATAGAACACAGTATGTAGAATTTAATGGAATCAAGTCAGATTTACTACCCATAACAACAGGAGTGCCACAAGGATCCATTTTAGGCCCCCTTTTATTTCTTATTTATGTTAACGATATAGCAAAAGCATCAAATATTTTCTATCCAATAACGTATGCAAATGACTCCACTTTGTTTACAACATTAAAAATAACGTGCAAGCACTTTAACAGCTGCTTGTAGATAGAAAGTATCTATCTATCTATGTATCTATCTATCTGTATATATACTCCCTCCCTCCCCCCTCCCTTTTTTCCTTCCTTTTTTCCTTCCTTCATTCCTTCCTTCATTCCTTCCTTCATTCTTTCTATTGAATCTGGTAACACTGGATCTGGCTGCTGCTGTTGGTGGTGGTTTCACTGCAGCTGATCATTTGAAACTCCCGCCAAAAACGAACATTTTAGTTTCGTAAATAAAAATTTTAATGTCACAGAAGTTTACCAAAAGTTGATGGAAGCAAGATAAAATTATATTGAGACTGTATGCTAAGTTTCAAAGTGTCAGGTGAATTAGTACGACCTACAATATGGTCAAATCCTTCCCGAAAATTCCTCCTGCAATACAGGCTGCAAGCAGCTGTAAAAACTGTCAAGCTTATTGATCAACATATGAATGTTGATGAGATATTAAGTAATGAACTCTCAAAGATTAGTACATGGTTGAAGTTAAATAAATTATCATTAAATTGTGAAAAAACCAAGGCAATGATATTTCACACAAAACAAAGAAAAGTTGATATGCCTAAAATTCACATTAATAACCATGAGATTGAATTTGTAAAACAATTTAACTTTTTGGGTATAATAATTGATGAAAACCTTAACTGGAAAGCCCATTTTAGTAGCGTCAGTATGAAAATATCGAAAAAAATTGGTGTATTAAATAGATTAAAAAACATTCTCCCTCCAGAGGTACTTTTACATATTTATAACTCCCTCATTTCATCCCATCTTAACTACAGGGTGTTTCTTCGGGGAAGACACTCAAAACAGATAAATGTTCTACAAAAGAAGGCAAATAAGAGTATTAACTAGAAGTAGATACAATTCTCACACTAGTACAATTTTCAAGAACTTAAAAATTCTCAAATTTGATGACATATGCGCACTGCATGACTACAAATTACTTTTCAAATTTTTCAATGGAGTACTTCCGGAGTCGCTGTTGTCCTTGGTAGGATGCAATGAGCAAGCTCATCCAAGGTATGCAACCAGGTTGACAGATCAGCAACTCTTACCTGTTCCGCGAGTAAGACATGAATTTGCAACTCAAAGTTTTTCGTATAAATTACAGAGAATTTTCAACGCCATGAACAAAACAATTAGGGATAACATTTTTACTCATAGTTTTATAGGGTTTAAAATATATGTGAAAAATGTTTTAATTAAAACTTATAGTACAGATTGTAACATCACTAACTGTTATATATGTCTTCGAAATTAACTTTTTTTTTTTTTTTTTCCTGTTTGTTGATTATTATTATTAATTTACTTATTTCACATGATTATACAGTAAACATTCACTCATTGTTATTTGTAGTGTTTTAAAATGATACTATGTTTCACGCTGCATCACTCGCACCTGCTCCTCTGGTCACACTACAACTTTGCTAGTCAACATAATATTTCAATAGCCAATGATTTTTTTTTTATTATTATTATTTTTTTTTCTTATAACAATTTTTTTTTCTCTCTCTTCTGCTTTGCTGTTTCAGTATAATAATTTATATGCATGTAATTAATATTGGTAATTTGACTGACTTATATATAATACGAATTATATGTATCTATTGAAAGGTGGCCACTCGCTAGCGGTTTTTTAAAAACCTTTGAGGGGTCTCCTGGCTCTGTTAATTTTTTTGAGTCTTGATAAATATTGTCTGAGTCTGAGTCTGACTTTACGTCCTATATGTACTGATGTTTCAGAATAGTTTTTGGACTTTTGCAAAAACGCATCAAGAACATACGTGAGTTTTCCAGTGTAGGCTTGTGATTCAATTATCGCCACAAGGATTTCACGTGCATGCCATGAATGCATTTGTGATGATGTATTTATACCAGAAATTAGCCAAATTCATGTCAAGAAAATTTTGGGTAAAAATGAGCAGTGGTAGTGTCATGCAAACTAAACTCCTTTATGACTTTCTGGTGAAAGAGATAGTAGCATTTCGGGCCCATGGCAAATTAAGTCAATGGGCCCCTACGTCCCTGCCTTGGCTTGGTGTTATATTTTCAAATGTGAAAAGGAAATTATCATGCCCTGTTCAATTTGTTAAATTTGAGAGAGGGTCTTGTCCTCTTCAGTTAATTAGTTTGCATCACAAAATCATAAACTGAATGACAAAATTGAGCTGTTTTGCTTTTTTCTTGGAATTTTATTTTTTGACATCTTGAATGGGCCCCCTGAGTGGATGGGCCCATGGCATTTGCCACTCTGCCACATAGGCCAGTCCGCCCCTGGATTTTTTGGGGTGTTGAAGTAGTTTTCTGAGCCTTTTTGCATTTATCTCAAACTAATTATTTTCCTATTCATTAATTACTTTTTTGGCATGACTTTCTGAACTCCTCTGTCGGGAATGACTATTTTGGTTGTTATGCGGATTAGAGAGACCCATACTTTAGTTGACTCATGTAGGAAATTAAGTGAAGTGGCTCATTTGGTTATCCCAGGATCTTCCCAGAACAATGATGGCTCTATAATGCATTTGCTCTCAATGTGATCCATGTTAAATGGCTTGCTGGTGAGAACGTGACATTGACTTTTCCAAAATGCTGATTTTTCGAATGATCTGCTGGTTTTCTCAGTGTAAACACTTGCCAGGTTATCATTCCCAATCTGAAATGTGGTTCTTTCTTGGGAAGCACTTAAATTTCAAATTTGGCTGGAGATATTTGATTCTCTTTGATTTATTTGGAAATATTTTTGGAAATAAGGGAATTGTTTTCTCATTACCACATTATTGTTCAAGCTTTCCGAGGCAGCATCCCAATTTAAGGAACATTTACCTCTCAGACATCTTGTATCAACTACAGGCCTCACACATGGATGACATGTGATCCTTAAAAATGTCTCAATTGCATGCTAAAGGATTGATGATTTTCTGGTTTGAAGAACATGTCTTCAAATTGTGTATCCACAAAATGTGAAGATGCTCAACTCCTTGATATATTGGTATCTCGTCGAGGTTTCTGATCCAACAACCCCTAGCTGAAGCCAAACATGTCTATTGGATGTTATTCAATTGCATGGCATTGTATCAAGAATAGCTTAAGCTAAAATGTTCATCTTATCTGTTCCTTTTTAACAATTTTATGAAAGGGAACACTCTTCAAAAGATATGCATACATTTTTTGTGTCGTTTGTCAATTTTGATTTATGGTTTTCCTGGTGGAAGCATTTCAATTTTCTAAACGGTGATTCCTTTCTTGGGAAGCGCTGAAACTTCGCATTTTGATGAAGTTATTTTGATTTATTTGCCAATATTAAGGAAAACTGGAGAAATGGTTTTCTCCTTACTGCATTCTTGCTAAAGTCTTCCCAGGATTCCAGCTTTACTTTGCTCATCAGCTGAGAACATGGACAGATATCCACATGGATGGATGATTGAGACTTTACGTCCTATATGTATTCATGCTATGGTAGGCCAATTAGGAAAAGAGCCCACAAATTAAACAGATGGTTACGAATGGTTTCAAGAATGTTAACATACGTGAGTTTTCCAGAGTAGGCTTGTGTTTCAATTATCTGGCACAAGCATTTCACATGCATGCCATGCATGTGTTTGTGATGTTGTTCTTATGCCAGAAATTAGGCTGGCCAAAAACCTGATTCATGTCACGACAATTTTGGGTAAAAAATGAGGAGTGTATTATGAGGTTATGTCACGCAAATTAAACCCCTTTATGGCTTTCTGGTGAAAGAGATAGCGGCCTTTAGTATGGTGTGTTGTTTTCCATCTGCGTTCAAATAAGAATTTCACTTGACTTTGAGTATCTTAATTTCTTTTATAGTTCTGAAATTTTATATTATGACACTCAACATAAATATGGTGATCAACTAATGCAATGCACAATAAAATATACATACTTTTAATAACTCTTGTGCATCAGCTCACCGAAGTCTTAATAATAATGTTGATGTTTTATATACAAAAAAGTACAATCTTGGGTGAATATAAATATCAATCTATCTATATCTGTAGAGCAGAATAATTAGGTAATATGTTATAAGTCCTCAAATGACATCATCCAAATTTAAATGATTTTCCAGATCACTATATTTCTACATTTGCATGCGTAATTGCTTTTCCTGTATGAGCAACAGTGAATATGATTTGCAAATTGTTGTCATGTTTTACAAACTTTCTTTACATCATAAATGCACCAGGTGCAGCATACCACTTGGATCTGTCAATTCTTCTTAAGATCTAAGACTTATCTAGTGTCCATCAGTAGGATCAATACATGTCAAGCAGGATAAGCAAAGGTAGGCCTATAATTTGTTTAACTGAACAATGTTTTACCTTTCTCTTAATTTACCATTAAATTCTACTGTCTGTTTTGGTCAGTTTTTTTAGGGCTTTGAAATAGTTTGCTGAGCCTATTTGCATTTGTCTCCATTATATTCTTTTCCTGTTCATGAATTAAATTTTTTGGCATGGGTGTCTGAACTCCTTTGTCGGGAATGACTATTTTGTGATGATGCTGAATAGGGAGATTCATACTTCAGTTTACTCCCGCAGGGAATGAAGAGAAGTGGGTCATTTGGTTATCTCAGGATTTTCTCAGAACACTGATAACTCAAAAGCTCATTAGTTGTCAATGTTATGCTTGTTTCATGGCTTGTTAGTGGGAACGTGACATCCACTTTTCCAAAATGCTGATTTTCAAATGATTTGGTGATTTTCTCAGTGTGAGCACTTGCCGGGTTGTCATTCTCAACCTGAAACACGGTTGTTTTCTCGAGAAGCACTTAAACTTCAAATTTGGATAGAGATATTTGATCCTGTTTGATTTATTTGTCAATATTTTTGGAAATTGGGGAATTGTTTTCTCATTACCAGATTATTGTTCAAGCTTTCCCATGCAGTATCCCAATTTAAGGAACATTTACCCCTCAGCCATACTGTATCAACTTACAGGCCTCACACATGGATGACATGTGATACTCAAAAAGGTCTCAACTACATGCAGAAGGATTGAAGATTTTCTGGTTTGAAGAACATGTCTTCAGTTTGTATAGCCACAAAATGTGAAGATGCTCAACCCCTTTAAAGCCACAGCCCATATATTGGTGTCTCACCAAGGTTTCTGATCTAACAACCCTTATTAGTTGAAGCCAAACATGTTAATTGGATGTTATTCAATGGCATGAAATTGTATCAAGAATAGATTAACCCAAGTTTTCATCTGATCTATCCTTTTTTAACAACTTTATGAAAGTGAACAATCTTCAGAAGATATGCAGACATGTTCGTCAATGTTAATTTATGGTTTTCTTAGTGAAAGCATTTTAATTTTCCAAACTTTTATTGCTTTCTTGGGAAGCGCTGAAACTTCGCATTTGGATGAAGTTATTTTGATTCATTTGCCAATATTAACGAAAACTGGAGAAATATTTTCCTTATCTTTTATTCATCAGTAGGAACGATACATGTCAAGAAGGATAAGCAAAGGTATAATTTGTTCATCTGAACAATGTTTTACCTTTCTCTTAATTTACCATTAAATTCTACTGTCTGTTTTGGTCAGTTTTTTTAGGGCTTTGAAATAGTTTGCTGAGCCTTTTTGCATTTATCTCAATTATATTCTTTTCCTGTTCATGAATTACATTTTTTGGCATGGGTATCTGAACTCCTTTGTTGGGAATGACTATGTTAGTTGTGATTCGGTTTAGAGATCATGCTTTAGTTTACTCCTGCAGGGAATGAAGAGAAGGGGGTCATTTGGTTATCTCAGGATTTTCTCAGAACACTGATAACTCAAAAGCTCATTAGTTGTCAATGTTATGCTTGTTTCATGGCTTGTTAGTGGGAACGTGACATCCACTTTTCCAAAATGCTGATTTTTCGAATGATCTGCTGGTTTTCTCAGTGTAAACACTTGCCAGGTTATCATTCCCAATCTGAAACATGCACTCTTTTCTTTGGAAGCACTTCAACTTCAAATTTGGATAGAGATATTAAATCCTGTTTGATTTATTTGTCAATATTTTTGGAAATAAGGGAATTGTTTTCTCATTACCACATTATTGCTCAAGCTTTCTGAGGCAGCATCCCAATTTAAGGAACATTTACCCCTCAGCCAAATTGGCCATATTGTATCAGCTTACAGGCCTCACACATGGGTGACACGTGATCCTCAAAAAGGTCTCAATTGCATGCTAAAGGATTGATGATTTTCTGGTTTGAAGTACATGTCATAAAATTGTACAGCCACAAAATTTGACGGTGCTCGGCTCTTTTAAATAAAGTCACAAACCATATATTGGTATCTCGCCCTGATTTCTGATCCAACATTCCCCAGTAGAAGCCTTCATGACACATTGATTGGATGTTAATCAATTGCGTGACATTGTATCAAGAAGAGATGAACTCTAATTTTTCATTAGACACTTTTTTTGTGAACAACTAAATATAAAAGGTGCGCCTTTCAGAAGATAGGCAAACATTCGTTCATTTCTGGTTTTCATAGAAAAGCCATTTTCGTCCTCTGACATGTGATCGTTTTCTTAAGAAGTACTTAAACTTCATGTTTAGATGAAGTTATTTTGTTTTATTTACCCATGCAATATTAAAGAAAATTGCAGAAATTATTTATCATTACCACATGATTGCTAAAGCCTTCCCAGCATAGATTCTATGCTTGCCAGTGTCGTATCTTGCTTTTTGCTCATCAGCTGAGAACATAAAGAGAAGATACGACAGATCCTCCACATGGATGGATGATTGGGACTTTACATCCTGTATTTTTGCGCTTGGTAGGCTCTTTAGGACAGGAGGACTGGAGGAGGACACGGCAATGAGGCAAAGGTTTCAACGTGAAACTTTCAAGAATGTTTAAAAATGTGAATTTCCGAGTAAGCTGTGATTCAGTTATCTGATATAAGGGTTTCACATGCATGCCATGCACGCATTTATAATGCTGTGTTTATGTTTATGCCAGAAATTAGGCTAGGCAAAAAGCCAGATTCTTGTCACGAAAATTTTGGGTAAAAAATTGGGAGTGTTTTATGAGGTTGTGTCACGCAAACTAAACCCCTTTATGGCTTTCCGGTGAAAGAGATAGGAGCTTTTTAGTATGGTGTCCTGTTTGCAATTTTGTGCAGCAATTCAAAAATGGGGAAAATCATCCACTTTGTGAGATAGCTCTGAAATTTGATACAATAACACTACGTAGGCCAATAAATATGTTGGTCAATTTAAACAACTGAATATTAGGTAATGCGTTATTTAAGTCAACAAATGCAGTCATCCAAATTTACTTCATTTGCCAAGTCATTATACAGTTGCATGCATAATTGCAAAACTAATATGAGCAGTGTTGGATTTGTATTTGTCTCATGTCATCATGATCACAACAATTTATTTCCGTAAAGCAACCTTTTTGTCTTGAATGCAAGTGAAACCTATTTAAAACTAACTTGATGAATTTGTCCCTGGCTCAATCAATTTTGCATCAGTTCTGTGAGACTAGCCTCCAGACAAATGTACAGCAACTCTGGTTCCTGTCACACAGACAGACACAGAGGTATACAATTCATACATCAACACAATGTTTTTCTTTTTCTTTTGACTCACAGTTTTAAAAGTCCATCAGATGCATCCATACGTTGTCTGCAATGTAAAAACTCACGCAACTTGTTGTATGTACATATATGCAACATTTGGTGCTTTGGCATTTTTTAAAATTCAAGTTACATGTATATCTGAATTAAAGTTTTGCACTCTGAGGTATACAAACTCCTGAGAGGTGAATATGGATACTGTTCTGTGCCACAATTTTTATGGCAATGGCATATTTGATATGCACAGACTGGTGGTGGGGTACATATCTGAGGATCGGCCACAGGCCTACACATAATACAAGCAGCACAATTGTTTTGATGGAGTGAAGAAAGTATATGACACATGTATACCAATTTGGCTTTCTATGTAAGCACGCATGTATACATTGCACAGTACTTAATTTCTAGATATTTTCGCTTGTTAGTAATGTCCACCTACCCAAACGGAAGTTTTTTCTTCTACGTAATTTACAATATTAATTAATGTTTTCATTTGCTTGTTTTGTCAATACAAGCAATTTTTGTAATTTCAACATCGATAGACACGTGGACATTATATTTAGATGAAGTTTTTGCTTGTGTTTTTATTCATTTATCACTATTTATTAAATGGGAAAATTGTTGATTACCACATTATTGCTGGAACCTCCTCAGCTTGCCAACTGAAGGGAAATTGAGCATGCGCATGTGTACCTATAATACTCTATAGACAATACAAGTGTATGCACTTGGAATTCTGAGATTGCAGGAGCAGAGACATTTTGCATATAACACTCAGATATGGTGCACATGCAATAGTTTACCTTGTACATCACACTGATTTTGATAATGTTCTGGCATGCAAAGTATTTTTTCTTTTATAGTATTTGCATATTTTAAAGAAATACAAAACTGGTGAGAGCCTATGTCAAAGTCACATGACAAATTCCAATTAGAATACAACCATAGCAGTGATCACAAACTGTTATACATTGTTTGTTACTGTTTGTGCGTTCAGCAGTTAGACATGAGATAAAAATGTATAAGAATCTGCAACTTATCGAAACAACAACACCCAACAATAACTGTGAATTTTGAGAAAATGTTTTTCATAGTCAACTGTCAAATTTGATGGAATCTGTGACAAATATATCAGAACATGCATGTCCAGGGCATCTCTTGGACTGGTCATATTCTAGTATATGGATGGATTAAATCGATCTGCAAGCCCTGATATACTATTTCTATCAATGACTGGTACTTCCGCTCTTGAAATTGAGCCCTCAGCCATCTTGTATCAAGTTACAGGCACAACACATGTAAGTAATGTGATCCTTTGAAATAATATAGGTCTCAAACCATGGATTGATCATCGTCTTCCAATTTGGAAATTCTTTGAATAAGATACGAAAATTAATCATACAATTAATGCTTTGTTTTGATAATGAATTTCGCTCTGTCCAGAGAGATTGCATGCGTGGGGAGAGTGGGGCTCAGCGAGACACTTTTTTTATTGTCGAGTGTTACAAATTGCGAAGAGTACATCGGACCCACGGTACAGATGATGAAGTTGGGCACATTGTCTATTATTTCAGATTCCTGACTATTGCAGGTTTGGAATATATTTCAATAAGTCCTTGAAAGTCATTTGTCTCTTGTGCCCCTTGAGTTGGTCAAAGTAAGACCACAACTGAAGACCTCCAGTGATATTCTTCAATTGATTGCTTACATGAAAATCATTATACTTTATCGAGAACAGAAGGCTCGAAGAGTTTTATTTGTTATTCCAATTTGTGAGAGTACAACAACTTCATTGCACAAGACACATGAATTATACAGTAGTCAACTTTAGAAGTGGATCAACATTTTTCATTAACACAAAAAAATATAGGTAAATAATCTAATAATATATTAAATGTGGTATGTTGGTGTGATGTCTTGGCAATGTCTTGGCTGACAAAACTTCATGCCTCTCTAATTTTTTACCCTTCAAAACCATGATTGTTTGTCACAAGGTGCAAAATGGTCTGTAACACTAATAAGCAATGGTGACCTTAATTTAAAACAGATTATCATTTCTTTTGTAACTGTGCAATAAACCAGGCATTGTTTTGTTAACTCAACTGAGCTCAACTTTTGATTTGACGTCACATTCACTGTTTTCAAAAATCTGTGGCTTTTCCAATGGATATGAACAATTTCACCCAAGCGGGGGAGCCACCAGCTGGGGCATATACTTCATAAAGTGACTGGAGAAAATGTGTTTTTCAATAATATTTAGTAGACAATTGAGGACTTCTTTTTATAACGTTTTCACAGTTTAGGTTCCTTCGGTCCAATTCGACATTGTTTGAGTGACCAAGGCTCTGAATTCACCACTCTTTTTTGGTGCTACAGTGTATTCACTAGTGTGTGACAAGTCGTTTTGCACATTGCTTCAAACAATCGTGTCTGGTGACCATCGAAGTCACTGAAGCCTAACAACCTCGTTCAAGCACATTACTAAGATATCAAAGCTAACTTTTTACGAAAAACTATGCAGCAGCAAAAACTGATGTCAGAATTGCTACGAAGTAAATTCTTGATCCACTTTGAAAGTTGACTACTGCAACCTGCCATAGCTGTTACATATTATTCAAAATTTCTGTCCAAAGATCCATTTTCATAGGTCTGTGTAAACATTTTCTTGATATATAGGGCAAACTTTCACTTATTTAATTGTGGGTACAACATGAAAGAGGGTACGTAGATCTATAAACAAATACCACTTGGACGCTGCCCCTCTCACCCCTACTCTCATAAATGGCAAATGTTTTTGCACTTGTTAGTACTGTACATGTTCGTGATATGAACTCCATGATAAAAGTTACATGAGCCAAAATATGCTGATTATTGACATTGAAAAATACCCGAATAACCTAATTCTTGTTTTATTGTCATGATTTTTGAAATAGTCATTGGCAAAGCAATGTAAATATAAGCAATGCAATCCCATTATTATTATTATTAAAACTTTATTCCGGACTCATCCCGCAGGAGGTTCCATATATATAGAATACATTGGCAATTTGACACACCATGCACAGAGCAAATGAGACAGGCTCTACCATATATGCCACTATGTAATCGACAACAAGCTTAACCAGTGCTTTCTCAGACTAGACATGTAATACACACCACTGGCAAGAAATGACAAAATAAGAGAGTTGTTAGAACCCTCTAACCGAACACAAAATCTGTATATAAACTTTCTAACTACGGCTGAACAAGATGGCACATCAAATAAAGTACAGAGTAGACTAGTGCTGTCGTATTTACAAAAGCCCATCAACAGTTTAAAGATATTATGATATGCAATGTAGAGCTTATTAATTGTAGCTTTCCTATAACTAATCCACAGATGCGCCGTGTAAAGAGGCGTACTGTAGGTCATAAACATCTTTCGTTTAACATCAATAGTGCACATAAAAAACTTTCTCAAAAGCACATTGCCTAGAGCATAAATCATACGACATTGTCTGGAAATATCATCATTATCTGATAAATCATCACTTAATACATGACCAAGATACTTAAATGATTTCACCACATGCAGAGCACTTCCATTCAGGAAGATATCAGGTAGAGTGACACCACGCATTAAACAAATTCCTGCAGATGATTGAATGAATATTACTGAAAATTAATGGTTTCAAAGTTATTTAATTTGAAATGGCGTAAGAGCTCTTTGCAGATTGGCAGTCCAATGGAAAAATTAATTTTCTTATTTCAAATTGCAAACTCACCACGTCGTTCACAGTTTTCTGTGGGTCTCTTAATCTACTTATTTGATGAAGTGCCTCAAGTCATTTAATTACTTTGTTTATCAGCATTTATATTGCTAGATATGATAAGCACTGAATCAACTGATTTACCATCACTGATACAAACAAAACATTCTTAAGCCGTTGACATCACACAACAAAGTTCAATGTTAATTTTGAAGCTGTTTGGACTGCCAATCTGCAAACAACTATAAATTTAGATCTAAAGTGTCAAAAGTTTACGTGGAACGCCTGTACATGAAATGGAATGTAGATTTAGAAATTGAAATGTCAAACTGATGGTTGGGACAAGGTTGCCGAAGACTAAATTGAAGCATTCTGAAAATTTAAAGTAACCCCTGTTTCCTATTTGTATTGATTTACATTATTATAATTTTGATGTTGGTATCCCCTCGGTTTAGATATGATAAAAATAGGGAACTGCAAATTATTTCTCCGGTGGGGTGTCTTGTGGTCCAAGCAATCCTTCTCTCACTCAGGTATCCGTCAGCTTTTGATCTGAATCCCATATATCTTTCTGGTCACAGGCTCATCCTGTATGCTTCTATGAGCAATAACCTTCAGGTCTATCAGCTTGATCACGGAAAGCAATATCTTATCTCAGGAAAAATAGTATGGTCATATGCATCTTGCATGTGTCGCCCACTCAAGATGTTGTTTATTTGATGTTATCGGTTTCTGTGGGCTGAAAACTTCATATGCGATTATGCAGATTTCTTTTCCTACAGGTAATGTACTAGCACAGCATAGCATTTATTTTTCGCCTGACTCGACTGGTTCTGATATCATCAAAATTCAATTAGACTGCCACTCAGTCGATATCAAATTGATTCTCTCAGTCTAAGATGGCAACTTTGCATGCATTCTCACTGAAGCAGATGTTTTCACACCTCATAGGCTGTTGGCTGGACACCGCTGACATATGTTTTGATTCTAGTCTCCCAATTAAATGTGTCATTGATCTTCTTGGTGTGTGATATATGTGAGTTTTAAAAATTAGTTACAGCGTATTGTACGAGTAAAGTGTGTTTGACAAGACGAAATGATGATTAAATTTTGTTCTGCAAATCTTTGGAAGGATATATATACATTACAATAGGATACATGTTGTGTATACTGATAACATTTTTCAAAATGGTGTACATCATTCGTTGTGATTTGATAGATGTGGTAGAAGTTCTTCAATATATCATAAAAATGAGTAATATAAAGCTCTCATATTTTGTTATAAGATATTTCTAATTTAACTGAGACTGAAAGAGAAAACACCCACAACTCGGAGCAGAACACATTAATTAATTTGTATCCCATTGCGCCATACCGTGCCTATCCCATCAACCATGAATGCACCCCGCTTTGATTCAGTTTTCCAAAAAACATTTCTCATGAAATGGAAACAATTGAATCAATTGTCTGGGGAGAAGGTTCACAAATGTGCAAATAAGATTAACAGCCTAGAGCTGTGAGCATTTGTCCCCAATTAAAGCCAAAGAGATGGAATCTAATAAATCAATGTCTTGTGAATCCCATTGGCTCAGATGTCATCTAATGGAGATAATATGCTTGCCACTGCTTGGATATAGTTTTGCTCTTACATGATTAATGCTACACACCTCCCAAGATACCTGTGTAACATGCAATATTAGAGACATTTGCATGTCATAGAGAGATCTGAGAGATGTAACTTACAAGTAAAATGCCTCCAAACAATATTCAATTATGAGAAACCGGAAAGTGGGTCTGGATGTTTCATGTATATGCCTTTATGGCAGATCTATAAATTAGTAGTGAAATTTAGCAAGTCATTTACAATATTAAAAAAAGGGCAAGAATACTGCATTGTACAGTTGTAGAGTTGTACATGTACGACCATAACATCAGTAAGAATTTTTTTTGACTAGATACGTAGATTTTAGTGCTCTATTACTCTATGTTGAAAATTGGACCTCGATCTGTGGTCAGTCCATATTGAAAATAGCAGTATAACTTTGGTACTGAAAGTACGTCATCAACATTTATTCTTGAAAAGATTGGTTCACAGGAGACTACTTGTAAAAAAACATTGGTTTATAGAAGATTTCTTCTGAGTAATATATTTGTTAACAGGGGATTGCTTGTGAAAAATATTGCATGACAGGCGATTACTTTTGAAACTTATTTGTTAGCAGAAGATTTCTTCTGAGAAAGATTAGTTAACAGGAGATTGCTTATCAAAAATATTGGCTAACAGGAGATGATTGTGAAATAGATTAGTTAACAGGAGATTGCTTATGAAAAGGATAGGCTAACAGGAGATGATTGTGAAATAGATTAGTTAACAGGAGATTGCTTGTGAAGGGTTGGCTAACCGGAGATTGCTTGTGAATCGTTTAGTTAACAGGAAATTACTTATGAACAGAATTGGCTTACAGGATATTGCTTGTGAAATAGATTAGTTAACCTGACATTGCTTAAAGAAGGATTGGCTAACAGGAGATTGCTTGTGAAAGAGAGTGACTAACAGGATATTGCTTGTGAAATAGATTAGTTAACTGGAGACTGCTTATGAAATGGATTGGCTAACAGGAGATTGCTTGTGAAAGAGAGTGACTAACAGGATATTGCTTGTGAAATAGATTAGTTAACTGGAGACTGCTTATGAAATGGATTGGCTAACAGGAGATTGCTTGTGAAAGAGAGTGACTAACAGGATATTGCTTGTGAAATAGATTAGTTAACTGGAAATTGCTTATTAAAAGGATTGGCTAACCGGAGATTGCTTGTGAATCGTTTAGTTAACAGGAAATTACTTATGAACAGAATTGGCTTACAGGATATTGCTTGTGAAATAGATTAGTTAACCTGACATTGCTTAAAGAAGGATTGGCTAACAGGATATTGATTGTGAAATAGGTTAGTTAACTGGAGATTGCTTATGAAAAGGATCGGCTAACAGGAGATCTCTCATGAAAAAGATTGGTTTACATGGATTGCTTGTCAGAACCAAGATAATGAATTTACGTGGAATAACCAAAAGGCGCATTTGGGTTGATAGTTGAGCAATGATCTTTTACATGGCTTCAACTCAGTCATCTCAACCTGAAGATTGGCTGTTGCAAACTGTCCTTTTTAATAAAGTTTGTATCAATGATATTTTGTAAACATAGATCTATATTTAATTTTTCCCCTTTTTGTTTGCAGATTAACAAGTATGGCAGTTCATTGATCTCCTGACGTTTGGCGTCTCACCACTTCTAACTCCACCATGGATCTCTGCAACCAAGGAGGTTTACCCAGCAACCTTACCATAGCTTATAACAAGTCATGGGAAATAACCCTGTATGAAAATGTGAAGTTTTCTTGCTACAGCGTTGCGCTGCCCACTATCTTCCTCTTCGGAGTAGTGGGTAATGTGCTGAACATTGTCACATTCTCCCGCAGTCAGTATCGCAATACTTTGGATGACATTGAAAAGTCAGCGACTGCTGGACTCATTGCATTGGCAATATCCGACCTCCTGTTCTGCTTTGTTGGATTTCCTGCACCTATAATAGAGAAAGGAAGGAACAGTAAATTCACAGCAGTTAAATTCTTCGTCTCATATTACGTCATTTACAAATCTCCCATGATGAACGTATTTCTCTTTTCTAGTACGTGGCTTGTCGTTGCCATCAGCATAGAACGTTACATTGCAGTAGTCTACCCATTCCAAGCTCGATGGTTCGTGCAACTAAAGAGAACGGTCATGATTGATGTGATGATTTACATATTTTCCATACTCTTCAATTTGCCTGGATTTATGAAGTATCGGATTGAATACATTTCATGCCCGGATAATCAAACAGTTCTGACCCCCCGCTTCACTTGGCTCTACCAGCAGACTCGATTCAGGGAGTCCTACAAGATCTTCTGGACTGTGTTGGGAGCTTTCATTCCCCTGGTGATTCTGACTCTCTGCAACATCCGTCTCCTTGTTGAGGTTTATCGCAGCAGAGCGCGGTATGCTACAGACAGACATCGTTACACGACATCTAAAGTGACCATCATCCTCATTGCTATTATTCTCATGTATCTGATGCTCGTCTGTCCTTCCATGCTGATTGGATTCTTCGTTACCATCCTACCCACCCACCGGGCTTACTTCCAGTACCAAATGGCTGTTGTTATCACGAATGTTACTCAAGGTTTCAACTTTGCGATGAACTTCATCCTGTACTGTGCTGTTAGCAAGCCGTTCCGTGACAATCTGTGTAGAAACCTTTGTCGCAAAGATATCGGCAAGACTATGCCCAATTCTGTGGATAACCATTACCAATTAGTGGATGTGACTTCAGAGACTAGATGCTCCTCTCGGAAAGCATGACTTGAAAGGAAAGTTGGCCATGTATTGAATGCAAGAAATGATAAGTGATATCCATAACTTCTTGGAAACTAGTCTGTTTGTTGTTGTTGTTGTGTTTTATCTATACCTGTTACATTTTTACATAAATATATTTGAAAACAACATTATTTCACAACCAAACTTATTATTTTGTCCCATTATCAGCCCTCAAATATTTATAAGATCTAAATTTATAACAATTGACAGTGCATTTTATATTCTGATTTATTGTAATCACATTCGGGACATCTTAATTTTTTATATTATGTAACATAACAATTCCACACTTTTTTGATAGTAAAAATAAACCATACAATGTACAAGTTAAAAAATATTTGACTCATTTAGCTTTCGCCGTTTAGGAAAACAAATTTTTAGATTGACCCAGTGATGTTCGTAATTTAGGCATGCCAAGTCAGTACCTGAACTATATATATGTCATTTCATTCCTATCCCATATTATAAAACCCTATTCCAACTGTATAGTCCTGTTTCCTCAGAAATTCAGAAATATACCACTTTGACACTGAAAATTCTTAGATTTGCCCCAGTCCCTTTTTGACAAACAGCGCCAGCAAAATTTTCGGGTCATGCATGAGTAAATTCAACTCTTTAATGCTTAAATTCCTGACATTCGACCTGTGTTCACGCATTACTACCACAGATAACATACAATTGATGCATGCAAAGATATGTCAATGCGTTAGTTTCAACTTTCATGTAATTCGTCCCACCATTGGATACATTGTTGATGTGTGGTTTGGCTAAGTCATACATTAGTACGTATGGGAATGAACTCTTAGTCCAGCCCTGGTAGAAAGTTATGATGGCAAGCAGTGGCCTGCTTGAAAATTGAACTCCTGTATAGACCGCATTCCCCCCACCTACAATGTCCAGATCTCTGCGTCACCTTAATCTCAACCCACATCTTTGTGACAGACTGATTCTGTGTACTTATACTCGCAACATTCGACCTTTGTTCCCGCATTATTACCACAGATAACATACAATTGATGCATGCAAAGATATGTCAATGCGTTAGTTTCAACTTTCATGTAATTCGTCCCACCATTGGATACATTGTTGATGTGTGGTTTGGCTAAGTCATACATTAGTACGTATTGGAATGATCTCTTAAGTCCAGCCCTGGTAGAAAGTTATGATGGCAAGCAGTGGCCTGCTTGAAAATTGAACTCCTGTATAGACCGCATTCCCCCCACCTACAATGTCCAGATCTCTGCGTCACCTTAATCTCAACCCACATCTTTGTGACAGACTGATTCTGTGTACTTATACTGTATTTCTATTGCTCCTTATCTGAAGCTAGGCCAACAGATAGTAGGGGGACCGCAGTAAGTGGTGTCACAGGGTAAGTTGTGCCGCCCACTATTAGGGTGAAATGACAAACTAAAGAAGGCAAAGCCACCCATGTATACCCATTTAGTCAACATTATCAGCACCAAGAAGAAAACACTGCCAAAAACAATGCTGTGAAAAGCTACACTAATAAATTCAATTTTGTTGTTTGAACTTGTAGTGCCGAGGACTGACATTCTTGTTTCTTGGTCATTTGGTATTTGTAATAAGATGATGTCCCTCTGGTAGGATGGAGTTAGGAGGTATATCTGGACATTTGTGTTGTCAGATTTAATCTTGCATTGTTGGTTTATTTTTGACAACCAGTTTTTTCCAGAAAATCAATTTGGGATAAGTTGTGCCGTTTTGATTGGGGTGAGTTGTGCCATAGGGTTTAATCTTATCCATCTCTTTTGGTCTGAACATTGCGCAAAGCCTAAACATGTTGTGAAATAACAGACTTGAGAAGAATATGTGTTGTATGAGCCATCTCACCCTCGAAACAATACGTAATTTTCAGGTAAGATATCAGCCATATGCTAAACATATCAGAAAAATGATCTATCTGAAGAAACAGGTGAAATACAAGGTTTCTTGGGAATAAACTAAGTGAAACAACTTGCCCAATCATGCCGCACAACTGTGCCACTAGACCTACTTTTTTCAAATGCCTACCATGATCGTCCCAATGGTCTAGTTGCCATAAAACTTGGCTCGATTCTGGCCAAGGTCTTAAATTTTGATATCTGATTTTCAGATTACATGTTTTTTGGAAAACCACCCTGAAGCAAAAAACGGCACAACTTACCCCAGTCTCCCCTACCAATGTCCAAATTCCAGAGGCAGACACACTGAGACACAGTGATTGATGAGATGGCCGCGAGTCCACTTCAGGATAATCCCTGTTGGGCCTTCTCCCAAACGTTGCGTCTGCCTCAGTGCGTCTGCAAGTGGCCACCAATTTAACATCTCATTTGAACGACATCCAGCTGAGATGATATACATAATAAGATATACTCAATTACTCATAAAGGGTGCTTGGACCAGGGATCAAACCCAGGATCTTAAAAAATTAAGGTTACTTACTGAAGTTTTTTTTGGATAAGGGGAACTTATGAGGCTACTAACACCCACTATGCCCCATTATGAGTCACTTAGCTACCAATACCAGTGGCATGGCAGGGACAAACTCTACGAGTCCTCTTGAGTGAGGCGATGGCATGCAATGCCAGAAGGACTCTCGGATCTGGTGGGTAGGGGGTGTGGCTTGACAAAGGGGTATCTTTTAGGGGTATCTTTTAGCTGGTTGCAGTGTCGGCTGTAGCTGGTCACGTGACCTGTATGTCAGCTGTAGCTGGTCACCTGACCTGTGTCATCACTGAGAATCTAGAGACCGATGCTGCTCATTGCTGCCTGAATCTAGTCTTGTAGAGACTGTTGCAGGGAGTAGATCATAGCTCTCACAAAGACAAAATTGACGACTCATTTCAATGTAGAAGGTAGGTCTTCAACAGATATGATTGAGGCTATGCAAGGGAAAATGTCTATAAATACCAATATTAGTTGCTAAATTATTATTAAGGGGTATTGTGAGTCTCAGTAGCCACTTAAGTTCCCTTATCTGAAAGAACTTCAAATATAAGACAAACACCTTTTTTATGTGATCTTGATCATCAACAGAATACATTTTATTATGTAAGCCCACACATTTTACATTGCTGCATAAAATTGTAAATTTGGGAGTTTGATAGCCAGAAAGGTCCATTATCGATTCAAGTATTTAAACAAAATATAAAATAATCCTGATGAGTCTTACCTTTTGGTTTATGTTATTTTTGCTCCCAAATGTGGCTGATGTAAATCAATAATTTTTGCCCATGATCAATATACCTATATCTCTGACTGATCTTGTGCTCAGGAGTGTTATTATTGAAGTTGCCTTATGATCTCTCAGGCCTTGTTCATGAATACTTTGAGTTTTGTTGTAAATATTCAAGTCCTTTGTAAATTTTCAATGTTCTATGCCATTCAGGCATATCAGTGTAAACTTACTTAAGTACAATATTGAGTGTTATGATAGCAATCATAGCATTCATGTTTACAATACATTTTAAGTAATTGTGTTAACTGTTGTTGTGATTAGAGGCATGGTTTATAGATATATCTTGAAGAACTTTTGATGTTAAAATATGTCATGTCATTAGTCGCCACATCACTCAAATAAACCACGATTTGGAAAATTCTACTGACGTTTTTTGCTTCTTTGCTAAACGTTTGTTTAGCTGTAATTTTTTACATTTTCAAAATTCCATGTGCAAGTAAATCCAGGTCTTTGCTGAGTAAATTCAGCCTGTGTTTGACTCTTGTATTACTGGTGGCTTGAAATCAGACAAGCAATGTTATATCAACAGCTTTGAGTAAATCAATCTGTGCTTTTGACACTAATGTCGCGGACACATTAAACCAAACACACTATGTTATACCAACAAACTTTACTGCAATTTCAGGAAGTATGAGTTTCTGCAAATGGATAGAAAACGTTGCAAATGTGGTTCTTGTGATTGGTTGAGGCACTGAATTACATGGCATAAAACTAATTTGAATAGGCTAAAAACGCATTTCCAAGCCACTGACGTGTCTGGTGTTGCTTGTAACTGTTAAGAGTTTACCTGATAATCTTATCCACCTGCAAAACTCAGCTGCTCACTGAAGTGGAATATTACATTTTTCATTGCTTCCTACGTGTGACTTACAGATTTGGAGGACGTTTTATTGTACATGGACCAATCAGACAAGCTGCAAATGCTACGTAGACAGTGAAAAAACTGACCACAGAAACTCATACTTACTGAATCTGCAGTAAGTATATATATCTGTTTCAACTGCCAGCTGAGAATGCTTGCTAATCCATTGGGGCAGTCACTTTCCCATTCCGTTCCTTGCTGCGTGTGAATTCTGGCAGAGTCTTCGTTCTATACGGAACTCAAAAGTATATGTCTAGCAATTGGCTACCATACATCCAAAGCTGCTTGTAAATGTGTGCATACTGAATGGCCTAACCAACATGCTGTATGGGAAGGTCCAAAGGCGTTGGGGACCAGCGGGCCTAAAGCTATGATAAAAGCATTGAAGTATGAAGCAAAGTAACAATTATTACAAAGTTCACTTAAAATTCAAATTTATAGTCATCGTCATGCACGTGACATAAATTATAGCCACAAACTACAAGCATTGTAGTACAGAAGGAAATCCCATACCACAAGATGCACACTAACCTTCCATTTGCTCAGCAGGATGTCATGAGCAGAAGGGTAGCATGGGTCAGGGGAGGCAGACACCTCATTAGTTGAGATGAATGGCTTGATGAATAGCCTGTTACTCTGCTGACCCAGAGCTGTATCTCGTTGTCAAGACTAAAACAGGTAATTCCACAGCCAAGTATATTCTGGTGACCCAATGCGTGCTATCCTGTCCCAGTTGATTACTTTTCTCCATGTTTCGCAGTTCTCCATTATTTGGCGCCATGGCGAAACGCCATAGCTATAATGTGCTATAGTCTGTTGATTTTCGGTAGAGCTTATCATGCATGCACAAAATACGAATTTAAGTCAATTTCACATCCGCTATTATAAAGCGCTGCAGGGATGCATCATGTTCACTTGTATTCAGGGGGAGAATCTTTTAAATTACCTCCATGCATCACATAGACATTAACCGTTCGTTATCCGCCTGGTATAATGGAAAGATCTAATTATCCTATATTTCATAGTTCACCGTCGTTCCTTTTGCTTTTGTCCTGTCAACTTCAGGAACATGTAACCACTATAATTAATACACCGTTGCTCATAAATATGGAATACTTCAACATTCTCAATTGAAATTGGTAACTTTAGCAACTTGTACTGGAGCACATGATGGTCTGATTCAATGGTCACTACTTCCAAAGAGCGCCAAAGGGAAGAACATGCTCTCGTGTAAAAGGCATGCTGCAGTGTCAGACCTATGAAAAGTTACAGCAGCATGAAATATCTGAATTCAGAAGGTTTTTCAGGGTGAGGTGCATTCAACCAAAGATTAAAAATTCTTGCAAAAAATGTAGTTGAGGCCTTCGAAGAGTGATTAGAGAAGATGACTTGACCTTTACAATGGACGTTGCTTGCATTCACACTCTGAAATTTACTTTCATTTGACACTTTTTTTCCAAAAAAATATTCCATATTTCTGAGCAGTAGTGTATTTAGACAGAGAATATGAAAGCCCATATATACATTGTATATGCCAGTTAGTGAAGTGATATATCGCTCTGACAGACATGTTTGATCCCTGGGATAACAATGTGAATGAACACAGAAACCCAAGAAAATTGGGTGGCAAGCCCTTATCTTGATTAAGAACATCTATGATGACCTGTCATTATTGCAATGCTGATGTCTGCCATATCTTAGTTGGCTGAGCAACCTATACTTTCATCTTTTGCCAAGGGTTCAGCTCCTTTATCATTAACTGCGTCTGTCAAACAAATATACATATATATGCAATATATGCATGCAATATTGATATACAGAAAATACAAGGTGCAAAACTCCTTATTAGACTCACTCCACGGGTTCCATCCCTTTGATTGTTATACATTTATAGGCCAAACATCAGCCCTTTGCTGCTTTGACTTTATGATTCTGCAGTGCACACGACGGGATCACATGACAGACTGCGGTTGGGCATTTGGGGAACAAGCCCGATCAAATTTGGATTCAAAATTCCCTTTTTTTTTTGGAAATGTTCTTCAATATTTACAGCCACCATATTGACAATGGAAGATTGGAAGTGTCATAGATGAATAGTACTGTCATATTCAAACAAATTTGAACTGTTTGTTTAGAAGCTGTTTAAGGATGAAGCCATGTCTGGACAGGAATCGTGAAGCTTTGAGAAGACAGAACAATTTTCT
This sequence comes from Platynereis dumerilii, assembly GCA_026936325.1. NCBI lineage: Eukaryota > Metazoa > Annelida > Polychaeta > Phyllodocida > Nereididae > Platynereis > Platynereis dumerilii. Next base: position 74,626,955 of record JAPTHN010000002.1, on the reverse strand, counting down.
GTGCGGATAAGACAGCAAGATTTGAGGCATCAAATTGTTAAATCGTCTGCAAATTGATAACCGTGAAACTCCCCTGAAATCCCTGCATGATCCATGGATAAAGAAAGGTTACTTCCCTTGTCTAAAGAGAACGGTTCCAGTGGTGATCGGTCATAAAAGGATAAGCGTTAGAGGAGAATGATGGATTTCAGCGATGTCGATTTTCTGAAAAGTTTTCTCAGTTAGGCCTACTGAAAGTGCTGTGTCTATATGACACACTGGCACAGGTTATTTAAAGCCCTTACAGCTATTGAAAACATGAGCGCACCCACTGCCACCCAGCACTTTTTTCAGACAAAATTTGACAAACTAGCTATTTATAATCATAAAATTAATTGTAAATGTACAATTTATCAAGAGAAAGAGTATTTATTGATAGACTCACAGACCTTCAAGATGTTGTACCTGACACTCCAAACACCTATTTACAATTTCAACCACTCAGATGAAGCAATTACCAGAGGCCTCTGTCAACTGTCTGAACCGCTCTCGTACACTCTAAAAAATGTCGGGACAAAATTGGTTTTTTACATTCAAAATGGTTTTTTGAAAAACCAAATTTCAATGCAAAACCAACATGGATTTTTAAAAAATGTTTTAGAGTGTATCTGTGGCAAGCCGTCTATCACTACCAATGAACTCATCCAGTTGGCTGCAGACTATGCTGCTACGATGGTTCGTTACAACTGTACAATGAGCATTCAAGAGGATAATTGATACAACTTATGCAACCACATAGATGCTGAACCACTGACATCCCTGTTTTGTCTGATAATATTTCCTGTTGATCCTGCCTCAGCTGAAAAAGGTGTGTTTTTCTTGCCTAAATGTCAATGCAGAGATGGCCTGTAGTGGGAAAAGGCACTCTTCTGTCTACCAACCCATGCCGTTTTTGTGAAGTGACAGTAATGGAAATGTACTACCGATAGGAAAGAAATATATATTGTATATTACAGTGCCACTTGTAAGTAAGAGAAATGGGTGATGTTTTTCCATTTGGTAAATGCTGAATTTCCTCTTCCAAACTGTTTGTGGAAGCAAAGATGCTTATCTGATGAGAAGAAAACATATGGGGTCATAAAGGACGGGCTGTCAGTTTTATTTGTTCTTCAAACAGGTACATATGGGTCAAAATCTTTTGTAAGTATTGTAATATGTGTCAAAGCCTTTGGTAGGTAAGTAATGTGGGTCAAAATCAGAGACCTTGACCGATACCTAACTCTGAATATAGCAATGCAATAATTGGCAGTCAATTCAGTCCATTGGCCAGATATCGAACCGCCTCCCCCCCCCTTGGGAATTTCGGAGACCCATATATTTTGAAAGATATTCTCATTGAAATTGCTAACTTTAGCAACTTGTACTGGAGCACATGATGGTCTGCTTCAATGATAACTACTTCCAATGACCGCCAAAGAGAAGAACATGCTCTCGTGTAAAAGGCATGCTGCAGCGTTAGACCTATGAAAAGTTACAGCAGCATGAAATATCGAAGTTCATAGGGTTTTTTAGGGTGAGGTGCATTCAACCAAAGATTAAAATTTCTTGCAAAAAAGAAGTTGAGGCCTTTCAAAAGTGATTAGAGAAGATGACTTGACCTTTACAATGAAAATTGCTTGGATTCACACTCTGAAATTTACTTTTATTTGACACTTTTTTCCAAAAAAGTATTCCATATTTATGAGCAGGAGTGTATATGTCTTAAGTTACAAAATTTTCTTGTTGGACAATCTTAGACCTCAATGATAACTAGCAGGAGCTATATGAGTGTGGAAAAGTTGAAAATAAATTTTCGCCTAACCAAATGCCGCTGTTTTCTGAAAATGCAATGTTTAGCATTGACCCAATGGCAAAACAACATCCGCTTCACTTCCATGTAGCACTGTTAGGCCTATATATCATGTCAAGGATTCTTTGAAAAGAGACACATCAACAGGCTTATTTCATTGACATATATCTTATTATTTTATAACAAAGAGTCAAAGCCTCTAATTGCACATGTTCAAGCTACTTCTGGTATCAGACCACGATAAAGAAGATGAAACTTGATACTTTGATCCTCTAATTTGCTGCCTAATTTGCTTTCGTAAAATTGTAAACAGAGGCTGGTCTGCATGTATTGAGATGTGACTTGGCAAGATCTTCAAGGAGATTGATCTGATAATATATATTTTGCTTGTTCCACCACCCTGATTTAATTGGTTGTCCAAATTAAGGAGGAAGTTACTAAGTTTAATGAGACTGTAATGTGAATAATACCCACCACATCCACATGTTTATGAATTCGAATCGCCAAAAAAGAAGTCCAACATGGTTACATTGCAAAAAATTATCACATTGGGGTAATTGTCCAAGCTTGTGTGGCAACATTTGTGAAGAGGATGTGACAAACAAAATGTGAAAAACACCAATTTGGGCTAAAATCAACCCAAAACCAACAAAATGCAGTGAAAATGCTTGAAGGGGTCAAGGGAACCACTTTCATTGTCTGTGAACTCGAAAAATTGGACTCCAATGGACTTAATGCAAAAATGTTTTCGGCCTCGATTTGCATTGGTTGTGAATTTGGTTTTTGAAGCAGTCTCACAAAATGTGGCCTGATGCAGCCGATTCTCAATGCTTTTCAGTGAAACTTTCCAGATCCTAGGCCTGGATATTTAGCCACATCAGTACAAAATTTCATGGTCATACCTAAATTAGAAGTTAGTTTTTAAGCTGTGTTAAAAGGTGTGCGTTTTTAAGTGTGAGCAGTTTATTTATGTCAAGACCGGTCCAAAAAAAGTTATTTATTTCACCAAAACTTTTTCTTTTTAAATTTGTAGAATGGATGTCATTTTTGTTGTCTTATCGACAGAAATATGTCTTCTTCTAATTTCTCTAGTTCATCTGTTGGACAGATGTGCATGATATCAACGCGTGGACGTACAAAACTTATATTTTGACCATAGAAAAGATGTGATTTATCTTTGGGGGAAGGCTAACAATTCACAAAAACAAAGACAGAATTTCAGCTGAACCTTGACAAAGAATGGCCAAGGTAGAAGTCCATTGTTTCCTCGGGATTGTTTCCGAAGGACCTTGATCAGTTGTCAAATTCGCATCCTATGCCATCTATACTCCAAGGGCATACATGTGTCTGCATTACAATATATACAGGATATCGTGTAAACAAAGGAATCCCAATCAAATGACTTTTTCATACACACTTTATGCAACTTGTGTAGGGGAACAGGGCACATTGGGATTGGATTGGAGGGTGATGATGGGCCTTTATATCTGGCTTGTTAGCATGGACAGATAGATAGATAGATAGATATGGTAAGTGCAGCCCTCTAAGCCCAGTTCTGGGCGCTCACGAGGGTTGATTGATGAGATGAGAGAGAGAGCAGGAGTCCTCAACATGTTACACATTTACCCCATGTGAGGGATCTTTTACTTGCCCAGCACAGACACTGATACAAGGGGCCGCCAATTTAACGTCTCATCCGAACGACATCCAGCTGGGATTTTGCTCATAAAGGTACACTGAAAATTTCGGGTTCCCCGACCGGGAGTCGAACCCATGCAGGCAGGGACCTTCAGCGGAGCAGGCGGGAACCTTAACCACTACACCACCCAGACAGGCACATGATAATAAGGGAATATGGTTTCTTGGCACAAGATAAAATATCTGTCCTAATGTCAAGCGGTCGGACCAGGAATCAAACCAGGGTCCCACAGGTTTGTGTTCCACTACCAGTATTAATCAGTACGAAGTAATTATATGTTAAGGTTATTCACCACGGGAGAGGGAATATGTGATTTATAACCCGAGGCCTTTAGGCCGAGGTGTGATAAACACATATTCCTGATCCCATGGTGAATAGCTGGCTTATACCATGAGACAAACACTCAAACAGTCAAACATGAGAGGATAACTGCACTGCAAAAAATTCCCGTTAAATTTTACAAGCAAAAATATGAAGCAAAAATCCTTGGTGTTGTGCTCAGGGATGATCTTAAATGGAACTCTCATATTGATCTCATTTTAAAGAAAGCCAACAAGAGACTGTATTTGCTAACATTATGTCGTCGAGCTGGTCTCAGTGTGCACAATATGTTGGACATTTATACCAGCATAATACGTTCGGTGGTTGAATATTGTGCAGTGGTATGGCACTCAAGTCTGCCAAAATACCTCAGCGATGCAGTGGAGAAAGTGCAGAAGAGGGCGCTCCATATCATATACGGGTTTGATGATTATGAACAGTGCCTTGAAATGTCCAAATTACAGAAGTTGAGCGTCAGAAGACAAGAGCAGTGCAGAAAGCTCTTCTCTGGGATGAAGAATAATCCAGAGCATAAACTGAATGACATGTTACCAGAAGCTAGAAATGTAGATTATAATCTCCGTGCTTTTAAGGCTCTAGAGACTGTGATGTGCCGCACAAATCGTTATGCTGACAGCTTTTTGCCTTACTGCATTAGAAATTTTAACATATAACTTGCTTTTATGCCTTTTTTTCCCACTAGTCTATTATGTGTTTTTAAAATTTTAATTTTATAACTTGTAATATGCTTTAAAATTTCAATTTTATTACAATTGTATATTTTTAATAATAGTTTCGATTTATATACATTGTTTTATAAATTTTAACTTCATATTATACATTATATATAGCTCATTTTCATATTGTAATGTATTTCAACTATATGGTTGCAAATGAAATAAACTTTACTTTACTTTACTTTACAGTTAAATTAACTGGCAACTTTGTTCCAGGTCTAAGAACTGTAAAAGTACTAATAAACCTGAACAGGACAATGAACCGTAAAATGCAGATCGGTACATTGAACTGCAATTTTGCGGATTCAACAAAGTGATATTACGGTATAATGTACATATATAAAACAGTTTATTTAAAGTATATTTTACAGTTATATCATCTGTCAAACATAGAATGTAAAGAATGCAAGGGGCTGTAGAATCTACTGTAAAAATACCAATAGTATTTGATTTAACTGTCGCATAGCTGTACGGATGTATCGAAGCTGGAATCAGCTGAGAGAGTGAGAGAGTGAGAGAGCCAGTGACTCCAGGCTCGGTCTTGCTCATCTCTTGCTTGACAGCAGGGAAGTAAGTCCATCAATTAGTTTGCTCACAAACCATAAAATGGATGGATATTTTACAAGAACCAGGTGTCAAGTTTATCGAAGTATGTTCTATTGATGCAGACTGCGCTTGGGTTATTTTGGTTTTAATAGTGTCATTCTTTAGATCACATCATAAGACTCACACGAATGTCAATGTCACATATAGACATTATAACTTTTGCGTAATGACAGCATCTTTAAGATCATATGAATGAGGATGTTCCCTTACCTTCAGATAAGTTATAAATTAAGTTTGATTAACAGCTGTGTAAAGCATATGTTATAGATGGCACCACATGTTCTGTGGTTGAAGTCCATGCAATCTCTTGTTTATAGTTCCTAATCTGACCAGGTGTATTGATTGTTTGGCCAATTCAAATGTTTTGTCTGCATATTACAAGTTGCCAGTAAATTAACAGTTGAAGTAATTGTTCATTAACGTGAACTGAATGTTGAATGACATGTCACAGTAAATTTATCTTGTAGCCATTTTGTAACTGACAAAGAACTGTAAATTCCCGGACAAAGTCTGTATTAAAAAAATACTGGTAAAATAACAATAAATTTACGGTTCTTTTAGCCAGAAAAACACGGTCATTTCTTACAGTGTGGACAACAAAGAATATGGGAATTATTCCCCTGAAATACTGTAATGTGATTGGCTGACAGAGGTGTCGAATGGTATAAGACAATTTATATTGATTCGCACTCCTTTGTCAAATCTATTCCAAACCTGCTCTTTTTTATGAAGTGATCCACAAAAAACTTGTGAGAGAAAAACTTGCCTTGCACCTTTTGTATTGTAGGCAAACAAATACAAAAGCAAATTAGAGGATACATAGCACAGAGTATTCAGTTGATCTGCTTTTATTGCAGTTAATTGAATTACTCAGTCAGGCATGCCATCAACTACCGATGGTGTCACATAAAAAAGTGTGCAAATTTAAAAGCAAAGTTCTTGGCTTCTGGTAAAGCCAATGAAATTTCAACGAAGACATGTCTGTCTTACTCTCATCATTAATGAGATTCACCTTGTATGATATCAGAACAGCTCATTTGGTTCCATATGCCCTTTTCCGGAATGCAAACACACGCAGACAGTTAATTGATGCCCTGAAGGTCATGCCCTCTGAAAGGCACATCATGTGCTGAAGAACAAAAAAGATGTTTCCACAGATTTGTTTAGGGGCCTATATGTAATTGTTTTTTTCAACTCATCTGTGATATTTTTTAAATATTTTTAAAATATCAGATACGACACTTTTGTGAGAAAATAAGGAACGTTTCATGACATATTATATTCTGCCAGATTCAGAAAGTGGTCAAAAGGGACAAGGGTAGTAACTGTTAGCCTTGTCAAGAGAAATACATGTATACTTGGTTGATAGAGAATTTGTGTCTCTGTTTCAAGCATCTCAGTGTACCTCCATCTCCCCTATAATTAGAAATTCAAGAACATCAGACAAGGACACACTGTTATGGCAGAATATCTTTTGCAACAGGGATACAAATTGATGCCATCCAAGTCCAAGGTTGCCATAATGTTTTCTTTTATACACATGATGTAGGTTGACTTGAGAGCTCTCTCTAATCACTTAGCCATTGATCATTTGTCGTACTGCTAAAAGTTATTTTCCTACTGTCAGCTAATGATTTACAACACAATGTATATATATGTGCCTACATAGAAGGCACTTTTTCCACCTCATCTCAAAAATTACAAGTTAGCAAGATTGTGATGATGTTGCATCTGTGATGAATCCATTCCTCTGACCTGTAGCACTATTTAGCTAGTGTCTGGTCAAAAAGTCCAGATAAACTCCCTCTCAACCACTTCAGTTATGTGCCACCTGTTGCTACTATCTTTGAATCTCGGCAAAAAATAATAATTGGATAAAAAAAAAACTGGGCACGGAAATAACTGCCCATCATGGTGCTTAGATAATGAAATATTGAAGCAAACAGTGTAATTTTTCTCCAGTCATTATAAAGACTTGATGTAATGAATTTGAAAGTTACAATTTCCAGCACTTTCCCCAATCTTGTATGTGTCACAAAATGCCAGAATACAGCACTGATATCAGATGAGTGTCATACCTTTGCTCAACACATTTTTTTGTCTTCAATCCAACAATAAGCCTTGGAAGCATTTTCTGAATCTGGCAGAATAAAATTTGTCATGAAACAACTTGTTTTTTTCCTCGCACCAATTTCTGATCAAATGTTATATCAAACACTAAATTCCAGAGTTGTTGTGTGTTGAGAAAAGCAATTTAATATATGGTGTCTTAAAGATTCTGTTGAAACAACTTCTTCACATGGGCACATGATGCGTATTCCAGGGCATGACGGCCATGACCTCAATGGCTTCAATTAACCGTTTTCTGCATTTGCTTGCATTCTGGCATGATTTCATGAAACCAAATGACCTTTTGATCTCATTTAAAGTTAATCTCTTTAATGATGAGGTCAGGACAGACACATCTTCATTAATTTCATTGAAAGTGTTTGGAAGTCAAGAAGTCAAGCTAAATATATATTATCAGATGAATCTCCTTGCAATTTAATCTTGCCAATTCACATCTCAATACATGCACACCAGCCTCTGTTTACAATTTTACATACGCAAATTAGGCATTAAATTAGAGGATCAAAGTATCAAGTTTCGTCTTCTTTATCATGTTCTGACAACTGAAGTAGCTTGAACATGTGTAATTAGAGTCTTTGACTCTTTGTCATAAATAATAAGCTACATATCAATGAAATTAGCTTGTTGATGTGTCTCTTTTCTATGGATCCTTGACATAATATATAGGGCCAATAGTGTGTCTGTAAGTAAGTCAAACGGATGATGTTTTGCCAATGGGTCAATGCTAAACATTCTCAACCAAACTGTTTGTAGAAGCAGGAATTCTCATCCAATAACATGAAAACACATTCGGTCATAAATGATGATATTTGAGGCATGTGGGATAACAATGACTGCAATTATTGCATTGTTGTATTCAGAGTTAGCTATGGGTCAAGGTCTCTGTTAATATTATATTTAAAACACAAGGCCAATGTCATTACTTGAATTCAATGGGAAGGTGAGTTCACTTACTACCAAGGATTTTGACCCATATTACTTTCTTATACCAAAGACTTTGACCCATATGTACATGTTTGAAGAACAAACGAAAATGACAGCCCGTCCTTTATGACCCCATATGTTTTCTTCACATCAAATAAGCATCTTTGCTCTCACAAGCAGTTTGGTAGAGGATGTTTAGCACGAACCAAATGGAAAAACATCACCCATTTCACTTACTTACAGGTGGCACTGTAATATAAAATAATTCTTTCTTAGTACATTTCCATTATTGTCACTTCATAACATACGACAAAAATGGCATGGGTTGGTTGACAGAAGGGTGCTTTCTCCAACTGCAGGCCATCCCTGCATTGACCTCTAGGCAAGAAAAACACACCTTTTTCAGCTGAGGCAGGATCAACAGGAAATATTATCAGACAAAACAGGGATGTCAGTGGTTCAGCATCTATGTGGTTGCATAAGTTGTATCAATTATCCTCTTGAATGCTCATTGTATAGTTGTAACGAACTACCATAGAAGCATAGTCTGCAGTCAACTGGATGAGTTCATTAGTTGTGATGGACGGCTTGCCGCAAATACGAGGGGCCTATTGGGTGAATACTGTGGACATTTCTATTTGAATAAGCTGAAGAACATAAAAAAACAGTACCAATTTCAGGTATTTCGCTATCTAAACAGTGAATATCTCAAAGACATCTCCGATTTCTTTGACAGTTGACCAATTTGCAGGCCTGCAGATAAACAGTGTGCCTGTGTATTTGTATCTTTATTGCTTAATTTTGGTTTGAGCCACCAGACCCCAAGTGCAAATACCCCTATTTTCAAAAAACAAGAAGTTTTGGCTCTTCCAAAAAATTGTGTGCCTATTTAAACTCACTGAAATTATTTGTTATTGCATCCAAGGAACCAAAACAGTAAAACTGTTACAAAAGAAGTCACTAGTTGTCTTCTACATACGATTGAGATACAAATTTTCTCCAGACACATGATAAAGTTTATCTAGCTGATGGCTCCCTCTCACGGTGAAATTGTTCATGTGCATTGGAAAGCCTGCGATTTTTGAAAACAAGGGTTGGCTCACTCGAAGGCTTCTGGCTCAGCCAGGAATAATGCAACTGAGCTATAAATACACACATGTAAGGTCGATATGCGAGGCTATAATTCAGCCAACTGTCATAAAAATCAACAATGGAATCTTTGAGATATTCAAGTTTATCCAAAGGGGGACTTTTTTTTGTTGAACTGTTTATAATTTCAAATTTTGAATCAAAAGAAACTTTCTATAGGCTTATTTGTATAATCTTGCATGTAGCAGACAATTTCTTACATAGCCAACTGTAAAGATTTTCAAGGAAATCCCACACGTAAAATTGACCTTAAAAAGCACAGAAAATTAAAAAGCAAACAGTCATGCATTTGTTCCATGAAATTAACTTCTTAAAGAATCTTTTAGAAGTCTTAAAGTCAACGAAAGTTTTCAGAAACTTTGAAAGTTTGGATCCTTTGCACCAGGAAAACAATTGGAGCAAACAGATGAGGAACTTGAAATAGTGCACAGAGCGCGGCGAACATATTACACCATTTGACACCTCTGTCAGCCAATAGCAAGCCAGTATTTCACTGCGATAAATCCAATATTCTCTATTATCCATTTATCCTGGACTGTAAATTGTCATTGCGGGGTAGGAGCAGGGCGGGGTGTAACATGTTTTCGGGACTGTGTGGAATTGTAAATTATAACAAAGAATAGTACCCGTGATAATGGGTATAATGAGAGTAACAATGGCAGGGAGAGAGGGAATTGTAGTTATAGGCCTATCCATGTGTCCAGTGGGATGCGACTATGCCATCTTCAGGCAAAACAATTTCATCTCCACAGCAGTGGGAAGAGAGTGAGGGGTGGGATTTGGTGGAAAGGGGGTAGAGTGGAAATGGAAGAGAAGGTTGAGAGGAGACATAGATATGGTTGCTTGCATAGTTTTGGAGGAGTAGCGTAAAGCATCCATGAATTTATAGATGATGACGCCATACCACTATTGATTTGAAAAAGATACAATTTGATTGCATCTACATTTTGTTCAAGCTTTCAAAAGCTCACTTGTTATTTCATTGTCCAACGGTAAACAGTGACAGCAAATAGAATTATTTGATAATACATTATGCACTTATATTGTACTATTAGCCTGTTATTCTCCATGGGATCAGGAATATGTGTTTATCACAAGTCGGTTTAAAACCCATGCTTGATAAATCACATATTCCCTCTTCCCAGGTGAATAAACTGGATTATGACAACATGAGTATGAGTTTGGAACCATGCAAGGATCTTCAGTGAACAGGGCCTGGACCATAACAACTCGGCCATCCAACTGCAAATAAATTTTGAAATGAGACAGGCCTAACTAATTATTAAGGTTGCTGTAAAAGTCCTTGAATTTAATTAATTTTCACAGAAGCATGTAACTGGATAATGATCAATTGAAAAATAAGGAAATTAACTTGTGACTCCATCCTCATTTCCTCAAGTGTGAGGAAATTAAAGGCCCCAATTACTTTTGACACATTGGATGGAGTCAGGTTATAACAAAATGGATTACTTTCGTGACCTTCTTATGTCACCGTGTCTTCGGAGATGATCTATATCTCAAAATTTTTTATTCAACATCCACTCATTTGAATGACAGTGACAAGGGGAAGTAAGCAGCCCTACATATGTGTGACCTTGGCTTCTCTAAATATCTCTGGAGAGCTGATGGTACAAGATATTCATACGAAATTTTGGTATATGACAGTGCACGTGTTTAACTCGATGATCAGCTTATGTGCAGGGCTGTACCATTGGGCAAACGGGGCATTTAGCCCGGGCCCATGACCTCAGGGGGGCCCATGATGAAGCTGAAAAGAGTTGCGACAGTAAAGAAAGTGCGTCAGATAACTGATGTGACAACCTATTTTCAGAATTTAGAGAATTCTTGGGGTGCAAGAGAGGCCCAGGGGCAGACTGGCCCTATAGGCAGGATGGCAATGCCCTGGGGCCCACCGCTTGAGGGGGCCCACCAGCAACCTCAAAATAAAACCAGAATTACGAAAAATGAGTTAAAAGACTTAGAAGTCAAAATTGAATTTCAGGTCTTATAAAAAATGTCATCATATGATATTAGAGCTTGACAAGCTAATGAAAAAAAGAAGCAAGGGGCCCCTGGCCCAGTTTAATCTCCTGATACAGTAGACTGGGAGGGGTCCAGATGTGTTTTGAAATTTGTGGGCCCTCCTCAATCCTCATACTACTTATATTTTGCTTCAAAATGCCACTTTCTGTTTCGGGGACCTAAAAGGGCATAGGCCCCAGAGGCCACTAAACCCCTCTTGAATCCGCCATTATCTGCCCCCTCAATTAAATGTAGAAAGCAGGAGTCCAAGGGCCCGCCTCCTAATTTTTGTGTAGACGTTTTTGTTTTATTTTATATTCTACTATTCATGATTCCATATAATATCATGCAGATAAAACAATTCTTCAATAATTGTTGTTTTTGATGCAGGACTTTGCAGGTATATCCAGGTACAAATTAAGTCAGAATGCTAGATTGAAGATGACGATATTGCGATAACAAGGGCCCACCAATGATTTTGCTCAGGGACCCACTTTGGAGAGTCCACCCCTGGGGGCCCATTAGTAACAGTTTGCCCCGGGCCCAAAAATATGCTAATACGGCCCTGTTTATGAGATATTGTAAATAATTATAGAACTCTGTGTTACGGACACAAACTTCCAACTTTTTTTGCTTCAAATAACCCCGGCCCTGAAGGTAAAATAATAAAAACGAATGCTTTACATATCCCAGGTCTCCCCTACCGAGGATTTTCAGGTCTGCTGATGGGCAATCACACGTTAGACTTCAACGGCTTTTTGCAACCTCTAAATATTTAAAATTGATTTTGCTGAAATTCTTACACAATACCTTCTACCTATATAAGCTCACGATGCAAGATTCAAATCGAGGAATTCCAAAGACTGTTTTTGGACCCTAATATCACAGGTTGAATAACAGTGTAGGCCTATACAATCTATTCAAGTGTCAACTGCGTCAAACTGACATCAATAGATATCCATCCACTGGCCTCTGGTAGTACACTCCAAATCTTATTATATGATTGTAAGTTATGGTAAGATGTTCACTGGTTTCATTGTCTGTCATGAAGCCACACAAAAAATTGGTCTTGCATCCAACCGAATGTGTCTGATATATTCCAAGGCAAGAAATATGTACATGGTAATTCTTGCGTTTTGTTTTATTTTTATTCTAATCATTTTGAAGATGGGGCACAACGGAAGCACTCTAGAAGAAACATTGGTTTCTACAGCCATGGCCGTAAGTTTATGCTCAGTTGATAATAATTAGTCACAATGACAGCCCCAATCTTCACCGAATTGTCAGGAATTATAGTCTGTATAAAGTAAAAGGGTTTTTGATAAAAAATGGTGACTGGAATAAAGTTACATAAAAACTGAGGCAAAATACTAAATTAAATGAATTTTGAACATATAATCAGTTCTGATGCCATGCCATGTGCATGATAGTAATAGTCACCAAAGTCTCTGGCAGCGTTGGGCACACACCAAATTAAGCATTCATGACAAAATCACATAACATGCAGCTTTAACGTTGGTTTGCTGGCAGTATTTTTACTTAGAAAAATTGTTTATTTCTCAAGTGAGAAAAAAGTAGTAAAACTTTTTTCTCAAGATGAAATTTAATTTGTTTCATCAATTTTAACATATATGAAAAGCATTTAACACTATTTCCTTTTCAGATAAGAAATGCTCTATCTTCCTACACCTACTTACAAATTTGTCATAGCTAAAGAAAAAAATACTCCAAGTAAAACCTGATGAACAATAAATTCTAGCATGTATTTCATTGTAATTGTGTCATGAATGCCTAATTTGATGAGTACCCAATACATCTAGACACTTCGGTGATTATTACCATCAGGGAAATAACATATAGCATCAGAATTGATTTTATGCTTATATGCAAACAAATTAAGTATTTTGCCTCACCATTACCTTGCTATGTCATATAATGCTACAATTTCTATCAGAACACATGCTACTGTGTACAGGTTATAATTCCTGGCAATATTGTGAAGATTGAGCAAGTGTTTGCTATATCGCAATTGGTCACAATGATAGCCTCATTGTGAAGCATAGCAACTCAACATAAACTTTTGGCCACGGCTGTATTACTTAAGGGAAGGGCTGGGTAGGAGGAAATCTAACTTCTTGAAATGTCACTCTATCATTTTATGAATATGCTCATGGTTAATAATGGGAAAAATTAAGTATGTTTCATATTCAAAAAAATCAAGTATGTTTAGAAAAATCAATATTTTACAAATATGTATAGGCCTAGGCCTAAGTCTGAAAATTATGGTTCAGAAAATAACAAATATTGGATGACGAGTCGATCAATGTTGAGTTTTATTGGCCTTAGCAGGTGACATTCGTCTCAGCCTAGGGCCTCGACAAATATAATACTGCTTCTGCCAATGAAACTCAATTTTGGTCTCCTCACCACCACTATCCATATATGTAATATTATTATTCTGACAGACTTCGCCTATTTTTAAAAACATTTTTTCTTTTACATTTGAAAATATTTGTCATGTGCTGATCACTACACAGCTATTTTTTTTAGAATAATAGAAATAATCTAGTTTCCAGATTGTTACTTGAAAAATATTGTTGGTCATTGTGAAAAGGAGAATTCTTTCAGCATCTCAATATAGTTGCATATCATATTGTGGGAGGTGATCATGTGAGTGGCAGTATAAAGAGAGCAACGGAGGGCAGTTATGGCCAAAAATAATACCCTCCAGCCCTACATTACTGTCAGGTGATGACCCATCTCAGAGTCATTAATGGGATGGCATAGCATTACACCACAGCTCTGTCTATGATTACACCTGCATTTCATATTACCCAGACAGGTTGATATAAGCTTTCAGCAGTGTCAGCTGTCAATTATTGTTTTGCGTCTCATATAACAAGCATATTTCACCTTTTAATAGATCCACTTCCGTTTCACTGTTGTCTGTTTTATATAGAATTGGGTCAGTGCTTCCAGTGTAAGTTGAAATAATAAATTGGGTAAACCTGTTATCTATCTATCTATCTATCTATCTATCTATCTATCTATCTATCTATCTATCTATCTATCTATCTATCTATCTATCTATCTATCTATCTATTTTCAATCTGTCTTTCTTAGGTAATTTTATATCAATTGCATGGCCAGTGCGAAAGCTTGCATTTGGGCACTGTGAAAATGGCACTTCATGTATCATCATGCTGATGATTTGTCATGATCATACCCAATACTTTCAATGTTAATTTTATTTTTAAAAGGAGACTTAAGTGGGCACTTGTTGGTGACTTCCAAACGAAAGGATTATGTATCCGATTTTCACTCCAAAATCAGTTATATCAAGTCTAATGGCCTTCCCTTGATCACGACTAATCAAACAGCCTCTATGTTTCCCATGTTGAAAGTAGAGAAGATGAAACTTCATTGGCTATCGTGAGTCACAAAGTGTATTTTTCACAGTGAACTGGTCCTCGTTTTTTCAATATCAAAGTGACAGACCGTAATCTGCATATATTGGAACATCCATTTAAAGACAAGGAATTGCTCATTCTTTTTACATTTCTTTGTATGGGACATATCTTGAAAGGACTACCTTACTGTAACACCCTGTGGACAATTAATCAACATTAAGGTGAGAGTTTCACATTCCCCCGTGCAGATGGCAGCACAGAAAAAATAGCCTACTCACCTGGAAACTGCAGAGGCAGCAAATAAAATGTCAAAGATGATTTTTAAAAAGTGTTTTTCATGCCTTTGGTCCAAAGTGATTGCTTACACAGTTCTTGAAAGTTTTCTGCAGCTGAAAGAAATTTAATTTTAATAAGCAGATTTTTTCTGAGACATGTTGGTTCTCCGACTGCAAGCCAATGTTTTGATGAAAGAGGAAACAGCTCAAGTGGCTCCATCAAGGACCCATGAAGTGAGAGGCTATTGCCATTCCATTCTATCAGAGACTCCAGGCATGATCACAGGTCAGTGACCTTTGCCTAGATACCGGTTGAATGAGAAGTCAGTGTCTCCATAGTGATACCAGCCCTTCACTCCATTAAAACCTGAATACAAACTCAGAGCACAGGAGTGGTTTTGGCTACACAAAACCAGAAGGGCTATTGTTGCTTACTGTTCAGTGAAATGGAGAAACGATCATTTAGTTTTACTGGACAAGTGTTGCTGTGAAAATAATAAGAAGGCATAGCATTTAAATTAGCCTTTTCCGTAGGGAGATCATAAGAACTAACAACATTCAAGCAGACGAAGACAGCAGGGCAGGCATCAACCATTTTGCCACCCAACCAGTGGTCGAAATAGGCCCTGTTATTTAAGGGGGTCTCTCAGTTGCAAGGCCCAAAGGGTTGAAGCCCTTTTAGCCAGGCCAAACCGCGGACGGCCAGACGCGCCCTGAAGCTGAAGAGTTTTCGAGGCTCTAAAAAAGAATTCTGGGCATTTAAAGCATGTTTTGCTCAGAAAATTAGTTCTGAAAACGATCTTGCTGATGAATACAAATCACAAGAGGTTGTTATATATGCTGATTAGGCTTTCCTTGCTGCCTCATGCTTATGCCTCCATATGCATAAAGTATTTGGGGCAGTTTTTTCAGGACCCCCCTCTGGGTCCTTCTGAAAAATGTATTTGAGGGGGTCACATGAGCGTTTGGGGGGGGGGTCAAAACACCCTTGACCCCCACCCCTTATTTCGAGCACTGCCCCAACTTTCTATGTCTGACATAAATAATGCAAAAGCAGTTTTGACAAATGTGGAATAAACTAAAGTGAAAAAGATGACTAAAGAAAGAATATATATACCAGACCAGTGCGGAATATTCCAAATATTGAAACACGGTTGTGGAAAACAAGAATGTTATGTTCAAAATCAGGCCGGAGCTTCCAATTGTTTTATAGTTGAAGGATGATGAGCATGCAGCTGTTTTTGGAACGAATGACCTCACAACAAGCCCATCCGTTGCATTGAAATGAACTGTTAATTCGCAATGCATGTTATGGTATATTTCGATGTCCATAGGTATAACCGTTTTTTCCATTTCTGGTCCGGGAATGAAAAAAAGAGGTTTTTTAAATTTTAAATATTTAACAAAAACTGCAGTTATTACATCAATACGAACACCAAAAGGCAATATGTGTGCTATTAGACCCATCCATGTCCCAAATATAGTGCGATTTTTTTGGTGCATTAATCAATACACCTTAAATGTGACGTCACACGCCCGCCCGCCAGATGAACAAAAAATTTTCCATAGTAACTACAATACCTGACAGAAATATTTATTGCTGAATGAAAGTGAAACGAAAAGTTTCTGACAATTACTAAATGTACGTATCTTTTCTCAAATATCCTTCTGCTGTTTGGAGAAAAGAATTATTGCATTTGTTAGATCACATTCTGTGTCTCTATTGTTAATTTGTAAGTTGCAATATTCAGACTTCAACTCATTCCACTAAAAGATGATGAATCATGGCTAAACTATATATATCTTAATTATGGTATATCACACTCATGTGGTCCAATTTAATGCTTTCAGTCTGAAAAAGGCTTGTAGCATGGTATTGTGTACATTGGCTTTTTTCAGACAGAAAAGCTTATTATTTCAACATGATATGTCATTTGGTCATGGCATTTATCTGACTAACTAGAGAAGAATGAGTAGTTTTCAGAAATATATGGTTTGCTATGTGTTGGCTGAACTTGTCTATCACCATAAATAAAAATTCAGCTCAAAAAACGCATTTTTTGCCTTGTTTATAGCTCATTTAGAAATAGTACTGCATATAAAGGATGATTATTTTGATATTTTAACAATTTTGAAAATGAAATAATTGGTTGGGTTTCACAGACTGAAATACGCAGATCATATTTAGTTAAAAGTTATTGTTTTTTAGGGTGTTTGGGTTCACCAAGAGAATTTTTTACATGAAGATGTCACATAGTTTGAAATCCATTGATTTTCTAACAGGCACTTTTTATCTCTTCTGGAATATATATGCTATATATCTGGGATATTGCTGATGGCTGTGTGGAAGCCCTATAGTATCCCTCTTCCAGACCAACACTTCTTCAGATCCTGAGACCATTATAAGAACACATTTAGGATACTTTTGGATTGCCTAAGCAAATGTTCACAAGTACGTCGCGTTTTAAAAATTTGAATGTTTAGGTGTCAAGTTATTAGAGATAAGATTGACAATTTTTTACAGATATTAAGTGTATCAAACTACAATACAGGACGAAATATTAAGTCTCTAACCATTATATAGAACTTGTTAGAGCTGATTTTAGTGTGTTCACAAGTACGTCGCGTTTTTAGAAACCGACACATCCAGCTGCTACTTCACCATGGTCATGCCAATTGAATGTGTACTTGTGAATAATCATTTGAAAATATATTTAAAACTTAAAAAACAATTTTTGAGAAAAATCTGAACTTAATTATGCACAAAATTAGCATATTTTTAAAAATATGATAAATAAGAGAAAATTATCAAAATCCATATTTTTCTGTTAATAATGCTATAGATAGGTAATTCTGGATTAAATCCAATGCCAATCATGCCAATTTCAATTATTTTCTTCAATGGACCATGCATGTATGTTCAAATGAAAATTAGTGGGGCTATTTTGGGGAGTGTCGAAAATATGCTATTAACCTGGGTCAGAACCCAAGACCAAACATCCAAAATCAAATACCATGTCTAATGTTCTGGTTCCCTAAAACTATTTCAAACTGATTTGGAACAGAATTTCCTTATTTTGATACCTTCATCTCTATATTATATCACACGATTTATTGTTAATTTCAGGAATGCATCATTACCACAATAATGAAGTGTTCAATCATTATTTATCTATTTTAAAAGGTTAAATTGATTTTCCACTATGTATTTACCATGTCCATTATTCATTTCTCGTTACTTGACCCCAATTTGGTTTTTTGTGCTGTTATTGATCATTTATTTCCATCCCAAAATGACACTGAAGTTGACTTTGTCTTGGTTTTTGTTGAGTATAGTCAATGCTATCATGACTATGGTTACCATTTCTCCAAAATTGGTCATCCCTATATCATGGACGTTTCATGGTGGTTTGGTGGCTCTAATACTGATACTTTTTGTGATACAAGTGTTTTGACCAGCTGTTGAAAATTAAATTAAAGCAGGGCGACGCTTAAGGTGTGGTTCCTCGCTGCCTGCAGTTAGACATGTAAAACCCCATCAAAATATATTCCAGTATGTGTATTATAAGTGTTACGAAAATTAACTTCCTGGGTTAAGTTGAACGAGTTATTTTTTTTGAAGAAACGAACCATATTCCTGTTCTGTCACGATTCACCCCGGTGTACCAATTCACCCCATATTACGGAACAAAGAAAGCTCATTAAGCTCAATCCTTTTGGATTTAGTTTCCCTAATATATTAGCTATCAAAATAAAAGAAGTAGTTAAGTGTGCTATGACTTTCATTTTGCAACAATGGTGGCCAAAATGTGTACACAATAGTGTGCTACAAGCCAAAAGCATTGCATCTATAGTTATAGAGGAGACTTGGATAAGTTGTGCTATGTGGTAAGTTGAGCCACACACTATTGTGTGAAATGAAGAGAGGAGTGATTGAAAAAGCTGATGTTAGATAATCTATTATGACTAAACTATATCTTAATTAGGTAAGCATAATGAATACCAGGGTTGGGTTCAAATACAGACAAAAGTATTTAAATACAAATACAAATACTTTCAATCTTTCTAAATACAAATACAAATACAAATGGGTGAAAGCACAGTAAGCGCCTCAATATTTGGCCCCTATGACCTAATAATTATTTTCATCAGAAGTGCAAGTGTAGTACATCACTTTAAACCTAATAATGTATAGAATACAGAATTATGTTTGTCTAATAAATCAAGACAGGTATTTGCTGGGCTGCTATGAACTACATTATGAAAGTTCCATGAAAATCTAGGTTTTTCTGCTGAAATGGACCATTGGCTTTTCGACAGTTTTCGCAGATGTGATATGGACAGTTGGCATGAACTGTGACCAATTAAATTTTTGAGCCTTGTCAGCGTTCACTAAAATAATCCAAATTTGTCACTAAACAAGGTATCCCTGCTTTATTCGTGACATACCAGACCTCCAAACATCAGTCCCCAGACTAATTTGAACATTTTTGTGGACGTAATGGACGGACATTTACACTTTTTAGCCTGGTGTTCAGCGTATAAGTTAAATTCATTGTGTTTTTAAATTTTTCAGTTGCATACATAGGTAGAGAGAGATAGACATGCATTTCTATCTCAGTTGACGTGTTAGCTGGTCTTTAATTCATTTAAATTACCAAAAAATCAGTTGTGGACGTAATGGACGGACATCTATTTTAGCCATTAAAGGTTCTTGTATCTTACAATCATCAGTGGCCATTGGAAATTTTTTGCTTGAATAAA
The DNA here is from genome assembly GCA_026936325.1 of Platynereis dumerilii. Lineage (NCBI taxonomy): Eukaryota > Metazoa > Annelida > Polychaeta > Phyllodocida > Nereididae > Platynereis > Platynereis dumerilii. The sequence goes on along the minus strand of JAPTHN010000002.1, from coordinate 74,607,090 downwards.
TTAAATCAATATCATATCTAGGCAAAAGCACCAAATTCGGCTAATTATTATATAAAAATACCCTCCAGCCAGCCTTTTGAACCCCTTACTGTAAATTTGCAAAAATATGGTTACAAGCAGACCTTTTCTTTGGACGTCATGGCTGCCATAATCATCATATTGAAAAGTCAGCCAATGGTCCCTACAGAAGGCCAGGGAGGTACAGTAAACAGATATTGTCACCGGCAGAATGAGAACTAAATATTAGGCTACAGCATTGCTGCAATAGATGGTGCTTCAAAAAAAGGGCCACTGGTTACATGCTAAAATTAACAAATAATACCCACTTTAAAGGTCTGCCACGAGCATGGTTTTAATTGTATGCCCATGAAAAATGCCTAAATTTCTCAGATTTACTTGTTGGTCAAGCTTAAATACTGCACTGTTTCTTCTTTGTGTCAGAAACTGGTTTATAGGACCCTAAATTTACTTTTATCTGCTCAAAATGCAATTGAGGCCTTTACTGTGCTTCCACCCAAATACAGTTGAACTCAAAAGTATTTAAATACAAATACAAATACTTGTAATTCATTCAAATACAAATACAAATACAAATACTCAAATTTTGAAAATACAAATATATTTGCAAATATATTTGAAAATACTTTCAATAATTGTGTCGAAGAAATTCAAACTTGTCTTTTTAAATTGCTTCCAATCTGACTCCAGCTAATTTTATGTATACAATAACCTGTCAGGGGTCTGTCTATTATATACAGTTTTAACAAGTAATAATAATAGTTATTAAATTTTTCAGAATATTATTATCAAGTTCCTTCATTAAAATCTGTTCAAATCGGGACATTTTGGGTCATTTACTTACCCGATCATAAACTGAAGAGATGCATATTATGCAAAAATATTAATTTATCTTACTCTTAATTGATTAAATATGATATTCTGCATATCAACAGATGAATATTGATTTACCTATGACTATTTCAGAAATAAACCCAATAATTCCAGACACATTGGCTTGGTATTCATTGAATACCAAGATTTATTGAATGCTTTCAGTCCTGAAAAGCGTTAATTGTAAAGAGGAGACTTGGATAAGTTGTGGTGTGGGGTCAGTTGTGCGACACACTGTTGGGGAAATGAAATAGGTTGCATAATTCTTATTTCTTGATAACGTTTGCCGGGTATGCCCTTCATTGGATGATTGTCCTTCCCGCCTTGGGATCGCATCACCCGAGCCACCTTGTCTTTCTCCCTGCATACTCTGCACGGAGTGTGTGCGCATACGCACTCGAAGCGATCCCAGGCGGGAGGGACACTCATCCAATGAGGGGCATACCCGGCAAACATTGTCAAGAAAAACGAATTATGCGACCTTTTTTATTTCCCCAACAGAGTTGTTATGTATGGCTCACCCTCGCGCATGCATACCAATAATACCCTATAAGACAATACAAGTGTATGCAATTCGAATTTGGAGATTGCAGAAGCAGGGTAATTTTGAAGATAACATACAGATATGGTGCAAATGCAATATTTGACCTTGTACATCTCACTTATTTTGATAATGTTCTGCCATGCAAAATATTTGATAGAATCTGTGATATATATATCAAAACACACATGTCCAGGGCATTTCTTGGACTTGGTCATATGCCAGTATCTGGATGGATTAAATCGATCTACAAGCCCTGATATACTATGTCTATCAATGACTGGTACTTCCGCTCGTGGGCTCACCTGCTAAGATAAACTAAATTACGCTAAAATTGCAACAGATGGAATTTAAAAATAGGTCAGATCTAAATTGAATGTGACAAAGGAATTTTTCAAATTTGTGTAAATTCCGCGGTCATTGCCCCATAAACATGGGTCTGACATTGAGAAAAAACCTCTGGAACAAACTTCTGTGATGAAAAATATAATTTTGAAATTATGTTCTCACAATCAGCTTTGCATGCTTTTGGCACTTGTGAGGACTTACTTTTAAAATTCTGGTTTAGGTGACTTAAGTTTTGTACCAAAGGGGGGTTTCTGACCCCTATACCCATAGGCGCACGGCGCATGCAATTGGGGGGGGGGGGAGCGACATTTGCCCAAATTTCAAGGATGAAATTAAACACCATTTCAAATGAAATTGCCTGGAAATCCTCAACTTTCGATAGCTTTTATTTAATCATCTGCCCAAATTTGTTTGCCTTTTTGCCGGAATCTTAGCTGTTTCCAAACATTTGGGGGAAGACTGCCCCCCCTCCCATACGCCTGTGCCTATACCTCCACCCCCCCTTGGCTACGCCCCTGGGTCAGAGGTTTCAAGAACTAAATTTAGATGTGATTGCTTAGAAGGAATACCACTTTCCCAAAAACACATAATTCAGCCTATGCAATAAACATTGTGTGAATTATTATTAAGAAATGGCTGAAATACTAGGTTTTCTTGGAATAAGCACGGTGGAGCAACTTGCCCCACCCAAGTACAGACTCCACGCAATACACTGTGTCAATATGAAGTATCTTTTTTTTCCCTTTTATTTAAAGAAGTTTGAAGACATATTACCCTTGGAGATGCGACACAATGGAAGCTTTTTATTTTAAAGGACAACTTAAGAGGAAACAATGCTTTGTTCCAAAGCCAACTTTTCTCAAGGTCTGGTAGACAATGTCATATCATATTTCCATGCATCTCATTCCATATGTACCTCTCAAATACATCTCGTCTATATATCTTTTTTTTTTCTGCGATATGTATGTTCATCACATTCGCTGATGCCTTTGCACTTTTCTTTTCTGCTTTCCTGTATAAAAATAGTTTTACAGATACCTTCAGTGGAACAATATACGATAGTCAATATAGTTTCCTAATCCATCTCTCTGAAATCAATATTCACCATTTCGCGTAATCAGTGGCGTCCCTATGGGGGGCGCGTGCCCCCCATATTGGACCTGTGCCCCCCAGGTGCCCCCATATGAACTTTCCAACTCTGGATAAAATATACAGTTAGTATTGAGGGTGCCCCCCAGAGAATCGCGTGCCCCCCCCAGGTGCCCCCCCACTCGAGACCCCCCAGTTACGCCACTGCAGGTAATATTTGCTATATATGTTTCTAGAGTTCCCCCGTGGCCTAATGGTCAAGACTGCTTGTCCACTGGCTTTGAGGGCGTGGGTTCAAATCTCACCCCGGGAACTCACTTTAGTTCGAGCCCATGGGACATTAAATGGAGGCGGGTTGTATCCAGTATTCTATGCTGGGGCAACTGAAAGACCCTGGGCATCCCTGAATTAATAGGGTATGTGCCAGACTCTCAGTCTTCTCATGTCATCATCATACGGAGATCGCCTGCCGCGATATAGCCCACTAAGGTGCTGCAGAGGCGTAAAACACAAACAAACAAAACAAAAACAAACTATATATGTTTCTTCCTTTCAGCATGTTGAGAAATGAAGTAAAATATCTCAGTGGGCAACTTCATAGATCCCATAATAAAAATCAGGTCAGTCAATTTCTTGTTGTTCAGAGGTTAATAAAAAAACCATTATCAGGATTAAGACATCACTTTCAGAATGAACTTTCATTGTTCAGTGGGCTAATAATGTATTTTAAAAAAATATAAATTCCCTCTCCCGTGGTGAATAACCTATACATATTGGTTGACTCAACATCCACTATTTCTTATATTCTGCCCCAAAATTTTCGAACTTATACATCTTTTTTTTTTACATAAGTAAGCAAGCCAATTCAACTTGCTACACATGAAATCTACCTATTTTTTCCAATTAATTACTATGGTCATATTTTTATAAAATAATATATTGACATTTCAAGAAGTTAGATTTCCTCCTACCCAGGCCTTCCCTTAAGTAATAGGCAATCTAAGTACCTGGTTGCTGCTGATAGCATATTACTCTGGTCTACGAGCAAAATGCTTCTGGAAAAAAAGTAGTGAAACTTTTCTTGTATTAGGTCACTAATAAAGAAATGGTAAGTTAGAAGTCCAGATTGGCTCTAGTTTCCAAGATACAGTACACTCTAAGAAAAAAAGGTGCGAGGGGTGGAGCGAAAAACCTGCAAGGTGGATGTAAAAACCTTTGGGGTGCACAAGGTTCATCATCATCGTTTTGGTGCTTCAAACAAGGGGTGCATGAAAAAAAGGTGCATCACACATTATAGGGTGCATCACACAAGGGTGCATCACACATTACAAGGTGCATGGGGTGCTTCACCATCCTTCCATGGTTTCTGAAATTGGATACGGAAAATTACAAAATAATTGGGTAGCTGAGTTATTGCATAAAAATGCCAGGCAGTGCCTAACTGACAAGCTGGTCTGCTGTGAGAAGGCAAAGGTGGTGACCCAGGGCTTAGAAATGGCCTGGTGGGGGGGGGGAAAGAGGAGGCATTACATGAGGTGAATGGGCAGCACTCTGGGTTTTTCTATCTCCTCTATGTCAACTTCAGGCCTTATGGGAAGGCCATATCCCCTAGATACACCACTGACTTTACTGACCTGCCTCCAGTTGTATATCCTGGTAAGTGTAGCCATGCCAGCTTCAACGGAATGCTGAAGGTGTATCCGTGAGGCAGCTGACAGCAATATTTAGACCAGAGCTGCTCGCTTTCACATCTGCTTATTAATTGGTCAGCATTTCTACTGAACACAGACATAATAGGCAGCTGTCGCATTTTCCAATTTGATACCCGTTCACCTTAAAATTCACCATCTGCAACTGCAGCCAAGCTACTCTCACCTGCCTGTACAGCAGACTGACTTGTCAAGAGGGGCAATGCTACATTAATTGAGGAACCGCCAGAAACCAGATGCCACACTGATTTACCAGCAGTTCAGAAAATCAAGACCAAGAGTGGTAAATGTACTATTCACCAGCCTCAGTGCAATGGGCAGCCCATGCTAATGTAATCCTGAGAAACTCAGCATCTTTAAACAAATCTGAATCAGGAATTTTGACTTGGTTGAGCAAACAGCAATTTCTTTGTCTGACTCAGGAAGTCTTACCAACAATAAATAAGACTGCAGAATTGGTTGGAATATACTGTTTAGGTTTATTGCACACCTTTATAGGGATTGTTTAATTAGGTAAGTAAAGTAATTGGGTTAATCTACATCACAATAGGTCTTTAATGAACTGGCTTGTGATATTTTCTTACATGGGACAAGTGGCGTCATCTATAATGCAAAGCTTTTGCAATAAATTCTCAATTGTTATGCATGTGGCCCCACCTATAACAGACGTGAACTCATAAAATTTGTTTTTGCATAATTTTAATATTAAATTAACAAAATGTATCATACTTTTATTTGAATATATGTACTACACTCTTGAAAGAACATTTTCAATTTTAATGCATGTGGCTTAAAGCGCATGTGTAATTGTTTCAGTCCTCTGAAATTCAGACACATTCTGACTAAAATTTAGCAAGCATAATTTTTACATATACAGAATATCCAACTCACATGAGCATTCAATTATAAAGTGCTGAGAAGGTGAAGACGCCTCCTTTGCTTACCTATCACAATGGTCATCATTTATCTGAGGATGAATGTAATCTTCAGACTGACGACCAACCTGAGGCAATTTGAAAGATGGTGAGATTGTCTCACTGTGAACCGTACGGAACACCCATATAATACATGAAAGTTATAAACAATATACCAAGTGAGGGACCACTTGTAAGCATCCTTATAAGAGGCCCCTTTCCTAAATGTGACATTTCCTAAATGAACCCCAAAAGGTTCTACAAAACCACTTACCCTGAAGAACCTTGTAGGGTTCTTGTAAACTCCCCAGGGTTCTTTGATCTGGGGTGCTTCCCAAGCACCCTATGAAAAGGTGCTTCCAGGCACCTCATGGGGAGCTGTATTTGTGACAAGGCGAAGCACCTTATTTGGTTGTTCTAATCCCTTTTCGTTCTTAGAGTGTATAGTGCCAAATCACGAAATTTATGCAAATAAGGCAAAAACGTCAGTATATCAGAAAGCATAGTTCATCCACAAGCAACCATTTCCATCCTAAAGCCTGTCTGCACATTCCAATACATGCATCTTTAATATTTCTTTGAGTTTTGACACAGAATTTTTTTTTTTTTTTTTGGAATTTCACCCTTGGAGGTGCACAAAATGTACGCATGTAGAGAAATTCCATGAACGAGAACATAAATTTGCTTTTGCATCACAAGATGCATGTAGAGGCTTCTAAGATCACATTTGTCAGATATCTCAACTCAGCTGCATCACTTTCTCTATTTAAGAGAAAAGAATATGCCTGGAATTTGTATGAACAGCCCAGATAACTTCTGTTACATTTGTTCGAAATGACGTTCACCTCATGAAAGTGCAACATTCAACTACACTGGTCAAAAAAGCATACCACAATTACTTTGGTTGCAAAGCTGGAGGTCAGGACCAAATTTTGGCTTCACACTATTGTTGTAAGACAAGTGCAACTAACCTTCAGCAGTGGCTCAACAATAAAAGAAAACCTATGCCCTTTGAAATCCCAATGGTTAGGCGAGAACCAACATATCACAGCAGCAACAGTTACTGTTACTTTTGTATGATTCCCCCAGTTGCAATATGGAATAGCAACAGCAAAGAAATTGACAGTGGATTATTATCCAAGTACTTATTATATCAGCTCTTTGCCCTGTACTATGTGGAGATGAATTCCTGTCCCCTTAGAATCATGTACACTTTGGACATAGCTGATGATCATGATAATAACCAAGATTCAACATCATGCTGAAGAGGAATGCAGGTATGCAAAGCTTTTCAGTCAGTAGCACCAGTTGTTTGGAAACTGCAAGGCAGATAATTAAATGCAGCTAGTAATAAACACCTCCTGAACTCTGACAGAGCTCTTGGCTTAAATATGTCAAGTGCTGAAGATACCATCTAGATTTCTTTCCTTTGATCTGTGGAGAAGGAAGTGATGAACAGTTTACACAATTCCAAGCATGTAGAGAAAAGATATCAGGGAAAGAGGAACCCATCCATACTTAATGACTGATGTTGGGATGTGTCAGGGATGGCCCAGCTGCTGAATATAATAGACGGGCCAAAAAGTGTCGTTCAGATACAAAATGAGGGGATATTTATGGGTTTAAGTGATACTTTAGCTTTTTTTAAAATGATTTTCAATCACCTGATGTCTTAAGGTATTATTTCTTAACAGTTCTTGACAGATAAATAATTTCAACTTAAATTTTTTCATAACATAAATATTATTTTAAAGTGAAATGCCTAAATCTATTGAATAAATAGATGCGATTTTGATGTATTACAATGTCACTGTATATCTTGAATGCATTAGCTAACCAGAACAATTTTCAACTGATTTTTAGTTCATCTCATCAATATAAATGAGATTTAGCCACTTTTATCCCGGAAGCAGACCGACTCCAAAAATTTGTAGACCAGTGAATTATATGGGCTCACCAATATCACTCTCCACACACCAATAACACTTTTAAGACACTAAAATATCATTTATTCGCATGTCATCTGACTGATCTCCTTCTTGCTTGATTGGCCCAAAAAGGTTGATGCAGAATATTGCAAGTTATTTGAGTAAAATCCTAGTGTTTCCTTTTTATCACTCAAATTTTGGACATGATCGACCAACTACAAATTGCGTTTTATTCTAGTTTTTCCATTTAATATTGTGTGTTGCAATACAATCAAAGCATGTTTTGAAAGTCATACACAAATTTGTAAAAAAGGTTTGTGGGAAGCAGACAAAACGAAATTTAACAGGTGTCCATCCAAAATGTTTTGTAAGTTCAGAAAAAAAACTATGCATATGGTATTTTTGACATTTCATTGATCAAATCACTCACAAAATTGATCAGAATTGAAAATTTCCTTGTGTATTTTACCTAAAAATCGTGTCTGATATACACAAAATTTTGGATGGACACGGCTAACATTCATTTCATCTGTTTTACACAAACCTTTATTTTTCAGTGAATATGGACAGTATTTTATAATTATTAATAATAATTTAGCATTGCCTCACAGCTTTGCAAAGATCACTCTGTGCTGTACGGTTACGTTTGACACCAACTGTAATTATGCGATAAGAGATGGATAGATGGATGATTGGGGTTTACGTCCTGTATTTATGCACTTGTTAGGCTAATCAGGACAGGATGGATTCAGGTAATCGGCAAGAGCTGGATTCAAACCCTGGACCCAGCGATTGGAAACCTAGCATGCTACCACAAGACGCACCCTCCCCCTTTGTAACAAGAGAAAATTGGAGGATAAATCAACCCCCAGTAAAATTAGTGCCTTGACACCTAACATGTGCATCCATTGACACAATTCAGAACCTGCAATGTCCCACATGGTTCAAAGATAAAGCACCTGGGAAGCAACCCTCATCTGCAGCTGATGGAGTGCCCAACCAGCCAGAAAACTACACATTTCCATGATCACACTTCTTGAGATGCTTGACCTAATATTTTAGAGGCTGTCACTCTGCTCTTCACGTAAATTCACTGAAACTGATACAATAGTGGCTCAGGCCAAATTGTCACAATATGACATAGTGTCATTTTCCTCATAATTTGATAATGTTCATGTTGGATGTTAAGCCTGGTATTAATTACTGAGGTTTTGTGGATAAACATAATATTATTATCCAAACATAAAAGTCCTATCTCTCTTGGGTCCATGTCTCAAGCATAACTCTGTCCCTGTTCTCATCACACTCATCAAACATTGCATGTGCCACATCATTAACATTTATTTTGTTTTGCAATAGTACCTATCTCTCTCGGGTCCATGTCTCAAGCATAACTCTGTCCATGTTCTCACTACACTCATAAGATGATGCATGTGTCACAGCAGTGACATTTACTTTGTTTTGCAATGCATCTGTACTTAAACAATTCCTACCTTCTTTAAAATACACCTTCATTTGACACCTTTCCCTTCAACTTCTGATCTATGTGCAGAACTTGGTCACATGCTTTCTGTCAGGCTATCCAGGTTACGTGGCAGCATGGGCCAGGCACACTGGCAGGTGCTGCCACCACAATATGGCTCATACACAAAAAGTGAATTTCTTTGCCAAGCCCAGTCTGACATTTTCAAACAACAACAGACATATCATCTCTATATTTGCAATCTATGCACACTGTTTGATATTAATGTCCATTTACGCTTATCAATATGGAAAACCGTGTCCTCCTTCACTGTCATATTCAGGTACACACATAGACTAAATGCCTCAAATGCCTGCTTGCAATGGGTTTTCTAGTATTTGTTAATGTTGGAGGGTTTTATTTTTTGACAGACGAAACAGACAAACATATTTATTCATAATAAAGAGACATGAAGATGGAATACATACATGAGTTATGACAAAAGAGCAAAAATCAATATTACATATTAATTTTGTTGTCTCTCTATTATGGGGAGACCTCTCTAAGACAATAGAGTCGTCAATTGGGACTTTACCAAACTCTGCCGGTATGAGCATGATGATGATGCGAGTGACACTGGGGATTTGCTGCCATTTCCTGGCGCATATCTAGAGTAGGTCGGGGCAAGAAGCCCGGGTTAGGTGAGAGGCCCCCCCAGGGTTATATCCAAACTTACATTTTTGGTGCATTTATCTATTGATAGGATTGAAGCTAGAGGCGTTTTAGGTGACGTCACAAATTTTCAGGGCACACAGCACCAAACCATAGTAGAAATTAAAGAAACAAAAAAATGTGCATGGTTTTTGTAACTTTGACTAATTCTTTGAAAGGGGTTGTCAGAAATAGCTTTGGAAATTTTTTAAAGTATAATGGATATCTGCATTGCTTCACTTTATGACCATCACATAAATATGATTTGGATCATGTTTTTGCATTTTAGTTCAAAATATAGAGGTCAATTTAAAATATGTGGGTTTGGGGCGAGAGGCCCCACATGATCTGGGGCATGAGGCCCCCTTCACTGGGGGTCAAAGCTGCTTCAGGAATCATTAAATAATTGGGTATTTTACCTTAAATCTTGATAGAATAGGTAATTAAAATAGAAAAAATTTTGGCCCGAAATTGTAATAGGGCAAAAAATATTAAAAAATAAAAGTATGAACAGAAAAATTCTGAAATTTAGAAAAAGTGAATAGAATGCCTTAAAAATGATAGAAGAACCCTAAGAAATAACTTTCAGGCTGAATGCTCTAGGACCAATCGCAAAAAAAAATTGCCATAGGATTATAATAGGGGGGCTTCTTGCCCGATGGGTGGGGTAAGAAGGCAATTAAAATTTTTTTATAAAAATGGTCGTAACTCCTTCAAATAATCGCCCATAAAAAGTAGGTCAAAATGCACCTCGAAGTTAAGGGGGGCCGCATGCCCCGACCTACTCTATATACATCACTCTGTGTTCAATACAATACAATCTTTCATCAGAAATTATAATTTTAATTTAAAAATGGAAACAAGAATTGCTTTGTGATACAACTCTGTATTCTTTGATAACTAATTTCATTGCTGCGTAAAAGAAATCTGTATGACTTATAGCACTTCCCACCCCCTTTTTTGCATATATATAAATATTCATTTTTTTGACAAAACGAAATGAATCCTATACCCATCTGATACTTTGGTCAACAAATGTGTTGGTGCCGAAAATCATTCAGTTGTGACCATTTCTTGTGTACCTTTTTTCTAGTTTATCACATTTCAGTTTTTTTCGATAAAATATGACTATTCCCACTACTTAGATAAAAGGAAGGTGGCATTTTAAAGAATACGCGAACAGGCACTTATATAATTTATATAGGCAATTTCCCAAAATCGCATTAAAATTAGGAAGAGACCATTTCATATCAAGGAAGGTTTTTTTTAATATAAATAATTTCTTTCTCGCGCTCGGTGAAATGAATAAATTCTTTCTGGGCAGTCTTGAAATAAATGACTTTTGGTGCGGTTTTTCTTAAGAAGGTGATACTTGGTTCAGGAATGATTCGGGGTCTTCGCGTGCTTGAAATAAATAATTATGGCCGCCATCACCATGAAATAATTTCCTGCCGAGGAAAGCTCTGGGCTCCCCTGATTATTAGGTCGGCCAGTAGAGCTCAGCAGGCCTACACTGAAAAAAAGGATTGTCTGATAACAGACAATCAATGTCTAATATGTGTCCGATCAAGTGATTGTCTAATCCAGACAATTGAATTGTTCAAAATGTCAAAGAACTTGTTTGTTTCATTCAATTGATTGTCTGGTTCAGAGCGTTCGTTCTTGTTAAATGGCCCCTTAGTCCTTACAAGCACTCAGTGCCAATGAAGAAATACATTCTGTGGCAGTCAGATATCCGTAGAAAATACAATGGTTCAATTTCATGCCTTGCAATGAACATTGAGGTTTTCTTGAGAGTAAAATAGCAAATCCTGTCATGATTGGTCTATAGACAGCAAGTGTGTCTTTTCTATATGTTCGCGCGAATGGTCATGATTTTCCTGGTACCAGAATTTTTCTAATTTTTTCCCCAATTTTGTGGTGTGAAAATCATGGCCTTCTCTATGATCTATTACATGTGCTATCTCCCATTATTTTCAGTTTGAGATACCGGTTTTGGTTATTGTAAGAGACCATTCAGAACTTATGATTAGTGTGAGGTGGGTCGGGGAGTACTTTCCAAGTTGCCATTAAGAATTATAAAAAAATTAATACACCCCTACTGTTTCATGTGGCTCTTTCAGGGGCGGACACGCCTATATGTGACAGAAAAAGCCTCCCAAGCTGCATGATTCCTTCAGAATCACAGATTTGGCTGCGGAAACTTTTCAGAAATGCTGCAGCACTTGACAGAGGAACGCCAATTCTGAAGTTCTTGCTGCCATTTCCTGGCGCATATCTATATATACATCACCCTGTGTTCAATCCAGTCCGATCTTTCTTCAGAAATTATCATTTAATTAAAAAAAGGAAACAAGAATTGCTTTGTGACACTCTGTATTCTTTGATAACTAATTTCTTTGCTGCATAAAAGAAATCTATATGACCGTGGGCACTTCCCCCCTTTTTTCGCATATAAATATTCATTTTTTTTACAAAACGAAATATAGCCTTTACCGGACATCTGATCCTTTGGTCTGGTATGGTCAAACGCATCCATTGGAATTAAACTGGTAAATATCTATTCATAACTTTAAGAGATCGACTGAGACAACGACCCAGGGACTCAGCACTTGGGCTGTACATGCAGCCTGGCAATTTAGTGAAAGTCTTGGTCTACTGAACACACCTTGATGGACGATTGGACATGTAGGTCATGCTGTTGTGGGCCTGTGGGCTGTGGCAGTCAAGTGTGAAGTGAACTGTAGTGTGAACTCCATGAGTCTATTCAGTGTCTATTCAGATTTCCTGCATTGTCACTTCAGAGGCTTTTTTTTTTCATGTGACGTATGATAAGCAACTGAATAATTGGAGTGCAAATTACAAGGACAACACTGATTTAATGATGCAGGTGAGCTTTCTAAAAATAAACACGGCGTTATTTTGACATGTGCGTGGCTCAGTGACTAATTAATGTGGCTTTGTGACAAATGTGGCTCAGTGACTAACTAGTTTTACCTATAGGCTAGGGCATTTACCTATCTGAATAGTATCTGATGTTATATGTACATCGATATACGTCGATGTCGATATGATTGATATAAATTATAATAAGTACCAATATTATATTTGCCTCAAATCTAAGAACAATCAGTTCTTTTGCTCAACTTTTCCCCATAACTAATATCTGATTAAATTTAATCTTGACTTACATGTATCCAACAGGCATTCTAGTCTGTAGAAACTCTGAAGCCCTGAAGGTTTTATGCAGGTCTGCATGAAGCTACAGAATTATGAAGGCAGCTGCAGAATTCTGCAGTCTTGCGGTTTCCTACAGAATTGGCCGTCCTCTGTCACTGCAGCCTTTCTGAAAAGTTTCTGCAGCAAAATCTGTATTTATGTAGGAATTATGCAGCTTTGGAGGTTTTAAATCACTTCTGCAGGAAGCAGCAGGATTCTACAGGAAACAGCTGAAGGATAAAGTTTCTTTCAGAACTGGTGGTCCTCTAGCTGTCACTGCAGTATTTCTGAAAGTTTCTGCAGCAAAATATGTGGTTCTGTAGTCTAGGAATTATGCAGCTTGGGAGGTTTTTATTATTATTAGGGCATTCTGCCTAATTGCTACTGGTCTTCTCTGGAATCTTGTGGACGATTTTTGAGACAAAATACCGCACCAATTTCATTCAAACTTTACACACGGGGTTTAGTGTGCCTTAGATTGTCTTGATCAACTTTACAGGAACATGCACATTGTTTTTGTTAGAAACCCAGGAAAACCATCCTAGAAAAACTGGAAAGAGGGAATCCTGGGATGTCAATGAGGGGCTTCCCCACCCAAGATCTATTTATAGCTCACTCAGAATTTTTCAAAACAACAAGAGGTCAGCAAGTAGGACAAAAGACCACTGCATGCTTCATCAATGTGTTGCTACCTTTGTGTGCGCTGTTATATGTGGTAGCAACAGTTAAACAAGATAACCAGGACTTCAGAACAGTAGTTAGATGATGTGCAGAATGCCCTTTAAAGTGCCTTGTGCACGTTATGTTTTTTATTAAACCTCTCAGAAATGCTGCAGTGACAGAGGACCACCAAAGCCCCCGATGCCTTCACCCCACTCCCAAATCACTCACACCCCAAAACCAATGTTTACTGGGCAGTGGCAAAATCTTGGTCAAATAGATCTGAACTTTGCAGATAGCTATATAGCAATAACAGAGGAGTAGAAATCTTGCACGAAGCAGCAGATTGCAGAACCTGCAAAATTCTGCAGCTTCCTACAGAATTCTGCAGCGTCCTGCAGATCTGCATAAAACCTCCCAAGCTACATAATTCTTACAGAAGTTCAGATTTTGTTGCAGAAACTCTGACCCAAACAGCTGACCGCCACACTGCAAATCAATGTTTCCTGGGTAGTGGCAAGACTTTGGTCAAACAAAGGGGTCTGAAATTTGCAGGCACATTACAGAAAGCAGAAACACGACTGTAATTTCATCTGTAAAATACTGGCTTGCTGTTTCTCTTTTCAGCCATTCCCAGGAAGCTACTTGGGATCTTGGGAGATATAACAGATTGCTGCATTGATAATAATTATCATATACGTGAAAAGACAACATTTTGACATTAGAAGAGGTTTCCTAAAGACACTGTTCTGATTGTGGAAAAAAAGTTTGCCAACACCGTTATGAACCTGAAAGACACAACAAACTGAAACAGACATTCATGTGAAGACAACATTTACGAAACAACAGTGATTTAAAATCAAAATCACTCTCAATGACAGCACGTGAAGAGAAACCACATGGATGTTCTGTGTGTGGTAAAAAGTTCCGGATCAAAGGACATCTCGATATGCACACAAGAACACACACTGGAGAGAAGCCATTTGGATGTTCGATTTGCTATAAAAAGTTCAGTTCAAAAGGAAATCTTAAAGCGCACGTAAGAATACACACCGGTGAGAAGCCCCACAAATGTTTTGTTTGTGGGAGAAGGTTCGGTAAGAAAGCAGTTCTTGACATACATTTCAGAACACACACTGGAGAGAAGCCATATAGATGTCCTGTTTGTGCTGCAAGGTTCTGCACCAAAGGAGAACTAACCGTACACACAAAACTACACACTGGAGAGAAGCCATACGGATGTTCAGTATGTGGTAAAAAGTTCCGTGTCAAAGGAGAACTCGATCTGCATGCCAGAACACACACTGGAGAGAAGTCATTTGGATGTTCTATATGTGGTAGAAAATTCCGCATTAAAGCACATCTTAAAATACACACAAGAACACACACTGGAGAGAAACCATATGGATGTTCTATATGTGGTAAGATGTTCAGTACAAATGGAAAAGTAACTAGACACAAAAAAATACACACTGGAGAGAAGCCACATGGATGTTCTCTGTGTGATAAGAAGTTCAGTGAAAGAAGGAATTTAGCTTTACATATGATATCACACACTGGAGAGAAGCCATATGGATGTTCAGTATGTGGTAGAATGTTTGG
Source organism: Platynereis dumerilii (assembly GCA_026936325.1). Taxonomy (NCBI): domain Eukaryota; kingdom Metazoa; phylum Annelida; class Polychaeta; order Phyllodocida; family Nereididae; genus Platynereis; species Platynereis dumerilii. Next base: position 74,592,016 of record JAPTHN010000002.1, on the reverse strand, counting down.
CAGACAAAGCGAGCTAAAGAAACACACAAGAATACACACTGGAGAGAAGCCATTTGGATGTTCTACATGCAGTAAAATGTTCAGCAGAAGAGAAGACCTTCGCAAACACACAAAAACACACACGGGAGAGAAGCCATTCGGATGTTCTGTATGTGGCAAGAAGTTCAGTGAAAATAGCAATCTAGTTGTGCATGTGATAACACACACTGGAGTGAAGCCGTATGGGTGTTCTGTTTGTGGAAAACGATTCAGAACAAATGCGCATCTTAAAAGACACAGAACGGTACATGGTGGAGAGTAAGCTCTGAGATGTTGTGCACGTCCAACAAGTGTAGGCCTAATCCTCGTTGTACTTCAGTCAATGGTCAATTTATGGCAGCCTTTTTGGAGATCAGACTTTTCCAGCCACAGGGCAAGTACAGCGTAGCAGCCCCAATGCGCGTATGTACATGTAAATGTTTTTAAAATGTTGATGTAAATGGCACCGCCATGATATTTGCTCTGACAGACAAATAGATAGACGTATATAGATTGCAAAAGAAGAAAGGTTGATAGTTCATGAAGACAATTAATTTTATTCAGTTATGACTTCTTGTTGTTTGTTGACCTTATTTTAAATCCTGCCTTGTTGACCATTTAATTTAGCTTACCGTACTACATACGTACTTCAACTATTCACAAAAATTATGTCCTCAAGAGTGTATATTTTATTCTCAAAAATAAAGAAACTAACTGGGAGCACAATACTTCAAGTTACAATGAATGTGTGAAATTTATACGTAATATTTTAATAAATAAACAAATTCAATTTTCAAATTGTTAGTTTTGCTGAATTTGCCTTTGTGTTATTTATATTTTTTGCAGTGGTCAACTTTTGAAGTGGATTAGGAGTTGTAACACAGCAATTTTGATATGATTCAGAGATCAACGTTGCAATAGTTTAATGCTGACTACTGTGTTATAGGAATGCCTTGCCAGAGAATGAGGATGTTTTGATGTTAAATTTGGTTCAATATGGTTAAAATATGAGAGGGGGGCGTTTGAATTTCACATCTTTGCCAGAGTTTATGACAGGTCAACGTGAGTAGTACCACATGAAAGAAAATATTGTTAGCTTTCACGTGGTATGTTTTCTTTTTTCTAATGCTGAGCTTTTCAGGAAAGAAAAATCCACTTGCCTGTTGCCTGGACTTTGGCCTGTACTGAGGCTTCCTCGGCTTCTGGCATTTTCAGTTTTTCAAATTTGACTCGCTGGTTTCCCGCCTGTTCGACCCTACAGCTCTCCAACGATCAAAAGCAAGATCCAGCTGCCATTTACAGTAGACGAACTTCGAGTGTTTACATGCAATAGACTTCTGGGCTGTTACTGACATCACAGCCCTATCCCTGCCATGTTAAGTGACCATAACTTTGATACCTCATAAACGTGTGACTGACTCATAGCCCATACATACCATGTTGTGTGATAGGTGTCATAGCATTCACCAGTGACCTCACTCCTGTCTCTCTGAGTAATAGGCCTGCAATCAACAGAGCTTGACCACTGTCAATGCTACTGATCCCCAGCTGATCTTGGTGTCTGCCGCTCCTGGCCATCCTGACCACAAGTGCTTCATTTTAGCGAAGTTATAACAAACAGATTAATCTTCCTCTGGTGTGACAAGCAGAATTCACAGTTTGAGATATTCAAAGCAATTGTATCTATGTTTGAATGTTTAATTGTTGTCTGTTTGTTGTTCCAAATATTTCTTTGAGGAAAAACACAAACAATTATCTAAATTATAGTAATTTCAGGCCAGAAAAAGCTGTGAAGAATTCGAATACTTCAGAATTTTATTGAACTTGTTGGCAGGGCAAGTGTAAATGAGCTATGCAATGGAGGGATGCCCCTGGCTTTCTTGTGTAGCTCCCTTGTTCATCAAACAGGTTGTCACTATCGCAATTCAGATGGATAAGCTTTCATGTTGACTGACTGTGTCAACACCACATCTTTCATGAAGAGAGCAATGATTATTGTCAAATGGGTCAGATTTATGACTCAGTGACTGCACTTCATATGACAACTGTTCTACTGCCCATTCACTTAGCATTGCTCTGATACACATCACTGAGCCAGATGTTGGTCACTGCTGCATCTATACATGTCATTAGAAGTCCTATGAGTCAGTGAAAGAGCCACCAGTTTCAATGGTAAAGATTGAAGCAACAGCTTTAGTGACCTCATTGATACTCTGAAACCAGTCACTTGTAAGCACTCGAAGTTTGTCTACTGTAAAATGATAAATTGAAAGAGCTTCTTTCAGGCTCTTCGAGTCAAACTCAACCTGCTGGGAGAGTCCCATGCCTGCAATCCACAGGAGGTATATTTTTACCGAGTGGACTGCTCATGAAGATTAGGATTAACTTAGTGGCCTAGAATCTTTGCACCGCTGTAAGTAAAATCATTCAACATGGCCAGCACAGAACCTTGCTCCAATTTAAATTTATTAATGTTTGTGTGGATTTGCAAAATCTACATCTGGCAGTTATTCGGCCGCCATTATCAACATGTCGACGGGTCATTCCACAATAACTAAGACAAAACTGTCTCTGGTGTTACAGTAAAAGTTAAGAAACACAATTGACTCAAAGGAAAACCAGTGACCAAATTGATAATTGTTTGAAATATTTCCCGTAAAAATAAGAATTCTATTGGATTTTTTGCCACTATTTATTACTGGTGTTACCATTGGACACCGTTGTTAACCATATTTGAGTAACACCAGTGATGGTAACACCAGTGACAATTTGCTCTGAAATATCAATTGCGCCAACAGTGATGCAGTGATTTGAACAGCTGTTGCCAAAGATTGATTTCTGCAAACAGGACATATCATGCGACTGAGACAGTTTTTGAAAATTCTAGAATTATAGACCATTTTTTAGGGTAACACCAGTGACAATGAAAAAGAATACTCATAATTTCAACTCACTCCAGAGCCACCTGCATGCTAAAAACACACAAATGCCAAAATATGCACTTATAATGGATGCCTGTCCATCAGAAGAAGCCCCCTGGTACATTAGACCAAAGATGGAATGGAGCGTTCCTTTTACAGCCATGCTTTATTTAATGAGTAACACCAGTGACATGTTTTCTGGTGACGAGGTCATTTTGTTTTCCAAAGTACACAGAAGAGAGGAAAAATTCAGTCATCTTGGGATATAAGTATGTGGAGTAGTTGTCCTGAGATTTAGACCCACCACAAATATTTACATTGATTTGAAATGGTTAAAAACGTATGATAATTGAAAGAAGAATTTTCTGTGACATCACTTTTTATATATATTTCAGATATTGTTAAGGCAGCTCAGGGGGTTCAAAAGCAAATAATCTCTTCTTTGGCAGTCTTGAAATAAATAATTTCTGTTGGGGGCATTTCTTAACAGGGTATTGTTTGATTTGTAATGGAATATTTTGGGACGTTACAACTAAATAATTACTTTCGCCATTACCATAAAATTTAATAAGTAATTATCCGCCGAGGATAAGTCTTAGCCTCCTCCCCCCGAATATCTAATGGTCTCCCCCTTACGTATTGGTGTGACATGACGGATTCCGTGTTTCGTTTTTAGAGCAATAGAATTTATTTTGTAGCTTCACATGAGTATCTGGCACGCATGATACAATGATGTCTCTTTGCTTGTCTGGCAGTCTGTTTCAGGCAGCCAGTAAAGAACTTGCATGCAAGGAATCTGCCAATTTGACTTTAAAAAGCTGTAAAACATTCTGTCATAAAATCTGATATATGACACATGTTTCTGATGCAATGTCTAAAATTCCCAATTCAAAGGTAAAATAGAACCTTTGGCTTCACAATTTAATGATCCAAATCTTCAAAGTTATCAATATTGCCATGTCTGATTATAAGACGAAAAGTTAGTGCCCCCTCGGGCACAACTAGCCGCAGTCACAAATTCTGAACGGTCCCTCACAATGACTGACAACAAATTTAAAAACATTATTTGAAATTGTGATAACCAGTGTCTTGTCCAAAACAATGGTTAACACACTTTGTTTGAAAAACATTGAGATTCTTCTTGTGAAGTGCACACTCAGCTTAGACAAAATTTGTTTGTTGTGGAAGTACACAAACAGTAACATTCAGCTGAACATTGCCTGGTAGTTTTAAATCCCTTTGTCATAAACTGTGATGTCAAACTTTAAACTGACTGTCACAGGTCAGAGGTTGAAGATTAGACCAATCACAATCGCAGATATCCAATGATGTCATGGTTTAACTGCAATACGAAGTTTTCAAAAAAACACACGGCTATGAAAAGAATAATATTATGTTAGGATAAAACAGTGAATTGAAAGTTAATGTATCTTGTATCACATGTTGAGGACTCGTGCTCTCTGTAAATGTGTATGAATAATTATTAGCAAAAACCAGGTGTTGGATAACAGGTTGTTAATATGGACTCCCACACAAGTTACTTTCCCAGCTTCCCACCTGTTCATTTATATCTCTTTTTCCTTTTCCTTTTTGTTTCTTCATGGACGTCAATAATGAATTTGTCAAGTAAAAACTGTAGAAATTACTGATGAAGTGATTAAGTTGTTTTGCTGAATGAAACGAAATTCTCACTTATCCACAACTAACACTTCAGTGCTAGTTGCATGTCATGTGGCCTAGGACAAGTCTACTCATACGGATCAAAAATTAGTATTGCTTAATATATCATTTGTGGCCGCAGTCGATCTGGTTTAGAATGTGTTGTCTCCATCCTGCTGGCTTCTGTTTTTGTGATTGATGTGCAACGTTGACAACAAGATATAATTAGATATATTGACATTGAAAAGATCACAAAGTGTATTACATCCAAGGAATATAATAACGAGTGCTGACTGAAAATGAAACGCAACAAAATGCTGCTCATGTGCAGAGAGTGTGTGTGACAGGGTATAAAATAAGAAAATTTAATCACTGCACATACTGTCTCGTGCGAACTTAGGTTGACCAATCGGCGTTCTCAAGTGCCAGCGTTCGTGCATGGCTCAATTGAAATATGAAATATTATCATCTAAAATTGTGGAATGAAATATCAGCACATGTGTCTAAACAGCTTATTGATGGGCTTTTGAAGATCTTATTTTTTTAATTGTGTCCGATTGAGCTCTGCTGCTTACATTTCTATACTTCTGAAGTAAACAAACAACAAACTGTCGTTCTTCTGCAGTTAATTAAATGTCAGTCCAAAATTGAACATGACAGTAGAACTTTAGTTGAATAATTTGAAATGAAGTCTATTGATTACCCTTTGTTCCAGTACAAATTGAGGAGACACATTTATTTATGAAACTGTTTGGAAGCTCAGAGAAATAACAAAATATGCACAGCCATTGAAAGACTATTGGTAATTCTATATCATTTCATTAAATTTCAGAAAATTTTCCCACTCAACTGATTCAGAATGCCTTGAAAATTTACCAGAACAAACGTTTCTCAGCAGAAAGCAAAAATCCCAAGTTATACAGTGATATCTTGAATAGTTTCTCTGACAAAAAATTGAGAATGCAGAGAAATCAAAGTTTTGTGTCACATGAAGTTTTGTTGAGGGGTCTTAATTTTTGATATTATGCGGAACCCTTTGATATGTTAAGCTTGCCATGTTGCCCCTCAGCTGATCAAAAAGAAACAGTAGTGCGGTTGGCTAATGACTATTTTAAAAATCATTAACTGGATGGTTTTACTCTCAAACGCATAGTTTTTAGGATGTATGGTTTCAAAGTAGTTGCACCTACTGAACCACAAACAGATAAAATTATATTTCCTGTCGTTTCTCGGGCACAGGCATTCTGATCATTTGCCAGCCCTTCCACTCCATGGCCTGCAAAAAAAGCCCTGCATGATGCTTACGTCCTTAAACAATGAAAGGAAGGTGGGTTAGTCTGGGCCATCAACAACCCTGCATGGCTGTACCTCATAAGTGCAACATTATACAGCAGGGTGATCGATTCAGGGGATTTGCCAACCTTGCTGTGTCTGTAGTGGTGATGAGCACCAGTCGCAGGAGTCTTATGTAGAAGTGTTGTGAATAATTGTAATGCTTGTGCTCTAAGGCAGTGTTTCAAGATTAATATATTTAGCTGTCCATGAGCAAGAATATACTTCTTACATCATGACATTGTATCTAGAAAATCTTTATTATTTTGAGTTTTATCAAAGTTTATGCAGTTCACCATAATTTAGCATTGAAGGGTGAAATTGATCACTGCACAAATTCAGATTGATCACTGCACAGAATATACTTCTTACATCATGACATTGTATCTAGAAAATCTGATGAACGACAAACCAGTGACTTAGGACTGTCTTTGAGTTATCAAGCAGTACAAATTGTCAAAACTATCAGCAGGCGGGCAAAAGTATGATATTTGTTGAACATTTATTTTGAGTTTTATCAAAGTTTATGCAGTTCACCATAATTTAGCATTGAAGGGTGAAATTGATCACTGAACAAATTCAGATTGATCACTGCACATTTCAGATTGATCACTGCACATTTTGGGATCGTTGCATATACCCTGGTGTGTGATGAGGTCATACCCCAGCACTTTCTCTGCTGTTCCTAATAACTCCTAAGTAGTAAGTTAGGTCATATCCATACCTGCCATATTATTAGCCAAACTCAATGACTTATGCCTAGATCACACGAGAGTGGTTAAGTGACGGCGAAGTTGTAGAGGTGCCAGGAACTTCATTTTCGCCAAATTTCGGCGTTTCAAGCCATTTTTGGACAATTATATAATCAATTAAAGGTTATTCATCGTCGTAGATTGATCCTAGGACGACGAGACACTCGTTTTTTACGCCGAATCGCTCGTAATTACGGACGAGGCAAGAAGAGACTTGTGTCGGCGAGTTGTCAGGAGCCTCGACGCAGTTCCATTGCTTCAATGTTAAACTAGATTCGCCCAAGGAGTCTCTTTCTTCGCCCTAGCATGCTCTTGCTTCACCCTAGCATCCTCTTACTTCGTCCTAATCTTCAATTACGCCCAAGCAAATACCTGTTACGGCCAAGCAAGTAGCTGTTTCGGCGTTTCAACAGCCTGTTTGTGTCGGCGAGTTGTTCTCTTTTTTCGCCGAAGTTCCATTGACTCAATGATAAGTAGCCTCGCCCAAGCTGTCTCTAAATTCGCCCAACCTGCCTCTAACTTCGCCCAAGCTGTCTGTACCTTCGCCCAAGCACTTTGGGGGTCTTTCAGGTCTTTTGCATCGTGACTTCTTGCTTCATCAAGATTCAACAGGTTGAATCTTTGGTGAAGCAAGTTCTTGCTTCACTAACCTGTCACGTGACTTCTAGGAACTTTTGGCGAGGCAGTTTAAGAAGCGCCGTAGACGAAAATATCGTCGCCGAATTGTTGAATGTAGTTTAAAAACCTCCCTCTTTCCTGGAAAAGCAAGAAGCGCCGCAACAGGAACCCTCTGTTACGTCTCCATGAGAACTAGGCATTAGTCGTGCCACTCAACCGTGAGGTCACAATTAAGACAATTCATTTCAATGTGAAAGATTATGAATAAAATTATATTTGAGTTGAGACAGATGAATACAAGGACTCATAATTCCGCTTACTTTTGAACTGTGCCAAACTTTCTGCTATATATTACAGATGATTTTATAATTGTAGACACTGAGGCTGAATGTGAATTTTTTTCTAGGACATGTATTCAATAGGGAAATGTGACATCAAAAACTTATAATTATGACATCATTTTTCCCAATAGAATAACATTGTCATAGAAAAGAAATTCACATTCACTCTCAGTGTCTACAATTATAAAATCATCTGGTGACAGACACTGAGAGCCTCAGCAATATGGATGAAATTATAGACATCTTTGTATTTTCACGTCATGGAGGTTCCATTATGGTATCAGGTGATATGTTGTCTTGACAATCTCAGGTGTGCGGCCTCTGTCACCATCAATGTCTTTATTCGGGTTTCTTTTTCTTATAGGTTTCTACTAATGGTATTCAGGGTGTGGCTAATAAAGATATTTTTCTTACTTTTACAACAGATACTTCCTTTTTTAAAATCTGAAATCTTTTTCAAAGGTACTTTTCCAAACTTTTCTTTTCTAATTTAAAAGAAAAGCAAACTTTTTTTTTACTTTGCATGGAACCAGGGTTGGGTTCAAATACAAATATATTTGTATTTGTATTTGTAAATACTGTATTTGTATTTGTATTTAAATACTTTTTTGGAAATTTGAAAGTATTTGTATTTGTATTTAAATACTTTGCAAAGTATTTGTATTTGTATTAAAATACTTTTGGCTGATTTCAAAAGTATTTGTATTTGTATTTGTATTTGGATCAAAGTATTTGGTATTTACAAATACTTTTTTCAAATACAATGTCTATAAATGTATAAAAAAGCATGAATTCCTTAACTTCAAAGATGGATATAACTGATATGTCAATCTTTATACAATCATTTTGAAATTTTGGATTACTATAATATATTAAGTTTAAATATTATTTTTGAAAGAGTAGCATTTTAATGATATTCATCTTAGTTTCCTCTGAAGTGCTTGGTTTGTGTTCTATATACAAACATATATGTATACAGATCATCACTGTCTCCGTGTTGTTAGGTTTGAGGAAGTTAACAATAGCTCAAGAATCTCATTTACTGCACCACAAGTGAAATACAACTCAGCTTCTGTCCTATCCAATCTTCCAATTTTAAGTATTTGTAGAACACAAGATACGAGTGACATATACCCTGTATGGAAAATCATGAATTATAATTGTTTGCATATTAAGTTTTCAAAAATGATAGATTGTCTTTAATTAATTTAATACACATTTACCTGAGGTAGTAATTGTGTATACATGTCACTTACCTATATACTAAATATATTTTTTTGACAAAAAAATATTACATTTATCTAATAGTTACAGGTAAATGTCCATTTTTTATTGTCTAATAGTATGAAAGACATAACTATCACACATTTTGAATATTAACTGCTATTCTGACACTGGCTATTGTCTTAATTGCTATTTAAACACAGGCACTGGCCATGCATTGTCTATTGTGAGCAATGGTGCATTGCAATTAGATAGGGGTACTATTGTGTAGACATTAATCATACATATCCAGCACTTATATAAAGTTCATATTATTTTGCATTTATAATGACATTAATGTTTACACCATTATTTATAATTAGAAGTCAACTTGCAAGAAAAAAGAAAACTTATAAAAAAAAAGTTTTCCAGATGTTTATGTTTATTATTCATTATTATAGCCTCACTATCACGGAAAAACCTCTAAATTACAATGCCTTCATGTTGAATAAAAAAAAATACAGGTTTTATTTATGTATATTTTATAATTGATAGGGCTGTCAACAGTGGAGTAGAAACTAACTGAAGCCAAAATATATATTTATAAATTTTAATTGAATTTCTTTAATTTGATATAATATCATTGTCCAAGCAGCCTCTGAAAGTATGATGGCTTTTTGTGGAATAGATATGTTCTGCATCTGACTGAAACTGTATTTCAGCAAGATTATAGGTCTATTTCCAGTATTGACTTATTTTTAGCTAACGAAAAATGTTTTTAAATGAACGAAACACCTATTTCCCTATTTTATATTAATTTTTTATTGTACTTTATTTTTCACAAATTGTCCCAGTCAAGCATTCAACGAATTCCTGGTACTGAAAATAGATATTGTAATGAAACAAATGCGACATATAGAACAAAAACACGGCATTTTAATGAAATTAACATGATTATTCTATCCACAAAACAACCCTTACAAAATTGGTCCAAAGAACCTTCTGTCTCTACCAATTACAGACCAGTATTCACCAGTGCACCTTCCCATCATTTCACTTACCAAGTTGACTTATAATGTGGGAAGTGATTTTAATTTACTTAGTCATTAGTAAAAGTCAGCTTCACCGAAGTACAAAACACAAATGTGAACATACAACATTACCAAGCCAATGTGTCTGATGGAGCAACTGTACATTCTGTTGTTTTTATTCCAAAGTGATTGCAATCATCACCAAGGGAACTGAATATCATTGTGAATCAGTGAACATTTTGTATTTCACCTGGAATTACTGGGTTTATTTCGGAAATAGTCATACATAAATCAATATTCATCTATTGATATGCAGAATATCATATTTAATCAACTAACAGTAAGTTAAATAAATATTTTTGCATGTTTAAAATCATAATATATGCAACTCTTCAGTTTGTGATTATGTAAGTACATGACCCAAAATGTCCCGATTTGAACAGATTTTAATGAAGGAACTTGATAATAAAATTCTGAAAAATTTAATAACTATTCTTCTACTTGTTAAAACTGTATATAACAAATTGACCCATAACATTTTATTGTATTCATGAACACTAGCTGGTGTAATGATTGGAAACAATTCAAAAGACATGTTTGAAGTTCCAAGACAGAATTATTGAAAGTATTTTCAAATATATTTGCAAATATATTTGTATTTGTATTTAAATACTTTCAAAATTTGAGTATTTGTATTTGTATTTGTATTTGAAAGAATTGAAAGTATTTGTATTTGTATTTAAATACTTTTGAGCTCAAGTGTATTTGTATTTGTATTTGTATTTAGAAAGATTGAAAGTATTTGTATTTGTATTTAAATACTTTTATCTGTATTTGAACCCAACCCTGCATGGAACATGGATAGAAAATCAGCAAACAAATGTCTTTATGGTAAGCCAGACTTGGGAGATCATCAGTGTTTCCAACTTCTTTCCAGGATATTGTAGTGCATTGTGCAATCAGATTAATGCAAGACAAGATGGTCTTTTTTCCTGTAAAACAGCGAAGAACAAACAGAACATGTCAATACTGGCCTTTTCATTATGTTGGGGTTTGCTTTGGAAAATACATAAGTTCAAGAACTTACTTCAGAGTGGAAAGTTTTCATTTGGGCATGAACATTCACAAAGAAGACAAACAGAAAGATCACTTTTTTGTATCTTCCATTTGTAAAAATAAGAAATCTGATTTGTTTAATAGGAGAACGCCTGAATCTATAACGTTCATCCCTTTTCTGACTTTTCACTTCCTTTTAGCTTTTTTTTCGCGTCCTTTCTGCTTCATTTCCTGACTGCCTGTCACACCTTTTTCATTCGTGAACCCCACCACAATGTCATATATGACTTTTCTCATTCCATAATTGACTACCAAAAATAATATTTTCTTGTTTAGCAGTAACTTTCTCCATTTTCACATTTATTCTATTTGGTAGCATACTACATACCCATTTGCCTGTACAAGTTGCTGCAACGCTGTATGCAAGGCTGCACCCCCTAAGCTTCTTTGCTTCAGTAAGTTTCTGTGGTTAGAATAAAGAAAGAAGCAGTATTGGTTCTTATGGGTATCTTAAGTCTGTACCATGGTTGTATTGATAGCTTTTGTTTGGTGATTCGTATTTCAAATTTCCAAGCTAAAAACAGAAGACGAGTATAGGTTATTCACCACGGGAGAAGGAATATGTGATTTATAAGTGCATGTTCCTGATCCCATGGTGAATAACTGGCTTATACCATGAGACAAACACTCAAACAGTCAAACATTAGACAGCAAGTGGACAACAAAGTATAATTATGGGAATTATCGCCCTGAAATACTGGCTTGTGATTGGCCAACAAAGGTGTCGAATGGTATAATCGTGAATGACAGATCGTGATAATCAATGAACTGATAGCACCTCAAAAATTAGCCTGTAAAAAAGTCGATTATAGAGCCTGCATTTCAATTTGTTCTCGGCCAATCACTTTGATCTGCTACCCAGCGTTCCCACAGTCTTGAGGAGTAGGGAAAAAGTAGGGAACTTCCAAAAGCCACTTTCCAGACCTGGAAAGTAGGGAAAAATTAGGGAATTTTGATTTGTAGTAGGGAATTTTTATTATTTGCTAAAGCATTTTGCCGATTATTCAAATGTCGATAAGTCTCAATATGATAAAGTAAAAGTTTGTGGTAACATGAAAACCTATCCTGGGTAGAAACTTGTCCTACTAGTCTCAGATTTTTCTTTACTTTGGAGTTTTGCATATCCAGCCTTATGTGTAAGGAACTCATTCAATTCATAAACAGATGGTACTGCGCTTGAACAATCTGTTAAACAATGTTAAAAGTTGCGAAGGCTGGAGATATGAGCTAATCGATGGTCAGGAAAAATCACGCATCGGTCTTGAAAAAGTCTTGAAAAAGTCAGAAATTTCCATAAGGGATAATTGTGGGAACCCTGGCTACCTTTGCAACTGCAAATCTATCATTTCTAGCAACACAACTGTGAGTCGATGATATCTTACAGAATTTCAGAGAAAGAAGACAAACCAGGAAATCTGACTGCTTAAAATATTTTGCATTCACTTGAAACTGGTAACAAATATGATTTTGTGTTACAATCAAGGAATAACGAGTACTTACATTCAACTTTCTGGTCATCAATTACCTGACAACAGGCCCTACCCATTGCACTACTGAGCTAATGGGATTTGAAATCCGGACTTTGATCAAAATTTAGGCCTTTCATTTTAAAAATGATCCAAAAGGTATTGAGATCTAAAATTGCAATTTTCCCCACTATTTATCTTCTTATTAGGTATACACCAGGGAAATCTGACTGTTTGAAAATTTGACAAACTGGAAACCTTTGCTTTATGTTAACTGTTACGGATATGGATATTTTGCTGAATAAACGGATAAATTGTAAGCCATGCAAGTATTGAACGGTTTGAACCTCCTTTCGTGCTGTCCATTTTATTTGCAAGGTTTTGAAAATGCTCTGTTTTCGAAGAATAAGTAGGTCTACCGCAAAACTAGCAATCCGAAACTACAAAGCTGTTCTCTGCAATCCCTAAAATGCATTATGTTGGATTCAGCTGCCTCGAATGAATCAAAGCATAATCCCAGGAAAGCACATGAATGCTCTATGCTTCTGAAATGGAAACCCCTACAATGGCAATCAGGCAATTTGCACAAATTTGTGAAAAATAGAAGAAATGAAAACACAAATACAAAAGAGGCATTTTATAATGGCCTTCATCTGAATGATCTGAATGGATATCTCTGCAATGTAAGCTAACACCTTTATAGCAGACCTATATACATGATGAGAATTTAAAAAGTTCTTTATTAAAAAGTCCTTACTGCTTTTTGCAAATCAGCAGTCCACTGCATGGGGGACTTTGCAAACTTGCTTTGTGCATCATCGACAGTTTCCCTTTTTTTCAAAATCCTCTTATCAAGCTGCATATACTCTAAATTAAATGATGTCTTTGTTACTGGGTATACGGTATGCCCTGAATCGGTGATGGAAATGGAGTATTTTCATTGGTGAGCTCTTGGCTGTTGCGGCAGCTGCACGCCATTTCAAATTTTTAATAGGGAAAAAATTCTGCCACCAGAGCATTAGTTAGGCTAAAAAATACCTGACGAACTGAAAATGTGAACATGATAATTTTAATTTCACCACTGATCATTGGGGGTACTGTAATAGTGGTTTTATGGGCTCCGCAGAGGGATGGATTCTCTTTGACTGGCCTCCGTGTGTAAATGATGCATCTCATAATGTTTCAGCTGATTCCAAATCTATAACATGGTTAAATGTCACTTTTGTGGGGGCGGAGGTCCTGGAACCCTAGTCATTTTATAAGAAGAGTGGATTGCCTGACCTTAGAGAATAAGAAATTAATCTAAGGCCTGACTGTGCCAAAGGAAATTATATACTGCTAATGAAAACCAAGGAGCAATAACTATCCAGCTGGCAAGACATATCTCATAATGAAAAATCATTGGGAGGGGAATGGCAGGCTACAGGATGGCAGTTTGCATAATTTTATACTATACTTGTGCTGCGGTAAGATTGCCAATGAAGACTTTTTTTTGTGACAGAGCAACAACCTCTATACATTTGGTGATTTTCTGCTGAAAATGCTATTTTTTATTTTTTAAAATCCTATAACAGCAAACGTCAGTCTTTTTTTTTCAACCACCATTAGAACTTACATAATGTAGGCCTATACGTACCAACGTAGATGATGACATTTGACTAACTTCTGCTTGTGGTAGGGGAGACCGGGGCACATGGACCTCGGTTCATGTTGGACAATCCCCAAATTAAAAAAAAAAAATCATGCAGAGTTATCCAAAATCCCCCTTGAAGAGATCATGTGTGGTATGCCTTTAAGCCAAAAAGTTCCTTGAGAATTGAAGGAAAAGTGTGTGTTCCATTCAGGTTTGCCGATTTTCGGCACAAAAAGTGACTTTTCGCAAGTCTTGATCACTATGTCACCCCTCCTGAAGTATATGGGAGATCTAGTCAAACAAATCGCGTCCATTAAAACAACCGTGCTTGAGTAAAGTGAAGTAAGTTTCCCGAGTTTACATTCAACCTTGTCGTTGAGGCATGCACAGTTGCATTAGAGGTTGTCAGGTTGAGATGGGGCAGGTTGGACCAGCATGACCGGGGCATGTAGGACCATTGTTTACAACTAGATTGACTGAAAATGAATAATCGGCAAAATGCCAGTTGAGTAATTTCTGATATTTGTAGTGCAAAGATCTAGTTATGTCCTGTATGATATGACGTAAAATCAGTTAAGTTGGCTGATTTTCCAACTAGACCGTCTAGACGGGTCAATCTATGAGAATTGACCACCTAACCCACAACAAATTGATACAAAAGGTTTCTCAGTGGATTTTGGTACTAATTGCCTTCCTTAATAACATATTAAAAATCTAGGATTTTCTGACTATGCTAAGTGGGTCAAAATCAAGATGGCGTCCAAGATGGCCGCCTGAATCTTTAAAGTGTTATATCTCAGTTAATATTCAACCTAGAAAGATAATTTTTGGGTCCAAACCTAGGTTTTCATACCCAAGGAATCTGTTAGTGCACTTGAAATTGTAATAAGATGATTCTAAGCTGAAACTCTCATTTAAAGTTCTAGATCACGCCTAAGATTACGTCCTAATGGTTTATGATGTAGTAACTTAGTTTGACTTATGAAAGTGATGTTGGTGTCTACCTATGTTTTTGGCATCAAGGAAACCAATGAGATCAATAAAAATGTGTTTACTGCAATATTTGAGGGTGAACAGGGATCATGAGGCATATTTTCATATATAGTATTCCGTATCCATGAGATCCGAATAGCTAAAGTTGAGCAGAAGAAGTTGAAATGTCCATGTCAGCTAAAGCAATAGCATCATCATTTGCTTAATTTGCTTGCTTAGAAATGAAAAGACCTTCAATTTTTTGTTTCATCATAATGATTAAATACATTTGAAATTTAAGAAGAGGGCATTTTTGCTACTAATGCGAAAAGGAGTGACATCCAACAGTCAAACAATCATGCACTAAAGGAGAAGATGAAGATGCACAAAACAGTCATTTTTGAGACAGCAGTGAGAATAATAAGGAGTAACAGTTCAAATCAGAGACAATTAACCATCTACAGAAGTAGCCAGGCTCTTCGATATGGCCAAAATCAATATGTCTTGTCCTAAAAACATAATTATTTGGCAAGTGTGCTGAGCAGAATGCAAGCGCATTGGATGTGCAATCTTACAGACTGCATGCCCCAGAGCTGTACTTCTCCACAATAAATTTCTCTTGCAGTGAAAGTACATTTCTATCAGCAGATTTTCTTATTGATTGTTTTTAATATCAGATGTGGTTTGCATCTTCTAACAGTGAAGTTTGGACATGGTTGGGGTTTGAAAAAACTGATAGCTGTGTTGTAGTGACTACACTTGACATGGATATTTGCAATATACATGGTTTGGACACAGCTTGTAGTTTGCAGTGCACAATGTTGACCTTAGCACAAAATTACAGGAAAGTACATTTCATGGAATGTTCATGGTTGTGGCATTGGCACCAGGGCGAAGGAATGCCTGGTAAATTCCATAGCAGAAACTTACAGATCTAAGGATCACAAATGAGTTGTCAATTTCCTACATTGTCTAGTTATCCTGAATTCAAGAATATGTGTATTTCAGTGGATATCTCTGTGGGATTTCATTTAACTTTAGTCTAGTCCAGGAAGGCAAGAGGTGATGCACTTGATTAATCAATCGAATGACCATCCAGGCCAATCATAAGTCAGACATTTATCTATGGTGAACAATACATGTATGCTATATATTGTAAACTTTAGGAGTTTATGCATTATCTTGCATAAATTTGATGAATCACTGTACTGGAAAGCTGAGGAGATAATCCAGGAGTCATCACAATTTTAGCCACTTGGAAGTCTGTTTTATTGCTTGGCTGCTTCCATACATTTATGGTAAATGACTCAGTTATTCGCATAGGTATGGAGAGAACTGAGTCAACTATGTTGACTGGCAAATCAACACCGAAAACATTCTATGGCCATCTTCCGAGGACAAACGACACTGTGGTGTCTGATTTGTCACTTGAGATTCCTGACTTTTTAGCTGTTACTCTGGTCTCTGGAGGCTGAAAAGTTGGGAAAACCAGTAAACATTGATAACCAATGAAGATGCATAATATCAAGAATCTGCATTATATTTTTTGCCAAATAAACAAAACACTGACCAAAAGAAACAAGGAATTGGGCAGAAAGTCCAAGTCCAAGACCAGTCAATTGTTGCTGAATTACCAAAGTAAGAGTATACTTATGGTTGCTCCATGTTAATAGATGAAGAGAGAAGAGGCTTCAGGTCAATGCAAACTGTTACCAACTGCTTTCCTGTATTTGCAACAGCAGGGCATTGTAACTACTTGAAATCAACATACCTGTACCTTCAAGATATGGTCACCACTGGACCCTGAGAACACTGTTGAGACCAGTTTCACACAGCATATCAATGCAGGGTTTTACGAAGTGTTCATCAGGAAAATACAAAGACTCGACAGCCTTGCTGCCTCAGTGATAAAAGAGACCACACTGGCCCCAAGAAGATCATCGCAAAATTAGCAGGATGCTCAGCATAGACTCTGGACCCTTTCTTGAGGAATATTGTCAATGGTTTTGCAGTCCAGAATGATATGAATGTCCATGAATATAGCTTAGTCAGATGCAAGATTTTACAAAAAAATGACAGGACACCTAGTTTTTTGGTACCATCAAGCAGAAAAGATGAAGTCCTCTCGTATAAGATGCTTCATGATGAAAAGCAGTTCCTCTGCACATTCATAATAGGTCTAAAAATCATTCATATCCACAGCTAGATGGCCTGAGAATGAACAATAGCATCAGCAAAAATGTGATAACTTATAATATAACTATGTAATATCTAACTAGCTGCTGACTGCTGTCCGGACTGGCATCGTAACAAACATCATCCATTAGCAACATCTTAGTGGACATTTCATGGCTCCATACATGCTACTATTAAACTGCCAGGTGCTAGTTGAAGCAAGTATCTGTTCCTCAATGAAGAAAAATCGCAATAAGCCAATATGATTGCCGGAAATACGGACTACAGTGCACACCCTCATTCTGCTTGTGGACCATTCCAACTTCAAACCTGCAAAAGTCCGTAGAACAGGACTGTTGCTGGTTATGAAGATTAGTCTATTGTTTATGAAAACAATTCTTTACTATTTGTAGAATACCAGTTGCTTTTTGGAAAGTATTAATTTTCTTTATCTGTGCTTTACTGACAGTTATAGGCCTGATAACTGAAACTTTGACAGTATTTGTTACTCAAACACTACCATTGTGTACAGACATACAGAATCGCAGATTGATCAGATATTTTATTTTGTTATATTGGATTTCTGAATAAAACTTCTCATCTTATTGTAATTTTTTTCCTTTGCCTGAAAAACGTTGGACATTTCACCTTCCTCTGCTCCACTTTAGCTATTCGGACCGCATTGATACGGAATACTACATAATGAAATATGCCTCATATCCATGTTCTCCCTCAAATATTGCAGCAAAAACATTTTTTTTGATCTTATTGGTTTCCCTGAGGCCACAAACATAGGTATAGACATCAAAATCACTTTCATAAGTCAAAGAGTCACTAAGTTATTACATCAACCGTTTGTACGTAATCTTAGGCGAGATCTAGAACTTGAAATGAGGGTTTCAGCTTAAAATCTCATCTTATTACTATTTTAAGGGCACTGACAGATTCCTCAAGTCAAGTCAAGTCAAGTCAAGTTAACTTTATTAAATCCGCATGGGATAACTTCGCATTCACTCCAGCTACAAATATACAAAAATAGAAAAATGGCACATGGCAAACAAGAGTTCAATATCATATCTCAACGGTGGTGTCTATCATTATTGCTTATTGCACCTAAGCGTGCCAGATCCTTTCAACTGCTCACTTGATCAGTGGGTCTGATGACGATGCAAAATTCCTTGCTTGACTGGACACACTCCAGACCAAAACAGTAACAAAGGTTTAAGAAAATATACTGACAATGCCAGAGGCTTAGATTAAATTATTGTGAGGATAAAGAAGGGAATTGGAAAAGAAAATATAATGGCTTTGAAATGGAATTGATCAACTAAATTATGCAATTTCGAAATTATAGAAAATGTTTCAAAATAGCTGTGAGGGCTGTGTGCTTATAAACCATCTATCTATCTATCTGGTGTAAATGTGTATAACATGTTGAGGACTCCTTTTCTCTGTCCATCTCATCAATCAACCCTCGTTAGTGCCCAGAACTAGGCTTAGAGGGCTGCACTTACCATATCTATCCATCTATCCATCTATCTATCTATCTATCTATCTATCTAAAGCTTCTATGATTTTCTTTTCTGTTTGGCCGACTGGGTGGCTGCATGAATTACTGGTTCTGATCTTCTGACTGACTGTCTGACTGACTATCGCATTCAGTAACTGACGGGTTGGCGGACTGACTGACTGGCTGACTGGCTGACTGACTGGCTGACTGATTAATTGGCATGCACTACCAATAGGCCTAATTGAAAATTTCGTCATAAGCTTAGAGCCTTTGAATTCAATGTACTTTATTGTCAAGAATTATCACAAAAGTACACATTATCATAATGTATTGGACGGAATTTCCATTTAATTTCCGCATAGCCTAATTATACTTTATAGCTAAATGTGATCCCAATTTAATCCCCTAAACCAATCTGTGCTTCTGGACTCTGGAGAATCAGTTTGTTTATTGCAATAGGTATGCAACACAAACACGAGTAACACCTATCAGATACTCACAAAATCAATGAAGCCAGACCAAATGCATTGTCACCAGGCATCATAGGCACTTGGAAGTTGAAAGTGGATTGGCACGCTTATGCGCAAGAAGCAATAAAGAGTCTCATGGCCCTGACCACGAAGCTTGATTTGTGTCGATTTGTATTTGCTGGTGGATAAAGCATACGACCACTTCGTTGACTTCTTGACTTCATGAAAATTTCAAATAGTGGATGACTAGTGTCTCTCATGATTCTTTCAAGTTTTTTGGCTGTCAGTCTACTCTCTGACTCCTCAAAGGAAACAAGTTTGATACCAATTACTCGACTGGCCTGTTTGATGCACGATGTTATTCTCCTCTTATCCCCAGCCTTAATATTGCCTCCCCAACAGGTTATGACATACTTCCAGACACAGGAAATTACAGAGTCATAGAAAATGTTCATGATGTCTCTATTAACCTGAAACTTGTTCATTTTCCTCAAGCAGTACAATCGTGGATTTAGTTTTTTGCAGATAGAATCAATGTGGCCAGTCCAGGAAAGGCGATTGTCCATGATGACACCCAGATATTTATAGCACTTGATCAGTCCTTTGAACAGTATCACCCTTAATTATCATAGGCTCTGGCTCAACCTTTTTTGTTCTGAAATCAATGACCAGTTCCTTTGTCTTACTGACATTTAGCACCAAATAATTCACATCACAATAATTCACAAACTTCTGCACTTGCTCTACATAGTCTGTGTCAACATCGTTATGTATCAATCCTAGTAATGCAGAATCATCCGCAAACTTTATCAGGTGGCAGTTTTTGCTAGTAGATCTTATGTGCAAAGTGTAAAGAGAAATGGAGCTAGAACTGTTCCCTGTGGGGTTCCTGTATTTGAGATCAAAGTATCAGACTTCACACTTGATGCCCTCAGGAAGACAAATTGTGATCGACTGGTAAGGTAATGGAGAATCCATTGAATAAGACAAGCTTGTACCTGCATCTCAGTCAGTTTTCTGGCCAGCAAACATGGCTGAATGGTACACTTTAAAGATTCCGGTGGCCATCTTGATTTTGCCATCTTGATTTTGACCTATTTAGCATAGTCAGAAAATCCTAGATTTTAATATGTTATTGAGCAAGGCAATTAGTACCAAAATCCACTGAGAAACCTTTTGTATCAATTTGTTGTGGGTTATACTACAGATTGACCCGTCTAAACCCTTCTAGCTGAAACAAGACTTTGCATAATTTTCCTGGTAATTATTCAGATATGATCATTCTGCAATAACATGAATACAAGTGTGTGTTGTGTTCTGTGAGAATACAAATGTGGTAGTTGCTTGGTTTCTTCTACTTTGTTGGACTTCATCCTGTGGTTCAACGTGCCCTGCAAGGCCGTCCAAAGTGCCCCGGCTCCGGGCATGTTGGACCATCAAAAAACGTATTTTTAATCTTATTTTTCAAATATAAATAGACTTAGTTTGGCACAAATGTTAGGAAGTCGGTCAGCAAATATATTTTAATATATTTAGAGAGTTTTTCGATTGAGAGCCAAAATATAAAATAGCGGACAAATGTGCCCCTGTTTCCTCTATGCACTTGCTTACCATGCCACAAACAAATAGGGGAGGGAGCTGCCAGTGGTGTCCCTATGGGGGGGCATGGGGGCACGTGCCCCCCATATTGGACCTGTGCCCCCCACGTGCCCCCCATACGAACTTTTCAACCTTGGCGAAAATATACAATTAGTGTTACGGGTGCCCCCCCCCAGAGAATCGCGTGCCCCCCATTCGCGACCCCCTAGTTACGCCACTGGAAGCTGCTCATTTTTGCTTCTATTGGATTTTTAAAATCATAGCTTTAAGAAATTTGGCTGTAATGGAGGCAAGTTTAAGCACACAATTGAACTGCTGTGGACAGAATGATGGGTGCATCTATGGCAACACAACCACACCATCCTACAGATGTCACTTCATCATGAGCTAGTTCATAGCTAGCTCCCTCTAGTGGTTCAATGTGCTTTGTGAATCCTGGGAATATAGATTGACATATATGGTTAGTGCAACCCTTTTAGCTCCTCTTAGAGCAATTTGTAGATTGTCAGTCCATCAGAAAAATTAAATTTCTTTTCAGTTTGCAAACTGGCTTTGCCACTTCATTGACGTTTGCTATTGGTCTCCTAATCTTCCTATTTAATGAAGTACATTTAGTCATCTAATTAGTTTGTTTGTTTTCACCTATGGTACCGGATAAGATAAGCACTGAATCAACTGATCAAACATAAGTGACACAAACAAAACCTTTTAAGCCAGTGACATCACACGACCAAGTTGAAAGTTAATTTTGAAATTGTTTGGACCGCCAACCTGCAAACTGCTATAAGCAAGTTGCCGTAACAGGGGGGGGGGCAGGGGGGACAATTGCCCCTGCTGCCCTTGGCCAGGAGGGGCAAGGGGGCAAGGTTGCCCTTTTCATCTCCAAGAAAAAAAATTATTAGGCCTTAATTTACAGTGAGATTAGGCAAATATCTTTCAGTATATATTCAAGATTGTCATTGCTGCCCAGTAAATTTTGTCTCGTGAATCATATTTGCGCTTTCTCAACCGACCGCCCCTGCCGCCCGAGTTTCCTTCCGGCACCCCTGGCTATAAGCCCAGGCGTGGGAGCTCAAGAACGTTGATTTGATTAATTAGATGGGAGTTAGAGTGGCAGTCCTAAACATGTTACATATTCACCCCATGTGAGGAATGTTTACTTGTCAAGTACAGACACTGATACTCCGGGCAACCAATTTAACACATATATCCAAATGAAATTTAGCTGAATTTGCTCTAAATGAAGTGTTGTCTTTGATAAGTATGTGAAAATATTTTTATCCATTAATATGTTAATTGAAGAAGCATTGTATAAATTAATTTTTGGGCATATAGGGGGGAGGGGGTGCACCCACCTTCGGGTCATGGCAGAAATTCTGCTCGGGTGCCCTCCAGCACAACATTGTAAATATTCTACTTTAAACTATTGATAAATGAATAACTAATGTATGTATATTGTAAGTACTTATGTTGTGTAAATAATGTTATCCAATCCAATCCAATGAAGGTCTGCTGAAAATATGTTGTGCTCCCCTACTGGAATTCGAACTCATGCAGGCAAAAACCTTCGGACGGGCAGGCCTCCACCATAACCACTCTGCCTGTTACATACATGGCCAAGAAGATTTGAAAAATCATTTTTGTGAACCTCATGTGAAGTCAAGTCACAAATCGACCACATAACATATCAATTTTCATTGTCTATGCAAACTGCAATAAAAAAAATACACCACTTTTTAAATGTTTGAGATCCTTTATTACAACAATTTACATAGTTTATCATGTACAATTTACAAGTTATTGACTACTATTCCATGTCTACCACTGTCAATAAGGCCAAAATATTTTTTCACCAATTCCAGTTAGAATCTGAAACTTGATCTCTTACATTTTATTTCAAAGAGAAGAAACACAACAATTATAATAAATTGGGTATACCGGAGACGCCGGAGAGGTTGCTAACAGGGAACACAAGCAAATCTAACAAATAACAAGAACCAAACATCATTTCTGTTCTGCAGTTGAGCCAAACCCTTATTATTCAGAATATTACCTGATTTAAATGCATGCAGTTGGTGAAATATAACGTCTGCAGTAAGTGTGGTTTAGATTATATAATAATTAATGAACTCTCAAGTGATTTCAGCAAATTCACTGATATAGAAAGGCTCACTTCACACTGTTAATAATATTTTTCATAGAATTGCATACAATGCATAGCCATATGGAAAAGACAATATAGTAAGTTCATAAATACAAGTTATCTCTGCAGATTCTACAAACACAAATATGTCTCTGTAGCAGGAAAGAAAACACCAAGTTAAAAAATCTTAACGACAAGAAAAAATATATAATTTTCCCATATTTTGAAATGGAGGCAGAAAACTCTAAATATGAGTTCAGAAGTATGATAGTCTACTGTAATATTATTCATTAGTCTAGAATATAACAACAACAATTATGAAAAATTATATCTAAAATCAGTATCACAGTTGGAGCTGTATTCGGTCTGTCATATATACAGAGGATGACATGGTTTTGCTGCAGAAAACATGAAATGATGGCATCATCAGGTCTTGGAAGTATGGTATGAAAGCAAGGTCAGGGAAAATAGCTGTACAAAACCGTCTTTGATTGACCCCGTTTGCTGGGCACCAGCTTCTGGATTTGCCAAAATACCATCTAAGTAAGATATGTTAATTTGCAGGTCAGAAGTCAGAACCTTCGGATCGTAGAAAGTGTTTAAAACTCAGTTCGCAGTAAGGTTAAATGTACAACACAATATTTGTGTTCAATTTATCGCTGAAGAGCAAAGCCGGTTATTGACATGTCACCCATGCGAAATTTGGACGGCGGTGGTTTTCGCGATGTCTTTTGACCAGTTCCAGAACCGTCGTTGTGGTGAGCTGAAAATAACAATGCCGGGATTCGAGATTGGACTATCATTAATTGGAATATCAGTTCATCAAATGGGATTGCAAATGATACAAGCCAAGCTAAGGTAGAGGCATAGCAAATTCATGAGGGTTTTTCAGCATCTTCATTCTATTTGGAGCCCGTCTGCACTTATTTGTGTCCCATGCAGAAGGCAAGAACAGAATTTAGTTTTTCAAATCAGCACTCACCCCTCAGTTTCCTCTGGACAGTCAGGCCTCTTCCCCTGTCAGGAGCAGCCTGGTGAACATTGACGGGAGGAGTGGCCACTGAACTCATTTCTCTGATGTCTTCCTCTGCAACAAATACATCAAATGTAGTAAATACACTCATCCGATATGACAAGGGAGAAAGTAAACAATATTCTGAATTTAAAGAGATATTGAGATAGTGTCAGGGGTCATGGAACTGTATACAGTTCCATTGTCAGATGAAACAATCTAGAATTTTACATGCATACAGTTTTTTTCTAAAGCTTGGAGCTTGGTCAAGGATGCTAGGATTGCAAATGTATGAACAGAATATGTATGCCTTTCAGTAGATGGATCTTTCAAAGTGCAATTAGGGAGGATATAGTTCTAGACTATCTAATCGACCTACTGGGTGTTGATGAGAGAAAATTTTCAGTGTCACAAATTTACCTTCCAGAAACATGTTGGAGGCCATGGTCCTGGAAGTGTTGGCCTGGGGAAGCCTTGAATTTTTGCCTCTCGCCATGCTGGCAACTGATCCTTGCTCCCCATTCCTCCTTCCTGTGTTTAACTGCAATTGGAAGGGCAAACTTTGATAAATTGTTGGGTTTCTCCATGTACAAAATCAGTTATTAGTGTGGAATTGTTTTGGACCTTTTAGGGTGTATTCTCCTCATATTCAAAATGCCTGAGATAGTAGATGGAACTTTCAAAGTGGAATTAGGGAGGGCATAGTTCTAGACCTACATATACATGTATATGGGTCCTACTATGAGACTTTGCAATTGATCATGCTGACTCCCAAATTTACAGTTACATATCTGTCAGCATAATTATGCTCTGAAAATATATTCGAGAATTAAGTTTATTAACATTGTAAATAAAGTAAAAAGGAACTGAAAATTAATGAATTTGCAATCGGTTTTCAGGTCAGAATATGCAGTTCAGGAAGTGGAAAAATTAATAATTTCTGTTGCCGAACCAATTGAAAAATGAAGTTTGGAAATCACTCTATGAAAAAACAAGAAATTTACGATTTTAAAATAAATTGAAAAGTTAAAAATTGTGCAAAATGGGATAGAGTAAGCACAAAATTGGAGACAATTTCAATGGCAGATAAGGGAGACCCTGTCACCGGCTACACCCTTCCAGTTCTAAAGGCAAGCAGAGATTGTTTCTATATTGCATTAAGAAGAAGTAGTATCTCGCAGGGAGGTTGCTCAGGGGTGATCAATATAAAAAAGGTTTGATGGCTTAACCACTTTAACACCCAACTACTTATTCTATGTTTTAAAAATCAACTTCCACCAATTAGCATATGGGTACAGTACTGTTGTTCTTGAAAGTAAGTGTGCCCCTCAGTGATTTAGCAAAAATGTGTCTCATGGTAATGACTCAGACTCCATGAGTCCCTATTTTTGCCGATGACACAAAGTGTCAGAGGGACTCCTTGAATTGGATTGTTTGGATTCTCCAAAAAAATGTTAACTGATTGGTTGTGTAACTTCTCATAAACATTGGTTTTTGTTTTTGTCCAAAAACACCTCGTGTGATTAATTATCTAAACTTGTTATGTCACTTGGTTATGATTCTCCCATTGTCCAATGTATAACTTCCAGAGGCACTGACTACTTAAAACCATAAACATTCATTTGTTATCCAATATTATTGTTATTAGAAATATCTCAAAAGTGCAACTAAGCCCAAGCACCTACTAGACTTTCCAAACATCCATTTTCGTATGCAATTATGCACAACGTTTGCATCTTTTTCATACTCACTTCATCACCTTTCTAAACTGTCCACGTGCCCCTTTTCAAAAAGCGCATGTACCACTTTACTTCAATAATAATCTTTTTATAGGTTACTGTCTTGCAAAAATTAACTGAACCCCAAGCCGAATGTTATTCCAATGAAGCACAGGGTGTAAATACTTATGTAAGATCATGACTCAAACGCCCCAAATGCAAAGTCGATACAGAATTCAATGGCAAATGACTGAGGAGCGCACTTACTTCCAAGAGCAACTGAACGCACTGTATATTATCTGTAATTTATCCCATTACATGCAGTTACAGGCTAATACCAAATTCAGACCAAGAAGAAATCTAAAAGATAGACAATATTGACTAGGTAAGATCTACACATTATGTACATCAGAGGAATCATAACAAAAATATTTAAATAATTTAAAATCACAAGACAAAATTGTTACCTGTCGGAAAAATAATTCTGGTGTCATCTGTTGAAATTTGTGAAAAAACAAGCATGCTTAAATGTGGTGAAAAGCACTAAATACATATATCTAAATTGTGCAGGACGCTCTATGGAGAACATCTACGTTTCCATCTGTAAATGAAGAACTACTTTCTTTTTCACTAAACAATGTAAACATGCCTTGACAACATGCTCTTATCAGTGCTTTTAGATGATTTCTACAAAGAATTGTTAGTGATTTTTCATTCTGTTTACAATTTCCAAGATACAATAATAAATGCTGACATACCAATGCACTTACAAAGTAGTCACTAATATAAATGCATCATGCAATTGACTAAAATTATTATTTTATTCCACATGCAATTCATCATTAACCTAGTCAGGACTATGCACTAATATGGTAAAGTATACATGCTTTCATAATATTATTGCAAAGTACAAGAAATGATCCAAAATACCTGTTGATAATTGACATCATAGGTGCGAGTTCTGTTTCTTCGGCCGGGTGCCTTTCTTCCGTTTCGGGCAACAGTCCTGGCCGTTGTGTCTCCAGTCCCAATGGAGTAATTGTCTCCTTCAAAGAGATGGGGGACAGCCGCAGCAGTGCCATACTTCCTATCGTGGTTAGCCAGTCTGCTCGCCGACAGGTAATTATCATGGTTCTGCTTTTCGGAATTGTAGGCGTTCAGTTGCGCCTTGTTCTTCCTGCGAGCTGCGAGGGCTGCGATGTTGCGAGTATCTGTCACAATGATTGTCTTGTCCTTCGCAGGAGTGGGACTTGTGGCATCACTGCGACTGCTCAGAGTGATGATACTCTCCTGTCTCTGTCTCGCGGATGCCAATGGGGCAACGACGCTCCTGCTCCCCATGTCGTCCAACCCCTCCTTCGCTGCTGCTTCCCGGATCTCGCGAAATTTGGGGCTCTGCGAAAAGATCTTGTTGTTGTTGTTGCCGTCAGATCTGTTTTCAGAAATACGGTTCAAAATATATATATGAGAAAATGATGTTCTTCACATTTCATTACCAAACACATAACCCAAGGAATATATTAGATATATATTCTTTTAAAACCAGTTTTCGATGTCAAAATATTATTAATGAGGAGTTTAAGGACAGCTCCTTCATCATGCATGATTCAATTTATTTCGTCAGACCATCAGTGGCGTATTTAGGGGGGGGCCATTGGGCCATGCCCCCCTCAGGCCAAAAATTAACATGGAAGAGATAGGAAAAGCCGCGGAGCGCCCCGTATTCACCCCATGTAATGGCCCTCTCTCAGATGCGCCCCTGCCCATGTTGTCTTATTTAAAATCCGAAGAATACCTATTTCCTTCATTCAATCTTATATTGCACTAATGCAACTTACTCATCAAGCCGAGACATATTGTTGGTGGAGAGCTTAAGGGGGGGCTTCTTCAGGGGGAAGAGTCGAGCGCTGAGGAGACTTGCGCTGTCCATGTCGAGGGCACTGAACTTGTCCATGTCGGAAGTGCTGTCTGACTCCAACATACGGCGGTTCAGGGTCAGCACAGAACCAGTCTGGAGAATATTATGAAATTCATATGTTACAGTGCATGATAGTGCTTATACAGACAGAACAAATCAATAGACACGGTTTATCCAAGGAGGAGAACATTTCAGTTGTTTGACAATGGATATTTGTGTGTTGCTTTATTCAGAAAAAATGGCGACGTGAAATTTGTGTTGTTTTAATTTCATAATTTTGGGTAAGGCTTCATGTTGTAGTCATCAGTTTTGGAAATACAAAATCATTTAAGCGTTGGTAAAGAATCGAGAAGTGTACCACTATACCAGAGAGGAGAAATAAATTTACTGGTTGATCAAGCGTCACACGGACAGGAAGCTGAACTCACTTTGTCAATAGAGGGCAACATGGTGGTGTCCTGTTCCGGTCTCTGTTCCGTTTCCTGTTGGTAGAGTTCATAAAGTTCATCCAGATCTTTTGGATACAGCACGTGGTTGGTGTCCAGCAAACTTCTTTGCTGTGCAATGATTTCATCACAGAGTTGATGATGCTGAAAAAAAAACATACATTTAATTGTTTTGAGGTAGAGGAGAGTTGCACATTTGGACTATTTCACCTTTTTTTCTTTTGAGGCTGAGTGTACAAAACTTGCATGCAAGGGGAAAGTTGGCTGCGGAGTTATAGACAACACTTTTTATTTGTTGGTGGCGTACAAGACCGGAACCAGGGCCAAAGAATTTAACCAGTTCTGAACACAGCTCACTGAGTTCAGCAACTTGTCCAATGGAAGAACTAACTGACATATAAGTAAGATTTGTGCTAGCGTTTCCATGATCAATTTTGTATCGTGAGGAAGAAATCTTAATGACCCGAAAAAAAAAACATATCAAGGGAGACTTTCCCGGCTTAAATTCCCGCACTAGATAAAGTTTAGTTTAGCACCTAAACTTAGATCAGAGCCTGTCATTTATCATTGCCTTCATGACATTTTTTTGCATGAGTCATTATTTACCTTTTGAATCAGGTAAAAGGAGGCATTTGGGGTAGTAAATCTCTTATGAAATTTAAAATATCTAAAGTCAAATTGAAACGGTCCAATCAAAGCTCCAGTAAAATGATCATTGTTAAAGGCTGCTGCGTCTGGGATGGTGAAGAAGAGATGCTTTATTACTGCACTTATTTTGATTGTATAATGCTATTGATTTTCCTAAGTATGTCGTTGTCACTGGCACCGAATGAACTCCAAGAAGTTTTAAAATCGCCAACTGAGATCATTAATATTCATAGAAGCATGAACTTCACTTGCAGTATTCCAGTGACAGTCGTAAATAATTGATATTTTGCGTTACTTAATAATTATAAGTGCATGTCAGTGTTTTATAACTTCCTCTTACTTTCATTTTCCTTTTAAAAATGAACGCGAATGTGTTTTCATATATGTGCAACCATCACTGAAAGTCCTATTTGTGCATAGGAGACCTTAACTCTTCTGTAGACATCTTAAATTTAGACCTCTTACCTGGTATTGCTTAGAGATGATCATGTCCTTCCTCCTTGAATCGAAGTTCCACAGCAAGCAAGCCGACTGCATTTCCATGTTCTCGATTTCCAGTTCATGGACCTTGCACAGAAGGCGGATGATCTCCCTCTGTTCTTCGCTGCTCACTTTTCGTGGTAAGGTCTGAAAAATTAGCATGTGAGCTAATTGTTTCAGATGATCATTGCCCTACAGGCAGTATTGACGTAATTTTTTGAAATTACAGGGACACCAATGACCTCTGTAGTAAAATCTGATGAGTAGCTATCATCATCAAAATAATGTATATTTACACCATCACAATGTAATTTTAAGAATATCATATCTTTTGAAACTTTTTGTGAAATATTAGTTGATAACATAGTCACCAGTTTTTGGATTGCATTTAAGAATCCTCTTCCATTTATTTTGAACAAATTCAACAACACGACAATAGCAAATGTAACCAAATAATACAGGCCCCCAAAAACAAAAGTTCCAACCTCTTCAATTCTAGCTGCCCTCTTCTTGGCCTGCTCCAGTTCCTTTTGCACCTTGCCTTTCATGGCGTCATTCTTTGCTTTTTCCTCTTGCAACAGTTGCAATTCCTGCCTAGCGACTCGTACTTCTTCCGGCTCCGGAATGTCATCTGACCCGGATCCCTCAAGGTCCCTCTGTTTCTCCGAATCAAAATCTTTCTCCCCAAAGTTGTCCTCCTCCTGAGGCCTGTTCTTCCTCATAATTTTCTCCTTTTCCCATCTGAAAGATGAAAGGAGTTCTTTATAGTGGCCTATAGTGATATGTCTACACATAAAAAGTATAATATTATACTTTTTAGGGCTCCACCAGATCTTGCTATTATGGTTCCGCTTTTACAGAAAACCAAAAAAGTTAATAATGCTAAAATTCAGTAGCTCATTCAAAATCATTTAATTGTTGTTGTTTTTTTTTCTTTTTTGTTGTTGTTGAGTTAGAAATTAGGAATTACAAAGGTAAGTTAACTTGGCATGCCATATCAGGATATGGAAATTGGGATATAGATTTATCTCAGATTTCATCTGCCGATTCATGTGGAAACAGTTAACTACGTATTATCGAAGTAATTTCCTTCCTTTTACCAAATAGATTCTGAGAACTACCATTTTTGTGCAGAATCAGCACGTTGCTTTATTTTTAAATATCACTGGGCAAACATACTTTTGCACAAGGAGTTCATTTCTGGATGTCTCCAAGGTGATTTCGATTGTTGTGTTGTTGAATTCCATCAAGGAACGTCTCAGTTCCATTTGGGTGTTGAAAATCTCCAGGAGTTGCTCCCGTAACCGGTATACCTCGGAGTCCTTTTCTGACTTGGGGGCATGCATTACTTCCGCTGAAGATAACAAGTAATTGATATATGTAGATTGTGTCTAAGGATGGTAAATATGTTTGTATCAGTGATTTATCATTGCACAGAAGATTACTTGTGCTTATCAAGTCGCAGAAAAAGGAAATTACATATGCTGTATTTACATAAAGCGATTGTGAATGTTTTCTGGTCTTAACTTCTTATGGTGGTAGTTTACCAACTTGACAGGTGTGAAATAAATATCATGATAATTTAATAAGTGAAACAGCTGAGTTACAATGGATTAAAAGTATTTGTAAATATTGAAGGTACTGCTTACATTGGATAGCAGAAATGACAGCAGCATTTTTGTTGCCAGACTGTTCATCCAACTTGACCCTCAGCCTCCCAATCTCCTCTCTCAGTTCAGCTATGATGTTCGTATACTGAGCAATGTGGTATGTCACATCCACTACATTCTTACGGACCTGTGGAGGGGAAAATTCATAATTTTAAACAAGAAAGGTAACCTAAGAGGTATACAAACTGTGAAAAACAGTATTATAGTAATTTCCAGTTAATATAATCTATCCTTTAAAATGTCTGAATCACTATCTGAGATAATTGGAATTTCATTTTTTAAGCTTGTTATGATGAATAAATTTGAGAATAATTTGACGACATTGTACAGGCCTATGACAGTCTGGTGAAACTGAGAACTGGATGCTGCTGCCACCTGGCACAAAAGTTGATTTCCTATGCTACAGCATTGCTGTCCCAAGAAATAGTTCCAATTTCATTGCACATTCACAAAATTTCTATTCAACATCGATGTATACCAGAGTCAGACTCGGCAATCACATTCTCTAAGGAAGTAGACAAGGCCATCAACACACTCAGAAACAGCCCCGGTGTCTTCCAGACAAAATTGTGTGTCTTCCTGTGGTTGAAAGTTGGTGGACCGCTCACAGGAGCTCGCGGAATAGCACACTAGTCACTAGGTGGCAACACAAGACAGCATATGTTCTGATCTGTGGCAATGCAAGAGCAGTCCACTTGTAGACAGGGCCTATGATATTAATCTGGATGATTTAGCTCAGCTGCAGTTTAATTCGGTTTGAAAAACAAATTGACCTCATTCACCATACTATATACCCAATAGAGATAGATGAGGGTTAAATCTGAATGATAAAGGGTCAACAGATAGACACTTTTTTAAAATTTGGATTCCAATTAATAAATTTCCCTTTCCACACCCACCTTGGTCTTGATGTGCTTGGCCCTGTCAGCATAGACCAGCGTGTTCCTGGACTCCTCGAAGTGGATGCTGGCTGGCGAGATGTGGGCGATCATGACAGTCTTGCAGTTGCCACCCAGGGCATCTTTCAGCAGCCTGGTCAGTTTGCTGTCTCTGTAGTTCACATATTTAGTGCCATTTTTGTCACCTGAAACACATAAGGCAAAAACAATGTTCAAGGTGCTTTGTTTGCAACTTTGGCCAAGACCTGCATGCTAGAGCCCTGCGCGGTCACCCAAAAGCATGACCGCCCCGCCCCGCAATGGACTAAGCTTGACCGCGACCGCACCGCCCCGCACTGCTGAAAAGCTGACCACGACCGCGACCGCCCCACATGTTTGAGGCCTGACCGCGACCGCCCCGCACCGCATGCGGACATGGTATGCTTGACCGCGACCGCCCTGCTTGACCGCAATATGACCGCAGATGTCCGCAGTTCAAAAGATTTTGTGACTTGGGTCTTTCTTCTAAGAATATAATTATATGAAACTAATCACATAATGATGAAACAGTGAATGGATGACTAATGATTACAGATTTGTCTCACTCTGTCATCTTATTCCCTAGATATCCATAGAATAAGATTTATTTTTTAAAGCTTTGAAATTAAATGACTTAAAAATAGAAAATATACCATTCGCTTTTACTTTATTAATCTGAAAATGCATCTTATTCACTTCATTGTACTTAAATCGGAGATTTTCACATGTAAGTAATGGTTGAAGTCATTCATGTAATAATACTAACAAATGCATATTGATTTTTGTTTTTTATAAGTATTGAAAAGATTTCTAATTGCACTATTTTGCAATTAATTATTTTATTTTGGTCCTTGTGGGGTAAAAGTGGAATGACACTGTTTGAACAAGCACTGGGTGATAGCAGATATGCATGATTGGTCCCACTAGCTACAGGTGTGTATAAGAACCAACTCTTTACTTACAGTCTTTTATTCAGAAAAAAAAATAAATCAAGATTTATTAATTAGCTTAAGTTGACTGTGGAAAAAAAATGTTGAAAAGAAAAGGCCATGGTATACAATTAATGCATAATTACAATTACCTGTTATGTTGTACTTATTATTACCAGGGTGCATAATAATTACTAAATTAGGGGAATTCCCATTTTATGTGGGGGTATTGATACAATAACTATTCAAATAAAATATTTCATATTTAACATGCTTGTTAAATCATGGT
Source organism: Platynereis dumerilii (assembly GCA_026936325.1). Taxonomy (NCBI): domain Eukaryota; kingdom Metazoa; phylum Annelida; class Polychaeta; order Phyllodocida; family Nereididae; genus Platynereis; species Platynereis dumerilii. The sequence continues at coordinate 74,559,030 of JAPTHN010000002.1, read as the reverse complement.
TTAGTGTGCTATTTTTCTTATGTTGTTATTATATTGTTTCTACCAGGTTACTAAAACACTAAATCTTGATTTCTGAAACTTCAGGTGAACTGCCACTTGTTATAGGGGCATTGACCCAATTGCATTGTCTTTGTCTTGAGACAACAATGGTGGTCCAACAATAGATACCCTTATTCAGCCATATTATACACTTCTTGTCTATTAAGTAATGTTGGCATATTAATATCACATTCTAATATTATTAATGCAATTCTCTTCTAGAATATTTCAAAAATTCTGCAAAAATGCAAAAGGGTTGATTTTTCTAACTTTGGCATACTTATGACTGAGAACAGCTGAAGGTCCAATAATTTTGGATATTAATTTTCAATTGGAAAAAGAACAACAAATTTGATTTACTAATAAGCCTACACATATTATTGATGTTACATAAACTGATATGCTCAAGTATAGGAATTATGTAAAATATGCCAATTATTGAATGTCATCTATATCACTGTATTTTCCCTAAATTAAAAAATATATAGGCCTATAGATATGTAACAGAAAATACTGACAGATACTGAAGGTTGCGGTCAATTGCAGTCATATTCTGACAGCATGAATTGCCCGCCCCGCCCCGCGACCGCTTGGCAAAAGTGTGACCATGACCGCCCCGCCCCGCAAAGGTCTCAACCTGACCGCGACCGCCCCGCACCGCATGCGGTCAAGAAAACTCTTACCGCACCGCCCCGCGGGCTGTGGTCCTTGCGGGCGACCGCATTGCGGTCTGACCGCGCAGGGCTCTACTGCATGCCCTGCAAGCACATCTGACATTTTCTATTGATAAACTGAGAGAAATGTGCACTCCATCTCAATTAATAAAGTTGTCTTTTTTTAATCATTTGTTTTGCAAATAAAATAAAAACAGATACGATAAGATAACCAAAAACAGGAAGTGATGGGCCATTGGTAGGCCCACGAATCCAATGTAATTTTCAGTTTCAGTACGTATCATAGTTTAGAATGTAAACAAAAACATAATAAAAATGCATCGTTTTCATATCAGAAAATTGCTTTTATTTGTCACTTCTTCAGGAAGATTTTGTCCAAGTCACCCTGGTTACTCTGCTACAAAATTATTACTATCATCAATAAATGCACTCAGAAATATATTCATTGTACACAATGGACATTTCACTATATCAAACTTGATACAAATAGACGGCAAATGAACCTTCAATAAATTATCCGATAAGCATTTGTGGATTAAAATAAAGCCAGGGCAAGAAGGAGACTGAAGGTCGATTCTGACTCATTAGTTGTAGTTATAAATCGTCTTTTATCTTATCATTTGTAAAGATTAATGGTGAGAAGGAGACAAGCCAAACACAGCAGATCAGCTAATGGCTTGGCTTTGAAATGAGTAGATGCTTAATTGATGCATTTATTCTTAAATTTAGAAATATGATTCATTTCGATATTTATTGTATAAATGCGTATTTTTAATTGGCCAAACTCCTACAACATGGCCAATCTCCGTGCATACATTGCACAGGCACCAATGTGCTTTGTTTCAGAGGTCGCAACAAGGTTCCAAGTAAAGAAGATACCTGCAGGTGAAATACTCATTTACATCGCGTTTATTTCGTTATCAAACTTTTAAAAACATCATTTAAATTATAGTACTACCAGCTTCAATTCAGAAAACTATATGTAGGTCGATTTAAATATATATATAAACAAATGTATTTGATTTGATTAAGGATACAAGCTTATACCTGATCTAACACCCTGGTCGAGAACAGGCAATGATAATACAATCCTATATTTTGGAGAAAAACTATTCTTGCAATCATTCTTATTGGACTTAAATTGTTGTTGAGATATGATAAGAAACAAATGATCTAATTTAGAAAAATTAATGATGCCCATAAAGGGCTGATTTTAAATCAAATTTCTCCATGAAACATATATGCACAAGACATTGTGAACACTGATCTTCAACAGCATGATAGGTTTGCAGACCAATTTACCCTGTTTACAGGCTCTTGGGTGGATGTTTACTGAACGTGGTTTATGTTGTTAAACATCGTTTGTTCACATATCGATAATATCCAGCCAAGCAGAACACAGCTGCAGAAGCCAGCCTTCCTCTTAATAATTAATGAGGCATTTTACCGAGAGCTTGTGTGCATGGACAGCTTTATTGGCGATGTCATCAATAAAAGGTAATTTTAAGACTCTGAAAGTATGATGTTTATATGCTGCATGGGTAATAATAAGGTTATGATTTATTTGTTATGACATAAACTATCAAACATTTTTAATAAGGTTATGATTTATTTGTTATGACATAAACTATCAAACATTTTTTTGACTACTTTTCTTCTCTCCGTTCGAATCTCATTGTCCAGCAGTTTTAATTAAAATCCAATCAATATTCACTTGCACTTTTTCCCGGTTTCGATGTGAAAAAATTCTTTGAAGGCGGTAAAATTAAAAAATATTTTTGCGTCAAATTAATTCTCAAGTTTACAACCAAAAAATGGATTTTAAATCTGATGTAGAAAAAAAAGACAGCCTCCCTCCCCTTCACCACACACACCCCCAACTAAATAAGTCCAAAGATGAATAATATATGCTCAATATCAAGTCTTCTTCACAATATATTTATAACTAATAAACAGCATGTTGTATTTCTCACTGAATTAGTGCATGCCCAACTTGAAGATGGCCATTTGCCAATAAAAGATTTTCTTACAGATTTCTTGATATGACTTTAGCATGTTCGACCATGGATTGATCTGAGAAGTTGATACCTGATAATATTTATCCAGAATAGACCATGACATTAAGGGCATTATACCTTTTTGTATATCATCTGTCCATGTCATGGTTTAATGTTACACGTAAATCATGATATAATTTTAATCATGTATAATATTTACAAGGTGAAGTAACCTGGTATCGATTGGTTGTCAATATAAAATTTAACAAACACACAGACAGACTAATAGAAATACTCAAATATATTATGCCAGACAGACAAAACACGATTAAGGTAACAGGGGAATTAACCAGCAATGTATTAAAATTTGCACAATGGGCTTGTTTATTATAGCACATGCAATTTTTCATAAATAATGAAATTGCTATAAACAAAGCTAAACAATGAAACTGTTATACTTCTAATTGGTTCATCATGCAACCTTAACAGCTCTTAAGGCTGAATAATGGACTGTGATTGGTATTTAGTTTTTAAGGACAGTCTGCATTTGCAGCAGACACAATTAACAACATTATCTATTTCTTATGAACAAGATGATGTAAAAGGATAAAAAAGAAGAAGGCCACTTTTGGGGAGTACAACAAAAGTTCAGGTCAGTGAACTTTCAGTCAATCATAAATCAATATAATTTCAAAAGTGTCAAGGATAGGAAATTATGAAAAATGTCGTCCTAAATTTATGATATACTAGCTGTACTTCTTTCTTGAATACCGTTCAGATACTTGAGCCAACTTATTAAACATCTTAATATGAAGTAAATCTGTCTAGACTCACTCAGTGCATTGATGCAGTTGCCCAGGGCCAACAGAGAGCGATTGATGTGAGCCCCTTCAACCATCCTCTTGCCCCTGTTGTGAGTGGCTGCTGCTCTCTCAGACCCCGCCAAATCTATCAGGAATAACTTTCCAACTCTGACCTGGAAAAAAAGTGAAAACTTATTTTTAAAGAGTGACAAGCCTGTCAAAAGATGAGAAACTTTAACTTATCAGTAAAACCACAGGCTATCACCTCACTGACACCACAGGATAACACGACGGGATGACCAGAGGAAATACAAGGATTATATTTCTCTATCATGGCGACAAATATATATGCAAGCGCATTCCAAATTTCTATGCCAAAGGCACGAAGAGCTGAACTAACTCGCAATTAACCATACAAGAAAAGCCGTGCTGAATTTCCTTCAGATGTCAGTGGAGTGGGAAAACGCTGTTTATAAATGAGTAGATTGAGAATGGAACTGACCTCCTGCATGATGTTCCTGACCCTGTTCCTCTGCTTGACCGTCACCTGGAGGATGGCGTGGGACCTGGAGGAAGTCTTGTTGGCGGCTGTTGGCTCCTGGGTCCTCTCTTTGTTCCCCTTGGTCAGCATGTCCATCACCTGAAGAAGCAAGGTAGGATTTTGTTATTTTTATGATAAGTTCCTTCTGATTTGCAATCTAATTCATATTTCACAGTTTCATTATTTAGGGGAAAAGATATAGGCCTACAGACAGATAAAAAGTTATTTGTTTCATGAGGGTAAACCTAGTACAATGTATATGGCTTACATGTAATACTTATTTACAATAGGGCCCTGCCACGTGACTGTCTGTTCCTCTGGAAAATCTGCTTTTGAAAGTCAGGATAGTGATGATATGTCATATTCATATGATTTTAGCATGTGAACCATAGGTGGTGTTGGATTGTCATTGGTTTGTCTGACAGTCACGCTCAAAAGGATGTCCGAATGAGCGAGCTACGTGAATGCAACATTGATAATTGGTTGTGAATTTGTCGGTTGTCTAAATGTATGGTAGAAATTATATTGTACCCCGCCACAATGTAAACACAACGTCGAGATTTTGTCATAATGCTTCAAAGCGCTGTGATATAATGTTGCCATAACATTGCTTGCTAATATTTATCACCTGGTTGGCTGTGAATATCACTGTTTACAGTCAGAATATCGGGGCCTATCCTGAAAGAAATACCACCCTTCGAGGGTGATATTTTTTAACAATGGTCATGACAGCACCAGCATTTTAGCTGTCTGATGATGTCACAAACCAAAGACCAAAACAATAGGATTTTGACGTCCTATCCATTGCTGCTCCATGGTGACATCACATTTTTGTAATCGCGGAAAATAGTCTCTCTTATAAACTAAAAATTTGAGGTGAAACCAGGTGATAAAAACAACAACCATGCGTCAGGTCACTTCATACAATATCATGAGCTGTCACGTGAATTAATATCACTCTCGCCCTTCGGGCTAAGATGATATTAATTCACACAATAGCTCGTGATATTGTTACTCAGTGACCCTGACGCATGGTTCTTTTGTTATTATATCTTGACGTCGCTTCACAATGTTGTGACAACGTCATTTCCAACCATACAATTGCGATGTTGTCACAATGTTGTTGCAATGTCAAATTGCTCATTGGTTTTCGTGTAAGACTCCGGCACATGATCATGAAATGGCCCTCACCACAACAGTAATGAATCTCTAAGACACAGGGCCGACAGCACTTAAAAAAGGATTGTTTGATCTCAGCCAATGATTGTTTTATATGCGTCCGATCAAGCGTATGTCTAATTCATACAATTCAACTGTTCAAAATGTCGAATAATTTGCTTGTTTCATTCTTTTGAATGTCAGGTTTAGACGTTTTGAACAATTCAATTGTATGAATTAGACAACCGCTTGACGGACACAATTTATTAGACAATCATTGTCTGATTAAGACAATCCTTTTATGTATACAGTAAGTCCAAAACTCAAACTTTGTCACTGATATTGCATGTCTATTGTCAATCATATAATCTGGAATGTCACAATTTGGAATTCTGGGCTTATGGAGACATGTGCATTAATATTCAGAGCTGACAATTGTTTTTCTGTGCTGTAGACAACTTGTTTCCATTGAGCTGTCAGCTCAACCGATTCGGTCCGATTGAGAGAGTTAATTTCGATTTTGTTCTCTGCCAACCTTGCGCTCTGACCCATAATTCATTTCTCAATGATTCAGCAGAAATTCATACGGGGAACTTATTCAAACCGGCTATACCTTGTGGGTATAAGTCCCCAGCATCTGGTTCTGCTTGACTGCAAAAGGGGTCGGACAAAACAAAGGTGTTTACATATTGGCTTTATATCAACCGAGTTGCTAAAAAGGGGTTTGCAAGGTAAATGGCAAGCAACACGACAGTAGAACTTTTCTCTTATAGCTGTTTGCAGATAGGCGGTCCGAACAGTTTCAAAATCAACTTTCAACTTGGTCGTGTGATGTCACGACTCACGGGCTTACAACTGTTTTGTTTGTGTCGGTTAAATGGTTAATCAGTTGATTCAGTGCTTATCATATATCTGGCATAGGTGACAATACACAAACTAATTAGATGACTCAAGGTACTTCATCAAATAAGAAGATTAGGAGACTAACAGAAAATTATGAATGACGTGGCTAAGCAAGTTTGCAAATTGAAAATTAGAAAATAAATTCTTCAAGTGGACCGCCAATCTGCAAAGAGCTCTAAGCATGTTGAGTACATGTCTTTATGTAGTCTATTGCACTTTAAAAGAGTGGAATAACAATACAAGTGGCATTCTGTCCTAGCTTGTTAACATATGATATAGATAATTAATTATTATATAATTTTTTGACAATTGTTAAGTTATGGTAATGATGCTAACACAAGGACAATCAAATGATTATACTACAGTTGCAGAGTTTCATAGGGATGGTGGAGAACTTGATACAGAATTGGTTGCAATTTAACGGCATGATCTTCTCTCTGTTTGGGTTTTATATGAACTTATTATTTTGAAGTAGATTTATACCAAATGTTTTCACTTTTGAAATTGGACCCACTATTAGCGGGGCAGATTTGTCATGAATAGGGGAGTAATAGTGCATTTATACATAGAAGCATGAAACTTGGTAAACATTTCAAAAAGGTCTTAAAGAAAATATTTAGATAGAGAGCCACTTCAGTTTTGACCTGGTTGACCCATGGCAGCCATTTTCCAAAATGGCGGCTAATTTTCTAATTTTCCTGCTTTCTGTGAAGTGCCTATAGTATTAAAGTATCGAAACAGTGCTCATTATTCCTTCTACAGATCTAAAGAACATTATCAATTGATTTCTGGATTGAACTGAGGAATTTTAGGGTAGTCAGGGTCCATTTTGTCAGAACTGTTGAAGAAAATGTATCATTTTCGCGGTTTCCCATAGTTTCATGGAATCTCAATTGATTTTAAAACTGACTACATATTTTAATTCCCTGTAAGAAGAGCTTTCAAATGAATGGTCGCATCAATAGTTTCCGTGAATTTTTTTGTCAAAATTAAAGAAACAACGAAATCTTCAAAAATCATTAGATTTTCATTTTTTTCCATTTTCGCACGAAGTTTACGAAACCTATTGATGCGGGTACTCATTTGAAAGCTCTTCTTACGAGGAATTCAAATATGTAATTTATTTTTAGATTTATAGAGAATTGGTGTAACTATCCGTAACCGCGAAATCCAGTGTTTGAATCAATATTTCTAACAAAAAGGATTCCAACAAGCCTAAAAATAGACCAAGGCTACCAAAAAATTTTATAGTAATGTACTGAATACTTAGAGAAGCAATAAAAAACAATATTTACGTGTATTCTATTTGTAGGAACTACACAGAAAGCAGCAAAATGGAAGAATTGGCCGCCATTTTGGAAAATGGCTGCCAGTAGCCACCTAAGCTAAATCTGAGGTGGCTCCCTATCCAAAAATGTTTGTATAGATGTTTTTTAAGTGTGCGCCAAGTTTCATGCTTCTATGTATAAATGCACTATTTTTTTACATACCTGCCCCGCTATATATAGGCCTACTGATATTATTAGTCTATAAGTAAAAGGCAGTTGGCAAGTGCATCCCAGAAATGGTAAAGGACTCAGCTGCTTATCACCTATTGAAAAATATCTTCTCTCATTCATTCACTCCATCAGGGTGTGAATAGTCAATTCTTTATCAATGGCAGCAAGCAATGGCAGAGAGTAGATTACAATGGATATCTGTTGGGTTTCAATTCCCATATTTACTCTGCTGTCAATTTTTGCCATTTTTTTGCACACTTCTCAGTATCAGCCATGGCTGCTCTGCTCAACACAAATATGTACCTAACCTCTTTGGTCTAATTTCTGTTATTCATCTACAGATATCAATACTATTCTCTGTTTGCCTTTGGCTTTTTTGCTGGTGGATTCAAATTTGCTCTAATGATGTTTTGCTGTGTCTGGAAGTAGACTTTTGTGATGTTCAAATCGATAAGTTGACTGGCGGAACACAAAAACAGGAGCAGTGAAGCAAAACGAGGCATGCACTGGATACTGACAGGAATTCGAACACGTGTATCAAATCTAATTGAATGCAATCAAGTAAAAGCAATTAAAAGCAGTTCAAAGTGCCATGTTGGTGTTAGGTTGAGCAGGGAGATGAAGAAAAAATAAATAAAATGCTTGGAAACATTGTGGATAAGGAAGGACAGATAGATAGATAGATTGATAGATAGATGGATAGATAGATAGATAGATAGATAGATAGATAGATAGATAGATAGATAGATAGATAGATAGATAGATAGATAGATAGATAGAGTGCCTTTCTGATGGAAGAGGAAATCATCTTCGAAAGGATGGCATCACTGGACATCGATGGAAACATCATTTTGTTATTACATTTTCTGATTCAGTGCCACTGCATGGAAAGTGTGAGATGGGGCAACATTTAAGATCAGCCTGTTTTTTTTTTTAAAGTTACCATCCATTTTCAAAATTATACTTAATAGTTAGTAAGATACCACCACTACCGTTGTAAAGGTCAAAATAACTATTATTGCTTATTGCACCTAAGCGTGCCAGATCCTTTCAACTGCTCACTTGATCAGTGGGTCTGATGATGATGCAAAATTCCTTGCTTGACTGGACACACTCCAGACCAAAACAGTAATAAAGGTTTAAGAAAATATACTGACAATGCCAGAGGCTTAGATTAAATTATTGTGAGGATAAAGAAGGGAATTGGAAAAGAAAATATAATGGCTTTGAAAGGGAATTTATCAACCGAATTTTGCAATTTCGAAATTATAGAAAATGTTTCAAAATAAATGTGAGGGCTGTGTGCTTATAAACCATCTATCTATCTATCTGAGGTAAATGTGTATAACATGTTGAGGACTCCTTTTCTCTGTCCATCTCATCAATCAACCCTCGTTAGTGCCCAGAACTAGGCTTAGAGGGCTGCACTTACCATATCTATCCATCTATCCATCTATCTATCTATCTCTCTATCTATCTAAAGCTTCTATGATTTTCTTTTCTGTTTGGCCGACTGGGTGGCTGCATGAATTACTGGTTCTGATCTTCTGACTGACTGTCTGACTGACTATCGCATTCAGTAACTGACGGGTTGGCTGACTGACTGACTGGCTGACTGGCTGACTGACTGGCTGACTGATTAATTGGCATGCACTACCAATAGGCCTAATTGAAAATTTCGTCATAAGCTTAGAGCCTTTGAATTCAATGTACTTTATTGTCAAGAATTATCACAAAAGTACACATTATCATAATGTATTGGACGGAATTTCCATTTAATTTCCGCATAGCCTAATTATACTTTATAGCTAAATGTGATCCCAATTTAATCCCCTAAACCAATCTGTGCTTCTGGACTCTGGAGAATCAGTTTGTTTATTGCAATAGGTATGCAACACAAACACGAGTAACACCTATCAGATACTCACAAAATCAATGAAGCCAGACCAAATGCATTGTCACCAGGCATCATAGGCACTTGGAAGTTGAAAGTGGATTGGCACGCTTATGCGCAAGAAGCAATAAGTCGTGCACTATTAAGGGCATGCATATATATCATCATGATCACGCTTCAACACAACATTTTGTCAGAATTTGTCTGTTCGATATTTTCAGTTTAAAGCATGAGCATGATCAGCTAACTTAAAGCATAGATGTCTGATGATCATGCGAGGAATTCCATTCCAGACTCAGCATTGTGATTCGCTATTCTGCAGTCTTGCATGGATGGGATAGCGCCAATTTTCTAAATGGAAACTTGAATTATTTATCTCATTAAATCATTAGTGGGCTGTGGATGAAATGCAATACTAACAAAACATACTTCAGAAAGAAAATGAAAACAAGGCGTAATAAAACATTTTGTTGAGTAGGTTGGTACCAAAGTGAATTGTATCATAACTTGGTGTATCCAGGCAACGTACATTAGAAGATTCGATTATGGTTCAGCTTTCTCTTTGGTCATGTATAAATTATGAGGCCACAATATCCTCTAGCACTAGCATTTAAAAAATTAAATAGAAAAGCCTGCCTAATGCAATATCTACATGTAACTAGTTGACTAAACAAAAAGGTCTGTAATTCTTGCACATGAGCTATTTCAATTGAGAATTAATTTAGTCTTTCTAACATTGAAATTGATCCTTTATGGAGGCAATTCGGACCAGCCTCCTCTATACAAACATAGCTGTGGCATACTTAATCGATTAATTACATCAGGGACAATAGAGAAATGTCAACACACCCTCTACTTCAACCAGCCATCGATTATCTGGTCAATTTTTACAACAACCTTTTGTCCGCTCAAGTGCACTGTTCCTATCGACTGGCAATCCAAGGTCAAGCAAAAGATTTATTAGAGGAATTGTAGTCCAGGTAGGTAGATTAATATATGTACATGTTCATATATGGACCACTGCATGCTGTCTGCATTATTGATATTTTTTTTATGCTGGCTTCTTGAACTTTAGGACAAGATTTGTTATAGTACAGTATTGGCTCTGCAGCCAGCATACTATACTGATTGCCCCATACGGAAAAGTGTCAACCGGTTTGGTCCCCACCATTTAGTAATATCAGCTAGAGCATTACAAAATATCTTATGATCACAAATACTTAATATTGTTGCATTGATTTAAAGTACACCTGCCACTCATTAATCGACCAATTGGTACAGATACAATTGTTGCAGGACCTGAAATGATTGGGGGTGAGTTGTAACAATTGGGGGTGAATAGTAATGAGAGCAGTTTGTTCTATTTATAGGTCCAATTTCTGGGTGGCACATCCTTGGGGTCATTAACAGACTGTTAGTGAAGCAAGAACAGTTAGTGCTTACTAACAGTAAGTGACTAACAATAGTGACTTACTAACAGTAGTGACCAACTGATGTACAACAGTTAGGGAAAAAATGACTAACAGTCAGGGACTAGCAGTTAGTAACTTACTAGCAGTTACTTGCCAACAGTTAAGGACTAGCTGACTTACATGACTAACTAACAGTTAGTGACTGATTAACAGTTATTGACTGACTAACAGTTAGTGACCAACTAACAGTTAGTGATTGGTGACTGACTAGCAGTTGGTGACTGACCAACAGTTGGTGACTGACTAACAGTTAGTGACTGACTAACAGTTAGTGACTAACAGTTAGTGACTAACAGTTAGTGACAATTAGTGACTAATTAACAGTTTTTGACTAACTAACAGTTTTTGACTAACTAACAGTTTTTGACTAACAGTTTTTAACTAACTATTAGTTTTTGACTAACTTATCATTTTTGACTTAGTTTTTTACTACCAACAGTTTTGACTACAAATAGGTTTTGACAAACTAACAGGTTTTGACTAACTAACAGTTTTTGACTGACAAACAGTTTTTGAGTTTTTGACTAACTAACCATTTTGACTTACAGTTTTTGACTACTAACAGTTTTTGACTACAAATAGTTTGACTAACAGTTTTTGATTGAATAACAGTTTTTGACTACTAACAGTTTTGACTAACTAACCATTTTGACTTACAGTTTTTGACTACTAACAGTTTTTGACTACAAACAGTTTTAGACTTACTAACAGTTTTTGACTGACTAGCAGTCTTTGACTGACTAAAGTTTTTGACTAATTGACAGTTTTGACTGACTAACAGTTTTGACTATTAACAGTTTTGACTAAATAACACTTTCTCACTAACTAACAGTTTTTGACTAACTAACAGTTTTTAACTAACAGTTTTTGACTAACAGTTTTTGACTAACAGTTTGTGACTAAATAACATATTTAAATAGTAACTACCAGGTCTAACAGGTAGTGACTAACTGATGAACAACAGTAAGGGATGCCTGCTTAACAGTTAGGGATTGACAGTCATATATAGTGATTTACTAATTAATAGTGAGTCATATTGAACCTATGCTCCCCCATATGAACTTGCCAACTCCAGCTAAACTGTCATAGGAATAAAAATAACAGTCAATACAATACACAAGTTAGTGTAGATCAGCAGAGCAGGTAGAGGGGCAGATTTGTCATGAATAGGGGAGTAATAGTGCATTTATACATAGAAGCATGAAATTTGGCACACATTTCAAAAACGTCTTAAAGAAATATTTAGATAGGGAGCCACTTCAGATTTGACCTTGTTGACCCACGGCAGTCATTTTCCAAAATGGCGGCTAATTATCTCATTTTCCTGCTTTCTGTGAAGTGCCTATAGTTTGAAAGTATGAAAACAGTGCTCATTATTCCTTCTGATGATCTAAAAAACATTATCAATTGATTTCTAGATTGAACTGAGGAATTTTAGGGTAGTCAGGGATCTTTTTGTTAGAACAGTTGAAGAAAATGCATCATTTTTCGCGGTTTCCTATAGTTTCATGGAATCTCAATTGATTTTAAATCTGACTACATATTTGAATTCCTTGTAAAAAGAGCTTTCAAATGAATGGTCGCATCAATAGTTTCCGTGAATTTTTTGTCAAAATTAAAGAAAAATCAAAATCTTCAAAAATCATTTTATTTTCATTTTTTCCATTTTCGTACCAAGTTTACGAAACCCATTGATGCGGGTACTCATTTGAAAGCTCTTTTTACAAGGAATTCAAATATGTAACTTATTTTGAGATTTATAGAGAATTGGTGTAACCATGCGTAACCGCGAAATCCAGTGTTTGAATCAATATTTCTAACAAAAAGGATTCCAACAAGCCTGAAAATAGAACAAGTCTACCAAAAAATGTTTTAGTAATGTACTGAATACTTAGAGAAGCAATAAAAAACAATATTTACGTGTATTCTATTTGTGGGAACTACACAGAAAGCAGAAAATGGAAGAATTGACCGCCATTTTGGAAAATGGCTGCCAGTAGCCACCTAAGCTAAATCTGAAGTGGCTCCCTATCCAAATATGTGTGTATAGATGTTTTTTAAGTGTGCGCCAAGTTTCGTGCTTCTATGTATTAATGCACTATTTTTTTACATACCTGCCCCGCTAAGGTATAAGAAGCTATAAGAGGATTTATAAATGAACCCATGATATATGTGTATTCCAGACCTAGTTAGTGAGAGATATAGAATAATGAATGGTCGCATCAATAGTTTCCGTGAATTTTTTGTCAAAATTAAAGAAAATTCAAAATCTTCAAAAATCATTTTATTTTCTTTTTTTCCATTTTCGTACCAAATTTACGAAACCTATTGATGCGGGTACTTATTTGAAAGCTCATTTTGCAAGGAATCTAAATACGTAACTTGAGATTTATAGAGAATTGGTGTAACTTTGCGTAACCGCGAAATCCAGTATTTGAATCAATATTTCTAACAAAAAGGATTCCAACTAGCCTGAAAATAGAACAAGTCTACCAAAAAATGTTTTAGTAATGTACTGAATACTTAGAGAAGCAATAAAAAACAATATTTACGTGTATTCTATTTGTGGGAACTACACAGAAAGCAGGAAAATGGAAGAATTGACTGCCATTTTGGAAAATGGCTGCCAGTAGCCATCTAAGCTAAATCTGAAGTGGCTCCCAATCCAAATATGTGTGTATAGATGTTTTTTAAGTGTGCGCCAAGTTTCGTGCTTCTATGTATTAATGCACTATTTTTTTACATACCTGCCCCGCTAAGGTATAAGAAGCTATAAGAGGATTTATAAATGAACCCATGATATATGTGTATTCCAGACCTAGTTAGTGAGAGATATAGAAAAAGTATAGTTGGTGTCTCCGAAGTATCGCAAGCCCCCTTGGGATGAAGAGATAGAGAGGGTGAGAGATTGACAGATAGATAGATAGATCTATCATGGGGTCATCTATAATTCCTCTTATAGCTTCTTACACCATATCATCATCTGTAGTTCCTCTTATACCATATTTTAAAATTCTTTTGGTAAAACATACTCTTATTGTAAATTTTGAAATCGTAATCACTACAGCCAGCATATATCTTTTTTTTCAAAAAGATTTTCTTGTTATTAAAGCACAAGATATTGTGTCACATGTCCTAAAACTGTAATCTGAATTGTAATCCTATTATATGACACAAGTGACAGATAATTCAGCTGATAATTATAATAAAAAACTGATATGATAGACATTCGTAACAATTATGGATTATCCGGACTACCCAAAGTAGAAAAAGGCCCAGGTAGGATTTGGAGTCACAAGTTCAGAAAATCAATCCCAAGAATTTAGATATTTAATTAATTCAACACTGGAAAGAGACATCAGGAGTCTATGTTTTGGTGTCAATAAGTGTTCAAGATTTTGAGTAAGTTTTGATAGATTATGATAGCTCATGCCCCACAAGTATATAGAATCAGTATTAGCTTGGACATGTTACAGAATTTTTCGATCGGCGTCACATCAAATCTTGAGTCACCTCAAAAACTGGTTGTCTTGTTGCGACCATCTCTACAAGGGTTTCACCAACCTTGCCGCACATACCTGTCTAAATTGTGGACAGCTGGGCCACATCTTCAGCTTTTGTGGCCATCCAGGATACCAACGGGTGATAAGGCCTATCGTTTCTCATCCAGAAACTAAAATAAGTGGAATGATTAGATTAGCTACTCACTTCTCTTGTGGAAAAGGCAGACACTTCGACCAATCCTGCCACCTGGACGCCCTTGGAATCCTCCCTCAGCTCCAGGTATCCAGATGTCGGATTCAACAGATCTCTGATCATTTCATTGTAGATCTGAAAAAATAAAAATAATTGCATTGCATCTCTTATTTATAACAATAGACCCTACTATATTCTTGTTTATAAAGCTAATTATCTATTCACTTTCTTGCAGCTATTTCTATAATCCTAGCCATTTTCTATCAAAATATTTAATTTTCCCTTGATATTGGATTGGTTGTACTAATTGGAAATTAGACATCATTCAGCCCTGAAGATGTCATTTTATTCCAGGTTTATGCTGCACTGACCTCTAGATAGGACATGCTGACACTGTAGGTCATGTCATCCTTGGAGTTGTCCATCTCCTTGAAGAGGTCATTGAGGGCCCTTGCCATGATGCCCGGGTCATCCTCAGTGCCCAGCATAGTGTGGGTCTTTCCGGCCCCTGTAGCCCCATAGGCGAACACAGTAGCGTTGAAGCCACCGATGACGTTTGGGATGAGGAAACTGCAGGTGTTCTGGTAGACCTCATCCTGAAATCAAAATGGATAGAAATTTTCGTTCAAATCTGTTTCTTATTACTCTGTATAATTTGAAATTTTAGGTCAGCTCAAATGATTGAGTGAGATGGTTGCACAATTTCTTTGAGCTAGCATAGCTTGTTGTTTGAGTTATGATAATCTTTCCATTGTCATGACTTTAAAAAAAACAAGCTATGTCAGCTCCAAGGATTTGTACAATGTTCAATCTCACTCAGTCATTTAAGCTGACTCAAAATTCAAATTTTACTGTTTACAGGTGTTTTCATTACCATGCGATTCTTTCACACTTGGCTGTGAGGAATCAATGCTAAACTAGGACTTACTACGTTTGATAAATCCAATGTGTGACGTTCTGTTGCTTCTAAACCAATCAGATTAACTAAAAATGCCATGTATTTGGTGGGTCTAGAACCTAAGAATCGCGTACTAATGAAATTACCTGTAACAGTGACAAGCTTTCCTCTGTCATTAGCCTTTATAGGTCATGCAGAAACTGGGGAACACCCTGGCTGCCTGCACCTTCCATCCTCTAACATTTTTCAGTACGAAATGCACTTACCTATTTTAATCACCTTTGCTACCCACATGGGCATTTCTAGTATGTCAGTATTAATATAACCTGACAATTAGATTTTTTTAGATTCCAAATTGACATAAGGGATATGAGAAAGGCCGTCAATATCGACAGACTTCAGATTGCTGAAGAAGATGCCATTCACACAAAAAAAATAATAATAAAAAGACGTCTAATTGTGGTTACATTTAATTGGAACTCTTCTCTGACTATTTTAAATTGGTTCAGTCAAACTTGGGATGGCAGCGTCTAAGATTGCTCCCGTCTTGCTCTCAGTGAACAAGCCGGTAACAAGCCGGTACAAAGAAGGCACACGTGGAACCTTGTTTTGTGTTCTTTCATCCCTGCCAAATTTCTAGCATCTTTACATTGTATGTCTCGGTTCACAAAGGTAGTCTTGTCCTACTTGGCAAGGTCAATTTTCTTTTCAGCAATCAGACTTAGGATTGCATGATGTGATCTACGTTGTTGCACAGCAATAATTATGTAGCTGTTATCTACCAGCCAAACAACAAGTTCATGGCAAGCAGCAATTAAGGTTTCCACATAGAGATTCGTTGCAGTCCAATAATTGGAATTGCTGAATAAATCATTATATGTCAAATTCCTCATTATTTGAAATTTCAAAATATAATTCAAGACAAAAATGGCGTTTTGATTGCATTGTCATATTAATGGCCAGATATTGGAGCATTTGTGCCACGTTTCGCCCATTTGGGAATTTTGAGGTAATCAATTGACATTTTGAAGCGCATCAATTAAAAATTTTTTGCCCAAAAAGCGACGAACAATTTTTTTCGCATGCGGACGTGTGACAAACTTTTTTATCACAATGTTAACATTACAGTACTCAAGCTGCAGGTGGAAACTAACTTTTTTTTTCAATCATGTCTTAATTATATGCTGTACCTGAGTGGTGTTGCCATCGAAGGTGACGTCAAAGACATACTGCTTCTCTCTGGACCTGTTGATCCTCAACACATCATCCGGGTCATCAGAGGGGTCAATGAGGACCACCATCTGAAATAAGCAAGAAACCAAATTACGTCATGTTTAAAATGTTATTTTCTTAAGTTGACATTTATGCTTCGATGTTATTCAATATCGACATTCTCGTCTGTTGATTCATTACTTATTGGTATACGTCATTTAATAGTGCATTTCAGTCATAATGTAATGTAATGTAGTGAGTTTACAGTCTGCATCTACGTCATATAGACATACTCTGCCGACTTTACAATTACATCCTTGCAGGCCAATCCAGATTCTTTCTCAACTCCCTCGAGAGTATTCAGCCTTGAACAAGGGGTTATAACCACAGGGGCTTAAGAGCTCATTCCAGCAACATCACTGTGGTTGCCTTATTGCCAAGTACCCATTGCACCTGGGTGGGGTGATGCAGTGGTTTCAAGAGGATCTGCCCAACTCCTCCATGCCATGGCTGGGATTCGAACCCACGACCTTGCGCGCGTGAGTCGAGCACCTTATGCACTAGGCCATGGCATCCACAGTCAACGACCATCAATTTACAGGCCTATTTCTGAATCTCTTTTTTTGTATTTAGAAATTCCTGCAAGACAGTACTTTTGAATCAATTACCATTGCATTTAAAAGGTTCTAGTATAAAACTGTACAAAAGGCCTGTAGAAACATTGTAATACCAGCAGCGTTTCTTGAACGGCAGCTACCATAAAGAATACAAAAAACTACCAATTTACGGTAGAAAACTGTTTTTTATCTCAGATATCGTTGCTTTAATGGTAACTGCCATAAAAGTAATGGGAGCTTGGTTTACAGTGCATGTAAATAACAGAAAGCAAGCCAATTTCAAATACACAATTGCACCAGTGGCGCAGAACTACATCAAATTGATCAAGAAATATGGAATCTTGCTACAGAAGAAAATGTAACTTACTTTTTTGTCGA
This sequence comes from Platynereis dumerilii, assembly GCA_026936325.1. Taxonomy (NCBI): domain Eukaryota; kingdom Metazoa; phylum Annelida; class Polychaeta; order Phyllodocida; family Nereididae; genus Platynereis; species Platynereis dumerilii. The sequence continues at coordinate 74,541,249 of JAPTHN010000002.1, read as the reverse complement.
CCTTGTGGGCCACAGGTGTTGCTCCTTGGATGATTTCATCCTCACTTATGGGCCGGACCCTGAGGGCAACCTGCAATGTGAAAATCAATGGTCAGTCATTACCTATAATGTGGACCTGATCTCATTTAACTGGTTACTGCCAACATTTTGGAACACTTGAAAATAAAAAAAGTGTCTCACTGTGCCCCGCTCTCCCCTACCTGAAGGGAAGGGGATTGATTAAATCCTTTATCTGTTTCCTGCCAAGAAAGATTTTCAGGTAACTTTCGTTAATCTTTTCAAAAGCTATTTGTATTATTTTGAAAAATCATAAAATGTTTGAAAAACATTTTAAGATGGGGGGGTGTAGGGTTCTGTGGAGTTATCACATCGTGGAACACGCTATAGCCCATTGACACAGCGTGACTCGGTGCCAATAAAATTTGTATGCGTGTAAAAAATTTGACATCTGGTGGGGTGGATGCTTCTGCTTATTCCCCCTGAATCTCCCATTCCTTCCCCCTCCTTATGAATCCCTCCCTGTCAAAAAACAGGTTTGAATCTGTCTACAAGTGGACCACGGCTTCGAATCATTGCCACTGCTTTTTCCTTGGCAGAAAACATGCTGTCATGTGTTGCCACCAAGTGGCAAGTGTGAAATTCTGTGAGCTCCAGCGAGCAGCAGTCCACATAAACCCATTGTGGAGAACTAAAAAAAAATTGTCTGGAAGAAACCAGGGCTGTTTCTGAGTATGCTGATGGCCTTTTCTACTTCCTAAATAGAGAGCATGTGATTGGCGAGTCTTTTACTCTGGTTTACCTCAATGTTGAATAGAAACTTTGTGAATGTACCCAGGGGGGGGGGGGGGTACTCACTATGTAAAGGTGTATATGGAGGCACCGCTGGCTGGCACTGATTTTTTGGCCTTTTGGATTAAAATGGTTTTGGTTTTTTGACAATTCAGATTAATTTGGTTCCCGTTTTTGCCACCCCAACGTATTTGGTATTGTTCGAATCGGCTTGAAAAGACATTTGCAATGGTATAAGAATCATAAGGATTAAAATGGTTGCCAAATTTTTTTTGAAGGATTAAAATGGTATGTGGTTTTGGCATTGGTTTCCGGATTAGAATGGTTCCGGTTTTCAAAATTGCCGTGGCACATCCGTATGTAAAAGTCTGCGAAGTACCCCTCAGGGGGAATGTGCTATGAAATTGGAACTATTTCTTGGAGCTCAATGCTGAAGCATGCAAAACTGACTTTTGTGCCAGGTGGCAGCAGCATGCAGTACTCACTTTCACCAGACTGGTTTTGAATGTTTCGGTTTCCAAACACAGAGAAGATAAATCTCCTGCAGTGTTCAAGGGCTTTAAAGTATTGATTGAGCAACTGCAGTTCAACCCATTTTGCAGGATAAATATTCTATGATAAATTCATATTCTCAAAGAGGCAATTTAACAATCTGAAATGGAAAAGCTAAAATATTGGCCAATTATGCGTCAGTCGATCTCGAACAAGATCCTGAACGGGATCAATCTTGAACGGTATTTTGAGATGTATTGATCCAGCAGTCAAGATTAATCTTTGGATGCCTATAGGCACTTTCGTCTTCAATTTATCACATCTCCTTTTGGAACTTTACTTATTTATCTTCCTCTAACAATTTATCGATTGGCAAATTGACGTGCTGGGGTTTTGTTACAGTCACGGTTGGTAGGCACGATCTCAGTCGCTCTGCAAACTCTGAAGCTTTCTCATCGATCATGAATTAAGAACTATGAACGGAGACATGCACGACTTCCAAGATGGCGGCAAAATTAATTGCCTCCGAGGCAAAACACTTCAGCTTTCACTGGCAAGAAAAGGAAGTCCCAGGAAAAAATGAATGCCTCCAGAAAATCTCTAATGGGCTTCTCTGAAAAGTGGTTGTTTTTCTATCACTAAAAGGTGACCATGGATGACAAAAATAGTCTTCCTGGACAATAGAAGAGCTAAAATAACTTCATATACTACTTACAAGCATACAAATTAAATTTAATGTTAGTGAATTTACCAAATCTGTTCTTTTTTTGTGATGTTGTTTCTATACATAATACATAGGCCTATGTCTCAAAACTTCGTCACTGAAAATCTGGAAATTTGCATGTATTGGCTACCACAGCTTCAAAACAAACTTTCAGCTTACACTGGCAATTTCACTCATTTGAGTCTGCTTTTACCCGGTAATAAAGGGAACCGTTAATTTAATTTGACCAAGATGATTTCTTTCTTTCTTTTTTCAAATGTTGAGTAATCTCGTAATCTATGATTTGACCAATACTAAGGTTTCGACACTTCCTGATGTCTCATACCCATGCCTTATTTTATTGATATGTCGTCATCACTTGGGTTATTGATGTCATCAGCATGAGGGCATTCCCACGCCAGATTCCAGGTGACAATATTAGTTGGTAACGATCTCTGATAGGTTGATATGACTCAGAGATTCTTTTATTGATTAGCCGTTCAAACACTGATGTAGAATTGTTCGAAGGTATATATTACACCTTTTTGTTCATGGGTATCGAGCACTGTAAAATTTGATAAACTGAGTTTGCTTAAACGATTGAGTGAGATGGTTCCTTTGAGCTGATCTATAGCTTGTTGTTTTCAACTAAGATAACAGACATATTATCGTAGCTGAAAACAACAAGCTGAATAATTATGTAGGCACAGAGGAATTGTGCAACCATCTCACTCAATCATTCAAGCTGACTCAGTTTATCCAATTTTACAGTGCATGGCATAGAACTATGTCGCGGGAGGTCAGGGGGGCTGCAGTCTTGAAATAAATAATTTCTGCATCTGGTGTGTTCTCAGCAAGGTGACTTATGACTTATTGACTCATTAGGTTGTGTGTACCCCGATCAGCTAGGGCAGTTCAACCTCCATCTTTTCTGTGGAGGGAGCTGCACTTTCATTTTTGGTGACGGCCGTATGATGATCAGACAAGAAGACTGAGTCTGGCACATACCCTATTAATTCAGTGATACCCAGGGTCCTTCAGTTGCCCCAGCATAGAATACGGGATACAACCCGCCTCCATTTAATGTCCTATTGGCTCGGACCAAAGTGAGTTCCCGGGCTAAGATTTGAACTCACACCCTCAAAGCCAGTTGACAAGCACACTTACCAAGTAGGCCACAAGGTTTTGCATGATTTGGGAATGAATATTCAGGAACTTCACGACAAAATTACTAATTACTGCCACCACTACCGTGAAATAAATCATATCCCACTGAGGAATACTCCTTTTACAAATTGTCTGGATGCGTTGTCTTTAAATATCCAAAATTGGTATTTTTACATTTATTGTGGAGTGTATTTGATTGAGTGTCAAGCTGCCGTTTTAGCTGATAACCTGACAAGATAGAGTGGGGTCTCTGTTGGTAATTACAAACCAATCTTATGTAATTAGTATTTGATAAAAACCACAGTTCAGTGAATGCTTCGTTTGGCAATGCCCGCCTCCCATATATTATTGATTTGTAATTAGGTATCAGGCTCCCAGCCATTCCTTTTCTTTAAGGGTTTCAAGGTTGCAATTTCAGTTGACTGGCTGAATAATTGATGGAAGTGATGTTTCATAACCTTGTAACGTTTAGGCTATACCTAATGACTGGTAAAACGTACCAAGATCAGTCAGGGACCAGAGTGCTTCCTTCCCTCCTTTTTCATTTATATCAATTGATTAAGTTACATGTAGCCTCTCTATGTACAATAAACGTAGGGGGAACAGGGGCACATTGGGACGCGGGGCACTGTGGGACGGTGGAGTTTTCTTGGATCCTGGCAAGGTATATGATATGGTAGTGTCATCTTATCTCGTAATTTAAATCCTGATGTTTCCATGGTTTTATAGACAAATTACAGCCACATGCAGAAGTATGGCGAGCAAGTTTGTTTTCCCACTACTAAAGTAAACATGGACAGATTCAATTCAAACCATTCTGTGGCCAAACCATGAACAATGACGCTTTCTCAGTGCTTGTATGAATTTTATATATCGTAACGAACAGTTGTGAATTGCTATCGTGATAAACATACTCATCGGTGCCTGAGAAATTAGCTTTTTGGTGGAAAAGTCATATCGGGGATCATTGGGACAGTGAATTCGGGGCACATTGGGACGCACTTAATATGGCAGAATATAAGACTTAGTGTCCAAGTCAACTGAATGACCAGGGACAGTACACAACAGGTATTCAGGCCACAGTGAATAGAGGTATAGTGGAATACCATGCTCTGTGAACAAATTTGTCACAAAACACTGTGTGTTACTTACATAGATGTCCGCACCAATGTTTAATGTTTAAAACTGCTTAAAGTGATTAACTATCAGCACTACAAGGTGTTAATGGATGTATAATGTCTTTCGCGATACTTATATGTAATATCTATTGCACATGGAGTGTTAAAATGATTTTTTAATTGATGTCCCAATGTGCTCCGGCTGATGTCCCAATGTGCCATGTTTAATTTATTATGTCTTGCATTTAACCTCAATAGTATTGGTGATATTCATGCAAACTTCTGAGTTCTTCAGTGCTTTCAACATTGAGAAAAATTAGTATACGTTAAAAGCGTCCCAATGTGCCCCAGTTCCCCCTACAGGTAATACAATATTCTCCCTCTAGTAATTTGCCATTGGAGCTGAGCGAACAGTCTGGACGAATTCAAAATAAAACATGTGCACCCACACCACTGAAAATCTTTTGACTAGATTGCTTAGTAATTGGGTTTATTTAGTCAAAATATTTAATACCTAGTCAGTTTTACTAAGTTACTTAGTCAATTTTTACTAAGAAAGTTTTTCAAACTTTGGTTAAGTTGGTCAAATAAAACTTAAAACACATTGGCTTTGTAACAGGACCTTCCCCCCAGTGACTCCAAGAAGCTATGTGTAAGGTTCTGCAGAGCTGCAACTGGAAACCTTATGCCCCAGAAACTTTCACTAAAACCTTGGATTTCAGAAGACGAATGAAATTGTTTTTTTTTTTTCAGCATATATCATGACCTGGCTATCCGTCTGATTGTTGTTCAAAAATTAGCAGTCATTGGGATACTGGCCGATATTTACGAGGCCTTTGAAGATGGGCCACATAAGTGAAACAAACCATGCAAAATCTCTGCCCAATCAGTTAATATTTAGATGTTTCTCAAAGCCTTTGAAGTTTATAATTTAATTCTGTTTCGCCCTACTGAAAAGTCAGTCCATTTCCCAGACCTTTCTATGAAGGGAACTTTTTGCGTTATCTTTGGTTTATGATAAACTTGGCATAGCTAAATAATTGCTGGTGGTTATTTTTGATTGCTTGTTCATACTAAGTGAAATACATTGTATGCACCTGTTTTGAGAATTGACCCATGTAATGTCAATGGTTACCTGCTTCGTAATTTTGTAAGTCAAAAAGAATATGGGTTTGGCATCCTGAACATAATAAAGGTTATTTGATTTTTTAAAAATAGGGCATTGTTTGCAAGATTTGCAAATACAGGTGATGGTCTGTTGACGGGCAATCCAACATTAAATTTCAAAGGCTTTGTGCAACCTCTAAATGTTAATCGATTTTGCTAAATTTTTTACACAATACCTTCTGTACATATCAGATCAGAAAACAAGATTAAAATTAGAGATATTTAGAAGAATCAGATTTTGGACCACCACATACCATAACACCTGGCAAAATTTAAAACTTCATCTCAATTCAAGACAGAGTGGGTTGCAAAACACGTCTCACGTTTGTATGTTTTTCAGAATCATTGGAGGTTGATTTTTAAAACCCATTGAAAATCTCTTGTACATGTAAAGTCGTTGAACAAACGTTGCCATTGATGCAATAAGTAATTTGTTCATGCAAAATGTTCCTGTAAATCACCTCAGTTTCGAAAGTTTCAAACTGCACATAACAGCTTCTCATATTGATATAGAATTCTCAAGTTAATATAGACTGAAACTTTGGCATACTCATGGCTGGAATACTCTGGAGCGCTATATTTTATGCCCAGAATACTTTATAGCGCTATATTTTATGCCCAGAATACTTTATAGCGCTATATTTCATGCCCAGAATACAATATAGCGCTCTATATCTGATGCTACAGAATACTTTATAGCGCTATATTTTATGCCCAGAATACTTTATAGCGCTATATTTTATGCCCAGAATACTTTATAGCGCTATATTTTATGCCCAGAATACTTTATAGCGCTATATTTTATGCCCAGAATACTTTATAGCGCTATATTTTATGCCCAGAATACTTTATAGCGCTATATTTTATGCCCAGAATACTTTATAGTATGCTATATTTTATGCCCAGAATACTTTATAGCGCTATATTTTATGCCCAGAATACTTTATAGCGCTATATTTTATGCCCAGAATACTTTATAGTATGCTATATTTTATGCCCAGAATACTTTATAGTATGCTATATTTTATGCCCAGAATACTTTATAGCGCTATATTTTATGCCCCGAATACTTTATAGCGCTATATTTTATGCTGGAATACAATATAGCGAGTGAGAAAAAACAACACACCAGGTAATGTTTTCTTGTTATAACTTTTATATATATAGGTTTCACACAATACAAAAATATAACAACAAAAACATCAGCAAGATATAGGGCTGTATATACATGTAGGGCTGTGACGCAATTATCGTCTTTTCCCAATGTGGACCTGAAATATAAAGTTATATGATGATAGAGAGGCACTCAAGACACAATGAAGCTGGTGGCTGACTCAGCGATATGCCCTAAAAGTTATTGGAGAACAAAACTTTGGTCTAAGGTGCAGATTGGTGCATATTGGTTTTCACAAAATAGGCCTTGATTTATTATCCATGCAATAACTATGTAGCCTTCAATTTTTTTTCCATCCACAGTATGTATCAACCGAATGCATGTCACTCAGCTGGATAAGGAGTTTAGTGAATAGCTGTAGAACACAAACAAGACTTGTGCCATATCTCACAGCTGATTGAATCCCAGCTTGAATGTCAATGCAGTATATCACTATGCTCATCACCAGTAACCCAAAACTATAACTGAAACTTGACCGACTGTTGGATGCTGAGGTGCAATGAATAACAAAAACCAATAAACTCTGTTGACATGAAATTATTAAGCATTTGCTTAACTGTTTGTTGTTGCTAATTATACTAGCCAATTTGATTTGCTTGTCAGCATGTCATCATGCTCTTCAGCTGAACATCACACAGAGCTGCCAAACCAATAGCCATCCTGAACCAGCATGACATCATGCTGTCAGTCTGAGAAAAAAAAAAATTGAAGGATACATAGTATAATAAACCTTTCTTATTTTTTGACATTTTCTTTAAAATTACAAAATTCACCATAGATATGTAAGTGTCTCCGGCAGTGATTATAATAAAGAGGGAACATAGCAATTATTGAATATGCCCTTGAAATAGGCCTTCATATTGAAATTATGGCAGCTTACTGGTCGCACATCTTTGGGTGCAGTTCCAGGCTCTTCGGCGGCACCCTCTTCTGTTCGACAACACAGTGACTTGATCTTGTCAGTTATTTCTTTCCAATCGTCCTTCTTTGTTTGCAGACCTGCATATTCCAAAAAATTGTTAAATCACAATTGGTTTGATGTTTCAGAGAACACTCGCAAATTTGGAAAGGACTACATGAAAATTAAAGCATTTTGGAGTGTTTGTTTTTCAACTCTGTTTATAAGGATAGCACTGCATTATGATAAAACTTAATGGGAAATTTGGTTCACAGCAATGAACCTCATGAATGTCCATAGGCCTATATATATTTATTGTCACATTTGACACATTCAGGAGTGTTCACAAGCGCACTTTCAAGCGCTTGAATGTGCGTTCCAGCGCATCTTTCTCTTGGGACTGCTATCATGCAGCGCACTCTTGAGCAGGTCTTCCCTTGCACTCTTTGGTGTGTCATATATTGCCTAGAGTAGTTATGCCATAGGCCTACATCATATATTTTTATTGTCAAATTTGACATATTCAAGAGTGCTACTGATCGCAAGCGCTGGATTTTGCATTTCAGGGCACCTGTCCTCTTGAGGATGCTATCACTCGCACTTGTGAGTGTGTCATGCAGTGCGTCCCTGACCCTGCTGTCCCTCGCACTCCTGAGGGTGAAATTTAGGACACAGCCGAGAATGAATATTGATTTCAAATGCAGGGTATTATTCAGATTACAAATAAAACATGTTATGCAAATAAAGATTTATCTCTATGTATGCCTCTAACCCACGGTGCCGCTACACTAGACATTGTCTACGTAATTATATTATATATCAATATCATATGGCTAGTGGAAATACTCGCTTCCCATTGGCCGACAGCCGTGCGATATTCTACGATATTGCATGCATGTTGTTGCACGCTCATTTAACATGGAAAAGATTGGACAGGCCTGAGCGGAAGCACCATGTTTCAATGATGCTGCAGCCACAAACTGACAAAAAGATTGTGTTTTCCCATTTTACTAAAAGATTCACTGCGCAGCAATAGAGACGGATAGAAAGATGGTTTTTGCGGCAAAAGATACGGCTATTGAAGGGCTATTAAGATATAAACTTTTTGTACTGATACTTTTATTTGTTTGATCCGAATAAAGCAATAAGTGACCAGAAAACAGTATTTTTGCAGATTTTCAGTGATTTTGTTGTGTTTAGAGGTCTAAAGTCTGCTATAAAGTTTCAGAAAAAAAATCGAAAATAAAATACATTATCAAGTAAATCATTTTTTAACATTGAAAGTATTGGGTTTTGATCATGACAAATCATCAGCATGATGACACACGAAGTGCTATTTTCGCAGTGCCACAGTCCACTTTAATTCTATATCAAAGTGTTTCGCTGTAAGAGCAGACCTGACACACATGAGCGTCACAGAGCTCTGTGAAATGCACTCTCACTGAGTTTTATTATAATATTTCATGATAAGTTCCACACAAACCTTTGTTTGCAAAGATATCTTGCCACCAGTTAATTTGTTCTTCAGTTAGAAGGGGATATGCCCTCGGCAACTCGTTCTGTAATCTTGGGAAGTCACACTGAAATTAAAGGACAAGACAATTAATGGATAACAAAATCAGAAAAAAAACGGACAAAGGTTAACAGGAAAGAGATTGAACAGGCATGAAATAAAGAGAGAAGTGATACTTAGACAAGATGTATTAAGACAAGAAATGATCACAGAATGGATAATATGACAAAATTTGGCTGAAGTAGCTATTGCTACTTTTGCCCTTTATTATTGCCCTTTATTCAATAATCTTCACTATGGTTGGAGTAGCAATAGCTAATGATACAAGTCCGAAGCTTGTACATAATTTCGTTTTCTGGACTTCATGAAGGTATAGGCCCTATCACATCAGCAAATGTTCGTCTGAATATGTCAGCTTCACATATTTTTCAAAATATATTTTTTCTTTTGGAACATGCAATATTGGGGTTTTAGATAAATATATATGTGGGACAGAGATTACCATATTTGCGATTTTTTTTTTTTAGATTTTCAGACCTGCAAATGTGTAAGGCTTTATTCAGATCTTTGTATCATACAGTCAACACAGAAATTATTTGCATACTTTGGCTTTTCATCATCATATTTCACAGAAAAATGATACAAAAAGCTGTCTTGTGTTGCAGAGTAGTGTTGGTAGGTTAGGATCACATGGATTTCCTTTTTTAACCAAAATGTATTTTTCTGGAAAACATGAAAGGGGTAATATTTTGCCAATAGTTGAATTAGTTTGCCAATAGGAGAAATAGCCATGCCCAATTGCATCCCGTGACTTATTTTTTACAGCATATTTGCCAACATTTTTGTTGGTCTGTTCGTCAGGCACAACTTCCTCTGTATTTGCTTTTAATTGGTTTTTAAAGATATCTAAAGGGGTGGGGGAGGGGGTGCACCGACCCTTTGGGTTGCAGCAGTTTCTGCTCAGGTGCCCTCCTGTACAACATTTTACATTTTTGCATATAATAATTTTTTTTCTTTTTCATTTTATTGAGTTGTGCAAATAAAATATCCTATCATAACCCATAAATTAGTTTTGTATTGTGACCTCTTCTGTTTCAAATATATACAAGATATTAGTAAGCAGTAGATCTGTTGCTAAGCAAATCAAATTTTCTCTTGTTCAGTGCAATGTTTCTCTGATTGGTCTTGATTGCCATGGGACTTAAAATGTTCTCTTGTGAATGGGACAGTGTATGTTATCACCGTGCAACCACTGACTTGGAGGTCATTCATAGGTTCAAATCTTTTCCATGTCAGGTCTGCTGCAGAATAAACACTTGTCCTTCGGACTCGTGTCGTGTTGTATTTTTCTGTGAACCGACATTCATGAGGTTCATTGCCGTGAATCACACTCCCATTAAGTTATATCATAATACCTTGTCAAAGTTTGGTTTCACGGGGCGGGGTGTTCCTCTACGCGGTGGTGCTGGTAGCAGCAGTCCCTGCCCATGACCCGAGCATTCCTCCCATTCCTTGTCACTTGCCCACTCTTTCCATTTCAATTGGACATTTCCATTTGATTTCTCTATCTGCAACATAAAATGTACAGCCAGCACAAAAATTATTTGTGTGCTTTGATTTTTCATAGTATGTCATCGAAAAAATAAAATATGATACAAAAAACTGTCTTATCTACCGCTGAGCGCAAAAAGGGACTTAGTGCTACTAAGTCACTTTTTGAATTAGGCCTATTGCATTTTTTGAAAGTTCATGACCTTAGGATTAATATCCGTGAATAATAGAACAAAGTGAGTTCAAATATAGGCAGTGCTTTTACTAGCCATTAGCATTGGCTAACGCAACATCCATGTGGCTAATGAAAATTGCATATTTTGACGGCAAATTAGCCACAAATATATGTATTTTACCACATTTCACTCAAAATCAGTTTTGGCTAATGGAATTTCCGTCGTAGGAAAAGCAGTGCAATAGGATATATTGTAGGTTAAAGTTCAAGATGACACTATTTTGGGAATAATGTGACATTTTCAAGTTTTTATAATACTTTTTGTAGCAATGAAAATAAGGGACTTAGTTCAGCTAAGCACCTTTCTACCCAATTCAAAAAGGAGCACAGTGCACTATATGCTCCTTCGGGCACTGAAATTTACTTCAGAATGACAGTAAAAATAGCTACTAGCTCTAAGCTCCTTTTTGCTCTGAATTACTATAAAAACCAATCAGCGCAAAAAGGAGCTTAGTGTAACTATGCTCCTTTTTGTGCAACTGATCATGCTTTGTGTGATGCAAGTTGGAGCACTGGCCTTATTAAAATTTTCATGAAAAATAATCATATTAATATCATTATTCTTATTTACATACATTTGCAGAAAACATCCATATTAATTTGCGTACCAAAAATCATTCGAAACAGACTGGTTTTGATCGAGCCAATAAAGAAAACAAGTATTCAAAAGAAAATCCATGGCAATTATATCAAAATCGCATTTTTCCACTAAGCTACTTTTTGCACCGAGTGATCGTAATGTTTGAGTGTAGTGTTATTAGAAATTTATGATCATGTGGTTATTAGCGGGACTCTTAAAGAGCCGTTATTGTGTCTGAAGTCTGGGATATCTGGTGGGCAAAATTTCTGCTGGCTCATGTAAAGTTTGTAAATTCCAAAATTGTGCAACGAATAAGTGCTTTGCAAATTGCACAATTACGTATTGTTGTAGGTCGTTTAAAGTTGAATCCCACAGAGAACAGCTGCTCCACCTATTGTACTCCACAGTTCAACAAAAATGCCCCAGCTGGTGGCTCCCCCGCTTGGTCAAATTGTTCATATGCATTGGAAAAGCCACAGATTTTTGAAAACAGGGGTAGGCTCACTCGAAGGCTGCTGGCTCAGCCAGGAATAATGGCACTGAACTATAAATGCACACATTTTGGCTCGATATACAGGCCTATAATACAATCCAACTTTCATAAAAATCAGAGAAGGAATCTTTGAGATATGAAAGTTTATTTTAATGGGGACTTATTTTTGTTGAACTGTTTTTCATAATTTTCTCATATTGTACACCATGTAACTCTCAAAATACATCGGTAACCCCCCTTCAAAGACTTGTTTTTCAATAAAGTGTATTTTCAGCTATATTCCTTTAATTTTTCATAAATATCTCATGGATATTGTTCGAGTGACGCAGCTTTTCGTTATAGATCCCACACTTTTTTAGTATTTACTGTATGTTTTAATGTAATGACATAAGATTTTGAAAAGATCATAGTTCAAAAATTATGTTGGATAGCCCACCTTTTTTTTTTAACGTTGGAAAGCTTTCTTTTTGAAGAACTTTTTGGCAAAGTTTCATGAATATCTCATGGATTTTAGATTTTTTGCCAAGTGTGGGATTCAACTTTAATACCTTGAAGACTTGACTTCACGCTTTTTATTGACTACAGACAGTGGAAAACCACTGTGCTTTTTTTTACAAATTTCATGCCAGAATTGCTTATTTTATGGAGTTCGATTATGTAAATGTGGCTGTTTTGGTATTTCACCCAATTTTTTTAATTTGTCAAAATTAATTTTCACCAAACTTGTGAAGGAAAGGTGGCTTGACCCTATATTATAGTCGTAAAAGTTCCTTGTTTTTAAGCCATGTTACTTGTTGAACTTTACCAACTCCTTCGTAAACATCAATTTGTGAGGAATAATTCCAGAAAAATGCCAGAAATCCTTTTTTTTTTCATTTTGGATTTTTATCTATAATACCCAACAACAGTATACAAGGCTGAGGGTAGAATATCCTAAGTGTACAATCTTGCAGTAACTAGTTACTTCAAGGTACAACTATGACCATACCTTGTAACAGTGAGGTCGAGAGTGATTTGACAGAGGGTTCAGAAATGGTAGAATCCAACTGGAAAAATCAAAGACTGTCCCCAATGCTTCACACGTTGGGGATGGCGTGTATGCTTTTGAAATGCATCTGTGGAGTTCCGGGATGCTGGCCACACTCACTCGTTTCAATTTGGTGGAGAATCTGCAAAAGTCATAATGTACAATCAGTACAAATAACATTCTCGTAAATCCAATGTCAACAGAAATCAATAACTTTGGCAATTTCTTCTGGATCACACTATGGCTCCCGATTTTAACTGTCCCTTCTATTCAGAACCATCAAGGGAATCATTATGTTCACATCATGATGATTCCAGGAAGAATCGATGTATTTTCAGTTCTAGGGAGCTTACAAAAACTTAAATGTTGGGCTCATTTTAGGACTCTTCTACTATAGCCAGTTCTATATCCACATTTCTATCAACTGCACCAGATGCACAACGATAAGTGTGAAAATCGGTTAAAGACGGCTTTCTTTTTGTTAATTGGTCTCAAAATTACATAAATTCTGTGTTTATGATACACTCAAGTTTAGTGGGCTATGGCATTGTCCTCAAGAGTGCCACTGATGCTTGAAATGCATGACGATAATAGGACTCTGACGAAAATAGTTCACCATACGGTAGTTTCAGTGACTGCCACAGAGAAGAACAGTGCACCGTTCATAAATCAGGTAAAGACATGGGGGGGGGGGGGTACTGACTCTGTAAGGGTGTAAATAGAGGCATGCTGGATGGTCCTGGTTTTTTGGCCTTTTTGGATTAAAATGGTTTTGGTTTTTTGACAATTCTGATTAATTTGGTTCTGGTTTTAGCTACCCCAGCATGTTTGGTATAAATAGAATCGGCATGAAAAGAGGATTAAAATGGTTCAGAAAGCATAAATATTTCAAAAATTGTTTTGAAATATTAGAATGGTTTGTGGTTTTGGCGTTGGTTTCCGGATTACATTGGTACCTGTTTTCAGAAATGTCGTGGCGCACATATGTAAAAGTCGAGTACCCCCCCCCCTCCCCGGGTAAAGAAACAGTAGGTTGAATTATGAAAAAGCGGAGGTTTATGAAGGCGGGTCTCATCCAAAGAAAAATTGTAAAAAAAAAGAGGGATTCGGGAAGATGACTAGACTCCTACATTTGACCTTACTTCCAGAATATACTTTTCTTTTCACACTTTTCCCTGTATTATATATTTCTGAGCAAAATGTATTCAAACCTTATATGTGCATGGTTGTACTTCTAATATGCAACATGAAGTATCTGGTTAATTTGCTATTTTATCTAAAAAAGTAAAGAAATGACTTTTGTTGCATTTTCTCAAAGTGTACTGTAGTGTACCATGATCAATATGCCATAGAAGTTTTACCAAAATGAGAATAAGCAAATGCGGGTTAACTAGGCCCCAAATGCAGAAGTTAACTGCTACAATGATCAAAAATTTCAGGAAGCACCATATAATCAGGGGAGTATAATGTATAGAAATTTACTGATATTGGACTATGACATGCAGTAAATGAAAGGCAATTCGCAGCATTTCCCGTCTCTCCCATGTTAACTTAGGGGTGCCACTTACTCGAGTTCTAAATCTATTTCTAAGGGCCCTATTGACTCAAGAATTTTTTATTCAGAGCTCCACCAGCTAACTCAAATCATATATTTTACGGCACCTCCCCCCCCTCCCAACTGCTGACTCAATAAATTTCTGTCAAAGGCAAAAGTGTATCGCAACAAAAAATGTAATTCCTGAACTCCCTGAAGAGGCCATAATGTCAATAATTTCTTCTCTAATTCTTGAAATCTTCAATTCCATATAAATCCTTTCTGTCCCTTTGAGACTTTAAACCCTCCCTCCCTCCCAGTTCATTTTTTAACACAGTAACTGGGAGACCAGACATATACTATATTTCGTAGTCATTGATAAAATGGTGACACCAGGAGACCATACTTTCCCGAGACTGTCATTACATCCAGGAAATTTGATATGCAAAAATAGTGGACTGTTACACTGTGAAAATTGCACTTGCAACTCATGATAGCTGATGAAGTGGATAATGTAACCGAAGTCAAACTGAGAAAATACTTAACCCAAGGGAGTAAGGGTGAAAATTCAAATAACTCCTCTATACTAAGCCTGTGTAATTCTATAGAGCATCATTCATGCTGCATATTGTCTCTTTGAGTTGTCGTTTAGCAACTAGGGTCTTTAAAATCAATTGTGTGGAGTAGGAAAAAACGCATGCCACTGTGTATTTGCGTCTGAAAGTTGGGGCAAGGGTGCTACATCCCCCCTCCCCAATTAAATCACGAGGCTATCTTTACGGGCCGTACGGCTCGGTCATCAGGATGCCTAATGAAGATCCAGAAGCACATCTAGGAGATGGATGGAAGGACGGATGATTGGGGCTTTACGTCCTATATTTACGCACTAGGAGCACATCTTGGAGACCAACACACAGGAATTCATTGAAAAACGATAGGAAACTTCGAAATTTTGTTAATTACTGCAAGTTATCATAAAATACCTTGAAAACATTTGGTCCACATCCTCGTGAGTGTGACCCTGCATCAAAAAACTAATCTTTATCTTTTTGAAGATTCCGAGGTGCACCAGAAGTGATAAGAAGCCAAGCATAAAACTGAAAAAAAGAATAGCATACTTATATTTCATTACAATTTAATCATTGAAGCTCCTTCAACATTTTTGCAGAATCTCTACTCACAACTTCTGCATATTTAAGACTTAATTTTCTTTGCAGTGCTTAAAGGAGGGGGACCTCGTATAAAAGCAGGGTGGGTTAAACACGTGGTCATTCTGTGTCCAACCTCCAAACAGTCAACATCTCTCACTCTTCTACATAAACAGCGGAATACAATGAGATATATTCCACATATTTAAACAATTTTCATATATTCCGTTTCATTGTACAATTTCACACAATTAGTGCTATTTCTGGTGTTTCAAAGTTCATATTTCTTAAGAAATTAAGGAAAATATTGAATTAATACGGATTTTGTCTTGTAACTTTGATTGGCAGGTCATATTTCAATTTGATTGGTCAGAAATGGGATAACTTTATGACCCTCAAAATATCAAAAGTTCTATAGAGCGCTGAAGTTGAAGTATTAATTAAGGTTTCATGACCCCCATCTCCTTAAATGGAATAGGCCACAAATTGACAACCGGTCAGTTTTTGGAACCTCTGGACCCTCGTCCTTTAACGAGTGTTGACTCTGCAGTGCCAGCACATTGCTCATTATAGTTTTCATAGATATGCGTTTTTCCAGTTGGCACTTCGCTTTATCTCAAAACAGTGATGTCACAGATTTAGTTGCATAACTTAGTATATCACAAGCACATATTTCCAGAAACTGACCAAATGCAATCACACATGGATTATGTATGTTTGGCTTGTTTAGCTTTTAATACCAAATACATGTAGGTTGAGAGATGCTTCAATGAAATGTAACTGAACCAAACAGAACACTTATCCTCAAAGGAGAGTTACACTGCTGGCCAAAAGTTTGGAAACAATAAGCTGCCTTAGTGTTGCACAAAATGGTATCTGGTTGTTCGGATTCTTATACTTGATGAAGTCAAAATAGTGGATTATTAAATATAAATTTGTAAAAAATAGCATTAAATTTCTAAGGTTGCGTTCAAAGATGGGGATGGATGATTGATGGATGATTGGGGCTTTACGTCCTGTATTTATGCACTTGGTAGGATTAGGACAGGAGGAGGAAATGGCAATGAGGCAAAGAATGATTGAAACAGCCATCCAACATCGGCCCCGGTGACCCGGCAAGAGCTGGAGTCGAACCCCAAACCCAGGGATTGGCAGACCAGTATGCTACCACTTATTCTTGACCAAGCCTCCTCCCCCCATCAAAAATGAGGAAGTGTCAAAGTGAGTAAGCATTGGCCATTGCAATTTCATTGATATGCCTGGCAACTTGTTTGGGGCTATCAGTACTTTTGAAAAGCAGCGATCCATGTACACTCAAGCAAATTTCTGTAACAATGATATGATGGCAAGCAAAATTCTGTTTCCCTACTTTTGGCCTGCAGTGTACAATGACTACAATGACTAAAAACAAATGCAACAAAGTGATTTGAAATTGTGAAGACGAGTGTCTTGTGAATAACAATAAAACAGGCTTTGTTTGGGGAACATTGAAACCGAGACTTTTCTGGCAAGTTGTAATAATCAGCTTGGACAGATGTTGTTTGTTGTGGTTGTACAGAAAGAGTAACATTGCCTGGCAGTTTTTAGTTTCCTTTGTCATAAACTGTGATGTCAAACTCAGAACTGATATGTCACAGATTGAAGATCAGACCAATTACATTCACAGATACCCTGATGATGTCGTGGTTTAACTGCAAACCGAAGTTTTCAAAAAACACGTAGCTTTGAAAACGATAATAAGGCTTCAGTGGCGAATATATCCAACTGAACTAGTGAAAACTGGTGTGACCAACAGAACTAGTGAGAGTGACTTTTTCAAAGCAGAAAGTCACAAGGAAATAGGTTTTCCCATAAATTGGGCATCCAATATAATATAGATAGTGGATGGTGAGAAGACTGATATTGAGTTTTATTGGCCAAAGCATTAATATTGGTCTAGGTCAAAGAAATTGTCATTGAAGTTACTGAAAAAGCTAATGAACTCTTACCGATTTTTGTTCTCCTTGTAGCAATTGTCCATTTGGACATACAAGACATTCCCAAGCTGAGGAATTTTAGCCAGTGTCTTCAAAATAATTGTTATTGTGAGGTTAGCATCATGGGGATATTCGTGCAGATCTGTGTAAACGAAGCTGCCGATGCCATGCACAATTACACCAACAACGTGGACCCTCAGCTTCCACATTCCTGTCAGAATGAATTAGTAAAGAAATAATGCAATGTAACATTCTTTATAGCTAAGGTCCTGTATCTGGGCAATTCCGTAAACTTCAATTTACAAATTTGACACTTTAGCAGCTTGTGTAGCCCTACCACCATACCTTAGTGATTTCATTGCTATTCAGGCATGAGGCCAGGTAATAGGAGTATCAGACAAGCCATCAACCAAAGCTCCAAGTGCAATAGGAGCTGAGCTACGTCAAAATATCAGTGTTTCGGAGGTGTCAAATGGTATAACTAGTGAAATCTTCACATACCTGACGTACACTTGGGCACATAGGAGAAGTGGGGTAGGTTTGTTTTTGCCTGGTCCATCCCGTCCACTATTAGGGAGATGTAATTGTTTCCTTCAGTTTTTGCTTTCCCAATATGATGGTAATACTTCATTCTTTGTAATCTGAGTAATCAAGAAAAGAACTTACATTTGGAGAAAGTGACACTGCAGATTTTATCATAAATTTATATGTTAAGATATGCATGTGCATACGAACATAGCCTATATCCCTTAGATATGGTTTTTAAGCTTCAATTTGACTAAAAATACTCATTTTGATCAATATTTATACCGTTGCAGAGCCAGATGTTTTCCCATCTCCTTCCTTATTCTTAATCGCCTTTCCCTGCCAACTTTTGCCATTCTATCCTTGTACTCTGCACATGTATCACATCTTCCAAAGGTATTTGGCTGAAATAGAACAGTAAGGCCCTGTCAAAATTTCAAGATTTTTTTCTTGCTCATGAAATATATTTGTCATTTTGTAGTTGATTTGGTTGCTGTAAAACATAGATGTTATGACATTATTTTCTTCAAGATGGAGTCTACAAAAGTGTACATGAAAAACAGAAGTTACACAAACCTTGTGGATTTCAATGTGTGGCAAATATTGGCTCCAAAGTTTCAAAAAATTGGGGAAGGAAGTGACGTTTTTCCCACCAATTTCACTCTTCATCAGAAAGTAAATATCTGAAAAAATAATCCTGTCAAATGAACAATGTACAGCTGTATCTGGATATACATAATCTTATGAGCAGTTAATTGAATTTAGCGAAATCTGAATCTATATCATTTCATGTTTTTGCATTTATTATTGTTGCCTGGTTGGCTCATAACGTATTTTTGTAAAGTCACAATATCAGGCCCTATCAGGCTGAGTATCAGTTTGTTTGTTTGTTTGTGTTTTACGCCTCTGCAGCACCTGAGTGGGCTATATCGAGGCAGGCGATCGCCGTATGATGATGAGATGAGAAGACTGTGAGTCTGGCACATACCCTATTAATTCAGGGATGCCCAGGGTCTATCAGCTCATGATATTGTTATATATAGCTAGTTACGGACTCACTTTGTTTTGTTATACTGTATTATTCTTTCAGAGACAAGAGTTTTCTCCATCCTATACTTTACGTTTAGGGAGAGATGCATAGGGGAGAGAGGGGCCAGTTGCACCAAATGTCAGAAAGTGCTTTCCTGTGTTCATACTTCATCTGTTCTCCTGGTTTAAGTGGCCCCCACTCTCCCCTAATATATTCAAAATAGATGTATTGTTGTACCTGATTTGGTGTAGCAACCTGGCAGCATAATTTTGGGTGCGTTAGGAAGATAGTCCCCCACACTTGTAGCTAACCTTTCAAGCCACACCAAGGAACATTGTGATTTCTTTCCAAGCTGACCCTTGCGCGCAGGCATCTCAAGTATTACTCTCTCACCATCTGCAAAATAAGTTTAAATGCATATACAAAGATAGGTAATATACATTTTTATTGGTCATTTAAGGTTTTGTGAAAGATAATTGGATCATGGTTATTGCCATGATCTTGTGAACATCTCATGCAGAGTATATTGCTCTTGAGCCCCTGATTGCTCTTAATTATTCACCACACTCTAAGCACCAAAAGGGATAAGAACAACCAAATAAGGTGCTTCGCCTCGTCACAAATACAGCTCCCCATCGGGTGCCTGGAAGCACCTTTTCATAGGGTGCTTGCAAAGCACCTTAGATCAAAGAATCCTGGAGTTTGCAAGAACCCTTCATGGTTCTTCATGGTAAATGGTTTATAGAAGCTTTTGGGGTTCATGACATGAGCAAATTTAGGAAAGGGGCCTCTTATAAGGATGGTTATAAGGGGTCCCTTATAAGGTATATTGTTTATAACTTTCATGTATTATATGGGTGTTACGTACGGTTCACAGCGAGAAAATCTCACTATCTTTAAAATTACCTCCTGTTGGTCGTCAGTCTGAAGATTACAATTCATCCTCAGATAACTGATGACCATTGTGGGAGGTAAGCAAAGGAGGTGTCTTCACCTTCTCATGACTTTATAATTGAATACCATGTAAAGCACTGAATATGTACACAGACTTCTTATTCCTGTGGCTTATCATG
The DNA here is from genome assembly GCA_026936325.1 of Platynereis dumerilii. Classification (NCBI taxonomy): domain Eukaryota; kingdom Metazoa; phylum Annelida; class Polychaeta; order Phyllodocida; family Nereididae; genus Platynereis; species Platynereis dumerilii. Next base: position 74,521,056 of record JAPTHN010000002.1, on the reverse strand, counting down.
CAAAACAGGTAATGGACATCCACAATTTCCATTATGACAAATCACGCCACAAGTGGCGCCATCTATACCATACCTTTACATGACATTTTTTCAAATCCTTTTCATTAGATAACATATGCAAATTGGTGCACCTTTCAGGTACAAAATTGATTTTACTTAGTAAGATACACAATTTCTAATAGATAGTTGATGATTTAGAAATGATGTAGCAATGAGAATGAAGGACAAAGTGGTACACTAAGTATGACCAAAAAGACTGAACCCGAAAATTGGTATAGTGCTAGCTGAGGCCTTGCTGTGCGAAGTGTTTGTTTATTGACTAGAATGATGTCAGCCTTGACTGAGAGCAAGCTTGCACTGCAGAATGCGAATTGATAGCCAATAAGCAAACACTCAAGAGGAATCGGTTCTGACCGGATTTGGCTGAATCTGTTTCGGTTCGGCCTTGCTGGATGGATTTAGCAGCAGCCTGGACGGATTTAGATGACCCAACCTTCAATTTTGGTTGTCATGGTTTCAGCAGAAATTATTTGAATATTTCACTTCTTTTACAATGGAATATAGTACGGAATGTCCCCCTTCCAGTGGCCTAAGTTTAACTTTTTTATCTTCGACAACTTTCTTGGAAATATTGTTTTAGCAAAAAGTGGACAGATTTACCATCCTTGAGTCTATATATCCTGATAAGTTTTTACAGCTGCTTGCAGCTTGTATTACGGGAGGAGTTTCAGGAAAACTTATGACAACTCCCCTGGTCGTGCTGTTTCACCTATGTCATTAAAACTTTGCATACAGTCTAAATAGAATATTATCTTGCGTTGAAAAGCTTTTGGTGCCTTTCCCTGATGGAAAAAATTATTAAAGAAAACAAACAGGCTGACTATCTTGAGGTCAAAGGTCAATCACGGCTATGAAATTAACTGGGTCATGCTGACCTACTTTTGCTGAGGAGCTCTGACAATGTCTGAGCATGACATTTATACCAGTGATCTGGACACTGTCATGGTCTGAGGTGCCTCCTGAAGTATTTGACTGATGACAGGGAGGTGTGAAGGTAAATTGCACTTGAAAATGTGAATAGCACTTTTAAATTGGCTTTGAGATAACTCAGATGAGGCCACGGCTTTCATAGTAAGATACCAGTCAATTGCTCTTTCCTACCAAATCACCGGGCATATGGTCTCAACATAATTTAATCTTGCTTCCAAAAACACACAAATATAATTATGGAAACACTCACAAGGCATCTTAAAAACGCCACATAAGGAAGAAAAGGAAAGGAAGGACGGAAAGGAAGGAAGGGTTCAAGAAGGAAGGAAGGAAGAGGAGGAAGGAAGGAAAAGACAGCTAGATAGATAGATAGATGGATAGATAGATAGATAGATAGATAGATAGATAGATAGATAGATAGATAGATAGATAGATAGATAGATAGATAGATACTTGCACCTGTCTACAAGCAGCTGTTAAAGTGCTTGCACGTTATTTTTCAATCTGATATGTTGTTAGTAAGCGTTTGTATGTTAGACAAAAGATCTTGTTTTGCTTCTACATCGATCAAAATCCCTGATTCCTGTTTTGATTGAAGCTGCTCTGTCTGACACAACCGAATGCATGATAAATTTACCACTCTTGGCCACGATTTTCTGAACTGCTCGTAAATCAGTAAGGTATCTGGTTTTCAGCAGTTCTTCAAATAATATCCTGTAAAGGCAATGGAGAGTAGCCAGGCTGCAGACCGATGAATTTCAGTATGAGCTGGTTGGGAGAAATGCACCAGATTTTCCAGCAATGTATTTGTTGACGTGAAAAAGAGCAGTTCCAGTGGAATAATTGGCAGCCCACCAGTGGTTACGGCAATGGGGTACTCGAAGAAGGTTGGGGTGATAAGAGGTGCACTTGGGTGCTTGTAATTGTCACTATACTAATTGGACTGGGTCTAAATAACTTCAACCCCTTCCTCCAGTCCTGCACATTCATGACACACCACACTTTTGGTGCCCTTATGAGCCGACTTTGAGTCCAGTCAAGCTCTGCTCCAGGAGAGTTCTGCAGCCTGACATTGCCTCTCTCATCAGCATATTTGACTTGAGGCAGGTCACTGCCTTCGCTAGCCCACAGCAGAGAAGCTTGTCATTTTGTCACTGCCCCACAATTTATGCAATAACAAAGCCTCCCAATTATTTCATTGCTTTGCAGATTGAATCAAGCATCCATGAACTGTATATCGCACATTTGTAGGGTGCATCAGAGTGACACAGGGTGCTTCAAGGGGTGAAGCACCCTGCATCAATCCGATGCATCCTGCATCAATCTGATGCACCCTACAAATGTGTGATTCACCCCTTGCTCTTGTGTGATGCACCTCACTGGTGCTGGTGCACCTTGTCACCTCTGGTGCACCCCTCAAGTTCTCACATCCACCCTAGAGGTGTTTGTTTCACTCCACCCTACGCACTTTTTTTTCTTAGAGTGATGCATTGCGCATAAGAGCATGGAGAGACACAGCCAGATTTAGTGTTGTCAGTAAGCCGAATGCAAAGTAATCGCATTACACAATCAGATAATTTAATTGATAGGTAAATGTTCAGTATATAATAAAACGTTATTCAAATTAATTCACTCCTCTTTTTGCTGTAAATTGTCATGATAGTTGATAGCATTGCTTCTTTTCAGTATTATACTCACTTTCAAATCTCCCTTTTATTTTGTAGAAAGTGGAACGTGCAAAACCCATGACAGATATAAAAGCAGTTTGGCACACCTCTTCAACCCCGATGTGGTATTTTGTTACCCATTTACCATTCAGACAGCTGAAATATCAAACAAAAACGTCATTACACATTCAGAATTTACACGTAGGGGAAGCTTTGGAGAGTTGGGCCACTTTTTAGTACGTTCTTGCACATCCTTCTGGCTGTAATGACTACACAAACATATTTAAGAACATATTTTTACGAAGGATATTGATATGTGAGCATAGGGGGGAGGGTTGGTCTAAGGGGGGAGGGTTGGTCTAAGGGGGGAGGATTGGTCTGGTGGCAGAGTGCTGGGCTGCCACTCGCTGGGTCCAGGGTTCGAACCCAGCTCTTGCCGGCTCACCTGGGCCTATGTTTGATGTCTCAATCATCCTTTGCCTCATTGCCGTGTCCTTTTCCTGTCCTAATTATCCTACCAAGTCCATAAATACAGGACGTAAAGCCCCAAACATCCATCCATCCATGATATGTGAGCAAGAAATTATTATTATTAAAGAGCCACAGACATTCAAAAATTGTAACAATTTTGGCCTAACTCTGGTACGCTTGTGCCTTTGAAATATATCTGGTTTGGTAAAATTGATTTTTAGGTTCATAATCTTTTTAATCTACAGTATAGTGGTCATAGAATACATTTATCCAGAATAGAGACTTCTTGCAACTCCAGACTACTGTCTGATTTAAGCTTCGGCTTGATGACCCAACTCTCCCTATCTAGATTTGCTGATATCTAATTTATTAGACAATGAAATGTAATTAGGCTATAAAAAAGTAATATTCAATCTCTGTTGATAATTACTCTGGGCAAGTTTTTCTATCCTAATAAAAATTATATTTATTGTGATACTTGCATGGAATTCACAGTCAAAAAATCGAGCAGCCATTGCATCCTATCTCTTTGGTTAAGGTTGTCGATGGGGTTTCGACATTGTTCAACCAGTGTCGCTTCAATACCAAAAAGACACAGTAGTTTGCAGCAATACGACATCAGGAGGATGGGCGCTTCCAAGGGCCCCAGATTCGGACCTCTGCCTCCTTGGTTCTCTGTCAAATAGAAAAAATAACGTGCAAGCACTTTAAGCAACACAGGCATGCCAGTCACGGATACACAAAGGAGAAGAAGAAGAAGAAGGCATGGTTGACCTTTGATTCGTGGAAGCCAGTCCATTTAGTTTCTAAATTAAATTTTTCCATTACAGAAGGGCACCAAAAGTTACTGGTCGAAAGTTAAAAACCTACAAACAATGTACAGAAAATTTGAACGAGATTGGTGAAAGAGAGCGACCACCAGAGTGCTAACAAGATATGCATAAATTTGCTGGGATAAGAGCAGCTGTGCTACTAAAAATTATATTGTGGAATGTGTTTACTAGATGACAAAGTCCCATTTCCCTAGTCAGAAATTTTATAAGTTTGCAGTTATACATTTTTCATCACTATGATTAATTAATATTCAGTAACTTTTTTTTTGGGGGGGGGGTGGAGTTCCACTGCCACCAACCTGATTCCAAGGCAAAGAATACTGGACACAACCTGCCTCCATTTAAAGTCCTATGGGCTCGGACTAAAGTGAGTTCCCGGGGTGAGATTTGAACCCACGCCCTCAAAGCCAGTTGACAAGCGCACTTACCAATTAGGCCACGGGGGAACTAGTCCCCGGGCTCTGGCCATTTAATCGCAAAAAAAGTGCAACGGTCTTAAGTGGTTTTTATGTTGTAGGATACACCAGCGCATTGGAAAACCATCGTCTTAAGTGTCCTAAGTGGGGACTTTGGCATACAGCCTCAAAAAACCTCCAAAAATTCAACTATATCTCACAACACAAGCTCAAAAAGCCTTGTTCGCATTACAGGGAGACACGAAGCAGGCGCTAGGTTACATTAACCCCCAGTTATCTTTGAAAATGTTCGATACCTATATTTTACCTATCTTAGAGTACAACAGTGAAATATGGACTGATGTGAAGGCTGTTAGTGATCTTGAAAATCTGCAACTTGGGTACCTAAAGAATATGCTAGGGGTAAGAAAACAAACACCGTCACTAGCAGTGTATGGTGAGACCGGTAGGTTTCCGCTGCATGTCAGGCAAAAAATACGAATGGTTAATTATTGGACCAAAATAGAAAAAATGTCAAATGAAAAAATTCTTAAGAAATGTCTGCTAGTTCAAAAAGAGATGCATAGAGATGGCTCTAAAAATAATTGGATCGGAAGGTTATGTCAATTACTAGACAATTGTGGTATGGAATGCAACATCCAAAACACTTCAGACTTAAAACTTGACTACATGAGCAGTAATTTCAAACTGAAACTATTTGAAACTGAACAGACAAGGCTAATTGAGTCAATAAACGATAGTGAACAGCAGCCAAAACTGAGAACATATAAACTGTATAAAACTGACTGCCGATTAGAGCCATATTTACTCCTTAAGCTTACTCGAAAAATAGCAGTAAAACTTGCCAGATTTAGAACTAGCTCGCATAGCTTATGCATTGAAACAGGACGGCATCATAAGCCAAAAATTCCTGCGGAGGATCGAATCTGTGCGAAATGCACTTTAAATGTAGTTGAAGATGAGACACATTGCCTTATTATTTGTCCGAGTAACTCAATTTATAGGAATGAACTTTTCTCAACTGCAACACGATTTATAGATAATTTTCAAACACTAGACAACACAAGTAAATTTGTAGCAATAATGAAAAGTAAAGAGCCCAAACTGTTAATGAGTCTTGGTAAATTCCTACAGCAAGCTGATGTATGAACCAGGTAAAACATCTCCTATGTTCACACAATCATGCCCCTGTGTATGTGCTCCAATTGACTTTATGTTCTTAATATGACATTTTCTGTGCCATTGAATACGTACATATGACTGCATCTGTCGACCCAATTAGCTTATTATGCAATTGTTTATAACTGTTCTTGACTGTGAATAACTATAGCGTGGGCACCGAAATGACTGTCTTGACTTACCAGAGCACCAGTGCATGGACATTTAAGCGGTTGCCGCTGTCCATGCCTGGTTGCTCTGGACTGATCAACATGAAAACGCCCAATTGTAACTTTTTAACGATATATGTATACTTATCATTAATGACTACCTGATATTTACGTTTCAATAGCTGCAGTCATTTTACTAATCATAAAACAATGACTTCTGTGAAGTAATTTTGTTTATGGCGGGTATAGATATATAGTGAGCAATTAATTCTCCTTATCTGAATCGCTTATCAATTGGGTGGCTGGAACCTAGATTTATAATGTTAGTATTCATATTTATCTTACATGTACCTGTTTATATTTATGTAATCAGCTTTGTCTCTGTATAATTTTTAAGCGTTTTGTTTGCATTTTGTATTTTATATTTTATTTTGATGACATATGTATCTGTGATGATATGAGAATGTCAATAAAAGATTATATATATATATGTTTTCAGGAAAGTCGGACAACCACATTTTTAACAAGTGTGAAGTCAATTTTTGAGTCAGGTCCTCAATATTTCTCATACAACATCCCAATGTATTCGACTTTAAGGCCTGAGCAATTCATAACCATAGCTTAAGGCTAACTGTGGCATTTTGACCACTATTTCTCCAAAACCGTGCAAAAATCATTTTTAACATGGCAGATTTTCTGAGTGTTATGGCACCTAAACCCAATCGATAATCACTGAGGTACTTGTAATGGATCTAGAAAACTGTCAGATATCAATAGCTACATTTTGAGCCATTTTTGAACTTCATAGTACCAGAATTGCGAACTAAGCACTAGTTTTAGCTACCCCTACCCCAAATTTATGAAAAAGGCAGATCTATATTTCGAAAATGCATCTTAACTCCATCAAAAATGCAGGTTTTACACTGTAATTGCCCTCTCTTGTCAATCTAAAGATGCTAAACTCATATCTGGTGAGAACTGTATTGTCCACATAAATGTATATTTCTTATATAATTAGGTATTTAAGATGCGTGAAATGGCAGTCATTCCGGATGCCATATCAAACCATAGCTGTATATTTTATGACCCAGTTCAGTTGGATACACGGTTTTTTTAGCCAAAATTCCTGTATCAGTAATCAAAAAATCTTCAAGTTAACTTGTACATACAAAATGCCACACCTGACATTCAAAAACGATGTTTTCAAGATTATTGCCTCCGGTGTCTCAGTCATATTTTTTACTTTTTTTTTTCTGTTACATTTATCTTACATTTTTGTTGTCTTAATTTTGTTGCAACAATTGGTGACACCAGTCAGAACTAATGTTTTCTTCTTTGTCAAATAAATTTAACTAAAAATGATCTTTAGCCAATCCCAAGATACGATGCCATTTTTGTGGAAAATGAGGAAGCATAAAACTTGCTCAAGTGAGGATAATTTGCTGATATAAAAACTCATTTTGATTTGAAGTAAAAATCATTTAGGTCATAACTGTCTATCAATGATGTAGTTGAGGCTGGGACATTTGAAACTGAGATTAAGATAAAGGCATGAGCCTCCGAGGCCCGAGGCCAAATCCATCAAAATTTTGCTTGAGGACAAGGACATTCCAGAGGCCAAGGATTTGGCATCTGAGATCAAGCCAAGGTTGTGGGACTTGTGGCCTTCAAAATATGGCCCAGAGCGTCGAGGACAAGGCCAGCCTCGAGAACTCCAACACTGCTGTCTATATGTGTAGATATTAATGCTCCGATTTTGTCATTACAATTAAAGAAAATAAACTCCGAATACTAAATTCAGAAGTTATGCCCCTGGAAACTATAAAATGATATTCACGTTTTGATTAAAAATGGGTTTGTGGTTTACAACAATGTCCCTGCTTTGTAAAATTCCACGAGGACTCGAGGAGTACTTCAAGACTATTCTGTTTTTCCTGTCCTATAAATTCCTCCATGTCCCCAAATGCATTTTGAATCTTTCATGTCCCAATCTTGATATAAAAGAAGAGTCAAGTTCATTTTTTGATAAGAGTCCAATTTACTCAAGGTTCATTGCTAAGTGCTTGGACCTTGGAAACTTTTCGATCTGATTTGCAAATATCAATCCCTTACTTTCAGAATATACCCATTAAACACTGGAAAACTGTACATTTGTTTTTTAATGTTGTTAACCATTGTCAAAATAAAAGCTCCTAAAAACAAAAGATGTAATTTTCACAAAAGATGCTTTTTACCTTCAGCGAACGAAGTTCGAAGAAGGTATTGTAATCACTTGGGTAAAAATGTTGTCCGTCCGCCGGGCGGGGGGCGGGCGGGCGGTCGGTCGGGCGGCGGGCGGATAGATCGTTTCCGGGCCAGCACTCGGCCACTATTGAGTGTACATGGATGAAATTTGGTACACATATAGCCTGTATGGTCTAGTTGTGCCTTTTGATGGTCTAATTGATAGATATTCAATACCTTTTGAAATAATTGAGAAAATATAAAAATTATTTTTGTTCGTTTCCGGGCCAAATCTCAGTCACTATTGCATGTACACTTATGAAATTTGGTACAGATGTGGCCTATATGGTCTAGTTGTGCCTTTTGATGGTCTCATTGATGGATATTCTATACTTTTTGCAAAAATTTGGAAAATAGAAAAATATGTCTTTTTTCAGTTTTTTGGGCTGAGACTCGGTCACTATTGCATGTAAATGGATAAGGTTTGGTACACACATGGCCTATAAGGTCTAGTTGTGCCCTTTGAAAGGTCTGATGGAAAATATTAAATGCTATTTGAAATATTGAAAAAAAAGAGAAAAAATATATTTTTTGTTTCTGGCCCAAGACTTGGTCACTATTGCATGTACATGGATAAAGTTTGGTACAAATATGACTTATGTGATTTAGTTGTGCCTTTTCATGGTCTGACTGATACATATTCTATACTTTTTGTAATATTGAGAAAAAATATTAAAAATACTTATTTTCTTATAGGAGCCAAAACGTGCCCACTATTGCATATACAGCAATGCCATTTCCTACACGTATCACCTATAAAATGTAGCAGTGCTTTTTGCCTTGTATTTAACACTTTTTGAATGATCGGAAAAAAATTGGTGCATGCATAAAACCGTACCATAATATAAGTAAATTAGTATAATAAGGCCTTTCCCTGCTTTTACAAACCCTGGCAAGCACACAGGTAGAACGCAGGGCAGCAGGCAAATAACAGATAATAGAATGCCATTACTCGACCACTGTTGCATACCTATAATATACGGAATTTGGTAAACACACCAATTTTATGATGTAATTGTAATCTTCTAAATGTGTTATTCGCTGAAGGTTTGCTGCTGCGCAGCCTATGTTTTTTTTTGTTATGCAGGACACCACAAAGCAGATGTTTTTGTGGATGTACACCATCTGCTGTTCAAGTCACATCAAACGTACAATGTTTAAACTCAAAGAGCTATTGATATTGAACGTTTCCCATTATCCATTGGAAAAAATGCTAATCCATGTTGTCTATTATGCAAGTTATGCCAGTTTTTATCCAGAAAGTCAGAAAGTTGGAACATAATCATGGGATTGGCTTTATAAAATGTAAATGTAGGCTATACACTTTTGAGAATCATTATCAAGAAAACAATCTGTGTCTGTTCTACATGTCCATCATTAAACAGATGCGTAGTGCTGCATTGTTAGACGTTCACCTAATATTCTCCTAATATTCTCCGAATACTTTTTTGGTACTGCATGCTTAATCATCCTTTTTAAAATGGGGTTGTAACGCCACCAATCCACCAGGTGGCACTGTGAGCGATGATACCAGCACAGAGTTTGTTTACAAGTTGCTTGCTATAGGCAATTGCATGGTTTTCAAGACAAAAACTGGCGTACAGACCTTAATTTTCATCCAATTTGCGAATTGAAAAAAGCGTCATGGAGGAAACAATATTTTCCAGCACATAGGCTGATTACAATTTTCCATTCTATAGAAGCTTTTGTGCATTCAGCGAGTAAACTTCGATTTAGCTTATATTTTTTGACAAACTTTTTTTTCAGACGTTAGAAGTCTACTGTAAAATTTCAGTAAAAAATGTCAAACCTAGCCTATCACCAAGGACTATATTAACAGATTCTAAAAATGTAAAAAAAAGTTTTCAGAGTCCAATAGTAACGGATCTATGATGAGAAACATTTCAACATGCACAAACTCTGTAATGACGTCAGAATGCCAATTTTCGACCCTTTTTTGAGACAAACTTGTTTTCAGAGCTTTAAAGTTTGCTATTAAGTTTGAAAAAAAATAATTCAAACCCAATCAATCATCAAGGACTGTCTTTGCAGATTCTAAAAATGTAAAAATTATATTTTGAGACTCTATTAGTAGCAGATTTATGACGAGATATGTTTCAATACGCACAGAGTGAACTATAATGCCCGAATGCCTATTTTCAAGAAAATTCTTGTTTTCAGAGCTTTAAAGTCTGCTATAAATTTTGCGAAAAAAATGCTGAACCCTATCAATCATTAAGGACTGTATTTTCAGATTCTAAAAATGCAAAAATTTGATTTTCAGGGTCCAATGGTTACAGATGTATGACAAGATATTTCGAAATGGACAGACTGAGCTATGACGCCAGAATGCCTATTTTCGGCAAAATTCGTGTTTTCAGACGCTTTAAAGTCTGCTACAAAGTTTTAGTAAAAAATGTCAAACCTACTCTATCATCAAGGTCTATATTAACAGATTCTAAAATGTAAAAAAAAGTTTTCAGAGTCCAATAGCAACTGATCTATGATAAGATACATTTCAACATGCACAAACTCTATTATGACGTCAGAATGCCTATTTTCGACCTTTTTTTTTAGACAAACTTGTTTTTAGAGCTTTGAAGTCCGATATAAAGTTTGCAAAAAAAAAGTCAGACCCTATCAATCATCAAGGACTGTATTTTCAGATTCTAAAATTATGAAAATTTGATTTTCAGAGTCCAATGGTTACAGATGTATGACAAGATATTTTGAAATGGACAGACAGAGCTATGACGCCAGAATGCCTATTTTCGGCAAGATTCTTGTTTTCACAGCTATAAAGTTTGCGAAAAAAAAAGTCAAACCCTATCAATCATCAAGGAATGTATTTTCAGATTCTAAAATTGCAAAAATTTGATTTTCAGAGTATAATGGTTGCAGATTTATGACGAGATATGTTTCAACACGTACAGACTGAGCTATGACCCCAGAATGCCTATTTTTGGCAAAATTCTTGTTTTCAGAGCTTTAAAGTCTGCTATAAAGTTTGGGGAAAATGTCAAACCCTATCAATCATCAAAGACTGTATTTTTAGATTCTAGAAATGCAAACATTTGATTTTCAGGGTCCTATGATTGCAGATTTATTACAAGATATTTCATCATATATACAGAGCTGTCACGCCAGAATGCCTATTTTTAGCTTAATTTTGGCGATATTCTTTTGTTCAGAGCTTTAAAGTCTGTTATGAAGTTTGATAAAACAATTTCAAACCAAATCTACCATCAAGGGCTTACTTGCAGATTCGAAAAATATTTTTTAGAGTCCCAACGGTTGCTGATTTATGATGAGATACATTTTAAGATGCAGAAACTGGGTTATGACATCAGAATGCCAATTTTCAATCTTTTTTTTAGACATTCTTGTGTTCAGAGCTTTAAAGGCTGGACTATACTTGCACTGCCTTGCAGATTCTTAAAATGCAAACATTATTTTCTGGAGTATAATAGTTGCAAACTAATGATATGTTAGCCTAACAACATTGTGTGTCTTATTGTTTCTGAATTAATTCTCGACATTTTTGAAAAAATTCTAACGAAATTCATCATTAAGGATAATACTTGCACATTTTCAAAAATGGTAAATATTATTTTTGAGGGTCAAATAGCACCTCATTTATGATGAGATGCCTTTCAAGATGCGCCAACTGACTTACAACACCAATTTTTTTTTAGTCCATGGTCTTTAGTAGGTGTCCTTTCAATGATTGCCTATTGAGGAGCAGGAGGAGAAGATGGGAGGAGAAGATGGGAGGAGGAGATGGGAGGAGGAGATGGGAGGAGGAAATGGGAGGAGGAGATGGGAGGAGGAGATGGGAGGAGGAGATGGGAGGAGGAGATGGGAGGAGGAGATGGGAGGAGGAGATGGGAGGGGGTAGGAAGAAGGAAGAATGAAGAATGAAGAAGGAAGAAGGAAGAAGGAAGAAGGAAGAGAAGGAGGCAGAAGAAGGGATGGATTTCGAGGAGATGGGAGATGGATTGGAAGAAAGAGATGGGAGGAAGATAATCATCATGAGGTGATTGGAGAAGGAGAAGGAGGAGATGGTCGGAGGAGAAGTAGATGGAGATGGGAGGAGGATATCACATAGATGTCAGTGGGGGAGCAGGAGGAGGAGACGGGAGGAGAACCAGGAGGAGAAGTAGGAGGTGATGGGAGGAGGAGATCACATATATATCTGTAGGTGAGGAGGAGGAAGAGTAGGAAGGAGGAGGATTGTTTGTTTGTTTGTTTGTTTGTGTCTTACGCCTCTGCAGCACCTTAGTGGGCTATATCGAGGCAGGCGATCACCGTATGATGATGAGATGAGAAGACTGTGAGTCTGGCACATACCCTATTAATTCAGGGATGCCCAGGGTCTTTCAGTTGCCCCAGCACAGAATACTGGATACAACCCGCCTCCATTTAATGTCCCATGGGCTCTGACTAAAGTGAGTTCCCGTCGTGAGATTTGAACCCACACCCTTCAAGCCAGTTGACAAGCGCACTTACCAATTAGGCCACGGGGGAACTTAGGAAGCAGGAGGAGGAGGAGAAGGAGGAGGAGGAGTGGTATAGTGGGGAATAGAGAGGAGGAGTGGGAGAAGTAAGAGGAGCTGAGAGGAGGAGCTGAGAGGAGGAGCTGGGAGGAGGAGCTGAGAGGAGGAGCTGAGAGGAGGAGCTGAGAGGAGGAGATGACAGGAGGAGATGACAGGAGGATATGACAGGAGGATATGACAGGAGGAGGAGATGACAGGAGGATATGACAGGAGGAGGAGATGACAGGAGTTTGGAGGAGATGGTAGGAGATGGGAGGAGGGGATAGGAGGAGGAGGAGGAGGAGGAGGAGGAGGAGGAGGAGATTAGAGGGGAGGAGGAGGAGATTAGAGGGGAGGAGGAGGAGATTAGAGGGGAGGAGGAGGAGATTAGAGGGGAGGAGGAGGAGATTAGAGGGGAGGAGGAGGAGATTAGAGGGAGGAGGAGGAGATTAGAGGGAAATAGGGGAATTTGGGGGGGGGGGAAATAGGTAGAAGATGAGAGGAAGAGTAGGAAGGGATGGGAGGATGAAAATGAGAAGGGAGGAGGAGGAGAAGGGAGGAGAAGTAGATTGGAGGAAGATGAGGAGGAGAAGTAGGTGGAGATGAGATGAGGAAATCACATAGATAATTTTCGAGGAGCAGGGGGAGCAAGGGGAGGAGGAGGACGACGAGGAGGACGAGGAGGAGGAGGAGGAAGAGGAGGATGAGGAGGAGGAGGAGGAGGAGGTTAGAGGGGAGGAGGAGGATATTAGAGGGGAGGAGGAGGAGATTAGAGGGGAGGAGGAGGAGATTAGAGGGGAATAGGGGAACATGGGAGGGGGGGAATAGGTAGAAGATGAGAGGAAGAGCAGGAAGAGATGGGAGGATGATGATGAGAAGGGAGGAGGAGGAGAAGGGAGGAGAAGTAGATTGGAGGAAGATGAGGAGGAGAAGTAGGTGGAGATGAGATGAGGAAATCACATAGATAATTTTCGAGGAGCAGGAGGAGCAAGGGGAGGAGGAGGAGGAGGAGGAGGAGGAGGAGGTTAGAGGGGAGGATGAGGTTAGAGGGGAGGAGGAGGAGATTAGAGGGGAGGAGGAGATTAGAGGGGAGGAGGAGGAGATTAGAGGGGAGGAGGAGGAGATTAGAGGGGAGGAGGAGGAGATTAGAGGGGAGGAGGAGGAGATTAGAGGGGAATAGGGGAAAATGGGAGGGGGGAATAGGTAGAAGATGAGGGGAAGAGCAGGAAGAGATGGGAGGATGATAATGAGAAGGGAGGAGGAGGAGAAGGGAGGAGAAGTAGATTGGAGGAAGATGAGGAGGAGAAGTAGGTGAAGATGAGATGAGGAAATCACATAGATAATTTTCGAGGAGCAGGAGGAGCAAGGGGAGGAGGAGGAGGAGGAGGAGGAGGAGGAGGAGGAGGAGGAGGAGGAGTGGGAAATAAGGGGGGAATTGGGGAAATAGGGCGAAGATGAGAGGAACAGTAAGAAGAGATGGGAGGATGATAGTGAGGAAGAAACGGGGAAGAAACAGGGAGAGGATGAGGAGGAGAAGAAGGTGGAGGAGGAGATGAGAGGAGGAAATCACATAGATAATTGTCGAGTAGCGGGAGTGTCAGGAGGAGCAGGAGGAGGAGGAGGAGGAGGAGGAGGAAGGGGAGGAAGAGGAGGAAGAGGAGGAGAAATTAGAGTGGAATAGGAGGACGATGTAGTGAGGAGGAGGAAATGGGGAGATGATGGGGAGGAGAAGTGGGTGGAGATGAGAGGAGGACATCATACCGAATTAAGGAGGAGGAGGAGGAGGAGGAGGAGGAGGAGGAGGAGGAGAACAATGGTGAATAGGGAGAAGATGAGAGGAGTAGAAGAAAGAGATGGGACGACAATAATGAGGAGAAGGGAGGCGGAGAAGTGAGGAGGAAGAGGAGAAGTAGGAGGAGTTTAGAGAAGGAGATGGGAGGAGAAGTAGGAGGAGATGAGATGAGTAGATGATAGGAGGAGATGAGAGGAGGAGGAACAGGAGGAGGAACAGGAGGAGGAACAGGAGGAGGAACAGGAGGAGGAACAGGAGGAGGAACAGGAGGAGGAACAGGAGGAGGAATAGGAGGAGGAACAGGAGGAGAAGGAGGTGGAGATGGGAGTAGGAGATCAGGCCTCCTCCTCCTTCACATCTACCAAGTGCACAAATACAGGACGTAGAACCCCAATCATCAATCAATCCGTCCTCCTGCTTCACATACCTTCCTCCCATCTCTTCTCATATCCCTCTCATCTCCTCCTCCTTCTGCTATCTCCTAATTCACCTCCTATTTCTTGTCCTCTTCCTTCCGTCTTTTCCTGCCACCTTTTTCTCCCACTTCCTATTTCTTCCCTTCTCCTATCTTGTACTTCTCAGCTGGCTCCCACCTCCTCCAACCTATGTTCCTCTAATCTCCTAGTTCACATCCTCTCCTCCGCTCACAATCCTCCTTCTTGTGCTCCTCCTGCCGCTCCATCTTCAATCTATGGGAATCCGAAGATTTAGCTCCAGATATGCCACTGGTGATGAATATAACTTAAGGGTAGAGTTGCAGATCTGGCTTGATTTGCCCACTAGAAAAATACTTTCGCTTTTTATTTTCTAACAAAAAATTAAGACTTCATCTTATATTGAATACATTCTATAAGATCAAAAGGCATATCCCTACAGTCCGGGAGTGTGACAGCCTGGCATCGGACGTTATAACTCAGTTTGCGTTGTTTTGATGTGTATGCTGAAACGTATCTCGCCATACACATAAATCTATTTATAAGACTTCCAAAAATAATTGTTAAATTTTTAGAATATGTATACAATTTCTGTCCTAAATAATGGATATGTATTGGATTTTTTTCCTCAAAGTTTTCAGCAGATTTTAAAGCTTTGAACGCAAGAATGTCTCAAAAAAGGGCGAAAAATTGGCATTCTAACGTCATACTAAGTTATTGTGTTTTAAAATGAATTTCATCATAATCAGTAACTATCAGACCCTGAAAACTTTCTTGTTAACATTTTTAGAATCTGCTTATTTAGTACATAATGATAGGGTTTGAAAATTTTTACTCAAACTTCATAGCAGACTTATAGCTCTCAAAGCATGAATTTGGCCAAAAATAGGCATTCTTTTCACGTGGAAACATATCTCATCATAAATCTGCCACTATTAGAGTCTCAAAATATAATTTTTACATTTTTAGAATCTTTAAGTACAGTTCTTTATGATTGATTGGGTTTAAATTTTTTCTCTCAAACTTTATGGCAGACTTTAAAACTCTCAAAACAAGAATTTCGCCGAAAATAGGCATTCTTGCCTCATAGCTCAGTCTGTGCATGTTGAAACATATCTTTTCATAAATCTGCAACTATTTGAGTCTCAAAATATAATTTTTACATTTTTATAATCTTCAAGTACAGTCCTAAATGATTGATTGGGTTTGAATTTTTATTCTCAAACTTTATAGCAGATTTTAAAGCTTTGAGAACAGGTTTGTCTCAAAAAGGATGAAACCTGACATTCTGACGTCGTAATTAAGTTTGTGAATCTTAAAATGTATCTCATCATAGATCGGTAACTATTGAACTCTGAAAACTTTTTTTCACATATTTAGAATCGGAAAATACAGTCCTTGATGATAGATTCACTTTGAAATTTTTTACTCGAACTTTATAGCAGACTTTTAGCCCCTGAAAACAAGATTTTCTCGAAAAATCTCAAAAATTAGCATTTTTGGGTAACTTAATGCTTATTCTTGAAGAAACCAATACAGTGAGAAGTATGAAATGTTTCTCTAAGTGTTGTCCTTTAATATAGGCATCTTTTGACATCAAAACTATCTTTCTAACTTTAATCATTCCAGAGCAGTGAATTTTTTAATATAGAGATAACATGCTAAATCGAGGTTCACTCACTGAACGTGCAAAATATTTTATAGAAGCAACAATTTTGATGATTTTAAGTGCTGGAAAACATTATTTCCTCCATGATGTTTTTTACATTTTGCATATCGGACAAGTATTAATGTCTCTAGGCCCATTTTTGTCTTGAAAACCATGCAATTTCCTGCAGTCAGCCACTTGTAAACAAACTCTCTGCTGGTATCACCGCTCAGAGCGCCACCTGGTGCATTTTAATTTAAGGCACAACCTCATTGTCAATTGTTTTAGTGCAGGTGTCTTGAAAGTTGTGTATATTCAACACTCATCGCTTATGACCATTTGATTATTCTAAAATATGTGTGTAGTATTGATCAATTCCTTTCATTAATTTCTTTTAATTAGTTGAATATGAATACTATAAATTATAGATGATATCTTTAAAGAGTTTGGTAACAAATATAAAACTTGATTATGTCTCTATTTCCCTTCTCAATTAACTTCTCAGTGTTACAACTCCTGGTGAACTTTTTAAATGTATTGGCAATGATGGAAAAGGAAGGAGATAGGGCCCCAAATATGATAAAAATATTCTCTGATTTGTCACACCTATATGTGGCTTGATAATCGAAATCAAATAGCAGCACAAAGAAGCAATCAGGAATATTGGTTTAAAACATTTGTGACCCACAACATGAAAAATTACCAAAAAACTAGTTATCCAACTCAACTGGATCACTAAAAATAGGCTTTTGTGTGATATGGCAGTAATCTTGGATGCAATTGTGAATACCTCGATGTATAACACATAAAAAACACAGTTCTCACCAGTTATGAGTTCAGCATCTTTAGATCGACAAAAGGGAGCAATTACAGTGTAAAACCTGCATATTTGGTCGAGTTGAGATGCATTTTCGAAATATCAGCATTTTTAATAAATTTGGGGTAGGGGTAGCTAAAACTAGTGCTTAGTCCGCAATTCTGGTACTATGAAGTTCAAAAATGGCTCAAAATGTAGCTATTGATATCTGACAGTTTTCTAGATCCATTACAAGTACCTCAGTGATTATCGATTGGGTTTAGGTGCCATAACACTCAGAAAATCTGCCATGCTGAAAATGATTTTTGCACGGTTTTGGAGAAATAGTGGTCAAAATGCCAGTTAGCCTTAAGCTATGGTTATGAATTGCTCAGGCCTTAAAGTCGAATACATTGGGATGTTGTATGAGAAATATTGAGGACCTGACTCAAAAATTGACTTCACACTTGTTAAAAATGTGGTTTTCCGACTTTCCTGAAAACATAGTTGAATTTTTGGAGGTTTTTTGAGGCTGTATGCCAAAGTCCCCACCTAGGACACTTAAGACGATGGTTTACAAATGCGCTGATGTATCCTACAACATCAAAACCACGTAAGACCGTTGCACTTTTTTTGCGATTAAATGGCCAGAGCCCGGGGACTAAACCCTCACAATAGAGGGGAAGGAACTATCTGATAGTTATTCAACAGTCATTTTTATTCTGATTCATATATTCAGTGCATTTTTACCCTCGGCAATGTATACAGGTATTGTAGTTACTTTGGGAAATTCATCCGTCCGGCGGCCGCCTGGCTGGCTGGCAGGCGTGCGGATAACGTGCGTTCCACTTGTGTATTGGAAGTAGGCCTAATGCCAAAACTATGGGATGTATACTTTTTGTTTTTCGGACATTATTGTATCTTTTATTCTAGTTGTGCCTTTTAGGGGTATAATCCACATGAGATTAATACTCTTCTCACAATCATTGAAAAATGTGAAAAATTGTTTTTTTTTTTTTTCTGGGACAGAACTAAAAAACTGCTGTACTTTTGACTCTGAAATTTGCATATTGTATGCATTAAATACCCAATATGTGTTTTTGTGGGTCTAAATGCTCTGAGAAAGTTGAATGGACGACAATTTACCAAAAATATGAAAAAATATTATTATTTTAAACCCGTATGATTTAATCAATTTTGTAATTAAATCTATGAAATTTTCCAATTAGGTGTCTAACTTATGCCCCTTTAAACATCTCAACTCAGTTAGAATGTTGGTCCTATGAATATTTATAAAAACCCAAAAATTAAAAAAACCCCAATTTTCCAACATTTCTGCGTGAAAAGCCGAAATGGTAATGGGTATATTATTTAATTTTAAAGCTTATTGTAGTTAGACACACTATGGACTAATATTCACATTCATTGCATGAGTTATTGCACATTTTTCTTTTGAGATTTATGATTTAAAATGCAAAAAATTGTTAAAATGTCTATTTACTCTCCATTTTATTCTGATGTCTTACCAGTCGTTGACATTTTTTTGTCGAAATAAACCTGACATGTATAACATCATCATCATGCTAATTTTGAACAATATGACAATTTTTTTCACAGCAGATGGCAATATTAATAAAATTAGATTAACATGAAGGATTTTCAGATAATCATATATCGATAAATATTTGGCCCTGGTCAGTCAAATTTGCCACAATAATGTCTAAATTTGACTTTTTGTACCACTCTTCATCAAATATTATCAATAGGAAATATATAAATTTTGTATATATATATATATATGGACTTTCAAAGCATTAATTAAATATATATTCAAAAACATGCATTTGTTTGTTAATATTTTAAAATGTTGACACTAAATCTTTAACTCCCAATTATTATAACTTTATACTAATATCTAAAGTCAGTGATATATATCCAAAGATAAAGTAATGTCAGCCCCTTTTATTTAGTTATTTGCATGAAAATTAGACAGACTCCATGAGTCCCTATCTTTGCCCGATGACACGCAGTGAAAATTTGATGTGAATGAATCAGACAGACTGGCTTTTGTTGAATGGAGCACTGGAGAAGTCTTGATTATGTAAAATTCTATATAAAATCAATAGAAGATGTCGATGGGACATTCAGGGCAAAGTATCCAGCTCAGGCAATGGTTTCGGGATCATGACTTCAGGTAGAAAAAGCATGCTTTATTTCTTTTTCATTCAAGTAAAGGGGGATGGACCTGATGCATATACTACTAGGTCCAGTGATGTCATGTTTTCCATGGCTGGATATGAATTACCCAAGTGGCAACTATAGGCAGACTCAGGATGGTTCTCCATGCCTTATGGCCAAGAAAGTTCAGGATTTCCACTTAAAGAAATTTCGGAGACTTCTGGGCGGCCAACTTCTGGCCCTTCTCCAGCTCGGACCTTAATTCCCCTTACTTTTCCGTGTGGGGCATCTTAGAGTAGTTGGTCAACAAGACCTGTCACCATGATGTTGTTGTCCTCCTTACTGTGGTCATGGCTCAGGGCCTCAAAATATGAAGGCGCTTTTTTTCAAAGCATCACCAAGTTTAGACGGCCATATTGGATTTTTGATTGCAAATAATACAAGTCAAACCTCAACCTCACAAAAAGAATCTTTTTTGTCTTGTTTCTAAGGCCTGCAAATATGAATTTGTTATGAATTAGTAAAACCTTCCATTTCGACTGAGGTTCAAAATATTCCAAATTTTGAAAAATTTGCTTTCTCACCCTGTATATATATGTCATACTATTCATGTTAGTTTGGCACTATAGTTCAGTTTCATTGATTATTTTGATATCTTAAGTTCAACACTTATGATTGTGTCTTTTGTACTTCAGATCGTATTCTGGAGTCCTTAAATAAATTCATAGCAAACTATGAGTTTGCCTCATTGTTGTTTTTAATTAAACTTACAATAATTTAGGAATCAATATCTGGACAAAAAATATCTCAACCCTTTTTATTTCTGCAGTTTTTGCTTCAAATACTCGACTTGCAAGTAGCCCTTGACCCCTGTGGGACAGGGGTCATGAATCGTCCCATTGGAAAATCATGAGATTTGAAGGACATGGTCTGGGAGAAGGACATTTTAACCTTTTATCCCATAGTTTTGAATGTTATTGATGGTACATTTGACAAGTTAACCTTTTTTGCCACTGACTGCAACTAATTTGATCTTCTTTAGTCAAAGTGATAAATGTATAATATTCAGTGGTCGAAATAGGCCATGTTATTTGGGGGGGTCCCTCAGTTGGAAGACCCAAAGAGTTGAAGCCCTTGTAGCTGGCAGTCGCGTGGTGACATCACAGACCTGAATGAGTGTGACGGCTGAAACTTAACATTTTCCTAGGATTTCTATGTCTTTTTTAGTGATTTTCTCATATTCAACAATGTCTGAATGCTTCCAAAAATGGTGCCGTCAGTGCAGTAGTATGTCAGGTTAATGAAAATCCAATTTTTGTAAAATTTGATGCTTTAGTTTTGTTGCCGTCTTACTTCTCCCATGCAGTGTCAAAATCTCATGGGTCCCAGGGCTAGAACAGCCCAGTCCAGTAAGGCCACACATAATTGATCTTTAGCTTCTCGGATCCTCTCAAGGCACTTTTTCTAGGGTCGGTCGGTAGGACAGAAAAAAAAAAGGTGAAAAAAAATTTTTTTATAATGTCAGAAAAAAATTATTTTTTTTTTTTCAATTTTTTTTTTCCATCGGCAGTGTATCTATTGTGTCGGCGGGTCCGCGAAGCTAAGAATCAATTATGTGTGGCCTAAGGGTTAAAAAAAACAAGAAAACTGGGTCCCTAGGTCGTGACGTCATTGACTGGGTAGCCAGCCAAGCCCATTGTTATGAGAGTGATGACGTCATAAAGAGAGCCAGCTTATTGCAGGTGTGGGTGGCGCGAAATTATCTAGATCACAATGCGGTCTAGTGATCAAGATCATGACCAGCATCATAATAATTAGAGCAGGCAATTGCAAAAAGGGATTGATGTAGCTAAAAAATATGTATTGGCCTAAATTTGTCTCAAATCATATCAAATTCATTTTGGACCTAGTCTCAGTTTTTACTTAAACATTTTTACTGAAAGCTATTTTCATTGACATTTAAAATGCGAGTTTTTGAAAATATTCATATTGGAGTTGAGGTCTTTGATTATTATCAATATATATATTTCCTTATTTCCTTATCGTAGTCATCCAGAAAAGTTAAATTTCTGTGTAAGCAGTGTTCTTAGCTGTTCTTCTTGTCATGTCAAAGACTACATTGTACATTTTCAATTTTTTTCTTGGTTTTTGAGAATTATTAGTCTGTTTATATGTGTCTCAATATAAAAAAAGGAAACATTTAATAAAATGATTCTGAATGATAGCATATACAATTTTATTTTGTGTCTGGCAGGCAAGAAGTCAGGTCGCCCGGACTGCCCTAAATGTCGATTTATTTTGCTGTCTGTAAATTTATTTTGCTTGGTGTATCACAACAATTTCAGTCATCAAAGGTGCTATTAAATACGAATTTGTCAAAGGCCTCCAAAGTTTGGAGCACTTGTGAAAAAATTCAGAGACCCAATGAGACCCAATGATGATTTTTTTTTTCAGGCCTGATAAATATTTATAATTTTCTATATTATCATGCCTAAGCACCACGTAAAATGAAAACAATCGTAGGCTGATCATTGTGATCAATGCTTAAAAAAAAAATTCTTTGAAGTTATTTAGTTTTGTAAGTTGTCAATATAAAGTCATTTAGTGATTTTGCTACAATTGTAGCAAGTTGCGTCTGCTCACTGCAAACACTTGGCGCCAATATGTAATCACTGCAGTGGGAGGAGCTAACTGTGATTGACAGGCCTCTCTGTGCAAGACTCCTCCCACAAACATGTGATTGGCTGATCATCGAAGGGACTGTGCCACATGTTGCATGCAGTTCTGTGAAGTAGCTAAATTTGTAATTTCGATTAAGAATTATGTGCGGATTTAATAATGTTGTGAATATAATAATGTTGTGAATATTATAGGCCTACAGTATGATATTTGGTCTATTAATCCAATCTGTGACATTTGACTTTTTCTAAAATCTTCTTGTTTTTTCCATGCAAGTGCACATTCAATGATTAACATAAAGAGTGCATGTTATGGTGTTGAAAAGTTTTTATTTGGTGTAAGCAACGGAGTCTGGTTTTTGTATTGGTGTCTGGATAAATGTAACCATTTTGGATGACGTGTCTTTGACCTGTAAACGTCACCAAACGCACATTGAGCACTGTCCAGTTTGATTTTTCCTGTCAGACACTTAGGACTAAAATAATTATTTTGTTCTTGTCTTTCATTTATCGGATTTAACCTTGGACATGCAGTGATGGAATTTGGGGGGGGGGGGAGCTCAGGGGATCTGACCTCCCTTGATAGAAAAACAAGGGAAGCTATGACCTGCCACAGCTCCCCCGATCATCAGTGGAAATAATGTTCACTTTTTCAGTCCTCCAGGTATAATTAGCCAATACTAAATCCTGGTTTCAGAAATGGCATTCCCAGGCCTACATTTTCTCAGCATAGTGAAGTGATATTGTACATTGCTGGTAAATCATGTTTATAGACTTCTGGAAGTTCTTGACTGAAATTCTGAATGATTGATTCAATGATTGAAAAACTTGTGAGAGTAAGGAATTTAACAGACTCCATGAGTCCCTATCTTTTTTTTTTTTTGAGTCCCTATCTTTGCCCGATGACTGAATCCTGTGGCTCCACCAACACAGAGACAGATCTGCTCAAGTCTTTAATATCAGCCACCACATCAACCCTCTGACACTGCGTGTCATCGGGCAAAGATAGGGACTCATGGAGTCTGACATCAACCAATCACATAATAACTTCTGACTGGTGGCTGCCACTCATTATTTGGCTCCTCCCCTACCCTGAAGTGACTTCATTTTTTTACACAGCTGAAAAAGGGAGGCCGGGGGGGGGGGTGTTGCATGGACTGAAAATAAAAATAAACATTGTGAAATTTAATTCTCACCATGGTAGTGACCATCAGATCTCGAGGGGGAGGGTAGACTCAAGTTATTATTTTATTTGAGTGGCAACACTTATATCAAAGTCAGCCTTGGTGTTTTTTTTCTACTACGTAGGTTCCTTGTCCTTGGCTTGAGTGAGACAGCTAGCAGTGCATCTGACTAGTCTTGTAATTCTTGTGAGCTCTGCGAGTTATACATTTTTGTGAAATAATTAAATTCTGTGCAGGCAGTCTTGAAATACATAATTACTGGTGGGTGTATTTTTTAACATGGTTTTGCTTGATTAAGGACGGCATATTTACCTCGCTAAAAATAAATAATTATTGTTGCCATTAACATTAAATAACTTCCAATCCAGGAAAACTCCAAGCCCCCACCCCTCCCTTATTTATTAATGGTCGCTCCCTGAGCAGTTGAAGTCAGTGACCTTTCTCTAACAATGTTAAACTATTTGCTACATTTTGTTGAAAGTAGCGTAGTGTTATTGATCAGTTAGAATTTGGCTATTTCACCAAATGTTAACTATTTTAGTGTATTTTTTTTTTTGGTAAAAGGTCATGCACTCAATAATTAGAATGTGTCATTGACGGTGTTTGCAGTGTTTGTTCAGTTCGTTTCCCACTTCTGAGTTGACAGCCAAACAACAAGGATGTCAAATTATTTTTATTATTTTCATTTGTTTGGATTTTACCATGATTTATCCTGGACTTTTACCAGATGAACAAGGACTGGTACTACATTGTTCGTGTGGACAAACCCGTGGACAAACCCTTTTTGTTGTAAGTACCCGCATGATTTATACCCATTGACAGTTATATATAGCTCATGCCGTACGACATGTTTGGGGATTTACTAATCAGCGGGCAGGATTAGCGGGTAGCGGAGGTAGCGGGTAGATTCTAGCCGATTCTGATAGCTACAACACATGAAGCTACCTGATGCAACATACTCCACTCTCTCTACCCGCTACCCCTCCATCGTTGCTTCTTCTGCTACCTTTCTCTGCTCTCTGAATTCAATTCTAAGTGCCAGGCAATCACATGGGCATCTGCAGCAATCACTGATTGAATTGCACTTTGTGAATTTAGGCACTGTTAATTAACTTCTCTTACTTCTGTCTTTCTCAATAGCAATCAGTGCCATTTTATGAGGAACAAGTAATTGACTAAATTCTAATTAAAGAAATAAGCCCTTGATATTGATATTCAAGCGCAAATTGTAAAATAAATTCCAGTCTTGTCAGGCCCGTAACCAGCATTCAATGTGGGTGGCAGGGCCGGATTATGGGTCTGGGAGGCCCTGGGCACAATCAGGCACTGAGGCCCCCAACTTGCAAAAATTAAAATACTAAAATATACATATTTGCATTGCTTACAAGAATTTGGAAATATTTTATCGCCAGCATTGACACATTTTGATGTACCCATAACCTAAAACAATATTGCCGATTATGGTGATTAATTGAACAAAAACTATTAACTGAACAAAAACAAAAATATAACACTGTAAACACTTATTAGCAGTGACTGTATGACGAATCCATTTTCTGTAAATGATTACTTAAAAAAGCAGGTTTCAAAGATGATTTTGAAATTTTTTTGTTTAGTAATCGAGCCAGGAAAATCACATGTGGAATCTCTACAGGCCATTTAAAGAAGTGGTAGACCCATGGAAGAACATTAGATTATTATTATATTTAAAAGTTTAAAGTTACTCCGAATGATAGGTCAGGTTTAAAAAAAAGTTTGCTAAAAGTTTGTCCAATCTTAACATTTTATTGTGTATCGTGGCCAAACTGGCCAGTTTGCAAAATTTCTTTGCTTTTGAGACATTTTTTCTTACTTAAATCACCCTCCAAATGCACTGAATGACCCCTAGAATTATTTCGGGTACGCACACGGAAATAAATCAGCAATGTTGCTTCCTGTCAACTTTGTGACATCATCACCTTTGTTAGAATTTGTTAACTTGCAACAATATAGTTTTAACAATGGTCATTGTGACGTCATCAAAAATGGATGTGCTGGAGGAGGCAGAAACCATCCAGAAAAATACCATAAAATAACTAAATAATTTAATTAATCTATAGGAAAGACTTCACTAAATTCGTCAGAAAGTTTAATAATCACAATTTTATATCAGAACGAAGACCAAACCACCAATGTTTGGCAAAGAATTTTATCATTCAGGGAAACTTTAAGTCTGAATATGTTTCACAGATGTATTTTAACCCTTAAATTTATCTTTTTTGATGGTCCCTGTCAAAGTTTTTATCTTCCTGGATGACTACTGAATTTAACATTTATCCAATGTCTATTGTATACAATTTTCAGGGCAAGTCTACTTAGCATTATTATGGTTTTAGCCAATCAATTTGCCAAATCCAGAAACTTTTATCCAAATTCCGATATTAAATTTTGTAGCCTGCGATTTTGACTCGAAACAAAGATGGATGATTGGGGGCCTTACACCAAAAGGTCATTAAGGTTACCAGAAGAGTCAGGGTGGAGAGGGGTAATAAATGTGCTCTCAGCAGAAAAAATGATAAAAAAATCAATTTGTTTCAACGTCACTTGTTAGCCAATTTTTAGCGAAACTGACCATTTTTTTTAGCCATTTGAAGCATGGATTAGCCATTGGCTAATGGGTAGGACAGGGCCTGCAATTCTATATTCCGGTAAAAAAATGGTTGCAGTCCAAAAACAAGGGAAAAAATCGGCCAAACTTAAAGTGTGAGTTTTAGCTGGCTCAAAGAACCTTCATAAGAATAGAATATGAATGTCATGAGCCTATTGATGGTGCCTTCCAGCAGGGCCAAAATTTGAAGTGGATCTGTATTGTAGTTAAGGTGGGCCTTAAATAAGTCACGATACCCCCAAAAAAAAATTGACATGCAACAGGCAATATTTATTCTCTTACAATGTGTGCAAATTTCCTTGATGGTGGACCCAAATTTTGAAGAAGGTACTTATTTCTAATAAGGGGCAACAGCATAGTAGCATGACCTGATTATGCAATTTATCTCATTATATTTATGAAGAAAAAGTAATTTGGTTAGCAGAAAACCGCATCAGTTTAACACATCTGGTTGCTGAGATCCACCAATTCTGCATTTTGCAGTGAGCTCAGATGTGTACAGGTGTTTTCTTTAATCAAGAGGTCATCAAGTTTAAGAAAGTCAGGTAACAATCCCAGTCTGCTGCTACAACAAGCTATGTCTGCACATCTAGAGCAACAAAAGGCAAACAGTGTTTGTGTTCATGCAGGGCCCCAGTGGCTTTGCTGTGGGTTGTGTTGGTGGGAGGAGTCAAAAAGCAGGCCACAGCAGTTCTCTGTTGTGATTGGCTGGTATCTTCAGGGACAGTGAGGTGAAGGAGGAGGGGCAGTGAAGCAAAGCCAAGGATGTAGTGTTTGTTTATTGGCTGAGGTGTTTTGATTGATAGATCACATCACCAAAAATGTTTCAGGTGAAGTGGTATTTGTAGGGCCAATTGAATCATTGTGTCTCACCTAACAAGCATTTGCTGCAGACTCCATGAAAAAAATGTTAACAACAAAGCAGATTTTGAATTAAAGACTCAAAATTTACTAGTCAGCATCTTGAAATGAAGCATGTGAACTGAAACTGCTAAATAATGGGGGTTTTATGCATGCCCAGGGTAGAAACACATACACAGACAATCATTCTATATCAACAGTCTCAAAAATTTGAATAAAACATCATTTTTAAAGATTTTGACAAAAGGCTCCAGTAGGGGGCGGGTCAGCATTGACACTTAATTTTTATTAATTTCATGATTTTCATCCTCTTTAATTTTGTTTGGGTCAATTGCCACCTGGTCAAATATCCCTTTTTCCCAACCCATCAAGCAAGTAAAATTGCAAACTTTCCCAGCTAATCATAAAAAGTTTGTGGAAAGAACAGCTTAGTTGTTGAAATTAATTATCAGAGGAAATTGAAATTTTGTGCTTGCATTTTCGTAACCACGACGGTTTAATTTGATACAAAAGTACATCACTTAGAGATTTGATTTTTTTTGTGAATATACCTTATGGCTAGGGTTGGATCGATATACCGGATACCATGATACACCCAATGACCAAAAAATCATGTATTGTTTGATGTTTTAATTGACCATGCAGTGGCTGGGCTATGCGTGCAGCCAACCATGACAAGCTGGCTGCTGCTGATTGTTTACCAATTTTACAAGTCTTACAGAGTTCAAAATACTTCGGGGGGGGTTAAAATTAGCTACAAATAAGCACCACACTAGTTCATATTATTGATAAAGTGATTTTGATACCTAATGCACGATATACCAGTGCCAAAAAGTACCAATCTATTATATTACCAGTATGGAGGGGCAAGTGGATCCACTGGCCAGGGCCACAGTCAGTTGCTGGAGCTCTGGGGCAGCAACAGCAGCAGCATGTATTTGGCCAATGAGCACAGTGCAGAGAGCTTTTTGTGATGGGAGTATTAATATCCAAAGCACCGTGAGACTCAAAATAGTTGGATGCCTACTACCTGGCACAACTCTACCAGAATTAATTTAATCCAGCTGATTCATACAGCACAAATTAGACTACCTCTACCTGATACCAGATGGTTATGTAGTGCTGAGACACATGGGCCTACAATGTAGATAGGCCTAACTGATAGACTAATGATAGGCCTACTCTAATTGAAATTCAATTTATGACAAAACAAATTTGAACATTTCACACTACTGGGCAAGTTCTTCACAATTTGGGGAACCTAATCTCTGCTGTGCCACTGATTAGTGAGCAAGTGACATACATTTTTAAGAAAGAAAACTGTTCAAGTCAGATTTCAACTGAAGTTTAATCTCAGATTAATTAATTATCAGTTTTGTTGTTTCTTTATTGAAAAACTTTAGCATTTTTGGAATGGTACGTTTTTAATGTTGCTGAGTTTACTAAGGCTTTAGCTATGTGATTAAGCTGTTTGGCCAGATTAATTGTAATTTGTACTGCTCCAAAGTTGTTTAGCCAAATGATAGAAATGAATAGTATTTTTTGCTAATTTCTGTATTAGCCAGATCAGAATTCTGTTGGCATTTTGCTATTTGGCTAATGGCCAGCTAAACCATAGCATGCTTATGTAATAGAAATCTAATAGATTGATCAGGTTTTTTTCTGGATAAATATGAAATTGAGCAAACATTGCTGGAATACTCTTGGATCATAGCAAATCCCCAACACATTACTTAAAATACTTTTTAATTGAATATTTTTAGGGGTGGACCTATTCAGTGTAGCCAGAGATGGGAACTTTAATTATAGCTAGAATTTAACCTGTCAATTGGGGCATTTGTCAAAGGCTTAGAAATGAGTCAGCTTCACAGTATTAAAATACAATAATTATCATTATGGAAAATAATCAATAATTTATTGTAGTATAAGGGACCGTTCAGAATTTATGACAGGGGGTGTGGGAGTTTTGCCAAAGGGGGTACTAAATTTTCACACGTGTTTCAAGGGGGGTATTAATTTTTGACAACACTTCCAAGGGGGTAAATTTTAACAAAGAAAAAGTGTTAAAAAACACTTGTAAACTCATTTTATTTGGACTTTTTTTCACGGAAAAGTCCGCGAAATGACGCGAATCTGTACACGTGGCCGTGTATAACAGTATTATATGTGTGTATTGCTTTGTATGTCGAGGGGGTACTTAAAATATGCGTAAAAAAATCTTTGGTAAAACCTAAGGGTGGGGTACTAAAAATCCTCATGAAACTCAATGGGGGGTATCAATTTTTGACGGGAAGTTCGAGCAAAACTCCCACCCCCCCAGTCATAAATTCTGAACTGGTCCTTAAGTTACTGTTGACAAGCCAATTGCATAACTATAGGGTGTTCTGAGCAGGGAGTGGCAGGGGGAACCTGGAGGGGGTGCTATTTTCTTGAGGGGGCACAGAATTTTCTGGAGGAGCACCGCACCCACTATACTAATTACATCGCAATCATTAAATTTTATGTTTTTGAAACAGTAATCTCTGATTCATAGCCTGTGTTTCATCAGTTGACCAAAAAATGTATTATTCCAAAAAGTCTAACATCACTTCCAGAAATATGTCTTTCTTATCATTTGTTCCTGCATCCTAAAAAAATAGCCAGTTTTAACTCTCTTTCTAAAAATGGATTTTCTTGTTTAAAACATTTCCAGATAGGGGCTGATCCAGAAAATGTCGGATGGGGAGGTTAACAAATGAAAATATCATAAAAATATCTGGATTTTTTTTTTACATTAAAATTGTAGGCCTACAGGCCAAAGGGGGGGGGGGATCCGCTACTGCTAGACATAGACATTCTGACTTGTTGGAACTTGGTGAATTTGTCATTGATTAATTTATTAATAAATCATTAATTGTATTAAATTGATATATCAACAAAGCTACCATGGACGACAGTAAAATTCGCCACGACAGTTAAATTCGCCACCTTAAACATGTATAACAGAGCATGACAGGGTGCTGCAAACAGCATGAAATTTTGAGAAATACTGCTGTACATCACACACTGGAGGTGCATAACTCTGAATGACATTTTTCGCCCCTCCTGGTACCAATGGGAAGCCATGGCGAATTCTGCTGTCGCCCGAAAATCGGCGAAAATCGCCGATTTTGCCTCAAAAATGATCGTCCTGTGAGTCTATTACTTCTAGAAAAAATAGAAATTCAATAGGTATTTGTTCTCAACTATATTTGTCATCATTTGACACTATGACACACGTTCTTGCCCTTTCCAGTGAGTCTCCAGGAAGCAATTTATCAGAAAAGTGGCGAATTTTACTGTCGTCTATGGTAATAGGCCTACAAAAAGAAGGAGGGATCTACTGTTCTGGATATTATTTTAGGCTTGATTTTCAACACAAAAATGAGTAGGCCTAAAATATCAACTGCAGTACGTGTAGGTATATAGGCCTAAATATAGATTTATCATGTTTGTAGTGATAAATATTTATAGTGATAAATATTTACCTGAAATTTGTTCTTCCTCCATGTCTTCAGCAGCCTCAAACAAGCAAGACAATGTAAACACCTGTTCGATGACGTCACATAGTAAAACCATTGTTCGCAGAACAATACAGGTACAGATGGCGTCACAACAACAAGCAGTGCTGTGACGTCATGATTTTATTGACCAATTGTTTGGAACATAAACAACAGCAGAAGTTCAGAGTTTGCATTGTTTGTTAATTACGGGTAATTTCATCACTGTACTGCAATGGATAAGCCGAGTACATCAAAGCAGAAACCACGTTGGTACCATAGACGACAGTAAAATTCGCCACTTTTCTGATAAATTGCTTCCTGGAGACTCACTGGAAAGGGCAAGAACGTGTGTCATAGTGTCAAATGATGACAAATATAGTTGAGAACAAATACCTATTGAATTTCTATTTTTTCTAGAAGTAATAGACTCACAGGACGATCATTTTTGAGGCAAAATCGGCGATTTTCGCCGATTTTCGGGCGACAGCAGAATTCGCCATGGCTTCCCATTGGTACCAGGGGGGGCGAAAAATGTCATTCAGAGTTATGCACCTCCAGTGTGTGATGTACAGCAGTATTTCTCAAAATTTCATGCTGTTTGCAGCACATTGTCATGCTCTGTTATGCATGTTTAAGGTGGCGAATTTAACTGTCGTGGCGAATTTTACTGTCGTCCATGGTACTTCAAGCCAGAAGGATCCCACTTCTTCATTTATGTGAATGGAAAGCGTTTGCGGGATATCAAAGGCAATCTTCTTGAGAAAATTGAAGAAGTCCGAATAGGAACTGGTCCTGGTACCATCAATGTAAGTATGAATTTATAATTTTTTTTTTTTTTTAAGTTATCTCATTGTCCCGCAAGTTGATTAAATCTGACAGATCCGTGAACTACAAGCCCAATTTAGCAAATTTGCCCATCTAACCCGATAATAAAATTATGAAATCAACCCAAGCATGCCATGCATACATTTATTAGTTACACAGAATAATCCTAGCCACAGACGACCAAGACACTTTGAAAGGGTCAAGTTTTACGCAAATGCACGCAATGGCCTGGACCTGGTGTTGTATCTGTGAGAGAAACGAAGCTTCTGTATGTTAGCTATGATTTTCTGACGATTTAATTAAGAGCTATTTAGTTAAAGATATTCAAGTGCAAAGGTCAATCAAGTGTTATTCTATATTGAGGCCTCACAAGAGGGACAACGAAGAAGCCAGACAGTTAAAAATTGTTACTTTGTCTCATAATCTGAACTTGCTATATTGTTGCGCAATGTTACATTGTCAGACAATAACAGAAGGTGACGGTCACTGGCTTCCAAGGAGGAGCCACACAATGATTGACAAGAATATTATTACGTCTCCAAATATTACTTGTCTGTGATTGGTTGATGACCCAGCCAAGTACAGTTTTGTTGGAGGTGGGGGGGGGGGGCACTGCTTGATCAAGCAGGCCGGGATCTATAGGAAATATCAGACGGACATGAGGGGGCAGGGCCGTAGGCTGACGGGGGGGGGGGGGTGGATGGTAATGACCATAGGCGTATGGGATATGGGAGGGGGGACGGGGCTGGGCAGTTTGGAAACAGTGAAATTCTTGCAAAAAGGCAAACAAATTAGGGCAGAGCCGCGGAGGATTTGATAAACACTATTGAAAATCAATGATTTCCAAGAAATTGAAATGGTAATTAATCAATATCTTGAAATTCGGGCAAGGGTCGCTCGCAAAAAAAAGAAAAATTACGCACGCCATATGCCTAGGCAGTGACTGGTACTGAAGCAAAAATCCGTGATCTGTTTTATCGCATTATTCAGTCTGTTATTACTTTTTGCATCATTTGTTGGTATGAAAATTTAACAAAAACTGAATGTCAAGAACTTTGATAAAATTATAAAATCGGCTAGAACACTACCATGTAATGAAATCGATAACATGGATGACTTATACATATGAAAGATTGTGACCATCCTGTAGGCCTAAATACTTTTTTCCGTTTTCTTCCCTCAGGCGTAAGACTTAAAGTCAAGACATTTTATTCTGGCAGTAAGTTTTTAGCCAATAAAAGAATACATGATTAATTCTGAGGTTTAATTTTTGTTTTATCAGGGTGAGTACACCATGACCAAGCATGATTTGAACTAAATTTGTGTCCCCTGACCCTCAATTTTTTATTCCACATTTTACAGATTCCATTCCGCATTTTGCAGATTCCAATATACAATTCCATTGTGCCAATTGCAGACTTCTTTCCTTTCCATGTTTTACAAATGCATTATTATGTCATAAACTCATAATATTACATAAATCTAACAACAATCACTTGGTTTAGGTCAAGCTCCATGGGGGACAAACAAAAATTTTGTGTCTGCAAAACTTTACGTCAGCTGGAGAGGCCCTGGAGGTCAACGCACAATTTAATGGTATTTCAAGTCCCTCCAAATTTTGCGATAAAATGCAGGAGACGATGAAAATCATGAGGAGGGCGCAGAAGCGGAAGTCGCCTATCGGTAAATTTTAAATTTTTTGTTGTTGTTGTTACACCAGCCATTTATTTATACCTGTGCTCTTGTATTAAACACTTTATATAACAAAGCAATCCAAGTCAGGGTCACTGAGTAACAATATAGAGTAGGTCGGGGCAAGAAGCCCGGGTTAGGTGAGAGGCCTCCCAAGGGTTATATCCAAACTTACATTTTTGGTGCGTTTATTTATTGATAGGATTGAAGCCAGAGACCTTTTAGGTGATATCACAAATTTTCAAGGCAAACAGCACCAAACCATAGTAGAAATTAAATAAACAAAAAAATATTCATGGCTTTTGTAACTTTGAGTAATTCTTTGAAAGGGGTTGTCAGAAATAACTTTGGAAATTTTTCAAAGTATAATGGATATATGCATTGCTTCACTTTATATACATAAATATGATTTGGATCATGTTTTTTGCATTTTAGTTCAAAATATAGAGGTCAAATTAAAATATGTGGGTTTGGGGTGAGAGGCCCCACATGATATGGGGCATGAGGCCCCCTTCACTGGGGGGTCGAAGCTGCTTCAGGAACCATTTAATAATGTGTAATTTACCTTAAATCTTGATAGAATAGCTAATTAAAATAGAAAAAAAAATTGTCCGAAATTGAAACAGGGCAAAAAATATTAAAAAATAAAAGTATGAAAAGAAAAATTCTGAAATTCAGAAAAAGTGAATAGAATGCCTTAAAAAGGATAGAAGAACCCTAAGAAATAACTTTTAGGCTGAATGCCCTCGCAAAAAAAATTGCCATAGGATTATAATAGGGGGGCTTCTTGCCCGATGGGTGGGGTAAGAAGGCCATTTTAATTTTTTTACAAAAATGGTCGTAACTCCTTTATCAAAATTGGTAGACATTTGTTTCACTAGTTATTAGTAGAGTCAAGTGATCCCTTCCTGACAGCATAAGCATTCAAATAATCGCCCATAAAAGTAGGTCAAATCGCACCTCGAAGTTAAGGGGGGCTGCATGCCCCGACCTACTCTATAACGAGCTTTTGTGTGAATTAATATCACTCGAGCCCGAAGTGACCTGATGCATGGTTGTTTAGTTTTTATCACCTGGTTTTTGGTTATGAAGACAGACTATTTTCTGCCATTGCAAAAATGTGACGTCAATGGATATGATGTCACAATCCCATTGTTTTGGGAAAAACTGATTGCAATTTCAAAGAGATATATTTAGTTTAAAAGACTTTCCAAGGGTCTCGGAATAAAAGTTTTGATTTTGACAATTTTAACTTTTTTTATAAACCATAGTGCCAAAAAAAATTGACCAGATAGGATTTTTTAATTCTTTGTCATTTACTTCCAAAAATAGTGGAGAACAATATGATAATACAGACAACCCTTCCTACCACACTTGAAATTGATATACAATTTATTTTTCATTACAAAGTCATTTTTGAGAAATTAAACCTGCTGGAGTAAAATCGCCTTTAAAAATTTTATATTCTGATTATCAAGCTGAAACTTCGGCTACTTGTAGTACTCATCATAGCGCATCTAGTGCTGCAAACGGGAAGTCTCTAACCCAAATAGAAGTGGCGCAATTTGCAAACGAAGCGGCCAAAACTTGAAATTCTCAGAATTAAAAAAAGATGACAGCAGAGATCAGCTGCAATGGTGACGTTACGATAGATAGGGCCTGCCTGGCTGCACGTGAATGTGCGCTAACTATCACTTTGCATTAGTAGCGAGCCACCTTAAACAAACCTGAATAAAAAATGAATTTCGAGAAATAATTCAGATAAAGACAATTTAGAGTCTTTAAAATTTATTTTGCGTTCAGGCGGTCCCGTCTTCATGCTTTGGCATTTACATATTATGGGATATACTGACTTTGTACTCTTTTCTGTGCTGCAAACATACTCCTTTTTTTGCTAAGGGTGATTTCTGTTTTGGTTTTTCAGCAACTTCCGAGCCAGATAGTGTTCCTCCGAAAAAGTTCAAGCTAGCAGATAAGTACCTCGGTGAGAAATTTTGCCTGCTACTCATTATGATGTTAAAAATTGTGTCTGGTGTTTATTAAATTGTTTTTTAAACAGCTTTAATCTTGGACACCTACTTAAAGCATGGGTAAATTAGTCTGGTTCACAACGCCTGACGTTGTTATGCAGGGTGCTTGACACTGCTTGTGCGGTATTATATTGTGGTACTCGATCTTTAAAATTGGAAGCTAGTACAGGTGGATAGTCAACTTACAAAATCACGCCGATATAGGCTACCAAGGAAAACCCCTTTGCCATGTGAGAAGTACCATAACTAGGAAGAATGGTAAGGTGATCTATAATTTTAGAAAGCCCATGAAAGTCCATATTTGCCAAAGGCAAAGCCATAAAAACCAATATTTACGCAAAACCTATATTTAGAGACTTTAAAATTTCCCTGAATGATGAAATTCTATGCTACATATCGTATGCAGGAGCCTTCCAAGAGCAGGTGGAACCTTCGATAAAGAGCTGAATTTATTTCTGAAAGTACCTCAGATGGAGGAATTTTAAAATTCCAAGCTTTGAAAAGAGGTAGGCCTATATTGGTTTCTCTCAAAAGGGAATAGTAAAAAAATTCTGTTGAGTTAAATTTTGCAAATAAGTTCAAAATTGACAATATGGGACTGCTGTGACAGATGTTGTAAATTATATTAGTTGATACTGTTGCCTTTTAATGATGTTAAATATGAGAAGGTATCTTCAGTTATCAATATCATAAAAAAATATCACAATATGATAAAAAATATGTAAAGTTCATGTGCAGTGACATTAATTTCAGTTTTGGAAATAACATCTAGTGACAGATGACCAGAATTTAGCAAATGTGGCTTTATAATTATTAATATGTGGGTATATATATCCCAGGGACCAATTATGGGTACAAAGTAATGCATTCCATTGTAGTCATGAGAATCTGACATGATTTCACGCGAAAAGAACTGGACAGAAAAAAAAAACCTGGTGATTCTAAATAAATCTGATTTGTAATGTTCAGAAGGCAATTTGAGGCACCTTAAAAAAATGTGCACTTTATTTTGAATTCGACCTGCTCTTGGAAGGCTCCTACATAGTGTAAATAAGGCTTTTCTCCAAAGTTCTAAAAATTAATTCCAGAA
The DNA here is from genome assembly GCA_026936325.1 of Platynereis dumerilii. Classification (NCBI taxonomy): domain Eukaryota; kingdom Metazoa; phylum Annelida; class Polychaeta; order Phyllodocida; family Nereididae; genus Platynereis; species Platynereis dumerilii. The sequence goes on along the minus strand of JAPTHN010000002.1, from coordinate 74,485,157 downwards.
AAAAGAAAAATAACACCAGTCCCACATGGCCATTTTTTCACTTGAAATTAGTCAATTTTAGGAATCGCCCTGAGATTTTCTTCATGTGCATAAAAAGTATTGGAGTTAGAAATATGAATAAAATCGAACCATTAGCACTCGATACTGCCTCAATTCATGCAAAGTTTCAGGTTTATTGAAAGCTTGATTTCTGAGTGAAAAAAATCCAAAAACCCGCAATTTACCCAGATTTCGCAAAAAATGAACCAATTTTAACAGGCTGGTGCGAACAGATGGAAAGCATCATCTACATTATATTCAGCGTATATTATACTCTACATCTCACCATGATATATGCCTAGTTTTGTGGCGATACCTTGAAAAATGAACCTTCGGCAGCCTTTTTCAAAGATATCAAAAGATGAAAAATTAATTTTATGTTGAAAGCCCAACATTTTCAAAATGCTGTCAGAAGCAAAATGTGTGGAATATGTCCGAAATATTTCGCATGTGCTCATTAAACATATACATGTATATCAGGTTAAACTTTCATCAAAATATTGAAAACATGAAGTGGGAAAATTTCTTGATTTTGGTCCATTTGCCGTGGAATGGCTCACATGTGAAATTAGAACTTTTGTTAAAAAGTTGCTTATCATTCAGAGTAACTGGCCATGACATCACTAAGCAGAAGACAGTCATGCAGCATGATACCCAATTTTGTGAGTAGGTCCACTGAAATGAAGGCCTGCATTAATTTAAAAATGGTTTTTGTGTCCAAGATCTCCTGGGGCTCTTTGTCACAGCGCAGCATCGTCAAACGTGAACAATGAAAGTTGATATTATCTCAAAAACATTGCACTAGTCCTAAGGATGCCCCGTCTGGGATTTCATGTCTATCCTCTTGAATATGATAACAAAACAACAAGTCAGGGTCACTAAGTAACGATATCAGTATATATCACTGTTATCACAAGCTGTTGTGTGAATTAATATATCGCTTGAACCTGAAGTTGTCATATTAGCTAGTGTAATGGAAGCCATATGCCCAAGTTTCTAATTTCACCTAGTAGACCGAGGTAGATACAGGAAGTGGAAATGTAACAGAAGGAAACACTTTCTTTTAAATTTCAGCATCGTGTTAGGTCAGAGCACCCAGAGAATCTGTGCTGGAGTGGTTCAGAGTAGACCTGACATTCATGAGTTTCATAGCTGTGAACTCAATTCTCATTTTTATTAAGGATTCAGCAGATTCTTGCTTATTGTTGATTTCATATAATTTGTTTAATAATAATTTCTTAATTGTTATAATTGGTTACGCAGGTCAGTTTGAGGTCACCCTTGACCGTCTTGTGGAGAGACCTGGAACAACTAAACAAATCTGCGAAGATCATGTGAATGACATCAGCAAATCGCTTGAGCTTTGCTCCTTTATCCCGCCAACATGTTGGACATCTGAGCTGTACACTGAAGGCCAGTAAGTGCTGATTTTGGTGCCTTCTTAAATTTTATATAAATTTGGTTTGATAGAGTAGTTATTGCTGTGGTGTATATATTAATACAATCGCATGGCTGATAACTTCCCATTATTCCATGACTAGCTATGTATTATGATAAAACTTGATGGGAGCGTGGTTCACAGCAAAAAACCTTGTGAATGTCAGGTCGTGGAAGAATAAACCATCAGTCCAAAGGACTTTTATTCTGCAGCAGACCTGACATGATTGAGGTTTATTGCTGTTTTTAGCTAGCCATAGGCGTAGCTATCGGAATAGGTGAGGAGTGTATGGGATTCTGAAACCATAAACATAAACATGCAACCATGCCACCCTGCATCCATGAAACCATGAACCAAAAACAAGCTAGGTGGCAGCACTGCATGTATGCAAAATAGCCCTCTGGTGGATAAGGCTTGCAGTATCTTGAGTTCATTCCCTGACAGGTATAACAGCAATATAGCTCAATTACCTTTCAAGAGTGTAATGCCTTTTAAGAGTGTAATGCAGTGATATCCATCAGGTGTGAATCAAGAACCTCCTGGCCTAACCAGACTATTCCAAGGGATTATTTTATATGTATTTCTCAGTTATAACATCGTAGATTGTCCCAATTGTGTCATTTTTTTAGTTAAATGCAATATAATTAGATTTATAATCATTCCTTCTAACATCCAGCGCTGAGTCAGTCTGATTCATAACTGCATAACCACAGCCCATACGATTTTTTCTGATATTGCGCCGCCATTTTCTTGTGTACTGGGGCTGTCACTGCACTGTGTGCTGTATTAAGTTGCAGCCATGAAAAAAAAAGATTTCTGACCGAGGGCCATACCTGATTAATACCCCATAATGACCGACAACAAAATGTTATTATCATTATTATCCTTTTTGAACAAAATGTACTCATTATACGCTCGCGCCGTTTTTTCGTTTTTCCGTCCTTATTATTGAAGTTTGCACAAATCCGTTTAAAGGAATCAACTCAGCAGTCCAAGTTTGATCATTGTAGCTTTTTAAATTTTTCAAAAAGGACCATTTTTGGCCGTTTTAGACCAAAAACTGACAGAAAATTTGATCTCTGATGTCCAAAACATCGCCACGACGTCACCTCCGATGACGTCACGATACATAAAATACACCAGGTGGCTTTTTGCGGGCGTTAACGGCCATTATTATCATTTTGCATTGCATTGTCTTGCCATTAACGCCCGCGAAAAGCGCCCCCTAGCGTATATTACCGATCGTGACGTCATCAGCGGTGACGTCATGGCGATTTTATTCTCTAGGAAATTAACTTTTTTTTTTGTCGGACGTGGATTGTGTTAAAAAATGATAATGATAATAACATTTATTTGTCAGGCATTATGGGGTATTAATCAGTTATAGCCCTCGGGCAGAAATCATTTAATGCCCTCAGGCCATAATTGATTAATACCCCATTATGCCCTCCAAAAAAACGTTATTGACCAATTAACGCTCGCCAACTGCGTCAATGGCCAGACAATGCCCTCTAAAATGATAATAATGGATGTTTAATACAGGCATACATATCACGATGCAGTGGTTTTGAAAATGATAATTAGTTCCCTGTTTAATAACAAGTTAGGACACCCCTGTGGTGCATTGAAACAGCCAATAGGCAGCCATGTTGGGGGCAATCTTGGATTTCCCCTTTCCTGCCATGTCGCCAGATGTCTACCCTGATTTGCCTTGAATACCAAACTACATAGTAACAGAATATGCAGTCAAATGCTCTCCCTCTCTTGGTCACACAAATGACCCCCAGGCCATGGACTATATGTGCAATTGTGCATATATTAGGCTGTGGGCGGATTTACCCTCCTGGATTTACCAACCTTGACTCTGTACTTGATCATGGGTTTTGTTTTAAAAAGTTAATCACCTAAAGTCTTTTACTGGGCCCAAATGCTACAAATCCAGCCCGAAAAAAAGTCTCTATCTGCACTTACTTTTCATTAGGGCCAATTGAATTTACATTAAAATGTTAATAAGAATACTTAAATTATAAGTTTTTATGGAAAAAGAAATAGCCAGAGAATTACCATGTTTTTAAAATTCCAACCAGATGATCCTTGCTTTATTAACTGTAAATTGGTAAAAAATGAAGTGGTCCATCCGCATCCTTTTTTGAGTGTGGTCAGTCAAAGCTACACACAACAGGTAAATTTAGCTGTTCTGTCTCTAATCCACAAGGAGCATGACGTCACTAGCCCTGGACCCCTGTGGGACAGGGGTCATGAATCGTCCCATTGGAAAATCATGAGATTTGAAAGAAAGGGTTTGGGAGAATTGAATTTTCTCTGTTAGTTTTATACTTATTCCAAAATCAAAAACACCCACTGAAAAACAGACAAAATATGCTAGTGACGGCACCTGTTTCCATGAATTAATCTTCTTGACCTCTGCTAAATCATCCTTTTAACTCAGAAGATGAGAATTTTTCCTTAAACATTGTAGAAATGGGCATCTCTGATTGGCCAGAATTGAGTGATGTCACAAGCAACTCTGGTGACATCATAACAGAGCTATAGTGACGTCACTGTCGTGTTACCTGAGTTCACAATGAGGCTGATGGCTGAAACTCCCGTTTTTAAGCCGAAGCTATTACATAGCTTTTGGCTTATTACAATCGTGTGTTTCCTTGCCGGCAGGCAGTTTCTGGTCTGACAACCTATCACCAATGATTTCTCTGTTAATCTGACAAATAAACCTACCAAACTCCTGCTGTACCTTTATTTACTCATACACACGAGACAGGGTTGTATTCAGACCATGTTGAGTGCCTAAATCTGCCAATACAGGCCATTTTAATGCAGCACTAGCCATGAATGACTTTCTCCGTCCACATCTAATGACGCTCTGTATAGGCCTAATCGGCTCACTTCGTTTCGTGACGTCACTATGAAGTTTCGGGATTCCCGTGAGATGGCAGCACAAGTAGCAAGTGCTGTAGTTCACAACATTCACACTAGGGCTCCATGCAGATGAAACTGAATTGGCCTGGCAATTACTGATCAATGGCAATCATTTAGGCCTGGCCTACCAATGACAATCAATGATCAATGGCAATCAATAGCTTGTGGGTCACTACCACTCTGGTACTGTATTTGAACTAAATCCTTAATGCCTGATGAAGTAGTGCATGTATGATGTATGAGCCTCAATTGAATGACAGTTAAGCAGCATGATGTACAGATATTATATTTCTGAAAATTTACCCATTTTGGACAAAATTAACAAGGAAGTGTTATGTATGCAGTGCATTCTGCAGTAGTTATGTATATGTGCCCAGCTCCCGCCACAGTGGATAGTGAATCACTGATACTCTTTAAAATTTTATTTAACCTACCAGATTATTCAAATCTTTTAAAATCAATGTTTATTTCTCTAGCTGAGGCTTTACATGCTTTGCATGGTATTTTTTTTAAGAGTTCTTTGCATTTTGCAGTGATTTATGAGAAAATGCCTTCAAGATTAGTGCCATCAGTAGAATGGTGTGTTAAGAGAGTGAAAATCAAATTTTTATGAAATCAACTGCACTAGTCTGGTTGCCGTCTTACTTCTCCTGATGGAGTATCAAAATCTCAAGATTTTGCATGGGTCCCAGGGCTATGACGTCACAATGCAATCTTGGCTACTGTGACCTCATTAACAATGGTGATGTCACAATTGAACAACAGACAGTCATGTGATTCTTCGTTTATAGCAACCAGGCAAGCTCAAACACTCAATAGGTGTCTCTGGTATACTTCAGGGTGATTAACTTTAAATTGTTTTCCTTAAACTTTTTTGCAGACTGAATGCTGATGCTCTGGTTGCAAATTCGTATTTGTTAATGAGGCCCTATACCTTTCTTTTTCAGACAGCTCTACTTTTTGGGCGGCGCAAATCTTTTAGAAGCAGTGAGAAGGAAAAAGCTTGTGTCAGTAAAACCTTTTTAATTTTCAATCTTAGGCATTGCTTTGGTTCACTAATTACTAAATTAACAGTTTAAAGACAACAAGAACTATCTAAATAATTTTAAAATTGTTAGGGGGAACGGGGGCACATTGTCCGTCCCTGTTCATGGCTTATCACTCACTGAGGCAGGCATTCCCAAAGTCCAAAATTGAAAAAAATAAAGCCTTATCTGGTCATTCCACAACTTGGAGAATGGGAATCACTTCAATCCGCATATTAAGGCTAAAAATTGAAGTCTTTTTTAAACAGATCCGTTTTATCATCTATTTAACATGCCGTCTGAAAGATAGGACTAATGTTTTCATTTGTGTGTGTCTGTCCATGGTCCAATATGGCATGATGACCATTGACCAGGTACAGTTTCTTGTAGACCACATTATTCTTCCAGTGGAAGTGTGCACTCTTAAAAATATACAAATGTATGTATTATTAAAACAATGAAACTAAGATATTCCAAGCTTTTTTCCTGTAGATTTGGCTCCGCAGTGATTTTAATTTATAAATTTTAGTCTTTGTGAACATCACAAATTGTATCAAATTCAATCTCCATCTAGAATTGTAGCTGGATACTGAAAGAATATAATTCCCTGTAGACCTATTGCCCATGAGAAAATGGCATACTTGAGTTTTCTTATTTATTATTCAGGAAAAAGATCCAAGTTCACGTATTCAAGTACCTTTCTGATGCTGAGGCAATTGATGTTGCTGCACACACTCAAAAGGCACAGATGTGTGTCAGACCATTTGACTTTAAGGTAGGTTTTCTTAATTCATGGTCAATTATTATATAATAATATTTGATCAAAAGAGAGGCGTTTCAATGTGCTTCAGTTAATTGCATTGTTGAAAACATAAATTATTCAAACCATAATATAACTATAAAATTTGTGGGAACTATGCCGTTTGAATGGCCCAAATTGATGTCCAGCAGTCGAGTGATTCAAAGCAGCACTTGCATTAAGGCCAGTTAACTTGAAATGCAAAACATAAGTGTTGGTTCATACAGATTTTGGCACCGTTTCATTTATAATCGCCGATGAAGTGTCATCTTCTCTACATTCGACAAGCTGTTTGATTGGTCATGAGGAAGAGAAGGGCATTTGATTTGTCATAACAGGTTTAAGAGTAAAAATCAGATGCACAATCCTTTTTGTATTGGGTTTACCCAGTGTCATATGACAAAAAACCAGCGAGGTGCCAATTCGGTACAAACTTCTCCTGGCCTAAATTCAGATTGTGGTTAAGCATTGACACTTAAATTTTATTAATTTCATCCTCTTTAATTGTGGTTGTGTCAAATAAACTGAAGGACAAAAGTAAGTTATCACTTTTCAATTTGAAATAATTTAAAGAAAAAAATTCTCCAAACTTATTTATTGCTTGTTCTATGTTTTAGACATTAACAATGACCAATTAGTCATGTTTACATATTCTTTTCACGGGTCATTGCCTCTGCACTGGTACAGGTCATGAAATGCAGTAATTAGACTAATCCTTAAGATCAGTTGCCCTTAACTGCACTGAACAAAAAGTACTCAGAAAAGTACCCTGATCTTTCCTGAGTTGGGATACGCCAACAGACTGCCATTGGGTACACTCCACGTTGAGCAATGAGGTCCCGTAGTTGGGGTGCTGGCAGCTGGCATGTCCTAATAAGAGGTTGCACGTCAGAGGGGCTGCTCCCAGCCAGCAATTAGCAAGCTTGTGACCAACTTTGGTCTAACAGGCTGAATGAAAGACCTTCCGAAGCCAGGCAGACCTGAAGTCATGACCCATGATCAAAACGGGCACAATATCCATCTGAATCTGGGTGACTGTTTCAAGACCGCCACATCCACAACTGCTGCAATTCCAGGCACTCACAACCCGAGAGTGAGTGCCAAAAAAGTTTTGAGATGGCTCTCTAGGCACTGTAAGCAGGCCTGGCAGCCAGACATCCATGCAAAAGGCCTGTTTTGACAGATCTGATTTCCGACCTCCTTATGTTTATTCAAAAGAAGTGAATCACCCCAGATCTTGTTTGATCTTATTTGTTTAAAAAATACAGAATTACAAACTGTTTTTATGTACCATTAAGGAATTTTTCTTCCTGGACTTCATACCACAGTCTCCAAAAGAGGCGATGACTTACTTTCGTCCTTCAGTTTATCACTTTTCCTCAATCAATCAAGCAAGTAAAATTGTAAACTTTCCTGGTTTATCAAAAAATATCGTGTAAAGAACTACCAAGTTGGTAAAATAAATGATATGAGGATATCGAAATTATGTGACTTCCATTTTCGACAGTAGCCACAACGATTTAATTTTACACAAAAGTACTGCACATAGACATTTGTAAATTTTCATGAATATACCTGATGGCAACTGCTAGAAGTGTGTCATCCTGATACTCATCCAGAAAGTACTATTTTTAGCCTTTTTGAAAGTGTGCGTTTTTAATGTTGCTGAGTTTATATAATTTTGTAAAACCATTTCTCAAGCCGGCCTATCTTGGTGTGACAATTTGACAAATCAGGTGATGAAATATATTTGAATCTGCCAAAAATTAATCTTTTTTTTTTCTTCTATAGGATCAAGTAAAAGTCGCCAGAGATCTTGTTACAGATGGAAAAATAAGCTACAAAGAGCTTCAGGAGAAATTGTTTGAGACATCAGGAAAAGTACCTAATAATTCATTTTGTACAGTGTAGTGAAACTACTAAACAACTTAAAGAAGATACTATGATTAAAATTGATAGCAAATGTATTGGTTTGTAAAACGATTTTTAATAAGGAAAACAAAAAAATTACATTTTTAAGATGCTTTTAAAATTCCCTATGAATTACATTTTTAAGATGCTTTTAAAATTCCCTATGAATTATCGATAACATCCACGTCCTCAGTGACAGTGAGTAACTCGTTGAAGGAAAGCCATTTTCTTAAGATTATTATAAGCTTCATATAATAAGAAGAACTGGGGTAGTCAGAGAGTAATGGATTGGCAAATTATCATTATACATGTATTTGGTAGTTATATACCAGGGACATATGTGGTATACATGGCTCAATGGTATGAATAATTTATACCATCATACGCTATTTCATAGACATAGGATTATTTTGTTTAAGGTGACTCATGCATGGTAGTTTGATCATACAGATTTTTCTAAAATTTTGCACAGTTACTCTATGGGACCCATACATTCCAAAAATGAAAAACAAAAAAATTTGATGCGTGGTTGTTTTGTTTTTATCACCTGGTTTTACCTAAAATTTTGAGTTAAAAAAATAGAGACATTATTAGTGAAACCATAGAAGTATACAGTTACATGGTGAAACAGTCTTCATCTCCAAAAACATTATAACAAAACAATCTTCTGAAACTGTGAAATTGTGAATAGTAGTTATACCACCTCAATTGTAAATATCTCCATATACCACATGTGCCCATGGTATAATATATATATATATATTCACCCAATGTTTAGATCTAGCCCTGCATTTTGTTTTTCTTTCAGACTTTCAAGAAACACAGCTTATCAACTGTGGTGTCTGTAGCTAAGTATCCCGGCGGACAATATGAAAAGTTCTTGGAACTATCTTCGAAATCCCTACCGCTCAAGGTAAATAAAGGAGTTTAATATTTCTTCACAAAAAAAAAACTATTTTGTAATCAGTGATGGAAATATGGGGGAGCTCAGGGGAGCTAAGCTCCCTTGATGAAAAAACAGGGAGAGCTGTGTCATGCTACAGCTCCCCCAATGATCAGTTGTGAAATTACAACAATTATCATGTTACTTTTTTGGTCCTCAAGGTATTTTTAGCAAAAATTTGCTCTGGTGGAAGAATATTTTCCCTTTCAAAACTTTTTAAATAATGCACTGTGGCTGCAAGAGCCGAGAGCTCCCCCAACGAAAATTTTCCATTTCCATTGCTGAATTTTGTGTGTGTGTATTTTTTATAACCTTCATGCTTAGAAGGCCAAATGTTTCTCCCATAATAGTAGAGCTTTCAGCACATCAAATGCTTCAAACTGTTTGTCTCTATCTTTATTAGCAGCGGAGATATTATACTATTAATTCATGGACCCCTCTGTCTTTCCCAGCCAAACTGCTGACAGCCAAGTCATGAAAAAAAACTTGCAACTTTCCCTTATGCCCAAAAAGGTCTTAGGCTGGGCAATATGAATATAAGGACGATAATAAGGTGCCGACGAATGTCACGATTATGACTGACATCTAAATTTTTTTAATTTTTTTTGCAAAATTTTAGTATAGCTAAAAGTCGTGACATTCGTCGCCAACACTGTGAAACGGCCGACTTCCGGCAATCTGACCAATCAGAGTGCTGTATTTTTGACACATTAAACTGCTTGAAGTGTTACAACGACGTAAACGGAACCCACTGATATTCATTGTGCTGGGTCTGGTGCTCCAAACTAGCGATATTATTACTGTATGGATATCACACCAAAACAACCCAAGTCAGGGTCACTGAGTAACAACATCACGAGCTGTTGTGTGAATTCGGGCGAGAGTGATATTAATTCACACAACAACTGGTGATATCGTATGATGTGCCCTGACGCGTGATTGTTCGGTTTTTATCACCTGGTTTTACCTCAATTTTTTAGTTATAAAGAGAGGTAAAGGTAGGAAGAGATTTGGGGGGAGCCCAAAGGTGTGAAAGGGTAAAGTAGTGGCTGATTCTTCCTTGCTGCACGGGTCATTGTACTTTATCTTGGGTTGTGCTGTATAGTCAGTGTGGAGTATCTTCCAACTACATTACATTTTCTGTTGGTAATCCTATCCCAGACTGAATTTAATCAACAAAACTGTGAAAAATCCTTGCCAAATCTCAGCTGCCATACCTGCTGACTACCTCGAGATCTGTGATGTCAAAATCACATTATGATATCTTTCGCTGCTGTGCTATCACAGATAAGCTGTGGCTCAACAACAATTTTTTGTTGTTATTTTGGGGGGGGGTGTTTTAATTGAACTATTTAATTTCTGACAATGACTAATGATTATTGTGATGACAGTGTCTTATTTTAAGGAGAAAGCTGTCCAACTCAAGGATTTCCCTTCTTTTTTATTGAAAAAATTAAACAACATTTTGATAATATATGCCAATTGGCAATTTCCTATTGGAATTACATGTAGTCAAAACTTATAATTTGAAGCCCTATTTGCTAGAATGCTAGATATAATACTTTTTAAATGTTAGATAATGCGGTGTCAGACTCGAGGAAGGGTTAGGAACCTCACCCTACAGCAAACAATTCAGTATATTTGCTTTAAAGGCTAAAATGATTAACTTTTTCTTTTCTCCCACTATGCCTTAGTAGTTGACCTAGAAACCCCGACTGACAATTCTCTGATAGGATATAATCATTGTGCTGTGACCCTTTTTGTCATCATCTGCAGTTACCTGGTCTTTAGGTTATTGAAAAATCAATTACCCTTTTCCGCTTTTAATATGAGATTGTAATTTGTAATTTTTTGTTAGTTTCTTTATTTTTTTTCTATAGGATGATCCAGATTTTGTCATTATTGTTTTAATGAGATGATGGTAACTAAGTCACCTTTGTTCCGTTTTGTCATACTGACCTTAAAACATCCCAATTTAATTTACTGGTCCTACAGTCTCATTGCGCTGTATGGCATCATTGTAATATTATTATTACCTTCATCTATCTTCAGTTCTGGAAGGCAATGCAAGGGAAGAGCATTGCAGTGAGGGAGGAATTGCTAATTCTGGCTGGAACGGATCCAAAAGAAGCCATCTGCAGAATTTCGCAAAAAGGTAGGCCTATTTGGATTTCACATATCCTTCTAAGGCCCACAGTGTCCACGAATAAAGTTTAGGATTTTCTAAATAAGGTTTTAGCGTGGCAATGGGATGAGTCCTCCGCCAGCCAGACCACTCATGGGTTTCAGTGGACTGATCCACCACCCTGAGTGGGTTTTATTATAATCTTCATCTTGTGGAGTACATCTCAAAATACAACCATACACATTTTGTCTTATTATCAAACCAATTCATATTAATACAAACACTTAGGCCTATGTGTTCAAAGTAAAAATTGTTTCTGTAATTGGATAACTCAATCATGCATGCATGCACACCTTAATTGTCTGTTTCCTTTGGTCTTTCTAACATTTTATTTTATTTTATTTAGCAGATTCCACAGAAGAATCCCTGTTTTCTGATGGTGAGTATTTAGGCAACAATATATCCCAAGAAATTTTTGCCTAAAATTAATAATTTGATGCTAGCTAAGGTCCATTTTTGTGACATCAGTTGGTAGGGTTGGTAATATAAAAACTCTTGTTATCATTTGAAGTATGAGAGAGATAGAGAGAGAGAGGAGGCTCTGGATGGGGGACAGGGAATTCAAAAGTAAAATGGCAAAGGGACAGGGAATTCAAAAGTAAAATAGCCGAGGGACATGGGGGACACAAAACCCTTTTGAGAGCCGAGGATAGGGAATTCAAAATTCAATTAGCAAAATTGTGAAGTGGCAGGGAATTTAAAAGTATATCCCGCAATTGCGTTTGAACACCATGAAAAAACCATTGAGTTCACACCATTGAGTTCATCCTAGTGAACTCAATGAAATAAAATATCTGACGTTGTAATGCAAACAATGGGCAGTGATTGTTAATGTCATGACGTCACGATGGGCTGCTGGTGACGTCACAACAAACTGCTGCTCTTAACTTGGGAGAATTTGAAGTTATCAGACTGAAATTTAGTTAAAACCACTGATAAATTCATTGCGGGATATAAATAAAACCCCATAACAGTGTAGTTCACAGCTATGAACATCATTCGTGTCAGGTCTGCCTTCTGAATAACACTCGTCCTTCGGACTCGTGTTAGTTCAGAGCCGACCTGACACTCATGATGTTCATAGCTGTGAACTACACTGTCATGGGGTTTTATTATAAAAACGGCCAAGAGACAGAGGGACGTAAAAAAAAACCCCATCCAGAGCCTCAGAGAGAGACAGAGAGAGAGAGAGACTGAGAGAGACTGAGAGAGACAGAGAGATACAGAGTGCCATCATTGGGTGTGTTGTGAGGACAAATTGTTGCCTAAGACCAACATTATGAGGACGTTTGTGCATTGTGAGGACACAATGTGTGTCCTCACAACGACGTTGTCTAGTTTGAATATTTAGCTTTTGAAATGCCGAGAAAACTTGTATTGATATTGTGAGGACATGTCCCCACAATGCTTTGACCATATCTCAACGTTATAGGAGGTGGTGCCATCTATGATCTGACTTCTGAAACGTGTGACCCCCTAGTGGCCATATGAGAGGTCAATGTCCTCACAATATGATGACCTACTTATAAAATGTGTGTCCTCACAATGCGGATTACCTACTTGGGACCGCTTGAGGGTGTCACTGTTGCGGCTGCCAAGGAAGATCAATTCCTACTTCAGTGCAAGCTTATTGTCACGGATGTAAAGAAAAGAGGCACAAAAAAAGTTTTTATGTCATAAATTAATAAAAAATTATAGAGAAGGTTAGCATTGAGAAAGTGAAGTGTGAGAGTAATGGGGGGGGGGGGGGGGTTGACAGGGTGACAGAACACATGCAATGAAAAGACATATCTTTTGTTTTCAAAAAATAAAAAAAAAAAATAGAGTCCAACGTTTTTTGCAAAAATTTTGCACTAAAACCTCAATTTCTCGTTACCTAAAGGAGATATTGACGTCTGGTTTTGACCTTTTCTTTGCAATTTTGTACCTTCATCTATATTTGCCAAAATTTTAGCCGCATTTCAATCGGACAAGGCATGCCGATGACGTAAAGACATTTTTTCCAAAAAATTGGCACGGAAAAAGTTTTTAAGAAAATTATTTGTTGTTGCAGGAGTGTGATCTCCAGAGATTTCGACTGGGCAAAAAAAAATATGAATGGAATAGCTTGAACGAATCCCCTACTTACACGTTTTTCCCCTGAAAAAAGGTCAAAAATAGGGGGTTAAAAATTTTTAAACTTAATGTGGGTTCATAAAACTAGCCATGCATGAAAATTCATTGGAAAAGGAGCATAGCTACACTTTTTCCGTTCCGATAGTATAATTGACTGCGGAGCTATGAGGAAAAGAGTGAAAAACGTGCACTTTGCGTTCCCGCTTATCACCAAAAACCGCAACGGGGAATCAGAGGAAATTTGGCACAAGCGGACTTTAGATGTGTTACCAAGGCCCTGTAACATTTGGTGATTTTAGGTTGAACCGTTACGGAGATACCGATTTTTAAACACGGTATGCCGAAGAGCACCCTAGTGGCCAAAATTTAATTGGAGAATCTCAGGTAACATGGTTAGAGATGTCACTAATGAGGACCCTTGGAGCAATCTCTCATAGGAAGACCAGCAGAATCCAGGCATTTATAAGGGCAAGAAATCCAAAAAACCTCCGTTTTGGCATTTTTCCAAGAAAAATTTTCATATCTAGACAAATCTGGTTAGAAGCCTGGGAATGGTGGCAAAAGGTGAGTTGCAGTTGGGCTCATGTGTCTATAAAAAAAAATCCATACCCTAAGAGGGAAACATTTTGAATGGCGGCCACTTTTCGAAAAGTAGCGCCGTTCGCTGATTAGAAAAATTGACCGATGAAAACTTTGGCAGAATTGCGAGGACATGGTTTGTCCTCACGACCTTATCTCTTCACTAGTTGAAATATTGATGAAAAGTTGATTACTGAGAAGAGATTGGGCAGCTAGGATGCTTTGCTATGATGGTCCAGCATTTCGGTGCGCCTAGGATGCTTGGAAGTACATGTCCTCACAAATTAGGTAAAAAGCTAACTGTCCGACAAAGCAGGTTGGTGTGGCATAGTAGAGACGTGCGAAAGAGAGTGCCGAGAGAAGGGAGAGAGGGGAGAGAGGAGAGAGCGAGGGGAGAGAATAGTAGTGCCATCATTGGGTGTGTTGTGAGGACAAATTGTTGCCTAAGACCAACATTATGAGGACGTTTGTGCATTGTGAGGACACAATGTGTGTCCTCACAACGACGTTGTCTAGTTTGAATATTTAGCTTTTGAAATGCCGAGAAAACTTGTATTGATATTGTGAGGACATGTCCCCACAATGCTTTGACCATATCTCAACGTTATAGGAGGTGGTGCCATCTATGATCTGACTTCTGAAACGTGTGACCCCCTAGTGGCCATATGAGAGGTCAATGTCCTCACAATATGATGACCTACTTATAAAATGTGTGTCCTCACAATGCGGATTACCTACTTGGGACCGCTTGAGGGTGTCACTGTTGCGGCTGCCAAGGAAGATCAATTCCTACTTCAGTGCAAGCTTATTGTCACGGATGTAAAGAAAAGAGGCACAAAAAAAGTTTTTATGTCATAAATTAATAAAAAATTATAGAGAAGGTTAGCAATGAGAAAGTGAAGTGTGAGAGTAATGGGGGGGGGGGGGGGTTGACAGGGTGACAGAACACATGCAATGAAAAGAAATATCTTTTGTTTTCAAAAAAAAAAAAAAAAAATAGAGTCCAACGTTTTTTGCAAAAATTTTGCACTAAAACCTCAATTTCTCGTTACCTAAAGGAGATATTGACGTCTGGTTTTGACCTTTTCTTTGCAATTTTGTACCTTCATCTATATTTGCCAAAATTTTAGCCGCATTTCAATCGGACAAGGCATGCCGATGACGTAAAGACATTTTTTCCAAAAAATTGGCACGGAAAAAGTTTTTAAGAAAATTATTTGTTGTTGCAGGAGTGTGATCTCCAGAGATTTCGACTGGGCAAAAAAAAATATGAATGGAATAGCTTGAACGAATCCCCTACTTACACGTTTTTCCCCTGAAAAAAGGTCAAAAATAGGGGGTTAAAAATTTTTAAACTTAATGTGGGTTCATAAAACTAGCCATGCATGAAAATTCATTGGAAAAGGAGCATAGCTACACTTTTTCCGTTCCGATAGTATAATTGACTGCGGAGCTATGAGGAAAAGAGTGAAAAACGTGCACTTTGCGTTCCCGCTTATCACCCAAAAACCGCAACGGGGAATCAGAGGAAATTTGGCACAAGCGGACTTTAGATGTGTTACCAAGGCCCTGTAACATTTGGTGATTTTAGGTTGAACCGTTACGGAGATACCGATTTTTAAACACGGTATGCCGAAGAGCACCCTAGTGGCCAAAATTTAATTGGAGAATCTCAGGTAACATGGTTAGAGATGTCACTAATGAGGACCCTTGGAGCAATCTCTCATAGGAAGATCAGCAGAATCCAGGCATTTATAAGGGCAAGAAATCCAAAAAACCTCCGTTTTGGCATTTTTCCAAGAAAAATTTTCATATCTAGACAAATCTGGTTAGAAGCCTGGGAATGGTGGCAAAAGGTGAGTTGCAGTTGGGCTCATGTGTCTATAAAAAAAAATCCATACCCTAAGAGGGAAACATTTTGAATGGCGGCCACTTTTCGAAAAGTAGCGCCGTTCGCTGATTAGAAAAATTGACCGATGAAAACTTTGGCAGAATTGCGAGGACATGGTTTGTCCTCACGACCTTATCTCTTCACTAGTTGAAATATTGATGAAAAGTTGATTACTGAGAAGAGATTGGGCAGCTAGGATGCTTTGCTATGATGGTCCAGCATTTCGGTGCGCCTAGGATGCTTGGAAGTACATGTCCTCACAAATTAGGTAAAAAGCTAACTGTCCGACAAAGCAGGTTGGTGTGGCATAGTAGAGAGACAGAGAGAGTCAGAGAGAGAGAGAGAGAGAGAGAGAGAGAGAGAGAGAGAGAGAGAGAGAGAAAGAGATTGCAATAAGGATAGATAAGGTGATAACAATAAGTACAATAATTAATCAGCTGGGAGACACATTTTGAAGCCATGAGCGTTGCTAGTATAAATGCCACAAATAAAACAATAACATGACCTGTGGAGGGCATTACGGGTGGTTGACAGCCCAATGGATTGCTTGTCAGCCCTACGATTTCTTGTCAGCCTGAGGAATGATGGGTAAAGACCAAAAAAGGGGCTATCTCAAAATAGCCTGATTATCACTGTCTGATATCTCTTTGTTAGATTATTACTATAACAAAACAACCCAAGTCAGGGTCACTGAGTGACAATATCACGAGCTGTCGCGTGAATTAATATTATGAATTCACACAATAGCGAGTGATATTGTACGAAGTGCCCTGACGCGTGGTTGCTTTGTTTTTATCACCTGGTTTTACCTCAAATTTTCAGTTATAAAGAGAGACTATTTTCTGCCATTACAAAAATGTGACGTCGCCATGGAGCAACAATGGATGAGACGTCACAATCCCATTGTTTTGGCCATTGCTTGGTTTGTGACGTCATCAGGCATCTGAAATGCCAGCAATGTCATAACCATTGTTAGAAAAAATTGTCCTTGAAGGGTGATACTTTTTACAATATCCTAGGCCCTGCCAGTTGCAGGTGATAATTGTCTGATCTTCTGTTGTCGATTATTTTCTCGCCTAGTCTGAATATAGCTTGTTTGGTCTTTCCTTTTCTGGTTATTGCATGTCTGACCTTTTCTTGTCTGATTATTGCCTGTCTCATTATTGCTTGTCTGATTACTTTCTGATCATTCTCTGTCTTATCATCTATTGTCTGATTCTTGTCCATTCTTGTCTGATCATCACTTCAGTGTTACCTATAATATGTACACAGGTGCCGGTACTCATGTCAGGTCTGCTGCAGAATAAACGCTCGTCCTTCGGACTCATGTTGTATTCTTCCGTGACCGGACATTCATGAGGTTCATTGCTGTGAACGACACTCCCATTAAGATGTATTATAGTAACACAAGTCCATACCCCCCCCTGCTACGCAGCAATTCCCCCCCCCCCTGCGTTACGTAATTTTTGAACAGCCCCAAACAGATGAACTTACAATGCCTATAAGGAACCGTATGCAATAAATTAAATAAATAAGCATGATGATAATGTTTTTGTTTTCTTTCTTTCTATCAGAAGAAGAAGATGCTGAAGACTTCATTGATGATGCTGAAGACTCCATTCCTGGTTAGTATACATGTATCTGGATAAGCAAAACTTTACTAGACAAGGGGTTTTGTTATACCATTACATTTGGGTGGGCATTTAATGTTTAAATAGGGATATATATTTTGATATTAGCTAAACAAATCCGATTGTTCCGATATAATTACCCTGGGCAGTAGCAGCAAACTTACTCTCAATGGTTAAATAATAATATCAGCGAGTGATATTGTTATGCAATGCCCTTGCCAGTGATTGTCCTGTTATCACATGGTTTGACTCAAAAATATTTGTTATGAGAGACAATTTTCTGCCATTATGAAATTGTGACTTGGCTTGGGTGATATTGATTCACACAACATCCTTTTGCCTAAAGTTATATTAATTCGCACAACAGCCTGTGGCATTGTCCTAGGGATCTTGTTTTAGCCAAAAGTCAAAGGACCCACCAGGACCCACCTCTACTTTGTGTAAATTTATACAACTTCTGGTTCCAGGCTCAGAAACAGAGGATCCTAATGCTGAAAATGGTGAGGTGCTACAATTTAAGTGTATACCATAATATAATACAAATACAGCATATAATATTATACAAATACAGCATAATATGAGTGCAATATAAAAATTGATTTGCATGAGGAAATTCTTATTGAACGATGGCGCTGCCCGAGTTCAATATGAATTTACGAGTGCAAATCAATTTTCTTAATGCTCGATAATAAGTGCCGTATTTGTTTTATTACATGACCACTATGCTTTCAATATAATTTTCCATTCTACAACAGCAGAAACTGACTTAATTTTTTTTGCAGAATAAATGTACCAGAAAAAATTACATGTAAAATTTTCATGTATTGGCCTACTATATTAAGGCCTACTAAATATTTTGGAATTTTGTTTTTCCGAAAAGAAACTGGGAATGTAATGCTGAAAAAAAGTGAAAAAAAAAATTTGGTCGGAAATTTTTTTTTTTTTAAATGTCTAAACCAAAAAAATTTGGGATTTTTTTTTTGGATAAAAACTCATATTGCACTCGAACCATGCAATATAAAAAAATCTGAAGAAACAAAAATTGTAAAATTTTTATTTATTTTTTTAGATCAAATCACAGGCAGAGACAGTGTGATTCTTTGACTTTGCTTGGCCAGTCCACTGACTCCCCTCTTTAACTAATAACAAGGTATGACAGCTCTGATATGCAGCAGACGATCTTCTACATAGTTAGTGGTATAATTCCTCGAAATTAACACTTATTTCAAAGAAAACACCTGGATGTTGCATACATAAGTTTTCCTGGTACATTTTCTTGATATCGAACATACCTGGTATTGACGGTCTTTTTAAACAACACAATTAAGCAAAAAATAAATCTAAAATCCGAGTTCCACACAGATCTGGACGAAAGTTCAATTGCCATGATTGCCACTCCATCAATAATATAAATATATATGTCAAAATAATTGCTGCATCTTAAACACTAATTTTCACACAGTATTTGCAGAACAACAAATTGATTGTGGTGTAAAATTTGCAGCTTGGAAGTAGTGTGTTTAGAATCATGTAGAAGAGCTATAATAATCGAAGTGAGGGTATTCATGCATGTCAACACAAATAGGAAATTCACAGATTTCAGTAAAATTCAGTAAAGACGGACCAAATAACAGGCTGACATGAAAGAGAATTAATTCTAAAAAAAAAAAGAAGAAAAACAAAACCTGTGATACACTGATTGATTGATTGATTGATTTATTTATTAAAAAGAACAACATGTGAACAATACAAAAACAATGGGAGTTTAAGTAAAGATTACAACGTAACTCCCACTAACTAGCAGAATTTAACATTTTCAAATTAGTTATAAAATTCTTGATTGAAACAGAATTAATAGTTCTTTCATCTAAATTATTCCATTTATTTACAATTCGATTGCACCAAAAATATTTTCTTTTATCAGTACGGCTATAAAACACATACAATTGTTTATTATGACCTCTACTTCTATGTATAAATTTATAAACTTCTTCCCTATCATTTATATTGAGATTTGTATGACAATTAATAACTTTGTAAAACAATATTAAATCAGAATTTTTTCTTCGAATGTCCAATGAATCTAATTTCAAAAAATGTAGTCTTTCTTCATACGAAACATTTTCATAGTTTAATATACGACGGGTGAAATACCTTTGCACACGTTCTACTTTGTCTTTATTACATTGTAATATTGGTGACCAAGCCTGACTAGAATATTCTAAAAGTGGTCTAACATAACACATATACATTTTGAGATAGAACTTGTAATTGTGGTTCTTAAAAATTGAAAAAAGTTTATGAATAACAAAATACGCTTTCCTAGTAATGTTAATACAATGGAGCGTAAATTTCAAATTTGACTGGATAGTAACTCCAATATCATTAATGTTGTTGACAGTTTCAATAATATCATTATTCAATAAAAAATCAAAGTTCACTTTGTTAATACCAATAGTCAATATTTTCGTTTTGTCTGGATTTAAATCCATCTGCCAAATGTCGGCCCATTTAGCAACATTATCTAAATCTTCTTGTAATAACATGCAATCATTTACATTTTGAATAGACTTATACAGTTTTGTATCATCAGCATACATACTAATAGAACTATGTTTGACAACATTAGGTAAATCTGACGAGTAACACAAAAATAAAACAGGACCTAACACAGTCCCTTGAGGGACTCCTGATTTAACATCGGTTGCGTGTGAGATTGCATCATTAATTTTTACATGTTGAAGTCTTCCAGTTAAAAAGTTCTTTAACCATTGCAAAGCACAACCTGATATCCCGTATCTTTCTAATTTGTACATGAGCTTATTATGACATACTTTGTCAAAACATTTAGAATAGTCCAAATATATAACATTAGTAGACAATTTCTTATCAAAGTTACTTGTCCAATCATTCAAACATTCCAAAAGATTAGTAACTGTAACTGTGAACTGACAAGAGTGGGACGAAAGTTAGTTATCAATGAAACACAAACTGCTCATGTCAGTTTAAAGCTATTTAAAATGGTGGACAACTCCAGGATAAGTATATCCATGATTTCAACCGATCAACCATACACCTGAATTCTGATTGGTTGCTTCTTTGATGTTTGTAATGAACAGTGACTGCTTGCCCCTCAAATAGCAAGCCAAGACCGCAACTTTTTCTTTCAGATGATTGCCTGTATGAGGATGCTTTGAAAGAGTTTCTACCTCTATAGGCTATTATAGATCATTATATCAAAATTTCAATTTTCATTCATGATATTTTGACACAACATGAGCACAGCACCGCTTAGATTGATTGAAGCCTACACGGCATTTGAGCCATTTATATAACAATCAGACAATATATTTGTCTGTCTACCTATCTAGCTGTCTGTCTAATCTATCTCTATCTATCTGTCTTCATCTTTATCATGTCTGTCCGTCTATTAAGGCCTATCTATCTATATTTCTACATATATCTATTTCTGTATCTATCTATGTATAATTATGTATCTATGGATCAATCTACAAAAATTCACTCTATCTTTCAGCTATCTGTCAGATCAATACAATTTCAGTTGCAATTCCAAATGTTGTCTGGACAAGTCACATAGGCCTGTCGACCAAATTAATCAACGAGATACTGACTTAAGAATGAGCAAATTAGCATGTCAGATAAAAAAATATATTGGCAGTGGATAACCATATTGAACAAATCAGTGAAAAGTATTTTGTTATTTTTCCACAGTTTCAGTTTCTCTCAATTCAGTTTTGCCAGTTTTTACAACTTAACTGTGGTCTACAAAATTGGCAATTGTGTTGTTTCTCAAAATATGCATTTTCAATTATGGGAGGAGGGGGAGGACCCTGCCTGTCCTGGTCCGCTGCCACAATCATTTTATTGGATTTTACAGTTACCTCTGTCGTCTGCTACAGTGACAACGTACCAGTTCAGTCTGGAACAGTTCAAGAAAGCTGTCATACCTTTTCTAATAATAAGAGCATGAGCCAGGTGAGAGTAGAATGGTCAGTGGAGTGGAGCAAATCGCACAAAACAAAGATTGTTTGTGCCTGTGATCAAATATTGTACTCAAACCATGCAATATGAGTATTTATGATGTCGTCATGTGACTGATTTCGGCCAATCAGCATCATTCTATCATAGTGGTCATGTAATAATTAATAGGGGGTGAAAAGGCCCTCGGACAAGGGGGTGAATAGGGACAGACCCATGGGTTCAGCAGAATATTACATTTTTTTTTTTTTTTTTTTGGTATTGACTTTTAAAGTTGTATTACATTGTTCGATGGCTCAGTGTTTGAATTGTTTATAAATATAAAAATCGTTACAAGTGTGATAAAAGCACAAGACTTCCCAGATAGGCCTATGTTCTATGGGCCATTTCTAGTGATTTCAGTCGAGGAGCCCTTTGAAATATGATAAAGTCAGAATTTAGGCCCATTTTTTTTAAAACGTGGAAAACATGCATTATTTTGCCTCCTTGTCGAAGAAACAAACACTTTTCTCCCATTTTTTGTGTCTATTTTCCTCCTATATGTACATATTATATATACCAAAAGAAAACTTTTAAGATAACCTCTTTCCAAATAATGAATATTTTGGACGGTCTGGTGAACTTATAGTCACTAATTATCTGTTAATCACCTTACGACAAGGAGCTTCACATGCTTAAGGGGAGGTATGGGTCAACAAATGGCAAAAAGTGACCTAACCCACTATCAAGATAATGACAGCTATGGAAACTAGATCTATCAGGGCAACAAATGCCATCAACATTTTACCTGAATTTCAATTCTAACCCCATCAACAACAAGCACTCTTAGAGCACAGCACCGGCCATGCTGCACATGCTTTATCAGTGGAATCGATACGATATGATCAATCGGCCTACACAATTACACATACATGTATGGTTGATGGGAATAATAAAGATATTTGATTTGATTTGATTTGCTACAAGGTGGCCAGGATAAAACATAAAAGACCCGTCGTATTTCCAATGTGGTCCTGTGGTGTGGGGTTGCTCAGAAAATCCCATTAGTCAAGTATCAAATTAATGATTATATAAAAATAAGTAAAGAAAGTGTGTTGTACATGTTTTATGCAGTTAATGTTTACTGATAGATAAATACGTCTCTTTAAAGTGAGCTTGGCATCGTAGATATTATTTTATCATCTTTTTAAAATTGTCTTTGCTCAGGCATTTCTTGATATTTTCAGGCAAGATGTTCCACTCTCTGCAGCCATAGTTGGAGAAGTTGTTGTTGGCTATGCCATGAGCTGTTTTTGTAGTAAAGTTTAATTTAGAATGCCTTGTATTGTAAGATCGTACTAGGATTGTGAATTGATGACACAAATAGGAAGGTGCAGTGCCTCTGTAGACGTTATAAAATCATCAGCATGATGACACACGATGTGCTATTTTCACAGTGCCACAGTCCACTTTAATTCTATATCAAAGTGTTTCGCTGATTGTGAATTGATGACACAAATAGGAAGGTGCAGTGCCTCTGTAGACGTTATAAACATGGTTAAGCATCAACTGCCTGGTTCTGTCGGGGACAGATAATATGCCCACTCTGTCAAGTTCAATTTGGCCAATGTGTGATCTAGGGTGGAGGTCTAAGACATATCTTACAATTTTGTTTTGAGCGACTTGGAGTTTATTTTTTAGAGTTTTTGTTAGTGAGGGATACCAGGCTGTTGCATAATCGAATTGACATCGTATAAGAGCAGATGTTAAGAACTTTTTAGTTTTTTGATCTAGGATGTCTTTAAAACGGTACATGAATTTGAATCTAGAGTTACACTTTGACAAGACAGAGTCGACAGTTTCTTTACCCGAAAGGGTATTGTTAATTTTGAGACAGAGATATTATAACAAAACAACCCAAGTCAGGGTCACTGAGTAACAATATCACGAGCTGTTGTGTGAATTAATATCACTCGAGCCCGCAGGGCGAGAGTGATATTAATTCACACAACAGCGAGTGATATTGTACGAAGTGCCCTGACGCGTGGTTGTTTTGTTTTCATCACCTGGTTTTACCTCAAATTTTCAGTTATAAAGAGGGACTATTCTTTGCCATTACAAAAATGTGACGTCACCATAGAGCAACAATGGACATGACGTCACAATCCCATTATTCTTACCCTTGTTAGGTTTGTGACATCATCAGGCAGCTGAAATGCTGGTGATGTCATAACCATTGTTAAAAAATATCACCCTTGAAGGGTGGTATTTTTTACAATATCATAGGCCCTGATATTTCGACTCTAAACAGTGATATTCACAGCCAACCAGGTGATAATTTACAGTTTCAGAAGGTTCAATTATCTGGTCTTCCAGATAATTGAACCTTTATTATTTACGGTTTTGTAGGTAGGATTCAAACCATTTTGGGTCTAGCCCAGCCAATCTGATCTTTTCACATAAAAGTTTGTGATCCACACTATCAAAAGCTTTCTGGACATCCAGAAGCATTAAACCCACTAGAGTCAAGGAGGGTAAATCCGTCCACTTTTGGCTAAAACTGTATTTTCAGGAAAATGGTATCAGAGGCATAAATAAAAATTAGTACATTGGTAGGGGAATATGTTTTACTATCACTAGCAGCCGAAAAAAGTCAACTATTCAAATAATTTTTGGTGAAACCATGGCTACGAACATTGAAGGTTTGGGCCTCTAAATCCGTCCAGGTTGCTGCTAAATCCGTCCAGCAAGTATGGTAAATCCTTCCACAGGGCATTATGCTGCACATACCTTTCATATCTTATGATTTTCTCAAGTTTTGCAATCTATCAAGTTTCACAGATGATTTCTGTCGATATTAGAACATTTTGTTGCTGATTACACTTATAATAGAAGAATCAAATAACAGAGGTAAAATTAACTCTCAAGAATTTCAATTGATTGCCTCAATCACAATTAAAAATTTTTTTAAACCCAATCAGGTGTAATTACTCAATCTAATTTCTTTAATCAGTGTTATGCCATTTATAAATATTCAAAGTCATAAAAGTACTTTTAAGGACCATTTAGAGTAGGTGGACGGATTTACAATCCCCCAATCAAGCCAGTTTCAAAAATAATGATGGTAATTCCGTCCACTTATATTTTCATTGTAGCACCTTTCCAGGCGTTGCAAATATGTTATTTAACAAATTCTTCAAGAAAAATGAAATTCTGCTTCTCATTCAAAACTTTTTTTACCTTCAAAACGTTTTTTTTTTTATTATTGAAATACGAATCAAGATGCCTACAAGTAATTCACAAAATGGCTATTATGACGTCACAGGATTTCATTGTATTTTGTCTTCTGTTTTTAAATTGACCCGAAATATCATTATTGTGCTTTTTACAAAATAAAAACGGCAAAATTAGTTGAAGAGCCACTATATCTTTCATATAAAACTCACAGAACTGTTATAAATTTAATTTTATACCTATATTAATCTTTTTATTGACTGACTTATTACTTATGAATCTGCAGGGTGTTGTACCTGTGGTCTCGCTATGCTTTGGCATTATCATATTATGTACATATAGGATGAAAATTGACACAAAAAATGGGATAAAAGTGTTTGTTTCTTCGACACTGAGGCAAAATAATGCATGTTTTCCCCCGTTTTTCAAAAAATGGGCCTAAATTCTGACTTAATGATATTTCAAAGGGCTCCTCGACTGAAATCATCAGAAATGGCCTATAGAACATCTCTTGGAAGTTTGGTGCTTTTATCACACTTGTAACAATTGACCCAAAAATTGTACCTTATAAGCCACCGGACTATTATACATAAATTTTAGCTGTGGACTTACTTGTTTATAAGCTTCAATAACTATCATTATGTAAAATTAGATCATTTAAGTAAAGGCCTATTAACTAGTTTTATTGAAATATATACAGGGATGCATAAGTTTACACCAGGCCTATTCTAATTCCTGTGATCTCCTTTTGCAGAAACACAAGAAGAAAGCGATGAGAATTTACAGATCAGCGTTTGGTACAAAGGCAGAGATTTGTCCTCACTCCCTGCAATTCGGAAAATACTCTCTCTCGTTAGAGAGGATATTTCTCGGGTAGCAGAGGAGGTGAAGGATCTCTCCTTTGTACCTACTGAGGAGCTTTTTGTAACAGATTAATCAGTGATCATAATTAAACTTCACCTGTTACATAGGACAAGGTTCAAGCTTTGAGTCACAAATTTGGGACATTTGACTGAAAAAAATCCTGAAGGTTCATTTTGGATTTTTTGAAAAAGCTTTTAAACTTACCTTCTGGCAAAAATTGTCTATTTTCCAATAAAGGCATCAGAAATGACGAGATCTCATCCTTTTGTCATGTTTTTGGGCGAAGTATGTCCAAAAACAGGCAAAAATGCACATTTTAGGGTGACAAAATTTTTCACAGTATCATATATTTGTCATGTAATGGGCTATAACTTGGAAAGTAACACTTCGATATCATTTATTTCACCTTGAAATAATTCCCTATATTGTTTACTTCTAGTTACATATAAATTTGAGATATTTCAGCTAAACGTATACTCACACTAACAGGATATTTTACTTAACGTCAGGTGACAATTTTTTTGAGAATTTTGTAGATTGAGGTGAAGCTGCTGACTTTGATATCACACTGTGTTGTCATTTTTTTGCAATAGTAATTTGTATGATACATCAATATAGTACCTTCCAAGTTTCATAAAGAGCATGATAGTGCCAAAAATTGGGTCGCTGCTAACATTTATTGATTTACAATAATGCATTTTCTAACTTATGTCAGCTAAATTTTGAAAAGCTGAAAAAAATACATTGCGTCGTAAAAAACCTCAGTCTCTTGCAATTTTAGTTGGAAAGTCACCAAAATCGAACTTAGTATGTCCAGATATATTGGCTACAACAAGTTTATGTTTAAAAAGTTCAATAGGAGACTAGAGGATAGCTTGAGTTTTTTTTGCAACCAAATTTTAAAGGATTTTAGCCATCTATGGCTCAGTCGGTAATGCAAGGGCAATATAACATATATGCATGATTGATCTAAAATATGTTTCTTAGTCATGAAAATTACTTTTCACACTTGCTGGTCATTATTGCAGTCTTCTCTTACCTCCATTCTATATTTCAGAGTCGCTGTCTTGGACAGCCGTGCCAAAAATCACTTCTTCAATGCAAACTGTATAAGGGCACAGGGCGCCCATCTGAGGCATGTGCCAGGTTGTTACAGGATAAAAATAAGGAGTTGTTTAGTGCTTTGGTACTGTGTTAGGCTTATTTGTTGACAAAAATTGAGTACTACTGAGATATATTAAGTTGAAAGAGAGAGATATTCCAAAAAATGCTAGGTTCCAATTGACCTGTTATAATATGTGCAGTTTGTTATAAAAACATTCGTAGAATGAAAATGATGAGATATTTTGTATTTCCGACTTCAGATTCAGATTCCTGGGGAAATTTACATAATAATAAATAAAATTTTGGATCAAAATGTCCCAATTGTCTGACTCAAATCTTGAACCTTGTCATAGGTGAAGTTTCTTGTTTTCGTAAATATTATTATTTTTCCGGCAACCTAAATTTCTTCAAAAAATTCTCAAAAAAATCACATATATATATATATATATAAACTTTTATTAGACAACGAAATATCATAAAGATACATGTGTCATATATATAAAATAAAATAAAAAATATAATGAAGTAAAAAGAGAAGAATTATATATACAAAACAGAAATAGTAACTACATTTTAATTTACAAGTAATAAACTATTATTGAGACATAATTTATATACAAAACAGAAATAGTATTTTATATAATAATTCATATATACAAAATATAATAATTTGTATGATACAAACAGAAATAGTAACTACATCTACATTTGCAAGTAATAAACTATTATTGAAACATAATTTAATAAAAATTCAGCAACCATGTACAAAGAGTTTGTATAAAATAAAGGGAAAAAACAAATTTAAAGCAATATTCAGAATATTTTTTCCCAATATCATTTATACATGAATTTTAGTCCACCAAATACCACATGAATAAACATGCTTGGTGCCGGCCATGATCGTTGCAAATTTAAGTGAAGTTATTACATAACTCCTTAAACTATGTTGTCCGTTTTTAAGACAGTTGCTAAATATTTAGAAAGTGCAAAGTTTACTTCACAGTCTTTGTCACACAATATACTTAGAAATTGTCCTTTTGGTGAAAAATTAAGAAATTCTCTATTTTTTTAGAAGCAACTTCAAAAAAGTTCGTCCTAAGCATATATATATAGTATTACTTGACCTTATTACACTCACCTGGTTTCGGTGACCTTGACCTATTTTTCAAGGTCACAGGCCATTCTGAAGTCGGTTTTTTCATTACCTTTAATTAATTGTATCACATGTAATTACAAGCAAATTTCATTTTCCTTTTAAATTGCATATAAATTACATAATCTGACCTAATTTCAAGAATTTTTGTGATGATCCCGCGCTTCGTTTTTAGATATTAACCGCATCGTCAATACCAGTGACCTTGGTAATTTCACCTAGAAATATCGATTTTAGGCCATAATAATGTATAGTATATATCCCACAATAGGCAGTGCAGTTCTGGCAAAAAAACATGTGATTCACACCATGTGGTTCATCGTTGTGAACCACATGAAAGAAGTCCTGACGTTGCTATGTAAAAATGGACAGCAAAGTGAAGACGTCACAATGTTTTGAGGCTCTGATTGGTCCATGTAGTTGCTAGGGATATTTTTGGTGCCATTCAAACAAAATAATGCCATATGAAATCACTCTATTTTTTTTACTGGAGGTTTATTTTCATTGTGGGATATAAATAAAACTTAATGGGAGTGTGGTTCACCAAAATGAACCTCACTCATGTCAGGTCTGCTGCAGAATAAACACTCGTCCTTGGGACTCGTGTTGTATTCTTACGCGACCTGACATTCATGAGGTTCATTGCTGTGAAACGCACTCCCATTAAGTTTTATCATAATATGTGCAGTTTGAATATGCAATTAAAAGTCCTGTAACTGTTTACCTTAATTTTCTATTAAATTCCAAGTAATTCAAACCGGAGAATGTTGAAAAATGACAAATTATCGCGTATTTGACATAGAAATATCGATCCGAGAGAATTGACCCCCCCCAGTTTTACGCACTGCCATTCTGAAAATCATATTGGTTTTGACCTAGACAATGATTTTCAAGGTCAAATTCTAGGTCAAACATGACAAACAATTTTTGCTTTTTTGAAATTTGGATTTTTTACGCAGGCAACAAATCTACATATTGTTACAAAAAAGTCACACATACTTGCTACAATAGTCTAGAGGCATCGTGTAAATTTTCAAGGTCCTCGAATTGACCTACATCAGACCGTAAAGGTCACAAGGTCAAAAAATGAAGGAAAAATTTACGATATTCACTTTTCTCAATGATAGCGTTATTTCAATCGGCCATAGCTCCGGTCCTAATTGAGTTAGAGTGAATCTGGAAACATATTTTGAAAGTTTTGGATTCTCCTCTAGTGATCATATCTTGAGTATTTTGTTGTAGATCTTACGGTTTAAAAGATCGCAGGACCCTGAAAATTTCTTCTTTTTTTGTCAAATTTTCACAATTTATCATTATTTTGACAAGGAAAGAATCATCTTAGTACTTCAATGAAACTGTCTGAGCATATTTTCATCTCACATTTACATAAAACTGGATAGTTATATATGTTTTAATTGAACCGTTTTGGTTCTAGAGTAATTTTAAGTTAGAAAATAAATTTTTTCAGAAAAAATTATGAAGTCCATATTTCTTAATTGTACCATCATTTCAATCGGCCATATCTCAGGTCCTAAAAATGTTGCAGAAAATCTTAAAATAGAATTTGAAAGTTCAAATTCTGTTCTAGTTTTTAAATTGAACATTTTCTTGTATCCCTGACGGTTAAAAAGATCGCCGGACCCTGAAAAATGTATGTGTTCAGAAATTGCAGTCATTTCCAAATGTTTTCTGGACAAGAAGTACCTTTGTCAAGAAATTCCAGTTTCAATTAGCCATCACTATAATCGTAGTACTGGTTGATGTACTGGTTGCTGTACTGATTGATGTTCTGATTGATGCAATGGTTGATGTACTGTTTGATGGACTGGTCAGTGCACAGGTCAATGCACTGGTCCATGTTATCTTCTGTATATACATACACTAGAAATACCCATTGGTATAAAGCATTACAGAAATGGCTGTATTTGTAATTTAATAATTATGCAAAAGAGTATAAGGTAGCCCTATGGTTGATGAGTAGGGGTTTACATACGAGGGGTTTTCCATTAGTTCTGTCCAACTAGTCGTCATTTTTGCTATATCATACACAGATACATTAAATTTTGTACAGTTCATATTGAGGTAATATGCAATTGATTTGCAAAATATCAGATTCTAGAAATAAAAATAAATGGTTATTCTGTTACCAAGGAAACCTGAAGTCATGGAATGCGGCCTAGATTTTGTGGTAATTTCTTATTATTAGCTCAAACCCTGTCCGCGTAACTGGCTTAACTTAATAAACCAAAGCATATTAATATTTTTTTTCTTTCAACAATCAATGGGCTTATTTTGAAGAACTAAATAACAATAGAAACAATGTTATTTAACATATTTTAGTCACTTTACCATCCTTGATTCAGTAACATCGGGTTTCAGTGAGATGAGCAACTTTGTGATTATTAAATGAGATAACAGACATCTATGAAAATCATATAATTTGCTTGAAAAATCTGACAGAGAGAGGAGAGTAAGAATCTTCTTAAATATACATACAAGGAAGATAGAATCAGTAATAAAACCATCTGAATCTTATAGGTTTTCTTGAAGGAATAGAAGACGTATCAAAGAATCCAAGATCCGGAAAAAACGCATAGCCCCGAAACTATCCTAAACCTGAAGACTCAGAGATATGCTTTTTAAAGGGAATAAAAGTATGAACAAATACTAATGTACCTCCAATTGATCACTTGGGGATGTTGTAAAATTATGATCCTTCTTTTCCACAAGTTTCTAGTTGAAAATCTCTTAAAATGATTAACTTTTTTGTCTGTTTTTGTGCCCTGGGCCATATTTCAAGACTTCTGGTTTCCATGGCAACAAAATGAAGCATTATTTGTATTTCTATGATCTGATTTTTTGGGGATTAATTGCAAATTACCTTAGTATTAACTAACCCAAATATCATGTGTCTGCATAAAATATTGCTTCAGTTCTGGACAGTTGGACAGAACTTTTGGAAAACCCCTCGTAATGTTGTGATTCAGTGTGCAATTGAATAAGGATGCTAAGGAGTCGTGTTGAAAGGAGAATATTGAAAGGGTTTATTGAATGGTGTCAAAGTTCATAACACCACAGATATTAAAAGTTGAATAATAATTATACAATTGACACATATGTGGGACTGCAATAGCAATGAGACAGTGATGAGTTATAAAGTTATGAAGCGTGACATTGAAAAAGGAAGCATAATTCAGTAGTGCTTTGATCATAATTTATTGTGGCTGCCTTGATAGTTGTATTGATGGTTATAAATGTATTGGTACTGAAGCTAGATTTGGAAGACTGCAAGGAGGAGAAGAAGTTTTCTGAAGTTTTGCATGACTTGTCATGACTGATAATTTTGAATGTTTTGCATTTCCACCAGAGGGCAGATAGGCCTATAGGTTTGTCTATTTTGGTAGAAAATGAGGTAAAATTCAACGTGCATATAATTACCTATGTGATTTTGGTGAAATAATATGGCTTTGACAGCTGTTTAGTGGTGTATTAAGTATTACTGCTGTACTTGGAAAATCGAAAGCAGGAGAAGAAGTTTTGGAAAAGTTTTCCATGACTTTTCATGACAGATTCATGCAATCCTGGATTTTCGACAGAGGTGAAGTTAAAATTGTGAATAAAAGAGTAGTCAGGAGGTTGTTTGCCCTCATAGGAAGGATAGTATATATAAAAAGAGGGATGGGTGGATAGTTCCAGTGAGTGGGATGCCTGGGAGAGACGTTGACAGTGCACAATGCTCAGGTCATGTCAGCCGCAATTCATTGATTTTCTTGATCTCCGTACTACCTGCTCCACCTAGCCAAACTTTCTGTTTCCATGGCAACCGCAGAGTGACTTAAAAATATCCAAATGTTCCAAAATTTTGGAATCCTGGGCATTCCAAAAGTGCTGAATTCTATCCTGCAAAAAATTCATTCTTTTAAATTGAAAATAAGTGTCCATATAAAAAAAAAGCCTTGAACTTTCTGAACGCCCCTCGTATCTGTCAGTGTGTCTGTCAGTGTATCTGTCAGTGTATCTGTCAGTGAATCTGTCAGTGTATCAGTCAGTATATCAGTCAGTGTATCAGTCAGTGTCAGTCAGTTTAAGGCAACAAACTGATTGATATGTTACAGTGAGGGTTTTTTGTAGAGTTTAGCTGTCTGTCACATCATCACAAGTAGTCCATGGACAGATAGTTTATAAGTGCTTCCATATATATATGTGCACGCTATGTACATTTTAAATGCCATGCAAATTTACATTCAATAAATTAATATTGCATGTGATATGATTTTGCATGATATTGCAAGTGATATGTTTAATACATTGCTTGTAACTTTACATGTGATATTGCATAATATTACATATGATATTGTGTGTGATATTGCATGTAATGTTACATGTGCAAGACGTCTGCTATTTCATGTGCAAGTTTATGTACAAGTTTATGTGCAAGTACATTTGCGAGTTCATGTGCAAGTTTATATCATGTTCATGTTCAAGTTCATGTCTTATGTCATTTCCAATATCATTTCCGTGTTTTCTCACGTTCATTTCACTACCAAAAATTTCTATGATAGGTGAAGTTTTGTCACCGCATTGCGGTTACCCGATTTAGTCATATACACACCTAGTATAGGCCTATAACTTGTTGATGTTTAAATTTCACAATTGTTGCATTATGTACTTTGAGTACCATATCGATTGTGAAAGTGCAAAACATCATATGTCAAAATTTTGCTATTTTTAGATTTTTGGTGGAATGACTATTTTAATATCCAATTTTACCTCCCTATATTTGTTTTGGTGATGTAGGCTATTGAAAAAGAGAGTGCATGAAAATTTGAAAAAATTGTCATTTTCCTCATTCTTGGCATTGTAGCCACTCAATAAAATTTGTTATTGCAATCTGTCATAGGCAAATTATAATTTTCACTGTATATACATAGATTGAAAGTATATTCAATGCTTCAAGTTGCTTTAGGTTTTTGCACGGGTAGAAAGTGAAAGTGCAAAATCACGTAAGTCGACATTTTCAATCACATCTGATGTTAACATCAATGCAAGGGGTAAACGACCTCTGACAAAAAATTTGCCACAACAGGGTGTCACTTTCTATGTATCTAGTTGGCCATAACTCACTTATTAATAAACATTACCATAAAAAAAGACACTTGACAGTTTTTTTCAATTTCTGAAAAACTGCTTTTTTTTACTTACGAGGTTTTGCACTTTCACCATCGATATATATCAGAAATGGGTCGGACTTGCAAATAAAAAAAAATTAACAATCATTACCCGGTATGTTGTTTTTTCTCTCTCTTGTCATTGTGTATTATGGATGTAAGCTGTAAGATATAGCACTATATTGTATTGCAATTACTGTTAGTCATTCACTGCAATGCAGACACGAAATTCATGGAAGCCTTCCACAATAATTCAGAAATATAGTATTCTTGGCATAAAATATAGCATACTATAAAGTATTCTGGGCATAAAATATAGCACTATAAAGTATTCTGGGCATAAGATATAGCGCTATAAAGTATTCTGGGCATAAAATATAGCATACTATAAAGTATTCTGGGCATAAAATATAGCGCTATAAAGTATTCTGGGCATAAAATATAGCGCTATAAAGTATTCTGGGCATAAGATATAGCGCTATAAAGTATTCTGGGCATAAAATATAGCGCTATAAAGTATTCTGGGCATAAAATATAGCGCTATAAAGTATTCTGGGCATAAAATATAGCGCTATAAAGTATTCTGAGCATAAAATATAGCGCTATAAAGTATTCTGTAGCATAAGATATAGAGCGCTATATTGTATTCTGGGCATGAAATATAGCGCTATAAAGTATTCTGGGCATAAAATATAGCGCTATAAAGTATTCTGGGCATAAAATATAGCGCTCCAGAGTATTCCAGACATGAGTATGCCAAAGTTTCAGTCTATATTAACTTGAGAATTCTATATCAATATGAGAAGCTGTTACATGGAAATTGCTTATAATAGTGGTGAGATGCCTGTCTTCTTTCCTAGTTGTCGTCCAAGCAAAACTATAATCTCTGTTTCACTAACCTCTACACACACTCGCACTATCTGCTTGAGAAATATTTATTGTAAAATATTGTATATTGTATGAAGTATTTTCATTTATGCCTCTTTACTGTGCACGTCATGAATAAATGTTTCTCGGTCTGTATGTCGGGCTATCTTGCTGTCTGTCTGTCTGCTATACTTGGCAGAAGCAAAAACAATACCAGAGGGGATTCACCCAGAGCTGCATCTCATAGATTTAACATTCACCTGATAAGTTTAATAGGCCTATAGTTTAACATTCTAGTTTGCATGCATTGCATAGACAGGGTTGGGTCCGTCCAAAAACATTTGCCAGCAAGGTTGGCAGAGTACAATCCGCAGTGACATACATGCATTTATATTCAGTAGATCTATAAAAGATGGAAATTTGACCACTCAGACAAGTATAACGATGCCATTGGTTGCAGATATGCATGCATGCAATTCCAAATTCATGTAACAGATTTACAAAAATTATCATTTGGCCATTGCACCATTAAATACAACTTTAAAAACTAAATGCAATAAAATGCAATGCAAAAGAAAGCCTCATGCATTATTTTGAAGTTATACCTTTGCATTTGCAAACGCATGTTGTTGTTTTTTTAAATTAATAATTGATCAGTTTTCGTCATATTTCAATATTTTTTGCTAGATCCGAATTATTTTACTTACCGTAAGATTGCTCTCCACTGTAATGGTTTTCTGGCGATCTAAATTAGATTGTGTCATTTTTACAAGGTTATAATTTATAGTTCTGGCAAGCACTGCCCATTTGCTATTAATCTGATAATCCCCTAGCCTGGTGGATCCATGTTGGCTGATTCATAATGTCTATTACTCAGATCTTTGTGGCCTTTTCTTTTTAAGTTTCTGGCCATTGTTACAATTCCTTAATAAACGTTCTTAGCACCAAGTTAACGAATGTTTTGTATTCCAGTGCTCTACATCTTGTTGGTTAAGTGATGTCCTCCATCTTGGTGGCCATTCTGGGCAAAACAAGAGTGTCTGGTGCAGTCGGGCCTCAGGTCCCGTTGCCCATGTAAACAAGTTGGAACGGAAGTGCATGCAGAGTGGAATGGTGATTAGCATAAGAGACCACGCCTCCTTGCCCCACTGCTGCTATCGATCTATCGATCTGTGTCCTACTGATTGGAAGATAGGTTGCTTTGCAGCTTTGCAGCTTTGGGCTGGTCAACAACATCCCTTGTATTGGGTGTAAGAGCAGTCAGGTCAGCCAGAAATACTTGGTGCAAAAAATTCATGCGAAAAAGCTGTTTACCCACCACATTCTAAAAAGGGCAGGGATCAAGATGGTGTTACCAAATATAGACCAAATTGAAATTTAATATTCATGGACAAACAACAACTAATGGACCGAAAAGGTCATCCACCCCATGAGCAAACAATGTTGTAAACTTTGCTGTGAAAAAAAATGCTATTAAAATTTATTTAAGCAGCATCAAATCAATGACTTTAGGCTTGTGCTTATAATTATTCCAGAAGAATGAGAAGATACAGAGCAATCGAAGGATTTGGTTGATGGTAATTTCTTCCTATCTGTCTATCTGATTCTTTTATTTTGTAACTGAGTCTAGATGGATATTACAGGTGATTTAATATGTATAGACACTGATATGAGACAGAATGTGAATTTTTATGTGGGACATGTTATTCTATAGGGAAAAATTATGTCATAAGTTTCTTGAGGTCACTTTTCCTTATAGAATACACGTCCAAGAAGAAAAAAAAATCACATTCAGTCACAGTTTCCACAATTATGAAATCATCTGTAATAGTTGAGATGCTAAAAATTATATTATACATTATTGCCAAGTGGGTTTCATCTGATCAGGAGCACATGACATCACAGGTTATCAATGTTCCAGTTGGAAAAGGTAGATGGCACATCAATCGAGTCTGTTTTAAAATGCCACCTAGTGTGAGAATATGCCAGAAATTAGTTCAGTTTCTGAAACGGTTGGCTCATCTATATATGAAGCTCCTCTGTTTTAAGCAGAGCTAAGTAAAATATTTTGAATTCACTGAGTCATACTTCTTATTTTCATACTTTTAGACTTTAAGTAGGCCTAAAAGCTTTCATTATCTTGGGATTATAAGGTCAGCTCTGTAGTTCCAATATCCATGAGGCTCTGGATGGGGTTTTGTGTCTCCCTGTCCCTTGGCCGTTTTACTTTTGAATTCCCTGTCCCTTTGCAATTTTACTAATGGTAGGCCTACTTTTTAATTCCCTGTCCCTCAGCCCTGAACGAAGTTTAATGTCACCCTGTCCCTTGGTCATTTTACTTTAGAATTCCCTGTCCCTTGATCACTTTATTTTTGAGTTCCATGTCCCCCATATCCCCCCATCCCAGAGCCTCATCCATGGAGGTAAGGTCAGACATTTTGCTAACTCTTCGTATTCATTTTACTAAACTGTTTGGAGAACGAAACTTCAATGTAGAACAGGATCAAAGCTACACTTGAGACTCTGGATGGGGGGATATTGGTAAATTCAAAAGTAAATTTAATAGCAAAAGGACATGTAGGGAGACACAAAACCCCATCTAGAGCCTCGCACTGTTATAGAAATATATGACACGATTCAAGTGATTTTCAATTCAATCCAGGTAATCAAACACACGAGTGACTTTTGACACAACACACACAAAAACTGATTTCATCCAGCTGTTTTATTCACAAAAGACATCAATGACTTGAAGGTGTACATCATTTCATTGTCTGCAGATATAGTTTGCTTTTGTCCCAGGTATCAACCATCAAGGGCAATGAGACAGCCATGGTCAAGTTATATTACATGAGACGGTTATATGAAATAGGCTTTGAAATTATTCCAAAAGAAGATATATGTGAAACATATTTTAGTACATATAACAACATCATTCTTTAACCTCAGGAGAGAATTTTGACAGTAGGCCATATACCAGTAACATAATTTTTTTTTAAACCTTTGTCAATTTGGAATTCCAGGATAATGTACTTTATTTTGATTATGAGACTCATATATGTATTCTATTCCATATCACAAGTCGCTCGGAGTCAGTCAGTTAACAATTATTAGCATCCCACTCGGACATAGTGGTCCATATTGACTGCGTTGTTCGTTCCTCCGTTATTTCCGTTATTGTTGTTATTGTTATTGTTGTTGTTATTGTTGTTGTTCCTATTGTTGTTGTTGTTGTTGCCATTGTTACCATTCACATTAGGCCACCCATTACCATTGTTGCCATTGTTATTTGGCCATCCATTGCCATTGTTCCCTTGCCATCCATTGCCAGTGCTGTCTGGCCATTCATTGCCATAGTTAGGCCGTTCCTCGCCATTACCCCGAAATGTCCAGCCGCCATTTGTATTGCCGTTATTTCCCCAGTTGTCGCTGTCACTACTGCTGGTGCCGTCAGTCCACCTGTTACCAGGGCTATTAGGGGATGGTGGCATTCCAAAAGGAGGTCTCGGTGGTCCTTGGCCATTTTGTCCACCATTACCATTAGGAGGGGTCTGCTGTCCACCATTGTTATTTCTCCTGCGATTGTTATTATTTCTTCTGCCATTATTATTTCCCCTGCCATTGTTGGTAGTAGTTCCATTGTTATTTGTCCTGCCATTGTTGTTTGTCCTGCCATTGTTGTTTGTCCTGCCATTGTTAGTCGTCCTGCCATTGTTAGTTGTCCTGCCATTGTTGTTTGTCCTGCCATTGTTGTTTGTCCTGCCATTGTTGTTTGTCCTGGCATTCCTGGCATTGTCAGTTGTTGTTCCATTGTTATTTGTCCTACCGTTGTTGTTTCTCCTGCGATTATTATTTGCCCTGCGATTATTATTTGCTCTGCCATTGCTGTTTGTCTGCTCATTGCTTTCAGATTCATCGCTGTCGAGCATTTCATCAGCAATTATCCTCTCGGGGTTGAGATTTGCGTTATTAGTATTTTTTGTGACAGCTGAGTAGATGTGGAGTTTGCACCACCACTTTTGTCGGATCTTGGGGTTCCTTCTGTACGTGTAGCCAATGCAACTGAAAAAAAAAAAAATCACCATTTAGCAAAAACTGTAAGCGTTTTGATCAGTATTTTTTCTAACAAAGGTGATACATATCTCAACTGTAAATGTCCATCTTAGCTTCCATGACGAAGCATTGAAAACTGTTCCTGCTTAAACTCAAGACTCAAGAATTTTATTTCTCCCCAAAAATTTTACAATTATACAATTTTGAACTTATTATCATTGATTTGTAAAAGAAGTAGCTCTAGTTGAATACAAAATGTACAATTAAAATAAATTCTGTGGACAGGATGACCTATCTAAGACAAGATTCTTGTCGCTAGCGACAAGCCAACCTGGGGAGTATGGGAAGATCCTGACAAGATATTTAGACTAGATTATTATCACTGACATTCCATCAGAAATTTTTAGAAATTTTGACAACCGCTAGACATGATATATAAAAATGGTAGATTATTCAAGTGTTTTGCTTATACTCCATCAAACAGAATGAAAAGAACAATTAAATAAAAAATTTTAACAACATTCGTGCACTTTTTTTTATTTGATATGTGAATCAAACCTACTTTTTTATATGCACCTTAAAAATTGCTCTCCTATTTGACCAAAATTAAGTACTGAAAAAGCAATTTTAATTCCTGATTTTGGCCTGAGAGCTGGCACAATTAGAAGCGACCCCTGCCAGCTATTAATTAGCAGACTACGTCATTCAGGGTTAAAAGTAAACAAATGGCAATGTGGTATGATGAGGGCTTAGATTCAGGCAGTGAGGTTGAAAAGGGCTTGCAGCCTTATATGTACACTGTATGAGCCTGAGAGGGGATTGGGTAAGACTGACAATGATGAGCTGCTGAAGTTAATAGGTTGAACATCGACACCAATGAGTCAATGCCTGGTAAGTTACTAATGAATTCCGAGTGGTGACAGCACCTTACAGTGCATAACCATCTGAGATCCATAATCACATAATGCCATGCTTGAAATTACCAACAGGAGAGCCACTGGACTTTTTGTCCTAAGCGATACATGTTGTATCTTTTCACATCACTTTGTTTGCTCTTATCATATGAATGTTGATAGATTGTGACTTTTTGGAAAATTTTTCCTCTTATTTTCTTCATATTTTTGAAATAACAGAATGTAAAATGTCATGCCATTGAATAATGCATACACACGTCATTATTAGGCCTATGTGATCTAAATGGTCAAGTAAGTCAAATGATGGGATGGCTCCATCAACCTATCTCGGTCTTTTTAAAGCCTGATTGGCTTCCAATTTATTTGTTAGATCGGAATCTTTGAGGTGTACACTACACACATTCCGATCTTTGAAGTGTACACTACACCCATAAAATGAATTGGCATTTACCTTCTTTCGATTTATTTTATATAGAAAATTAGCCCATTCTTCACAAATTCTTGTATTGTTGGGTTTTGGGTGAATTTGTGGAGGGTGATGCATTTGCCACAGGGGTTTCTGCATGTAGACACCACACATAAACTCCGCATGTCCAGTCAATCAGCTCTGTGTACATTGACATGCAATTGCATGGGCAGTGGTCACTCTTGGCTGACTAGGCTTGAGGGAGGGAGGGGCCACCCAGCCTTACGTCATGCATATTAAATGAGCAAGCTGACTGGTGACCCACGAAGGAGGTCTAAAACCAAAATTTCACAGGTCGTTTACAAAGTGCAGACTTGCCAATAATTTTTTTTAACTACCTTCGTGTGCTTATAAGACTTAGTTCCACCGATGAAAGGTGTATTTATTGAAAGTCAGGATTTGATGAGTGTGTGCCTTTAAAAAAATTACATAATTCATGGAGCACAGTAAAACAACCAAGTAGATCAGATATCAAATTAAAATACAGGAGCATATTTGAACATACACACAAGGTATTAGTTAGCATATTCGCGACCAATCAGGTTTTCTTAGGGAATTTAAATGGACATAGAAACTTACTGTTCCTCCTCATCACACATCTCTTGGCATTCTTCACGCGAGACCAGATCTTCAATCTGAAGTCCTCCTTTCTGTTTGGTGTATTGTGCAGTTTCATAGTATTCCTGTGCATCTGGAAATGTATTGAAAATATATTACAGAGGCACTTGCATGATACACCAAAAAAAAGAAGATCAATGTAATTT
This sequence comes from Platynereis dumerilii, assembly GCA_026936325.1. NCBI lineage: Eukaryota > Metazoa > Annelida > Polychaeta > Phyllodocida > Nereididae > Platynereis > Platynereis dumerilii. The sequence goes on along the minus strand of JAPTHN010000002.1, from coordinate 74,445,099 downwards.
TTTCACCGGCCATGTTTTACTAGTTTTCCAACAGGTTAAAGTGGTTGGCAGTCAGTAAACTAACTTAAACTAAGCGTGGACAATGTCACAGAAGGAGTGTTCCTGTTTGTCTGTAACCTTGTTTATCACATTGCCGATTTTGCAAAATAATATGATCTCATCCATATCTCACACAAATTGCTTGATCCGGGAATATCTGAAGTCAGCTTCAGTGAAAATTTCTTTAACTGCCCCTACAGAAAATTACTGCCAGATTATTTGATCATGCTCACGAAAAATTCTTATGTTTTCACCCACCTGTATCTTTTTACTGTAGTGTCTGTTTAATCGATGCCAAATTAAGGTAATTCGAAATATTTCACCCTTTTCAAGTAGGTCAACTCACCATTGCTTCGCAAGTTTGGTGCAGTTATTTGACAATATTAAGAAACTGGGTAAATGCACCAGATCAGATGTCTTTGCATAAACTGACTCTACCAAATCATCAACTTTTGCATGCAATTTGAAAAAAAATATGTGCAGTGGTTATCCTACAGGAGATGATTTGTTGCAAAATCCTGCCCTTTTTTGAGGTCACCATGTTTGGCAACTTTTCTTATAAAAAGTGAATTCAGCCCACAATTAATCACTGTCTGGCTAAATCAAATAGCCAGTCAAGTCATTTGAACCCTTGTGAAGGTTCCTGGTTAATTTTTTTCTAGTTGTTTTAAGATTATGCGCCGAAAACTTGCTTTTATTTTTCAAAGTCAAGCAAAATGAAAAAAACTTTAAGGGGAGGTATGGTTGACAAGGACACTTTTTTGCAATTTTTAGAATAATGGTTCATATTTGGTATCAAAAGATAGGTTTTAACTAAATTAGATAATTTCAGGTAATTTTGAATTTTTGTGATGAATGGTTGCCATGGTAACCAGTTTAAAAGGCAAAAAAAGGCTGATTTTTACTGCTCACGGGATTTGAAATTTCTGAAGTTACAGGCATGGTAAAATTTTTTTGAAAAAATGATGAGAGAAGAAAAGCCAAATGAACGTATTTACTCAGCGGACTTTTGATATTCCTTTAAATAGTGTAAGGAATTGGGGTAAAGTAGACAAAAGTCATTTTTGGGGGAAAAAATGCTTGTTTTTGTGGCTGCAATATCAAATAATTTTGTTCCGCAACAAAAAATTTCCAAATTTGTTTTGTAAATATAAAGACATTTTTTTAAGGATTCCGTTGATGTATCCCATGAGTTCCTAGGTTGAACAGTGGTCAAGATTTTTCACATCCAGTGCAGGGCAAAAGCGGTTTTTTGCACATAGCAGAAAATGGCAAAATTGTGACGTAACATCGTTACAGGCAATTTATCAATGAAAACAAAGAGGCCTATCAGTGGCTATTTCTCCAAAACTAATGAAGTTACAGGCATGATATTTTGCAAAGACTTAGTAATCATTGTCATGTTTCACCACAGAAAATACTGTGCTGCCATGGTAACTGCTTTGTTGTGTGTACACCTTTGAAATGACACATCGCTGCTCTTTCACTTCTAAAGTGTGTTGATGATGTTGTATTTAACAATGTTTTAAGTGATAAAAGAGACATATTTTGACATAATCGAAGTTTGCACTGGGTGCCCAAGTTCATGTAGGTCGAATATATGAAACAAACTGAATTTGTGTACCTTACTGAAATTTGGGTAATTTCTCACACGTATCTCCCCTTAAAATCCCATTTTTGGTCACATGACCATCCATTGTAACATCACCATAACAGAATAACAATGGTGAAGCTATGAAAGATGTTGAAAACTATTCACTTCACATTTCTTATCAACTAAACATGCATTGGCATGCTTCAATGCAAAATTATTGAACTGTAAAGTCAAAAAGTTGCCAAACAATGGTGAGTTGCGAAGCAATGGTGAGTTGACCTAATTTTAATAATGCAAAATATTATGTGTTTGACTATTGGCATTACTGGTGTGCTTTTTGCACACAAAACCCCAAGTGGATGGTCTGTTTGATATTTTGAGTTGGAAATCTGGTTTGTATTTTGCAGACATCTCTAATTTATCATATTTCGTTGAAGTGGCTCTATTGAAAGTGAAAAAAAATGAATCATTTCTTTTGACGTGTCTCAAAATTTGCCAATTGCAACAACATCTGGAAAGTGTTCTGAAAGTTTAAGAAATAGCGCTTAAGTGCACATTTTTGCAGCATTTTGTCACACACTTTGAAATGGTGCCCAGCATTTTTGTGTGAGATGTGGGTAAGATGATATTTTTTAATGCAAAAACACATTTATATATAAGCGATAAACAAGGCCACAGATGTACAGAAAATGGTTACACTTGAACGAATTTTGGCATAATCATTGTGGTTTATGATATGATCAATACTGTACAGTGGGGGGCACGGGCACATAGGGGCACTGGCACAATGGGACGGTGGGGTTTACTTGGTTCCTGACAAGGTATATGATATGGTATATCATGTGGTATGGCCATCAAGTCTTGTACATTCCCACCCTGACGTGTCTATCCTTTTATCGGCAAATTACAGCAACATGCAGAAATATGGTAAGACAAAGTTTGTTTTCCTATTACTCAACTTAAATCAGAGGGGTGCAAGTTGAAACATTCTCTGGACAAGCCATGAACAACCTTCTCAATGCTTGTATGAATTTGATACATTGAACAAACAGTTATGAATTTCTGGATCAATTAGCATTTGGTGTAAAAGTCATATAGGGGCTCATTGGGACACTGAACATGGGGCACATTGGGATGCACTTTATATGCAGAAAGTAAGTGTACACGTAAACTGAATGACCTTGGACAGCACACAATAGGTATGCAGGCCACAGATGGATCATATGAAAATTGCTGTGATCGAACCCTTGATCCGTTTCAAAAGTTCACTTCTTTATAGCGACATAGCGTATATTTTGTATTTCAAATTTGCCACGAACCAGATCTTCAAGTATTGTGACTGTGATTGGTTGGGATATTAATTACACCAAAATGAATATTTTAATGTTTCTTAACCAGAACTTTAGCTGTTGCGTTAAATTTTATAACATTTGTCATTATAGTAATTGTTTCTGTCAAATAGAAGACATGGTTTAATAATGATATTAATGATGATCCAACTTGCAGAAGATGAAAAAAGCAGATCTTACCAAGAGTGAATCTCCTGAAGTAGAAGTCCAGATTCCTGTGGTAGGATGTCTTCAGGGAATGGATGAAGCATTTGCCAACCTGCCTGTTGTTCTTTGGTGGCTTGAAACTGAAAGCCCAGCAAATAGCACTCCTTTTGCATTTTGACTCGCAGTCTTCCAGTGTGGTAATATTTCTGTCTCTCTTGCCTCCTCTTCTTCTCAGACCCTCATTCTTGACGAAGCCCATTCCCAAACATTCTACAATACAAATAATGCAAAATATATTACAAAGTCAACAAATCATCTGATCAGATGCCAAATTTAGGGTGGAGTGAAAATTGAAATTAAAAAAACCGCAGTTCTAGAATACTTGTCAATTGTCATAAAACTGCCAGTTCCAATTTTATTTTCGAGCTGCTGTGAAAATTAACAGTGCACTTCAGGTTTAAAGATGTGCATGAAATCGGGGCTCGCTAAATCCGCGGTTGGCGATATTTTGGCTGAGATTGAAGATACAGCCATGAAAGTTATATATTTGAATTCAGAATAAAATTGCCTACACAAGGAGTACCAACATGCCTTATCTACTAATATTTCCAGTGGTCAGTCGGTGCTGTAAGAAATATATTAAAATGCTCTGGTGTACAAACAGCCAAAAGATTTGTAATCTAATGACAAAAAAAATATAATGCTAGATACAATGTATCCTCAGTAATCATTTTGGGCGACAGGCACAGTCATATTGCCCTCTTTTGATTCAATGAGAGGTCAAAAACAGAGTGCCAATGCACAGAGGTTTCACTTAAGATATGATGTACCCTTAAAGTTGTAATTCAATCGGAGAAGCGATGAATATCTCATGTTATTCATATAATAAGTAAAATATTAAAGAGTAGATAGCTTCATGGGATTTAAAAAAAAGGTTTAAAATGTTGTAACCTAATGTGAGATATAGTATGTAGAATGCATGTACTAGAAAGTGAAAATATACATTGTATTCTCTTACAAATTACTTATAGCCATTTTTGTGTCAGTTTCAAGACTGTCCTTCAACAATGTTCAGACATTTATATGACAAATTTCAATTAAATTGAGATTGTGACAGGCTCCACACTGACGTAGGAATTTAAATCCTATCATTTCTGCCACCTACTGCTTGAAGCTTTTACTAAAGTGGAAGTGATCTGTCCCATTAAAGAGGTTGCTGTCATAAAATTATGATTCACTTGTTTTAGATCTATTTCATGTTTCAACCATTCAATAAATTGGTCTCTCTGTAAAGCTTTTCTGAAGTCAGAGATATATTATCCCAGAGGCATCAGCCACTGTCACACATATAATTTGGTGGGCCTAAAGATACTGTTCCATGCAGATGGTCCAGCAGTGAACATGGAATGATCGGATTGGATTCGCTGCGCAATTGAGATAATTTTTGTATAATCCTCACTGGTGCTAAAGAGAGTATTATTTAATTATTCTCGTTTTGGTGAAATATCCATTGCTGTGATATTTAAAACTACCTGTGCTTAACCAAATTTTATGAAATATGTGACTTTGTGAGCTAAACATTTAGATCTCCCTTAATTTTGAAGGATATCAGCCGAGTACGTACAGAAATATGATCTGCAAATTCATTTTTACAGCTGCTTGCAGCCTGTATTACGAGAGGAGTTTCAGGAAAACTTATGACAACTGCCCTGGTCGTGCTGTTTCACCTATGGCATTAAAACTTGGCATGCCGTCTGAATAGAATATTATCTTGCTTCCATCAACTTTTGGTCAACTTCTGTGACAATAAATTTTTATTTCCTAAACTAAAATGTACATTTTTTTTTTTTTTTTTAAATGTTCTGCTGCAGTGATGGCAGCTGCCAAGTGCCAGCCATGGGGATAGTTTACAAATTCATTAAAAAGCTTCAACCAATAAAAGAAGAGAAGGAGAAAGGAAGGAAAGAAGGAAGGAAGTAATGAAGGAAACGTGCATTAAGTAAGGAAGGAAAGAAGGAAGGAATGAAGAAAAGAAGGAGGCATGAAAGGAAGGGAGATAAATATAGATAGATAGATAGATAGATAGATAGATAGATAGATAGATAGATAGATAGATAGATAGATAGATAGATGGTCAGATAGGTATATAGTCTATCTACAAGCAGCTGTTAAAGTGCTTGCACGTTATTTTTTACCTTGGTGTAGTATAGTGTGCTTTATTATCCACTAAGAGGTGCCATGGTCCAGTGGTTAAGGCGTTCGCCTGGTAACTGAGACGTTGCAGGTTCGAATCCAAGCCATGGCATGGAGGAACTGAGCAGATCCTCCATAACTCTTTGCTCCACTCTACCCAGGTGTAAATGGGTACTTGGCAATATATAGGCAGTAATGGAAATTGTAGAATGCTTGACTAAGGAGCACGTGAAATTCGCTGCACACTGGTGTATGCTCCCCAGGGAGCTGAGAAACCTTCATGCTTGAACAGGCCTACCAAGGGTGTAATTGTACAGTCTGTTGAGATTGACAGGGTCAATAAAATGGAATATAAAAAATCGTACATTTACATTTGTGTATGTCGTGGCCTAGTGCATAAGGCGTTGATTGCCACACGCAGCGTCGCGGGTTCAAACCCCAGTCACGGCATGGAGGAACTGAGCAGATCCTCCTTAAACCACTGCTTCACTCGACCCAGGTGCAAATGGGAACTTGGCAAGAGGCAGAGATGGCAATTGTGGAATGCTCAACTAAGGAGCGCATGAGATTCGCTGCACACTGGTGTATGCTCCCCAGGGAGCTGAGAAAGATTCAAGCTTGATCACTAAGAAGACTGAGGTTTCACTATGTATACTTACGTTTTAACTTATATTACAGGAACAAGTGGGCATAAATAAAATCATGATGAAGACATGGTTGCCATTCTTACTTGTAAGATAAACACTAGTGACAACAATAAAAGGGGAGTCTCTGGCAATGGGTGATGGTCTGTTGTGGTAGTGCAGTCAAATTTGGTGTAATTTTATAAGCGATAACAATTTATGAAGAGTTCATGTTGATTTGAGTTGATTGGGCAGGCCTGAAACAGAAGATAAGAATGTCTGTCTACAAGTTGACCGCTATTTGCTGCCACCTAGGGTGCAAAATTTTCGAGCTCCTGTGAGCGGTCAACAGAATTTCGACCTCTGGAAGAAACCAGGACAGTGTGGAAGAAACCAGGACAGTTCCATCATTTAGTGATGGTCTAATTTATTTCCAAAAACTCTGCGAGTGTCTAATCTGACTTTTGTTGGCATTTTAAGCAGACAGCTTGTAAATACCAAAATAAGTTGGAACTATTTTTTATCATGGAGGATGTATACATTGTAGCTCACATACATTGCCAGTATAGAGGGGGCCACTTGTGGCATGGACAAGACATTTTGCTGAGTGTAACACAGCTTTTATGAAATTGTGAATTATATTGTTGTCCTAGTTCATAAATCTCCATAAAGTAACAGAATAAATACAATTGAGCATTTTTGATATCACAAAACAAAAACATTGGCTTTGTATGGACAAGTGAATAAGTGAGAATGCATTCTTTTTGGACCCTTTTCTGACCACAATTTAACATGCACTAAATGGCATAAGTAGATTGAATACCATCTAACTTCTGATGAGTAAAATCGTCCCTTTCACAGGCAAAGTGTATGCTAAAGTTTCAAAACTTTCTTTTTGTCTCATGATTTCCAAACATTTTCATTCAAAGCAGTGGACTGGATATTTGCTAGCAACCATGCTTTGTGAAAGTAGTTTGGCGTAGTAATATGGACAGCTGTTGTTCGACCTGATCTAGTGATCTGTCCAAAACAGATCAAATTATTGTTGTCCCAATTCGATTTTCCAGGGACTGTCAGCATTCTGCTGGCACTTGACAGTCCCGAACAGAGACAGTAAGAATGTCATGTTGGTATCATTATATGGGGAACTTTGCACTGATTCCAAATATGCAACTAATTTTGTTGCATAGACCATATTCACAAAGATATCCGTAACCGCGACTTTGACGAAAAGCAATTTTAAGATATCTCTTTCACCATGAAGTGCACTGTCAATTTTTACTGCAGCTTCCAAAAGTCACTGAAAATATGAGTTTTGGACCAATTGACAATCATCTAGATCAGCTGTTTTTTAAAATTTTTGACATTTTTCAATCCACCCTACCCTGCATGGATACAAGGGCATGGATATCATTTATAGATATATAAAATCCACTTCATTCAGCGTAAGTGCATTTATTTAATTTTATACTTAACAGATGAGGTTACAGGAACTGCCTTGACATGGAAATCCCATCAATCCCATGCTGTCTTCCTTAACCCCACAACACCCCCCCCCCAGTCAACAGGTTCAATGTCACAGTGAGACACCTCAGGAAATGTAAATAGAAAGGCAAACACAGCAGTCTGATTGGGAAGCTAACATGCCCCAAGCCCTTCTCAATGTTGCACTAGCTTCCCTATATTTCGAAAGCATTTCCCCGAACATATATTTTTGGAAACTAAAACATTCATATAGGTAGTTGAGAAAATTGATGAATGGACGCTTTCTTGGTGAGAGGTAGGTTTCAGAGGATTGTCATGGCACTTGTGACTTCAAGGGAATGATACATGTATGCACACATGTCATTATAAATGCTGTGTACCCATATTAAATGCTGTGTACCCATATGTCCCCGGACGGTAAAACTTCATACTAAGGCCTACTCATGTACAATATTCAAATGTGATTGGATCTCTAGTGTTATGAGTCCTGTCTAATTTAAATGGACTAATATAATAAAGCTTTTTTTTTTCACCTTGCCTATAGGATACAAAAGGATAATTCCTCAAATGGCAATATCTGATTAACCTAACTTAGTCTGAAATAGGGCGTCAGACATAATGTCGTAAATTTTCAACAATTTATAATGTAATAATTATCATCATTATATTTGTTCTCTTTTAAAATGCTAGAATTGTACCCTGAATTGGTGGCATATTACCCCCATGTTAGTATTGACAGACACTGTACAGACTAAAAAGAGTTTGTTACAAACCCAATATGTTTATTCGGAATTACCTTGAAAGTTTCCTATTATGCGGAATCTACGGAGTTTCTTATGCATGTATATTGTTATCGCTATCATTTTAAATGTTATGGACCTCCTCAGGCCATTTCTAGAGGCGCCCTTGCCCAGAATCCTTTTGCCTAAGTCACTGCATTATAAATTCATACCCTAGAAGACTTTTTTTTTAAAGATGGTGGCAGTAAAAATTAACAAATAGTGAAACTTTTCTCTACGAATATTGTCTATTTAAATGAAAGAATTAAAATGATCACCTCTTGGCCGTTGCGGTGGTCTCTCGGTGGTTGGTGGTCTGACGGTGGGCTCCCTGGGAATCCTAGTGGATTGCCACCATGGTCTCCTGGTGGTGGTGGTCTCCAAGGTGGTTGCGCTGGTGGTTGTGCGTCTTGGTTGGGTTGGGGTGGTCCTCCGGTTGCTGGAGGTCACTCTTGTAGGACCCCGTCCTCTAGTTATCCGGGTCGGAACCCTGCCTCTCGGTGGTGTGTCAGTGGTGGAAATATAGGGAGCCATAGAAGATCTCCCCGTCGGAGATCTATACAACGAGCGGATGCCTGCTATGTCGTCATCTGTTAGTGTGAAGTCCTCATCGAAACCCGAGAAGATAGGGTACATGACAGAACCCGGCACATCGCTGTGCTTGAGGCCAACAGCATGACCGATTTCATGTGCAGCCACTTGAAGCAGGTTTGTACCTGGATATGCAACAGAGATTGATTATTGTTATGATGTGGAATTAATCGAAAGTTATTTTTATTCAAGTATTAACAGCCTGCATATAGATTTTGTCATTTAATTGTTTGTATATTGTTAATTATTTTACACTGGCAATTATTCCTCTAAACTAATACAACTTGTATAAGAATTTGATAGAAATTGCATAAAACTTCTGCAGAGAGCACAATTACTCAGTCATGCAGGGCTTCACATCGGCAGGCAGTGACTGCAATTATTTATTTCGAACGTGCTTCATCGCCAGATATTCGTTAATAAATCAAACAACACCATGTTAGAAAATAGCTCCACCACAAATTATTCATTTCAAGACCGCTTAAACAGAATTATGGTTAAATGTGAAACACCTAAGGAAATATAAATGGAATCATTCAAGTTTTGTCAGTGGCCTTATTTATCACATTTGGATTGTGGCAAAAAAGTTTGACCTTAGCCATAAATAACATAAAACAGAGGGTGTCATTTTTAAGCGTGTGACACAGAACCGTAAAATGCCGAACAAAAACGGCACTTTGAACTGTGTTATTTTCAAAGTCACATGACACTTTCGTGTTGCGTACAGAAATTTTTGAGATGGAGAGAAATGATTAATTTTTTTCTGCACTAAGTCTTGCAAATTTAGTATTTCAATGTCCTGCTCAAGTCACAGCTTAGAATATATTGAATTTTAGCACGCCCGGTTTCCTAGGTCCAGGTACACACTACCGTACACTTATACAAAAATACTTTATTTTTGTTCTGGTTTTGAATTTTATCATGTTTTGTTGAAAAAGTTTTAATTTGAAAAGAAAGAAAAACATGAAAACCAACAAGACCTACTTCTATAAGTCAGCATTAATTTCCTTTAGGGAAAATATTAACATCTTTAAAAAAAATCTTTATGTACATAGTGATTCATTTTATATTGGGCAACCTCAAGTTCTTGTTTTTTTTTACGTTGTATAGGTGCATACCAAACATGCTATCTGTCTATCTGTCTATCTGTCTATCTATCTATCTATCTATCTGTCTATCTATCTATCTATCTATCTATCTACATTCAAAGTTGGGTTATAGAAAGACTGATATGATTTTTTGTATGATTCACAAAGATTTAATAGAGATTTATACAATTATAAAAATGATGTGTCTCGTATTCAGCTTCAGGGTCGTAAAGTAAAGTAAAGTAAAGTAAAATTTTATTTAAAGTCGGTGGTGAAATATAAAACAAGCAACACAAGCTACAAAGCTTTTGACCGACAAGATAAAATCAACAATAACAAGCGGCAAAATGATGAGATGAATTAAGTACAGATGAGTTTTCAGAAAGCATTAATCATTAATAAGCCCGTTTGTGTCTTCACAATATACAATGTGGGCCCTTATTTTACAAAGAGTTCCTTAGACATAGAAGACATGTTCCACAATCACATATATTCAGACTATTGCTTTTTATCAACGCTGACTTAAAAGAGACTATGTCCGGGCTGCACTTAATGTGAGAGGGTAGAATATTCCACAATGAGGGACCTTGATATCGAATAGATCGCTTGCCATACTGAATTGTGTTAAATTGTGGTTGAATTAACTTGTTATTATCTCTCATGTTGTACGGAGATACCTGTTTATTGAAAAATGAACTTTCAACAGGCGGCGCTAAGTTGTTCGTGACTTTGAAAACAAATTCAGCTAAGTTATACCTATGCTTAACATAGAGCATCTTCTTATTCGTTTTCAATAGAATATCATTGTATGTACTCTCATAATCATTACAGACTAATCGTAAAGCTCTTTCATTTAATTTTTCAAATTTTCGGTCCTGTCCGACAGAGAAAGTGTTATACGCGACAGAACAATAGACGAAGTTTGATGCCACGAAAGCCTCATAAATTCTTAATCTGCCTTCATAATCAATGTGCCTACATATTCGTTGTAAAGCATTTATTTGTCTTGCTGCCTTTTTAGTTACTAGTGATACTTGATTTTGGAAATTCAACTTGCTATCAATGTGAATGCCTAGCAACTTGACATCATTTTCAGATTTAATAGTATTGCCCTGTAATTCTAATTCCATTTCAGAATTATTCCTGCTAATACATATTGTTTGAAATTTATTTGGGTTTGCTTTCATAAAATTTGAATTAAACCATTTGATTGCCCTCGCAGAGGCTATCTCGAGTTTATCTTTAACTACTGACAAGTCATTATGAGAGTAGGAAAGAGTATTATCATCTGCGTAATTATAAACTTCACATAATGTGCTTTGGTCTATCAAGAAGTCATTTATAAATATGTTAAAAAGCAGAAATTATCCCAGTTGTCTCCTCCATGATTTGGAACAAAAAAAGGCACGTGCTAGCCATCCTCCCCACGCAAGCCCTGCTAAAATGGACAGGGCTTTCTGCTATTTCCAACCTCTTCTGTGATTGGCTGCTTATTTAGGTCATAAGCATTTTGCAGGCAGATTTAGTCTGATTATGGACACTGAGAAAAACAGTGTAAAACAAGCAAACTTTCAAACAGTTTCATTTCAGAACTGTGAAAATACATAATTCAATGGATTTTTTGGAACTGTGATAGCACCTTTCAACAATACACAATTTCTCAATTTGTAACAGTGTGAAACAGAAGCAACAATTTCAAACTGTGATGTAGCTGAGCCAAAACTGGGTCAGTTAATTAAGTATTCATGAATTAGCAAAGGTTATGGGCCATTTTGTCATGGTATGACTTGGGATGATGCTGCTAGCATACATGTATTTAGCCTATATCTATCTATTTATAGGCCTATCTATTTATACCATACCTGTGAGCCATCAGCCAATCAGAAGCCTGTATTTGGCAGGAATATATCCTATATTCTTTGTTTTTCATACGCCCATGGGAGTATATAAAGCCTCATTGTTTAACAAAGCCCATAACACAAATAGTGAAACTTACTTGGCAAATTGTTTGTAGCTGTTTTCTACTTCATTCAGATCCTTCTTGTTTAATTCCTTTTTTAAATCTCTTTGTTTTTGTTTGATTTTGTTACACTTAATTTAAGGTATAAGTTATTTATATCCCTTGTTTTCGTGAATATGTGATATACACCTCGGCTAACGGCTCGGTATATATCGCATATTCCCTCAAACGCGGAATATAACTGGCACTTATCTATATCTTTAGATCTTTCATAATGTCTATATATATGGCACAAGTTTGTGACACTTTTATGCTGTAGCATGACTTACCTATGTCTTGATCACCGTAGTTTGGCACCCATGTTTCTGAGTCGTCAAAATGGACATCTCCGAATAGCGAACTTGCAGTCCGATTTGGGGTAGGGTCAGGGGGAAAAGCGTGTGCCAGGGTCCCCGATTTACCGTCAAATGGAAAGGAGTCGCCATGAGATCCAGCACCAAACAACATTTCAATGTCCACCTTACCGTTCGGCTTGTAGGTGAACGTCAGGGGTGAATATTTGCTCCAGAGCTGTAAAATGAAATTGTACAATGTTCAATGGTAAGTGTATTATAAGAGCTCCTGTTATAAGACTGACTTGCCTTATGTGACTGCCTTCCACACTACGGTAAAATTAACATTATAGTACATTCGCATCACTACACAATTGCTGTAATTACATATTCTTGAACAAATGACAATCCGATATTGTGTCACCGACATTACTTTAAGTCGCTTGTGTTACTAAATTACCGGTTAGGTGTTGCAGTAGAAGTTTTGTCAAGGTTACTGTGGAATGTTCATTATTTCACTTCAAAATTCAGAGAAGGAGCAGCTTTTTAATTGCACCATGTCCATGGGTTTTAGTAGTACATTCAGTACTTAGCTAAGAAGACAATTTCAAGTTTTTCATGCCATTTTCTTTTTGCATTTGTAGAGCTAGTTATACTAACCTCAAAGGCCTGTCTGATGATGTCATCCACGTCATTCTTGGATATCTCACTCGGATCAGGATACGTTTCAATTCTGTAGGTGAGGTCATGACCTTGCCACCCTTTGTCTTCAGTTTTAAAACTCTGTGGGAATACATCAGTTCCGCACCTGCCACTTTTAACCAAAGTCTCCGTCGATATATCCACAATGCCTGTATGAAAATATATAAAGAACGTGGAATGGACCCTTCAGTGTGTATATATACCATTTAATTGTGTTTGTCAAGACAATTGTTTTAGACAGATTAAACGTAGAGTCAAAATACATTAAATTAATTAATAGTTAATTTACAGAAAAATCCGAAATGCATTCATTCATTTATAAATTGTTCTATATACAACATGATTGAACAAAAAAAAGAGTATTTTGAACTTTCTTTGGCATTGAAATCTACCAATTCCAGGTCATTGCCATCAATGGCGAATATTTGCTTTATATTGAAATATATGTGACATGAATTAGAAAACCCTGTTCATATAAATCTTTGTTGGCATGTACACTACACAGCCATATTATTTATATAAGTAGAAGTTTGTTTAATGTTACAAAAATATGGCTTTACAATATAGTGCAACTGAAGAATTGCGGTTAAACGTAAGTTGATTGCAGACTCACGAAAGGCAAACACTTTTTCAAAAATTGAGAACAGCATACAGAGTACACCTAACCTTAAGAAAGATTTTATGGTGCACATTGATTTCTTTCTTTTTCTTTTTGCATTAATGATTATCATTCTAAAATATCCTATTTTCTCACCTGAAGGGTTGAGTCCAGAGTTCTTCTGAAAAGTTTTCAGAGCATCCACAAACTGACTTTGGGACAAACCCTCAATCACCTTGAGAAAGTCAAATTTGTGCAGGTAATTCTGAAAACAAAGGAAATCAGAATAAATTATGAATGGATGTGATATGTGGCAGCAGTTTTGGAAAACCTTGCAGTTTTTGTGAACTTCTCGGGTCAACTTGCTATGTCATCAACTGTTACGAACCAATTTGCTGAAACATCTTTACGCCCCAATGGGCAGTTTTATGTAACATTGTAACACCAACATCACAATGTTGACCAGTGTAAATTACGTAGAATAGGTCTGTCTCCATTTGTAGTTCTGAATTTATTTATAGGTGACATCACATAGGCATACACTCACTCTTGTATGTGTAAAAACTAACAAAATATATAATTATGAAATAGAGGAAAAGACGAAAAATATGATTTGAAAATCATGTAGGAGAGAGGCAGGTTAGTTGAGACTTCTTTTTTTCTTCAGAAAAGTTTGCCTGCAAGCTAAACGGAGGATGATATTTGGATGATGAAGAGCCAAGTGTCTGGGGAAATACATTGTTCAAATATGTGGAGAAACTTGACTTTCGCTGTTGGAGAGTTTTTATCCCCGATGACGTCAAAGGAGGTCATTTCAAACGTATCAACTAACCAACCTAAGGTTAGTTGATATACTTTCATGCAGGCATGTTAGTTGATACACCAAATCCTGATGTATAATGCAAAGAAAAGGCACATTCTTCAGCCTTGGTAGGATACAATAATGAAGTCATACACCTTCACCAAGCAACTTTCTGCTTGCATGGATGCATGTCTACTTCCATTGTGAGTGTGATTTGATGGTTGACCTGTTGGGAGGAAAAAATCTCATGACAAGTTTAGCCTACGATTCATCTATATAATTATAGAGCAGCTTCATGCAAAATCCTGGGTAACAGTAACAATTTCATTGTACTTATAGGTCAGGTCAGGGTTGTTACTTTGACCTGGCCAGCTGACAGAGCCCATACCAGGGAAGCTTCTGTATCGACTAACCCATCCACTATTATTTCAGAAAACTGCAGGGTTCTGGAACACAGGTTGAACTAGGTCATCTTTGATCCCTTATTAGAAACCTTTTTCACATACCTTATCCATGTAATATGTAAATGGCACTGCCATGAAATTCGCGCAGCACTTTAAAAAGTTTTTGTAGGACTTATAGTGTTACCATAACTTTCATGTTTATTTCATATTCAATGTATGAAAGGAGTTATGTAACTGTTTCAGAAAATTAGAAAGACAGATACATGAAAAAAAAAAAAAAAATGTAGAATAGCAAGATAAACTAGACAAAAAATATAATAGATAAATAGAGAGATAAATAGAGAGATAGATAGATAGATAGATATATTGACAGACAATTAGATAAATTGATAGATAGATATATATATATTAAATAGATAAATAAGATTGATAGATAATTAGCTAAATGGTAAAAAGGCAGACAGCACTGAAAGCTGCCTAAGTCAAGTCTATGTTAGATTGTTGATATTACATAATGGTATAAATATATAGTAATACAAAAACAATAACATTGCATGTAGATTATCTGTTCAGTGTTACATAATCATCAGTTTATAAGATTGTGTAACTTTAATTTTGTTATGTTTTCTTGTTGTCTGATTGAAGTTAAATGAATCACATGTTAGTGATTTAGTTGTCTTGTCAATGCTAATAATTAACTATTCCAGAAAAAATGTTGGTACAGGATATATTACTAGAGAAAATTGAATTTTTAAGACACTTTTGAAGATGAATACTTTATGTTTTGTTAAATACGAAACTAAATCATTGATAAGAAGCTGGACCAACTTGACCTAATTCCAAACTGTGGACTGTTGATGTTGAGACCATCACTGCACAGATTTTTGAGTCTTCTCTTGCACTCAATTCGCTTCGCTCAACGGCCTTCGGCCGTTTCGCTGCGCGAATACTACTAAGTTACTATGAATCATCCTTCACCGATTGTGAGGAAAAAAACATGTACGTTTTTGGCATAAATTCACTCAGAACAATGACTTTTGCTTCTTTTTTTTACTTTTCTCCCAATTCTTGATTCTGAATATATACATTGAACTAGACATTAAGCTATGTTTTATTATTCTTCGTCTCACACATGGCAACACTTTCTCATATGATCATTTCTATTGCCAGGAGGAGGGACGTATCAACTAACCTTGCGTATCAACTGGCTTGCCTCTACGATACTCGCAATTAAAGGTCTCAATATGATGAATGTTGAAAAAAAAGATAGAAGAAAAAAACACTCACTATGACATCTTTGTATTGGGACACATCAAAATAGGAGGATGGAGCTGGTCCTGCATAGAATGGAGGTTCTTGACCTGACACAGAGGGTGGTTCTGGACCACCGAAGGATGATGGTTGTGGAATATCGAAAGATGACGGTGCTGGTACGTCAAATGAAGACGGTTGTGGTCCAGCGAAAGATGATGGTTCAGGTCCATTGAATGATGATGGTTCATCTATGAATGATGATGGTATCGGACCATCATATGCGGATGGCACAGGGCCTGTGAAAGCCTGCAGCACATTGACAACCAGTATGGATATTGTCAAAAGCTTTGAGCTTATCATGTTACTTAATTTGGTGCTCAATACTATCAGAAGCTTTCTTTGTTTCCACGAAATCCAAAAAGCTCGAAATAGAAGTGGAGAAAAGTAGAACTATAGGCAAGTCTTTGTGAAGTTATCTGTCTCAGGCGTATTTAGATTTCAGAAGTTTATATGCTCAGCAATGTTTTAGGGGGGTGTTTCTGTTATGGATGGTTAGTTATGACATCATTGAAGGAGGGTCTCAGATGGGAATGCCCAACACGACATAATGCTCTATTAAAGGAACTACTGCATGATAGGGTGTGGAGGAGAAGAAAGCTTTGTTTGCCCTTAGTATATTTCTCAAGGATTCAGGATACTGAGGATATTCAGGATTTTTTTTACCCGTTTTCATTTCCTCCTCCTGTTACCAAAAAGCTGAGTTCATTTTCCACAAATTAAGTAAAAAAACAACAAAGGTCAGCCCAGAAAAAGCAAGTCAATTAATTCTCAACTGCCTAATGGCTTTCAGAAGTTCATAAATATTACTCACACTTTCTATATTGGATTTGTCAGTTTTTATGGATAGAATATACCTTCCTCAAGGCAATGCAAGAATGCAAGTCTTTGTGTTTGCTTTCCCAATGTTTTGCACTTTCTTTTATAAAATTTAATGTCCTCAATTTTGTATTTGTGTACCTTACAAACATGCAGCGACTGGAAAACCATTTCCCCAAATATGTCCATATAATAACTTTAAAGAGGAGCTTATCTTTGAATAAGGAAATTGTTTGTTACAGGTACAGAAAGCATTGGTCGTTGGAGGAAAGAAACACCCATGCTCGTCATAATTTTTGATGTATTTCTATAATTGGTTATCTGACAAAAAAAAAAGGTTTCATTACCTTATGTTTTTCGATTTCAGGGTGGGGGTGAAGGATTGGAATTTTCCTCTACAGGAAATATTTTATTTCATGGAACCTCTAAAAGGTAATTTCTTATTTATTGTAAATGTGATGTCTTGAAATGTATACGTTTCTGAAACAAACAGCAGTATGCTAAGATATCCACCTGATAGAAATTATTTATTTCAAGATTGCCTGGACAGAATTTATTTAACCAAAACAGGGCAAATAAATATTCATTTCCATAAGAATCCAGCCCCCCCCCCCCTGGTATATCTGATGGTTGCCCCCTCAGATTCTAGGATGCTAGGTGATAACTTTGGCCTATCTTTATATATACAACCATGACTTAGCAAGTTGTGAGAATGTATGTATGCTTGAATTTTTAATTCCCTTCCAAATGCATTAATGGATCTGCCTGCCCTGCATTTTAGAAGTATTCATCCGCTCTGTGTGTTTAATAGTTAAGAGCAAATAAATGAAATTTCCTTGTGGGTTTACAAAGAAATCACTCGTGACTGCTCCAAAAAGAAACCTGTGTAATTAATCGGTTTCACTTTTTTTTTCTCAAGTTTGGTTGGTTGCATTGGCTATGGATGATTGTCAACCCAGGTGTGTACATGTACAGGTAAAAGGGGTTCTTCAAGAATCAAGATTCAAAGCAGAACAAAATGTTCTTATCAAGATGAATTATCATTACAGCCTGTAAACTTTGATATGCAAATCTTCTTCTCTTCGTTCAACATGGGAAACATAGAGGCCGTTTGATCAGTCATGATCAAGAGAAGGCCATTTGATTTGTCATAACCGATTTTAGAGTAAAAGTCAGATGCATAATCCTTTCGTTTGCCTGTCACCAACAAGCGGGATAAGTCTCCTTAAATCAAATTAACATTGAAATAAAAGTATTGGGTATGATCATGACAAATCATCAGCATGATGATTCACGAAGTGCCATTTTCACAGTGCAACAGAGCATTCAGTTTGCATATCAAGTTTACAGACTGCAGCTTCTCAAATGTGACCTGCTCCACCAAAATGAGTTCAAAGTAGGCATTCTATATTTCTCAGAAATGAGCAAAATGTGTCAAAAGGTCACATTTTGAAGATTTTCAGCTGTTGGTACCATGTTTTAGCAAAAGTAATTTGCTTTTATTATTTAAGACCATCTTAACCAAAAACTAATTTTAAATTATCTAAATTGGGCATCCTTCTTGATTTTCTTAGTTCTTTCATTGCAATTGCGGGAATTTCGAATTCCATTTTCTTAAAGTTTGATGTTTCTTATCATCGATGTTTGAGGTGCAATATCTTTGGATTGGATGGAGATATCAAAACATACTAAACATCATTTTAAAGCTCAATTCCAATAGAATAAAGTCATTTTCGTAACTAAATATGATAGGAGGCCGACTTCGAACCCATTTTGGTGGAGCAGGTCACAAATTTTAAACAAACTTTATCAAAGTCCTTGATTCCCAGGAAATGGGGGGGGGAGTAAATCCTGCACCTTGCCTCTATTTTTAATGATTAATTTTATCTGCTGATCCAAGTAGTATATCAACCTTACCATGCAGCCCAAAAGCCTTTACTTCCTGTTATTTATTGACCCAGTATAGTTTGAAGAGTTCTGCAAACAACCAATATTGCCTTTGAGAAATTATAGCTTTCCTAATATGTGAAGATAGACAGATAGGCCTACAGGAGGTCTGATTATGAAATGCTATATGTTGAACAATGTGGATTTTTCCAAAATATTGATGCTACAACATTTAGGCCTAAAAAAAATCTGAGCTTATTCATCCAAGATAAGTGTTCAAGCAAGATTTAAACAAGTAAGTTAATAAATATGTTAATATTCGATTATACTGGAAAAACGATCCGCTGTGCACATCTACAATGCCATTAATGTGATATGCATATGAAAATAACTTCCAAAATGGGCTGGGTAAGGCCACAGAGATGGGGATTTCACCCCCTCAGGAGAAAAGGGGACAGAAGCATAATCGACCTATGCATAGCATGGGCGATAATTAAGCGTGGTCCCACAATCATACATATGGAATTCACAGTTGAATTTGTGCACTCCACTGAACTGAGGTTCGAAACAGGTGATTACAACAAACAGTCAATTCCAAACAATGCTAAACAAGATAATCCAGCTTGCTATTTTGTAACAGGGCCCCTTAAAACACTGTCAGAGCATAAGAATATGTGACAGAGCCAGGGACTTTTTGCCCAAGAAATGATAATTGAAACATTTGATTATCCATTTATCTGCATGGAATAGTTCATGGACTATATCTATTATTTGGAATGGCTGACAGGACAAATCGTAGGATACTAATTTACAAGAAAGCTAAGACAAATTATCCTATGGCCATTCCAAAACAGAATTTTTTGCCAACTCACATTGAAACTTTGGAGGCTGTTAGTCAAATATCAATGATGTTTCAAGGTTAAACTTTGCATAGGTTTGTTCCACAGTGACTACAAACACAGTTCTAAGTGATTTTCTATAGCTGACAGCAATTTGATTTTACACGAATTTACTTTTTCTGAAACATTGTGCTTTCTCCAAGCTAATGTTTTGATCAAACAGGACGTCATGTACAGCATGTACAGTGCTGCCACGTTGTTGCACCATGCTAAAGGCAAGCAGAATGAATTTTGATGAAGTTGCCAATTCACAATTTTTCGATAACTTTTAAGGACAGGGGAGATGGACCATGACTCGACTCCTATTGTATGTAATTTGTACTTGTGTGTTTTAGTGCTTGGTCTTATTGATGGATGTTCCATACTTCTTGACAAAAAACATAAGAAAATATTTTATCAAAACTCAACACCTGCATGTACATGGATGAAATTTGTTGCATAGCCTAAATATGGTATTGTTGTGCTTTCTGATGGTCTGATTGGTGACTTTTTTTTTCCTTTACAGGAAACTTGTTATACATAGGCCTATAGGCAATATGGTGTAGTTGTGCATTTTGATGATGTGACAGGTGGATATATTCTATGCTAAATACTCAGCAAACTTTTTTTTTGTGGCCAATACTCAGCCACTTTTGCGTACATGGACGAAACTTGGCGAAAGATTGAAATTTATATGTTGACCTATAACTTTTTTTTCTGACCACACGATAATAAGGAAGGTATGAACAAAATCTGATGGAATTTGAAGGAAACTTTTTGATGGTAAGCCATGGTCCTTCTCCTTAAACTGGAGGGTATAATACGTACTAGGGCCCTGCACGGGACGGGAACGGGACTGAACTTGACAAAATTTGGCGGGAGTGGGTCAAAATTCG
The DNA here is from genome assembly GCA_026936325.1 of Platynereis dumerilii. Lineage (NCBI taxonomy): Eukaryota > Metazoa > Annelida > Polychaeta > Phyllodocida > Nereididae > Platynereis > Platynereis dumerilii. Next base: position 74,424,622 of record JAPTHN010000002.1, on the reverse strand, counting down.
GAAAAGTTTATCATTGTACTACCTAGAACGGGACGGGAGCGGGAGCAGATTTGGATAGAACGGGCGGGAGTGAGACAAAAATCTAGTCCCGTGCAGGGCCCTAATACATACAGTAGCATCTGAGTATGATTAATTTAGCACGCATCCATAACGCTTAACTGATCTCAAGTCAATTTTGTCTGTCTCATAATTGACTGCAAGATGAATTTTTTCAGTCTTTTAAAATAACCCTTAATTTTTATAATGAAACTTACGAAGTAATGTCTTTAATTTTTTCTTGGTACAAAGAATACATATAATATCTTTGCAGGATTGTTTTCTTCTGTTACTAGACAATGCATTTTAAGTCTCCAGATCTCCAACGATCTGTGACCATGCAATATGAGTTTTTATAAAGTTGATATTCAAACTATATATGGGTCAAAAGTTGAAAACGGTGAAATTTCAGTCAGGCAAAAAGTTGATTTGAAATCAGGTTTAAAGGAGCTCCTTTCGATTTATTTTGCTAGGTAAAACAATAACCTTTCATTGTACTTTGATGTCCAAGGGTCAGGAAGCACATTTTTTATGTGTAGTGGAGCTAAATACCAGGGTGCTGCTTTTAGGCGTCATTAACATCACACTGTAAAAACCCCCTATATTTTTTATAAATGAACACAATCATACCACCTGCTCTAATGCCGAGGTAGTATGAGGTACAGACAGAACAATCATATAATAAAAAGAGTACTGCTATCTGCCTGACAGCAACCACAATGAAAATAAATGGCAAATAATTACATTTTTCATTTTTCTACACTTCCATTAAGTTTTTCTTTCACACTGCTTGATTTCAGCACACCAAACTCTATTTAGTTACTAAATTGTACACATGCCAAATGATTCCTGCGAAAAAAGATCCTGTGTAACACTTTTTAAACTTCAAATCAAGCAATAAATGCCCCAAAATTAGCTATTTTTGACCTGTGAATTGTGACGTTAATGACAAAATATGACGCTTGTGACACTAATGGCTGGTAAATTACTCCTGAGCCTCTTACTTGCGCATATAAGTTAGTAATATATCATAAGTGCAAAAATTATTTGAAAAATGTAAGAAATTTTATTGTTTTTATATGTATGCTGCACCCAGGAAGCTTACTGAAGTGGTATACTGCTGCAACTGTGCAAATAAATCAGGACTTCCAAAATGCATGTGACGTCACATTTGCCAATGACTAGTGTCACTTCCATTGGGATTTTAGAGTGATAGTGCCAAAAATGCCATTAGAATCACACATAGTTTATTAAAACCGTGTTCGTTAATGACATGTGATGTTAATGACAATTTTAAACAAATATTTCCTTGAACCAGTGAATACATTATGTGATGCCAATCTTGGCCTACATTAAGACGGGTGCACCAAAGCAAGTTCCACAGTGATTTTTGTTCAGATATACATTGCCAAAATTAGCCAGGAGGGTGTTTGTTAATGACAAATCAAGGTAGGACAACTGACATTTTGGAACATATAGTGTAACCATCTATATTCTGTGCAGTTTATGGACCTGCAGCTGATTCAGTCAGCTGCAAGGGTTCCTAAAGATCATCAAAATTGAAGTGGTATAAAAAAATGTTTGTCTGTGAATTTTTTATGAGAAAAATCACTGGGTGTGATGTTAATGACATGAGATTGGAGACAAAGACGCAAGAGTCCCCTGTTGTTGGGTAACAATATCAGTCAAGCCACTGGTTTTAGAATTTGAAAGGGTGTTAGTCAAGGTTCAATTTGAGGTGCAAATGAGGTGGATTAAGGTGACAAGTTAAAGTATTTGAGGTAATATGTGGAGGAAAAGACTAGTGGAGGCAGGCCATTTTCAGAGGGGTAGGGCACTTTCATTCAATTTTTGGAAGGGATAAAAGTTGTCTGCCTCACATTTTCTGTGCCAAATTATTTGCTGATATGTTGCTCTAAAATAAATGACCACCACGAACCTTGAATGTACATTCATGTCTGTGTGAATTGCGCTAAGACACTGGAGACAAGAATTTCAACTTTACCAAATTTTGACCCATATATAAATTTATGAATTTGGGTAAAGTATCTTTAGGCATCTATCTGAATCAAATTTATCAATTTTGAGGCTCATGCCCTGTTGGATTACTATATTATATGCATCGCACCATGATTGTTGTGTTTATGACGAGAGACAGTGAGTTAATTGAAGGGTGAAACGATGATAAGAGTGACAGGACTGCTGTCCCCGCAAGACAGTCATGTCATTCGTTTGCTGTAGCAACTCTGCATGCCATTTATTGATTGACCTGCAGGGTGCTGCCGCAAAATGCTGCTGCTGCTTGCAGATGATGTGGAGATGCTGAACATTGGCATCACTGGGAGATGGAGAGAGCTGCTGGATCCACCACACTGCTAACAGCTTAGCTAACAGCTTGATGAAGCAGGCTAACCACCATGGGCCCTCCCCATCCTGCCTCCTTGTATGCCATTCTCATCTATGCACTTGAAATCGTCCACTCACTTCACCTGCCTTCAGACCTCAGCCAAGGTGAGTCCAAACACAGTTGAGAACATCATTATGAACATGAGATGTTTGTGCACTCTTACTGATGCACACAATCTGATTCCATTTACAGCAGCCAATCCCTGCTATCATAACTGTTTCAGTGGGATGTCCTGCTCCCAGCCTATAATCACATCCAGTGCTATAGAGCTTTTTTAGGTCCCATTCTCTCAATTGTACACAATTGAAGCATTCAGGTCTATGCAGATGTAACACCTGATGTCAAATATACAGAATATGCATTATGCCCTTCAGATATTTAAAAGTCCACCTTGTTTATATCATCTTCTGTTGACATTTGGCCCTGCCATGATCATGATTTAGGTCTATGTTTTTCCTATATAATTTCAAATCCATAATCAGCTACAAAACTGCAATCGTCTTGTATTTTATTTCTAGATCTATACTGTGCAGGCTGTGAAGCTGTTATAAATGGTAAGTTGACCACGTCCACTTTTACATTATATAGTTATGTTCTGTGTGTAAAGTTATGAAATGTATACATGTATAAATGTCTAGTTGTTGTTACTATACATTATACCCCAATATTACCCCAATATATATGACATGATGCACAACCAAATCAAACAGAAAGTTATCATCTTCATAAGGGTCAACCAGATACACTTCTAAATGGTACCTGCATCACAACATCCCCCCTGTGCAGTAATGAAGCATGCTCTTATGAAGTTGTGATCTCACGTTTGAGAGGAAAATGCACCCATAAATACTAACCTAATATGTAGAAGAATTGACATTGGTTGGAATATTATATGCTACATAATAATATTAGCAACATAATAAAATAATACTTCTTCAACATACTGGTTAGCAGTGTAAAGCATTTTCATGTTTCTCATGTTCAAGAGATGGCTGTCGAGAACAAAACCATGGTAAATTGAGTGCCATGCATGGGATTTTCTTTTTTCCATTAGGTCTTGAAATTTATACATACACGGAGTCACAATGTGACTGACTACGACCGACCAATCAACATGACTTTTTCACAATTGTCATGAAATATATTAATAAATTAATGACTGTGTTGCTATGGTAACTGACTAACATACACTCAGGTAGTAATTCCTCAGTTTGTATGACATTATTCTGTACAATAGACAGTACTAGACACTAGCAGTGCAACTGAATATTTAATAATTCATGGCATGATGGAGATCTTTGTCCCTCTGATGCTCACCTGGCCTAATCTCATTGGCTGGTGACAAAACACTTTAAAATTCAATAATATGCAAACACAGCATCAAAATGTTCTTTTTAATTCTGTAGTTACATAATCATGAGATTTCTATAGTGATTAATTATGTTCCTTGATTTCTAATTCAATTTCACTTTCCGAACATCTTAAAGACTTGAACATATTTTATTCATGCAATAATTTATTTTCTCTTCACTCGTATAAGTGAGTAGTATTTTAGTTGACCAATTGTATTAGGGCCGATATATGTGGAAGCAGTATATGTTGTGTGCAACATGAAAAATTAGTGTGATTTGCTCTTGAAATCTCATGCTTCCAGAACTTTACTTCATGCCACAACTTTGACTAGTATAACCCTTTATGTTATTACCCAGGCAATCTGAATTCTAAACTGCATTTTTCTTTCTCTTTTTCCAGAAGTGCACAAACTTATGAAGAAGAAATCTCACCTATCTCTCCAAGTTAGAATAGTTGATATACTTGACGAAATATGTGATGTGAAATACTTCAAAACTTATGACTTTATTCCACCCAAGATGACCAAAGCATGTCGGTTTTTGCTTGGTAAGGATTTTAAGTTCATTTAAAATAGAGAACATAATTCTCCTAAATATTCCAAGAAAAGCTATATGTAAAAATGTCATAAAAACAACTTTTCCACTATATCTTCACCTCTCTGCTCCACACTCAAGTTTCCAAAAAAAAAGGGACCAAAAGTTGATAATATAGGTTAAACTTCCGGCTACATGTATATCAACAACATTTGATTACTTTTTATTTGGGAACTTGTACGAGAAGAAAAAGGCATATGGCCCGTGTAAAAATTAAAGGAAAATCTCATTGAGACCATTTTCTCACACTGAATTACCCATAACTAAATGACCCTAGCAAGTTGTCTGTTCTTTCATCTGGCCATTCAGTTTGAACCGCAATCTTGGTAAACAATTATCTTGTCAAAATAATAAATGATCATTTCAATATAATTACCATTCCTATATTAGTCTAATATTGTTTTTGACTCGCACTGTTATATAGCAAGTCAGGATACAGGGTGTCTACAGAAAAAGAGGAACGTCAACATAATTTTGATTTGTTTACAGTTTATTTTGTGCCAAGCATCATTATTCAACAAAACATGATTTGTATATGAACAGTATTATCAGAACAGTCAAATTACCCATTATTCGCGGCAATTGCTGTGGTAACTTTCTGCAGATGAGACCGAAGCATGTTGCACTCCATCAACATTTTGTGCCATGCAGACATGATGGAGGCCTTTAACTTTACTGTGAGGGTTGGGATAACTTGCTGGATTCTGCCTTCAAAGTTGCTCATACTGAGTAATTCACTGGGTCCAGCTCAGGAGACAAGGGGTGGCACTCTATCTTGCTCAGCAGATTTGTTTTGAGGCACTCCTGAGTCTTCTATGCAGTATGAACAGGTGCTCCACCTTGTTGGAAGATGATTTTGCCAACAAAAGAGTTTCTTGTCTGACGCCATGGCATCACAAACTCTTTCAGAATGTTATTATAAACATTTGCAATGATGAGGAAAGCAGGACAACCGTGGCCAGCTTGGAGCAACGCAAGCACTTTCGCATATCATGCTTCAATTTAGCTTTTAGTAGTGATCCGATTCACAATTAAACATATTTGCAATAGATCTAATATGGCTATCAAATGCACTCTTATGTCAGACTTATCACCAAATTCTGGACTTATATGAGTGCAGAAAGAAGAAAAGTGACTGTCCTCTTTTTCTGTAGACACCCTCTAGAGCAAGTCAGGGTAGAGGTTGGGCTTATATTGGTCACTTTTCAAGCATTTTTTCCAAAAATTAGAGATCAAATATTACAAGATTTGACAACATCGATGATTTTACAGTTCACGCATGGGCAATCCCGTTGTGAAAGGAATAATTGTCCTCCAGTAATCAGTGTCCCAGTGACCTGAATTGGACACCCCAAACATACTCTAGGTCATTTGATTAAAATAATCATCAATTATTGAAAGATTTGAAAATATCCATGATTTTACAATACGACAATGTGCAATCTCAAGTTAAACTTCAATGGCTTTCTCCAAATATAAATCGAATTGGCTGACATTTTGAAACAACACCTCCTTGCATTAAGATCTGGCAGGATGTTTTTGCATTTATACAGAGCACCACGATGAAGACGTAGAACAAGCATTAATTGTGCACTTCAAAAACCGAACAGATTCACAGGAATCCCTTGAGAAGTACATCTGTCAGAAGATGACCAAGGCATGCCAGGGTGTCAAGAAGGGCCAGAAGAAAAACCCATCTGTAAGTCTTAATTCTTAAAGTGTTTGTTCTAAGATTCCTAATTAAACCATCCGTAAGTTTGAATAAAGTGTATGCTCTTTAAGTTTCCAGAAGAAAACCCCATCTGTGAGTCTTAATTGCAGTGTTTGGTCTTAAGTAGATACCCAGAAAAAAAAACTCGCCCAGTCTCAATCAAGTGTTTGTCCTTAATTACCAGATTAACACTCATCAGGTACTAGACTCATCCGTATGTATAAATGTTTATTCTTCTAAAAGTTTCAAGAAAACCTATCTGTGACAGCACAAAATTGATGATGTCAAATTTGCCACGTCATGCTGTTTGCCCTCGATTGACTGCCGATTGTGCCTTTGTGAGTTTGTCGCCGAGGGTACTTGCCGACTAGCCAAATTTGAAAGGTCCAGGCAAAGCGGCTGGAGTCGAATCGCAAGTAATAAAAACGAGGGCACCCTGCCAAAAGCATTACTGATTTTAAGACTTTTCGGTCTTCTCGATTGGTGTGGGCAAATCGGCAAATCCGTCAGGTGCTGACGGAAAAATTCGGCATTTCAATCATGTGCTGCTGAATTATCAGTTTTGTTTTTGACAAAATTTGGCACCTAAACAGTGTCTTCCTGCTAGTTTTGAGAAGCTTCGGCCAATCAGGCTTAAGATTGAGGCTGCTCTAGAGACAAAGATTCAAATGTGTCATCTCATATTAGCATATTTTCAGAAAGCATCTAGAATATCAGGAGATTGTTGAAATATAGCCCATAAAAGATCAGCACCTACTTCAATTTGCAATGATTTTCCCCATTATTACAATTTATTCCCTTTCTTTTCAGAAGCCTAAAGTAGTAATGAATGGTGAAGAAGTGAAAGATTTCAAGTTTGGAGCAGATGCCAAAGAAGCAGAAACACAAAAAGAAAAGAAAAAAGAAGAGCTGTGATATTTCTTCAAATGATGACTGTTTTTTAATTGAACAATGTTGAACTGAACTAATAACTGCTGCGTGATTGTTATACACTGTTACGATCCCAGTGGGTGCCGGACTTGACGAGATATCTCTTAATTAAATCATGAAAAACTTCAAATTCTACGGACGACAGATATCAAAGAGATATTCCAAAGCCTTTTTGAGCTTGACACAACCATTGTGTCAGCGAACTCAACTTCTTCTTCTTTTTTTTAATGTTACAATTAATTCGATCTCCTATTGATAACACAATTATTTTAACTCCCAACAAAAGAGCTTCTCATACTTCAAGGCCTGAAACCATTTGCAAATAACAAAAGGAAAGCCTCAGTTGGGCATGTTCAGTCAGGCACCCTCTGGACACTATGGATACATTTGAAGATTTGAGTTCTAGATGTGGTTGAGTGTTGTGTAGTGTGGCAGATCAATTTGAGCCTGAGGTGTGACTTTTCAAACATGAATAATTTTTGAATATGTTTCCTATTGCATAAATGATTCTGAAGGCGTGCCTGGGATTTGGACAAATTCTGACTATTCTATTTAGGTGTGCCTCAGCCCTCAGAGTCCTAACAAATTCTGTCATGCCAGGGATTTGGAGGTGCGGGCATGATTTTACAAATTCTGTCTTGTCACAGGCTCGCAGCTTCAGACTGCCAACAAATTCTGTCAAGGCAAACCTCAGATTTCAGCATATTCTGTCAAGGTGTGCCTCATTATGTCAGAGCACCCCAAATTTCTGCCTAATCTGTCAAGGCATGAATACAATTGTGACAAACAATTTCAAGTTGTTCCTCGATCAGAAATTAACAAATTCTGTCAAGGCACGCCTGTCGTCTGTGAATCAAACTAATTTGTCAAGGTGCGCATGAGGACTTGGACAAATTCAGTGAAAGCCACTAATTAATAAAACAAGAATATATTTTGCAAATTATTTGCATCATGTTGATGCTAAGGCTTTATACTTAATACAACTGTAGCTAATATATGTGCACATGTTCATATTTTCATCAGAAAATGCTGCATCTCTATACATGATACAGTATATGGATGATACAACTTTGTATGTATGATGCTAATGCTGCCATACCTCAATAAATGTATCTTCTTGGGAACTTGCAGCTGTAATTATGCCATTTACAAATTATATAAAACATTTCGTATGAATATATGAGGAAAATGCATAAATTGTTCATGTTTAAATCTTTTGACTGCAACACTTTTAAAACTCTGGCAAATTTTGCAAAAAATTTAATAATATTTTTTTGCCGTTTTGTGATCACAATTATATACATGTAATTTAGGTCAGTAGTTCATAATGCTTCATTGGACATAATTATGTTAAAAAATACTGTTAAGGAATGATATTACAATAGGTCCATCCGAGTGTATATCTAACTGACTATAACTGGCAAATTGTAATTTTCAAAGCGAAACGGCCCTTTTATTTTAAAAATAAATAGTGGAAGGACTGTAAACTGACACAATTTTGGTCATGTGACAAAAGTCAATATGCAGTCCTTTCACTTTTCCCTTGTGGAAACGATCTGCAGTGCCGTCTGTAAGTAAGTGAAACGGGTCATGTTTGTCAGTTAGTTTTTAAAATGCGAAACTTATTAACCAAACTGCTGAAGTTGTGGAAGCGAATCTCATTTGATGCAAAGAAAACATGCATATGGCGTCACAATGGAGAATACTTTAGGCATTGAGATACAAATGGCTACCATTTTTCTTTGCTTTACAATGAGTCACATGTTTCCTTATCTAACAAAGACTTTAACCCTTACGCTGAGTATAGCAAAGAAAATTTGATCCTATTTTTTTATTCCATCGGAAGAGAATTCACGCTTCGACGTTAGGTTGAGGATGTTAAGCATTGATTCAGTGGCAAAGAATCACCCGTTATATTTACTTACAGGCAGCACTGTAATTTTGGTAATTATGTTGTGTTCAATTATTTGATTTGCTCAGCTGTTATAACTTCTAATGTTTCAATAAATGACAAAAACTAATATATATATGTTTTAAAAAGTATTTATTCAGTACAAACAACTGGAAATTTAACAGACTATGGGATGATTAATTCTAGCAGGTGCGAAATAGGTGCTTTCAAAGTTAACAGTGAAACTAGCCATATTTTATAATTCTGCAAACTCCAAATAGGTGGGGACACTAGTCATTATATCTATAATCTTTTAACAGTGTTCATGAAGCAGACAATACTGGACAAGAAAAAATGAAACATTAATGCACAAAGTGACCTATGAAAGACTATCAACACAAACATACTAGAATTACAACACTGCCCTTTTATCATGATCATGGTAGAAAATTATAAACGCCTGGGTCATCATCAAGTCACTGTTTCTGAATACTTCTGGCACAACTACCCCATGGAGATATATGTAAGTGTAACCCTTCCCCAATTCAATTTAAGTCATAGGTCCCACCAATTTAAGGCACTAATAGAATATCTATAAATTTAAACCTATTTCATATTTAGAAAAGTCAAAATCGCAGCAAGCAAAGAACGAAAGAGATCAGGGTGGCAAGGATGAAAGAAACTTTCGTGTGACTGGCGGAGTTGCATTTGTTATCCGTACAATAGCACCGCCAGGCGTACGCCTGGGATCCCTTGTCATAATCACAGCCAAGTTCGGAGTCGGTAACGTTCATGCACCCTCTTCTGACAGATCTGGTAACTGCAAATAGACAATCAATAAATTAGTAAATAATATTATGGCCACTGACAAGATTTTTTTGAATTTTTTAGTTTTTCTCGGGTTTATTCAAAGTTACTCCTTTTTTATTTTTTATGATTTTATTCTACATGTATATTTATTTTGTCATCTCATGTTTTTCGTGAGGTAAATAAAATCTTATGTCTTATGTCTTTATAGGCCTGCATATATATAGAAAACCGTAGTGCAGAGGAGCATTGGTCCACTTTTTTTGGTTCTCAATCAAGAACTTTCAATTTACCAACTGACTTCTTCACTTTTACAATGCCCTTATGGCATACAATGACAATCTACTTTTATACAGTTGTGGAGGAAAATTAGACTAAAAATGTGTTTATCAATTGGCAAATTTGCTCCATTGTTGGTTACATTGGACAGTGGATTAAAAGTCCAGCGAAGTAGAAGAAAGTAAGCAAACTCCGCATTTTATTCACACAAATCACAGTACATACGCGTGTGTTATGCATGGCAGAATGGTTATATCTGAAAATTGACCACACTCTAAAAAAATGTTTGGACAAAATTGGTTTTTTAGATTCAAAATGGTTTTTTGAAAAACCAAATTTCAATGCAAAACAACATGGATTTTTAAAAAACTCCATGTTGGTTATTTGCATTGAAATTTGGTTTTTCAAAAAACCATTTTGAATCTGAAAAACCAATTTTGTCTGAAATATTTTAGAGTGCAGGGTTGTTTGAGCAAGAACGGCTGCAAGATAAGCTGATAAGCCAACTGAACTGAGTGCACCATAAAATTGTACAGGAATTATTTAGGTGCTCTATTGATGTCAAAAATTACACAGCGGGCATTTTGCAGATCATTCTCAGTCAAACCAGTACAGTATGTATGATAGCCCAACATGCCCGGCCATGCTGGTCCATCCTGCCCCGTTTTAACTTCCAATAAAAATGTGCATGTTTCAATGACAAGGTAGGATCTAAACTCAGGAAGCTTTATTCAAACTTTACTCAAGTGACTGATGATAGATATTGATAATTTTAATTTAAAAGAGACAAGATCTCCCATACTTTGGAAGGGGTGACATACGTAACTATTGCTACTTGAAAAAGTCACTTTTTGAGCCGAAAATCATGAAACCTGAAATGGAGGTCACACTCTCCCTTCACTTACTTAGAACTTTCAATCCATCAACGACACCATAGTTGCTGAGGTAGACCTTGCTGCAGGAATAGTCTTTATGAGGGCATGTTTTAATCGGTACGTCTGGCTCCTCGCCTTCTTTGAGCAACTCGGGGTCGAAGGCTTCGTCCAAACATTTGAACTTCTCGGGTGGACTGTCGTGAAACACCTTCTCATCACACTCGTAACATTGTAGAGCTGAAAAGAATTCACACAAAATATGAAATTGCATGGAGAAGTCAAGAAACTTGAAAATATCATCCAGCAATTTCTCAACTCTATCCACATGTTTGACGGATGTTTCAATCATCATTCGCCTCATTGCTGTGTCCTACTACTGTCCTAATTAGCCCACCAAGTGCATAACTACAGGACAAAAAGCCCCAGTCATCCATCCATCCATCTTTACTCAATCAGGTCATTTTCTAATTGGTCATGGTTTGGCCTGCAGTTCTAGGCACTATTGACAATTGTAGTTGGCAGGAAATGTTTGTGATTGGGCCCTTTCTTTGGGATTTCATTTTGCTAACTTAAATGGATGAATGGCTGCTGTATAAATAGGGTTGCAATAAGTGTAATTATATAAGAATAAGTAGAGCATGAATAAGCAGCAAATCTAATCCATTGTCAAACAATCTATTTCTCTATCTCACTATCAATTAGAGCAATACCATTCATGTAACTATCTATCTGTCTATCTATCTATCTATCTACACTGTTGCTCATAAATATGGAATACTTCAACATTCTCCATAGAAATTGACAACTTTGGCAACTTCTGCTACAGCACATGATGGTCTGATTCAATGGTAACTACTTCCAATGACCGCTAGAGGGAAGAACATGCTGTCGCTTAAATCGCATGCTGCAGCGTTAACCCCAGGAAAAGTTACAGTAGCATGAAATATGGAAATTCAGGGGGTTTTTTAAGGTGAGGTGCATTCAATCAAAAATTAAAAATTGTTGCTAAAAATGTAGTTGAGGCTTCCAAAGAGTGATTAGAGAAGATGACTTGACCTTTACAATGGACCTTGCTTGCAGTCACACTCTACTTTAATTTGACACTGTTTTTCAAAAAAAAATTCCATATTTATGAGCAGGAGTGTATCTATCTATCTGTCTATCAATCTATCCATCTATCCATCTATCTATATATATATCTATATATCTATCTATCTATCTATCTTTTGATTTGTGTTTCTGTTTATCTATTCTACTGTATTATCTCTATTTTGAAATATTATCATCTAATCTGTCAAATTATGCGTCCCTGGAATGAGGGCAAATGGATACAATAACAATGACATGCAACATGATATTATATTAATACGTGACCTCATTTTGATGATTGTTATCTGTCAGCCTCAGTTCATAAGGGTTGCAAGTGAAATTCTCCATATTTATATGCATTTTCATTTTTCAAAAACTAACAGTATTTCACAGTGTATGTTATACATTAATTTCTTACATCAAACTTGAATTGCATAGGTATGTGGTTCACACAGCAAATGTCAAGTTAATCTAATCTATAGCTGCAGGCCTAATTATTTGACACTTGCAAATTAAGTAATAGATAACGCCCTCGTTTGCGACGATGTGCAATATATCCGAGGGCTTTAGCCCGAGGATTATTGCATATCGTCACAAATAAGGGTGTTATCTAACTTATACCACTAAGTACAAAACAAATTAATTTAAATCCCTTTGTTTGCCTTCAATCCTTCTTGTTTGAGAACATTTCATGGTGTTTGTTGTACATTCATGTTCCCCAGTTCATTTAAAGGTTGGCAGCCCTGAAGGCAACAGGTCAGAATTCTTTGTTATATAATAAGAGGCCTAAACCTAAAAGTTTCCATGTTATTTGCAGAAAACATGATTCCACTGCCGCAATTTTGGATTTATGCTAATTAGGTCATGTTCCAATGCATAAATTTATGGGTAAACTTCAGGAAAGTTGCTCTAGATTATAACAAACAATTTGGTACCAGAATCATTACTATTTCAATTTGTGGTGGGTTGACCCCCCTATTCTCCTAGAACAACTGGACTATTTGGGTAGCAGTAAAAGTTTAATTGGCTCATGTAAGTTCCAGAATACCCATATAATGCATCATGTAGGAATTTATAAGAATATGAAATACATTTGGTCGCATGTCAGAAGGTGGTACAATTTGCGTTACATGGTTGTTTTGGACCAAAAATTGTTTTCTTCAAAAATGTCCAAAATAGACTCAGGACAACCAATTAAAACCAAAATCCAACATGATTATGCAATAATTAGGTCTGTATACAGCATTAACAATTTTTTTCACCACATAAATCAATGTAAAATCCAGATTTAAATGCATTTATCTCGAAAACTACTTCATTCCACTAAAGTTGCTGTAAAATACAAAAGTACTCCATGTATCATCATGAAATTGTCACTGAAGTTGGCCACGACAATGATCTTACTGAATTGAGCAGTAAAAAGAAGTATTTCTGCTCCAAAACTAAGACATAGATCCACAAAGTTATGACACAGCAACCCACACTAAACGTTTTCAAGCATCATGTGTATAACTGAGCTAGAAGCCTGAGTTTACCTCAAAATCTCAAGTAAAAGGTTTCAAAACATTAACAATATACCTAAGAACTAATTCAAACATCTTACTTTAATAATCATTGAAAAATTACTTGACATCTCACATATATCTCCGGTGTCAATTTTTGTGCGGTGATAAGATATCAATATCACAAGTATGTAATTTCAGAGCAATCCTTATATTTTAATAGAAATTCCTGCCCTATTTCATGATATGATGGCACAAAAGTAAATTATGACTAGTTACTCATTAGTTTGATCACTTTTTGGTAATTTTTGAAGTCCAGTACACCGCTATGAAGCCAGCATAAAAATCTGTAGCTGTCATGCGTGCATGTGTTACATTTTTTTCAGGGTTTTTCAGAGCATCACAGAAGTCACAAAATCATTGCAAACCTAACCATATTTTATACCACAGTAAACACTGATTTATGAGCATTTGGACAATAGCACTTTCCACATTGTATGACTGTACTGGTTCAAGTTCTGGTGGTTTGAAACTTATAACCCCCCTCCAACTTGACTGTTTTTTGCAGGTGTTACAAAAAATTCAGGGTAAACTAGACAAGCTGTACGGCAAGTGGTTTACTTGCACATAAAATCTGAGATATGCAATTGAAAGTATAACTCATGAGCATTTATTTGATGTATGTTTGAAGTTCCTAGCTTCACTATTAACAGTTTCAGACTAAATTTTAAACAAGAATCCATGGATTCAAAACCGGCCTTTGGCAATTGTATATTCGGGATTGAAATCATGAAGAGGGTGATTTATATATTATTACATGGATTGTTTTGTATTGAGCAGTGATAGCCAGACTGATAGTGTTTGCTGCATGCCATTAAACTTTGAGGGGAACCCCTTAGCAAATACCTATACCAAATTTCAGAACTGCAAGTGACATACTAAAGTCACAGTGGGCAATTTAAGGGGAATCCCAGAGTGAATCCCTATACCAAATTTCATAAATCTAAGTGAAATAATAAAGTTACAGTGGGCAATTTAAAATAGGGTGGTCATTTTGGCAGCCATCTTGGAAAATTCGAGAGGAACCCCTAAGTGAATCCCTATACCAAATTTCATAAATCTAAGTGAAATACTAAGGTCACAATGGCCAATTGAAAATATGGTGTCCATTTTGGCAGCCATCTTGGATTTTTCCAAAAATTTTTGAGTGGAACCTCTTAGTGAATCCCTGTTTCAAATTTCATAAATCCAAATGAAATACTAAAGTCACAGTGCACATTTTAAAATATGGCGACCATTTTGGCAGCCATCTTGGATTTTTCCAAAAATTTTTGAGGGGTACCCCTAAGTGAATCCCTGTACCAAATTTCATAAATCTAAGTAAAATACTAAAGTCACAGTGGGCAATTTAATATATGGTGGCCATTTTGTCAGCCATCTTGGATTTTTCCAAAAAATTTTGAGAGGAACCCCCAAGTGAATCCCTGTACCAAATTTCATAAATCTAAGTGAAATACGAAGGTCACAATGGCCAATTCAAAATATGGCGGCCATTTTGGCAGCCATCTTGGATTTTTCCAAAAATTTCTGAGGGGGACCCCTAAGTGAATCCCTGTACCAAATTTCATAAATCTAAATGAAATACTAAGGTCACAGTGGGCAATTCAAAATATGGCGGCCATTTTGGCAGCCATCTTGGATTTTTCCAAAAAATTTTGAGGTGAACACCTCAGTGAATCCCTGTACCAAATTTCATAAATCTAAATGAAATACTAAGGTCACAGTGGGTAATTCAAAATATGGCAGCCATTTTGGCAGCCATCTTGGATTTTTCCAAAAAATTTTGAGGTGAACCCCTAAGTGAATCCCTGTACCAAATTTCATAAATCTAAATGAAATACTAAGGTCATAGTGGGCAACTCAAAATATGGCGGCCATTTTGGCAGCCATCTTGGATTTTCCCAAAAATTTCTGAGTGAGACCCCAAAGTGAATCCCTATACCAAATTTCATAAATCCAAGTGAAATACTAAAGTCGCAATGGGCAATTCAAAATGTGTTGACAAGAAAAGTGGACAAGTGGAAAGTTTACACATGGACAAGACTTTCGTCTATCTCATGGAAGACTCAGTCATAGCAAATTTTGCAATTTTCAGCACACCTGAAATTGTGAAAACTGAACAAATCAGCAGATAACTTCTGTTTCCCTCCACTGATTTCATTGAGAGTTATATCATTGTGTTTGGCTTGGTGCCGTGATCGTGCAGAAACATAAATGATGTTTAAAAACGTAGAATTTATTTAATAAAGTAATTTTGACTGATTATTCCAGGAAGCTGGAAGACAGCTTCTTCATTATTTTAATTTCCATACTATAGTCTGTTTCCCCTGAGTTGAGAGCGGAAAAATGCACAAACTGCCACACAAGCCTATCAAATTCCACACCTTTAACACCAAAAACTGCACTATCTTGAGCTGATGCATCTGTTTCTCATAAAGCATCAGATCTGGTCCTGCTTCATGAGTGTACAGGGGCATATCTGGTACCCTTTTAGGGGTTTTCAGCAGAGGTAAAACCCCTTATATGTGCACCCTTTATTGAATATCCACGCCACTGATACAACTTCCAGTGTCACCAGGACCTCTGTCGTTTCCACAGTGATAAACTGGTCATGGTTCATCAATGCTGTTGACATCTGCAGTTTAGGAACTGTTTGAAGCACCGCTCTCAACTCAGGGGAAACAGACTATAGGTCAAAGTGGTTTAACTGAAGCCGACTCTGTGAATCTGCCAATATCTAGCGGAAGACTCAGTCAAGAGCTATGTTATGACTGAGTCTTCCACTCGAAAATGGAGGATCACTCAGCCAAAACATAGCTTTGACTGAGTCTTCCACTAGACTTGTGTAAATTCATAGAGTCGGCTTCAGTCAAACCGATTTAACCTTTTTATGTTGAACAACGGACAGCCTTTTGGATGGAATAATTCAACGGAAGACTCAGTCAAAGCAGGTTTAACTGTTTTTTACCTCATAAGTTCCCATTGTGCAACTCAGATTCTGTTGTGGAAGACTCAGTCAAACCACTGAAACCTAGTTTTACATAAGACTAACCTTTCTATTTTTTTAAATGATGCATAAGCATAAAAGGTTAAACCAGTTTGTATGTAGACATGACTGATAGTCCTCTTACATTGTATCATGGAAGACTAGGCCAAATCAATTGGGTTCTGGAGTTATTTTGCGGAAGACCAGGTCAAATCAATTGAGTTGAGTGAGATGGGCCATGAAAGATGTCACTTTTCCATGGAAAAGTGCAGCAAAACAGGGTCAAAATGTCCCAAAATACCGAGAGTTTGAAGGAGTGGTGTGTGGTAATAAATAGACCCTTTGGGCTTATTTCTTGTACCATTTGGTGCTAGAGATCCTCTAGTTTATTTTTCCGAAATATTTCAAAATTCAGTCAAACTGATTTGACTGAGTCTTCCTTGAGATAGACGAAGTGGACAAGTGGACAAGAGTCCCATTTCACCTTAAGCCCTCCTCTATTAACCGGCCTTTGGCCGGTTAAAAACATGTTGATTTTTTTCGGCAAGAGGGACAGGTTGACGTTGCTTTGCATTAAGGACTCCACAGAAGGTATGATAATACTTAGACAGACGATGTCAGCTTTTAGGGCTTGACGAGGAATTGGGTATTACTACAGAGAAAACGAGAACATCTTATCTATTGTCATTAGTATGCAATCTCATTTTTAAGATGACTTTTTCAAATCTGATGTAACAGTGGACACAAAAAAATCACCTATTTTCTCAAGGTTTTTGGTGGCTAACAGCCTTATTCTGGAAGGAAGATTAATTTTTTTAAGTTGATATGAAACAATAGAAGCTAAGCATTCCAGTGATGTATAATAAGTGATTGCAAGTACAAGATATGTACATGTAATCATCACATAAATGTAAAATTTCTCAAATTTTACAACATCACGACACACGACCATTTGCATTAAAATGCATTGATTGCCACTTGGAAGTCTTGAGTCAATGACCACTGGATGGAAATTATTGTTTGATAGCTTGATGGAAATTGTGACTCCTTGGTACAGTGGCTAGCATGCATGCTTTGTACATACAGAGATATTATTAAATAATTAAAATGAAGCCCAAGTCCATTTCACCAAGGCTTTCTTCAGTCTCTAAAATCTCAGAACAGCTTTTCACTGCAAGAATATACAGCCGAATTGGAGCTGTTTGCGGATTAGCGGTCCAAACAGTTTCAAAATCAACTTTCAACTTGGTAATGTGATGTCACTGGCTTAAAAATGTTTGTTTGTGTCAGTTATAGTAATTCAGTTGATTCAGTGCTATCAGCTTATCATATCTAGCTGCATAGGTGACAATAAACAAACTAATTAAATGACTGAAGATTAGGAGACCAACAGAAAACTGCATATGATGTGGCAAAGCCAGTTTGCAAATTGAAAATAAGAAAATTAATCTCTTCAGTGGACTGCCAATTCGCAAAGATCTATGGATGTAGCAAGTGGGACTGTATATATATATGCCTAATTGTGTAACTGCCATGTCAAAGATCCATCCACATGTCACTGAATATACACATTATATGTTGAGCAATGTCCTGGGGGTAGAAAAGGGAAGTAAGCCTAGATTTTTATCACGTTTATGGGGCTCATCACTTCATTACGTGATGGGAATCTATCCCACACATTATATCAGAATAGCGATACATACAGGGATTTTTTTTAATGTGAATATCATGAAACACATCACACAGCCAATGACATTGTGCAGTGCCAGATTGGCTCCTAATGGAAGTCTACAAGTCTACAACAGCTACCCTGTCTGGATCCGCCAGTGTACAATGTAAATGTATGTTTTATGTAGGCCTATCTTCCAATTTATATAGGCCTATACAAGTACAAAAAAAACCATTTAATGGAGAAATTCAGAGTTATTCATTTAAATATATGATATGTCACATACCAAATTACCAGAATAGGCCAGGATATACATATATATCATAAAAAGAAACTGCTAATTTTGGAACACATATATATATATATATAACATTATCAAGCAATTAATGAAGGATTTTTTGTTAATAATTTGCAGTAATGAAAATGTAAATTTTGTCAGCTATGAGGCATCTCAAGGACTCCCAGTCCTCGAAAACCACGCCATTGGCATTGGTGAATGAGTATCACCTACTGAAAAATAGATACTGCTAGATAGTTGGTCTATATCCTCAAATGTTGTCTAAAATGATTGTCCAGGTTACACGTTTGCTCTGAGCGTACACTTACATTTAGATAACACAAAGTTCTGTATACACACAGATCAAAGTCAAGTCAGAGGCATCCCTCACGAATCCAAACAGAATGAATAGAACAGGAGTCAATGCCAAACTTGAATCAGCCTGCATGGATTGCTTAATTCATCTATTTCATCACAGGATCTACAGGGATTTAATCTCAACACAATCACTATAATCACTATAAATAAAGTAGTACACTTACGTTCCTTACGTTCGGATTCGGAATGCACAAAAGTGCAGAAAAGTACTAGAAAAGTTGATACAAGAACTAAAGATGAAGCTGCCATGTTGCTGCTGCTGCTGCTGGTTACCCCTGACTCAAGTCAAGGTGACCTAGTTTGAAAAGTTCCCGGCTCGACCCCCCCCCCCCCCTCCCTATACCAAAATATGCTGCTGACCCAGTGCAGTAGATATAGATGCCTGCTGCTGAGCTCTGCTGACTGCTAGGCCTGGGAGGAACAGAGATTATTGCCTGGAGGCGGGAAAGTGGTCTGGAGCATCACACAAACAGAACAGCCTAGAGACATTTGCCTAGATATTAGATAAATTATAAATTATGCCAAAAAGATAAAAAACAAAAGCAGAGGCACATAACTCACTAATTACATAAGGGCTATAGCAAATGGTTTTCTTTTTGAGTTTCTATATGTGTGCATGAAAACCAGCGATGATCATCAATAACAATGTCAATATATCAATACAAAAATAATAATTTTATTTCTTCTAAGCGCATTACATTAAAACATCTCAAGTCACTTTACAACATGCATAAATAAAAGCACCATATAAATATAAAACCATACACCATTTCTGAAAAAAAATAGACTTACTGACTTGTTCATACGCCTTTCATACGACGGTTTAATTGCTTAAAAAAAAACCAAAAAACAGAAAACAATAAACTTTGGAGGGTTTAAAAAAATTGGTTTAACCTATAGGCCTAATTTCTTTCTCGCATAAAGGGTCATCAGTGACCTTAAAGTGAAGGAAAAACAATCCGCACTTATATGTATATTAGGCCTATATAAAAAGTTTCATTTGTACTTATATTTTACAAAAGAGCAAATCATTGACAAAAGCTAAAGTTTGGCCATCTAAGCCAGCGTAAGTGGAATTCTCCTTTTTCCAGCTCTCCGACGTCTCGGCGCACATTAAAATAATTCCCGAAAGATTCGCCATTTTGTAGGCCTTTCATTGTGAATGGGGACTGGTTTTCCGAGGTCCACAACATAGTTAAATCAGCTTGACAACACTGGATTAGCCCCACCGGGTCGAAATCTGCTGCTAATCCGTGGATCCAGCACGTTTTAAGAGACATACCTGTGACTAATCTCCTATTAATTTTTGCCCGATGAATTCCATCTGGCTGATTCCCGCCATGTTTTTCAGAATTCGCCGGGCCATAGCTGAAGTTTGATGTCGTCAATCGACTCCATAATGGTCAGATTCCATGCTAAATATTCCATTTAAGACTCGGCGATACTAATCTGTGGTTTTAGAATGGATTATGAATGTCTTGGAGGCCGGAATACGAGCGTCCATTCGCTTAGCAATGGTACAAAATGGCGGCTGGTTCCCAAAATGACAACAACGGCGCGAAATAATTCGTAATCTCGTGGCAAGAAGAAAAAAACTTACCAACGAATATTTTATATCTGCATATATAATGTCATTGCATTTTCAAGGGAAATTATGATAGCTTTGGCAATTTTATCACTTTTGCAATTTGTTGAGGGCATCCTGCCAAGAGTTGAAGTTGGACTTCACCCAATTGAAGCAGAAGTATATATGGACTGGAATGGCAGGCTGCTATTCCAGTATATAATTCTGCTTCAACTGGATGAATTCAGCTCTTTGAGACTTCGTTGCCCACAAACTAATTAAAATTTTATTGTCAATTGCAACTAGATAATGGACTTCAGATAATGGACTTCATCAATCACAAGAGGATGATTGGCAACTGGGCTGAAGTGAATAACAATAGTAATTTTCATTGACTGAGATAAGGTAAAATCGACATAATTTCGAGAAAAAAAAGGTGAAATCTCAATTTTTTATAATGTCAATTTGATAAAAATTCTGGTTATGCTCAATTTTTTTTTCCGTAGGCAGAAAATCTGTTGGGTTGGTCTATCCAAAAGCAAAAAAATTAAAAGAATGTGGCCTAAAAGACAAATTGTGACATGGTATAAATTTGGATGGCGAAATTCGCCAAATGTCGCTTACCCCCCCCCCCCCCCAAAATTCCAACCACTGTACGCCTACGGGTTTTCCTAATAAAACACAATAATTATTATAGGCCCATTGATTCGGATTTTCAAAAGCTCTGTGTCTTGAACTGGCATATTTGGCTATTAATGCCATGGGTTGGGGGGGGGGGGGGGTTGGGCAGTCCACGTACATGTATGATACGGTCTGCTCTTGACTTCATGATTCATGATGATGAAATTAATGTGCCAATAGGCCTATAGGATAATTATTATAAGATCTACGAGCAACACCAGGGGGGGGGGTTGATGATCCAGGCCAGCTTTAGTGACGCCATAAAAAAATCATGATGACGTCACACCATTGTGACGTTACCGTGGCCTTTTAAACTTTGCCATGACGTCACGATTCAAGTCCATCAATCAGCTGTTCAAATAAACAAACTGCATGCAGTGCCGATTTACTGGATGCCCTTACAAAAGACACTAACTGCATGCTCCAGTGAAGTTTTGGCTTTTTTTGACAACCAACAGCTTACCTGGTGCAGTTCTCCATCTTCGGTTTGGAGAATGAGATTGACACAGTCTTCATAAACAGAAAATTGACCTGTCCTGTGAAGATCCACGTTCATGCGTTACTTTCGTCAGACTCACCAAAATCACACTGATGCAATGCCAGTGGAGAGAACTCCTGGAACTCTGAGAAGAAAGAGATGTGGAAGGAGTCAAACCAAATCTTTAAGCCCTGAAGAAACCTCGGGGAAGAAGACACAGCCTCAGCTGCAGGTTGCATTTGAAATGCCAAAAAAGCAGGAGGACCTTACTGCAGATAGGGACCATGGTAATGGTGGTAAGTGCCCTTTTCATCTTTATTGACATTGAAAGCCATGACCAATGCCACATAGGCGCAGGAGTCTTCGCAAAAACGATTCCAAGTTGTATGGAAATTATTCACATGTGTATTTTTCAGACTTTTTGAATAAACAGTTGCATAACTTGGCTTAAAACAAATGGAGAAGGACAGTTATTTCACAGAATGAAAGGAAAATTTTTGTTACTTTGGGATAATTTGTCCGTCCGGCGGGCGGGCGGGCGGGCTGGTGGGCGGGCGGACGGGCGGGCGGGCGTCCGGATAACGGGCGTCCCACTTGTGTATTGGGCAGAACTCCAAAACTATGACACATATATTTTTCATTTTTGGTACATTATTGTATCTTTTATCCTAGTTGTGCCTTTTAGGGGTCTAATCCATATGGCATTAATACTTTTCTCACAATTATCGAAAAATGTGAAAAAATATTTTTTTGTGTATTGGGCAGTGTGCTAAAACTATGGCTTGTATAGTTTTAATTTTTTGTAAATTATTGTATCTTGTACCCTAGTTGTCCCTTTTAGGGGTCTAATCCACATGACATTATAACTTTTCTCACAATTATTGAAAAATTGTAAAAATATAATTTTTTCTATTTCCAGAGTAGAACTCAAAACCTGCTATAATTATCATAGGGGCTTCTAAGGCATGGTCAATAAACATATAAGTATATATAACTTAAAGGGGAATCACCATTTTTAGCAAAAAACATGCCAACTTTGACACCATCCTGTGGCAAGACATATTGATATTTTAATTCCAAAATTATCTAGATTTGTTTAAACACCTGTGCATAAACTGTGTAAAATTTTGTCTGGGTACTGCAAGCGGTTCCTGTTGAACAGGACAAACAAAATCCGCAAGTTTTTACAGTTTCCCAGGACTTACGGGACACCAGCAGTTACCAGAAAATCTCTAATTTTCATCATTTTTGGTCTGAAAACACTTACTTTGTGTGGAACTGTGGACTTTTTTTGACGTTCACTGATGAGAATAGTACCCAAGCTTCGATTAAGAACAGTAGTGGTCATCTGTCACTCACAAATTAATTCGTGGGAAAGCCTTTTATCTTTTTTTTCATGCTTTGAGTCACCACAAATCTTCCCTGTCCTCCATCTTGCCCTGAACTGCTTTGGTGACGTCACCATGGCCATTGTTGCTATTGTTGTGGTTATGACATCACTATGGTCAGCTGACCAGTAATTTCTCAAATTTAGGCTTTTGTAGGATTAGGGTCTTTTACATCGACACTGAATTTTCTCAAGCAAGTGAAAAAAAAATCTTTTTTATTAATAAGTTAAAATGTTGAACTAAAAGTGAGATTTTTCGATTTTTATGGTCCCTCACAGTACTTGTTGCAGGATGACTTTCAAAATGGCTGACAAAGGCTGAAAGTACCTCTTAGAAAATTTTATTTTGCCTGGGAAAGTTATTCTTGTTAGTACTGAAGATTCATATTGCACTTAGCATTTGACTTTTATGTCAAGGAATATCTGTTGAAAAACTTATGGTGCTGGCAGATCTGGTTATTTAAGACCAGGTCATTTTATGACAAAAAATCTGAGATTTCCTGGTAACTGCTGGTGTCCGATAGGACTCAAGCCAAGCCCTGGAGAAGTCTGAAATAGGCTCTGCTCTTTCAACCAGTACGGAAAAACTACTTGCAGTAGCTTCATGAAATTTACATATGTTCAAGACTGGGTATTTTCCTACAAATGTGGAGAATTTCAGAGTGATAGACTCAATTTTGAATGCGTATGATTAACTTGAAATAGGTGTGTCAACACTGCAAAAATGGTGATCTCCCTTTATATTATATGAGTAATATAGGTATCTATAAGCTTAGAAGTCCCTATGATACTTATGTCACTGAAATCTGCAAATAGTGTGCATTAAATACCAAGATATGGCTTTGTGGGGTCTAAATGCTCCGAGAAAAAAGGGGCGGACAAAAATTCACAAAAATGTGTAAAATTACTATTTTTTCAAAATTATGTGATTCAGTCTATTTTGCGTTTACATCTGTGAAATTTTCCTGTTAGGTGTCTAAATTAAAGATTTTTAAACATCTCAACTCAGTTGGAATGTTGATTCTATAAATTTTGTAGGAAAAGGAAAAAACTAGAAAAAATACGGATTTATGCAAATTTTTTTGACATCTCTGTCTAAAATGCCAAGATGATAATGGTTGGATTATTAACATTTACAGCATATTATAGTTAACATACTATGAAAGAATATTTACTTTTTGTACCACTCATCTAATATTATCAATTGTAAATATATAATTTGGACCTTGACAGCAGTAAGCATATTAAGAAACATGCATTTGCTTGTTTAAAAATATTGATAAGAAATCTTGAACTCCCAATTATAACTTTATGGCTTAAATCTAACCTCAGTGATGCCTCCTTTTATTTAGATTTTTGCATGAAAATTAAATATGAACAAATCAGACCGATTAGCTAAGAAATTAGGCCACTGAATATAGGGTTATTAAATAATTTGCTTGGCATGTTACAGAACCCTGGTACTTGCATATTTCATTGTGTAATTTCACATCTTAAGATATTATTGGATAAATGTGTCTTTTGATTAATTTCAAAACTCATCCCAATGATATTTTAGCATTTTGAAGGGAACAGAATTCTCCTTTGGTTAGGGGGTACAGTATTACATAAGATTGTGTCAGAGGTATTGTCTGCCCTGCTGATCCTCTCCCATGACCAAAGTCAAAAGGGGGCTGCAATCAGTTACACAACACACTCTGCTCAACCTTCAAACAAAATTTTGTTGTCTTGTTTCTTAAAAATCTGTTCAAACTGCATTGATTCCACCTTACTTTTTATATTTTGAATATAAAATTAAATTTTCCACTTTGATTCACAAAGCTGGGCTTTCTGAGAAAATATCCAAGCAACACTTCTCTATATGACATCAGATTATGCAATGCTCCTCCCACAATTGCAGTGGCTTCTGTCTGAGTCTGGGTGTTACATAACATCTTCAACTTTCCCCTAAAAATGAAACTCTTCAATACATTTTCTTAAAGTGTACTTAAGGAAACTGATGTTGTAATTTCTTCATTTAGTTACAATTTTCAATTTGAATAATGAAAAAACAGCAAAGTAGAAGCCAGGGATAATGCAACAGGCACAATAATTCTTTGAAACAGTAAAGTAATTCACTGGTGCCAGCTCACAAATGTGCATAATTTTATATAGCTATGACAAAGATCAGGGCTCTTGACCATCTCATAAACATCTCTTTGTGACAAGTTATTTATTGGTACTCCTACTCAAGGTTTCATAGAAAAAAACAAAAATTGCTGTATGAAAAAAGATCAGCAATAAATGAAGAGTTTCATGCTTTATAGATGACCTGTTAGGTAACTGGGAAAAAAGATAGAAGAAAGATCGATCTATAAGTTGATAAAAAGAAAGAAAGAAAGAAATAAAGAGAGATAGGTAGCTAGCTAGCTAGCTAGCTAGCTAGCTAGCTAGATAGATAGATAGATAGATAGATAGATAGACATAAATATAGATAGATAGATAGATAGATAGATAGATAGATAGATAGATAGATAGATATATTTGTCCCGAGTTGGCACACAAAACAATAACAAGAATCCGCGGATTCAAAGCCTGGCTCAAGTGGCAGTGATGACGGCAAAATATGTAACAATGCTGGTGAAATAGTTAAGTTTACTTTATGGTTTGGAAATGGCAGAGAAAGGTGGTTCTGAATTGCGGCAAGTGAAGTGTTGTTATTGTAGTTGTTCCATGTACAAAATAATATCCAAATAACCACGAAAAGAATGTGTACAATTTTTTCAAATCTTGAAGTCGCCCAATTTCCTCCTTCGAAAAAATTGGCGAAATTGAAAAAAATTTGGAACAAAAAAAAATTTTTTTTTAAATCTTGGAAAACAATTTTTTTCAAAAAATTTTTTTAATTTAGGAAAAAAAATTGTAAATCTTGGAACAAAAAATGTTTAAATTTGAAAAACAGAAGTTGCCCGATTTCCTCTTTTCGAAAAAAAAAAAAATTAGTGTAATTGAAAATTTTTTTTTTTTTCAAATCTTGGAGAAAAAAAAATTTGGGAAAAAAAAAATTTTTGAAATTGAAAAAAAAAAGTAATTTCCATACATCTAGCTACCCTAACAAACCAATAAAACACAAAAACAGATATATTGAACCTATAGTTATTGAACAGGAGAGTTGACAGACAATATTTCGCATACCTCACAACTTTTTAAAAAATTTAACTTACTTAAACTGAAGGATCTGTGTGCACTGGGTGATTACAAATTTTGCTATAAACTCCATAACAATATGTTACCAGAATATTTCAATATTGACATGATTGATAGATTGAATGCCTATCGTGGTCATTCCCACAATACAAGAATTGCAAATGATGTGCCGCTGCCCTCTGTGAGACATGAGTTTGCAAGACACAGTATTTCATATATTTATCCATCAGTTTTAAATGAAATGGCTGCCAACTTTAAAGAAAAATTATCTACTCATAGCCTTGATGGTGTCAAATTTTATTTCAAACGATTGACAATTGATTCTTATACTTCAGAATGTCTTTCTACAAATTGCTATGTTTGTGCAAATTAGTAAATCTGTTTCACTTCAATTTTGTGAGTTATCACATCTATCACACTTAATTTCATTTTTTTTATCATAGAGTTGCCTGCGAGTAATGGTGCATATGACTATATCTAAAACATTAGATAATATAAGTTGACCAAATTCCGTATTTCGTTTTCTGTTTCCTTTTAATTTTTTTTTTATTCTTTTTTTTTTTATTCTTTTCTATTACCATTTAATTTATGTTAATATCATAATATTACTTTATGTATGCCTAGTTTTGATACCCATGAGCGGCAACTATGCCTTCGGGTATCAATTTTGTATTTACTTGTTTATTTTGTATATAAGTGATAATAAAAAAAATCTGAATCTGAATCTATTTTCAGGCCATTACTCCTGAATTAGCCTGGTGAGCCAGGCTAAAAACCTTAATTTCGGGTGAAAACATTAAGTCTTCATTCTTAAATAAAAACCTTGATTTACAATATCATTATAAAACCAAGTTTAATCCTGTACAATTTTTAAAGCTTTACAATGATTCAAGATTCCTATACATGAATATAACACCAAATCCAATCATCAACTGGAATTCTTCTTTTTTTCTCAAATTATTCTTTTTACAAAATGCACAAAATCAGCCATAGGCCTACTTGCCCGAATTACATGATCCCAATTCCATTTAGACTAGTAAATATATCATTTTTAGTTAATCTCTTGGTTACCATTGATTTTCAGTGATGTTTCATTGGACCCCCCCCCCCCCCCTCCCATCAGAGTGTCACACTTCTGAGATGTGTGAAGTATGCCACCCTCCATTCTTTTGTCAGGTTACATAACATCATTGCATAAGGTGATTAACATATCTGGGGTACAGCAGACAATAGCCAATTGGTTTGGGTGTTAAGCAGCTGAGGAGGGGGAATAATGAAGCCCCTTAAAGAATGTCTGCAAGGGTAATTTGTAAAATGTTGTAATTGAACTGAAATTGTTACAACATCCAATAATTTACTTGGCTAAATTCTAAAATGTACTCAGGATCAAGATGATGTAGAACTGAAGTCAATGAAACTGTTTGATTAAGATTTACAGACAGAACTTTATTGTACTGATAGATGTCTAATTTATTGTTCAAACAATAGCTACCCTTATTGCAATGCCCCATTGCTCACAATAGACAATGCATGGCCTGTGTTTGGAGTGCATTTTTAAAGACAATGGCCAGTGCTAGAATTGCAATTAACATTCATGAAAATATATTGAGTTATTCCATATTAGAAAATATTATCAGATGACACTAAGATGGGTAACGTTTTTCAGTCAATTTGTAAATTCTAACAACTTAAACTGCCTATATAATTATTATATAGTCTCAGTTGTATGCAGTTTCATGAAATTGTCATTCTATCTTTTCTGTAGAAATTATGAAAAATTTTAATAGCATAACTGATAATAGGATGATCAAACAATCAAAAATCAATCAATTTATCAATCTATCTATCTATCTATCTATCTATCTTAGCAGTCCCCTACATGTCCTGATCGTTTTCTGGCTGTCTTTTTCTCAATTATTGTCCATTCCAGCTGCTTTATTTTCCTGTCTATCACCACTGTATACATATTACATTCAGACAAAAATAAGTTTGATAAAAAACAAACTTTCTAAAATGGTAGTGGAAGAGGGGACAAATTACTGTGGGTAATCCATGCAGGGTAATATTATTCTTAATATTGTCACCGAAGCCAATCTTCTTGAATTAATTTTTTAATTTTATTTCTCAAGTTGCTCTTTCACAAAAAGCACAGATTTTGCCACAGGCCACCAATAGGCATACTTTCCTGAATTTCATTATCCAGATTATACCAAATTATACCACTTCTAGAGTAATGTCTTGCTAATTGCTAGCCATTGATCTTCCGTTCATTTGATCTTGTGCCAAACTTACCAACTCCTTGCCCATATTTTAACTGTTTCCCCTCTTTTTCTTTTTTTTGGGGGGGGGGGGGGACACATCACGCAAGCTGATTGCAAGTGGATTTTGATTCCCCCCAATACAAAATGTCAGACAGGAAACTTTTTATGGTATTTTGCTCAAAGTTCTTGGCCATTCAATGCAAGTTTTTCAACTGGAATTTCATTTTCATGAGGATATTAGAGTACCCAGTGGGGTCCTCCCTCAATGTATCCCACTGCTTGGAGAATAGCTGAGTAGCCGAGGGTATGCTGCCGCGCAGCCTATGTTTCTATTACATGTTGTCAATTATTGACAATTAATGCTTTGTAGCTTTGATATATATACTAGCAATGAGTGCCTGTGTAAATAGTTTTAAGAGGGGGAGTTTTAACGTTTTAGGCGCTTGTATGGGATTATCACAACCTTGGGTCCATGGAAGATGGTAGAGATCTTGCCGCTGCTGCCCTCTTGTGTATTGTATACAAAGAGCTTAAAACTAATTATCGTTAATTAGGACATTTTGAGGAAAGTTATTTGGATGAAAATGTGGCAGTGGCTCCCCATGAGCATGAGGAAGACATGGGGGAAGTTAGAAGGCCAGGTATTAAGTAGGAACTGAAATAAATCCCGGACACTGTTATTTTAATATGAGTAAGATAAGATAAGAAGATAAGAAGATTAGTAAGAAGTATGCTAAGCATTTGGGATTTATAGGGGAATGTGGGGCCAGTTGAACCAGCATGTCAGTTGAACCACCCTTGGTTTTTCACCCGGTGGAGCAGCACAGGTACATGCATGCATACCACCTTGTGTTAGACCTCATTTGGCTAGTCTTCTCCATGTGGATCTTTTGGTCCAAGACACATGTTAAGGAAGCAATCACACTTTTTTCAAAATTTGTAATGTTCAAATGTCTCATATATATATGGGTCAAGCCATAAAGGTGCTGCTTCTGAGCTGTAAAACATGTCCTCTAAGTTAAGAGGTAGCTAGCTAGAAGGGAATTTAATTGAAGCAATTTTAATGAATGCCATACTGAACTATACATATTAGAATAAGTTGTGTGAAATTTGAGCTAAATACCACAAAAAATAAAGAAGCTGTACCACTTTTTAGTCCTGAAAACAGGCCAAAAATGACGTTTTTTGGCGTTTGTGGCATGTCATGGCCAAAAGATGACTTTACTAGCTGAAAGAAATTCTTTCTTTGTCCGTTTTTAAAGTTTAAAATGATAACCCATGTCTTGAACTTTTATTTCATGCACAGTGAACTCCCGGGAACCTCTTATTTGATGAGATATAGGTAAATCTTCCAGAGTAACATTTTTTACTGTTTTTTGTTACTCGCCATTAGATTGTGATAACTTTTTATTTTACAATAATATTTAACTCAAAACAGTGTACATACGTCGGCCAAAGTGATGCCTACAGGATACAATCCAGTTTTGAGGACATTTTGAAGCAGAAATAGGAAAAAAACAGATTTTGCATAATGTCCTTACGTGTCCCTGTTACACGGCCAAAATTCTACCCCCTGTCCTTTCACATTTTGAAAGACTGTTATGATAGTTTTTATTTCACAAGAGTGCAGAAGAATGATGGAATAAGAAATATGCCAATTTGGAAGTATGGGGAACAACAATTAAGGCCAGGGCATGAAGAAAAAGGGGCATTTGTCTTTTTTTGTCCTTGTTACTATCATGTTACTCCCCTAAAATGCTAAAAATGTAACAGGACAGCCACTTTTTGTCCTGTTTGTTTAAGGTAACAAGGACATGTCCTGTTATGCTTTTAACAGTCGTAAAGCATTTTAACAATTTTGATGGGTGTTACAGTTGCCCTATGACTTTAGAAACCTTGAACTAAATCCTACCTAACAGATTTGTTAGACTGCAGCTCGATTGTAAAGTAACTCTTGAAAAGGTCGGCAATATTTGACGGAGTATTTTATATTAAAACACAGTAACAGGACAGTAACAGGACAACTGCAATTCCTGTCCTGTCAAACTACAACCAATTAGTGGTACTTGACTGTAATGCTTCATACAGATTCTAGAAACACAGATACACATTTCCACTATGGTAACTGCTCACAGGCCACCATTAATACATGCCCGTCCTGTTACATGTCCTGTTACCCATATATGTCCTGTTACTTGTCCTGTTACACAGATGTCCTGTTACTGTTTGTTATTTTCATTCAATTGGTCAACAATGACCCGAAATATAAGCAATATAACTCAGATATAGATTGCATAAGGCACATGGTACATATTTTGAACCATTGCATGGCTGAATTATTAAAAGTCTTCAACCTCCAGGGTTTTAAAGACATCTGAATGAGTCCTGTTACTGTCCTGTTACTGTCCTGTTACTGTCCTGTTACTGCACAGTTAATTACTGTCCTGTTACTGTCCTGTTACTGTATGTTTGGCTTGAATTTTGAATTCTTTATAGTGGCTATAAAAAGGTAGTTGTACCTACAAAAATTGCATAGAAAATACCAATGTACGTCCTATGTGTAATAAGTACCTGAAGACTTAACATCTCATCCTTATTTCTACAGCTACAGTGCTCAGAACTCTAATTGTCCTGTTACGTTTTTTTAAATTTTGAATCAACAGAATATTAAATTTTGTGTATGGGGAGCTTTCAAAACAATTATAAGGTGACCCAATGGTGTTACATTTTATTCTAAGCATTTAATTTTGAAGATAATAGGCACCTGGAAAGTTAAATATGTAAAAATGTGAAAATGTTACGTTTTTTCAATTTCCCATTTGAATGGCCATTCCTAAAAAAGAGGAAGGTTTAATCCTTTGACATCATATTTTTAGTATGGGTACATGTTTGCAGAGCATATATTTCACAATTTTGTATCAAAATTACAAGATTTATTTTTGACAGCTGTTTTCAGCCTTGGAGCAGCACCTTTGTGGCTTGACCCATATATATATATATGTATGATAATATACTCGGGTGCCAATTCAGTGGATTCCTGTGCCTACAGAGGCCCCCGTACATCATGCACATGGAGGAGACTTCACAATTATTTGTATATTTTTCTTAATTATGACTTTACTATCCATTTTACTGCACGTCTCATAGCCACTTTCACATCTTGTAAAATCTTTGACCTAGCCCTACTCTTGGAATACATGTACACTAGGACTGAGTGAAGACCTAAATATTTACTGCCTGTGATGTCAGAGTCACTTTCAAATTTATATACCACCATGTTGGATCAAAATTATATTAACTCTCCCATTTAGCCAAAACAAAATTTTGCCAAAAACACACAACTTTGACATTCGAAAGTCCACTTCAATGCAAATTTCTGCCAGTTAAACTTCTTTCAGAATCTCCAGAGAGAAAAGTGTACCCCCCTACCCCATACATTGACCGTCGCCAGTTGCCTCCCAGGAAACAAAAGCACGAGAGAAGTTCCCCTTCCTCTGCAGCCGCTGGACTGGTGTTTGAGGAAGAAGCAGGCTGCCCCAAGTCCCTGATTGATTGCGAAGAAGAATATCCTTTGGCAGCCTCTCTCAACAAGACGGCAAGCCCGCATCTCCTGGATATTCTTATTCAAGATG
The DNA here is from genome assembly GCA_026936325.1 of Platynereis dumerilii. NCBI lineage: Eukaryota > Metazoa > Annelida > Polychaeta > Phyllodocida > Nereididae > Platynereis > Platynereis dumerilii. The sequence goes on along the minus strand of JAPTHN010000002.1, from coordinate 74,392,590 downwards.
AAGTTCTAGAGCCTGATCCCGAATTGACCCAACTTCAATCGAAGAATCGGATTGTCCAGCCCAGCTACCAGAGCGGAGACTCTGCTGGATTCATTGACATTGCTGAAAGTCACATTATCGATGATGATGAAATTATGGACATTGGTCGAGAAGAAGACAAACTAAGTTTAATGCACAAGGAAACAAGGCATGACATCAACTGCAGTGCCAACAATATTGCGGGAGTGGAAGATATACTGCAGTCAGACAAAAAAGGGATTGACATGATTGTGACGCAGATGCTCGATGAGAGTGAAGCACAACTTGGTGAAGGAGATATTGACGACGTCTTCAGAAATCTTATCACTTCCAATGACAATGGCGAAATGATCGCTAAGATTGCTCAGCGGGTCCTCAATACTTTGAGCACTTCACCGCAGCAGCAGGACGGTACTAATACTTGTCCCCCAATATTCATTAATAAGACCAAATCAGAGCCTTGTGTGGATCAGCCAAACTGGATACCGTCAAGTCCTGCTGAACACCTGGTTGAATCAGTTTCAACTGAAACTCTGGTACCAGATTCAGGCACTGCAAAAGTACCTGTGAGATATCAAGATTATAGGTTAACTTCTCCATATTCATCTCGAACCAGCCTGTTTTCGAGTGATGCAAGTTATGACGAAAATTACCCAGGTCACCAAGATCAATCAACCTCTCAGAATAACAGTATGAGGTCAATGCATCCAAGGGATAGCAGAGGATTCCCAGCGATGACGTCCAATCCCAACTTCGCAAGAAAATATGGAAGAAACGAAACAGAACTTATTTACAAGGAAACACTTCAGCCTACTTCTGACACCTACAGTCACAATTCTAGGATCATGGGGAACCAGTCTCCAGAAGTGAATGACTCGCCATCCAAGGAGTCCCTTGACTTAGGCAGAGCATATGGAATAGTCAATAAAACACAAGTAAAGACATCCGCAGAGCAACGAGAAGCCTTACGAAGTTTCTTCCACACTGTACGAGCTCCCCTGCCAAAGGAACGGATACCCCACTATGCCAAGACTGGTAATTTCATGTATCATCTGTAAGTATAACAATATTATTTTACCCGAAAAATTCATTTCTCAGTATTTATAAAATTATAGGCCTAACTAATGGTATAAAAGGCTACAGGTCTATTAAAGTAAATTGCATTTTAAATGTTGTTCTGTAATACTTTAATTGAATTCAGGTACAAACATGGCAAATTGACCGATGTCCTCATCCGGCTTGGCAATTCAACCTTCAAGGCTCACTCAGCAATCTTAGCTGCTCACAGTGATTACTTGGCTTGCTTGCTTATGAATGAAGGAACCCCTGTCTATCATTTACATCTCAGGGATTGCATCACCACAACAGCCTTGACCATACTTTTGGAATACATGTACACTGGGGGTGAGTGCAAACCTAAATGTGTTTATACTCATTACTGGAGATTACCTTTTGCCACACGTATGGAGTCCTACAAACTATTTTAGTAACATTTGAAGTTTTCAAATAAACTAAATTTTTCTGGAATATTTTCAATGTCGCAATTACGAACATTTGCACCGTCTTTCAGAACTTAGACTGACAGAGGATACAGTGATCGAGGTTTTAAGCGCCACTCTGGCTCTACAGATGAAAGTTGAAAGAGATAGATGTCAGCAGTTCATTGAGAATATTGATCCATCCTATCTGCTCATGGTTTGGTTGCAAGCTATTGAACATGACCTGACTGAAGATGCTAATAAGTTATTGAAGGTAAAGGGAATACAAAGCTCTAATCTTTTTCTTCATCCTATTCTACCTGGATTTTGTGAGGCACTTTAATTGACGACTGTCCTCGTTTCACAGCTGCGCCATTGTGCCATTGCCAGATTCTAAACCACTGGGCTAAGGCATTTTCTAAATTTCTATATTAGTAACTATCATTCCAGGCAAACGCTCTTCACTTTTTGAAAGTGACAGCTCTCCCCAGCTTCCGCTTGCTGCCTTTGGAAAGATTACTGGACTTGCTCTCCAGAGAAGATCTCTTCATTCGCAGTGAGCTTGATGTTGCAAGGGCTGGAATGACTTGGGTCAAACACGAATTGGAAAACAGGAGACAACACATAAGCGTTGTCATGAACACTGTTCGTCTGAAGCATATGACCCTCAAAGAAATCCACAATCTTGCCAATGAAACTCCAGAGCTGATGAAATCCAACAGCAGAGCAGATCTTCTTAATGCCTGTTGGTAAGTATTTATCAGTCAAGTTTCAATCCACCATGATAAAGCAGTCTTTAAAATCTCAAGACTCTCAGTGCTGAAAACATCATCAGGTTGAAACATATTTGCATGTTTGCTTTGATAAAGGATAATTATATGAACTGCATTGGTAATAGTTCACTGATGTTGTATGAACCCTGATTTTGAATGGAGGCTACAATCCCAGTGAAGAGAATGAAAAATGAATGGTGTGCACTATGTACCTAAAACTCCCACGGACTGTTGTATTTTATTCATATTCTTCTTCCACAGGTTTCTGTCAAGCAAACACGAAAAGCTTCCCCATCAACTTGGAGACATTGAGGTTCCTGCAAATCGAATCAAAATGTTAGAACTGAGGAAAGAGGCTGGAAAAAATGTGCCGAGCAACTCGGATGATCAACTGAACCATGTCACTTTCATGTCATCTCCAGATGTTGCTTTAGCCAGCATGACTAAATCATTTGAAAAGACTGGTATTGATGATAAAGGGACCATAGAGACCGAGGCAGTGAAAAACTTCACAACCAATTCCAGGGCCTTATCTACTTTATCCAAACCTAGTTACAAGGAACTTGATCTCTGGGCCCAAAGTAAACCGACCAGCAACATCAGGATTCCAAGTGTTGGAGAACAATGGCCAACTCTTCGAAGTTATATCCAGAGTCAGAAAGGTTCAACCCTGATTTTGATTGGAGGCTACAATCCCAGTGAAGAGCAGGAACATCTGATCGGTATGTACCTACATTATCTCAGTCCCGTTCAGAACTGAACATGACTACAATCCTGTCAAATAGCATAATATTATATATATGTTATTTCAAATTAATCTTATATCTGTTTTATGCAGGCCTCACCATGTTGTGTCTCAACAAAGAAATGACAAGTTTCAATCTGCGTGGTTTGTTGCCGGAAGGACGTTCCTATCATTCCGCTGAGTACTTGGACAACAAGATTTATATAATCGGTTGGTGAAGAATCATTTCCACTTCACATATTGCAATTATTGCATGCCCTTTTCATTTATTTTCAATTTGATTGTATATTCTACAATTTCTGTCTCTTTCCTTCAGGTGGACTTGACCCAAGGGATAATTTCAAAGAATTAGTGTCCCCAACAGACACTCTCTTTATTTATGACCTGAAGACTGCTGAATGGAAAGAGGGTGCCTGCCTTCAGACAGGGAGGTCTCATCATGGTTCTTGCGTCATTGGCAACAGCATCTACGTCGTTGGGGGCCAGGGCAAAAATTCTAAGTAAGTTCATACTGCGCATAGAAAATAATTTTTGGCGGATTTTGTTTTTAATTTTGTTGCTTTTTTATGTCTTACTAATCAGTAATTTGAAATTTTTGAGTCAATCTTGTAACAGTGGTGAAATAAGTTTGACAATTATTCTGTTTCTGATTTTCAGAATACTTTCTTCGGTGGAGCGTTTTGATGTGAAAACAAATTCATGGAGCCAGGTCGCGCCAATGCCCGGAGGCAGGGTAGGATCTTGTGTTGTGGCAGTAAATGGGCGCATCTTGGTTATCGATGGCAGTGGCAAAGAGGGAAACGAGAAACTCATTCAAGATTTCATCCTCTCATACAACCCTGCAGAAGACCAGTGAGATTCTGTTCATATATTACGTTAATGTCAATAGTCCCAAAGGGCATGGATAAAATTTAATCATAAAAATTGACAGGTCCAGCATTGCCACATGAAAACAAAAGTGATATAGTGTAATTTTACATGCATTTGCCCTGCTATCTAGTGACTGACACGAACGGCGTTTAGCTATTTACCCATAAAAGGTGACTGTCGGATAACGTTTTCAGTACAGGGTGTGTACCGGTATTTTTTCTAAAACATTCGATCATGCCAAGAAAAAAATTACTCCTGGTATCCATTTTAAAAGCTGACATTCAACAATCCTCATAACTATTTTTGGATATATATTTAACTGAGAAAGAAAAGTCAGTGATCCTTCTTTTCACAAGGCCTACAAACTTGGAAAGAATGTTTTGGCAAAATTTCATGAATATTCTTATGGATTTCTTAGAACTTCTTAGCCAAGAGTGAGATTCAATATTATCATCACCTCAGCCATGCGACAAGTAGGGTATTGTCATTAGATGACCCATGCAACAACCACCCATAAGGCCATAACGCCCTCATTTGCAGGGCCAACAATGGTTTTGAGGGCCGACAATGATTTTCAGGGCCGACAATGGTATTGTCAGCCCTGTGATGACATCATGACTCATGCTGCCTAGCAACCATGAGCATATGAATCCATAAATAGCATGCAAGTGGTAGCGTCACAAGTTTAGTTGAAATCTTACTGACTCATTGTTGGTTATTTCTTTTATTCTCAGTCCCTTTTTACCTGATGACCATGAAATTCGCACAGGTTATTGAATACAGTATAACACGCTAGCACTGATGAGGACATCAAAGTGAATACATTTATTATGATTTTAAAGCTCTGTAATTGGGAAGTTCTGAAAAGTTTTATGGCAGGTGAATTGTTTGAGTAAAAGGTAATGATAATAGTAATATCATGACCTGTGTCGGGCATTATGGGTGGTTGACAGCCCAAGGGCTTGCTTGTCCGCCTTACGATTGTCAGCCCTCGTTCCTCGGGCTGACAAGAAATCGTAGGGCTTACAAGCAAGCCCTTGGGCTGTCAATCACCCATAACGCCCTCCACAGGTCATGTTATTGTTATATTAAAGTATTACACTGACACATTGGTAAAAGTACCACTGAAACAACTGGAGAATTGTAAGGATTTTCTTTCTGGCTTTAAAATTTTTGCCTGATTTATAAATTTCATAATGCAGTGTAATTTACTTCATTTAGGTGGACTAAAATTCGAAAGCCTTCAACAAGCGGTCGATGTTACGCCACAGCAGCAGTTCATGAGGATGAAATCTGGCTTTCTGGAGGACTGGCCCCGTCCAAATCTTTTGGCCAGCCATTGTGCTGTAGTCTTGGTTTGGTCGAATCATATAACTCTTCTTCTAATGTTTGGTCTTCTGCGGACGAAGCGATGACAGTTCCCAGACACCATGCAACTTCAACCATCTTCAACGGACGGCTCATCATCATGGGTGGTATGAGTACAATGGCCAACTCCACCACCAAAGTCGTTGAGATCTATGACATCAAAAACAAGCGTTGGTTGGATGCTTCAAAACTGCCTCGACCCCTGATGGGCAGCCGAGCTGTTGTTGTACCTCCCATGTGAAAGAATTGATGAAACCATTATTGAAATTCCATGCATTGACCAACACAATTAGGCACATACAAGTTCAGAAATGATTTTTCAAACACTTGTTATCATTCACCTAGTGATGAGAACCACTATTTATATTCATGAATGAATTTCACAAAATTTCTGCATTTGTTCTGAAATGCCAGTGAGAGGACTTCGGTCAATTTGTGTAAAAATGGAGGTTATTAACTTCATCATGTATTTTAATAAAATATTTTCTATTAACAATTCGGTGTCTCATTTTTATTCCTCAAGATCGATGATGACAACCCAAGGGGCACACATTGCCACACTACGTAAACACAACATTGATGATTAGTGGAGGCTCGTTTGTTGTCATGCAGAAATATCTGGTAGAAATTATGCTGCAGCAACATCGACACAACATTGAGATATTTTCTTAATGTTGTGACAATGTCTCATCATATCTTGATGTTGCTTAACAACGTTGCGACAACATCATTTCTAACTTACAATTCTATGTAATTAACGATGTCATGATGTTGTCACAGCATTGCGGCAATGCAATTGGTAACGGTGGATAAACTTTAGAAGGGCTAGAAGTGACCATAAAAATACTTCCATCAGACTTTTTTCATGCTTTTCTTTCTTATTACATGTATTTGGGTCATTGGCTATCAAAAACTGAAGAATAGGGTAGATCAACATGGTACTTCTTTCACCATAGCCTACAGTAATGATGAATTAAAAATTTCTTTATTTTTAATCACCTTTTTTTTACCAAAAAAAGAATTCGTCTAGACTTTCTCGAAAAAAAAAAACTGTATAGATGTTTGGATATATAGCTCAAAGTGTAGCAGGCCAATAAAATTTGGGGGGGGGGGGGCGGGGGGATGCCCAAAAAAAATTGCCCAAATAGTCCTAAAAATAATAAATGCACCGAAGTGCATGAAAAAATTGATTTTCCATAATTTTTGGGGATCCTGAAATACACAATCGCTTTGACCTTTTTCTATTGATCTTGTTTCTGGGGTAGATCACTGCAGCTCAGCTCTCTTTTAGTAGGTGGGTTAGGTCAAAGCTGACTTCACTTTCTGATGCAAAGGTCCCCTTTGGCACAGATGTACCTTGGGGTCATCGGAAAAGATTTATCCAAAGACACAAGTGAGATCACCCCCTGGATTGGAAATACAGCCATTTTCCAAAATGGCCGCCGCAGGGCAAAAAGTCCAATATCTCCGCTTCTATTTCAGCTAGAGAGACAAAATTAGGGTCAAAGTATATGTTTTTGGGGTCAGAGAATCCATTGAAATAGTTCCTAAGTATGAAAAACCAATACTTACACATTTTATTTTAGCCCCTGCTTTTAAAATGGCCACCAAGCAAGGTTGACAGCACTACGGCCACTGTTAGTGAACATTTTGTGTTACTTTGATACCATTAGGTTGCATCATCTGCCAAAAATGTTGGAAAATCAATCTCTACTCAAAATCAACATCCTCTAACACAATTAAAAATAAGACATACTCAATATCAGCTCCATTGAACAGTATTTATGTGCTCTTCAAAGCCTCTTTTAAAAGTTTCTTCACTTCGATCCATCACATTTTGGAATATGCTTTTCATGATAATTTTGCCAAATCACAATCTAAATTTAGGAAATTTGCATTCCTGATATCAGCATTCAGCATCAGCAGCCTATACATTAACAGCATCAAGCTGTGGCTCCATTTAATTTTAGTTATCTCGTCGAATCCTGACCTTGTAAACATTCTGTCAATTTACTAATTTTGTCGTCATCACTTAGTTTTCATTTTAATTGTCCAGCAATTCAATCATGGTATGTTCAGTAAATGAAAAATGTGACAAATTGATTTTTTAATATGTATACACTGTGCCATGGTATTTGGCTGAATTTTCTTATGTGCATAGCTACAATAGTCACCAAGAAATAACCCAGCCACTGCAGTTTTTGTCAATCAGAGTAACAAAATGAGTGTCAGTAATTTTGAGATAAAAAAAAGTTTGAAATGGGTTTAATCAGTATTCATGAAAATTTGTAGACTGGTGGAGAACATGTGTTGTGCTATGCTATATGACTTGTAAACAGAGGTGGCATGCATGACTTAGATGAGCTGAGGGATATTAACTTGAATAGTATGCTGCCCCTGCCCAGGACATCTAGTGATCACTTTCATGTTACTGTAGGCTCTGGGGGGGTCAGAGTGTCCATCTCTCTTTTAGAGCAAAACTTCTAATAATAATGTTCTATATGGTTAGACCTTCAAGAAAAGTTTGGGTAACACTTCAGGTCGGTGCGCATTTTTTCTGTATAGCCTTTTTCGTAATTGCCGTGGACGTCAAAATTACTGATTTAAGAAAATGTGAGTTTCATTGAATAAATCAAGAAAAAGAATTAGTAATTCAATGATAGTGATTTATTTCAATTACAAGGGTGTAACTGACAAGTTTTAAAACAATTTTGGTTCTATAGCAGTAGCACTTTGTGAAAAAAATGCAAAATTCAGCGGAATATCGTCAATAAATTCCTTTCAATTTGAACTCGTGCAAAATTTCGATACTCTCTCAGTCAAAAAGTATTATGGGTAGAGCTATCAAATTTTACCCAAAATTTCCTTATGAGGTGTTCTTGGCAGCAACTACTTCCATTTACAGTTTATACACATTATACACTGCTCCTGGACTGATCTATGTTTCAAAATCTGCCCTACCCCAAAGTTCGGATAAATTCCGCAATTTCTCATGAATCAACATTTTCAAAAGTCATAGCCACAAAAGGATGATCTGCTTATGTAGTCATGTTTTATTTATATCAAATATGATTTAGATTCATATTTAAACCTCATTTTTAATGCAAAAACATGTTTATTATCAGTAGGGCAAGTTGACCTAACTTCAGCCTCTCACCCAACTTCAGCCCCCTACAGAAAACTCCTTTTAATTAAATTTCCATTTGGCCAAGTGTCTGTTTTTGGGTTTAAAGTTATTGTCAATGTGTTTAGAATAAATTATCAAAAAGTTATGACCATCATAACTTATGAATCAGGAATTTTACATGTTTTTTTGGTGGACCGCATTTTGCTTGTTTTGCAACGCAAATAAAACGCGAAACAAAAAAAAGTTTGATAAAACGTTAAATCTGTCAGTTGGCTGTAACCAAATCACCCAAGCAGGAGCAACCAAAAAAATTTCATCACAAGGGAAAATTAGTAATCTTCCATAAATTAAGGTTTTTTTCAATATTTTCTACTTGATCATTCACTGAATTAGGTGATTTATAAGACATGTCAATATTACCTAACTTCAGCCCCCATGGTCCTAACTTCAGCCCCCATATGACCTAACTTCAGCCCCCAGGTTTCCCAAACTCCAGCCAATAAATCTCACGTGAGAAGTTTGTTTATTCATCCCTAAATATCTATCTATCTAAAAATTTAATTTTTAAAGCATTTTTACGTCTGGCATACTGGAATAGACCAGTTGCCTGAATTGGAGTTTAATATAATTTTTTATCCTCTTTCCGCGATAAACGATGACTTCTTTCCAAGCTTTTTTGAAATACATTTTTGGGGGATTGATTTTTTTCAGACTATCATGTTTTACATACATGTAAGTAATTAAAGCCAAATTTAAACAGTCTGCTGTTTTTATGACAGAATAGGGTCAATTGGTTGAAGTTAGGTACGGGGCTGAAGTTAGGTACACCCTAGGCTGAAGTTAGGTACTACACGGCTGAAGTTAGGTACATGTCTCACTTTTGTCTTTGGAGCGCATTTGCACTGCCTTATAAGGCATATGGCTGTTTTTTCAAAATATGGTCATGAAGAGGAGTGGAGGCTGGGGTCAGGTCCAAAGCTACAGGTTATTCCCATGAATAGCCAGCCACTGACAAGCCATCAAAAACCAAAGTAGGCTGAAGTTAGGTCAACTTGCCCTATTAGATCTAAATTATGAGGTTCATCATTATTTCCTGGACACGAGACATAGTGAAATTATGGTATGGATCAATTGCAGCGAACTTCATAACTGACTCCATCAAAAAAACAACAGAAGAGAAAAAAAATAATGGATGTGACAATGTAAGTACAATTTACACCAATTATATTATTATTAGTATCACAAAATGAACAAGAATTCGCAGATTCAAAGCCTGGCTGGACATTTACAAAACATCTGAAATCTGGATTTCATAATCAGGTATAGTACACCCATTGTCAGAATTATGTTGAAGCGATCAAAGTTATATGGCAATTGGCAATTTACTGTTTTTACCATTCATTCAACATTAAACATAATTTTTTTTTTTACAATATTTTGGGGAATGGGCTTAATGCTCCATTGAAGGGGTGCTGACCCGCTAGTCATTTCTTGAGGGCTGGAGTTTGGAAAGGGGTGAACGATCCAGTGTGGGCGAGAGTGCATCATATTCAATGGATCAGTTGCTGTAAGTTACTTAACTGACTCAATAAATTTATCAATAATAGAAAATAAAACACTTAAATAATTTGTGTGGCAATTTTAGCACAATTTTCACCAATAATGATAATTTTGGTGAATGGTGACACGAAACCTACAAAAATCTCAACTTTGACATTGTCAACCAAACGATTTGTGAAGATGACTAGACCTATTGTGGATTATTTCAAACTTATATATTCCTATTCTAAATTAATTTCATTCATCAACCATAAACACACTTATTTCGGAGGATATAACACTGATACATATAAAGTCTTGAAGGTCTTCCATGAAATTGTACATGTAGGTCCCTGTATATTTTGGTCATATTCAAGATCCTCTGGCTTTAGGGACCGTTCAGAATTTATGACTGGGGGAGACAATTACATGGCTGGTCATGGAATAAGAGTATATATAATGTGTTTTGCTTTGTATGTCGAGTGGGGAGGGGGGGTACTAAACATCTGCATGAAACTTGAGGGGTATAATTTTTTTACGGGAAGTTCCAGCAAAACTCACACCCCCCCCCCCAAGTCATAAATTCTGAATGGTTCCTTAGTGCTTCCAGAGTTTGTGTGTTGTGATGGCTTTTCAATATAATATTTGCATTGTATGACCTCAAACTCGAATCAGCCGAATATGACACCATCAGAGAGATTCTTCCTTTTTATAGAAATCATGGCTAGTGTATTCAAGAACAGTGCTGCAGGTTTCGCATCAGTCCAAAACATTGTGTATGCGTTATCTTCTCTCATCATACTATTAATTCATGGACCCCTTATGCTACTCCAACTAAACTACTGATTGCCCTTTTATGAAAACTTGCATTGTCTTGCAAGTACATTTTCTACACTCTCTACAAGGTCCTTAGCCGGGTTGCAGGTTCAATTACAGTCACAGAAAAAGAACTGATGTTCTCTTAACATCTAACTGCGTCTATAGAAAACAACCCCTCCCCTCTTTTCTTCATGGATCTTATGCTTAAGCAAAAATCATTAGTTTTGGAAGTGGGATTATTTCTTTGGCATGTATGCTGAATGTCCTTCAGTGAAGGACCATGAAAAGATCAGAGGCACCAGTAAACAGTATAACAATAATACTACTTGGTGTTATGCAGTTTGAATGTTTGATTCGCAATAACATGAGTACAGAAGATATCCGGCTGTTGTGCAATTACGAGGACTCCTGGACATCATCATAAAAGATGAACACATTCTGGCTATCTAACAAGCTGCTTTTTAGGGAAAAATACTGACTATAATTGCCAACATGCACACTATGAACATTCATTGAACAATAGCAGTGAACTATAGTTACTGAAGTGTCTCAGGGTGACATTTCACACTACTTCTAAGTTTATTTATGGCAAAGTGAATGCAATGCCTCACCTAAAATCTTCATACAAATAAGTGATCTTTGCATACCACTCCATGAGCAGAAACAGTAAAGCATGTTTGGTTGTCTTAAATGACAATAATGTGAAGGTCCGCCATAAATTTCATAGCCACATATCATGCATGGGTATAAGTGTGAAACAATACAATGCGGCTGTTGTACTGCTCTGCTATACTACTCGCCAATAGTTTGCAAAATGGTATTAAACAGTTTTAAGAAAGATACCAGAAGGCTCTAAATAGCGAAAAAATGAAACATTTTAATAAACTCATAAAGGAAATTGGCTGCACAATCTGCCCTCACAAGCATGTTGTTCTTTGTCAAATTTTTTTAGGGCTGTGGCATTTATTTAGAATGGGAGCCCTGCTCATCAAGGAATCGAATCATAGCCTGGATTTAGGTCTTCAGCCATGTCATAGTGTATGGATCAGTCTTATTCAGGGCCTTCTTAACCATGGGGCAAAATGGGGCATTCATCCAGCCCCATGGCCGAAGTAGGGCCCATGTGTCATGCTGCTCTGCAGTCCTAGCAGACCATGCAATTGGCCTAGCCACTACATGGCCTAGCTGACTGAAGGGCTCCCTCAGTTGTTTGTCCCTTCTATTCCGGAATATTCCACTCCTAGCATGAAATTGGACCAAACATGATGAAATAAAATTTTATGGCTTTGATTGACAAATCTACCAGTGGAGATAAGCCAGTCACTCAGCATAAGTGTGAGGGTCCCCTCATATTGTATCCGCACTAGGCTCATTATTTCCCTAACACAAAAAAGGCCCTTGAGAGAGGTAGCTAAAAGACTTTATCATTTTTCAGAGGCATGGTCCTTGCAGTATGCGGTTATGAATTAAATCATAAATGAACAAGCCACACCATTTAACAGGCAGCAGCCCAGAACAGAGCTGTGTAGACTGGGCTCTCAGGCCATCTATTGGCTCTGGAGTAAGCAATTCTGGTCTCTGTTACCGAAAAAGCATGACAAAGATGACAAAGTTGCTTAAGTAAAAAGGTGCCAATACGGTAAGTGATGCGAGAATGTTGCTTTTCAGAATTTTGAAGTATATTCTATTTTAAATGCTTATAATGTGCCTATAGCATTGACAAATTTGTGTTTCAGCTTGAGTTTACAAGAGTGACAAATCACTCAAGGTCTCCATTAGTCAGCACCTCTGAAATGGTTAGAAATAACAAGAAATAGAATGTTACATTTAGGATAATAAATTAATTTCTTACCAATTAAACTATAATGTATGTATATATGTATTATATGACTTCCATCTCTTGCACATGTATATATACTGTTTCTCCCAGCAAACAAAACCGATTCACTTCATATACTTCTTATTGGAATTGCTTACATGCTGGCTGTGAATTAAAGTTTGTTGTTTCCTCTGCAAAAACATATTGGCGTATAGGAGGGGGGGCAGGGGGGGGGAGGTCGCTGCCACAAAAGTTTGGGAAATTGTAAGATTCGGACAAAAGGCAAAAGAATTTGGGCAGATGATTAAATGAAAACTATTGAAAATTAATGATTTCCAAGCAATTTCATTTGAATCGGTATTAAATCTAGATCTTGAAATTCGGGCAAATGTTGTTCACCCCCCCAAATATCGCGCTTGCCATACGCCTATGCAAAAGCTCTGACTCCTCAAAGTTGTATTTCAGCCACAGACATAAGTCACATGGCTCGAACAAATATTGAAATTTAAAGAAGTGAAACGTGAAAATCCATATTGTGGCACTTGGAATAATAGGCTTACAATAGAGAAGAATTTATTCTTCTATTATTTTTTTTCAACTCCTTTGGCTAACTATGCTACGCCAATGGTCAAGGCCTAGCTGTAGTAATTGTAGGCGAATATAACATTTGGTTTACATGGGTCATAAAAGGGAGATGGCATGTGAGATTACAGAAAAAGCATGTTTCATTGTCAATATTTTAGTAGACAATGTTAAAGAAATAGATGAAATGGCATGTGTCACTTTTTATCTGTTAATGTCCTTAGTTTCCATCAATATTGTAAGAACTCTGGTGTTGCAATGTTGTTCGTTTTAGTGGGCTGTGTAACTTAGTGTGTAAGTGCGTTGAAAGTTGAAACTGCTTTTCCATGATCAATGATACTCTCCTAACACAAATGCCCAACTGAACTGAGTGAAACGTTTGTCAGTGGGGCTGGCAAACCATCCAAAATAGGATCAGGAGCAGATGGGGACGCCCATACACCATTCATGAAAAGATTCTGTGCCCACATACATGTACAACTTCTTTTTATCATTCTATTTATTTATTTAATCGAACATATCAAAGAAGTACATTAAATTATACATGTGTATATACAGATACCAATAGAGGTAATAATCTGTATGCTTTGGCAATTAAAATCACACATGCGAATAAGATGCACTCTCGCACACACTGGGTCTTTCACCCTTTCCAAACTCCTGCCCTCAAGACATGACCTGCGGGGTTGCACCCCTTCAATGGAGAATTAAGCCCATTCCCCAAAATATTGCAAAAAAAATGTTGTTCTTCTGTTGAATGAATGGTAAGAACAGTAAATTGCCAATTGCCATATAACTTTGGGTCGCTTCAACATAATTCTGGGAAATTGGTGCACCTGATAATGAAATCCAGATTTCAGATGTTTCGTAAATGCCCAGCCAGGCTTTCAATCTGCGGATTCTTGTTCATTTTATGATACTAATAATAATATAATTGGTGTAAATTGTACTTACATTGTCACATCCATTATTTTTTTCTCTTCTGTTGTTTTTTTGATGGAGTCAGTTATGAAGTTCACTGCAATTGATCCATACCGAAATTTCACTACGTCTCATGTCCAGGAAATAATGATGAATCTCATAATTTAGATCTAATACTGATAATAAACATGTTTTTGCATTAAAAAGAGGTTTAAATGTGAATCTAAATCATATTTGATATAAATAAAACATAACTACAAAGGCAGATCATCCTTTTGTGGCTATTACTTTTGAAAATGTTGATTCATGAGAAATTGCGGAATTTATCCGAACTTTGGGGTAGGGCAGATTTTGAAACATAGATCAGTCCAGGAGCAGTGTATAATGTACAAACTGTAAATGGAAGTAGTTGCTGCCAAGAACACCTCATAAGGAAATTTTGGGTAAAATTTGATAGCTCTACCCATAATACTTTTTGACTGAGAGAGTATCGAAATTTTGCACGAGTTCAAATTGAAAGGAATTTATTGACGATATTCCGCTGAATTTTGCATTTTTTTCACAAAGTGCTACTGCTATAGAACCAAAATTTTTTTTAAACTTGTCAGTTACACCCTTGTAATTGAAATTAATCACTATCATTGAATTACTAATTCTTTTTCTTGATTTATTCAATGAAACTCACATTTTCTTAAATCAGTAATTTTGACGTCCACGGCAATTACGAAAAAGGCTATACAGAAAAAATGCGCACCGACCTGAAGCGTTTCCCAAACTTTTCTTGAAGGTCTAACCATGTGGAACATGATGATAAGAAGTTTTGCTCTAAAAGAGAGATGGACACTCTGACCCCCCCAGAGCCAGGAGTATGTGTTTATTTCGAAGATTTTCTACCCTTTCCTGCCAGTCATAACCATCTTTGAAGACCAATACTAAAGCTAGTAAGCAAAAAGTTGGAAAGATGTCCTTTTTTGGTGTAAGGAATTAATCAAAATGCGCATTTGAGGACATATTTTTAGATGATGCAATTATTCAAAGGGAGCCAAAATCTTACACCATGAGTATCTTCTGATGAAGCAGTCATTCATCAGTTCCCTTTCATCTTAATGTGAGGCTGATTCATTCCTCCAGATGCTGCTTGAATAGTCTTGAAGAATACCATATACTGAGGACTCCTATGTCCTCAGCCTCATATGACTCTCAACCCAGCACTTTCTTCACTACCATGACCAGGACTCTTTCAGTGTACAGTATCATCATTGACAAGCTAGTTAAAGATACATGTAGCTCTTGACACTGCCTAAGTTGGCTTGTAGTCTTATCAGGGTCTCAACTAATTTTGCCTGCCCACTCCATTTCATAACCAGGAAAAGAACCCATTAGTTCAAGAGAAAACAAGTGTCCTGCCATGAGAGGCAATGACTCAATGAAATAGGGTAGAGTCAGTCCAGCTACTGATTAGAACCCTGCGCGGTCAGACCACAATGCGGTCGCCCGCACGGACCGCAGCCCGCGGGGCGGTGCGGTCACAGTTTCCTTGACCGCATGCGGTGCGGGGCGGTCGCGGTCAGGTTGAGACCTTTGCGGGGCGGGGCGGTCATGGTCATACTTTTGGCCAAGCGGTCGCGGGGCGGGGCGGGCAATCCATGCGGTCAGAATATGACCGCAAATTACCGCAAACTTCAGAATCTGTCATTATTTTCTGTTACATAGGTATAAAATATAGTGATATAGATCTATGACATTCAGTAATTGGCATATTTTACATAATTCCTAAACTTGAACATATCAGTTTATGTAACATCAATAATATGTGTAGGCTTATTAGTAAATGAAATTTGTTGTTCTTTTTGAAAATTAACATTTGAAGTTATTGGACCTTCATCTGTTCTCAGTCATAAGTATAACAAAGTTAGAAAAATCAACCTTTTGCATTTTTGCAGAATTGTGGAAATATTCTGGAAGAGAATTGCATTAATAACATTAGAATGTAATATTAATAGGCCAACATTCTTAATAGACAAGAAGTGTATAATATAGCTGCATAAGGGTATCTATTGTTGGACCACCATTGTTGTCTCAAGACAAAGACAATGCAATTGGGTCAATGCCCCTATAACAAGTGGCAATTCACCTAAAGTTTGAGAAATCAAGATTTAGTGTTTTAGTAACCTGGTAGAAACATTAATAACATAAGAATAGCAACCTAACCATGATTTTATAGGCATATAAAATATGAAATATTTTATTTTTACAGTTATTGTATCAATACCCCCACATAAAATGAGAATTCCCCTAATTTAATGATTAGAATGCAACCTGGTAATAATAAGTACAGCCTAACAGGTAATTGTAATTATGCATTAATTGTATACCATGGCCTTCTTCTTTTCAATATTTTTTTTTTTCACAATCAAGCTAATTAATAAAACTTGACAGACACAGGTCTGTAGCTAGTGGAACCAATCATGCATATCTGCTATCAACCAGTGCTTGTTCAAACCAGTGTCATTCCACTTTTACCCCACAAGGACCAAAATGTAATAATTACTAGCAAAATAGTGCAATTAGGAATATTTTCAATATTATAAAAAACAAAAATAAATATATATTTGTTAGTATTACATGAATGACTTCAACCATTATATAAATGTGAAAATCTTAGATTTTAGTACAATGAACTGAATAAGATGCATTTTCAGATTAACAAAGTAAAAGTGAATGGTATATTTTCTATTTTTAAGTCAATTAATTTCAAACCTTTAAAACTTGTAAATAAATCTTATTCTCTAGATAATATCTACAGAAAAAGACGACAGAGTGAGACAAATCTGTAGACTGTAATCATTAGTCATCCATTCAATGTTTCATCATTATGTGATTAGTTTCATATATATATTCTTAGAACAAAGGACCCGAGTCACAAAATATTTTGAACTGCGGACATCTGCGGTCATATTGCGGTCAAGCGGGGCGGTCGCGGTCAAGCATACCATGTCCGCATGCGGTGCGGGGCGGTCGCGGTCAGGCCTCAAGCATGTGGGGCGGGCGCGGTCACGGTCAGCTTTTCAGCAGTGCGGGGCGGTGCGGTCGCAGTCAAGCTTAGTTCATTGCGGGGCGGGGCGGTCGTGCTTTTGGGTGACCGCGCAGGGCTCTACTACTGATATGCTGGTGGGGGATGAGGATAGCTGCAAAGAGGTCAGACTTTTTTTCTGACACCAGCCTAATCAATCCCACAAACTCAATCATCCTGTCAGGACCAGGACTTAAATAGAATAGCAATAGTCCTCACATGACTATTATCTCTCTAACTGTAAAAGGGTTAGGTATTGATCAGTCTCCTCTGGTCAACAGATTATTCAAATTTCAACAAAACCTTAATGCAGATTCAACCATCATAGCAGTATTCCATACCAAAAAGGAGACAAAAAACCTGTTTTATGTGGCAATGAAGCTGTATCTTCAATCTAGAAGTGCATTAGTCGTAAAAACCATCCATAAACAAGGGCTGAGTGTGTTATGCAGGCCTATATATGACAGATTGAAGACAATAAGCATAGATGTGGCTGATTTAATTATCAGCCCCTCAGAAAAATTTTGAGTTATGGTACCACCTCAAGCAGCTCATGGAGTCTTTATCATAGTTGGTTACAATACAACAATATTCATCACAACCCCTTATTCTCTACAGCTATGTGCACTTCTCTTACAGATGGAATAGGCATTGAATCAACCAGCTCTTCTCTATAAGTAACCATACCACTTGAAATAAAACATCCTTGATACAGTTAAAGTGGGAATAAAGGCAAGTTAAAAGTTTATGACATCTCTAAAAGGCTATGTACCATCCCTACAAGCTTTATGCCTAGTAACATTGGTCATCAAAATGGCTCTGACTGGCTAGAAAGAGTAGAAAACAAAGACATGACAGTGGTAAGTGGATATCCCGGGCACTGGGCTGGATAATTTGCTAATATTTCTTAGCATAATTCATATCCCTCAGCCAAGTCGTACATGCTACATATTGTACCTCCGTTCACTGAGCGTCTGAAATGTCTAACTATGGCATGGCATACCATGAATGTTCTGCACCAAACAATAAATTTCTTGAATCATCCACAAACACCTTACCAATATTTTTTGCCCAAAACATATTTTCACACCTGCAGTGGAAACTCCTGAGTCTGGGCTTGGTGGGGTGCTCTCTTGGTGACTTTGCTAGCTTAGCATATGAGCAGATGCTGTGAAGTGTGTCTCGTGATTGACCCTACAGAAGTGACTGGACAACAGCCTCAAATAACACTGTTATCTTAAATGTACAGCGAAATTAATTTGACATATATTATTATGCATACATACGATGCTTGAATTACTGGACTATCAAAATGAAAGCTTGGCGATGATGAAAAAATTAGTAAATGGACACAATGTAAGATCGGAGAAAACTGAAATTACAGGTAAACAGAACACAGCTTGATGCTGTCTATATAAAAGCTGTTTCTTTCTGCTGATATCAAGAAAGTAAATATCCTCAATGTAGATTATGATTTGGAAAAATTATCATGAAATGTATATGCATGCTAAAATGCGATCGATCGAGGCTTTGAAGACCACATAAATATTTTTCAATAGTGCTGATGTTGGGCATATCTTCTTTTCAATTGTGTTAGAGTGTGTTGATTTTGAGTAGAGATTGATTTTCCAACAATGTTTGCAGATTATGCAACCTAATGGTATCAAAGTAACACAAAATGTTCACTAACAGCGGCCCTGGTGCTGTCAACCTTGCTTGGTGGCCATTTTTAAAGCAGGTGCTACAATAAAATGTGTGAATATTGTTTTATCATGCTCAGGAACCATTTCAATGGATTCTCTGACCCCAAAAACATATATTTTGACCCTAATTTTGTCTCTCTAGCTGAAATAGAAGCGGAGATATTGGACTTTTTGCACTTGCGGCGGCCATTTTGAAAAATGGCTGTATTTCCAATCCAGGGGGTGATCTCACTTGTGTCTTTGGATAAATCTTTTCCGATGACCCCAAGGTACATCTGTGCCAAAGGGGACCTTTGCATCAGAAAGTGAAGTCAACCACCTATTTTGTTGACCTAACCCACCAACTATTTGCTTTTGCATGCTTTGATATAAATGGTAGGCCTACTAGGGTCAAGACCAAGTGAAGTGAAATAATGTCTAGCACATTCTATGACCTATGTGCTCTAATAACCAATGAAAAAAATCCTTTTAAAGACCTATTAATGAAAAGACCTATTAAAGCAGTAAATACTCAAAGAAACTGAACCATGCAATTATTAACAACTATAGCAGGTGATACATAACCTTTGTTTAAAAACAGATAACAGGAAAGTGTTTCTCAGCATGGCACCTGCTGCTACATAGGTGCATGGATGAACATTGAACAATTGGGAGTCTTTCTATGTTTATGGGGATTAATTTCCCACCAAGCTGCCTGAGGGGGGTTTGTAATGAACCCCATTGATGCATGCCACTGCACGGTTGGTGGACTCAGAAATTTATCGACATCACATAATCACAGTGGTGAGTGTGGAGACCTATTGGAAATTGGATTTTGTGCTGTTGCTTCTGTGTGGGGCAGCAATGGGCTCCTCTTGCTCAGTGGAACAGGACACAATACATGGAGCTCACCATCACTGGTCCACCACTCAATGGCCAATGCTTTTGTGAAATGTTGCCAGCAGGATATTATTATTTGAGTAAATTGAGTTACACTTAGTTACATTACATGACCATATGTTGGTATAATAGTATAATATATACTAAAATATATGTACTGCATGATCTGGATATAAACCATGCATTTAACTACCAGAACACAATTTTAATTGCATTTCATTTTAATTTAAACTAAATAATATGATAAACATATATAGGCCAAGTCTGGTCTTCTTTTATTTTTTATTATAAGATCCTGGTGATTTTGTATGGATCACACTTGTGGATACTGACATAATTTCAAACAAGGTCACTTTTTAACTTCGGGATATTAATCCCATCCACGACTGATGACTAATCTATAAATTCGTGCATGATATCAGCTGTGAACCGACAGATGCTCTTGCTTAACAGTTTATGCAAATAATATACATGTATGCACAGGATGTAAACATATATATTTGTTGTACATTTTATCAGTCTAATTTGAGCAGGAGGTTCAAAGTGCACAGAGCATCATTTACTTGTTATGGACTTGTGTATATTATAGGCCTGTTCATACATATGGAAGCCAATTAATAAGCTCACAGGCCAATGATATTATATCTGACCAAGTTTATCTTGACTGCATTTCCTTATAAATTGTACACTAACCACTGAAGAGCAATACATTATAAATTTATAGGAGCCGCATCATCAATGACTTTCAGGTGTGATGAAATTTATATGCGAGATCTGCCATTGAATTGCGCTTTATAAACTCAATCGTTTTGGAAGTGATTATAATTATTTATAATGGATAAACTTGTGTAACCACTGAAGTTCATCAACTATACAAACAAAAACATCAAAATGGCTTTGTCTGAATCTAATTACATGAGGATGGACCTCACAGGCTCTACAGGGCTTCCACATCAAGAAGTTGCACCATATGACATTGGTTCCAAAGATGCCGCTATATCAGGTCGTAACGACTTGAAGAAATTTGCTCCAAGATTTGAAAACTCTTATCGAATGGAGCCGAAAGTGACCTTTGATATGGGAAAGGTTACGGAACTTGCCGAAGAGGTTCTACGGGAACATTTGATGGACCTTGAGTACGAACCAAATACGTGCAAGGTCGTCTGTCAGGAGATTGCTGCTGTTATCATGGAAAGGGCGAAATCTCTCAAAATTCCGAGATACAAAATTGTCGCCGTGGTCAGCATTGGTAGTTTAAAGGAGAAACCCGCAATCCAGTTTGCTTCCAGATGTCTTTGGAATGACAAGACAGACACAAGCACAACTGTCAGATTTTCAAACAAGACACTTTATGCTGTGGCTTTAATCTATGCTCTTTACTATGAATGAGAAATGCCAGGGAATTGTGAACAATGAAAAGATCTTCAAATATTTTGCGGACTATTTATGCTTCGTTCTTCCATGATGATCTCTGTTTACTTCGAGGAGTGGATGTCTCATTATTATAGTCACAGAGATTTTGGATCTTGGGGTTCCATTAAGTTATCTGGAATTGGACTGTGGATTCTATGGTGTCACTGCATCTGAAAAAACATATTTTATGGGCTTATATATATGTATTTTATTAGTGAGTAACAAATCAATATATATATTGTTACTCACTAATATAATACATTTAGCCAATATTGTGATACATGCAGCTCAAATTTAGAGCTACATTACAAGCATTAATCTGTGTTAATTTGTAGATTATATTGTGAATTGCCTGTTAATTATACTTTACTGAAATAAATTGTCTTTGGTTCCTGTTACATGAATAGTCCATGTAAAATCTGTCACATTCTGCTAAAAATTCATCAATATGCCTTTCTCATTTTGCTGATATTATAACAAAACAACCCAAGTCAGGGTCACTGAGTAACAATATCACGAGCTGTTGTGTGAATTAATATCACTCGAGCCCGATTTCTAATAATGTTTATTTGATGATCGAATTATTAGCCTCCTTGTCTGGCCTTGTCTGGCCTTTTCCCAAATTTTTTGGGAGCAACTAACCAATTTATCATCCTCTGGTATGCCCATGCAACACCGCCATGTTCACTTCCAAAAAATCTCCCCATCATCCCCATTCTAGTCATCAATTCTGAACAGTTTCTTTGGCCCAGATCTCACCTAAAAGGCTGAAAAGCCGCAAGGTGCTGTGCCCTCAAGGAGAAATTTCACAACAGGACATCATGAATGTCCATGATGGATCAAGCAAGTGGCTCAAACAGATCAGCTTCACCTGGATTAATCAATTGTTATTCACACTTAGACAGCCCCTATAAGCCTGACTTGTTGGTAGCAGTTGGAATCAACACTCGAGCTTTGAGTGCCAATAGACTAATTTCAAGGAAGCTTCTCAAAATTAACACTACGAGGCAAATGTTGCTTGGGTTCAGAATACTTAAATGCTATTGGCTGATAGATTTCCCGCCCTTGCTTCTGATTGGTCCAGCCAAGTGCACCCAATCTGGAGTATTTTTAGTGCATTTTAATGTAACTTCAAGGCTTTATAACTTCATCATTCTTTTGTATAAAATTTTGAAATTTGCTTTGCTTTATCTAAAGTGCATACATCTTCTTTGTGCAAAAAGCAAATTAATAATCATTGAACTACATAAAATATATAATGGGCCAAACTTTAGGCCACTCAGTGAAATGGGTCTATAGTGATGTCAGTATTGCAATGCTGACATCATCTGTGCATGCATTCACATGGAACATGGCACACTTATACAAGATCAGTAATATATCACACAAACTCAGGAGATTCCAAAAATACACCAACACGTTACAAGTGTCGTATCTATAGGCCTATGCCTGTCTGAATATATTATAACACTTTTATAAATATTCTTGACAAGACGTAACAATGCAAATGACTGATCATAGAAATTACCACCAATCCCTCCCTAGTTACATGGTTGCCATACAATTTTGTTTATTGATTCCACCCAAATTCACTGTACCCAACCGGAAGTCAATTTGGAGCGTAACTGCAGTTACGCTCCGAAAACGTCCACCATGTTTACTCTCGATTCAGAAGTTTGATTGGCTCTTATTCATTGGCTAAGCCATCCAATATCAAGGCAATTTGCGTGGAGGTTATTTGGTTAGTTAAAGGAATGATGAAGTTATGATTTTGCCTCATAAACTGCCCAAAACTTTTAAAATTTAAAATGAAACTTTACTCGGCCGGAGCGTAACTCCTAGATCTCCAAAATATTTAGGAGCGTAACTCAAAATTTTGAGAGCGTAACTCATTGTTTCAAATACAGCAAACATGCAGTGTAACAGGATTCTAAAGTAGTATGAGTTGTAAGGAAGTACAGAGAAGTAGTTTTAATCTGTAAGTGTCAGACAATCATGAATTGCAATGTGAAAATGCTTTATTAAGGCTTAATTGCCCTTGAAGCAGGAGAAACTTTCCAATAGCAATCAATACAGTCTTTGGGAAGTAGGCCTATACCCGATCCATCCAATTAATTGCAATGAAACATAATCACATATTTTACTGATTATGAAAATTAGACCTATAACATGTTATGGCCCTACTCATGCATTTCATTGCTTGAATTTTAATACTCAGATCCTCTCTTGAGTTGTGCTGAATATTATATTTAAAAAAAATGTAACGTACACAAGTCAGTGCTCTCCAAGCCAACATATGCATTGGTTAGTGCATCCTCACAGGAAAAGAACTGCAAGTGTTGATCTAACTTTCCATTGTTTGTTACCGGTTTCATTATAAATCAATCAATATTAACTAAAATCATGGATGTCTATCTCTCTGTTCTTCTGTCAATCTGTCTCGTCGACCTATCTATAGATATTTGAATGATGTTTTTTCCTTTTATTTTTTTTCTTAGAACTTCAATTTCTCATTAAGTACTACTACCGTAATCATATATAGTTCACCCAAAAATGGTTGAGAAATAGGCAGGCCTATTCAAGTATTTTGCACATATAAGCAACTTCCATCTGGTTTTCTATAGGCCTAATACACTATTCCTGCAAATTTTGTGTATTAATGAACAGGTAGGCAGTTTGAAGCCATTCAAGTTTATTTTATATTTTTTCAATTTCCAGCCCTCCGTCAATTGAATCGAAAGATACTTTCCATATATGGATATTAAACTTGTTTATCAGCAACATTTCCCATAGATCTGCAGTGCCCTGGTGCTGCACTGTATAGATCTAACCTGTCACTCTATGAAGAGGTATAATGCTTGCTTGGGACGGATTTGGCATAGCAAACAACAGAGGAAACAGTATAAATTCAATTACAAATTGCAGTCAGGAAATTTGACATGCAAAAAGAGTGGACTGCTGCAGTGCTGCACTGTGAAAATGGCACTTCGAGAATCATGATAGCTGATGAGTGTCACCTTCTCTACATTAAACATAGAGGCTGTTTGATTGTCATTTCCACAGGGTAACAGTCCACTCTTTTTGCATATCAAATTTCCTGACTGTAATGATCCTCATCTTATTGATGCAAAATAAAAGTGAAGACTCCTGGCATTCCATTCACCAGATACATATGACTGACACACTTCATTGAATTTTAAAACACACTTCAGCTCGCTATGAAACCCGTGATAAGGCCTAGTGACAATTTGGTGATACTCTGTGTCTTATGAAAAGAAAGTATAAAACCATGTAACAACAGCACATGTCATCTTGACTTCAATTATTTGTAACAACAGCACATGTCATCCTGACTTCAATTATTCAGCCTCAGAAGTGTGAGGTGCTTGGATGATACTATATATGAATGCTGCTTGAATTTGAAATGACCAGGTACCACCATATCTAGCTATCTATCTATAGATACCGCTTAGTTACTTACAACGTAGAAGGTCGTCTACTCTGATCTGCAAGCTGTCACACTGACTCACACCTGGATACCCTAATGCAATGGGTTGAGCCAGCGGACAAATCGTGCATGAATCATATGCATAAATCAAACAGTAATGAGAGCATAATAAAAACCTTAACCTTTATTTAAGTTAATTTAGCTACAAAAAAGAATTTTGTAATAAACTGCAGCCAAACTGGCTAAAGCTGCAAAACATCCTGTTGCAGCAGTTGCTAAAACCAAGATACCCACTCTCTCAGGGTCCACCTGGTCTCAGCTTTGTTTATGGTGGCCTTTTTCAGTTTTTCTCCACACGAGTCTTACATATATATAAATCAAGATGTAAATCCAATGCATATTGAGCATATGCTGTCTACTATATGGGAAGGTACCTGATTGAAGGTAAATATTTAGGCACTTCCCAGCCAATGAAGCATTTGTTTCAGTGAGTTACTCTCCTCAGCCAAATTCACAATTTAGAGTTACGCTCCTAAAAATTTGAGTTACGCTCCCAACGGCTCTGGCTTCAAATGCAAATTTGTAGAATTACAGGCAGAATCTGGTCAGTTAATGATGTCAGGACAACTCAAACATGTATGTTAAACATCAGAAGTCACACAAGCAACGTCTACTGGTTCCACAGGCTGAGAAAACTGCATGTAGACTTCTGAATCGACATCAATCATGGTGGACGTTTTGGGAGCGTAACTGCAGTTACGCTCCCGATTGATTTCCGGTTGGGTACAGTGAAATTACACGCTCAACTGTTCTCAAATGGTGCGTTAATCAATGCACTACCTAGAAAGTAGTAGATAGTGTACCAACACAACCAATTTCAAGCCACAAAGCTTAACAGTAAACAAATGACGAGCACTTGCAAAATTCAGATACTTAGTCTAGTGGCCGTCAGTGACCTCACAACAAGACCTATATCAAATGCATTGAAATGCCAAGGTTCCGTCTTTAGCACATTTGACAGAGATTTTCTGGAATTCGTGCATGCACCTTAAAGGTTACTAAAGAACTCCAAGAGGTTCAATAATTAATCAATGTGGTGCCAAATTTGAACCTTCTTTGCTGATTCCTTTTAGAACCTTAAATTCAGGGAGATACTCCACCTTGCAATTTTTAGCGGCTTTTTTGCTTTAAAGGTTCATGTAATTTGTCAAAGGTGCAATAAAAAACGCATTGATGCGGGCACCATAGAGGGAAGGGAACATTAAATGGTCGACATTGCACCTATTTTGAGACTTAAAACTCTTGGGTGCTATGAAGAACCTTAAAATTGGGATATAGGCCGAGCTCCATCAGGAACCTTTTTTTTCTGAGAGTGTAGCTGCATGAAAGAGTGGTCTCAGGTTTTTCTGGAGTGATTTGAAATGATATCCGCATAGTGACCCTACCAACCAGAATATTTTAATTTCAAAGTTATTATATATATATCCTATCACTATTCAACATGTACACTAATTTGTAAACCTGCAAAAATGAACATATATAGGCCTACATAAATTTAGCATTCGTTTAAGTGTGAATATTGCAATTTACGAATTTGTGTACTGTGTAGGTGTAATTGCGAACATTGCAACCTTAAACTTGGCTAAAACTAACTCTAAACATAATTTTGACCATAAAACTGAAAGATATAAGGGACCGTTCAGAATTTATGACTGGGGGGGTGGGAGTTTTGGCCGAGGGGGTACTAACTTTTCACACGTGTTTCAAGGGGGGGGGTATTAAGTTTTGACAACACTTTCAAGGGGGTGTTATAAATTTTAACAAAGGCAAAATTTTTAAAAACATGCATAAACTCATTTTATTTGGACTTTTTTACGCGCTAAAGTCTGCGAAATGACACGAATCTGTACGTGTTGCTGTGTATAACAGTATATATATGTGTGTATTGCTTTGTATGGTGAGGGGGGGTACTAAAAATACGCATGAAACCTAAGGGTGGGGTACTAAAAATCCGCATGAATCTCAAGGGGGGTATCAATTTTTGACGGGAAGTTCCAGCAAAACTCCCATCCCCCCCAGTCAAAAATTCTGAACGGTCCCTAACACCTCCACGAGTGTTAGTAATGACAGGTACACAAATGAATAATAAAGCACATACATACAGGAGTACTATAGTTATTACGAATACTCGAGCAACTACGCTCTTTTTTTTCGTGTCCACAAATTCGTACATGCTCGTTTTTACACCTCCACAAATTTGTGTACCTGTAAAATAATGAAAAATATATATATATTATAACAAAACAACCCAAGTCAGGGTCACTGAGTAACAATATCACGAGCTGTTGTGTGAATTAATATCACTAGAGCCCGCAGGGCGAGAGTGATATTAAATCACACAACAGTGAGTGATATTGTACAAAGTGACCTGACGCGTAGTCGTTTTGTTTTTATCACCTGGTTTTACCTTAAATTTTCAGTTATAAAGAGGGACTGTTTTCTGCCATTACAAAAATGTGACGTCACCATGAAGCAACAATGGATATGATGTCACAATCCCATTATTCTGGCCCTTGTTCGGTTTGTGACATCATCAGGCAGCTGAAATGCTGGTGATGTCATAACCATTGTTCAAAAATATCGCCCTTGGAGGGTGGTATTTTTTACAATATCATAGGCCCTGATATTTTGACTGTAAACAGTGATATTCACAGCCAACCAGGTGATAAATATATTTATACCATACTCGCTGATAAATCCTTCAATATTTACCATGATATATATCGCCATATATCACGTATATTTAGTGGTCACGTGACAAGTGGTGATGTCACAATGCACAAACGCTGAATCAGCCAATCGGAAGCCAGCATTTGAATCATGACGTCATGACAGATGCCATTGAGCCTCACTCTGGAGTTTACAAGAGCTTTTGTAGCTTGAACATAATTTAAGTTATTGACAGTGGAATACTGATTTAAAAAATAAGTTGTTAACTTTGTTAAATAAAAAAAAAATTGTGACCATTTTGGTATCTCTGGTAATGAAATAGAGACATTTTTAGTAAATCGGTCTTCATCTCCAAACACATGATAACAAAATAATCCTCTGAAACAGCGAATAATGGTATAAATCAGTTATACCAAAGGCATATTTGTGGTATACGGGATATATACAGCCTCGGTGGTAAATATAACCCTCGGGCTACGCCCTCGGGTAATATTTACCACCTCGGCTGTATATATCTCCGTATACCACATATGCCCATGGTATAACTACTATATACTGCAATATCTTGCACTTGTTTAGATGCATTATCTGACACACTTGTCTTAGCCCTGGGACCCATGCGTGAGCATGGGTCATGGGTCGTTCCATAGGAAATCTTGAGATTTTGACATAGTATCTGGAGATTTGATCTGGAGAGATTAATTATGGACCAATCTTAATGAAATTTGGTGTACATTTAGTGAACATACACTGCTCCTGACGGCACTACTTTTGAAGGCACTTCCTAGCACTTGGACGAAGTTATATCACCCCAAAGAGAAGATAAAGTTTGGTAAAAAGTGAAAAATAGTAAGCAGCCTCATTTTGAAGCGTGACATCACAATGGTGACGTCACCATCACAGCTATGAAATCACAGGCTTTCGTTGGTGACATCACCATGTCAGCAAAAACATTGACCAATCAGAGGCAGCCATTCTCTCAGTGTATAAGGAGAACATTCACTTCTTTCAGCTCAACCAATGATTTATAGTGAACCACAAGGTCTTGGGAGAAAAATATTTATTGCAGTCAGCAGCAAATCTTGTCTACTTTCAGTCTGTGTTCTTAATTTAGTCATTTTTACTGACAGAAAGGGAGATATTCAATTCTCCCAAACACTGTCTTTCAAATCTCATGATTTTCCAATGGGAGGATTCATGACCCCTGTCCCAGGGGTCCAGGGCTACACTTGTCTACATGGAACATCCAGCAGTTATGTCGATGCCAGATCTTGCATGCAGACAAGTTTGCCTGACTGTGCATCTACACAAGCGCAAGATCTTGCAAGGTGTAGGAGTCAACAGTTAAAGAAGAAGCAAATAAATATAGGAAAAACCTGTGCTTGGATGGGTGCACCACACAATTTTGGGGGGGGGGGGGGCGTACGACATTTGCCCGAATTTCAAGATCTAGATTTGATACCACTTCAAATAAAATTGCATGAAATCATTAATTTTTAATAGTGTTTAGGCCTACTTTTAAAAATCATCTACCCGGATTTATTTAGCTTTTTGCCCGAATCTTACTGTTTCCCAAACTTTTGGGGGGGTGACCGGCCCCCCTGCCCCCCGCCCTCCGATACGCCTATGGCACCACAGATTTACTATGGGACCTTAAAATTGCTGGACTGTTTGGCTTACTAGGGCTACAGCACAAGCCAAAGCCTTTAGGGCCTTTCATGTCCCGACTGTCCCAGGTTTCAAGTCTCCATGGCTGAGGATTGCTGCTGCACAGCCTTTCTTTCCTCCTTTATGATGTTTTCTGATTTGGGGAACTAGATGTCGCGACTGTTCTTTGGTGCTTAGCCCTCTCGTGCATTTTTGTGAACTAAATTGGCATTATATTCAACCAATAGGCTTTGAGTATGTGCTCAAGTCCGTGGCTGTGAATTCTCCAATGTAAACAAACAGAATCGCTCTGCATTCTGTTGCTGGTGAAAACATTCAATGCAAAGATGCCGACGACGCTCAGGGCCAAATGCATTATAGTGGGTGAGTATAACCAGCTACTAGTATGACCTAATGACACTGATGTGAGTCTTTCACTCTTGACCAAATGCCTTTTTTTACCGGTGCCGGTGGTGGTATGCTAAGAGTTACATATTGTAAACTATAGGTAGCTTCATGTAGTCAATGTTGCCACCCAACCCCTAAGCATAAATTACTCGACCCCCCCCCCCCCCCTCCACTGGGTAAGCTAGCACATACCCCCAAGAAATTCTTGATGACCGCTGAATTGATATGTACATATGTATTTTCTATGGCGGGGGGGGGGGGGGGCAGGTCCTATGGGGATGCCCAACCACTTTTTTGAAAAAGGGGGGGGGGGTAAAATAATAAGAAAAGCCAGAACTAAACTATGAAAAAACTAAAAATTGAAAAGAAATTGCAGATGCGCTCCAAAATTGTGAATGATGCCCTGTAACTGTCAATCTCTTCTGTTTTTCAGGCGATTCATCCTCCGGAAAATCAGCAATTTCCCAGGTGTTTCATAGTGATGGAGCCACATTTCCCAAGAATTACAGCATGGTAAATGTGATATCATAAGCCTATATATTTGTGTTAGTTTTTTAAAATTTGAATGCTCTTGAAGAACAACACATGATTGGTGACATAATTTTTTCTGACATTTTTTAAATTATTTGAATTGTAGACATTCGGAGTTGAAGTCCTGTCAAAAATTGTTCATGTCCCGGAAACACATGGCGACTCGGTGGTGAGTTTTTGCTCTCAAAGTTAATTGGTTTTCATTTGGAATATTTTCAAAAGGCTGGCATTATTATATCATCTTTTTCTTTTACAGGAAATATATTTGTATGACTCTTCAGGGAAAGAGACTTTCACAGAACAGGCACAAAAATATGTAAGTCTATTGCATATGAGGTAATTTGTTGACTTCATTCTGATGAGATGTAGGCCTTAATAAATTGCTTTATGAGAACCAATTTTCCTCCGAGGGAATGTCTTTCTGTTTCAGCGGAAAATTAATTTAACTTTGTAATGTTCTATCCAGTTTTATTTGTACGTAATGTAATGATTATTGCTGAACAAGTTAACTTTTCATTTCATTTTACCTTCCTTGTAGTGGGATCACCCTAATATGGTTATCGTCGTGTATGATTGCACAAACGAAACATCCTTCAACAGTTGTGCAAAGTGGTTGCAAAGAGTTCGATCTCAAAAACCTGATGTTGCGTATCCAGGTAAGGTATACAATTAATCATCCACCCATTGCAGAGTTATAGTTAGCAATCACTCTGCTTGTGAACAAGCACTATAAAATGCTGATCTGTTGTGAATATTCTAATCCTTTTGCTGGTTTTTCAATTTGAGTCCAGCATGAAAAATCAATGTTTTAATAATTGTTTGAGGTTTTCTGCAAAGAAAACAAATATTTGAAACAACAGGCAAGTGAGGCAACAATTAAACATTTAAATTGCTTTGATTAATCTAAAACTGAATTATGTTTGCTACGGCAGAGGAGGGATAATCTTTTAATTGTCGCTTCACACAATAATGCAGTGATTGTTATCAGGTTGCGTAACACTGAGGCTAAACTGAGATCATGTGAGGATGTATTATAATTGTGTCCAAGTAATGACTAATGAGTGTTTATCAGATTCACCATAAGTGGTATCAACATCGCAGTGATTGTTTTCCTGATAATGCTAACATCATTGAAATGACCATGGTTTTTCACCAGGGGTACTCGTTGCAAACAAAACTGACTTAGACCAGAGGAGAGTCGTCACTCCAAAACAGGGTCAGGATTTCGCTCAAGAAAATGGCCTTGACTACTTTGAATGCTCAGCAGTAAGTGGCATTAATTTCTCTGTAAAAATGACTTTTACTACTTTGGCTTTTTACTGATAGCTATTTAAAGTTATGCCATGATGATACAAGCATAACCTTTTTTTATCTTTTCAGAAAGAAATGCAGAATGTTGACCAGGTGTTCATGCATTTGGCCCAAGCTTACTACAGGTTATACCAAGAGAGAATAGAGCATTTTAAGTCATTGGCATGAATAAATTATTTGTTATCAGTTTGTCAATCTTTATTCATTCCAGTATCATAACCAGAAAAGTTCTTTATTTTTGATATTTCGCTGTGATGATTGTCAATTTATGTTAAGTTATTTTTGTTTAATTGTGCAATCGTTGTTATGTTTTTTGCCAAAAAAATTCTTCAGCAAAGAAGATGTTTGTTTTATTGTGA
Organism: Platynereis dumerilii; assembly: GCA_026936325.1. Classification (NCBI taxonomy): domain Eukaryota; kingdom Metazoa; phylum Annelida; class Polychaeta; order Phyllodocida; family Nereididae; genus Platynereis; species Platynereis dumerilii. The sequence goes on along the minus strand of JAPTHN010000002.1, from coordinate 74,361,029 downwards.
GATGGCTGCTTTTGAGACACCAAAATATATTGCAAGGCTGAATTGTGACTGTCTCGGGGTATAGTATAGACTATAGACATATATTAATTTGATCATCAGATGTCCCAGTTGTCAGCAGCCAAATTGGTTTTAAAAGGCACTGGCTGGGTGGCCTGAATGATTTTTGGCACTGTCAAAACACATAAATAGTTTTGAGCAGTGGATGGTCCTGGTCAGACTGATTTAGAGGCTGAAAGCTCCAGTGTACAGATTTTTTGAAAAGCACCAGATGACCTATTAGTAGGGACAGGGAGGTTTAAAATAGGCACTGGATGACCTGGATGGGTTTTGGCACATGAAGTCGCCTATATAGGCCTAGTTGGTTAAATTGCCGCTATTATGTTGCCTTATTGGTTAAGGCACTGAGAACTCTTAGAACTTTTATTCCAAAACTAACTGGATGGCCAAGTCTGTTGTTTGGCAATGACTGGGCACTCTCTTGTGCATTCTCGGGTTTCCGGTTAGTTCACCCAGTTCTGAGGACTGAACTTCGTAGAATGTCCTTTATTTTATTGAGTTCTTCTGCGAAAATATCGCTGTTACTTTTCTCACTTCAGTGCGGTCAATCTCTTCATTCTCTTTTGGGGTTAGTCCGAGCTCTGCTTCTGGGATATGTTTTTCGGTTTCTTCCTCTTGGGCCTTGGCCACATATCCTATAGTTCACATGGCCATACTTGTTTGTGGAGTTGGATTCATGTCCAGCATTCTTGTCCTGGCTGTGAATATTGTACTTCATCCTTTCTTGAAAGCTCTCCATGTACGGGGGTCTTTTTCCTGCTCTCACCTCCATTTTGTTTTCAAGGCAGAATTAAGCTTGTCTGAGTTTTTTGGGCTCCACTTGTTCTTTTACAACAAGCTTTTTTTCCTTTAATGCTTTATGGAGTGTTTCATTGCTTCCTCAGTTGGTGGTGGGTTCCATCCTGGACCCATCATTTCTTCTTTCGCAGTTTCATCTTTTTTCTCCATGCCTTTGCCTTTGTACATTACAAGTCTTCGTTACGACATTACAAGTGTTCACCATGTTCACTTGCATTGATCACATTTGGGATTTTATCTGGGCAGCAGCTCTTTGTGATGGCCATGACAGCCTTATCCTTTAGGCCTGTCCATAATTGCTATAAATCCACAACCATGTTAGTGCAACTTAGACATCCATACTTATTCTGTTCAGGAAGTTGTGAACCCGGAATGCCCCATACAACAATGGCACGTTGTCAGAGACGCTCACCATAGGCGTATGGCGCGCGCAATTTTTGGGGGGGGGGGCGAGCGACATTTGCCCGAATTTTAAGAGGCGACCACCCCCCCGGGGGCCCCCCATGCTCCCCCCTCCGATACACCTATGACGCTCGCCACTTGGCACATCGACAATACACTTAGTTTCCCCTTTACAAAAGACTAACTCCAAATTTACCTATTCAATTGATTCTAAAGAAAAAAACATTCGAGGGGTGGACGGATTTACCCTCCTGGACGGATTTACCAGCCTTTTGACTTTTGATTTCAGTTGTTTTGATAAGAACAATTTGAACACTGACAGGGGAGAACTTTGAGGCAAATATATATATACGCCCTATATGCGATAAAATGTTGGAAGTTGATAATGAATCAACAGGTGAACTTGCACCTACCATTAAGGCTGTCATGGCCATCACAAAGAGCTGCTTCCCAGATAAAATCCCAAATGAAATATTCTAGTGAGAGAGGAATAACAATAAGTAGCAATGTAGGAAAGCTGATGAGAGAATCATCAATGAAAGAGCAAAGGAAAAATTGGTATCAAGTCAACTGGTAACCATGCCAACTGGTAACCATGCCAACTGGTAACCATGCCAACTGGTAACCAAACCAACTGGTAACCAACCAACTGGTAACCAACCAACTGGTAACCAAAAACCCTACCAACCGGTAACCATCCCTTTTTTGTGGATTACCAAGTCGTAACCACATAACCTGTAGGCCTATATGCGTTAAAAACATTATTAAAAATAAACAATACATACATAAGCACAAATATAAATTGAAAAGCATAAATTTTCTATTAAGATCTAATGAATATTTTGTTAAATTATAAAATGTTTGAAATACAGCTGATTACAAGTTGGTTACTGGTTGGTTCACTCTGATCTTTCCTGGTTACCAGTTAGCAATTATCACTGGTTACGAGTTGGTAAGCAATTACTATATTTTGGTGACCAGTTGGTCACGGCCAGTTGATTACTATATCCCATGGTTACGAGTTGGTTTAGAAAAATTTTAAATGGTTACGAGTTGGTTTGGTTACTACTTGACATGGTTACTAGTTGACTAGTATTCGAAAAATTGAACATATATGTGACATGCAAGGAGGAGGCAAGAAAGGAGCAAACACAGTGAACAACCTGCTCATACTCCATGAACTGCTAAGAGGAGGACAAGAATCATGCATCGCATTCCTCGAATTAACAACTTAGGCCATAGAATAATGTATACGACTATAAAGTAGCGCGGGCATGTAGCCCTCCGTAACTTCGAGGTGCGATTTGACCTACTTTTTGTGGTCGATTATTTAAATACTTATGCTGTCAGAAAGGGATCACTTGACTCTACTTATAAATAACTATATACCAATTTTAATAAAGAAGTTAAAGCACTTTTTGTAAAAAATTTAAAATGGCCTTCTTACCCCACCCATCGGGCAAGAAGCCCCCCTGTTATAATCCTATGGCAATTTTTTTTGCGAGTGCATTCAGCTTGAAAGTTATTTCTTGGGTTCTTCTATCATTTTTAAGGCATTCTATTCACTTTTTCTGAATTTCAGAAATTTTCTGTTCATACATTTATTTTTTAATATTTTTTGCCCTGTTTCAATTTCGGCCAAATTTTTCTATTTTAATTAGCTATTCTATCAGGATTTAAGGTAAAGTACACATTATTAAATGGTTCCTGAAGCAGCTTCAAGGCCCCAGTAAGAGGGGCCTCATGCCCCATACCATGTGAGGTCTCTAGCCCAGTGTTCAAAATAAGGGGGGGTCAAGGGGGTTTAGACCCCCCAAACGTTATAAGGACCCCCTCAAATACATTTTTTAGAGGGACCCAGGGGGGTCCTTAAAAAGAATCCTCAAATACCAAAAGTGCATGATTTAATCCAGAAATGGGGTTTTCAAAAGTAATTTTGTAGGATAATGCATTGTTGAAACACTTAGAATTAATTTCAGAGTACATGTAGTAAGTCCTTTCTGAAACACCTCACCTTCTAGGGGCCTATGGCGGCCCGCGGACCTCCGACAGCTCAGGGAACTCCGGCCGCAAAGCTTCGACCGTTCAGGCCTTGCCAGTGACAGCCCCCCCCCCCCAAAATGTCATAGGCTATTTCAACCTCTGCTCTAGCCCCAGTCCCAAATTTTTTTAATTTGACCGCTATCTTTGGAACTAAAATGCAAATAACATGATCCAAACCATATTTATGTGATGGTCAATGCAGATATCCATTATACTTTTAAAAATTTCCAAAGTTATTTCTGACAACCACTTTCAAAGAATTAATCAAAGTTACAAAAATCATGCACCTTTTTTTGTTTCTTTAATTACTACTATGGTTTGGTGCTGTTTGCCCTGAAAATTTGTGACGTCTCCTAAAAAGCCTCTAGCTTCAATCCTATCAATAAGAAAAAGCACCAAAAATGTAAGTTTAGATATGTAACCTGGGGGGCTCTCACCTAACCCGGGCTTCTTGCCCCGAACTACTCTATAATATATATGGGTCAAGCCACAAAGGTGCTGATCCAAGGCTGAAAACAGCTGTCAAAAATAAATCTTGTAATTTTGATACGAAATTGTGAAATATATGCTCTGCAAACATGTACCCATACTAAAAATATGATGTCAAAGGATTTAACCTTCCACCTTTTAAGGAATGGCCATTCAAATGGGAAATTGAAAAAACGTAACATTTTCACATTTTTACATATTTAACTTTCCAGGTGCCTATTATATTCAAAATTAAATGTTTAGACTAAAATATAACACCACTGGGTCACCTTATAAGTGTTTTGAAAGCTGCCCATACACATATATTTAATATTCTATTGATTCAAAATTAAAAAAAACGTAACAGGACAATTAGAGTTCTGAGCACTGTAGCTGTAGAAATAAGGATGAGATGTTAACTCTTCAGGTACTTATTACACATAGAACGTACATAGGTATTTTCTATGCAATTTTTGTAGGTACAACTACCTTTTTATAGCCACTATAAAGAATTCAAAATTCAAGCCAAACATACAGTAACAGGACAGTAACAGGACAGTATTTAACTGTGCAGTAACAGGACAGTAACAGGACAGTAACAGGATAGTAACAGGACTCATTCAGATATCTTTAAAACCCTGAAGGTTGAAGACTTTGAATAATTCAGCCATGCAATGGTTCAAAATATGTACCATGTGCCTTATGCAATCTATATCTGTGTTATATTGGTTATATTTTGTGTCATTGTTGACCAATTGAATGAAAATAACAAACAGTAACAGGACATCTGTGTAACAGGACAAGTAACAGGACATATATGGGTAACAGGACATGTGACAGGACGGGCATGTATTAATGGTGGCCTGTGAGCAGTTACCATAGTGGAAATGTGTATCTGTGTTTCTAGAATCTGTATGAAGCATTACAGTCAAGTAACACTAATTGGTTGTAGTTTGACAGGACAGGAATTGCTGTTGTCCTGTTACTGTCCTGTTACTGTGTTTTAATACAAAATACTCCGTCAAATATTGCCAACCTTTTCAAAAGTTACTTTACAATCGAGCTGCAATCTAACAAATCTGTAAAGTACAATTTAGTTCAAGGTTTCTTAAGTCATAGGACAACTGTAACACCCATCAAAATATTTAAATGCTTTGTGACTGTTAAAAACATAACAGGACATGTCCTTGTTACCTTAAACAAACAGGACAAAAAGCGACTGTCCTGTTACATTTTTATCATTTTTGGGGAGTAACATGATAGTAACAAGGACAAAAAAGGACAAATGCCCCTTTTTCTTCATGCCATGGCCTTAATTGTTGTTCCCCATACTTCCAAATTGGCATATTTCTTATTCCACCATTCTTCTGCACTCTTGTGAAATAAAAACTATCATAACAGTCTTTCAAAATATGAAAGGACAGGGGGTAGAATTTTGGCCGCGTAACAGGGACACATAAGGACATTATGCAAAATCTGTTTTTTCCCTATTTCTGCTTCAAAATATCCTCAAAACTGGATTGTATCCTGTAGGCATCACTTTGGCCGACGTATGTACACTGTTTTGAGTTAAATATTATTGTAAAATAAAAAGTTATCACAATCTAATGGCGAGTAACGAAAAACAGTAAAAAATGTTACTCTGGAAGATTTACTTATATCTCATCAAATAAGAGGTTCCCAGGAGTTCACTGTGCATGAAATAAAAGTTCAAGACATGGGTTACCATTTTAAACTTCAAAAATGGACAAAGAAAGAATTTCCTTCAGCTGGTAAAGTCATCTTTTGGCCATGACAAGCCACAAACGCCAAAAACGTCATTTTTGGCCTGTTTTCAGGACTAAAAAGTGGTACAGCTTCTTTATTTTTTGTGGTATTTACCTCAAATTTTCACACAATTTATTCTAATATATATATGTATAGTTCAGTATGGCATTCGTTAAAATTGCTTCAATTAAATTCCCTTCTAGCCAGCCACCTCTGAACTTAGAGGACATGTTTTACAGCTCAGAAGCAGCACCTTTATGGCTTGACCCATATATATATATATGCAATTTGGTAAACACACCAATTTTATGGTGTAATTGTAATCTTCTGAAAGTGTTATTCACTGAAGGCTGGCTGCTGAACAGCCTATGTTTTCAAAACTTTTCTGTAAGTTCTCATTATGCAACTATTTGAGAATCCCCCCTTACTCTGCACCATGATCAGGATACGGCTAAATTTATAAGTGTCCAATAATGTTTTTAAATTTTATTTTTTGTACTTTGGATTGGAATATGGTGTGTGTGTGTGTGCAACTCCATTCCTTGGGTTCTTAGCATAATGAGAGACATGGAGATTCCTATACAAATAACATAAATGTCTGTTACACATCAACCCGTAATCTAAACATATGTACAGTATGCAAGGGAGTGATTTTCTGGAATCTAAACCCCTTGATTTAAAACCTTTATCATAGACTTCTGGTTTTAAAATGGCAAAATTCTCCAATTGGCAAACATGCTAGCTATATAGTACCCGTTATGGTTTGTCTTTTGGTACAGCATAGGAATGCAGAAATGGTCTCTCAGAAGAAAACACCATAAATTTAAAAACAATAAAAATTTTGAAAAAGTGGCGCTTCCGAAGAACAATTAACTGGCCTTGCAAATCTTGATTTTCCATGTATATACATTTACATAAAAACTTACCAGCAGGAATTCCACTGATTTATATTCTTGTCCCATCAGAGTTGTCATATAGGGCTGATCTGGCAAATACACTTAATAACACTAAAATTGTAACAAATGAATCTATGTTAAAAATAGGTTAGATCTAAAACGAGTCAAACAAATATTTCAAATTTTTGTAAAACCCGCGCTCATTATGCCATGAATATATGGGTCTGACGTCGAGGAAAACCCCTGGAACAAACTTTTGTGATGAAAAATATAATTTTAAAGTTGTATATATATGCATCAAGTTCAAATACATTTAGCACTTGTGAGGATTTACTTTTAAAAGTCTGGTAAATCATTACCGTAAATGTGACTGTAGTTTTGGGCCAAAGGGGGCGCCATGCTGCTGTGTAGAAATTTTATACACCAGAACAATACAATACAAATGTACAGTGTAAATGTCCAAATGTACCTAGTGTCTCTGTGTCTTGTTCCTCTGGCTGCCAATCTTGTTCTGCCAGATTTGGGCTGGTGGAGGGAGGTGCAGCAGAGCCCCTGGTGGCAACAACAACACCACCAGTGGCCAGCAGGGGAACTAGGGCTCATCTGCTACACTCTCCCCCTTTCTATCTGGCAAATAGCTGTGTCCTTGCAAGACTCCATGGTCCCGGTCGGTTCTTGTTCCGTTCCATTCCAAATGACATCCAAGGTGCAAACAGGGTGCGAAGGTGTAGGTCCCTTCCATGGCCTTGTACCGGTGAATCCAAATTCCATGTGTGCGAATCCCAATGGTGCAAAGTTGTCCCTCCAAGGTATATACAGTCCTAGGTGCGATGATTCCACTCCCAGAGTATTTACAGTCCATGGAATATGTACAAATGATGAATATTTACAGATGACTTACAGCTCCTGAAAGGAACATGATGACAGTTAGCCTGACCCTACAGAACTCCGAACGCCTTACGGGCATTGTACCCTGCCGCCTCGAGGGCTGCAGACGGGCATAGGCCTTTCACTTGGCCGATCCACTCACCTATCTGGTATAAGTCACGCCGGGGAGATGCAGGGCCAGGAGCCATCCGCATCACCCTGGCGGACCTTCCCAAACAAGGAGCATCGGACTCAAGTAGAATTTTGTCCAAATTAAGCCCCCGGGCGGCCATGCGATGGTCCTCAGCTTCGGAGCCTGTAAGGGTCAGTGACTTCGGAGAAAAGCTAAAGAGGCATTCAGGAAATGCTTCCTGCCATTGTCGCACCTCATCCCGGCCTCCAAGAAAGCAATGCACCTGAATTATGGTGGTACGCCCAACGCGCTGCTAGAGGATACGCAAGCAGTCTGCGAGGGCGCCCTCACCACGACAGTGCACTACCACCGGTAGGGGGTCGGGACGAAGGCGCAACATGGCATGAAGCGCATGCCTCTGCTCCTCGCGCTGTTTGGTCTTCGTGCATCGCAAGTAGTCGAGCCCGACTTCCCCTAACGCCACGCAGCGGGGAGAGGAGAGGCGTTGGCGAAGCTCTACCTCATTCTCTAAATACGCTTCCTGCTGCCGGCCACAAACTGCGGGGTGTATGCCGAAGGTCGGATGTACGTTCAGGTTATCTTCCAGCTGGTCCCACATCTGCCAACGGTCGGGGTGGGCAAAACTCGCAATCCATCCATCATAGTGGATTCGGCAATCATCAATCGATCCAAGTTGTGAGACGAAATCCACCCCAAACCTGTCAAGGTGAATGTGGGCGTCAACAGCATGTGGGATCAGTGGTATCCGTCTAGGTCGTTCATCTTGGGGTCGGAATTCGGAGATGGCCACTGCTTGAGCTGCGTCATTGCTCAAGTTGGCAAGGATGCATGCCAGAACTTTGGGGTGCAATAGGCAGGCCACCACGGTCGGTGGCTGCACAGCCATCTCCTCCAAGGGAGTGACTGTGTGCCCATTGCGCTGCTCCCAAAGTCTGAACACCACCCGCTGCTCTAACGAAAGGTGGAATGGGGAGCGATCCAATGGGTAATATCTTTCGCTCACAACCCTCTGGAGCAACTCTTCATTGGACCTGCACTCTAAATCCTTTCGGATTAGTTGCAGAAGCCCATTGCAGAGGTGTGCCCAGGAGGTGGCGTTCGCCTCGGTCATAGCGGCGGGCGGGCATGATTGAGCATGACGGCTTTTCAGGTTGCTGACTGAGGACTCCCACTTCTTGCAGCGCCAGCAGGCCCGGTCAGGGGTAATCCACCAAGGCAGGTGGTTCGCCTCCACATGCCGCCTCATTCTGACCGAAACCTGCCGGCGACAAACAGGACAGTAGGAGCCCCCGGCAGTGGTTGATGGCCTACCTTCTTCATCACTTGGCCCCACTTCATCCAAAGTGATGAAATCCAGAGCATGCTCCTCCTGCTCTTGTGCGGTGGCCTCCTTGGTTTCTGAAGCCGCACGTTTTTCCTTATATCTTCTTCTCCTCCTTCTGTTTTTTTTCTGCTGCCTCGACAGCTGGGGAGTCTCCAAAGGAATGGGGGCGGTTCTTTCTGCGGGAGTTTCCTCGTCACTTTCGAACCCTGGAGGGGCATCCACCTCAAGCACAAAGGCTCGAGGGGATTCCGCCTCCACGTTCAAGTCGAGGAGGAGATCCGCTGCATCGGGAACATCTGGCTCCTCACGGGAGTGGTCAAGGAGGAGGTCCGCTGCATCGGGAACACCTGGCTCCTCACAGGAGTGGTCAAAGAGGAGGTCCGCTGCATCGGGAACATCTGGCTCCTCACGGGAGGTCGAAGTCCAAGGAACAACGAGCCAATCACCGTGGTCGTCTCCCACCACTAGAGGGGCCTCTTCTTCCTCTTCCTCATCCTCTGAGATCTCGATCACATCATCCTCGTTAATCTCATCTGCATATGTCCACTCTCTTCCAGGCCCCCTCCCTTCGTCAAAATAGTTGGGAGGAAGGTTGGCGCCACGGACATCGTCAGCAGTCACTGGACGTATCTCCGTCTTCTCCACATAGTCCACCCCATCAAAATACCGGGTAAGAATGGTAACGATTCCTGCCGGATGGATCCGTTTCTTTTGCATGAAATGGAGGTACTCCATTCTGTCAGGCTGAAAAGAGAAGAAAAAGAGGCATGTGTCATCATGAGCTCATAGGTGCCTGATAGGCGCCTCAACTTAATTCTAGAGGTTAGTGGAAAGGTGCTCCTGATGTGCCCCGTTGGGAGACAAAATCTTGTAACCATCTCGGTTGGCGCCGGCGCCGACTGCTACGGCGCAGTGGGGGTTGCCCTTCACCATTTTTCTCGAAATCTGAGCTTCCTTCTGCTACCAGTGGAGATGCGACGGATGGCAACGGTGAAGGCAATGTATCAGTCTGGTTGCTGATTGGGTCAGCCTGGATGTCTTGAACTGGAACTGCTGTGTCGAGAGGGACTTCTGAATCATCGTTATCCAAAAAGTGAGGCAGCGACCAATCGGTCGCTTCCTCCTGTACTGCCGGGGAATCACGTAGACGAGCCCGTTCGCGACGTGCCCATAATGGCACATTTTCATCTGAGCAACGCCGCAAACGGTCGTGATGCACAACTTGTCGACGTCCACGAGAATTGATGATCACAAAAAGGATCTCGGACAGCTGCTTGGTAACCAGGAATGGCCCGGTGTAAATGGGCTGTAACTTGCGACTTTGTCCGATCTTCCCTGCCGAGTTTAGGAGGTAAACCAGGTCTCCAGCTTCATAGGTGTCCAGCTTGATCTTACGGTCATAGCTGCGCTTGCGGCTGTGGAGAGCTGATCCAAGTCTCTCTCTGGCACAGTTGTGGATGTCTTGAAGGGCGAGACGCTTTTGCTGGACGTATTCAGCCTCGGTATCCGTGGATGGTTCAACTCGTGGCAGGTTAGAGAGAAGGTCCATGGGCAAGGTCACCTCGCGGCCCAACATTAACATGTTGGGTGTGAAACCTGTGGACCTATTCACAGTCGCTCTGATAGCCATGCCTATGAATGGAATATACTGGTCCCAAATGGCCTGATGTCCATCTATGTGGATCCTAAGCTTGTTTAAGATCTCCCTATTCATACGTTCCACCTGCCCATTGGAACTAGGGCGATAGGGGGTGGTACGTGCTTTGGCCATCTGCAACAAGTTACATACCTCATTGAAGAGTCGGCTGTCAAAGTTTTTGCCCTGGTCGCTAAAAACTTCATTGGCACAACCCATACGGCAAACAAACTCCTCAATGAAGGCACGGGCCACAGTTTCGGCTGTTTGATCTGATAAGGCCTTCAGTTCCACCCATTTGGTAAACTGATCTACCATTACCAGAATGTATCTCTTGTGTGTTGCGGACTCTGTCAGAGGTCCAAGGATATCAATGTGCACACGCTCCATGGGTTCGCCTGCGTGGAACTTGCGCATTGGGGCCCGGGGATTTCTGTTGGTCTTCTTGTTGCGGGCGCAGTCATGGCAGGATTGCACAAAGATCTTCACGTCCGTGGTTATTCCAGTCCAGAAAAAATGTCTCCTGATAAGGTGAATGGTTTTCTCCGGGCCTGGATGACCTGAGCAAATGTTGGTGTGGGCCAGTGTGATGATGTCATGTCGATGTCTATTTGGAACAACAAGGAGAGGGCGTTTGGTGGATCCTGATGGACAAACCCAATTATAAAATAGGATCTCCTGGATAATCTCGAGTTGACTACGAAGGCGCCACAGTTGTTTTACCGCTGCACTCTGTAGATACAGTTCTCCGGGCTCTGGCTCTATTTCGTCCTCCAGCCAGTGGATTAAAATTCGCAACTCCGGATCTTCACGCTGGCGGATCTTCCATTGTTGTTCCTCAGTTGCGGCTCTCTGCATAGCTTCATCTCCTTCCTCGGCTTCAGCCGTCACTTGTCGTATGGAGAGGGGGAGAACATCGTCCACAAACTCATCAAATCTTTCCCATTGGGATTGCATCCGCGTACAATAAGGACACCCGCCGCATGGAAGAGATTTCACATTGGTGCCCACCTCGTAGTATGGACATTCATCAACATTGAGCCGACTTAGTCCATCAGCATTTCCATGGTTCCGTCCGGGCCGATGGGCGATCTGGAAATCAAACTGTGATAATGCTTCCAACCACCTGGCGAGTTGACCTTCTACGTTTTTGAAGCGCATTAGCCATATAAGACTATTGTGATCTGTCCTCACCAGAAAGTGACGGCCAAGAAGATAGAACCGGAAATGGTTCATGAAAGTCACCAGGGCTAACAGCTCCTTCCGCGTGGTGCAATACCTCCTCTGTACTGGTGACAAGGACTGACTCGCGTAAGCGATCACTCGCTCACTGTCATCTTGCACTTGAGATAATTCAGCACCAATGGAAACATCACTTGCATCAACATCCAGAATGAACATGCCTGTGGAGTTCGGATACGCAAGGACTGGGGCTGATACAACACAGCGAATAAGGTCCTCAAACGCATCTTGATGTTTGTGCTCCCACTGTATAGCTTCTCGTTGGTCCGGGTCTCTTTGACAAGCTGGTAGAGGGGCGCCGCTTTATCAGCCAAGGCCGCAACGAAGTCGCGATGGTAGTTTATGAATCCTAGGAAGGACTCTAAGTCAGTTTTCGTGACAGGTACCGGCCACTCAAGGACGCTTTTCACCTTAGCCTCGGGAATACTAATACCCTGACGGCCTACCCTGCGCCCAAGAAAGTCTACCTCAGTCCGGAACAACTCGCATTTCTTTGGTTTGAACTTCAAGTTGTGTTCTCGGAACCGCTGCAGAACTGACTCAAGCGCCTGGTAATGTTCCTCAAATGTGCGTCCTAAAATAATAATATCGTCTAGATAAACCAAAACATTCTTCCAGAGCATGTTCTGAAGAACATATGTCATTATCCTTTGATAAGTTGCAGGCGAATTGCAGAGACCCATGGCCAGACGAACATGTTCATACAGGCCGTACTTGGTAATAAAGGCCGTCTTGTGACGATCCCGAGGATCGATCAAGACTTGCCAGTATCCACTGGCCATGTCTAAAGTGCTGAAATACAGGTTATCCGCGAGCGCGTCCAGACACTCCTCAATCAAAGGGAGAGGGTAACTGTCGCGTCGGGTCACCTTATTCAGACTACGATAGTCAATGCAATACCTGTACTTGCCATCTTTCTTTTTCACAATTACAGGTGCGGCAGCCCACTCACTCGAGGAAGGTTGGATTATGCCATTCTTCAACATCAAGTTGAGGTGAGCTTCCTCTTCATCTTGAAATCCTAGGGGTGTTCTGCGAAGTCCATGTCGGACAGGAGGGGCGTCGCCGGTATCTATACGGTGCATAATGGTCGCGAATTCACCCAAGTCAAAATCATGACAAGCAAAAACGTCACCATATGCTGATAGTAGCCGCTGCAACGCCACACACTCCTCCCCTTCCAAATTTGTGGTGCTCCGCTGATACAAGGATACAAGATGAGAGGGAAGTGTCATCATATCTGTTGCAGTTTTGTCCTTGTCGATATTGTCACATTCGGTGGCGGCGCCAGGAACGGCCCCTGGATGTCCAGATCCTGTATCTTCCTCCAAACTGACGATGACCTCTGCTTGACGTGCTGTAGCAAGGAGCATCCCAACATGGATGTGCACTGGCGTGGAAGATGTGTTCACCACAGTGATGTCAACGTGGGGCTCACTATGTACAACACAGGCAGGAAATGTTACTGGCAAGTGTGAGGGCAATGGATCAATCACAATATCAGATCCTTCGTCAAATACTTCTTCCACGTTGCATTCCAGGGTCTGACTACAGAGTGGTGGCACGACTTTCCGTTCATTCGCTCGGACCGCTGATACCTTTGACCTGTTGCCCTGGATGTCAGATGTGAATCTGGCCACAATAATGGCATCTCCAATTTGAAGAAATCCATGGTTGAAATCCATTGTAGCACCCACTTCATGCAGGAAGTCCAGTCCCAAGATAAAGTCTTCTCTTATAGCTCCGATGATAATGGTCCAATGATAGATTGCATTGCCAATACCTAACGGAACATTAACAGCAACGCTGGCAGTCATACCCATTTTGTCACCAACTCCCCAAAGGGAGATTTGGCGTCCCTCCACAGGCTGTAAGCCGGCTGCTTCACAGAAGGTATTGCTGCCAAGCGTAGCTTGGGAGCCAGTATCCAGCACAGCATGTGTCTTCACATTGTTGACTGTTATTGGAATTGTCATTGTCAATCCTTGCGACTGAAGGGACGGTCTTGGAGTGTCAGGAGGGTGGTCGACATGAGAGCTGTGGACGGCTATATGACCACCTATGGCCGTCCATTGGCTTTTGGGCTCTCAGCTTTTGGACACTCAGCTCTAAAATGACCCGTCTCATCACAGTTGAAGCAGCGATCGTGTGGTCGACTTCTGCGATTTGGAGATCTTGGTGGAGATCTGAAGGGGCTATTACGAGCCGGAGACCACACAGTTTGTGCCGCAGTTGAAGTCATTCTCCGAGGGGGAGTCGATGGTTGGTGACTGCCAGCTGCCGCATGTCGTGTTGTCACTGGTTCCTCCAGAAAAGACACTTGTCGGGTGGCGGGAAGTGAGGATTTACCCATTATGGCTTTTAGAAGTGAAGAGTGATCCTTCAAGCTAGACAGTGCTTGTTGGATGTTCAAGGGCTGGACCTTAGCAGCCTCATAGGCCGCGGTACGGTCTCTTGCACCCCTCATGAAGATCTCCACTGCAGAAATATTTACGATATCCAATGGAAATCCTCGATAGGCCTGGTTTACTTGGGTCTGCACTCTATCCGCAAACTCATCAATTGGCTCATCAACTCTTTGACGAACGTCTTGTAGGTCACGTCGAAGGACATCAGCACGTTCTACACCAGCGAATCGTTCTTGTAATCTTGCAGTCAAACGACGATAGCTTTGGCAGACATCGGGAGGCAAGGTTCTGACAAAAGAAATGGCCTTGCCGGTGAGACAGCTTTTCAGATGCTGCAGCCGCATTTTCTTGTCAAACTGGTAGAAGTCGCAAATGTTTCTGAATTGAAATAGGAAATTATCCCATTCTCCAAGGGTGCCGTTAAACTGTGGCATCTTTGGTGTTGGCGCCCGCTGTTTTTCCGGTCGGCCGTCCCGAGTCCGTGATCGGGAGGCCCTGGAAAAGTTACCAGGGAAAGGAATTGGGCCGACATTATCATCATCGTCCGAGTCTGCAGAGCTGCTAGAGAAGTCTGCTGTCCCATTTAATGCTGGAGCAATAGGAGGTGCAGCACTAGTGTCTCTTCCTGCAGATGCTGGGGCGGCTACTGATGCTGAAGCAACGGGTTGAACAATACTGGCTTCCATTCTTGCAGGTTCTGTGGCAGCTGCATGACCAGAATTGTAGTCAGTTTCCAAAGGAATCCTTGGAAGTTGTGCGGCACGAGGAATCGTTCCCGGGTATGGCGCTTGATATGGCTGCCCATACTGAAAGACAGGGGCACCCTCTAGTAGTGGAGGCAGCGGTTGGAAAAAACCAGCTGGTGGCTGGCCCATGGTAGGTTGACCATACGATGGAGCGTAACCTGGATGTGGGACATTCCTCGGGTCAGCAGGGTGGTAAGATGCGTCACAGGCTGCTGAGCCACGGGAAGTAGCCACATGATCATAATGGTTGAGATGTCCCCCATCAGATGGTGTCCTCGCCATTGGGAAGACAGCAGGTTGAGGATTGTAGTTAATCCGTTCGTCCATGGGTCTCCCAGTAGGAGTCTCTCCATACTCATTATGGTAACATTGAGTCCTGGTGTTGTTATAAGGCCGCTGAGGTGTACTGGTAGGCACTCCGTGGGGAACTTCCTGGCGATTTCTAGTAGTCAACGGTCGAGGCAGGGACCAATTACCATAGCCTTGAGGTCGTGACGCACCATTTCTGGAAGGCTGTTCATCCACATAATGTTGTCTGTATGGCTGAGAATGATGATTAGGCCTAGTCCCGTTCTCCATCTGTCGTTCCCATTGATGTTCTGCAGGTTGGCAGGGCGCCTGATGTTGATCCTGGAAGTAATTTTGGTTCCCTAGCGCTCGAATAGGCCGTGTGGTCTTCTGGTGCCTCCGATCATACATCCCCTGCTTGGATCCAGATTGGCCATCCAATGATTGTGGCTGGAAGAGGCGTTTTCCAGGTCCTGAAGATGGAGGGAGTTGCGGTTGGCTTGGACGAAACGCTGTTTTCGGTTGCTCATTTGCAACCTCTCGGTCACCAACATGTTCATTGGCCATTGTTGAGGATGGTCGCTCAACATAGCGCAGCTGTAATTCTCTCCTCTGGCGAATGGACCAATGCTCTTCTTTATTGGCAGGCACGAACGATTGACTGGTAGATGGCTTGGGTTTGACAAAGGTTGTGTCCTGACTCTTCACCTCTGTTGGAGGAGGCTGAAGAACAAGAGGTGTTTGCTGTGCTGTATCTGCTTGAAGCCTCATGTGTTCCCAACTCAGTGACCTGTCAGGAGAAGACATTGCATTTTGGTCATTTTCGGTTGTCATAGGAGGGTAGCTGGAAGTCAGAGGGACTCTGGGTGAGGCAATTCTATCATGAACAACCTCCTCCCGGATCCCCGTCTGATCCATTCCACCTTGATGTGCAGCTCCTGATGGGAAGTATTCATGTTGAGTCCTCTCCGCTGTCCTGGAAGAGCGATACCATTGGTCTTGGGGGATATGCTGGGTGATGTGCCGGAAAGCTTCTGGAGTACGGCGAAGATTTGAGGATTCCCCAAAATTTTCCATCTGCTCAGGTGGCCCAACCTGTGACGTCTGATTCTCAACATAGGGTACCTTTAGATGAGTCAGTGAAGATGAGGACGGATCCACACACTGTTCCGTGTTAACCGAGATTGGTCGGAATGTGTTGGATACCAAATCCCCAGGGGCTTGACCCTGCCCTGAAGGTGATGGTCCTGGTCTTCTTTTTGTATCTCCGAGGCCCAACTGTCGATATTTCTTGCGAATGGTATCTTTGGCTGACATTGGAGACTCAGTAAGGGTGCTAGTGTAGTCTTGCGGGTCTGAGGTTGAACCCATGGTCAAGGAATTTCTGCGTCCCAACTGTCCCTGGCCTTGTAGAGTGGGTTGTGAGGATATCTGTTGTGAGGTGTCCGTAACTTTTTGGTGAAAGTCATTCCACTCCGCATTTCTCTGCTGGCACCATATATTCATCTGGGTAGCATATTCACCCATTGACCGTTCCTGTTCATCAATCCTATGTCCCATTTTCCGTAATTCCTTCATCATGGTGTTCTGTGAAGTATTCACTGCCTCCAGAGTCCTGGCGATGTCTTCCATGCTAAACCTTGGTCTGGAAAATCCATACGACGAGGGTGGCATTGGGTACTGACTGGACATCATTCCCGTCATTCCACAGGCCTCATTTTCAAGGTTCTGGGAGTTTTCCAGTCGGTCTTCCCAATTTTCCGGTGTAAAATGGACATTGTTGTCAATTGATGATCCAGATTCCTGTGTTGCTCCGGCATTGTGTGGAGATTCAGCATCATGTGTTTCAGCAGCGTTCTCAGATGATGGTGCGGGCATTTGCATGGTAATCACACCCTGTTGTAGCCAAGCCTCCCACTGTTCCTCCTTCACTCGGGTATTTGCTGCCAAGAGTGCAAGAGACAGGGGTTCCTGGGACCGCAGGGCAATGATTTTTGCAGCCGATGCCTGCCCAATATTCGGAAGAATACGTAGCTCATCTTCAGTAGCTGTTATCAAATTCACCGGCTCCATGGCTGCTGGCCTTGCAGAAATAGCAGCTGTAGTGGTGATTGAGGGAGTCTCAAAAACAAGCTAATAGCAAGTCTGCAATTCTACCAAGTCCCTTCAATTAGAACAACAACAAACTGGGAGCTCCCTGTCACCACATTAAATGCAGAACTGGAAGTCCACAGAGTGCTATTGACCTACCAGCAATTATACTGGGTATCACATACAAAGAACCGCGATGATAATTTGCTATCAGGGCAAACGCAATACAGCTAATGTGTGAAAGTTAGTCGCTTAGAAACTAAGAACTTAACTATCAATTCAATAATTCAACACAGTAATCACAATCACATGATATATTATCAAGAAGAGCTAAATAAAGTCAGTTAACCAGAATAATGATGACTTAAATATAAATCTTAAATGGAGGTTGCAGACAAATGAGGAAAGGAGGGTCTTGTAACACTCTGCCAGAGACACACCATGTCAAAGACAGGCAACAAGAGCCACCCACTGACCTCACGGGAGTCTGCAGGCTCTGTCCCTAAAAGTCACCAGCCAACACTGACTTAATCTAAAGAACTTAAATTGATAGAATTAAGTCAGCACTAAAGCTATGTAGTGATCAAGTGGCTTATAGTATAGCCTAAAACTTAAAAAGTTAGGTACACCTAAACCACTAAATCAGCTTAACGGTTATATGTCTAACTTAATTGTTATATATCTAACTCAATAAATTAAAGGAACTTGCAACTTATTTCACTTGCAACCCCTACTGAATACCTGTAGCCACAATGTATAAACATGCATTCCACAGGATTCAGCAAAGGAATCACAAATGAAAAAGAAGCAAAATTATTGAGTTATCTAAATTCTTAGATGTAACAAGCTAACTTAAATTCTAAGAGAATTGCTGAAGTCTCTGTCTGTGCCCCTTGCTAAATACCTGCAGATGCAATATGCCACAGCATACACAGTCCCACAGAATTCCACAAGGCAACAAAACAAAAACTAGCAAAATACTCAACAAAATTAGCAACTTACCCCACTCTCCCTTACTAAATTTTTTGGAGTGGGTGCACTATATGCACTATATGACCTTAGAGGATGTCCTGCTGTACTATGTTATTCGCAAGTTCCAATCCTCTTGGTCAAGGTGTAAATCAAATGAATGAATGTGTTACTTGAATGAATGAAGGTGTGAATGCTCACAAGACACCTTGGCTAATCCAAGCTGTCAAGTTCAGAAAGTGCAAAATAATATCTGCCCTCTGAATTCAACAGAATTTACAAAAAATTGTATAAAATTTATTTTGCACCAGCCTAAAATCTGACTGTCAGTCCACCGAAAATCAGTATTACTGTCCTCAGTGAGAGCCAAACAGACAATTCAAAATGGCTATGCAACGACTACTAAATAACTAAAGTTAAGTTTTTAGAATTTGTTTAAAAAAATTAATTTAAATCTAAGAAAAGAAAATTGCAAGGGCAATAGCTCAACTGCCACTCCTTCGAATTGCAGCAAAATACTGCCCTCAAAGGTAAGCAACAGCTAAGATCAAACTGCCAATGCAACTAAGTACTAAGTTTAAATTTTAAATAAATAAATTACTCTAACCAATCAGCAAAATATGACTGACTGTTGTGTGTAATTACTGAATTGAGGGGGACATGTGCAACCCAACCTAAGATTTTTTACAATCTATGTTGGTGCCATGTGCCTCCACCCAAAATAGAACAACTCCACAAGCAATCAAGTTAGTTTGCTGCTAAATAACTAATTAAATTGAAATTAAATATTTATAAAACTATGTAATGTGAAGAAATAGGAAATAGTGTAATGTCACAATTGCCTCAGTATGTCAAACAATTTCTTGTAACAACCGCAACAAAAGTGACCACTATACCCTCCTCTCCCAAAAGAAATTAAGTATTGATTTAATCTAATGTATTGTATAACTAGTTTAATAAAGTTCTAAGTTCTAAGTTAGAGTTTACACTAAAACATCGATTAATCCTACTAAGTGCAAACAATACAGACACCTAAAATGTGAGAAAAATATTCAAACAAACAGTGTCTAATGTAATGTCACCACACAAAGTAAGAATTAAAAAATGCATGAACTATTAAATAATAATCAGAGAACCAGCTAAACTGACAGCAGAGAAAAATAAATACTCAATGCTAACTTGAAAGTCAGCTCAAGTATACAAGTGCTCAAGTCACAATAATAATGTGATCAAGCAACAATGCTAAATGCTCAATGCCAGGGGTGGACTGGGATAGAAAATCGGCCCTGGAAATTTCTGTGGACAGCGGCCCAGTTAGGGGCCCATCAGCTGATATTTGTGGCGGGCAGAGGGCTCGAAAAGAGTTAGCGGTCCCTAGGGTCAGCGCGTTTGGGGCCCCCATTGGGAACTACCTGTGTATTAAGATTTTATATGTTTATGTCACATTCTATGGGTTGGGGCCCCCCCTGAGGGGTGGGCCCCTTGGGCAGCCCTAGCCTAGGTATGCCCCATAATTTTTTAGCCACTGGGGGTGGGGTTTTAGATTTACTCCCAAGACAAACTTGTTAATCTTTAAATTATGGACATATGTAAGGTTAAATGCCCCATGTGCTTATATTGAAATTCTCTCTGCATGAATAAAATGCTAACTGAATGCTATATGCCTAATTATAGTAACCCAGGCACTGCAAGAGAGTGGGTAAAGCAAGAATGGGCCACACATGTATGGGCATTTTGAGGGCCATCCGAAAATACAAACTATTATGATCCATCACTACAACTAATGAAGACAATTTACTCTTATAAGGCGTAGTGGTCTACAATATGATCTATGATCTTGACACCATTGGAATTGTCTTTTCAAGGCGATTCTAATGGTACCAAATATGTTGGGGTTGCAAAAACGGGAGCCAAATTTAGGCCTATTAGATTTTTTTCAGCTTTTTTTCTACAACATATATCCTTGGCCAATCGGCCCACAGAGGCATCGGCCCACCGGGAATTCGCCCGGTATCCCGGCGGCCCAGTCCAGCCCTGCTCAATGCACTGTAATTTCAGTGACCAAGCAGTGAATATCCAGGCTCCAAAATTCACTTCTGAACACCAGATGTAGAAATTTTATACACCAGAACAATACAATACAAATTTACAGTGCAAATGTCCAAATGTACCTAGTGTCTCTGTGTCTTGTTCCTCTGGCTGCCAATCTTGTTCTGCCAGATTTGGGCTGGTGGAGGGAGGTGCAGCAGAGCCCCTGGTGGCAACAACAACACCACCAGTGGCCAGCAGGGGAACTAGGGCTCATCTGCTACAGCTGTATAATATAGGCGTAGGAGGTCAATTAATTTTTGGGGGGCTGCGAAAAATATTGCCCCAAAAAATAAAAACTCCCAAAATTTTCTGCCCGAAACTGCATGAAAAATTGACTTCCCAAAATGTTTGGGGAGCTGCTGCCCCCCCCCCCCACACCTAGCTGTCTCCTACACCTATGCAGCCATATAGAGGCTAAGCACTCTGGTAAATGAGATGGAAAAGTTTAACATTTAAAAATTACTGTGAATGCAGCAGTTAATGCCTGGGGTGGAGGGTGAAAGTTCCCGTCGCCCTGCCAAATTGCGCCTGTACGGACCATTGCCAGGTTAGCTCAGGTTTGCCCCCCCCCCTCCCCGCCTCCAAGAAAATTGTGCATTTGTGCTGTCACAACGTCACTTTTGAGAAGAACCCACATTAATGTGACACTTTGTTTCTTTACATCATACAAAAGTTACAAAGCTGCAAATATACTCTTTGTAAGCTTGTCGCTATGGTCACTATCAGCACATTGATCCCTCCTGACTGAAAGCCAAAGGGGTACCGTAGGGATTTGATGAAAATATTTGTGGCTCACAATTTGTGCTATGAAACTCCATAAATTTGTGTATTTCGATCGTTGTGGAACTCATATAACATTTAATTTTGATTTATGTGTATAAGTTTCAAGAATTTAGGGATACACATTTGACAACAAGCTTTACAAATGCACTTTTAGTAATTATCAATTTCAGGAGGGAAACCCGCCTGGAACCCCAATGCGAAATCCCGACAAGTTACGTCTCAGGTCACGTGGTACAAGAACCTGCTTGGAAATGCATGTCGGCAGAAGTGCTCGCTGATTAAATGCTTTCAAAATGTCAAGGGAGCCGGAAAAGTACCCGTTCGAGGCCCTAGAGCCCATTCCATTCTCCCACGGATGTACGGGCTTACTTTTGACTGTAGTTTTCTTCACCGTGATCAACAGAATCGTCACCTCCATTGGGCCTCCTAAATCAGTGGACACAGATACATGGCGATGGAACAATCTATTTATTTCTTGGATCCATGCCTTCATTACGGGGTCGTGGGATCTTCTATGGTCAGTATCATCAATCGAAATTAATTGACTATTGCTTGTTTAATCTTTTTGACGGTATATTCGCCGGGTCTGCATCCCGGCGAAACAGCCTTGACCTTTCCTAAATGGGGTTACTACTGGGAAGTGAAAATGGTCCGATCAGAATTTTTTGTGAGTTGGTAAACCTCAGTTCAGGTGGCTGTGAACTGTCACTCTCACAGGTTGTTTGTTTCATCTGTAAGTGCATTGGATACTAACCTGTCACGAAGAAAGCTGCACCAATGTCAGCTGAAACGTGAAACTGCATTGATAATGGGGGCAAATCCAATGTGTCACAAGTTTCTTTAGTTCTTGCATGAATGAACAGTGATAAATTGATAACCCTGTGCAGCAATGTTGTGAATGTGGGTGGGTGGGGGCCTGTGGGGTTGCCATGCCTGTGCATGTAACATTGACATGTGTTGACAAGAGTATGTTCTGAGAAATCTAGGGCAGTGAGTCATTGTTGTGACATGCTTGCCAGAATATCACAGGTGTACACATATCACTTGTATGTATACATACATGTATCCAAAACAGTTTAATTATAGGACTGGGACAACAGTTGAAATATTGCACACAAAATCCTGAAGATCCCCCAAAGGCATGTGGTCCATCGACTCCAATCCCCTGCAGTGTTCTTGACAGGTTCAATTGCAAACCTGTGGAACAAATTGCTGTCAAATGTTTGTTTTCTCAATCAACTGTCATTGTGGTGCCTTGAAGTGTCTGAATTCTGTCAATCATCAAAAATTGTCTAGGACATTCTTACAATATACACCTTTATCATTTATGTTGTCAAAAAGCCCCTGCTCTTGTCTCTCTTTTGTGAAATGGGGATTCACTGGTGATATTCTGATGTAATTATATAGTCATTAAGTCAAATCACTTTGCGACTGACTGTGTCAATTAATAAAACATAATTAATTTTTTACTTCTTTTGACAACAAGATAAGGGTAGATAGATCTATACTAACTATGCAAGCTTATGCAGCATGCCTGTTAACAATCACCATTATGTTATGTTTAAATTATTGGTCTTGATTATAAGCATTTGTTCTGACTTGTTATCTGTAATTAATGATGACCCGAGTGACCCTATCACTAAAAGTTCATTGGCACATCTGTGCGAGATCCAATTATGGACTTGCGGTTGTTTGTTGATCCTGAGCAATTTGTAGGGATTGTGCCACTAACTATATTAGCATAGACACAGCATTTTGCTATAAATTAGCATATTGCTTACCATCATATCAATTAGGTGCTGCCCCTATACAAGTACATATGCACACAATAACCAATCTGTGTATGCTTTTAGGGTATTTTGGAATTGGCTGAAGTGAGATAACAATCGTTTGTATGTGGGCGAAACTAAGTCTATGCACACTTAAGTTGACTCAACACTGCTTAAAAAGATGTTCCATTTCCTATCTCGATGTTTGCATGACATATTTTGCCCTTTGATTGGCTCAGACTATGTTATCTGCTTGAAGGTGTGAGTAAATGTTTGGAAGAGAGATGTGATGATTCTTATTTCTGCCCTTTTACACTTACTAAATATTATGAGCATAGGACTACTGATAGGAGAATTACTGAATTAGAAAATTGTCTGATTGTAATCACAGCCCATCATTTTTCCAGACCATTTCTGTGTATAAAAACCAGTTGGTTTTCATGGAGAAAGTACTTATGTTGTGATCAGATATCTAATCGAATCAAACTCAATTGTCATATTTGTTGTTGGTGAATGAATGAAATGAATGATGATTGCCACCCTAATGGTATATGATTATATATATGGATGGCATGGCTGGTCTGCTCTTGATTCAAGTTTAAATCTGTTTTGATGTGTTGTTCAATGTTCATGGTGACATTTGTTTTCACCAATCTAATGAAATATTGTTGAAAGAGATGTGGTCATTTCTACGGATCAGATAACTACTCATTAATAATGCTTTGTGTGTTAACGACAACATACAAACTACATACATGTGTCAGTTAGGGCTGGACCGATTAATCGATATATCGCGATATATCGGTTCACAGACTTATTGTGATAATCGTTTCACATATTATCGTGACATCACGATTTATAACTGCATGTGACAAAAGTTATTGTTTTTCGCGAAATATGACCAATTTTGGGCAAAAATTAAAATTTTTGTAGCAAGAACTATACTTTTGACAGCATTTATGTCACAAACTTCGCATTTTGCATGATTGATGCTGCTCAATTATCGCGATAAATATTGTGTATCATTGAAAATTTATCGTGATATTATCGTATCGTTAAAAATTGAACGATGTCCAGCACTAGTGTCAGTGGTTTTTGCTCATTGATCAAAATTGTACTTGGGAGTCAGATATCTTATTTGATTTTTCTCACGCCATGCGACTAAACAGTACTTACTGACTTTTGACCAAGACAACCAAGTGGAATTTTTCCCTATCATCAATAGTGATCAGGCCAAAGTAACAAAGATATAAAGAATGAGATGAGTCCATCACTTATAACTCTAAGAATCACCTTATATCAGCAGATCAGCGCATGTGATCAATCTGTGTCTAAATCAAATTAAATGTGATTGAAACATTCAGTGTCAGCTTTAATTGACTCTTATAAATATACGAGATATGTGTGGAGGGCACTTAAGACACATTATTTTAAAATAAGATTAAAAGGCAATAAAGCCTGCAAAGAAGATGTATGGTGTCAATGTTATGGCTATCTTAATTTATGATTTGTTTAAGAATCTGAATTTGAAATAAAATGCATTCCCGCAGCACAAGTATTAATGTACTTATGCCAATGAACTTAATGCATGTTGTATCAAAAACATTGTTGTAGTGCCCAAACATTGTCAAGAACCATGAGAACTTAGGGCTGTAACATAGATGGTTACTCGCTGTCTCCACATCTATAGACATACAGACTGATTATAGTACTAAGATTCTTATTGATTTGCGAGTAATTGTTGCGATTTTCTTCCAAGGGTCGATTAGCAATCTTGGCACCCTGCAATTGCCACTCTGTCATGCATACTAAATAATTATGCTGACCACTGACCCGTAATTATTTATGCTATATCCAGAAATCATAGTTAATGGCATTATGCACAGATTGATTATTATTATTCACATATCCAGCTTACTATGCACAGTATACAATGAAGTTAGGCATGACCCATTGTGTTGCACATATGGCCAGGTTATTATGTTTGATAGCAGTCTCTGTGGAAACTTGTCATTACAGATCTTTCTTGGTCTGAATTGATAATCAATATGTTTGCCTTACAAGCTCACTATTTCCTGATCGTTAGACGTGGTATAGTATTAGTGGGAAAGATATGCATGGGCCTGACTTAGACTGCTGATGCTATAGTTACGCTGCTTGAACAAGTAACACCAGTTGTCAATAACCTGATAACAGGCATTGATAATCCATGCAACATTTTAAAAAATGTGCATTCTGAAGGCTCAGTAAACTCTGAAGAATTTGCAATGCCGTTTGATTCCCAGTGTGTCAATGTTGGGCGGAGAAAGAGGCAGCTTCATTTTGACCGGTGAAATTTGATGTGTTTTATCATGTATAACTTGTATACCTATCACCTAACATCATATTGACATGGCTGGAAAAAGTGGTAATTCGGGTATGTCATTGTCTGGAAATGTCTAAATCTCACTGGAAATTTTGAACTTGGCAGTCGTCGCCAGACTCGCGCCAGTGATGCGAAATTTTGCCGAACTTAATTTAATTGCTTTGAAATCCACATTTTTTCTGGCCCTGCTTATCATATTGATATTGGCAAATTTACTGTGAGATTTTAAATAATTTAATTTGCTACTGCTTAATGATGGATATGGTGATATTTTATTTATTTATCAAGGGTTTATTGATTCTTATTACAGAAAATAAATCCATTGTCAACGTACACTATTTTGGTAATTATTCAACAATGTTAAATAATCACTGAAATGGCTGGCAGACACCTATCGGTGTATGTGCTTTGATATATTACCTAAAATAAACTTGTAGAGGGGTGAAAAACCATATGACAACATAATAATTATTCATGATATTGTTTATACATTTTCCGTCATCCGTAATCTGGCTCAGCATTCAAGAAGTGGACCCATGTCTTGTAGAAGATATTTTGTCCCAAACTAAAAATAGAAGTTCTGATAAAATATGAAATTAACAATGTGTCTAATGAATTTACAATGAATCCACTGGCTTTGCATTCCTGAAGTTTTTTCACTGTTGTATATATAATGTTCCTGCTGGAATGGACACACCCCTTGGAGTTGGGTCACATGAAGTTTCAAAGTGAAATGGCACATATAATATATGTCACTGAATACATAATATATATATGGCATGATGTATGGTAATGACTTATCATGATAATTGAATATCATTCAAATTATGAACATTTGTAGACAGTTCAGATGGCTTGGGACACTTTTGTAAGTGTTAGTTTTAAAAGCCAGAAGTGCAATTATCACATATACCATATTTCCTTGAATAGACGCCTGGTCTCAACTGGAAGCCTGTCTCATTCAGATATCGGAGTAGGATCCATGCTAAAATAATAATAAACGACTGGCTCAAATTTACGCTGTATCAGCTACTGTATACAGCTTCAGTTGAAAGCCTTGCATGCTGCCCGGGTGTTTCCACGCGAAGGTTCACTTGCGTGCATCGTACATCCTAGACCCTTGCATACCCAGATGTTTCTTGATTGCTATCTGGTTTGAAACTATAAACGCCGGTCTCAAATAGACACCTGGCTCTGCTCATCTTAAGTTATTAACGCTGGAGCAATTAGGCCTTGTAAAACAATGAACTTGTAATTGAGGAAATACAGTAAAACGATGCACATCTGTCCTGGCACAGTCGGAGAACTTGCCTTCTGCCCTGGAAAACGACTGAGAATTATTTAAAATTGAATACCTTTGACATCCATCATTAATAATGCTGCATTATACTTGTTCATTTTACAGCTTGAAGTTCTGTTACTGCTCTACATGAATATTAAATCTTGTCTTGTTTCTTTCTTTTCAGTTTTATTCTTTACCCTGTGATGCTCGGTGATCTTATAGCTTTTCAAAATTATTTCATTTATGGAATGGTCGTCTTTTCTACTGGTGAGTGGCATTTACTTTTTTTTTGTGGTTTATGGAAAGATGATTTAATAAAATTTAATTAAAGAAGTTGAATGAAACACACGACACAGAGTCACATACTCAAGAAATTTAAACAGTCTTTGACTCTTGACAGTCAGAAACTGACCAGCTGACATAAGAAATAAATGAAAATGTTTTGATACAGTTACGGTTTATTCAAAATTTTCAACATTTTTGTTGAAGGCTTATGACTCATAAAATAATGTTGGCCTGCTGTTGACTTTTAAAGTATACAGGTATATCTGGCTGTATAATATAATTTAGATTTCTGTGTTATTGTGGTATTTATGACAACTTTGGTTATGATACATCTACTTGCACATTATTTTATGAGTCAGAAGCCTTCAAGAGAAATGTTGAAAAATTCTAGTGAACAGTTTACTGTATAAATGGTGCAGTGTTACTGCAATTTTATTGTTGAAAAGTTTGCTGCATGATATATGATGAGTTTAATGTCGTTTTGTACATATTGTACTGAGCAGTCTGAGCTGTTTCAGCACTTTGAAAGTTTGCAACTTGCAAGCTATGCATTGTAGTTGTTTATATGAAATACATTATGTACTTTTACTTCCAGGTTATTTCTTCTATGATTTTCTGGACATAGTAGTAAAGAAAAAAGTTTTATCTCAATGGGAGGTCGTTCTGCATCACATAGCTGTAAGTTCAATTCGAATTCTTGTTCGGAACTGTTTAACCAAAAAAGCAAACGATAAGACAATGATATTCAGATCATATATTCTGTCAGATCCTGTTGTCTTGCAGTGTGCTATATTGTATATATCCTGTCATAAATTCTTGCGAATTGTATGCACACACTTGCAACTTTGGATACTTATGAAAAATTATTTCTGCATGTATTTTAAGTTCATAACTTTGATATTGTAAATATGCCTCTCATTTATGTTTGATGGTATCGTAGTTTTGTATTCAGTGATATTTGGCAGATAAACAATAAAATGCTATGTTGCACTGAAATGATCAGTAGTTGGTCTGAATATTTCATAACTTCAAACTTGGTATTGACTTGAATTGATTTTGCGTTGTTTCAGGTAGCTGGAATGTTTTTCTACAACGTCTACCTGTGTCGGTGTATCCCTTACAATGCAGTGGCACTTCTAGCCGAGGTCAACAGCTTCTTCCTCCATTCCAGGAAGCTCATGCAGATGAGTAAAGTCAGTTACGACCACGTAGTGTATCGTATAAACGTCTGGGTCAACCTGGTCACGTTTGTATTTTGCCGTTTCGGGGGACTGGCCTGGATCTATTATGGGATGGCCATGTGGCCCCACAGAGTGACCACCTTTTACTATGTCGTGCTCACCTCCTCTATGACTGTCATGCTCTTCATCAACATCATCTTGTTCCATCGTCTCATCAAGAATGACGTTCTCAGGCCCCGCTCTAAGGCCAAGAGCAAGGTGACCGCTCCTACGACCAACGGGCCAGCCCATGGACTGAAAGAAAATGGCTCAGTGGTCAAGAACGGCACCGTGCCTCACAGCAGCAACAATAACTGCAAAGAAAATGGGGTCATAACAAATGGCGTGCACAGCAAGAAAGTATTGTGATAACATAATTTAAGGACTCTCCATGAATTATGCAGCCTTTTGCGGCATTATGTCATATATTAATATATATTTTATAAGAGTGTCTGTATGCTTGACTAATTGTTGCCTTGTGGATATGCAGATAATTATTAATCACCATCAGGGATGGAATGTTGCTAGTCTGATTTCGTTTCAAATGACATTTTTTCTACTAAAACTTTTATGCAGAGACTGATAAATTCTAATTTCTAATTTATTTGAGTGGCTCTGGATGTTGTGCGAATCTAGAGCATGAAACACACTCTCTTAGTCGAGATTTTGTTGTAAATAATTGGAATTTGTGGTATTGGTGTATCATACCAGTATAAAATGATATTTTAGTGAAAAGAATTAAGGAAAATATAAAAATTTTAAGTAAAAAAAAAGAAATTAAACATGAAATTGTTTTCTCACAAGTCCTTCCATCCCTACCATGGTCATGCTCAACCCTCAGCTCTGGTGTGTAAGTGTGAGACTCTCGCTTATGTACTTAAGACAAAAATCACATTTTGTTTAAAATGCTACATATTTTATTCCAAGTTGTACTGCTGAAAAATTTTAATGGCGTATATGGATGTACCTCCAGTTATTGAAACAAATTGCAAGAAGGCAGGAATTTATACAGAAACAGCCAAACAAATGTTATTATACTTGGGCTACGTTATGTACTCTCTTCTATGTGACAAAGTGACAAATGAATCTAATTGTGTTATTTCGATAAATATTGATTCTTACCAATCATGAAAATATCAATAATGATAAGAAATACCAGGTCTTTTTATTATCACAACCATTCGTTGTGATCTATAATAGTATAGCTTTCCATTGGTTTGAAAAGTTCCCTTTCAAGCTATGTACTAGCTCCAGAAAATAGAGCATCAGTGGCTTCGTAATTTGCTTGTCAGCAAAAATTTCACAGACAGAATATCTTAAAATATTTAGACTATATAAACTACAAGACAATGCATAATATAGTTGTTCCCTTGTTCAATGTTTGCTGCCAACATTGATAGCAATATTGTTGCTGGTCATTTGGGCATTTTAACCTTCAGATATGAAATTTTTCAATGTGCCTTGCAGCACCTGAATTCGCTTTTAATGGGTAATCATGTGATTATACATTTATGCGCTCTTCAAAACAACTAAATTTTGCTCTTTTTTGACTCCGAAGTCTTAATCACAAATTAATTAATGATCACTTTTTGGCGATCAAACGAATCACACTAGTGGCGCTGGATAGCATTGTATTAGTGTGTCTTGCTTTGTGGTGTTTTTGTTCAAGACTGAGGGTTAAGCATCAGTATAATTTTTGTGTCCATCATCCGTGACTCCAGTCCTTCCAAATCATGTTCCGAGCTCTTGTTTTGTTCGAGCTTCGCTGATTTATATTTCTCATAAATTGCTAAACCGTGTTTTTGAGCATATCTGCATACAGTCAAGCACAGACGTGTTTGTTTCAGAATCGTGTTTTGTAAATCGAATTTTTGTACGCTTTATTGTCGAGCAGCATTAGAAAGAAAATTCCCATTGATAAGGAATGATTTTGGAAATTGTTAGGTCTACTTTGGGCAAAAATCATCGGTGCATTGTTTTGTGCATTTGGTAATCAAACAACAATTGTAATATCTGTTGAATGCATTTACATGCAATAGGTGCCTAGGACTGACTTTGTTAATAGAGATGACATTATTGTATAATTTTATATCAATATATGATCTACAAGAGAGTGAGAAATGTAGATGTTTTTGTAAAAGAGTATATTTCATGGTCCCCGTACAAACATGAGGTGTTTTGGCCTTTGTGTGAAGTGTGTTTGTTGCACTTTCATGTGTTGTGACTGCAGGGTTCAATTGACTAATTATAGAGCTTCTGCTGAGCACTACAATGCTACATATATATCTGTCTTAACACAGAGTGAGCCTTTATTGTGCACTTAAATATTTCTCGATCCATTTAATATTGTGTAGCATGTAACTACCAACCATAGATGTAAAAATCACCACACTTTTTAATGAAGGACAAAAGTTTCTTGTAAGCCAGAATGTCAAATCTAAGGATGTAGGGGACTGCTTGGCTGCTAGTAGATTTCTCGGTTTTAAAGTTCACACAAGTCCATCTTGAGCTCCCAAATTTTGCACAATTTAGAATTTTCAGAGCAGGCTTGAATCATTAATAATGTTGATTAAAAGTTTGGAACTTTTGTCTGTGGACTGCCAAAATGTTTAGGGAGACTCTTACCTTGGTAGTCTTCCTAAAATTCCTCTAAAATTCCTAGTAGTTCCTAACAAAAATGTCCTGCATACATCTTTCATTTGCGGTGCATCAGTACTTCTTATTATCTCTGCTGATTCAGTAATTGTCTCCCAAGAACAAGCTTCATTTTTAGCGTTAAGGAGCAGCAGTTCGTGTCCTTCCTGAGCCAACCTTACTGCAAGGGTATATCTTGAATCTCTTTATGTAGCTGTTAGTGAAATAACATGTTGTGAAAAGTCTTTTTGTTGCTTGCTGTTGAAAATCTCTTCAGGGTCACCTTGTTAGTAAAAAACTGTTAAAATATCACAATTTCTAGCAGAAATTATGTGTCAATTATGTGTCCTATCATAAGGAGATAAATTTTGCCTTTCATGTAATCTTGAATCAACGATTGTTAGATTTATTGTTGACTTGTGAAGAGGATGTGTTTAGAAATATAACTGGAAGGTGGCTCTGCACTCTACTCGTTATTGTACTGCAGTGACACCTGGCAGAAATTGGTTAAATGAGAAAGGTTCCAGAATGCCAATGTTATACTTGCCTGTAAATTGTTTTGCTACATTTTTTCAAAGACTGAATCTTGCAACTCTGGTCTAAGCAATTTTCTGTTTTAATTCTTTTCATTTTAAATAATACGCAATTCAACAAATTTGACTGTTAGAATTTTCTTGTTTTTTTATGACATTTTTTTTGTGATAACCAAAGAATAATTAGATTAAGCATTTGAACTGTATTTTTGTTGTTGTGAACTAACAGAATACACTTAGCAGGATTGCTGTGAAAAGTTTTTAAAATTTTAATTGACGACTATTGCAAAGTTCTGCACGTATTTGACTGGTAGAAGAGATTCTGCTTTTTGCATTCCTTTCTGTGTTTAAAGAAAAAGTGGCTTTTTCCTTCAATGCAGCAATGAGATGTACACTTGTTAATTGTTATGTTTTGTAGAGTAATAAGAAAGTATATTAACATTAACCTGCTGAATTCTTCCTGTATTGTGAGTAAACATATTCTTAAAAAAATTCTCTCATTATTGTGAGAAATCAATTGTAAATTAGTTTTTGTCACTGTTTATTTTAAGTAGTTCCTCTAAAACCTTCAGTGATTATTGATAATTGGTTATCAATTTTTAGTAAGTTGTCAATTTTGAATAATTTATTTTGAAGGAAAAAGAGAAATTTTACTTTGTTACTTTTTGTTGTTCTTTTACATACCATTAGCGAATGGATGGTTTTGCACATATCAATCTTCTGTGACTGTCCTTTTATAGATATTTTGTACAATTGCTCTGCAAGGATCTCTCTCCATTGAAAAATTGATTGTTTTCTTTTGTACTAATTGTACTAACTTTGCTTTTATTGTGTAATATTCATGTACAGTGGTCTAAAAGTTATGCCTAGTAACTTTGCTGTTTTTATGCTGATGAAAAAGTTGGTCACTTCATAACAAGTGCTTCTCATTTCTGCAGTACCTTGAACTTATTATGTACTGCAAAAAAAAAACTCTTTAAATAGATGTATGTCGCAATATATGCTATAGATATATTCAGAAACAGTGGCATTTATTCTGTTGTCAATCTTTTGACAGACTGGTGACATAATTGTTTCCTTGCATTTTGTGTAGTGTGGTATGTAATGAAAGCAGAGGTTGTTTCCTCCACAATTTTGTAACATAAGAAAGTGATACTGGTAGCAGCGAAAATCTTGCTTCATTTCAATTGTATCAAATGTGTATTTTTTACCAAAAAAACAATTAAAGATTATATACTTAATGTTTGATTTGGTCTTTTGTCTTCAGAAGACGCTTCTGCATGAAAAAAGTAGCCTCTGTGTCTGTGAATTGTATACGAGTTTACTTTAATTTTCACACCTAAATTTTGAGATGCCCATCCCAGGATTCCTTTAACAGCTTTAGATGTTTAGGTTCAAGGATTGTGTGCTCTTCAAATGGGTGATACTTCAGTGCCTTGTGGCCTAATGGTTAAGGTATCTGTCACACTCAAGAAATGCCAGATTGGTTCCCAGCTGATCTGCTGATTAGCGGTATTTAGCAACTTTCTCTCTCATGCTTTCTATGTGTGGTTACTACTTGTTCAGTTAAATTGTACTTCCAATATTCGTTTGCATCTATAGATCTTTTTGTTCGTTTTTCTTGGAGGGCTCCTTTTGGCAAAAAAACCTTTGAGGATCTCTTTGTTGATTCATGTAGCACCAGATCTTAACCAAAGGCTCGTCTATCCTGAGCCGTAGAATTAAACTTTAATTTCAAAAGATTTCATTGAATTTAGATATTAGGAATTTAGGATTCTGTATCATTCCATACTGGTCTACCTGTCTTTGGTGCAATTTTGCGTTAATCTACGGCACTCCTCTCTCAAAACGTTGGGAATCTGTTGTGTTGAAAGAATATTTCAGAGAGACATTCTTTCAGTTCTTCAGTCCTATAGTGCTTGCTTTATGTTGTTTTGAATCATCCTGAAAGCTTTTGTGAGATGAGCAAATGCAGCACTGATAGTGGCATAGTTAATCTCGAGCCAAAAGTTATCAAGGACACAATTAGGGCAATAAAACCCTAAAATAAAATTGAAAATAACGTGCAAGCACTTTAAGAGATGCTTGTAGATAGACTGCCCATGATAGTATCTACCCCTTTGCCTGTCACCTGCACAAGGGTATCTGGCATGTCGGACCTGCACAAGGGTATTTGTCACTAAGACCTGTTGGAGGGTATCTGGCCTGTGACCTACTTTTGGTGATTGACCTTTGACCTGCAGAAACTCAGCCTGTTTGTTTTCTTTATTAATTTCTTCATCTCAGAAAGACACCAAAGGTTTATCAATGCAAGATAAAATTCTATTGAGACTGTATGCAAAGTTTTAATGACACAGCATGACCAAGGCAATTGTCAGTTTCAGAGCCTTCCTCCCACAATAGAGATGCCGGTTGCAAGCAAGCAAGCATCTCTAAAAAGGAAAGAGAGAAGAAAATAATATGGTTTAATTTCTATTATTATCACATAAATGTCTTCCTGATGAATTACATCACTTAAATTTTCCTTTAATATTGTCTTTAGATTTCTCTGCAGTTTTTCTTGTTGTTGGTTGATTTAAGCAGCCTGGATGATGCCATATAATCTGAGCGCAATCCACAGGAGTCACTTGCAAAGTTGTTGAAGGGTAAAAATCAATGTCATGCTTTACACAGATCGTGTCAGAGCTGGAGACTCTCCTTGAGCTAGCCTTGGTTCTCTTGATCAATTTACTGTAGAAAAAAATAATGGCACTATTGAGCGAATGTCAACAATCTCAAGCTCCAGAATCTGTTAATTATTACATCAAATTTTATTAGCACAAGTGTGTGATTCTGCCATCGCACCGGGCTGTGTTTTTAGTTGAAGGACACTAATTCGATTGATTTTTATACAGGAATAATGCGATAGTTTTCCACTCTACTACATTTAACCTGAATTTTAAAGGAAATAAGGTGTCTCCTGTTGGATACATCTAAATACCTTTTGCTGTTAGATTATAAGACCATACTGTCATGTTCAAGGATGAGTATTCGTCTAAGTTACAGCCAAACCATCAAACTAGACCATCGGAAGAGGCCATCAGCCTTGAGTTTATGGCATAATCTGTTTTCGTGGTGTGCGTTAAATATTTTGTTGGTGTGCCTCATCATCCAGAGCTATTAAAAGGCATGGGATAAAGAAGTGTTATTTATACAGGAGTCTGAGCTAATTGCCTTATCCTATCAACGGGCCATAGGCTGTTTGACACTAGCTGTAGTTTAGAGAACTGGCTTGGGACAATCAAGTGGGCGCTTTTTGCAGTTGAGTGCTGTCCCTGTAAAAATGTGCTTTTCACATTAGCCTACTCATGTGTCTTATGAATCTGCTGCAACATCATCAAGGATGTATTCTAGTCGTAACATCTGCACTTAAGTGGGATGGATACTAAACTGTGATACAATGTGGATATTGCTGCAGACTGCAAAGTAAAGTTAACTGACATTGCCATGGTGTAGTAGGATCCTGACTGGGTAGAAGCTGATGATGTGCAAAGATTGATCTGCTAGGTGGTTTGCCATAATGCCACATTGATCCTGGGAGGGGGGGGGGGCTGCTCCGCTGGCGACCTGTACTTTCACTGTATGCTTGTTTTTTCAAAGCCTCGCATTGATGATGCAACCTTGTCACTGGCGATTTTCATATTAGAACACTAAGATAAAGCAAATTCTGCCGTCCTTAAGCACTTCGTGAAGATCCTGTTTATGGATTTCTCCAGTGCCTTCAATACGATCCCGGCTCATGTGATGATAACTAAACTGTGCGATATGAAGGTCCATCCAACACTTATTATCATCTGCATTAATTAATTTCTCACTTGTCGACCATAATATGAGAAATTCCTTGTACTAAATCTGATCTGCTGCATACCATTACTGGTGCTCCACAAGGCTGTGTCTTATCACCTATGCTGTTTACGTTGTATAAGTTTATTTTGTGGAATTGTCAACAACCAATGATGTTTGGTCCACTGCAGCATCAATGGGTCATTGGAATTGAAGGGCTTCATTTGGATGCTGCTGCGCTCTACTCCCTACCAGCCTGCTTTTTGGCTTCCTTATTGTTACTTCCATGATTGTTACTTTCAATATTTTTTCTTCCAAACCTCTGAATGTGCCTTTAATTTTATACTGTGCCTTATTCTTCCATACATCTTTGACCTTGCCTCATTGCCAAGTCCTTGACTGCCTGTGCACTGTGAGCCAAATTGATATACTTTTACTTTTGGACTGGCTAAGCAAACTGGACAGTCTCTTGAGTGAATTACTCCAAGGCTGTCATCATCAGGATGTGTCTTTTTACTGCAACTCCAGTCTCTTCCCATATTTTCTGCTCAATTTTGTTTCATTGTTTCTATGTTAACTCACCTTTGTGGTCCCAGGGCACAAATAAAAAACAACTTTGCTTTAATATATTTTTGTAAAAACATCCGGACCTTTGATAATTTGACACAGAATATTTATGATGACTTGATGAATGATGATGCCGTCCACTGCATCTTTTGGGATCATTTGTTATCTTTAGAGTTACCTGCAAATTTGTTGAGGCCTCGAGGATAAAAATTAATGTCATGCTTTCCATGGATTGTGTCAGAGCTGGAGATTCTCCTTGAAGTAGCCTTGGTTCTCTTGATCAGTTTACTGTGGAAAGATGTAGAGGTTCTATTGAGAAAATGGGTGATATTAGCCAGTTGTAGTAACGCCAGATAATCAATTCATTTAAGGATGCACAGTTTGAGATTATTGTGAGCTAATGTAGCTGACATTAAGACACAATTAAATTAATCAGGAAAAGACTTGGCCTATTTTGTAGTCAAGATTTGTTTTATTTTCAAATTTTGTGTTTCTGGACAACTTTGCTGCAGAAACATATTGATAAAAGGCTCCGGATGAATAACTGGCACACATCTACAGATGGCCTTATCCTCAAAATCAAGCCCAAGGGAGCAATAATTATTATTGAAATGAACAGTAAGCCTAATTGTACATGAAATTCTATGAGCACAAGTTTGCGATTGTGCCATTATACCTTGCTGGATTTTCAGAACTTTGCAAAACACTTCATGCCGATTGATGGATTAGTGGATTAGTTCCACAGAGTTTTCCATCACAGCCTTCCACTTTTGATAAAGAAAAAGAGTGGACTGTTGCACTGTGAAAATGGCACTTGGTGTGT
Source organism: Platynereis dumerilii (assembly GCA_026936325.1). Taxonomy (NCBI): domain Eukaryota; kingdom Metazoa; phylum Annelida; class Polychaeta; order Phyllodocida; family Nereididae; genus Platynereis; species Platynereis dumerilii. Next base: position 74,324,699 of record JAPTHN010000002.1, on the reverse strand, counting down.
CATCAATCTGATGATTTGTGATGATCTTACCCAATACTTTCAATGTTAATTTGATTTAAGGAGACTAATGCTGCTTGTTGGTGACAGCCAAACGAAAGGATTATGTATCTGATTTTCACTCTGAAATCAGTTTTGACAAGTCAAATGGCCTTCTATTGATCATGACTAATCAAACAGCCTCTATGACACTTCATCAGCTATCATTAGTCAAGAAATGCATTTTTCACAGTGAACTGATCCTCAATGTGTCTATATCAAAGTGGAAGGCTGTAAACTTGCATTCTAATGATAGCCTAATTTGTTATTGTGGTGTGCATCATTTATATTTTTGGTGTGCCTCAACGTCCAGTGCCATAAAAAGACAAAGAAGTGGTATTTATAAGGGAGTCTGAGCTAATCGCCTTATCACATCAAACGGCCATTGGCCGTAAGACACTAGCTGGCATTCACCAGACATTGGCTATATACATGGCATTGACTTTGGGTACTGGCTGGGGCAATCAAGGGCGTAGTTGAGTGCTATTCTCATAAAAGTGGGCTCATTGCCCACGTGTCTTATAAATCTGCTGCAACATCATCAACTGTGATGTATTCTGGTCGTAACATCTGCACCAGAGTGGGATGGGCGTGAGCTGTGATACTGATGTTGAAATAGTAGACATTGTCACTGTGCAAGGCCTTGACTGGTTACCTCTTTATGATGTTACAGGGCCTAGACTGGTTTCAAAGTGCTTATACAGATATGCAAATTTTTATTTCATTATGCCATAATGATCATGTGTCAATGATAATGAAATCCATGCACAACATCACTTTGCAATTTTATTTTGTATTTCATTTGGTATCTGGTTGTATTGGGGCATTAAATACAATTTGTTTCATTCACTCAGGAAAAGCATAACACGCTGAGAGAAGATTAAGTGGGCAGAGTAAAGAAACAATACATGTGAATGCTATGCTTACTCATCAAGATTCTTGTGGACACTATACACCTTTTATCAGTGACCCATTTGAACAGACATTTGAGATACTTGAGGAGGTGAAAAATGTTATAGCAAACATCTATATCTGGGAAAAATCTCCATGAAGTTTGAATAAACAATTCACATTAAATACATACCAAGTTTGTCATAAAGTCAGAGCCCAAAATTGGCATCTTAGTTTGTGAGAAAAGTGGCATCCAGTTTTCATCTAATGAGAAGTTAATTAAGCCTGCAATTCCTATAGTTATTAAACACAGTATCATGCCCACTCTGGCATAACTTTCTCCCTATAGTACATCACCCGAATAAAGCCTCTCAATGGAAAAATCAGTCGCACTCTGACTTAGGCCTGGTAATATAATACAACCTTTCACAAAAAAGCATTTACTGTCACTACCTATTGGTGTGACAAATGAGAGATAGATTGCTGTAAACTTTTACTACATCTGCCAGACTCCTCTTTTGGTTAACAGTGTTTAACAAGGGACACTTTAGGATAAATATATTATGAAGATGGTAAAGACCGATTGTGTGACATCAGAATTATACCAATGTCAGGAAATTATTTCATGCAACTGCCTACTTAGATTCAGATAAACCACACAGGAATCCCTTGCAGCATATAATCCATGATGAGCACACAGAAAACTGGCTACTGTTGGATGCTGCCCTCTATGGTGCTAGTTTTTTGGTTCCTTGTTACTTCCATATATTATTACTTTTCATTATTTTCTTCCAAACCTGTATCTTTGAATTTGTACTTTGCTTCATTCTTCCACACAGTGAATCATCTCTATCAGTCTTTGACCTTGCCTGCCAGCGAAGTTAATGCATTTTTACTCAAAAGCAGCCTGGCCAGTCTCTTGTGTGAATTACTCTAGGGCCGTCATGTTTAGGATGTGTCTTTTCACTGCAACTCTAGTCTCTTCCTATATTTTCTACCCATTTTTATTTTGAGTTCCCCCGTGGCCTAATTGGTAAGTGCGCTTGTCAACTGGCTGTGAGGGCGTGGGTTCAAATCTCACCCCGGGAACTCACTTTAGTCCGAGCCCATGGGACATTAACTGGAGGCGGGTTGTATCCAGTGTTCTATGCTGGGGCAACTCAAAGACCCTGGGCATCCCTGAATTAATAGGGTGTGTGCAGACTCACAGTCTTCTCATCTCATCATCATACGGCTATCACCTGCCTCGATATAGCCCACTAAGGTGCTGCAGAGGCATAAAACACAAACAAACTCATTTTATTTTTATTTTCTTTGTCCTCGAACCATACTCTTTCTGCTTGATTTGTACTGAGTGACCTCGAAAATGAAAGAATTTGTCTCCAAATCTGGTCACTTTTATTTGTGCCTTTTGCAATTACATTCCTTTATTGTCCCAGGGACTAATGAAGAAGACAATGTCTTGATGTGAGTGTTACAGACAGCCAAACTTTCTTTTATCTTTCAGAGAATAATTATTAATGATGACTGACTCGATGATGCCATACCCTGCATTTTTAAAATTTTTAGTTGCAGGACACTACATTGATAGATTTTCAAAAATGTAATAAGGTCTTCAACACTACAATTGAGTTCACTTGCATTTAAGAGGAACTGCTGGATATGTGATATGATGTGCTAGCATACAAGAAGTGTCTACAATATGCTGCTAGATTATAAAGTGACCATGTAATGTTTGGGAATGAGTATAAGTCCAAGCCAAACCATCAAACTAGACCATCGGAAGTGGCTATCAGCCTTGAGTTTATAGCATAATCTGTTTTTGTGGCGTGCATTATTTATTTTGTTGGTGTGCTTCATCATCCAGAGCTATTAAAAGGCATGGGATAAAGAGTGTTATTTGTACAGGAGCTTATCCTATCAAAGGGCCATAGACTGTTTGACACTAGCTGGCATTCAAGTGGCATTGACCACAATACATTGGTTTGGGGAACTGGGACAATCAAGAGAGCCTATTTTGCAGTTGAGTGCTGTCCTAGTAAAAATGTGCTTTTCAAATTGCCCATGTGTCTTATGAATCTGCTGCAACATCATCAACAGTGATGTATTCTGGTCGTAAAATCTGCACTTAAGCGGGATGGATGCTAAACTGTGATACTATGTGGATTGTGCTGCAGACTGCAAAGTAAAGTTAACTGACATTGCCATGGTGTAGTAGGATCCTGACTGGGTAGAAGCTGATGATGTGCAAAGATTGATCTGCTAGGTGGTTTGCCATAATGCCACAATGATCCTGGGGGGCGCTGCTCATCTGCGGACCTGTACTTTCACTCTGTGCTCGTTTTTTCAAAGGGTTGCTTTGATGATGCAACCCTGTCACTGGATTTCATATTAGAACACTTAGACAAAGCAGATTCTGCCATCCATAAGCACTGCCTGAAGATCCTGTTTGTAGATTTCTTCAGTGACTTCAATATGATCCTGGCTAATGTGATGATGACTAAACTGTGCGATATGGAGCTCCATCCATAAAATTCCTTGTACTAAATCTGATCTGTTGTATACTTTTACTGGTGCTCCACAAGGCTGTGTCTTTTCACCTATGCTATTTACATTGTATGCTAGCAATTGTAGAACTGTCAACAACCAATGATGTTTGGTCCACTGCAGCATCAATGGGTCATTGGAATTGAAGGGCTTCTTTTGGATGCTGCTGCACTCTACCAGACTGATTTTTGGCTTCCTTGTTGTCTCTTCTATTATTGTTACTTTCCTTTTTTTTCTTCCAACACTCTCAATGTGCTTTAAGTTTATACTTTACTTTGTTCTTCCATACACCAACCATTATAGACCTTGCCTTGTTGCCAATTTCCTTGACTGCCTGTGAGCCAATTGAAATACTTTTTCATTAGGACTGGCTAAGCAGCCTGGCCAGTCTCTTGTGTGAATTACTCCAAGGCTGTCATCATCAGGATGAGTATTTTTACTGCAACTCCAGTCACTTCCCATATTTTCTGCTCAATTTTGTTTCTTTGTTGCTTTGTTCTTCAACACAGAGTCTTCCCTCCATGATTTGTACCGAATAACCTCGAAAATGAAAGCAATTTCGCTCCAAATCTGGTCATTTTTATTTGCACATTTTGCTTCAAATTGCTTTTGTGGTCCCAGGGACCAATAGAAACATCTTTGCTTTAATAATTTTTTTAAAGACATCTGGACCGTTGATAATCTGACGCAGAATATTTTTGATGACTTGATGAATGATGATGCCGTCCACTGCATCTTTTGGGATCATTAGTTATCTTTAGAGTTACCTGCAAATTTGTGGAGGCCTCGAGGATAAAAATCAATGTCATGCTTTCCATGGATTGTGTCAGAGCTGGAGATTCTCCTTGAAGTTGACTTGGTTCTCTTGATCAGTTTACTGTGGAAAGATGTGGTGGTTCTATTGAGCAAATGTGCGACAATCGCCAGGTAGTAATGCCATATTATCAATTAATTTAGAGATGCACAGTTTGAGATTATTGTGAGCTAATGTAACTGACATTCAGACACAATTAAATTAATCGGGGAAAGACTTGGCCTATTTTGTAGTCAAGCTTTGTTTTATTTTCAAATTTTGTGTTTCTGGACAACTTTGCTGCAGAAACATATTGATAAAAGGCTCCGTATGAATAACTGGCACACATCTACAGATGGCCTTATCCTCAAAATCAAGCCCAAGGGAGCAATAATTATTATTGAAATGAACAGTAATTGTTGCATAAAATTCTATGAGCACAAGTTTGCGATTGTGCCATCATACCTTGCTGGATTTTCAGTTGCAGAACACTTCATGTCTATTGATGGATTAGTTCCACAGAGTTTGCACTTAAACTTGCATTCTAATGATAGCCTAATTTCTTATTGTGGTGTGCATCATTAATTTTTTTGGTGTGCCTCAATGCCCAGTGCCATAAAAGGCATTTGACAAAGAAGTGTTATTTATAAGGGAGTCTGAGTTAATCGCCTTATCCCATCAAAGGGCCATTGGCCGTAAGACACTAGCTGGCATTCACCAGACATTGGCTATAGGCCTACATGGCATTGGCTTTGGGTACTGACTGGGGGCAGTCAAGGAAGCACATCCTGCAGTTTAGTGCTATTCTCATAAAAGTGTGCTCATTGCCCACATGTCTTAAAAATCTGCTGCAACATCATCAACTGTGATGTATTCTGATCGTAAGATCTGCACCCAAGTGGGATGGATGTGAGCTGTGATACTGATGTTGAAATAGTAGACATTGTCTCTGAATGATGTTACAGGGCCTTGACTGGTTACAAGGGTGCTTATCTGCACATACATGTATCGCTGATGATTTGTAAAAGTAGATTTTTACTCGAAAGCAGCCTGGCCAGACTTACTCCAAGGCTGTCAATGGTCGGGATACATTGTGTCTTTTCACTGCAACTCCAGTATCTTCTATTATTTTCGACTCATTTTTATTCTTTGTTTCTTTGTCCTTGAACCATACTCTTTCTGCTTCATTTGTACTGAATAACCTCGAAAATGAAAGCAATTGTCTCCCAATCTGGTCACTTTTATTTGCACATGTTGCCATAACATATCTTTGTGGTCCCAAGGACTAATAAAGAAGACAACGTCTTGATGTGAGTGTTAAAGACAGCCAGACTATCTGTTATCTGACAGAGGATAAAATAAATAATGATGATTGACTCGGTGATGTCATCCCCAGCATTTTTCATTTTTCCAGTTGCAGCACCCTTCACCGATAGATGCTAGTATTCAAATAGTGTCTACAATTTGCTGCTAGGTTATAAATCCGCCATGTAATGTTCAGGGATGAGTATGAAACTAAGTTACATCCAAACCATCAAACTAGACCATCATATAAGAGGCCATCAGCCTTGAGTTTACGGTGTAATTTGTAGTCGTATGGCGCATTAGTTATTTTGTTGGTGGTCCTCAGCGTCCAGTACATGGCACAAAAAGGCAAGGGACAATGAAGTAGTATTTACACGGGAGTCTGAGCTAATCGCCTTATCATATCAAAGAGCCATTGGCTCTATGACACTGGTTGACATTCAAAAGACATTGGCCACATGACATTGGTTTGGAACTGCCTTGGGGCAATCAGGAGTGCACGACCTTCACTGGTCCTTCAGTTGAGTGCTGTCATCATAAAAGTGTGCTTTTCACATTGCCCATGTGTCTGATGAATCTGCTGCAACATCATCAACTGTGATGTATTCTGGTCATAAAATCTGCACTCGGGGGGGGGGATGAAGCAGTAATAATAATGTGGACGGTGTTGCAGACTGCAGAGTAGTTAACAGAAATTGCCTCTGTATGATGCTGCAGTATCTTGACGGTGCATAAGGTTCCTGAATGCTGCACAATATTAAGTTGATTATGTGGTGTGTTATAATGCCACAATGATCCTGTGTTAGATTGAAATCTCTTTGCAAAATTAATTCCTAATTTTAGCTTTGTAATTTCACTTATTAGGTAACATATAACAAAGTAGTACAAAATAACTTTTAAGTCCTGGACAGGCAAACAGATTATAGGAAGAAATGACAGCTACTAAAGTAAGGACACAGAGTGTAAGCTGCGCACCAAAAGAAGATGGGGGGAAAAATAACTCCAAAAAAAAAGAAAGCGAAGAACAAGGCCCTCATAGCCCACCGATAAATTCTCGAATGCTGGCCTGACAAATAAAAAATGTAAGAGTCAGGACAAGAATAACAAGAAAACAGATAGGCGCAAGTTAAGATTAACGACTGCAATGTGTCTCTGATAAAACGTGAAGACATGCCGCTTTGTAATAGTGTTTGGTCCTCTGTAGCATGCAGTGTTTTAGCACTGTTTGTTATGGAATTAAAATTGTTTGAAGTGTTTTAGTGTACCTACATAATTCTCAATTTGACAGTGACATCTCCAATCTTTTCTGAATGTCTAAAAGTTATGAAGGCTATGCTAACTCATTGGGGTTCTTCTGAGAATTCTTTAAACACCTGTTATCTGAGGCTTGAAATCTGAAAAATCAATCTATCGAAACAATGCAAAAACCTGGCCACCTATTTATTGTCTCTACATGATGCAATGATGAATGAGACATGCCGTATATACTCATTTCTTTTCTACCTCTTCCAGATTGAGTGACATAGTTGCTTTGGTTGACAGAAATCTTTCATTGCATATTGCTGAATGAGGTTATTATAAACCACACAGGGAATCCTCAAGTGGCAGCATATAACCTCGTGATAACCACACAGTATACTTGCTACTGTTGGTTGCTGCCCTCTATGCAAATTGTTTTTGGCTTCCTTGTTGTTACTTCATCAACAGTAACTGTTGCTTTCCAATGTCATCATTACTTCGTCCAAACCTCTCAATGTATCTATAACTTTATATTGTACTTTGTCTTCATTCTTCTACACAAAAACCATCTTTGACCTTGCCTTGCCTTGTTGTCGACTCCTTGAACGCCTGAAAGCAAATTTGTGTGTATTTGAAAATAAAAAGGTAAGCAGCCTGCATGGTCGGTCTCTTGTGTGAATTACTCCAAGGCTGTCATCATCAGGATGTCCCTTTTTACTGCGACTCCAGTCTCTTCCAATATTTTCTGCTCAATTTTGTTTCTTTGTTGCTTTGTCCTTGAACTGGACTCTTCCTTGCATGATTTGTACTGGGTAACCTCGTAAATTGAAAGCAATTTTCCTCTCAATCTGGTAACTTTCATTTGCGTCTTTTCCCTTAAGTTGCCTTTGTGGTCCCGGAACGCTAATAAAAATACATTGCCTTCTGAAATGTGACTTTTAAAGACAACCAGACCTTCTGTAATCTAAAATTTCTGACACAGGGTATTTATGATAATTCGATGATCGCATCCACTGCAGCTGTCGGGATAATTTGATATTATGGCTGACAAAGCCATGCTATCTCTGTTTTTATTGCATTCTACCCCATCTTATTGGGCACTGTCATGTTGTCTCCTTACCTACCAGATATTTTGTTTTCAAGTTAAACTGACAAATACAAAACTCAACCCTTCGGGTTTGTATCAATCACCCAGTTGTAGCAAACCGTCATTGACTTTACTGGAGATAAACCTGCATTGGTTGCGCAACATTTGCTTGGAACGCTGGCCGGGGTCATTCACAGAAGCACACCCTGAAGAGTATAGTCCTTGTAAAAGTGTACTTTTCGCAATGCCCATGTGTCTTATGAATCTGCTGCAACATCATCAACTGTGATGTATTCTGGCCATAAGCTCTGCCCTCAAGTGGGACGGATGCTGAGCAATGTTGCTGTTGCTGTAGAGTAACAGACACTATTTGTCAGTGATGTATAATGGATCCTTTCTGCTTAGATAGGTGTACTTATGGCTCAAAATTACAAAGCTAGGTTAAGAGGATTTACGTGGATGTATAGCCATTATTTGTGCCTATCTGTTTTCTTCTTTGTCTTGTCATGACTCTAACATTTTTTTGTCTGGCTAGCCCATTTTGTGGAAATTTATCTTGGGGCTATTGTGTGGTGATTTTTCTCCCCTTTCCTTTCATGTACTTTTTTTGTGTGTGAACTCTATGCTCTTCCTCTGGCTGATGCCATCTATTGCAGGACTCTTAAAGCCCATGTTCATAATGACACCTTTTGTGCAGTCCCAGATTTGTAATTCATCAGTCACATTATTTTGTGCAAATAAACACCTTTTAAATCACTTAGCATCAGAGGCAATGTCTTTACTATATACTTCTATTCACAGCAGTATCATTGCACAACTTCCATTCTTCTCGATTATTATGACCAAAATATATCACAGTTTATGTTGTTGTAGCAGTTTTTTAAGGCACACGTGCAATTTGAAGACCTTTAGAGAAGAATGAAGTAAGTGCTCCCTCGATTCAGGTTGATTCTCTCCAGAGAGGGTACCAATATCATGTCACCAATCATGATTATTATAGTCCTTTGATAGGACCAGGTAATTTTCTCAGACTCACCTTTAAGATAGCTTAAAAATATCACTTATACGATCAATGCCTTTTCAAGAGGTTGCCCGACAAAATAAAAATTTCTGACTCGTAAGGTAACATAAGACCGATGGTCTTCTCTGAAGGTCTGGTTGATGGTTTGACTTTAACTTAGTTTGTCTTTTCTGTTCCTTTTAAAACACTCCTTGTCATACAATTTGACTTGTCGTAATCAATTTTGGATTGAAAGTCAGATGCACAATCCTTTTGTTCGGCTGTCACCACAAGAGGGATAAGTCTCCTTAAATCAAATAAACATTGAAAGTATTGGGTATGATCATGACAAGTCACCAGTATGATGATACACAAAGTGCCATTTTCACAGTGCAACAGTACACTCCTTTTCGGTATCAAAGTGAATGGAGTGAATGGCTGTAAAAGAAAGTAACTCAATATTCTTATGATCTATCCCGGAGAAAAATGGTCTTAATTGTTGAGGCCACACTCAAACTGGCTGCAAGAAATTCAACCAAAATTATTTTCATCAATAAGTGGGCTTAAATATAATCAGTGTAGCCTACCATTAAAAGACCTCAAACTGCAAGATAATGTAAAACCAAAGAAACAATAATGTTTGAGTCAAACAGGTTTACATAAAGTAATCAGTTGACCGACAGTCTGGAAAGCCAAGTTTATTATGTAAGAATTAGCCAATAATCCTCTGCAGATAGGCAGTCTAATTTGTAAATTTACTTGGCTGTAAGCCTGCAACTTTCCATTTCGAAGCATCATTGGACATTATTGTGCAGGGGTCTTGCATAATTGCAACATTCTCATCCGCATTACATGACATCAAAAGATGGCAGACGAGTCTCATTCATATTTTCCTTGCGAGGTCTTTTTGAAATCTGATTGAGCTTCTCTGGCATGAAATTATTAAAGGCACTTCCTCAGCCTATCTGTTGTTTTACAAGCCACCAAAAAATTACAATTAAGATACGATTTAAAACATGTTCTCTTTTAACACTGAGATAATCAATAGCCTAACAAATTTTGATAAATTGATAGATTGGAGACACTTGGAAAGAAAGGGAAATCGTTAATTTTTTATGCTTCTCCCTCTTCTTCTTACTATGGGGTATTTCGCATCTACCATGGGCCTGCAAACTTGATATGCAAAAAGTGAATGCCATTATATTAGCCACACTTTAGAGGTCTGAAATAAAAACAGAAGGGAAAATATCAATCAAATGAATGGCAGAAACACTGGAACAAGTTGTGAAGCCATTGATCCACCAGTCCCAAAGAGGGTAGCAAGTGCCAGTATCCTGGAATTATACCACACCTATGAGCCATCAGCCAATCAGAAGCCTGTATTTGGCTGGTATATATCATATATTCATTGTTCACTTATACGCCCATGGGAGTATATAGGATATATAAGCCTCATTGTTTAACAAAGCTCATAACAAAAACAGCAGAACTATACCAAACAGTGAATTACCAACAAAAGTTTAAAAAAATAAAACAAAAGTATAATAAAAACGGAACACCTACGACAAATCTGTTAATCCTTTAACAAGTTTAATTTGACCCCAATTTTGATTTTAATGTCAATAACACAACTAAGGGGTCAACCATATTAGATCTCAGGGACGGGAAGGAAGCTTTGAAGTTTTTTTTAAAATAAATAATGCCTTGTCTGTTTAGTTTTGGTATTAATTCCTTTTGAGTAGTCTTGAAATAAGTGGTGGAGGTATTTCGTTTGATTTAGAAACAAATATTTGAGGACGTCATACACTCAAAATAAATGGGCCCAATTACTGCTGCAGTTTCCATGATATAAATAATTTTGTGTCTATTAAAACTCCAACCCCCCTTTCTCATCTGATGGTTGCAATCCAAGGGCATAATTATATTCTTCCTGTTATTTTGTTGTTGTTTTTTTTTGTCCACAATTGATCTTTTGACTACAATTTCCCCCCATATATTTTTCCCCTCCCCCTAATTTTTTACCACAATTGTTTGTTCCAATGTTTTTCTTTATAGGCCTAGACTTTTTTTTCCCATTCCCTCCCTAACTTTTTATCCAATTTTTTTTTTCACAGACATTTTCCCCCAAATTTTTTTCCCTGAAATTTTTCTTTTCACTTTTTTTTTCATCAATTTTCTTTTTTCTTTCCTTGCATTTTTCCACATTTTACTTTTTTTTTTTTTAATTCAAAGAATTTTCAGTATATAAAACGTGATTCTTTTCAGATCTATGCTTTCATGTTATTAAATTAATCCCACATGACAAATTGTTTATAGCTTTTTCTTTCAAATCCTTCTTGTTTTATTTTCTTTTTTAAATCTCTTAAAGTTTTGTTTTATTTTGTTTGTTTGAGGTTAAGTCAGTTATATCCCTTGTTTTTGTGAATATGTGATAATCCTTGGCTAACGCCTCGGATATTTCACATATTCCCTCAAACGCGGGATATAACTAGCACTTACACTGCAATCAGGAGTGATGTGTTGCATGATGTCCAACGACATCTTCATTATCCTAGACTATACTGCATCATGCCTCAGATAAAACATGAGGACTGGCCTCCTTGTAGTAATTGTGTTTTGGTGCTATGCAGTAGCATTAACATCTTGTCTCTTTCAGAAAACATTTTCAAAAAACCTCCTGGTTAGAAGTATAAACTAGTACTATATCTACGACCATAATGTGACTGCTGGAACAGAAATCTACGATATCAGGTATACCTGCAGATGCAGAGTATTTTGAGTAAGTGAGTCTGGTGATACAAATACAGTTATAAATCTAAGTTAAAGCCAAGCCATCAAATAAGACCATCAGAAGGGGCCATAAACACTGAGTATATAGCGTATTTGTTGTTATGGTGTGCATTATTTATTTTGTTGGTGTGCCTCAACATCCAGTGCCATGAAAAGGCAGTCAAAAGGAGTAGCATTTATAAGGGAGTCTGAGCTAATCACCTCATCCTATCAAAGGGCCATCAATGGCTGTACGGCACTGGCTGGCATTCAAGAGTATGGCTACATGACATTGGCCTGCAAATGCCTGAAAAATTAGCTCTGTATTGAAGGTATAAAAAATATGTTTTGAAGACTGGTCTGTAAAATTATGCAAAAAAGCACATTGTCTTTTCCAAATATTTTAAATGGATAGATAGATAGATAGATAGATAAATAGATAGATAGAAAGATAGATAGATAGATAGATAGATAGATAGATAGATAGATAGATAGATAGATAGATAGATAGATAGATAGATAGATAGATAGATAGATAGATAGATAGATGAAAATAAATCAATTTATGAATGTATCTATCCCTGAATTATATAATTTGATTAACTTCAGCGACAGTATAAGAAATGTTTTGTAAATCTCAAACCGAATCAGAATGCTTTCAAAAATATTCGGTCTGGACTTGCCAAATACGGGCCAATTGAATCACTTCATAAAATTGTATAATTCAACCAGAGTGATATTTTTGACAGTTGGTTTCCAGATTTGTGCTGTTTCTCCTTCTTTTTGACATGTTTCATGGTTTGCTATATCTCTCTGTATAAATACTGGCATATAAGTAGATCTCATTATGATAAACCACACAGGAATCCTCAATTGGCAGCATATAATCACATGATAACCACATTGTAAACTGTATACTGTTTGATGCTGCCCTCTATACTATGCAACTTGTTTTTGGCTTCCTTGTTGCTACTTCATCACCTGTTACTTTCCTATGTCATCATTACTTCGTCCAAACCTCTCAATGTATCTATAATTTTGTATTTGGTCTTCATTCCTCCATGTAAAAAATCATCTTTGACCTACCCTTGTCTTGTTGCTGTATCCTTGAACGCATGAAAGCCAAATTTGTGCATATTTGAAAATAAAAAGGTAAACAGCCTGGCCAGCCTCTTGTGTGAATTACTCCAAGGCTGTCATCATCAGCATGTCTCTTTTTACTGCAACTCCAGTCTCTTCCAATATTTTCTGCTAAATTTTATTTCTTTGTTTCTTTGTCCTTGAACTGGACTCTTCCTTGCATGATTTGTACTCAGTAACCTCCAAAATTGAAAGCAATATCCCTTCCAATCTCGTAACTTTTATTTGCGTCTTTTCCCTTAAGTTGCATTTGTGGTCCCTTTGTGGCAATAATAAAAAGACACCACCTTGCAAAATGGGAGTTTTAAAGAAAACCAGACCTTCTGTACTTTAACAGTTCTGACACAGGATATTTTTGATAATTTGATGATCGCATCCACTGCATCTGGTGAGATAATTTGATATTATGGCGGACAAAGCCATGCTATCTCTGTCTTTATTGCATTCTACTCTATCTTAGTGGGCCCTGTCATGTCGTCTCCTTACCCACCAGATATTTTGTTTTCAAGTAAAACTGACAAACACAAAAATCAAACCCTTGATTTTAGAGCGCAATTTGTAATAGTGATGTGTATTATTCATTTTGTTGGTCAGCCTCACTGCGAGACACCATAAAATGGCTTGGCACATTTTACAATGAAGTGATTTTTATAAGGGAGCCTTACTTAATCACCCAGTTGTATTCAATTAATCATTAGTCATGGTTACTTAATCAGTCATTAATTTTATTGGAGATAAGCTGACATTGACTACATGGCATTTGCTTGAGGTGATGACTGGGGACATTCAAGAAAGCACAACCTTAAGCTTGGTGCAGTCCTCATAAAAGTGTGCTTTTCGCAATGCCCGTGTGTTTTATGAATCTGCAACATCATCAACTGTGATGTATTCTGGTCATAACATCTGCAAGTCAAGTGGGATGGATGCTGAGTAGTCGATCAATGTTGATGTTGCTGTAGAGTAATAAACACACATTATTTGTCAGTGATTTTACTGGATCCTTTCTGCTTAAATAGGTGTACTTATGGCTCAAAATTACAAAACTAGGTTAGGAGGTTTTACGTGAATATTTTATAATGCATGCCTGTATTCCTGACTTCCATCTTATTTTTCGATGAATTTGCAGAATAATTAATTAATCAGACAAAACAACCCGCATTTGTTCTCTGGTCAATGACTGTGACAAGATAATTAAAATTCTGAGGGAAACTTTTATATTGAATTTTCAGTGTTTCATAGTTAGACAGTAAGACCACGATTATGCAGTATGAATGTTGGCCTACTGCCGAATACAAGTAAATCTAGAACATTTGTTCTCAGTGGCAGTGGCATCCAGTTGTTTTTGTTTAATGAGAAGGGCCAATGTTTAGTGAGCGTTAACATGCAACTCCCATAAACAGTATCATCCCCACTCTACCATATCTGTCTGCCTTTGACAGATTGCCCGAATAAAGCCTCTAATGGGCAAACTTGTCACACTCTGACTTAGGCCTGTTAATACAGACCATCCATCAAAACAGAGCAAAACCTGACCCATTTATTGTCTCTGCGTAATGCAATGATGAATGAGCTACCTACTCATGTCTGACAGACTTTCTTGTCTTCATCAAAACATTGTCTCTTTGTTTTGGTTAATCGTCAAATCGAGAATATGAGATATGATATGGCATCCAGCACATGTATATATGATTAGAGTTACCCTTGACAAGTATTTACTGAAACGTTAAGTAACTGCCTTGCACAGAAACAATTTATTATCCAACAGCTATTCCAGTACTGGAAGTATTTATGGTCCATCTGGATTTTGTTTAGATATATATCAATGGCTCCTTGTTTCAGCTAAAGGGGAATAATCTCTGACATTCAGGTTGCATTTTGATATGAGGACTAGGATATTGAAAATGTCGTTGGACATCATGCAACACATCACTCCTGATTGCAGTGTAATTCCAGGATACTGGCACTTGCTACCCTCTTTGGGACTGGTGGATCAATGGCTTCACAACTTGTTCCAGTGTTTCTGCCATTCATTTGATTGATATTTTCCCTTCTGTTTTTATTTCAGACCTCTAAAGTGTGGCTAATATAATGGCATTCACTTTTTGCATATCAAGTTTGCAGGCCCATGGTAGATGCGAAATACCCCATACCAAAAGAAGAAGAGGGAGAAGCAGAAAAATTAACGATTTCCCTTTCTTTCCAAGTGTCTCCAATCTATCAATTTATCAAAATTTGTTAGGCTATTGATTATCTCAGTGTTAAAAGAGAGCATGTTCTAAAATCATATCTTAATTGTCATTTTTGGTTGTTTGTAAAACAACAGGTAGGCTGAGGAAGTGCCTTTCATAATTTCACGCCAGAGAAGCTCAATCAGATTTCAAAAAGACCTTGCAAGGAAAATATGAATGAGACTCGTCTGCCATCTTTTGATGTCATGTAATGTGGATGAGAATGTTGCAATGATGCATCATCCCTGCACAATAACGTCCAATGATGCTTCGAGATGGAAAGTTGCAGGCTTACAGCCAAGTAAATTTACAAATTAGACTGCCCATCTGCAGAGGATTATTGGCTAATTCTTACATAATAAACTTTGCTTGCCAGACTGCCTGTCAACTGATTACTTTATGTAGCTTTATGTTAACCTGTTTAACACAATCATTTTTGGTTTCTGTAGCAGTTGTGGTTCTGATCCATTCTTTTAGGTTTAAATTGGTTAAAGATGGAATTCAATTGTGTGTTGCTTTCATATGGAGAGATCATATTGTTTCTTTGGCGTCATATTATCTTGCAGTTTGAGGTCTTTTAATGCCACATTAAAGCCCACTTATCGATGAAAAAATTTTGGTTGAATATCTTGTAGCCAGTTTGAGTGTGGAATTAAAACAATTAAGATGATTCTTCTTAGGGAATAGAGATAGATCGTAAAAATTTTCCTTTCTTTTAGATATTAATGTGAAATTAAATTGTATGTTGATCAACATATACACTCGAAAATATGAATGACAAACGAAGTAAATGAAGTCTGGGGACTTAAAATAAAACATTTTTCTATGAGCACTTTGGTCCTTTATATAGTTTTATGGTTTTTTCATAGTCGTTGAAACCAGGGAGGCAGCAGCTACCCCCCTAAAAATCTGGCAACCTTTTGAATTAACACTGAATTTGGGTAAAAATTTGAAAAAATTCAGTCAGAAAGCTCCATTGACACAATTATAGCCTCCCCGTAAATAGATCATCTCTCCTGCGCCCATGGATTTTTTTTTGCAATTGGACCATAATGGTGCATCAAAATTTTATGTCTATTTGTGACATGTTAGAATCCTCACAAGGAGAGCCTTCAAGTGAATGCAAAGTTCATTTAGTTTATAAAAGGAATGGAAAAGACAAACTAAGTTAATTCCAAACCGTTACACCAGACCTTGAGAGAAGGCTATCGGTCTAAAGTTACTTTACGATCTGAATTTTTTATTTTGTGGGCCAGCTTCTTGAAAAGGCATTGATCATATAAGTGATATTTTAAAGCTACATTAAAGGTGAGTCTGAAAAAAAACCAGCTGTTCCTATCAAAGGACTATAATAATTATAATTGGTGACATATTTTGGCATATATTCCTGTAGATTCCAGTAGATGTTATTATGGACCAAAGTCATGTCATTTACTATGCGTCTGCCAATAAAGTTTTGAATTTGAATTTGAATTTGAATTGGTCCACTCTCTGGAGAGAATCAACTTGAATCGTGGAATCACTTCCTGCGTTCTTCTCTTAAGTTCTTCAAATTGCACATGAGCCTTATAAAACTGCCTATTTTGGTCATAGTAATTGAGAACAATGGAAGTTGTGAAATGATACTGCTGTGAATGGAAGTATATATAGTAAAGACATTGCCTCTGATGCTAAGTGATTAAGGTGCTTATTTGCACATAATAATGTGACTGATCAATATGACTTACAAACCTGGGACTGCAAAAAAGGTGTCATTATGAACATGGGCTTAAAGAGTCCTACAATAGATGACATCAGTCAGAGGAAGAGCATAGAGTTCAAGCTGCAGACCAAAAAGAAGACACACAAAAAAGAGCGCAAGAAAGGAAAGGAGAGAAAAATCACCACACAATAGCCCCAAGATAAATTTCCACAATTTCGGCCAGCCAGACAAAAAATATTGGAGTCATGACAAGACAAAGAATAAAACAGATAAAGATAAACTACTGCAAAATGCCTCAGATAAAACACGAGGACAGGCCTCCTTGAAGCAATTGTGTTTTGGTGCTATGCAGCAGCATTTACATCTTGTCTCTTTCAGGAGACGTTTTCAAAAAACCTCCTGGTTTGAAGTATAAACTAGTACTATATATATATGTCCATAATGTGATTGCTGGAACAGAAATCTACGAGATCATGTATACTTGCTGACTGCAGAGTATTTTGAGTAAATTGAGTGCAGTGGAGGGGATATGACCGTCTGGTGATAAAATACAGTTATAAATCAAAGTTAAAGCCAAGCCATCAAATCAGACCATCGGAAAAGGCCATCAACATAGAGTTTATAGCGTATTTGTTGTTGTGGTGTGCATTATTTATTTTGTTGTCTGCCTCATCGTCTATAGGGCCATAGAGAGGCAGGGGAAAAAGGAGTAGCATTTATAAGGGAGTCTAATCACCTTACCCTATCAAAGGGCCATCAATGGCTGTTTGACACTGGCTGACATTCAAGAGCCATTGGCTACAATACATTGGCCTGGGGCGCTGGCTGGGGGCAATCAAAGGAGCACATGCTGCAGTTGAGTGTTGTCCTCATAAAAGTATGCTTTTCACATTGCCCATGTGTCTTATGAATCTGTTGTGCACAGCATCATCAACTGTGATGTATTCTGACTATAAACACTGCACCTGAGAGAAACGGATGCCGAGCTGTGATACTTATGTGAATGATACTATCAAGCATTGCCACTAATTAAGATGTTTGTCTGCAAATATAAGGATGGCTTATATGCATACAGGTACTGTACTTGGCGTGCTGGGTACAGGAGACTCTTGGATAGTACTATACAGCAATGACCAATTGTAAAGAAATTTATATCATTAGTAAAAATAAATTCCCATAACATGGGCTAGCCAGACTGTTCCAAATCTGAGAGTCTTGGACAGATAGGAAGAAATAATTATAACCGATTGTAACGTATCTCAGATAAAATATGATGTCAGACCTCCTTGTAGCAATAGTGTTTTGTAGGTTTTTGTTTCAAATCGCACTATTTTAAACCTATTAAAACTTTTAGTTATAGGAGTATAAACTGGTGGATTGTTCTACTTTGTTCTTCATTCTTGTGAATATTTAAAATTGCGATGAAAATAAATTTTGTTCATGGTAATTTGAAGGCTGAGAATCGATGCTTTGAAATTTCTGGATTCTTGATTGTATTTTATAGGAGTACATTGACTGACACTTGAGATAAACGTCAAAATGACTTTGAAAATTCACTCGAAATTTCTGGTCTTAGTCTGATTCCAGACTATCAATGGACTTTTTTTGTAACATAGTCAATAGTGTCTCGTCACCATCCAAACATGCAATGAACTTTTATTTTCAAAAAAACAGATATAGTTGTGAGCACGAGCATTAGATAAGTAACAGTAGCATCAAGATGTTTTCGCTTTTAAAGAAGGGCCCTTGTTAAGTGAGCGTTAACATGCAACTCCCATACACAATATTATCCCCACTCTACCTTATCTGTCTCCCTCTGACAAATTGCCCAAATAAAGCCTCTAATGGTCAAATCTGTCACACTCTGACTTAGGCCTGTTAATACAGACCATCCATCAAAACAGAGCAAAAACCTGGTCCATTTATTGTCTCTGTCTAACGCAATGATGAATGAGTTATCCTACTCTTGACTAATCTATGTGTCCTCCCACTGCCAGACTCTATGAACATTGCCTTTTTGTTTTGGATAGCTGTGAATATAAGGGGCCGACCAGACGATAGGTTGGGGGGCTATGGACTTTACCCCTGGAATGAACTTTTTTTTTTCGTTCTCCGTGCGTCGACGAACAATTTTTTCGCAAGCGCACTAGCGACAAACTTTTTTATCGGAATTTTAACATAAAGGTACCCTAGCTACTGGTGGAAACAAACTTTTTTTAAATTTCCATATGCTGAACAAACTTCTTTTTTTCAGTGTCAAGTGGGAAACAATCTTTTTTTTTCACCAAATATCCATGCCCCCCCCCCCGTAAGATCATCTGGTCCCCTAAGTTGGCAGCTCCTAAAGATCATCACCTGATGTCACACTAAACTCATTCGTACTCGTCTCACACTTTTAGTCTAAAAACCCTTCTAGTAAAACAGGGATGTAACTGATTTTCTTGTAATAAGACAAATATTACAGAATAAAATTAGATTCGTTTTTGCTATTGACACAAGAATGACTTTTTTTCATTACATCATATTCATTGGAACCTCAAAAATCCAATTGGAATAGTAATTGCAGATGCAATAAACCACACAGGAATACCATAACGGTTGATGCAATGCATAATCACTGATAAAAGAGTAGATTTCTAGAAATGTGGAGGTTACTTTCTCTTTGGGACTGATGGTTGGCTTTAAAATATGTTCCTGAGCACTTTCCATCTAAATGATGTTACCTTTAGTTGTCTTCTCCTTTTCATTTCAAGATCTCTGAATTGTAACTGGTCTACTGCTAAATATTTGTTTTCATTAACAAAAAATTATCTAAATTTATGTTCTCCTTCTGCTATTGATTCCCTTGATTGCCAGCAAGCAAATTTGGTGCAATTTTGCTTTAGGAAAAGTTAAGTAGCCTGGCCAGTGTCTTGTGTGAATTACTCCAAGGCTGTCATCATCAAGATATGTCTTTTTACTGCAACTTCACACTTCCAATATTTTCTGCTCGATTATATTTTTTGTTACTTTGTCCTGGAACCAAACTCTGCCTTCCATGATTTGTACTGAGTAACCTCAAAAATGAAAACAATTTGCCATCCTGTCTGGTCAATTTTATGTCTGTCTTTTGTCTTAACTTGCCTTTTTGGCGTCAGTAGACACATTTGAGAACGCCAGCTTCAGTGCAAGTTTTGAATACTTCCAACGAGAAGTAATCTTTCTTAGAATCCCTGCCGGGTATAAGATGCAAAAATCATGGGTGACATGCTCACACCTGCAACACCTAAAAACTCCTCCCCGAGCAATGCCACTCACCTAAACTCTCCACCTATCCTTATTCATCTATCCTGTCCTTCTGATAACAGCAAATAACAGTGAAACAGCTCCCTTATTTACATTTTCTGCCTCTACTGTTTTTCCCCACCAGGGGCGCATGCATCTCCATCGTAGTTCCGCTATTGCTCACCTTTAGGACTGGCGCCACCCGTCTCCCTTCCCGCCAAAAAGATCCATACACTTCATTCTCACACCTTATACCAATACATATGGCAGTGCATTTGTAACTTCAATTCCTCTACCGACAATCTTTACTTATATTACAATTATCACTCAAATGCTATTTCAAATGGTCAGCATGCAACACGGGCCCAGATGCCCATGCAGGTAGAGGGGGGGGGTTAATTATTCCCCATTATAGTCCTGCCCCAAATCATGGGTAAATCTAGTTATTAATACTGAAGACACTTATTTTTCCCTAAAAAATGTTACGGTTTTATGGAGGGAGACATCATTACTGATGATTATCATGATTCAGTGATATCAGCCTTTTGAGATATTATCAGACAGATGCTATCCTTATTCTTCATCATTATTGTATTCTATCTTTACCTTGATAAAAAAACGATGTCTCATTCTGCGAGATTATGTTAGATAGAACATCTTGCATAGTGAGCAAGTTAGACTGGCCACCTAGACCACTGTCTGGCTACCTGACAAATTGTGCGGGCCAGCCTCCTACATCAGTCAAGTACATGTGCTTCCAAGGAAATTTGAAATAACAATTTTTGGTCTCTGTGACAATTGTGGTTGATTTGTGAGTGACAAACTTAAGTTGTGTGATGCTTTCAAAAAAGATGGCGTGATATACAAATCTGTTTCTTTGGTGTCTTATACATTAGCTTGCAGTTTTTGATTAATACTAATAACAATTAAGCGGAATTATTTATAGAAATATTTTTGCTCGGATTTTCTGGCTTGGTTTTGTGATTGTTTGAGTGTTGCACCAGCTTTGGAATTAAAAGATTGTCGCAAATTTCTGAAATTCTTGCTGACACATGAGTCTGAGTTAAATAGACAGAGCTTATTGTTGGTTTGTTATTGCCCTTTTTGTCAGTGTACTTCGCAGTCTGGAAAGAATTTCCTCATTGCTGCAAAGTTTTTTCAGTTATTGCAAACATGGATAATGCTGCCTTGGAATAACGGATAGACATAGTTCCAGCAAAGGAGAATTGATCCAATTTGTCTCTTTTGCAAATGATTCCTAGAAAGAAAAAACTAGGTGATCGTTTTCGTGATGCAATTCCCAGCCAGCGATGCAGACAAGACGACTGGAGTTTGACAGATGAGGCTTTTCCTTGGAAGAATCCTCACTAGTCTCACTTTACAATGTCCTAATCTGCACAGCAGAGATTGAGTTGTGGCAAGTATATGCTACCACCTTGCGAATTGCAAGTCTTAAGGACAGGACTGGAGGCCTTTATGGTTATGGCATCGAAAATAGTTGTCTTTCTCTTTCAACATTCAAGTTTTCTGTTGTGACCACTGCCTGGATTTTTGCAATTAATTTCTTTATCAAACTAACTTCTTGGTCCACATAATTATGGATAATTCATGTTTATAAATGGATGATTGGGGCTTTATGTCCTGTGTTTAGGCATTTGGTAGGCTAATTAGGACCAGAAGAGTACACAGCAATGAGGCAAAGGATGATTGAAACAGCGATCAACATAGGCCCAGGGGACCTAGCAAGAGCTGGATTTGAACCCTGGACCCAGCGATTGGTTGCTTAGCATGCTACCTCTAGACCAACGCTCCCTCGGATAATTCATGTGATCTTAAACACAAAGATGATAAGTAAAAATCATGAGTAAAGATCTAGGCCTGTCAGAGCTTTTCCAATGAACTAGATCATCAGAGAAAGCCGTTAGCATTCGGTTAAGAGCCCAATTCGTTATCCAGTTGTGTATTTCTTTTAGGGACCGTTCAGAATTTATGACTGGGGGGTGGGAGTTTTGCTGGAACTTCCCCTCAAAAATTGATACCCCCCCCTTGAGTTTCATGCGGATTTTTAGTACCCCACCCTTAGGTTTCACGCGTATTTTTAGTACCCCACCCCTCGACATTCAAAGCAATACGAACATATTAACTGTTATACACGGCCACACGTAGAGATTCGCGTCATTTCACAGACTTTTGTGCATAAAAAAGTCCAAATAAATTGAGTTTATGCGTGTTTTTTTAATTCTTTCTTTGTTAAAATTTCTTACCCCCCCCCCTTGGAAGTCTTGTTAAAAATTAATACCCCCCCCCCTTGAAACACGTGTGAAAAGTTAGTACCCCCTCGGCCAAAACTCCCACCCCCCCAGTCATAAATTCTGAACGGTCCCTTATTGGTCATCCCTACTGTCCAGTGCCATGGGAAGGCATGGGACAAAAAAGAGGTATTTATATTAGTGTCTGATATTATTGTCAGGAGACAACAAGGGAGCAGGTTGGCAACTTATCAAGATGTTTTTGAAGTCTTAGAGTTTTTGAGGATAAATAATATCTTGCCCTGTTTTAGTAAAAATAAAAAATGTGATTACATCAAAATTTCAATTATGTACAGTGAATTTGAAATACAAAAAGACATTTGATGCTTTGCAAATTCAGGATTCAAACAGATACTATGTAACACACCTAACTTTACTTTGAGATACAGGAACAACCCTGTCAGCATGCCTCGGCGGTCCAACGTCGGCCCAGCGTCAGTCCGATGTCAGTAGCATCGGACCAGCTTCGGGCCGCCGTTGGACCGCCGAGGCACGAAGATAGGGAAACATTTGTGAGTGGTCAATAACTGTCGTAATAAGAGCCCACATGAAATTTTATTTGATAACATAGCTTGGAGAATTTTGTTTTGAGAAGACAGAACTATTTTTTGAACAGGCGTTCAGCCTGAAAGGGGTTTCTCAACTTGGCTCTCAGATTCATATTTTGTCAGACAATGTCACTAACCAGCGGATTTGTCTCCTTATATCAAAATCAGATTGAAAATATTGGGGATGATTATGACTTTTCATCAGCATGATGATTCACATAGCGCCATTTTCACAGTGCAACAGGCCACTCTGTTTGCATATCAAGTTTACAGGCTTTAAATTACTCTTTCCATGCCTTTCCCCATCATGTTTTACTCTTATCTGTATGTTTTCTGTCCTATCTTTGGTCTTTTTCACCTCCGATAAGAAACGCAAATTTGGGCGATCTGCAGAGCTTCATTTCAGGGAGTTGTGAAAACTTGTAAATGATTTTCCTTTATTCCAAGTATTTTTGGCAGTCGATTAATCAAATTTCATGATTTATCATCACTGTGCTAAAAAGCTTGGAGGTTGAGAAAATTGTTTTAAAATCCTCTTCTTAAAGTCATTTGTTGGCAGGCAAGACAGCAAACGCTGAGAAGGAGCCTTTATAATTACACGTCAGGAAAGCTCAATCAGATTTCAAACAAGTCGGCGAGAGAATATGGATGAGACTTGTCTGTCATCTTTTGATGTCACGTAATGAGGATGAGGACTTTACGATGCTACTCCACCAAATGACCACCATGCAACAATCACCTTCTGCGATGTGTCAAAATGAAATGTCGCAGCAAGAAAATTTAGATTTAATGTCTGTCTTTTTCATTGACCTGCCTCTTTGGTCTCTGTAGACTTATCAAATCATGCAAGAGGCACAAGCTTCCCAGCAAGTACTCTAATGTTAAAAAAATCTTTTAAAAACGTTATTTTAATTTCTAAACAATTTCAAAGCTAACTTGAACATTGCTTGAAGTTGAACATTGCGAATTAGAGTGCTTTTTAGGTGTCACACAGGAATATAGTTTATTGGCCTTGGATGCTGGCTGTGGGCAATCAAAGGAGCACATCCTGCAGATGAGTGCTGTCCTCATAAAAGTGTGCTTTTCACGTTACCCATGTGTGTTGTGAATCTGCTGCAACATCATCAACTGTGATGTATTCCGACCATAAACTCTGCACTTGAGCAGTGATACTGATGTGAATAATACTATACAGCTAAAAGCATTGCAACTGATTATGGTGCTTGTCTACAAATATGGTTGATGGTTTGCTTTTAGTTTTAACTAAGCAATTAGGTCACTGCATGTACCTGACCTAACACATGGTCAAATACAGGTGTGCAAATTACACTGTTTACAATTGGAGAAATTAAACAATAGAATATCAATTTAATACATTAATTTTTGTATCCATTGGCCCATTGCTTAGCATAATCTTTGCAGATTAGATATCATTCTTTCATAAAGTAATTGGATAACTGATTTTAATTTCTTAATTACCCTATAGAATCATTTTAATTTTAATGGCTCTGACCTGTTTTATCATGAATCATTAGTTTTTCATAATGTTACTTTAAGGTATCTATGTAATTATTGTAATAGTATTGTTTTCCATAAATACCAACATTTGCTCGAAAAAGATAGATAATACATTTTTGCCATTTTCATCTCAACTAATGTTTTCTTATATTTGTATTGAAGTTCTTCAAAGTGTCTATTTTAATGCGATGGACATGTCTCTGAGATCTTTGAAATGATAGGTGTGACGTCTCTGAGGAATTTGTCCTTTATATGTGAGATTTTTATACATAATAATGCCCCCTCCCCCCAAAGAAAAGTTTTGGAAGTACTATAAGATTCGCGCAAAAAGGCCAAACAATTTTGCCAGACAAACAAATAAACATTATTGGAAGTAGACATTTGAGTTAGAGGCCTAGCCATGAACATTTCCAGAATATACAAAGTATGACGCAGGATTGCACAAGCATTGGAAAAATGACAGAGGCATTCAGTTGTTTTCATTTAATGGAAGGGCCAAGGGCAGATTTCACGAAAAAGCTGCAAAATGACTTACCACAACTTGTCCACAAGTTACATTAGCACAATACTGATAAGGCCAGATACAATCGATTCGTAGATTCTCAGATTTTCTCAGGTTGCTTCTTCTGAGAATAGCTGGCAGGACAAAACAATGCTGAAATCTAAATCTTTTATTGTGTCAATCCATTGAATAGAATCATGGGTAAACAATCTTTTCTGTTGGATTGGTAGGTCAGAGTAGCTAAAAATATGGCCTTGTGCTAATGTAACAACGATGAATGATAGAGGACGGAATTTTTTATGCTGATCCTACTGCAATATAAATGAAGTCACCAGCAGGGTACCACTCCTGGCCTGCTCTTGGGAGACCTGGCTTTCAGTTCAGAAAAAATTTGAGATCTAATCATGTGTTTTTTAACGTAATTTTTATGTACACATTTTGCTAATGTAACACTATGAAATGGACGGATGCAAAATTGCAGTTACATTAGCAATAAAGAAACAGGTACCACAGCCAGTCATTTATGTTTTTGGTGATGTATATAGGCAAATAAGACACGTTTTTCAATAAAATATTATAATTTCATGTTTGAAATTGGCATAAGTAGCGAGAACACAGAAAAAATTCCATGTAAAAATTGCTAATGTAACCTCAGTGTCCTGTGACGGAATCAAGTTACATTAGCAGTCTTTTATTATTTTTCATTTTTTTCAAGTTTTATAATGACCAAGACAATTAAAAATGGTTCCAAAATAATTTTCAAGATGTTTTTTATCAATCACATACCATTACATTTTCCTGAATTGGTTTTAGCAGATTCCACAGAGTGCCAAAGTAGGCATGTCTGATCACCAGTAAGTTTGGTCGTCCAACCTCATGAGGAATAAAAGAATATCTTTTTAAGAGGAAAAAGGTACATATTTGAGGAATACTTTATTGATATTTATTCATTACCTCACAGATGTACTTAGTAATAGGTTTACTTGCTTCAGGAAGCAACAGAGAGATAACAAAAGGGTTGGAAAGTTTAAGGTACCTTTTAAGAGCACTTTTCGTGAAATCTGCCCAATGTTAAGTGAGCTTCAACATGCAACTCCCATAAAAAGTATCATCCCCATTCTACCATATTACTCTGCCTTTTACAGATTGCCCAAATAAAGCCTCTAATGGGCTAATCTTTCACACTCTGACTTAGGCCTGTTAATACAGACCATCAATCAAAACAGAGCAAAAGCGTGGCCCATTTATTGTCTCTGCCTAACGCAATGATGAATGAGCGCAATGATGAATGAGCTATCCCACTCCGGTCTAATCCACGTTTCCTCCCACTGTCAGACTCTATGAACATTGCCTCTTTGTTTTGGGTAGCTGTGAATATAAGTTGGCAGTCCCTACAGATCATGTGATTTTAAGTACAAATTCATGTGCTTACAAGTAAAATAGCGGTGTAACTAATCAAGAGAGTTTCTTGTAATGAGTTATGTATTACGTGTACAGAATAAATTCAATTCATTTTTGATATTGACACAAGAATGACTTTTTTTCATTTCATCATATTCATTAGAACATCAAAGATTCAATTGCAGATGCAATAAACCACACGGGAATACCACGAGGGTGGATGCAATGCATAATCACTGATAGAAGAGTAGATTCCAAGAAATGTGGAGGTTACTTTCTCTATAGGACTGAAGTTGGCTTTGCAATTTGCTCCTGAGCACTGTCTATCTAAAATCTAAATAATGTTGCTTTCGATTGTCTTCTTCTTTTCAAGATCTCTAAATTTGTGACTAACCCTTGCTTAATAATTATTTTCCTTTACAAAAAAATTGTCTCTGATCTCCTTTTGTTATTGTTTCCTTGACTGCTTGCAAACAAGTTGGTTCATTTTTACTTTGGGAAGGCTAAGCACCCTGGCCAGTCTCCTGTGTGAATTACTCCAAGGCTGTCATCATCAGGATGTAATGTGTCTTTTTACTGTGACTTCACTCTACCAATATTTTCTGCTCCATTTTCTTTCTTTGTTGCTTTGTCCTTGAACCAAACTCTGCCTTCCATGATTTGTACTGAGTAACCTCGAAAATGAAAACAATTTCCCGTCTCATCTTGTCAATTTTATGTCTGTCTTTTGTATTAACTTGCCTTTTTTTGTGTCGGTGACACATAAATGAGAACGCCTGCTTCAGGGCAAGTATTAAATTACTTCCAGCCAGAAGTAATCTTTCTCAGAATTTTTAATACTCAAGACATTTATTCTTCCTGATAGATGTTGTTACAGTTTAGAGGAAAGACTTCATTACTGATGATTATTGTGATTCAGTGATATCACCCTGTTGAGGTATTATATGACAAATGTTATCCCTCTTCATCACTGTTATTGTATTCTATCTTTACCTCGATGAAACTCAATTTCCACTAGGCTTATGTGAAACAGGACATTTTGCATTATTGGACTGCCCACCTGGCACCTTGGAGACCACTGTCTGACTTCTGCATTGTGTGGGCCGGACTCCTAGTACATCAGACAATTACTTTCATGGACATTTGAAACAATCATTTTTGATAATGAAATGATTATTTATTTGTGGCAGTTTGCCGTAATGATTCTCAAACATATGGTGTGAAGAATAAATTTATTTCTTTGGTGCAGTTTGTGGTTAATCCTTATTACAATTAAGCCGCATTATTTGTTGTAATATTTTTGTTTGAATTTTCTCGCTTGGTCTTGTGACAGTCTAAGTATAACACCAGCTTTGGAATTACAAGATTGTAGTATATGAAACGTTTGCAGATACCTCAGTCTGAGTTACTATTCTTCCAAAAAGTATGTAGAATTTGAAAAATGTTGCAAAATTGGTATGTCACCTCACACTGCTGGGGCATAGCGCTTGGCTGTGGTGAGGAGTGTGATGCAGTGTTGGCATATGATGTGGTGTAGACATATATGGTATATGACATGGTATGAAAGTTTTATCAAGCATAACTGAGCAAAAGAAGAAGTCGTAAGCTTTGAAAGTCAATAAACAACTGTTACTCATAATACTCATACACTGTCTAATCTGAATTTTGTTTACAGTTTGCTGCCAGTGGCACAGCTATGGTGTCTCAAGAAGGGGATACACAGCTTCACATTTTTTGTTGGATGGATTCACCCTTCTGTATGATGTATTATTGAAATCAGGAACAATATTTTTTGTGTGCCCTTGGTTCAGGGTTGAGGGGCAAGCCACTTACCCCTCATGCCCAAGATTAACATGGAAGAGATAGGAAATGCAGAGCACTGCATTTTCACCAAATGTTATTTCCCCCAAAGACATTTTGATATACGCCCTTGCTGGCCACAACTTTCTGTGTGTCATTTTTACGCACATGGCTTGAAGTCATATGCTGGTAAACTACCTCACAATTTGATATGACATACTATTGCTGACTGAGCCATGATTGGCTGAACAACCTGTGACCTCACATGGAACACCTGATTTCCAATGCTAACCTATGGGAACTGCCATATGATGTCACACTTCAACATTACACGAAAAAAAATCACTTTTTACGTACTTTCTGGAAGGATAATAAATAGGTAGAGCTTAGTGTTTGCTATCGAACTTTGTATCAGTATCCTCCACTGTCTGGATAGATTTTCCTCATTGTTGTTAAGTTTTTAAGGTCATTGCAAACATGGATAATCCTTCCTCTCAGTCACAGAATAATGGATAGTTGTTGTTCCAGTAAAGGAGAATTGGTCCAGTTTGTCTCTTTTGCAAATTATTCCTCGACAGAAAAAAATAGGTGATTGTTTTTGTGATGCAATTGACGAATGGAGTTTGAAGGATGAGGCTTTTCCTTGGAACAATCCTTGCTGGTCTCACTTAACAATCTCCTAATCACAGCAGAGATTAAGTTGTGGAAAGCAAGTGCTGCGACATGGTAGCTTGGGAGTCTTGAACATGGAACTGGAGGCCATTATGGTTTTGGTATCTAAATTGGCTCTCACTGTCAACATGCAAGTAGTCTGTTGTGATGCACATTTTGGTATATGAAGCTTGCTGTTGTACTTCCGTGCGGGGTATCTTCTTAAATATTGCACTTTTTGGCCTCCAGCTGCTCTACTACTAGTAGGATTTATGCAATGAATTTCATTTTGGGTCCTCATAATTATGGATAATTCATGTTGACAGATGGATCTCTGGGGCTTTATGTCTTGATGTAGGCACTTGGTATACTAATAAGCATAGGAGGAGGGCACGGCATGATTGAAACAGCCGTCCAACTAAGGCCCAGGTGACCCAGCAAGAGCTTGATTTGAATCCTGGACCCAACGATGTAATTAACACAAATGTACTATGATGATCGGAAATCATGAGCACAGTTCTAGTCTTGTTGCTGTTTTTCCCAATGAACTAGATCATCAGAGAAAGCTGTTAGTATTGAGTTTAGAGCACAATTTGCTGTCCAGTTGTGAATTTCCTTTTTTGGTCAGCCCTTCCATTGAAAGACATAGGACAAAGAAGAGGTACGTATATTTGTGTTTGGGATTATTCTCAGGAGACATCAAGGGAGCAGGTTGGCAACTTATGTTGTTTTAGAAGTCTTTTTTTTTAGATAAAGAATATTTTGCTCAGTTTTAGTGAAATAAAAAAAGGGATGACATCAGATTTTATGCAGTGAATTTGAAAACTTGAAAAGAATTTATGCTCTGCAAATTCAGGATTCCTGCAGATAAGGGGAACGGGGGCACATTGGGACGCTTTTAACGTCTACTAATTTTGCTCAATGCTGAAAGCACTGAAGAACTCAGAAGTTTGCATGAATATCACCCATACTATCGAGCTTAAATGCAAGGCATAATAAACTAGACTGCACCTACCCTTTTGCTGCCAGAGAGTCGTAAAAATGACTGTCCCAATGTGCCCCGGCTGGCACTTTGGGACATCAATTAACACTCCATGTGCAATATTAGATATCATGTATAAGTAGTATGTAAGACAATATACAGTGCATTAACACCCTGTAGTGCCAATAGTTCATAACTTTAAACAGTTTTAAACATTTAACATAAACTGTCCTGGGTGCGGACATCTATGTAAGTAACACACAGTGCTTTACGACAAATTTGTTCGCAGTGCATGGTAATTCACTATACTTCTATTCACTGTGGCCTGAACACCTGTTGTGTGCTGTCCAAGGTCATTCAGTTGCCTTGGACACTTAAATTCTGCCATATTAAGTGCGTCCCAATGTGCCCCGAATTCACTGTCCCAATGAGCCCCGATATGACTTTTACAACAAAATGCTAATTTCTCGGACACCAGTGAGTGTGTTTATCATGATAGCAATTCATAACTGTTCGTTACGACATATAAAATTCATACAAGCACTGAGAAAGCCTCATTGTTCATGGTTTGTCCACAGAATGGTTCCAATTGAACCCGTCCATATTTACTTTTGTAGTAGGAAAACAAACTTTTGCTCACCATACTTCTGCATGTGGATGTAATTTGTCAATAAAACCATGGAAACATCAGGATGTGAAATTACAAGACATGATGGCACTAGCATATCATATACCTTGCCAGGATCCAAGAAAACCCCTAATTTTGTGTTTTTCAACTCCGATAAGAAACACAAATATCAACTTAAATTTTGGTAATCTCCGGAGCTTTATTTCAGGATGTTGTGAAAACTTGTAATGATTTTCCCTTCTTCCAAGTACCTATTTTTGGCAGTCGATAATCAAATTTGGTAACTTATTATCACTGTGCTAAAAGACTTGGAGTTGGGAAAATTGTTTTGAAATTGTTATCTAAACTGTCATATTTTGGCTCAGAGAGAAGCAAAGGCTGAGAAGGAGCCTATCCTTTTATAATTACACGCCTGAAAAGCTCAATCAGATTTCAAACAAGTCTGGCGAGGGAATATCGATGAGACTTGGCTGTCATCTTTTCATGTCATGTAATGAGGATGAGGACTTAGCAATGCTACTCCACCATGCAACAATCACCTTTTGTGATGCTTCAAAATGGAATGTCACAGGCCCACAGCCAAGTAAATTTAGAGGACAACAAGGTTAGCTCAAGCACTTATTCGCTTTTTTTTTTCATTGGAAAGGCACTGTTTCAGGTATGCCCACCAAATTTTGTCATGTGACAGACACTGTATACATGTTTGTTTTTAAAGATAAACAGCACATGAATAAACAACTCTACGCCAATGAATGAAGTTTAATTGATTGTGTCATTCTACAGAATTGTTGGATGACTGTTTTTTCAAAATTGCTAACATGCATGATTTAATCAATATTGAGCCCGAGATAGGTTCTGAACTACATTTGGCAATTATTTGCAATGTTTAATTTCTTAAGTTGAATATGGCACATTACAGGTCATTACTGGCTATGAAAATTAATGGTGCTTAAAATAGTTCTATGTTTGGGTAATGACAAAAAAAGGTGTGGGACAGACCTTTGAAGCAGATTTTATATAAAATCACTAAGGACAACATAATAAAAAAAAGTAAGTTCAAGAACATTGTTCTGGTTGCATTTTTTTACAAGGCTCTAGAATATGCAGACAATTTAAAGGTGTATTATGGACGTTTCAAAAAGCAGACTTCCAGGAAGTAAAAAAGAATAAGTCAAAAAATATCATGAATGACAAAGTTAACTTTATTGTTAGACCCTGCTTCCGATAAAGAAATATTAATTACCATTTATAGACATCAGTAACCAGAGGATAGGAAATGAACAGTTTATGTTATTCTGTAGAAAGATCCTTTTCATACCTAGAGCCTGAACCTCACGACTTGGAAGCAGTTGGAATCAATAGGCCCACTTCAGCTGTGAACCGAAATACTCATACTGGAAGTGACAATGGTGATGTCAATATTGAAATTGTGACATAATCTGTGCATTATGTGTTCACATGGACAATAATTGGGCATGGCTCAATAATATCAGAAGTATAGTAAATAGATTAAGTAGACCCTTTTGTAATATGTGTTTGTTATGGAAATTGACCTTTTTGCTGGTGTCCGTCAACTTCAATGTATAAAAATTTCCTGGGTGTTTATTGCTGAAGTAAAATTTTTTTTTTTTTTAGTCTTTGCAGAGATGGACCAACAGAATATTGCAAAGAGTCATTGCTGCGACAGAAGAGATTTGGCCAAGATTGTGTCATTTGCAAATGATTCCCAGACAAAAGAAAAACAAGGCGATCGTTTTCGTGATGCAATTCCCAGCCAGCGATGCAGACAAGACGACTGGAGTTTGACGGATGAGGCTTTTCTTTGGAAGAATCCTTGCCACTCTCACTTTACAATATCCTGATCACAGGGGATAGAATGAGTTGTACCAGTCAGTGCTGCCACCTCTCGGATAACGGGTTAAAAGTTTCATCGTAACATCCGAATTTACTTCGTGCCAACATGCAAGTTGACTTGAATGGGTTCGACTCCCAATCCGAACATGGGACTGTAGATATGTATACAGGCCACAGTGAATTAACTCTTCGTGGTACAATGGTTTGTGAACAAATTTATATCAGAACATTATGTGTTACTTACATTGATATATAAGGGTACCACACTCGGTTATGTGAACAGCTAAAATTCATTAACTTTCGCGCTGCACATCCTGTCACGGAATTTGTCAAGATGGCACTACTATGTGTTTCTGAACTGAATATATTCTTCACTGTCAAATTTGAAAATTTGAGTCCTCTTTTAAAAATGATTGAGTGAGATGGTTGCACAATTTGTTTGAGCTAACATAGCTTGTTGCTTTAAGTTATGATAATCTGCCTGTTGCATATCTTAAACAACACGCTATGTAAGCGCAAAGGAATTGTGCAATCATCTCACTCAATAATTTTAGCTGACTCAAAATTGAAATTGACATGTGCTTCTTATATTTAAAATCTGGGCATATGAAGTGTTAAAATTGTTCTTTATTGATGTCTAAATGAAGCTCAACCCAAAATAAAATATATCCTTTCAGAAGTCATCTGTTTACCTATTTATACTTAATGAATATTTCATCGTCACCTAGAATAGTAGTGCCATAAATCATCCATCTCATCTCATTTCATTCAGGGGTGCCCAACCTACAAACCTTAGAGTTTCTATGTACACCCTTCAACATCACATCATAAAACATTTCACTTTTCGCTGTACTGCTATATTGATTGATGTTGAAAATAAACTAATTCTAATTCTAATTCATTTCTCTTCCCCACCCCAAATCTCCTCCAACTACCTTTGACACCACAACCTTATCCCACATTAAGAACTCTATCAAAACAGCTGTCACTGAAATTGCAATTAGCAAAGGGGCACAATATCAAATAAATCAAACACAAGGGAGGTTAAAGTAGGAAAATGTAGGTAGGGATTTGGGGGGAGACAAAAGGTGTGAAAGGGTAAAGTATGGCTGATTCTTCCTTTCCGATGTGGTAGTCATACTTTATATTGTATTGTACTGTACTACCCGGGGTTGTTTAATGGCTTTATTCAAATTTTAACAACTTTTGAATCCTCCATGTGCATTTATTGAATCTGTCTCAGACATTTGACCATTTTCATTCTGCACATTTTGATCCAAATGGTAAACAAGTTCGAAATGCAAAATTTATAATAATATAAAGGCAAACAAAATGAACAGGCCTCTGGAGCATGCAAATATAATTTTTTGTCAACATAGATTTCAAAATTTTAAATTGTTGAAATGCAACTTCGAACATCATTTATCCACTCATATTCTGCTTTTGAGGGGTTATCTCTAAGCATCTACTGCTCACCATTGACAAAAGGTACCAAATTACAAACTACATCTTATTTTTTCCTAAATGTTCTTTAAATTGCATCATATGACATATATTTACGTATAGGGGGAACGGGGGCACATTGGGACGTGGGGCACTGTGGGACAGTGGGGTTTTCTTGGATCCTGGCAAGGTATATGATATGGTAGTGCTATCATATCTTGTAATTTCACATCCTGATGTTTCCATGGTTTTATAGACAAATTACAGCCACATGCAGAAGTATGGCGAGCAAATGTTTGTTTTCCTACTACAAAAGTAAATATGGACGGGTTCAATTGGAACCATTCTGTGGACAAACCATGAACAATGAGGCTTTCTTAGTGCTAGTATGAATTTTATATATCTTAACAAACAGTTATGAATTGCTATCGTGATAAACACACTCACTGGTGTCCGAGAAATTAGCATTTTGGTGTAAAAGTCATATCGGGGCTCATTGGGACAGTGAATTCGGGGCACATTGGGACGCACTTAATATGGCAGAATTTAAGTGTCCAAGGCAACTGAATAACCTGGGACAGCACACAACAGGTGTTCAGGCCACAGTGAAT
Organism: Platynereis dumerilii; assembly: GCA_026936325.1. Taxonomy (NCBI): domain Eukaryota; kingdom Metazoa; phylum Annelida; class Polychaeta; order Phyllodocida; family Nereididae; genus Platynereis; species Platynereis dumerilii. The sequence goes on along the minus strand of JAPTHN010000002.1, from coordinate 74,290,451 downwards.
AGAGACATAGTGGATTACCATGCTCTAGGAACAAATTTGTCGCAAAGCACTGTGTGTTACTTACATAGATGTCCGCACCCAGGACAGTTTATGTTAAATGTTTAGAACTGTTTAAAGTTATGAACTATTGGCACTACAAGGTGTTAATGCACTGTATATTGTCTTACGCACTACTTATATATGATATCTATTGTAAATGGTGTGTTAAAATGATTTTTTAATTGATGTCCCAATGTGCCCCGGCTGTGCCACGCCGGGGCACATTGGGACAGTCATGTTTACGACTCTCTGGCTGCAAATGGGTAGGTGCAGTCTAGTTTATTATGCATTGCATTTAAGCTCAATAGTATGGGTGATATTCATGCAAACTTCTGAGTTCTTCAGTGCTTTCAACATTGAGCAAAGTTAGTAGACGCTAAAAGCGTCCCAATGTGCCCCCGTTCCCCCTACAATTTGGGGATTATACAATTTAAATGCATGATGTGTAAATTTTTTTAAGAAGACACTTTGTCCGAGGACAGTCAAATACACCGATTAAAGGAATTATAAAGAGATAAAACGGCGTTTATTTTGACAAAAGGCATTTAATCAGTCCTATTGCACTGGTATACTTGACCAAAGTCGTTTACTCTAACAGATGGCATAAGGCCTGTAATCGTTATTTTATTTTGGGCTATCAATCAAATCGTAAGGTCTTATTTGGTCAATTGACAACTTCAGATATAGATATCCACTGAAATTTTCTGTTTGTATTACTAAATGGACGAATAAAAGTATATTCTATTCTATTCTATTCTATTCTATATTTATAAAGAATATACTGAAATGTTCAAAAGGCTCACAATTTGGGCCTTATTCATGTACAGGCAGTCTTGAAATAATAATTACTGTAGCCTTGTGGGTTTTTCAACAATGCTTTTGTAAGTTATAAAAAGATATTTTTTGACATGATGTCTTGTTATTTGGATATAAAGAACTCAATTTTATGCATAAATGATCTATTTAAAGTCAACTTGCATTCCAAGTTTTAATGTTTTTGTGAAGAGTGTTTTCATAAGATGAAATCATATATGGTAGCATTTTAGTTTCCCTTTAGCTGCAATTCTTTAAATTGTGAATGGATATTCTGCAACATTATTTTATGAAAGCTTTGCTGGGATTCCTTGGCAGCTCCCTGCGTTGTTTGTCATCTTCCAGAAATCATGCAGATTTCAGAACAATGTCATTAGTTGAGGTTATTACACATAACTGAGAAGGGATGCAGAGAATCAACACAGATGCATGATGCTGCATCTCAACACCAAAACTGGCTCTTCAGCCCCACTGCTGGTGATTTGGGAGTAAAACCACAGAGGACATATCAAAGTTTAATGCCGTTAAATACAACAGTGGTATGGGGCATGAGGCCCCCTTCACTGGGGCCTCGAAGTTGCTTCAGGAACCACTTCATAATGTGTACTTCACCTTAAATCTTGATAGAATGGCTAATTAAAATAGAAAAAAAAACGGCCAAAATCGAAAAAGGGCAAAAAATATTAAAAAGTTAAAGTATGAACAGAAAAATTCAGAAATTCAGAAAAAGTAAATAGAATGCTTTTAAAAAGGATAGAAGAACCCCAAGAAATAACTTTCAAGCTGAATGTGTGGGCAAAAAAAATTTCCATAGGATTATAATAGGGGACTTCTTCCCCGATAGGTGGGGTAAGAAGGCCGTTTATATTTTTACAAAAATGACTGTAACCCCTTTATCAAAATTGCTAGACATTTGTTTCAGTAGTTATAAGTAGATTCAAGTGATCCCTTCCTGTCAGCATAAGCATTCAAATAATCAATCATAAAAAGTAGGTCAAATCACACCTCGAAGTTATGGGGGGCTGCATGCCCCGCGCTGCTCTATGTCTTGAAACTTAAGTTGCATGAGGTCAAGGATAATTTTATTGCTTGGCAGAGCAGTCAAAAAACTGCAGTGGATGCAAATCCGTCAGTACAACGCTTTGTGCCCAGATAACATCAGTGTCAGCAACAATTTAAATATCTGTAGCTCTTTCTAAATGTTCATTTGTTTGTCCTCATAACATGAAAAGCAGATGATTACTAACCGGAATGAGTATACATAAATAAATAAAACTGTTAAAAGTGATATCTGTCAGCATTGCATTGAGAGACTAACTCCCACCAATATAATTTTGTGTTAAACCAACATCTTGTGACTAATAACAAAATGACATTGCTTGAAAAGAATCCTCTGTAATATCATTGATCTGTTTTCTTTTTTCGTGTATCATTCAGAACAATATGTCTTTTTTTGCTGAAGTTGTTTAACATAAAGATGAAGAGAGCCAACAGAGATGCCTGATTCTGCATTTTGCATCTCACGTATCTATACAGCAGCTACATGTAGGTATACTACTCTGTTTGTGCCAGACAATGTGTCTCAATTAATATCACCATTTGTTTCTGTCGCTGACAGAGTGACACTGACTACATAGAGTCTATATCTGACCAAAACAAGGAAAAGAATAATGTCACAGCCTGTATGTATTAGGTTGATAACAAATTGTGCAGCTCCAGCTTCTTTAATGTTTACACTCTCAGACTACACCTTGGTCAAAACAAACAAATGGACGGTAGATAAAAACCAGACAACTAAGAATAATTCCAATATTCCAAATTATTCCAAAAGCCCCAAAACTATTACTTTAGAGATCTAGAAAGTTTCATTCATTTACAGTAATTTAGATAACATTTTGATGTATGTATTGACGTATGTATGTATATTGTATATATACTAGTAAAGCCCATTGAAAGCACAGAAAGAGAAAGGGAATAAAGAGAGTAATGGTCATTTTGATGGTGTGTTGATGAAAAGTTGTTAGACTTTATTTCAATGAGATTGAAATGGCATTACATTAGAAATGAGACAGTCAAGAGCATGCTACGCTTTGTAAACTGGAAGTTATTTGTCGCTTGGTCGAAGCATATGAGACAAGGGAGAAGGCCAGAAAACATTTGGGTTTGACAGTGCTGCCATCTGGCATAACATTTTTTTGGGGGGGGGGGAATTTCTGACCCAGTAGCTGATTTGCATAAGTGGAGCTCTGGTGGAGGCAGAGGGAACTACCTTTGATTTGACTCACAAACAGCTGAAACAGCATTAAACAGGAAAAGAAACAGCAATTTATGATGTCATCAGAAGAAGGCGACGGTGAAAGAAGGGTAGGTGAAGGGTATAGGGGAAGGACAGGCCTGCGGAGGGAGGTTTTAGCTGGCAACGATCCTTGGACTTGGTATGACGTAATTTGCATCTCATTAGCATTTAGTTTGAATGTATATATAGATAGATGTATGTACGGTCAGACCAAGAATTATTCAGACGCTTGCGATTTTGTTGTTATTTTAAGGAATTACCAATTAAACCAATGAAACATGCAATCGAAAACATCCTTGGCATCACATGTAACCTGCACAAAACAAATTTATTGTAAATTGGCAAGAAAAGTGGTGAAAAAGTTACTTTTGTAAACTCCTTGAACCAAAAAATATTCAGACACTTTCACAATGTTATGGAAAGAGAACTATTTAAAATTATTTGTCAGTATTTATATCAAAATAATGTTCATAAACTACTTAGAGACCATTATGACTACATACAATGACAGGTGTGTCCATCAATTGAGAAAATTTGGATAAATATTGGAGATAAACATTATGTCCAGTTTATCACATTTTCTTGCACTCTTTAACCTCAAACATGCCTTTCATTGATTCAAATTGCTTTAGTTTACCATAGAATAGTATTCTTAAAACTTTGAGTCACAATATGAAGCATTAGAGTCCGCATACTAGATTCAGTGCGCTTTTGTATTTATTTGTCCAATTTTACCAAAACAAAAACATGTCCATGTGGCACCAAAATCTAACAAATTTTCGGACAGCAAGATTCATTATCTATTTCAAGCTATATTCCATGCATGGTCCGAACAGCAACTCAATGGGGCACTTTGAACTTCATTTGGGAAGGGGGCAAAAACGTGGTTCTTCGGCCTCAAAAATCAGTCAATGCTATTGCAATGGAGATTGCTCCATGAAAGCACCCTATAATTTTAGTATCGCATACCATTTGTAAACAACTGGCTTAAATGGGCTATCCTGTATATGCAATAGAGTGAACAACCTCAGGAAGGCCATTCAACTTTATTTTAAGTGATTTGATGGATTGCAGTGGCTCAATGGGCAAGGATTCAGAGAGCAGTTGGAGCCAAAAACAGAACGGAAATGCCAAAGTGCATACAATTTTTCAAGTAGGCCTGCATTTCAATTTTATTTAGATAGAAAAGTTAATAATTGTCATTTTATGATATTCTGAAATATTTCCAATTGGTATCTGAGAGATTTCAGCCACATTAATCAAGACAATGTGATAAACTGAATCAGATGTTTATCTCACATTTTCATCCAAATTTTCTCATCTCATGATCACACCTGTCATCCAATATGACCACAATGATTCCATGGTAGTTTATTAGCAATATGTGGGATAAAATGTTACTAAATAGTACACTTTCGACAACTTTGTAAAAGTGTCTGAATAATTTCTGGTTCCTGAAATTGACAAAACTAGCTATTTTCATCCGATTTTATGTCAGTTTGCAATAAATTTGTATTGGACAGGTTACACTTAATACCAAAGATGATTTTGACTGCATGTTTCATTGCTTACTTTGTAATTCCTTCAAAATAATAACAAAACAGCAAGCATCTGAATAATTCTTGGTCTGACTGTATGCATGTAAAGTTTATTTCAGGCAGGCTTTCAGCTCATATTTTTTCGTAATCATGCATACAACAAGTTTAATACAACAAACTGTGTAGGAATGAGAGTGCTTTTCTGTAAAACGATATGTGAAGGATGAAGACCAAAAATTACAAAATGCGAGGGAAGTTGCATTGTAATCATAAAACGACAATTGATGCAGAATATGTCTCTCCAACACACTGCGGTGCTCAAATAGTTGTCAGCAATAGTGTCAAAATGTCAGCAGTTTTTGTGAAATTTAAAACATTTGTCAAGTTTTTACGTCCGTAAGAAATGAAAGGTTGGCAACATTTATGGCTATCAGCTCTGTCTCTTGCATATCTTTTGAATCTTAATCCAATTATCTTAACCCCCCCACTCACGGTCCTCTAACATTAAAGTACCTTTTGTTTTACTCTCAAGTATATTGTTTGAAATGCCATCAGCATAACTGATTGTCTGAAAAACAAGAATAAAAAACTACAATTGGAATATTCGCGTAAACATTTCTTCAAAGATGTCCCACTAATTCTACACTGTGAATTGCAGTGTAATTATTGTAGTGAATTAGCCAATAAAATTTGATTATTAATGCAATCTAAAAGAAGATGCAGAAACATTGCTAGGTGAAGGCAACAAAGGATGATCCATTAAGAATACCATATTAATAGGGTACTGAATATTAGATATATTAACAAAATGGAACCTGAACAGTGAACTGCGATTCTTAGAGTTTCCTCACTTATGCAAGCAGCAGAGCCAATCTATCAGCATCCGTTTCGAGCACTGGCAGATAAGGTCAAGCGGTCAACAAAAGTGGTCTTCTTACTATGCCATTGGTAATGGTATTCACAGGACACTTTTCAGATATTTTGGTCACTATTCACTATTTTGATTACTGTAAGGTTTAGGTTGATGCTTTGCAATTTACATATAATGCATGGTGAGACAATTGTTTCTCTCAATTATGATAGATTGTTTGTTTGTTTGTGTTTCACGCCTCTGCAGCACCTTAGTGGGCTATATCGAGGCAGGCGACCGCCGTATGATGATGAGATGAGAAGACTGTGAGTCTGGTACATACCCTATTAATTCAGGGATGCCCAGGGTCTTTCAGTTGCCCCAGCATAGAACACTGGATACAACCCGCCTCCATTTAAAGTCCCATGGGCTCGGACTAAAGTGAGTTCCCGGGGTGAGATTTGAACCCACGCCCTCAAAGCCAGTTGACAAGCGCACTTACCAATTAGGCCACGGGGGAACTCTCAATTATGATAGAAGATGCATTTTTCTCTGTCATCAAGTTTTTGTTTGTTAATTTTACCAGGCAAAGAACCTAAGCTTATCGACGTTAACTGTCAAAAATTGTGGTTGGCCATATTTTTCGTGACTTTACTCCTCACAACTCAGTACTTGAGCTACTACTGATCGTTTATCATGCTTAAAGTACTCCCGGGAAAGAACTATTATGATAAAATCAGATGAAGCAAATATTCCCTCTCAAGTAACTCTATAGATCATAATCTGTGCTTTTTTGTGACTTCTCCAACAAAAGAAGAAATTAATGTTGTTGATATGTTGCTCAATTCTGTATGGTCATACTGCTCCATTTCTAGGAAAACGTAAATTTTCTGTGACAGTCTCAGAGGTGCAAAACGTTTGTGTTAAGGCCACTGCCATTGCCATGATTGTTTCGACACAGCTTGAGGAAAGCTTTGATGCTGAATGCCGAGATGCAGAGTCAGGCATCTGTGTTGACTCTCTGCATCTCCCTCCAATGTTGTGCAATAACCTCCACAAATGACATTTAAAGCTCTGTGATCAATTATTTTGGTTCTTAAAATTAACCATTGGAAATGGATATTTGAACTCTGTATGATTAAAGCAAGACATTGCATTCCATCCTACATAAAAAATAATATGGTAATACTTAACAGGTTAACATGATTGCCAATCATTTTTGAAATTATTATCATATGAGAATAAGAATGTAATGAAAGTTTATATATTGTATATTTTAGCCTAGTGTATGCTTTATTTATTGTGTCTGGGATATAATTGAGTTAGAGTTTACAAATTTATGATTGTATGAATTTAATTGAAACCACAGGTAAGGGTTTATATGCCAGTCCTCTAGTCTAGATGTCACTACATGTCTGAGGAAGAATTTCGAGGATAAGCTGTAGGACCCTCACAATGTCAGAGCTGCTGAATATCTGGCCTGTTGCTACTATGGGTCCATTAACAGCTTTATGCCTAGTAGTAGACCATGATAGACCCAACTGCACCATCGATCAAATCTGCTACAGAGTAAACAGCCAACATTTACTGTTGATTCCCTTCCTTCTTGGTCCCTTGCCCTTGACATCAATATCATCCAATGGAAGACTTTGCTGCCCAAAGTCTCCTTATATCAATGCTGTCTAGATCCCGTATGCAGCTTCCTTATCTAAAAGAGAAGCAATCTATTTTGGATAGAGAAGGTAGTTTTTCCTGACAAAAAAAAACTGTTATGGATAGTCGCCTAAAATTGTGCAGCATCCTCATCCCCGTGTTGTAAAGATTCAGTTTTGTCAGAAAATTGTAAAGACAGTGGACGGTGGTGACTCAGGAATATTTTAAATGAAACCATCTTATTTTTCACTTTAGCTATACGGTGGTTTGATGTTACTTTTGAATTGTCTTTGGTTAACTTTGAGAAACTTTCAGAGAACAAGAGTGTTGTTAGGTATTCTTAACTCGCAGATCCTTTTCTTCTCCAAATGAAGTCTTATGATTTAATTTATCTTAGGCAATGCAACTACTGATCCCTGAAGTGTCAAATAAAAACCTCTGAAAAACAAGCAGTTTGATTCTAGTACTGTCAAAATGTATTCGTCATTTATAGTTCGCTGTTTCTGAGTCGGGATCGCATCTTTTGAGATACACCGCAGGTCTATTTCCATCTTATTAATTATTTTTTTAATCCACTAATAGTGTAATTTAACGGTGCTTTAAAGGTTAATTACAGGATTATGTTAGGTAGTTTTAAATATATCTGTTGATTTTACAAGGTGATCAAATTAATACAAAACAACAATTATATTTTCTCTGAACTTGGCTACATATAGTGCTGTTAACCATTTATCTGGATCCAGAAAGGCCCTGGATGACTTGGCGTATTGGTTCATGTATGAAATGACTTTCGTTGTCAAGGTGAAACAAGACAAGGGAACATTAATTAGTTTTTCATTTTTTTAATCATTTTCTCTTCAGATTGCCTTTAATATTTGAAATTTCTATAATATAGAGTTTGAATTATAAACCCACTCTTCTCTGAAAGTTGTAATAGGTTGATCTTACAGTATATATCTAAATCGAACTTCTTTATTGTGTTTATCGATAAATAGGTGACTTAGGCATTTGTTTGATTCTTGATCAGTATCATAATAATTTCTTATGTTTATCAGCAAATAAGTATAGATACCAGCATCTTCTTCATTGCAGTCTTGTTCATGTCTGAAACATTCCTATTGTGTTGCAGCATCATTTCACCATACTGTTTCTCAATCTAGACAAAGAGCTCATGCTATAGAGTCTGGAGTGGGGGTCTGTGATGCTTGCATAAATAAAAGACCAATGAATTTCTGTTTTCCATCTCAAGTTAATCTTACTTTAATTCCATCTAAACTTAATTGCATGTTCAACACAAACAAACAAAATTGATTCAGGGTATTTATGCTAAAGGTTCACCAAATTCGGCAGCACTGGATGTAAAATTGTTTCATTAAGAGTACAAATATACTAAAGAAGAAGGAATCTAAACCGTGATTCTGAGAGATTCCTCACTTATGCAAGCCACACAGCCAATCTATCAGCATCCGTTTCCAGCACTGGCAGATAAGGTCAAGTTGTCAACAAAAGCGGTCTGCTTACTATGCCATGGCTAACCTGTATTAACGGAGTTCTTTTCAAATGTTTTCGTCACTATGCGGGTAACTATTTCTTTTAATATATATAATTCAGAACAATATGCTGGGTTCAGAGGCTCTTTCCCACAACTGGAGGAACATGCAGACACTTGACTCTAAATTTCGTGTCTCAAGTATAATGTACCTGAGGCCGTTAATCTGCGTCTGCCTCCATATATCACCATTGGTAAATAGCTACTGAGCTACAGAAAAAAAATGTTCATACATTGCTTCTGAGACTACAAATACAACTGGATCACCAAGTAAAAATTCATGCAAAACCAGCAGAAACCAGAGATTGAAGAACAATTTAATGTAAATAAAGAAACAAACATTTCTGGAAGGGTTGATACATTGCTTCCGCCAATATTTTTTGTCTTACATTAGTCATTGTCATCTACGGTACACAGAAAGTTCTCAAATTAAACAGTTGTAGGCCTACTATTTTCATTGAAACAAAATGATTTTCTGTAACACTCTCAGCTGTTTAGAGTTAACCATTTATCTGGATCCAGGAAGGATGACTTGACGTATTGGTTCATGTATGAAATGATTTTCGTTGTCAAGGTGAAACAAGACAAGGGAACATTAATTAGTTTTTCATTTTTTTAATCATTTTCTCTTCAGATTGCCTTTAATATTTGAAATTTCTATAATATAGAGTTTGAATTATAAACCCACTCTTCTCTGAAAGTTGCAGAGTAATAGGTTGATCTTACAGTATATCTCAATCAGATTTCTTTATTGTGTTTATTGATAAATAGGTGACTTAGGCATTTGTTTGATTCTTGATCAGTATCATAATAATTTCTTATGTTTATCAGCAAATAAGTATAGATACCAGCATCTTCTTCATTGCAGTCTTGTTCATGTCTGAAACATTCCTATTGTGTTGCAGCATCATTTCACCATACTGTTTCTCAATCTAGACAAAGAGCTCATGCTATAGAGTCTGGAGTGGGGGTCTGTGATGCTTGCATAAATAAAAGACCAATGAATTTCTGTTTTCCATCTCAAGTTAATCTTACTTTAATTCCATCTAAACTTAATTGCATGTTCAACACAAACAAACAAAATTGATTCAGGGTATATGTTCGCCAAATTTGGCAGCACTGGATGTAAAAATCGTTTCATTATAGATCTTTGCGGATTGGCGGTCCACTGGAAAAATTTATTTCTTGTTTTCAATTTGCAAACTGGCTTTGCTGCGTCATCGGCAGTTTTCTGTTGGTCTCCTAATCTTCTTATTTGATTAAGTACCTCAAGTTATTTAATTAGTTTGTTTATTGTCACCTATGCTGCTAGATATGATAAGCACTGATTATCAACTGATTAACCATAACTGACACAAACAAAACATTTTTAAGCCAGTGACATCACTCGACCAAGTTGAAAGTTAATTTTGAAACTCTTTGGGTTGCTAATCCGCAAACAGCTCTAAGAGCAAATTATATATTGTAAGAGTACAAATATACTAAAGAAGAAGGAATCTAAACCGTGATTCTGAGAGATTCCTCACTTATGCAAGCCACACAGCCAATCTATCAGCATCCGTTTCCAGCACTGGCAGATAAGGTCAAGTTGTCAACAAAAGCGGTCTGCTTACTATGCCATGGCTAACCTGTATTAACGGAGTTCTTTTCAAATGTTTTCGTCACTATGCGGGTAACTATAGGGTTCAGGATCATACTATACTATGTAATAGTAGGAACATTCTGTTTTATTTTTAGTTAACTGCAATTTCGCATTAGGATGAATCCGATTGGTTCTTGAAACTATTTCGATAAAATCATGTTTAGCTTTTAACACACTATATCAAGTGACCCTTAGGAGCTCATGTTTATTTGAAACAGCTATGTCAAAATTATGACTCAACTAACAGCATCAGAAGAATAAATCAATGCTGCTTTAAATTTTTACACATTGTTTATGAGACTTCACCTTGATCACCACATGTATACAAACGCTGCTGCCAATTTGTTTGTCTTTGTCATGAAGTATAACTCGACTGTTGTCTTTTAAAATTATGCTTGATATTCATTACAACATATTTTCTCTTATTCAAGATTCAAAGAGTTTCCGCCATTGCCACAATTGTTTCGTCACAGCTTGACAAAAGCTTTGATGCTGAATGCCGAGATGCAGAGTCAGGCATCTGTGTTGACTCTCTGCATCTCCCTCCAATGTTGTGCAATAACCTCCACAAATGACATTGGTTTGCATGATTCTAGAAGATGACAACACTGTAGTGAGTTGCCATGGTCCTCTTAAAGCTTTTTTGGAATAGTAACCAATGATTATGCATTCAATTTAACCATTGGAAATGATAATAAATATCAGCAAGACACTGCACTGTACAGACATTTAAAATTGCAGTAGCATACAACAAATGTAGGCGATATATAGTAAGTGGTACCATCATCTTGTTACATACAAGCCTGGTTCAAGCTGTAATTACAGTATGGCTTTACTAGTTTTAAGGGGCAAGGTTGTATTTGCAAACAATGAAAACATTATCTGTGTAATAATTTAACCTCATCTGCCTGCATGTCTTGTCAACATAAGTTGATAGAATGGTATTGGTATGGCTTGAATAAATTAAGGAACTCCTGTTCGCTACCACAGATGAGAAGAAATGACAAATTTGTTTGTCGAACCCAGTAAAAATATAAAAGAAATATGTATTTCAATGATGTAGAACAATTCAACTTTGTATCTTAATACACATTATGTGCACTGCAGTTTATATTCTGTCACCTCATCATGTCCATATTTCTTCAGGTAATTTTGTGTGTATTAACAATATTAGTGTATCTCAGTATATAAGCGAACAGCCAGCAGGAAGAGAAAAAGGAGGTCGTAACATGAGCTCTGTGGTTGGTCTTCTTGCACGTTTCAGCGCTGGTCTCCTCTCCCAAAAATCTTGATGTTTCTGTTGTTATTGCACCTAACATGCAGACTAATGTGATTGGTTGCTTCATAGACTTCTTCCTCTTCTTTTCGTGTAATATGAAAATTTATATGCACTTGCAAATTCATATTGAACTCGGGCTATGCCTTGTTCAATGTGAATTTCCTTGTGCAAATAAATTTTCATATTACACTCATATCATACTGTATTTGTATAATATCAATATTGTATAAAATCAAGTTGCTTATCTACAAGAAAATCATACTTCTAAATATTATGGACATAGAGGGCAATTAATTCCAGGAAATGAATCTGGGATGGATTGAAGCTTTTTCTGATTATGTTAAATTGTGATGCGTCATCATAAAAAACAAATTCTAAAGATTAAAATTGAATTGCAATACAATTTGTCATAGTCTTCTGTTTTTTGTTTTTATTCTTGATTTGCATCCATTCAATTGCAGAGTGAAAAATGAGTTTTTTTTGTTTTGGTTTTTTTTTCAGATAATTTTAGGGACATTGGATGGTTGCTTTGGGATATTTAAAGGAAAACTATCTAAATGTGATCTGGTGGTTTTCTATTGGCGGTTATTTCTTTGGGGCTTGTTAAACCCACTGCAAGATATACTCAGAGAATGACAATATGCAAGGATTAATGCATTTACTTTTAACCTGTGTATCATTTCCTCTTAAATAAAGTTATGAGTAGCTATTTAGCTTATCTGAGACCTGGAAGCTACAGCTCCCTGAACACTGCTAAAGCCTTTGAAGAAACACTGTTTGACATTTTTGCTGGTGTTTTTTTTTTCCTTCACCTTTTTCAGTTTGTTGTTTTGAAGCAAGGATAGCATTATAATAGACCACATGTTTACTTCCATCTTGTTAGTATAATTGTTATATCAATTACTCCAATGGCAATAACTTTTTATGATATCAACCAAATTAACAAGGCATGATGCAAGGCTCAAATTGCAAAATTAAACAACTTTAAAAGGTGTATATATGCCGGTGCTTATTTACTGATGTTCAAAGTTTTTAGCACCAGTGCTTTGGTGTCTGGCGCCCTTAATCATTAATCTGGATCCAGATAGGCCCGGTACTGTATGGGTTGGTATATTGGCTCTGCAAAAATGTTTGTCTTTGCAATGGTCAAATATACCAGAAGAAATTAATTAGTTTTCTGTTTTGTATCTCTTTTCTTTCCATCAGATTGCCTCATTCTCAATTTTCTATGAGTGAATTTTAATCAACGTCACTGTTATCTCAAAGTTGCAGCACAATTCTCGTAAATATCTTGTATTCTATTGATATGTCCGAGTCAGATTTCTTAATGTTCATTGATTAATACACTGTAAAATTTGAAATTTTGAGTTAACTCAAATGATTGAGTGAGATGGTTGCACAATTTGTTTGAGCCATGATAGCTTGCCGTTTTGAGTTATGATAATCTTTATGTTGTTATAACTTGCAAACAACAAGCTATCTTGGCTCAAAAGAATTGTGCAACCATCTCACTCAATCAATTAAGCTAACTCAAAATTCAAAATTTACAGTGTATGGTAATAAGGCATCTGCTTTATTATTGGCATTTTCCTGTTTTTATCAGCATATGGGCACTGGCATCTTCTTTGTTGCAGGTTGGTTTGTGATTGGAACATTTCTATTGTGTTGCAGCATTGTTTCGCCAAACTGTTTCTCTATCTTGACTAAGAGCTCATGCTATGGAGTCTGGAATGATGCTTTGTTGGCTGCTTGACCTTATCAGCTTGCGTTGTCAACAGATGTTGATAGAGTAGGCTGTGCTGCTTGAATAAATGAAAGACCTCAAGGAATTTCTATTCTGACCCACAAGTTCTTCAAACACTGCTCTGCAAACTATTGTGATGAGTTAATGCAACACCATGTACAGACATTAAATGTTGCAAATCCTAGAACTCTATGGCTCAGTCAGATTCAGTACATTAGAAATCAGTTAGTTCAAGACAAACTCTCCGTTGGCCTATCATCTAGTGGTGAACTGGCATTTGCGAAGACATCTTGGCTTGACAGCCTTGTCAGGACCGTAGAAACAAATCTTTGTAAACTTCTTATAACATTTATTATACCATTCGACACCTCTGCCAGCCAATCACATGCCAGTATTGCATGGAAATAATTCCCATATTCTTTGTTGTTCAGTTATCCTCTCATGTTTGACTGTTTGAGTGTTTGTCTCATGGTATAAGCCAGTTATTCACCATGGGATCAGGAATATGTGTTTATCACACCTCGGACTAAAGCCTTCGGGTGATAAATTACATATTCCCTCTCCCGTGGTGAATAACCTATACTTATAGTCACAACTTCTTTACTGCCACTATAGAATAGCATATAGGACAATGATATTGTAGTTGCTCTATATTTGTGTCCACTGTGATTTCTTGATGTTACAATGTATAACTTCACAAGTAGACTGCCGAGATCCTATATTGGCTGCAAAATTCTTGTTCATGAAAACCTGCATTCAGATTAAGTACAGAAAAGGTGACTATTGTTAGTTTGTCCGTGAATGTTTATTGCAAATTTTTAAAGTGTATCTGACTAAATATGAACCTGACTATATAATAATGATTACCTACCACAGCTGGTATCACATGTACACCCCACAGCTTAAAACTGTTTCGAACTTAAAAACAACTGAGAACTGGCTGAATGTACTGCTTGTAACTGAGGGTTTAGGCAATAAGAGTAAGACACAACTAAAATCCAAGATGTAACATAAGATTAGTTTGCGGACTTGTTGCACGTTCTAGAACAACTAAGTTTTCCTCTACCGTTCTCTTGGCCTCCCAAGTAATCCTGATGCCTCTACTTTTATTGCAACTTATGTGCAGACCAACATGTTTGGCTGCTCCACAGAATTCTTTCATTTGTGTCTGAATTATTCTCAATATTGATTTTAGTCTTTTTGTTTTTTCCTCTTTTTTTTTTTACTAATTCTGTTTTTCAATTAACTTTTACCTGACTGTTTTGGATCTTGTTGCAAAAAGAGTTCTTACACTGAGCAAGCACTCTCTGAATGCTGTCTCACAATCGTGTTTTGTTTTCCAGACACTTCACTACACTGCAGCAGTGTTGCATTGGCTGTCTGATCATTCTTAGATTTCCAGACAACTTTTGTATTTCAGAACCAAAACTACTACATTATTAATGATTATAAGAGTTGAAAGCTGCCAGGTGAGAAAAGACATGCTGTTAGAAGGAGTTTAAACTTTCAATATAAATTCAATATAAATTCACCCACAGTACATGTATACTTGTATGTCAGTTATTTTTTTATTGCGTACATATTTCGACATTATTTTTCTCATAATTATGCATTATGTATAATTGGTGAAAGCACTCTGACTGTAGCTATTGGCTTTGGGGTACAGTGGAGTATCGCAAGGATCAGCCATAATATTATCACCTGCACAATGTCAGAGCTGCTGGCCCATTGCTGTCATTGACCAAGAGTAGACCCTGGTAGACCCACCACTGCACCTTCAATCAAGTGACATAGTAACACCAACTGCCAGTCTGCCGGAATTTACTATTGATTTCCTTCCTCCTTGGTCCCTGTCCTTGAATGATACCATATTTTCTTGTTTGGGCACTTGCGCTTGCTCCAAAACTCCAAAAATTTCTGTAGATCTGGTCCAATATATTACATAGTGCTTCTTTCAATTAATTTTTGTGCATAACCTGTCTTCTAATGTTGGACCAGATCCAACCTGAGAAATTTCAGAGTTTTAGTTACCTTTGTGCAACAGCTTCTTCATTTCTAGAAATTTTTTGTTTGTCCATACACGTATTGGTGCATTAATTACAAAACCTGTCAAATTTCAATTTCTTTGGCAAACCTCAAAGTTAGCTTCATTTACTAGTAGGCAAGTAACCAAGAAGGATGGAAATCAATAGTAAATGCTGGCATTCAGTGTTTAGTTTACTATGTCACAGATTTGATTGAACATGCTGCACTTGGTGGGTCTACCATGGTCTACCCTGGGCTATGAAGGTGTTTTAAATGGGCCCATGATAGCAATGACCAGCATATCTGACACTGTACAGGTCCCAAGGCTTATCTTTTTTATACTTCCCATACAAGAATGACAGCCAGATGCCTTGCGCGTAGACTGTACCTGTGCTATCAATTATGTGTACCACAAACTCAAATCATAGATCTGCATAAAGCAACAATAACCATGTCACATTTTGTAAAACTGCAATGAATTACACACAAAAAGCCAAAATGTAATGCTTGGCACTCAAGTGGAGTGGAGGTGCAACATAAGATATTCTAGTCAACATGTTTGCAACACTGAAAGATTTACAAACACTCTGCAACAAAATGTGGAGTATACCATTCAGAGTGTCGTTGCAATTTTAAAGTGATAATTGAAGTACTCAACAACCATCTAGTTAGTCTCCTTTCTGAAAGGAGAAAGATTATAAAGGAGCTGAATAAGCATTAAAAGAACCTGGATAGTATTGGAAGAGATGAGGAAGAAGTCTGTGAAGCAGCCAATCGTGTTGGTCTGCGTGTTAGGGGCAATAACAGCAGAAGCATCAAGATTGTTGGAGGTCGAAAGAAAGGCAGAAGAGAACTGCTCTGAAACGTGCAAGACGTCCACCCACATAGCTCATATTACGACCGGAATTCTGTCTCCTTCTTGGTCTTCTTTGCTTACACTCTCAGATACTAACACCACTTGTACTCACAAACTTACCTATACAGAAATATTGACCAGATGTAGTCAAAGAACTTCAAGTACAGAATATCTAGATACGAAGTAGATTATCTTTATGTAGATATATCTAAGTGAAATAATATAAATGAGGAGTTTTGAAGTGCTTTGGTTTTCCGTTAGGCTTATTTGTTGATGAAATTGAGTACTATTTAGAAATACATGTATGCGATAAGAGATAATCTGAAATATGAAAGTCCATAATCCACGAGTAATAAAAATACCATTACAATGAAAATGATATAAATATCTCTTTCTTTGGTTCAGTGTAATAGGGTTCAACAAGCAAGTGTCTTTTCTTATCAGGTAACTTTCTGCAGAAACCAGGAATTCCTTACGATCCTTCATTTAATCAAGGGAACAGCCACTCTGTCAGCTTCTGTTGACAACACAGCAGATTAAGCCAAGTTGCCAACAAAGCTCTTATTCCAGACTCTGTTGCATGGAATTTGGGCAAGCTGAGAAACATTGTGGTGCACAACTTACAGATGCTTGATTCTCCATTTTAAAATCTTCACCAAGAAATCTGACAGAGGCATTCCATTCACTGACACAATCTTGACCAAGGAAGGATCTCTATTTTCATTGTATGAAGTCATTGCTCATATTTTTCAGAATATTAATAAAAAATATATTTATCGTTTCAAATATCTAAATATGGAAAATTCTTTTGACACTCCAGGATCATAAAACTAACCAAGTTGGCCTCTAACATTATCTGACATTAGGATGATGTCTGTGATTTCTTGTTATGTTACACTTGTGTCAAAAATGAATCAGCATGTCGATGGGAATTATGTATGTAATATTTAGTATCACTTCTTCTGGACCAACAATGTTTCTGCAGCCTGCTGGCAATCATCTTCCTGTAGCTATTTCCCCAGAAAGGAGAATGGAGTAAAACAGGGATAAGCATTGATACCCACACAGTGTCAGAGCTGCTGAATATCTGGCCCATTGCTGCCACGGGCCCATTAACAGCTTGATAGCCAAGAGTAGACCATGGTAGACCTTCCACTGCACCTTCAATCAAATCTGCGACAGAGTAAACACCAACAGCCAGCATTTACTATTGATTTCCTTCCTCCTTGGTCCCTTGCCCTTGACATCAATATAAACTCATGTGAGCCTCTGCTTCTCAACATCTCTTCTCTAAACTGTATACATATCCTACAAATTTCTTATCAATAAGTGAAGTGTTGTTTAAATTTTTTAAAGTGTTAGCAAACAAAATAAGAAATTACAAAAAACGTGAGGTTTCACTGATTGCCCTTCATAAATCTAAATCAGATATAATATTGTGTATAAGCATCTGGAAAAAAATCATTTTAATTCAATCAGACAAGAAGGTATAGTTCTCACTCACCATCCAGTGTAACTCCATGCAACAACTTCTTAATTTCTTGTTACTTCTTGCTTACATGTACAATGATTAGTTTTATCTGCTGGTCATGGGAATCGACTCTTACGACAATCTTCAAGAGGAGATTTCAACAAAATATGGGTCTCTCTGGGAGGTTTAGATATAAATCAAATGTTTTTATTCCCTGTCGACTAACATCTTCTTGTTTCTTCTGTTTCCGAACTCCTTTCAATTCTCAGAGCCCACTTAACTTCACTGTGGAGATAACTCCCAGACATCTCCAAGAATAGCAATATAAGGAAGAATGCTATATCTCCTCAACCTATGGACCCGTTTGCTCTTAAACAAAGTCCGCAAGTATTTAGCTTATCTGAGGTCAGGCGGATACTGCGCCCTAAAGACCGCTAAAGGCTCCTGAAGAATAAACCACTGTTTGAGCCATTTGACCCTCATAAATACGGTTTGCCAGTTTTAGTTTTTCTTTGTATGCATTGAGATTTTTCTTGGCTGTGCCTACTTTATATTTATTTTTTCATTATTTTTTTTACTGACGGCAAATATCATATTTGATATAATTGTCATAAAAATTGGTAATACAAAATCACATAATATTATTATATTCACAGTTTCCAGCCACAGGAGTTAACGAACACAAGAATACATAAAGCAATTAAGAACATTAATTGTAATTGTAAACAATAATCATCGGAAAACTTAGTCAACATTATTAATTATTCTATAATGTGTTATTTTTTGGCTTAATTTGATCACTGAGAGATCCCATGTCAAGTCAACCAATATTCAAAAACTGCTCCGCATGACCATCTCTGATTTTTATAAAATGTTGATGCACTGCCTTCTCTATCAAAATTATATATTATGTTTCTCTTGTAGATAAGGAAACTGCATATGGGATAAAGAGTATTGATATGAAGAGATGTTGAGAAGCAGGGGTTCTTCACATGGACTTTAATATATATATTGATGCCAAGGGCAAGGGACCAAGAAGGAAGGAAATCAATAGTAAATGCTGGCAGTCATTGTTTACTCTGTCGCAGATTTGATTGAAGGTGCAGTGGTGGGTCTACCATGGTCTACCCTGGGCTATGAAGGTGTTAATGGGCCCATGATAGCAATGGCCAGCATATCTGACACTGTACAGGTCCTAAGGCTTATCTTTTTTATACTTCCCATACCAGAATGACAGCCAGATGACTTGCATGTAGACTGTACCTGTGCTATCAATTATGTGTACCACAAACTCAAATCATAGATCTGCATAAAGCAACAATAACCATGTCACATTTTGTAAAACTGCAATGAATTACACGCGAAAAGCCAAAATGTAATGCTTGGCACTCAAGCGGAGTGGAGGTGCAACATAAGATATTCTAGTCAACATGTTTGCAACACTGAAAGATTTACAAACACTATGCAACAAAATGTGGAGTCCGCCATTTCGTTGCAATTTTAAATTAATATTTGAAGTACTCAAGAACCATTTAGTTAGTCTCATTTCTGAAATTAGAAAGTTTATAAAGGAGCAGAATAAGCATCAAAAGAACCTGGATAGTATTGGAAGAGATGAGGAAGAAGTCTGTGATGCAGCAATTCGTGTTGGTCTGCATGTTAGGGGCAATAACAGCAGACGCATCAAGATTGTTGTAGGTCGAAAGAAAAGCAGAAGAGAACAGCTCTGAAACGTGCAAGACGTCCACCCACATAGCTCATATTACGACCTGAATTCATGAATTCTGTCTCCTTTTTGGTCTTCTTTGCTTACACTCTCAGATACTAACACCACTTGTACTCACAAACTTACCTATACAGAAATATTGACCAGATGTAGTCAAAGAACTTCAAGTACAGAATATCTAGATACGAAGTAGATTATCTTTATGTAGATATATCTAAGTGAAATAATATAAATGAGGAGTTTTGAAGTGCTTCGGTTTTCCATTAGGCTTATTTGTTAATGAAATTGAGTACTATTTAGAAATACATGTATGCGATAAGAGATTATCTGAAATATGCAAGTCCATAATCCACGAGTAATAAAAATACCATTACAATGAAAATGATGTAAATATCTCTTTCTTTGGTTTAGTGTAATAGGGTTCAACAAGCAAGTGTCTTTTCTTATCAGGTAACTTTCTGTAGAGACCAGGAATTCCTTGCGATCCTTCATTAATCAAGGGAACAGCCACTCTGTCAGCTTCTGTTGACAACACAGCAGATTAAGCCAAGTTGCCAACAAAGCTCTTATTCCAGACTCTGTTGCATGGAATTTGGGCAAGTTGAGAAACATTGTGGTGCACCACTTAAGATAGAAATGTTTCAGGTATAAACAAACTTCTTGTGAGGTAAGTATATTACAGAAATCATGCAAGACAATGTAATCTGGAGAGATTAAATATTAACACTCAACTTCTGAGAAATGAAGGACAATAAAACATGCAATGTCAAGCATGATTCTCCATTTTAAAATCTTCACCAAGAAATCTGACAGAGGCATTCCATTCACTGACACAATCTTGACCAAGGAAGGATTATATATTTTCGTTGTATGAAGTCATTGTTCTTATTTTTTCAGAAATTAATAAAAAATATATTTCCAGTTTCAAATATCTAAATATTGGAAATTCTTTTAATGTTCAGGGACAAAAAGATATAATGTTCATGGACAAACATGGCTGGCTGTTTCATAATCTTCATCTTTTTCTTTCTTAGTTGATATAGTCTTTTTCACTCTAGCGTAGTTTAAATTTATCTTAAAAACTGCTTAATGACTCACTTAATTTCCAGAAAAGTGATATCAGGAATATATATTGAATTGCTAGTGCTTCCCAGACATTGTTCTACTTCAAATTCCTAATACACAAGCTGCATTTTAATCTGGCATTATTGTAAACTCATTGTAATCTTGGTTTAATTATATCATCATTTAATGCTTATTTTCACACCTGGATTCATTTGTTGCCATTTTACATTGATAAATAATAGTGTAACTTCTTCTGGACCAACAAGGTTTCTGCAGCCTGCTGGCAATCATCTTCCTGTAGCTATTTCCCCAGAAAGGAGAATGGAGTAAAACAGGGATAAGCATTGATACCTGCACAGTGTCAGAGCTGCTGAATATCTGGCCCATTGCTGCCACGGGCCCATTAACAGCTTGATAGCCAAGAGTAGACCATGGTAGACCTTCCACTGCACCTTCAATCAAATCTGCGACAGAGTAAACACCAACAGCCAGCATTTACTATTGATTTCCTTCCTCCTTGGTCCCTTGCCCTTGACATCAATATAAACTCATGTGAGCCTCTGCTTCTCAACATCTCTTCTCTAAACTGTATATACATCCTATAAATTTCTTATCAGCAAATGAAGTGTGGTTTAAATTTTTTTTAAGTGCTAGCAAACCAAATAAGAAATTACAAAAACATGAGGTTTCACTGATTGCCCTTTATAAATCTAAATCAGATATAATATTGTGTATAAGCATCTGGAAAAAAATTATTTTAATTCAATCAGACAAGAAGGTATAGTTCTCACTCACCATCCAGTGTAACTCCATGCAACAACTTCTTCGTTTCTTGTTACTTCTTGCTTACATTTATAATGATTAGTCCTATATGCTGGCCATGGGAATCGACTCTTACGACAATCTTAAGGACGAGATTTCAACTAAATATGGGTCTCTCTGGGAGGTTTAGATATAAATCAAATGTTTTTATTCCCTGTCGACTAATATCTTCTTGTTTCTTCTTTGTCCAAACTCCTTTCAATTCTCAGAGGCCACTTAACTTCACTGTAGAGATAACTCCCAGAAGTCTCCAAGAATAGCAATATAAGGAAGAATGCTATATCTCCTCAACCTATGGACCCGTTTGCTCTTAAACAAAGTCTTTTTAAAAGTGTTTAGCTTATCTAAGGTTAGGCGGATACTGCGCCCACAAGACCGCTAAAGGCTCCTGAAGAATAAACCACTGTTTGAGCCATTTGACTCTCATAAATACGGTTTGCCAGTTTTAGTTTTTCTTTGTATGCATTGAGATTTTTCTGGGTTGTGCCTACTTTATAAACCATAATCATCCGAAAACTCAGTTAACATCATTAATTATTCTATAATGTGTTATTTTTGGCTTAATTTGATCACTGAGAGATCCCATGTCAAGTCAACCAATATTCAAAAAACTGCTCCGCATGACCATCTATGATTTTTATAAAACGTTGATGCACTGCCTTCTCTATCAAAAATAGATACTGCCATTCCCGTTTAATCGTCGCTCACCAAACTTTCCAAAAGTTTGGTGTGAAACTTTGGAAGTCATTTAAAACACATTACTGAATGTTGGTTTACAACCTGACTAGAGTAAATGTCAATCTAGTTAGATGTTTCTAGCGGGTAAAACCCGTGCTAAAGTATGTATGTAATGCAAAATGTAATGCTTAGCACTCAAGTAGAGTAGAAAGGCAACATTAGATGCACTCTAAAAAATTTTGGGACAAAACTGGTTATTTAAATGGCAAATGGTTTTTTTAAAAACAAAACTTCCATGCAAAAACCAACATAGATTTTTTTCAAAAAACCGTTTTGGATTTTAAAAAACCGGTTTAGTCCTGAAATTTTTTAGGCCCAGAGTTTGTTCTAGTCAACATGTTTGCAACACTTAAAGATCTTCAAACACTCGGTAACAATATTTGGAGTATACCATTCAGAGTTTCGTTGCAATTTTAAATTAATATTTGAAGTACTCAACAACCATCAAGTTTGTCTCCTTTCTGAAAGGAGAAAGATTATAAAGGAGCTGAATAAACATTAAAAGAACCTGGATAGTATTGGAAGAGATGAGGAAGAAGTCTGTGAAGCAGCCAATCGTGTTGGTCTGCGTGTTAGGGGCAATAACAGCAGAAGCATCAAGATTGTTGGAGGTCGAAAGAAAGGCAGAAGAGAACAGCTCTGAAACGTGCAAGACGTCCACCCACATAGCTCATATTACGACCTGAATTCATGAATTCTGTCTCCTTCTTGATCTTCTTTGCTTACACTCTCAGATACTAACACCACTTTTACCAACAAACTTACCTACAGAAATATTGACCTGATGTTGTCAAAGAGCTTCAAGTACAGAGTACTTAGATACGAAGTAGATTATCTTTATGTAGATATATCGAAGTGAAATATAAATGAGGAGTTTTGAAGTGCTTTGATTTTCCGTTAGGCTCATTTTTTGATGAAATTGAGTACTACAATGTATTTAGAAATGTATGCGATAAGAGATAACCTGAAATATGCAAGTCCATAATCTGCGAGTAATAAAAATACCAGTACAATGAAAATGACTTAAATATCTCTTTCTTTGGTTCAGTGTAATAGGGTTCAACAAGCAAGTGTCTTTTCTTATCAGGTAACTTTCTGTAGAGACCAGGAATTCCTTGCGATCCTTCATTTAATCAAGGGAACAGCCACTCTGTCAGCTTCTGTTGACAACACAGCAGATTGACTGTCTCTGTTCGGGACTGTCAAGTTGCAGCAGAATGCTGACAGTCCCTGGAAAATCGAATTGGGTCAACAATAATTTGATCTGTTTTGGACAGATCACCAGATCAGGTCGCACAACAGCTGTCCATATTACTACGCCAAACTACTTTCACAAAGCATGGTTGCTGGCAAATATCCAGTCCACTGCTTTGAATGAAAATGTTTGGAAATCATGAGACAAAAAGAAAGGTTTGAAACTCTAGCATACACTTTGCCTGTGAAAGGGATGATTTTACTCATCAGAAGTTTGATGGTATTCAATCTACTTATGCCATTTAGTGCATGTTAAATTGTGGTCAGAAAAGGGTAAAAAAAGAATGCATTCTCACTTTTTCACTTGTCCATACAAAGCCAATGTTTTTGCTTTGTGATATCAAAAATGCTCAATTTTATTTATTCTGTTACTTTATGGAGATTTATTAACTAGGACAACAATATACGTAATTCACAATTTCATAAAAGCTGTGTTACACTCAGCAAAATGTCTTGCCCATGCCACAAGTGGCCCCCTCTATACTGGCAATGTATGTGAGCTATAATGTATACATCCTCCATGATAAAAAATAGTTCCAACTTATTTTGGTATTTACAAGCTGTCTGCTTAAAATTGAAGCCAACCAAAGTCAGGTTAGACACTTGCAGAGTTTTTGGAAATAAACTAGACCATCACTGAATGATGGAACTGTCCTGGTTTCTTCCACACTGTCCTGGTGTCTTCCACTGATCAAAATTCTGTTGACTGCTCACAGGAGCTCGCGAATTTTGCACCCTAGGTGGCAGCAAATAGCGGTCAACTTGTAGACAGACAATGAACTGTGTTGACTTACTGCTCAAAATATTGAGTTTTGTTGACTAATTGATCCAAGCTGACACAACTCAAAATTTTGAACTGTGTTGACTTATTTTTAGTTGTTTTTGATTTATATTTGTGTTGTTTTTGATTTATATCTGTCTTATAAAGTTACTTATGAATATGGGCTGTAATCCCAAAATATTTTTTGATCGCTCAAGGGGATCCACCTGATCCAGTATGCTTCATTTTAGCACACCATGGACAGGCCCAAGATGCATTCAACACAGACCATTGCATCACAAGGAGATTTAAAAATTAATTTCTTGTGAATAAATCCCAATGGCCTGTGGCTCATCTGAGTTGGTATACAGTGCTAGAAGCCCTGTCTACAAGTGGACTGCTCTTGCATTGCCACAGATCAGAACATATGCTGTCTTGTGTTGCCACCTAGTGACTAGTGTGCTATTCAGCGAGCTCCTGCGAGCAGTCCTCCAACTTTGGACCAGAAGAACACACACACTTTTGTCTGGAAGACACCGGGGTAGTTTCTGGGTGTGCTGATGGCCTTGTCTACTTCCTTAGAGAATGTGATTGCCGAGTCTGACTCTGGTATAGGGGAGAGCGGGGCATGATGGGCACCTTAACTTTGAAGGTCCACCATGTCATTACTATGCCAACAAAAATTACTATTTGTTGCTGACTGGTTTGGCATTAGGTTCTACTTTAAGCATAGAAAATCTTGTTTCGCTCAATGAAATAGTGTTTGAGTTATAAGCACATTTAATTTTTCGACAGGTGCCCATCATGCCCCGCAAGGGTGGGGCATGATGGGCACCTTGTTGGGGCATGATGGGTCGCTTCAAATGTTGGTCAATACTTATGGCATTATAGTTGTAAAACTGAAATAATTCCAATATTCTTAATAAAAAACTTGCATTACATGATAAATGGTAGTTATTGAACGAACTCAGCAAACCATAATCACTTTTTCATCTAAAAATGCGGGTAACAATCCAAAAACGTAAATTTTAACTTCATAAAAGGTGATTTGGCACACAAATTATGTTCTTAATTCTGTACCTGATGTAGTAAATAAGATAATACCAATTTTTTATATTACCAATAGATATTGAAATGGGCAGTATTGTCCATTCTTGCCAATCTTCAACTATTGTATTGCAAGAAATACATATGATTAGTTTACATGGGGCATGATGGGCCTGGGCCCATCATGCCCCAATCAAGAGACCCATCATGCCCCAAACTTTATTTTTCAGAAATGCCCTCAGACTACCAGTTTCCAAGAACAAAGTCAAATCAAAGAGTTTTAATGCAAAATGTTGAGATATCTCTTGGTAAAAGTAAAACAAGACATCTGTGAAAATATCACATACGCATTATCACAACACACTTGGAAAATCAGGAAAAAAAGTTGTTAGGGCTTCAAAATCCTAGGAAGGGTGATATCTGCCAAAGCATTGGTATCTGAACCATGTAATTTTTTCTCCAATAATGGCTCACAAAAGGTATTCTAAACAACAAACATCAGCTTCTTCCAATGTTAAACTTTGGAGTTAAAGCCCAAACCCATCATGCCCCGGGGGCCCATCATGCCCCGCTCTCCCCTACATCAATGTTGAATAGAAATTTTGTGAATGTGCAATGAAATTGGAACTATTTCTTGGGACAGCAATGCTGTAGCATAGGAAATCAACTTTTGTGCCAGGTGGCAGCAGCATGCAGTTCTCAGTTTCACCAGACTGGCTAGAAGCCTATATTTGAACACACTCCGACTTGGAAATGTTGGTTGACGTGTGAAAGCATGCATCTAATTACTCCCACAACTTAATTTAAGAGTGATAAGAATAAAAAATTGACCAGCTAAAGTGCTTTGCTACTCATTTTTTCTCTGGGATAGTGTAATATAAATGTTCTTTTTTCTTGTAAGTAAATAATTATTTAAAACTAAATGCAGTGTTATGAGAAGTGCTTGTTATAGATGGCGCTATATGTGGCATGACTGAGATGTCAAGCTATCTGCAACAACTGAAGCTTTCATGTTTTCACAGCTTAATGTTATGATTCGTTAGGACAACTTACAGCATTGAGCTATCATACCTTGACAACTTATAGGATTGAGCTATCATAGCTTGAAAATTATTAACATTCTCAGACAGCTCAAATTATTGCATCAACACAGTTTTCAAAATTTACAGTGTTCTTTGTTACATTGACTGTATAAGCGTCATTTTGTGTATAAACATAATGACGTTTATACAGTAAAAATTACCACCACTATTTCCCATGAAAAAAGGGCCTAAATGTTTAGACCCCTGAGGGGGCTAATGTAGGATAATGCCTTCTTCTGGACCAACAAGGTTTCTGCAGCCTGCTGGCAATCATATTTCTGTAGCTATTTCCCCAAAAAGGAGTAAAACAGGGATAAAAATTGATACCCGCACAGTGTCAGAGCTGCTGAATATCAGGCCCATTGCTGCCATGGGCCCATTAACAGCTTAATAACCAAGAGCAGACCATTGTAGACCTTCCACTGCACCTTCAATCAAATCTGCTACAGAGTAAACACAGAGTGCCAGCATTTACTATTGATTTCCTTTCTCCTTGTTCACTTGGCCTTTACTTGTATTGGTGTCAATATAAGCTCATGTGAGCCTCTGCTTCTCAACATCTCTTCTCTAAACTGTACAGACATTGGTAATAGATATGCAAACCAAATCAGAAATTACAATAATTGCCACACTGAAGTTTGGCTTATTGCCCTTTATAAATCTAAATTAGATATATGTATAGGAATTTGAAAAAAAAAAATCATTTAAATTCAATCAGATAAAAAAGTTGTTGTAACTCCATATTGTAACTCTTTGCAACAACTTCTTCGTTTCTCGATACTTCTTGCTTACATGTATTATGATTATACTTATCTGCTCATGGGAATCGACTCTTACGACAATCTTCAAGAGGAGATTTCAACAAAATATGGAGTGTCTCTGGGAGGTTTAGATATAAATCAAATATTTTTATTCCCTGTCGACTAACATCTTCTTGTTTCTTCTGTTTCCGAACTCTTTTCAATTCTCAGAGCCCACTTAACTTCACTATAGAGATAACTCCAAGAAGTCTCCAAGAATAGCAATATATGCAAGAATGCTATATCTCCTCAACCTATGGACCCGTTCGCTCTTAAACAAAGTCCGCAAGTATTTAGCTTATCTGAGGTCAGGCGGATACTGCGCCCTAAAGACCGCTAAAGGCTTCTGAAGAATAAACCGCTGTTTGAGCTATTTGACCCAAGTTTATAAATACGGTTTGCCAGTTTTAGTTTTTTTGGTATGTATTGAGATTTTTCTTGGTCGTGCCTACTTTATAAACCAATAATCATCAGAAAACTTCCACTCACCTGATTTCTAATTTTATCTTTTTTTACCAAAATAACATTTGGGATTCTTAGTCATTACAGCCCATGGCCTTGTGGAAGCAATGGGGTTCAAAACACAAAATGTGAAGATTTACAATAATTACAGTCCTCATCATACTTGCGTGGAATCTCAAGTTCTTTTCTATGCTGTTGAACTGTGATGTTAGAGATGACTCTATTCTAGCATTGCAATATATGTAAATTAACTACAAGCATTGATGTCATTTCAAACTGGGTCAGATTCCCCAGCTTCTAGGCAATGTCAGCAATGTTGATCCTCCTGAACTGAGTGTCACTGTTTCAACACAGTTTCAGAGTAAGAATTTTATCAAGGATAGCCCCTACAACCAAATCATCACAGCTTGACAGCCAATGGGCTGACAGTAAACTATACATCATAGTTCAAACATTGATATACTGAAGAAAGCATTACATTTGTGATCCCAATGATCTATCACAGGCAATCACCAGTCTAATCCTACCAAATGGCAGCTTTGTGAGCATTCACAGTAGACAACTGTTATAATCCCCATAGAGTTGTTTGATTAATCTACAAACTTGCTAACTTACAACTTTAAACTTTGATGGAAGTTTGTATAAACAGAAGGCTTTGAAAATTTGTTTGTAAACGCATGGCTCATGTTATGTATATTTGTTCTGGCAGCCCATATGCTGAGAGGCTGTGATGTCAAACTTGTACGGGTTTTCCAAGACCCAATTTTCACTCTGACACTGAGTTGAAACTGTGATGCTCAGTTTGGTGGATTTGCATTGGCTAGAAGCTGGGGAATCTGACCCAGTTTAAAATTACATCACCACTTAAAGTTAATTTAAAAGTATTGCAATGCTAGAACAGTGTCATCTCTGACATCACAGTTCAACAGCACAGAAAAGAACTTGAGATTTCACGTAAGTACAACAAGGACTGTAAAATACACACAATTCCAAGGTAATGTTTCAGTATAACTGGGTGTTAAACAACAATGTTCCAATGTAATTACAGCAATGTCTTCCAGTAACAGAGAATGACAGGTGAGCATTGCCAATTGCTGCATTTTCCTTGCTCAGCCACTTTTTCCTCCGAGTCAGACAATGACACCTGAGAAGGCACAAGTAAATCATTAGTTTCGTGGAAGCCACACACCTGTCGCGTGGCCCAGTTCTCCAATGGCAACTGGTCTGATCTCCTCGTGGATATTGTTTCCAACACTAAATACAATATTATGCAGGGTAAAAACTATCTCAAAGCAGCTTGAAGCATGAAAATTTCACCAATCTATTATTAAGAAATAACAGAACATCATTTATTTTCTAAAGCTGTTGCAATGCCAGGGATATGTGTTCTAGTTATCAGTTTTCAATGAAAATAAAACATACATTATATACAATCAAAAAACAATTATTATTCTTTTCTGGTATTCTGTGTCATTCAATTAATGTGCTCATGTATGATATGCAATTTGAAAGAATCACATGCAAATTTGATCTAATCATCACCAAAATTGTAAAATGTCCAAATGACAAAACATCAACAGTCATATATAAAAGTGTGTTGTTGTGTGTAGGCCTATTTAATAAAAGATATAAAACACCAAATAGGCTGTTTTTCTTCTTTCATTCTTTCTTTTTCTTCCTGATTAACACGATAATTGCTGACAACTAAGTTAATTAACAAACTCAATCATCACCACAGTATAAAATGATAGATATGATAAATATCTAAATGTGACAAACAAGGCAAAAGAATCATGGGATAGCCATAATAGACAAAAAAACATAACATTTATCGGAAGAGCAAGTGTTTCATTGGCAATTCTAGGCAATGCCAGGGAGGCCTGTGATAGACGGGTTTTCTGCTCCTGTGGCAGTCACTTCATCTGGCTGAGCCTATTGTACTATTGGATTCACAATCCACTGTTGTCAACTGATGTTATTCATCCACGTGATGCCATAACTGCCACAAGGGGGCACCGTGTTTTATGTCTGACATTCACTGGTGCCATCTTTCGGAGGTTCACTGCCCAGGTCCTTTTCACAAGGACATGAGAGTCTGACTCTCAGGGCTCTGAAGGACTTGAACCTGGATTTCATTGGAACAATGAATGGTGTGAGGTTTGAAGATCAAAACCATGATGCCCTTTCGAGGTCTTAATTGCCACTGATCTGAAGCTAATCAAGATTCCAAGTGAACACCATTGAGTAGATAATTGAGATTAAAAGGCCAACGATCAATTACAATGCAACATATTCTTGCACAGAGAAGGCGTATAAGTTAAACTTCACTGAAGTAGGATTATACTTCCGTGTCTTTTAGGTCATTTGGATTTGAAGTGTTTTCTGGGGTGAAAATCAATTAAAAGTGCAACATAATATCCCAGTAATGGCAAACAAACAGAAAAGGCTGGACAATAATGCCCAATTGACCCATTTACATTTAGACAACAGAGGATTGGCTTTGGCTCTTGGAGGGAATGATTACCTGTCAGGGAAGGAGGCAGCAGATATGGAATAGGACATTGGCAGTAATAGAAAAGAAGCTGTGGGGAAGTGAACACAGCGATTCCTAATGCAATATCGTCTTGTGTCTGCTGGGGCCACTAGATAGCATATTTGTCCCTCTGTGTAGCCTACTGATTCATCCATCAACGGCTTGATAGGATGTGGACCTGCTGCTGTTGCTGATGCTGCTCAACCTCTCACAGCAGCTAAACCAGCTAAAGCCTTTCTCTGACTACACTGTAAGCTGGCGCCACCACCGGGAGGTCCAGGAACCATGTTGACTATACAGAAGAGGTCTTGGGAGGAAGACCACAACACTCATAGGAATCAATACAATCCGCCTCCTAAGGCTTTTTAGCAGGCAGCCCAGAGATATTTGACCTCAGCCTGTTGGTTTTATGTGTTGCAAATAGTCTAGTTGTTAGTTCACGCATATACTTTTGAACTCTCTTTTTTCACACCAGCTTTTTGTGTGCATTGTTGACAGAAGTGCAGACAGCAAAGGGCCTGATTAGCCAACCGTGAAATCTTCCTTAAAGACCTTGTTGTGAACCTTAATGCAGGCAACGTGATTAATGAAGAGGTGTGGAGCATTTTTATCAATATTTAAGGAGTTTTAAAAAGAGACCAATTACCTGCCTTGAACACGTTGAAGTGAGAGGCTTGTGTAGTGATTTATGCATCGATGACATGACCAAGGCCGGTGTGTCAGGGCCATAATGTCCCCCACAAAGCATGACCAAGATCATTTGCAAGGGTGAACACCTCCTAAGAACACTAATACAGGGTGATCTGCTTTGATACGATAGAGTAAGAAGGGTGTGTGTTTGACCTGTTGTTATTCTGCCCCCTGAGCACTTCTTGCTACAGGCCCTACAGGGTGATTGCAGCCCCATACCATGGCAGCTCATGGCCCACAGAGCAGTTAGCAGGCTGAGTATGATTGACAGCTAGTCTCACCTTCAGCTTTCAGTGTACATATTGCACAAGAAAGCCAGCTCCAGGAAGGTATGGGTTTAGCGATTTGTGGCAACAGTTGCAGGGGCTGGCCACACATCTCATCCGTCTCCAGGCTACTTTGCCAGCTTTTGCCTCTGATAGCCATGAAGACTGAGCAGTCTGAGCTGGCCGTTCAACTGTGTGTAAATATCTGAGCTTGTCAAGTAGAAAAACATGCCAGGCTGGAAATAAACAAGCTTGGCCTGGTCTTTTCAGAGTTGCTCTTGCCAGGGTGTTGCATGATTGACAGGAGGGTGAGAGTTGGGTGCAGGGCATAGTAATACTTGCGCCCTAGGTACTCAGTAGGTAGGCTGTCTAAGCTAGCATTGAGTAGATCAGCACCTCCCAAGACATGCAGGTCATGTTAACCAATATGAGTGAGGATGGGAGGCAGCTTGTTGGGCTGGAGGGCGACTGATGCAGGCTACTGATGCTTCTGTGCAAGGGCCATTGGCTTGTTGCACTGGTGTGGCTTGTATTGCAATGATCTGTGGCTCCTCAGCAGCTAACCTGGCTTAGCAGCCCCTTGGCATCTGTTGTGGGTAAACGTTCCTCTGCATCACTGAAGGAGGCGCTTTTGGCAGGTATGTATCACTGTCTTTCACTCCATCAGCAGCAGCAGCAGCAGCAGCAGCAATCACAGGACGTGATGGAAGAGAGGTCAAGGGACCTTTTGATATGCACAACATTGCCCCGCCAACCCCCTGCTGCCCCCAAGCGGTTGAGCCTGCAACCCTGGCCAATGACACCCATTTGACCTCTCCTGATTTCTCAATTTACATCCTTAATTGACTTAGTTTCTCATCAAGGTTACCGCCTAATCTCACTTCTTCTATTTGTGCTCCAGCATTACCTTTTAGTTCGTTCTTCTAATTATTCGATTTCCATTGTCCCTCTGTTATATTTCAAATTAATTGCGAGCTCCTCATTTGACATTTTCTGAGAACTGTTGTTACATTAGAAGCAATATTGACTGCGATTTTAATCTGGACACCCACGTGCTTCAAGTGACTTGGCTGCGGCATTAATGAAATTGTTTCCATGCTGCAATTCCAGCTCACCTGTTGGAACTTCCAATTATGCCATTTGTCATTTTGACAGCAAGAAACACTTCGCAACTGCTATGAAATTAAGATTACTGATCTCATGGTCTATATCAAGTAATGAGTTCTACAGGTTCTGCCTTGTCATCCAATGGTTTCAACGTTACTTGCTGTCCTAATTCTTAATTCTTCTTCTTTTCTCCTTTGTCGCTATTCACTTCTAGTTCTTCGTTAATGATTTTCTTCTTTCCTTCTTTTTCTTCCCTTTCTTCTTTTCCTTCTTCTCCTGCATCTTCCATTTCTCATTCTCCGTCGTCGTCTTCTTCTTCTCCTTCTGCTTCTTCTCCTTCTACTTCTGCTTCTTCTCCTTCTACTTCTTCTCCTTTGGACCTCTCGTCTTCTTTTCTTCTTTTCCTTTTCTGCATCTTCTTCTAAACAGACTTGCCTGTCGCTACAATTAATGCTGCAATCTGTTCTGGTATCTCGACTTTTCAGCATTTGATCTGACTCTCTCTGACAACCTTTTTGCATTCTAAGAATCTTGTCAAAATGCTGAATGCAACATTTATGTCTCAGTGTCATCTCCTATAATAAATTTAAGGTGTCGTTGTACTTAGGCCTACACATGCAGGCTTTCTTATCGTTATTGCCCTCTGATTCCTGCTTTATCAGTATCCAATGATTCTAATCGTCTAGATTAACTGTTAATCTAAATCGAAATGTGAACATGTTTATTTCTAACATTCCACAAATCTTTCCAATCTAAAGAATATGTGTACTTGTCTAAAGCTGTGTAATCTGTCTTAACTTCTAAGAATGCTCCTTTCTATTAGTTTCTCCTGAACCTTTTATCTGCTGTATACAGAAGCTGGCTTCTTTCTTCTCAATAACTTGCTTTATTTTTCTCTTTGCTTTCTTGCTTTCCTCTCCCTCCTCTCCGGGATAAGATCATAATCTTTCATCTTCAGATTCTCAACACCTCCCTTGGTGCTGTATCATGAATTCCTATCCATCAGAGATATTCTTTACAAGCTGCAGTTCTGCCTACAGTTGTCTGCCTGCAGTTGTCTGCCTGCAGTACCTGCAGTTGGCCTGGCAGCCTTCTGCAGGTGCTTAGCACATGTTTAGCTGACTGTCTGAGCGTGGCCTGAGCAGCAATGGAGTGATTTGTTTGGACTGAGACAGGCTACACGTCTAGGATAAATTATTTGCCTAATATCAGTGGTGAGGGCAGAGAAGCCCAGAGAGGGGGTGGGTGGGGAGGCAGGCATGCCATTCGACCACTCTTGTATGTAAACTCTTGTATTGTCTATCCAGTCAGTTAGCCAGCAACTAATATGAGGCTAGTCAGTGGTGTCTTCCACGCCATGACTTATGAGTTGATCCCCCTTGTTGTTGCCACTTCTTGTATAACTCCACAGATCCAATCAACTCACACAAGTGGCAAACAGCTCGTGCCATCAGCCCACAGTGGGAGGGACAACCTTTGACTGGTAATTCATAAGCTCAGGCTCAACTCACAGAGACTCAAGGAGTGAGCCATACACCCCACAAAAACAATACATGATATATCTCACAATCAGCCACCTACCAGCAGTACACATGTTGGTGCAACTATCATAAATATCATAGAAAAGAATCTACACTCTAAGCCCCAGCAAGCTGACTTGACTTAATTCAATTGGGGCAACGGTGCTGCAATATATTTATTGAGTCAGTTCAGCTTGTTCATTTGAAGCTGTATCTCTCAGTTTGCCAACATTTTCACAGTTTAAGTGTCAATAATTTTAAGTGAATTGAGTTTACCTGACTTAAAGAAATTAAAAAATGGGCTGGAACTCAACTGAGATACACTAGCCTAGCCTACATTAAATAAGCTGAATTCAGTGTTTCACATAAAGTGAATTGAGTTGATACAACAAATTTTCAATTGGACAAGACAATATTCTGCATATCGGTCATGCTAGTACAATATAATCAAACCAAAATTAACAAGGGCTTTAAGTTTCTCTGACATAACACATCTGAGGCTGACTGACTAAATTAATTTTACTCTATAAAATGAAAAAGTTATAATTTATAACCACATAATAGAAATAAGGCAGACTAGCAAAATGTGATTAGGAGAATCTGAATTGAGCAAGAATGACTGAAATAACACAATCAAGTCACTGAATGTGACTTAATGTTAATAAGTTAATATGACTTTTTGTAATTAAGCTGTAATATGCTGAATTACTTGAGAAAACATGGCAAATTTTATTTAAGTTCATATAAACAAATACTTTTATGCGAGATTAACCTGATAAAAAGGTGTTAACATAGCTCATATCAATTAGATTAACCCGAATTGATTCGCTTATACCTCCTTTGCCAAATTAAAAAAGGATGAGCCTGCTCAAATAAATTAAATTATTCTGGATAGATTGTACTATGCTGTTTTCAAGTGATTAACAAGATATAGCAAAATTGGTAGAAAAAGTGACCGGATGATAAACAACCACTGATCATTGGTTTGGACCAAGATGAAATTGGACATCTTTGGGACACCCTATGAATTTTAATCAATAATAGCCTACCGTTAGAACTTTGCAATTAAACAGATAGATTGAACAAACAAAATAAAGCACCAGAGATAAGTCTAAAAAGGCATTTATTTTCAATAAAGCAAACAAGAAGTCAATAAAATCAATGGTCAATCGTGCCGAGAGGCAATAAGTGAAAAACATAAATCTGTTACTTCATTAATTTTACATAAAAGACGATTTGTCATTCACAACTTCAGCAAAGCCTTCAGAGATTATGTCAGACACGCCCTCAAGGGTGGCCAATGAACATGAATTCAAGCATGTTATGCAAATGAGGACGATTACGTCTATTCACACATTTCCCTCAATCGTACAGATACGATTCCAACTGCAATAGATAGATCTCTCTGAGAGCTTTACAATGATAGGTCTCAGCCCTCTGAGGACGCAATAGTTCTCCCGCAAATTGCCGGTAAACTTTTGAAGTGGAGGGGAATCCTAGGCGCTGATTGGCCATGACGCTCGTGACGTAAATCTATGATAATATGCGGCAATGGAAGGATTCGTCTAGGGTAGATTCTCTGGGTGTCATTCACAAGATTTTGTAAAAGGGTGACAAATTATACTTGAGCAACAAAAACACATAGAAAGACATAACATAAAAACACAATGTATGTAAGTAAAATCTTTACAAGGAACAAATATATTGCATTATTCACGCATAAAAAAAATCATTTATTGAAGCAAAACCTGACAAAGGTTGTGCATATATCCATACAAATTTGTGACTGCAACAAATCTGAAATTTCTAGTGACCAAAAATCCCAAGCAAACAATTTTTAAACAAAGCCAACTAGTCATTTTTCCATAAAGAAAGTTAGCAAGGATAATTATTTTCAATGACCAAATTGTCCATCGGTAAGTCATTGGGAAAATTTTTCAAACGTCCTGAGGTACGGTTAATTATTCTGTTCATTGTTTGGACATCAGAAATTTCAAAACTTCATGTTAAATGTTCTTTCGTCTAAAGATGAAATCAAGGAGGAAGTATGAGCAATTTCTTGGACAGTTTGTGTGATAAGTGACAGTACTGAGGTTGGTTGTCATGTCGCGATCCTCACAAAGCAAAGCCAGTGTTGCTCAGTCAAGGTAGCCTTTGAAGTTCCATCCTGAAAAAGAAAACATACATTGTATTGCATGTAGATGATATAATGTTATCAAACAATATTAACTGTGTGCTTAAGATATTTGCAGCAATCAATTTTCTCTCCTCTCAAAAATTATTCATTACGTTCCTTTGCAGAATTATTCATTTACCTTATTAATTTTTTTAAATGGCATAATGTATTGTCATCCTTATGTGACCAGTGGCTCACTGGCACTAATTGAAAAAGGATTCCCAACATGGCAAATGATCATCAATCAGCATAGATCTCAAGATATCTCTGTTAATCATTGTTGACATTCTTCAACTGTTGTTTGGATTGTTTTATGTTTTTCTTTTTCTTTTCTTTTTTAAATTTACTTGCGACAGAGGAAAGCTGCTCCAATTTTTCTGAACACTTAAGCTAATTTAATGGACTGAATTGTACATACCTGCAAAAAATGTGCTTTTGACCTCAGATTGTATCCCTGAAGAAGTGCAGCATGATTGGAGTGCTGCTCAGGTGTGACAGGCCTCATATGCATTTTCTTCTGCAAATATGAAAGAAACAAACATAAATTGACGAAAGTTTTGAAATTCCAACAATTAAAAGTCCCAATGGTCAACATGTGTATCCCTTCCCCTATCTGGCTGGCAACATTTGATAGCAACATAGAATGATGTCAGTTGTAAATACACAGACAAGTGGACAGACAAAAAAGCATGTATGGAAAAATAATTCCCGCAAAGGGACTAAAAAGTCATTTTTTACATTGAGCATGTCATCTAACAAAAGGATACAGCTGTTCTGAGGTGGAATTTATAAACATGTGCAGTTATGTTCTGCTTTCCTCACAAGTATATTTACGAGAATTGAGTTTTTTAAGACCAGAAACCCAAGAACATGTATTACAATGATTACCTAGCACATTTTCTCGAGTCTCCTGCATCCGATGTAATTAGATAGTTCAGCTGGTGCCTCCGTGAAATATCCTCTGGTTGGCATGTCAAGAATACTGCTTGTAAATCTGAAAAATATTTTACCAATATCATTTTCAAGCAGCACACAATTTATATAAAACATAATATAATTAATGTGCAAATTCATTGGGAATTAGGAATATGATTAACAATAAATTTGAAGTACTGATTACTGGATAATATTTTGAGTGTTTTGAGTTTGTCCGAAATATTTATTTATATTATGCCAGAAAAATGTAAGTTTAATAGTATGCTAATTACTTGCACCAACCAACTGAATGCTACAGGTGTGACTGAGAATAAAGTTTTACAACAAAGTGTATGGCCTGTTCAAATTTAGTGCAACATGCAATAACTAGACCTATTGCTCGGCTTCATAATCTTCACATTTTAGGACATAATTACTATTAGTAAATTATGCACTCTGACAAAATCTGGCTCAAAACGAAGCCTAAGGGCTGCTTGAGACACATCAGCATTTTTCTGTCTATATATCATGAACATTTTAATGAATGAGTGCAAATGGACCTTATGAACATCAAATAATATTTCTGTAGCTATTTGAATGCTTATCTTTGTTGCCAGCCAGCTAATCATAAAAATTCCAAGACAAAAAGGGCGACCATTTAATTTCCAAGGGGGCTTGGAGTTTTCCTCTTTATTTATATGTCAACATTTCTTGAAATAAGTTCAAGGCATGTTCCCTGTAAGACAGTTAGACTAAAAGATAGGTATAATCCTTGGATTTCCAATGAAACTCTGAACATGATTTATAATAGAGAATATCTTAAACGCAAAGCTGTTAAAAACAATGATGATTTATTGTGGAAAAGTTACAGATGTCTAAGAAATTCTATTACCAAGAAAATAAAGTCTGATAAGAAGGAATATTATAAAGAAAAATTGGATGAATGTGGAAATAACCCAAACAAAGTATGGAAATTGATTAATAAAATCACAAATTCTAAGAACAGTGACAATCCCCCGGATGAATTGAATGCCAATATTTTTAATGAATATTTTAGCACTATTGGGGAGAAAATTATTGGAGCAAACAGTAGTAAACCAGACAATCTACCTTGGAAACATCCGCCTTGTACCTTTAATTTTAAATTTGTCCCAGTAAGTCAAGAATGGGTATGTAAAGCTCTAATGAAGTTAAGTAATGATTCAAATACAGATGTCTTAGGTTTTGATTGTAAACTTCTTAGACTCAGTTCTGAAATTATCGCTCCAGTATTATGTAAATTTTTCAATGCTTCCCTGATGACTTCTGTTGTAGTTAGTGATTGGAAGATGGCAAGAGTCACCCCTGTTTTCAAAGGGAAGGGAGAGAAGGAGGACAAGAGCAACTATAGGCCAATATCTGTCATAGCCCATATTGCTAAAATATTTGAAATGGTTATTCATTGTCAGCTTTTGGCATATTTTCATGAAAACAATCTGATTAGTCTAGACCAGTCTGCGTATCTCAGAAATCATAATACGCAAACAGCTTTACACAGAGTCATAGATGATTGGACAGATAATGTTTGTAATAATACTTACACTGGAATTTGCTCTTTCGATATTTAAAAAATGCTTTGACACAATAGATCATAAATTGTTATTAAGAAAAATGTATCATTATGGAATTAGAAAAAGCGAATTGGAGTGGTTTAAGTCCTATTTAACAAGTCGAAGCCAAATTGTCAAATGTAATAACAAGCTATCAGATAAAAGATATACCCCAGTAGGTGTTCCCCAGGGGTCCACTCTAGGACCGCTTTTATTTATAATTTTTATTAATGATATAAGTCAGAATGTCGGTATCGGTACAGCAAATCTGTTTGCAGATGATACGTTAATCTATTGTGATGCTTCTAATGTATTAGAACTCAATGAAAACTTGCAGAATTGTATTAATGATGTTGTTGATTGGTATAAGAGAAATAATATTGTAATAAATGCTGACAAGTCATGTTGCATGGTTGTACATTCTAAAAAGAAACCTGTGAATGATGGGTTTAAAATTTTTGTGGAAAATTGTGAAATTGCTTTTGTTGAATCTATGAACTATTTGGGTTTGGAACTAGAAGAAACTCTCAGTTGGAACATCTATGTACGTAAATTGTGTAAGAAACTTGCTTTTAAGATTTCTAAGTTATGTCGATTAAGTAACTCGCTGCCAAAAGTTTTATTGCTAAAGATCTATAATTCCATGATTCAGCCTAGTATTGACTATGCTATTTCAGTTTGGGGATGCACTAGTCAAGCTAATTTAGACCAAATACAGAGATTGCAAAATTATGCTGCAAGAATCATTGAAAGAAATTTTGATTATATTAATTTTCGAGGCTTACATCTTGTTCATAAATTAGGATGGATGGATGTCAGAGAACGATTCTTTTATTTCCAAACCCTCCTTATTTTTAAGTGCATACATGGACTTGCACCTGATTATTTAATGAATAACCTAATTATGGATATAGATATTAATAATGTCGAAACGAGAAAGCATCCAATGAATTTATATTTACCCTTACCAAATAATGAATTTCACAAGAGTATGTTATTTTATAGAGGAGCATCAGATTGGAATAAGTTACCTGATTATTTAAAGGATTGTTATAGCATTGATACATTTAAAAAACTGTTAAAGAAACATGTAAAAGATAAAAGAGTTAGTTTATGATTGTTTTAGCTGCTTTATTGTTAATGGTTTTTACGTTTTATTGTCATTATTTGTGCAACATCATAGTGAACTGTTTGTTGTTTTTAAGTGGTTGTAAAACTATGATTTATTGATTTTATCATTGTTATTAATATACCTGTTTAATAAGGGCATTGTTGAAAAACAGTTTTTAACTGAACAAATCACCCTTGTAAAATATTTTTGAAATAAAAATAAAATAAAATTTCAGGCTAACAGCATCAATTATAAATGTTGAGTGTGCAAAGTCACCAAATATTCACTTCTAAATCAAATCTAACAACACCTTGTTTAAAAAAAACCCCCACAAGAAATTATTTATTTCAATTCTGGCCAAAAAGAATTGATTAATAGGCCAGTAGAAAAAGGCCCAATATCAGCCATACCCTGGACCTCTTCATAACAGTACAAATTTGGTACCGAATGAATCCTTGAATTCTCTAGTTTCACCAAAAAAAATTCCCCAGAATTCCCATTCGGAGGATTTTTTTTATTCAAGTTTCCATGGCAACACTCTCAAAAAAATTATAACCCACAAGCGAACAACATTTTATTGAATATCTTTCCTTCTGCTTCGAGGGACAATTTCAATTTTGGCACACAGTACCACCACAACCAACTCTATCAGATGCATGCAAAAATTGTGTTTTACATTGTGCGTGTGTGTTGCTATGGTAACAGAAATATTAAAAATCATCAATTTTTTTAAAGACGGTCTTAAAATGTTTGATGTGGAGAGAAAAAATAAATATAAAAGCAAAAATGTGGTTATGATATTGATAGAGCATCTCTTTGTGGACAATCTTAAACAAAAATATTGGAAAAATCTTTTATAATATAGTCGCTATAGAGACTGATTTAATGTTTGTTTAAAATTACTTTTATAAACCTGAAGCTAAGGAGAGGCATGTTCCCATGTTTTCTTCAAATTCATTTCATGAATGGACTTAATTTTGATATAACATTCATCTCTGAATGCAATTAACAATTTAAAAGTTTACCGTTGCCATGGAAACACTGCTGTAGCCAGTTCCATAGCAACAAACCTCAAATGCATCTTTCTGATAAAATGCATAGCCAATGGTTTTTATAATTTAATCATATGTCTACCCAACCCTATTAGCTATATCAGTAAATTAGTTTTACAACTTAAAACAAGTTGTTTGTTTTGTTTCTATGGTAACAAATGCCTCCAAACATCATCAATTTCTAAGATAGGGCAAAAAATAGGCGGTTTCTACAGTTTGCAGTCATGTAATAAAGTTTCCAATGTAATTGTGGTTCTGAAAAGGCATTTGAACCTCAGTATTTTGTCACAGAACACCCTTAACTTACAAAATGACAAAGGATTGCCATGGAAACCACAATAATATACCATAGATGCCTATGATAATTCGACTAATTATTGAAACAAATTCTTAAATTCTGTAATTGTATAAAATATAGTTGACCAATTTTCACATGTCATACATCAAAAGATAGCTGGTAATGGCTCCTATTTTTTAAATTTTAAATTATAGTTGCCATGGCAACCAGTTATCAGTTATGATCAGTTTCAACCAATTTTGAAAAACTTCATAAAATAAGTATTTGCCATATTAAATCATTAATATCCATGACAAATAGGATATAATTCATTAATTTCTAATCATATTATAAATTCTAATATTTTTGTATAAATTTGATTGGAATAAAGTTTATGATGGCAAAAAATTTGGCAATATGATGATTCATAATATTGAAGTCAAGAAGATTTTCTCTGAGACATTATGAGCAAAAATGGAGTTTCTAAGGTTTGAATAGAGATATTTTATCGTATGATACATCATTTTAAAGCTTGAGTAAAGATCTATCTTTTGCAATGAAAATTTCTGGTAACCATGGCAACAGAAATGGTATATCAGGCTAATCAGTCAGTTTTAGGGCCTGAGATTCTAATTTTTTTATGTTGGAAGTGCAAAAATTGTCATGAAGATCAGTTCAAAACCATACATAATATAATTATATTTGATACTTAGAAGTTTATGACATGGTTGCAAGCGCAACTGAAAAATAATGAATACGTAATGCCAGTTATTATTACTGAGAAAAGACACTGAGGAAAATCAAATACTAGTTGCTCTGTTTTCAGAGGTGACCGTCTTACATGTAAATCTTAATGTTTATTTGAAAATTTGCTGAAGGACGTAATGTTTGCTTGATTTTACTGAACAATTGCAATGTGATTTATGATCGGAAA
Organism: Platynereis dumerilii; assembly: GCA_026936325.1. Taxonomy (NCBI): domain Eukaryota; kingdom Metazoa; phylum Annelida; class Polychaeta; order Phyllodocida; family Nereididae; genus Platynereis; species Platynereis dumerilii. The sequence continues at coordinate 74,248,770 of JAPTHN010000002.1, read as the reverse complement.
AGATCTTCATGATTTTATAAGCGAGCAATTTCAATTTTTAGCCCTCCCTTCAAATACTTTCATGAGAGGATGAAAAGGACTTTCAATATGAATATGAAAAGCAATGATCCTAAACATTTCTTTTGTACTACACTGCTTGTAGGCGCATACAAAGTCTATAAATAAATCAACATGTTACTTGTAGTAATTGCTTGGATCACTAGGATTAGTTAGATTTTGACTGTGTGTCACTCCTGACTGGAACCATGATTTTGTGACAATTTTCAAAGTACAGCAGTAGAGTAAACTTATTTTTGATGCACACTGTACCAGCAGTACAAAGCTTTGGGTATGCTATGACTAAGCTATGTATTTTGACACCTCTAGGACAGCACTTTACCAAAAATGTCATGATATCATAAACTTTTAAAAGAAATGGTACAATTATATATTTGCGTTTTACTGCAGATTTTTTTGGCAAGACTAATTTGAAAAATAGTCAGAAAAGTCCCAAATCAAGATGACTGTCAAGAATCTGGCACAACAAAGAACATGAAAGATGGGTTTCACCTTAAAAACTGAGATTAGTATCTTGCATTGCTTGATTTTTGTGGCTGTACTAAATATATCATAACCCAATTATGATTATGCCTTTAGCAACTCTCTCATAACTATATCTATTATTGAGACGCCAATATACACTGAAAATTAAGTTTCTTTTAAAGATGCCTGTCTGTGTTCATTGATTATTTCTTTGAAAAAACTGTGCTAATTATAATGCAGACAGATTACCCACAAAAATACAAATTCTGATTCCATACAAATCTCTGATGTTTAGGGTGACGTTCGTTGAGCTGGCCACCTGGATTCTTGACATTTAAAAATGTGAAATAGTATAATACAACCCATACAACCCATAGGCCAAGCAGTATTTCAGAAATGGGTTGTATGGGTTGTATTTCATCAACCAGAGCCTCAAATTACATGTATTCATCAACACTAATAGTATATGTAAGTTGTCATGGTAAGAACACTGAATATCTTGTGAATTCCCTGAAACAGAAAAAGGAAGGAGGTATCCTTGAGTCAGGCAGTTGTCTCCCAAAAACATGACATTTAAATATATAGCTGCAAAATAACTTTTCAGTCCCTTGAAAAGGGGGGAGGGTTGGTCAAGTGGTAAAGCTTGCTGGGCTGCTAATTGCTGGGCCCAGGGTTCAAATCCAGCTTTTGCCGGGTCAACGGGGCGTATGTTGGACTGCTGTTTCAATCATCCTTTGCCTCAACGCCTTGTCCCCTCCCTGTCCTAATTATATTACCAAGTGCATAAATACTGGACGTGAAGCCCAAATCATCCATCCATCCAGTCCCTTGAAAAGCCAAATTTGAGTAGAAAATGGCGCGACATCCTTCCTAACCATGTTTCCTAACTATGTTTAACAAATTGAAGTTAAAATCAATACCATAGGCCAGCAAAGGATCCTTCAAATGTGACCAAAATTCACTAAATGCACAAATTCATGGCAAAATCATGAGAAAAACAGGGTTTTTACCCCTTCTTTATGGTCATGAAGAAACCACTAAATGTGTTCATATCATGCTCATACGTTTGGAAAGGCATAAGGACGTCTTTGGCTACAGGTTGGTACCAAATAAGGTGGTATACATGTAGAAGATCTTAATTAGCCAGGTCAGCCCAGCTAATAGTGTACGAGTCAAGGTTACCTAAATCTCTTGAGTATCAAACTCAAGAAAACTTACCCTACAATTCCAAACCAACAAATATTGAGGAATTAACTTGAAAATAAGCGATACTTATAGGTTATTCACCACAGGAAAGGGAATATGTGATTTATCAACTGAGGGCTTTAGCCGAGGTGTGATAAACACATATTCCTGATCTCGTGGTGAATAACCGGCTTATAACATGAGACAAACACTGAAGCAGTCAAACATGAAACGATAAGTGGACATCAAAGAATATCAGAATTATTGATTGGCTGACAGCAGTGTCAAATGGTACACCACTGATTATGATGATATGCCTGTTGTATATTTTAGGCTTATTGCTCTTAGGTCCAATATCTTGCTGTCATGAAAAATCTTGAGATTTTGAATTGAATCACTACAGTTAGATTGCTTGGCTGAAAAACCCCACAGTCTATCCTAATTGGTTTTTAAAATTAAGCTCACATTTTGTCCTGTTAATTAGTTTCTTGTTGCCATGGCAACTTAGTTGTAAACTAATAAGTATCCTAAATAGATAATGTATACCATTGTATGGTTTTGGACTAATCTTCATGCTAATTTTTGCACTTATTACATAAAAAAATGAGAAACTCGGGAACATAACTGACAAAAAAAAACAGTACTGATTTGCCTGATACACCCTATCTATTGCCATGGTTACAAGTAATTTCCTTGCAAAAGATAGATCTTTACTCAAGCTTTAAAATGATGTATCATACGATAATATATCTCCTTTCAAACCTAAGAAATTCCATTTTTGCTCATAATGTCTCAAAGAAAATCTCCTTGACTTCAATATTGTGAATCATCATATTGCCAAATTTCTTGCCATCATAAACTTTATTCCAATCAAATTTATACAAAAATATCTCAGAATTTATAAGGTGATGTGAAATAAATGAATTATATCCTATTTGTCATGGATATTAATGATTTAATATGGCAAATACTTATTTTATGAAGTTTTTCAAAATTGGTTGAAACTGAACATAACTGATAACTGGTTGCCATGGCAACAATAATTTAAATTAAAAAAATAGAAGCCATTACCAGCTATCTTTTGATGCATGATACATGAAAATCTGTCAACTATATCTTGTACAATTACAAAATTAAGAATTTTTTTCAATCCATAGTTGAATTATCATTGACTGTTTATGGTATATTATTGTGGTTTCCATGGCAACCCTTTGTCATTTTGTAAGTTAAGGGTGTTCTGTGACTAAATACTGAGGTTCAAATGCCTTTTCAAAACCACAATTACATTGGAAACATTATTACATGACTGCAAACTGTAGAAACCGCCTATTTTTTGCCCTATCTTAGAAACTGATGATGTTTGGAGGCATTTGTTACCATAGAAACAAAACAAACAACCTGTTTTAAGTTGTAAAACTAATTTACTGATATAGCTAATAGGGTTGGGTAGATGTATGATTAAATTGCAAAAACCATTGGCTATGCATTTGATCAGAAAGATGCATTTGAGGTCTGTTGCTATGGAACTGGCTACAGCAGTGTTTCCATGGCAACGGTAAACTTTTAAATTGTTAATTGTATTCAGAGATGAATATTATATCAAAATTAAGTCCATTCATCAAATGAATTTGAAGAAAACATGGGAACATGCCCCTCCTTAGCTTCAGGTTTATAAAAGTAATTTTAAACAAACATTAAATCAGTCTCTATAGCGACTATATTATATGAGATATTTCCAATATTTTTGTTTAAAATTGTCCACAAAGAGATGCTCTATTAATATCATAACCACATTTTTGCTTGTATATTTATTTTTTCTCTCCACATCAAACATTTTAAGACCTTCTTTTAAAAAAACGACGGTTTTTTATATTTCTGTTACCATAGCAACACACAAGCACAATGTAAACAACAATTTTTGCCTGCATCTGAGAGTGTTGGTCATGGAGGTGCTGTGTGCCAAAATTGAAATTGTTCCTCAAAGCAGAAGGAAAGTTATTCCATAAAATGTTGTTCATTTGTGGGTTCTTATTTTTTCAAGAGTGTTGCCATGGAAACTTGAATAAAAAAAATCCTCCGAATGGGAATTCTCGGGAATTTTTTTTGGTAAAACTAAAGATTTAAAGGATTCATTCGGTACCAAATTTGTACTGTTATGAAGAGGTCCAGGGTCAACCCCACTTTTTACTGGCCTATAATTTCACCAATTTCACAAAAACTGATGAAGAACTTTTTTTTTTAAATAAAAACTCCAACCCCTCCCCCTCGACACTAAGTAGTCTAGCATTTGAGATGAATCACTTATCAGGTCAGAGACAGCATAATTGTCATTATCAATTTCATGTCCACTAAGATAATATTGCAATAATGACATTGCTTTCCATTTGCTAGTTTTTAATCTCTGGCTTTGAATTAGTTTGACATCATGATGCCCCATAGTTTAATACTGAATTTCACATTACAGTTTCAAGTTTTTGTATTAAAAAAAGTACATGTTCATGCTCTATTGATATTCATAACAATGAAATAAGTATTCAATATTGACAAATGCATTAATTGCTACAGAATATCCAAGTTCTCTTACCTTCAAAAATGTTGAGTTCTTCTAATTTGAGAAATCAATAGGATGGCTTTGCTGTGTCAAGTTAACAGGTGTCAGAAATGGTCCTTAAGGAAATAAGCCACTTGGAGGTTGTAGGAAAAACTGCTAACGACATCAAGAGGAATCATGACAAGAAAAACTGCTAAAAACATTGGAGTGTGGGTAACACCACTTTCTACATATAGATGTCAGCACTTTACTTATTATAACAAGATATCCAGTCAATGTTTACAAAAACACTCATATACAGTCACATTTATTAAAACAACTTATCGTAATGATTTAGTGATCTTTCTAATCTGTAGATCATATCATTGTGGTTGTAATTAAGATAAAATAATGGCCTGCAGCCCAGGTCAGCTTGCTCAAAGATTTTTACAAGGCCGCTCACAAACCAATATTAAGTATTTCAACGGAAGCATAATTGCATATATATTTTTCCCTGAAGTAATTATTAAAAGTTATGGTGGTAATACACCCTGTATTGTGTGAAAAAGAAAAATTCAATATTTTGATCCTACTTACAGTTAGGCAATTTTTTAAAATATCTCCAAGTTCAACTGATCTGCTGGAAAAAATACCATTAAATAACAACATTTGGAGTTGTTGCTCATAATGCCTGCAAATATGTCAAGGCAATGCACACAGATGATCAACATGTCCACATACACAATGTCAAGTTGACATTCTTTCCATTGATATTTTCAGAAATTCTACAATAAATTACATAATATACAGAAAATGTCTAATTGTCAGGGATTTGAACTCAAGAAGTCTGTATCACAACACTAGTCATTTAACCAATGTGGCCGTAATGTCCGATGAACACAAAGTTATTTCTCCTAGTCTTCTCACTAATTCTGCAAGACATAGTATAATTAAGAAAATGTCAAGCTGTCGCAGATTTGAACTCAAGACCTCTTTATTACAAGGCTAGTCACCCTACCAATGTGGCCACAATGTCCACTCAACACATCAAGTTGTTTCTGCTAGTCTTCTCATAAGTTGTATAACAGAGGGTATTTAGAAAACATCACTCTGTTACAGATTTGAACTCAAGACCTTTTGATTACAAGACCAGTCACTTAACCAATGTTGCGCAATGTCCACTCAAAACATCAAGTTGTTTCTGCTAGTCTTCTCATAAGTTGTATAACAGAGGGTATTTAGAAAACATCACTCTGTTAGAGATTCGAACCCAAGACCTTTCGATTACAAGACCAGTCACTTAACCAATGTTGCCATAATGTCCACACAACACACCAGGTTTTTTCTTCAAGTCATTTTTTTAAATGACAGATTGCATTGTTAAGAAAATGTCACTCAGTTCCAGATTTGAACTCAAGACCTTTGCATTACAAGATCAGCCACTTAACCAATGTGGCCACGATGTCAAGCAAATGCAACAAGCTGTTTCACCTAGTCTCCTCAAAAATTCTATAAATAGATTATGAAAAACAGAATATGTGATTTGACTCAGATTCTGCATAGTGGGACAGGACACTAACCAGGGTCCACAATGATAAACAAATCAAAATATTGAAATTTGTTGACCTTTGCTCCACCTTTGTACCATAAATTGTACCATAAATATAAGGTGTAATGAGAAATATCTAAATCTCACTGGGTTTGAAGCCAACACCTTCAGATTACAAAACAAACCACTAACCCATGTGGCCACAGAGTAAGTAGCTAAGACAAGGTTATTTTTTGCTTGTCCAATGAATCGAACATAAATAGGATGTTCAACTATTGGCATAACAAATCTGGCATAAGCGAAATAAGCTGAGTAAACTTATTCTGTTTGTGTCTCAGAAGTTCATGAGTATGGCTGAAAAAGATTGTGTTGTGTTGACTTAAAATATCAATCCATTGAAACTGACAAATAGTATATAAGCTGACACAGCTTAAAAAAAGAAAAATAGTTGATTCCACTTAAACAATCTATGTCAAGTGTGTGGTCTGGGCTTAGAGTGTACCAACAATACGTACACCAAAGTGTACAATGTTCATCTCAGCAACCAGTCATTCATTGAAAAGGCAGTGGAGTTCCATGGATTAATAGTGGGATAATTTTCAGGTAAGTCACCCAGAGAATCTACCCTAGACGAATCTCTCCATCATCGCATATTATCATTTGATTTTGCGTCAGAGCGTCACAGCCAATCAGCGTGCAGTATTTCCCTCCACTTCGAAAGTTTACCGGCAATTTGCGAAGCAACTATTCACTCCCCAGAGACGTACTGTACACCATTTTAAAGGTCTCAGGGAGATCTATCTAGCCATGTAAGAAACACCCATGTAATTGTTACGGACGTGTCCGAATTAGCGAAATCGACCTCATTTGCATAACATGTGTGAATCTTGTTCATTGGCCATCTTTGTGGGTGTTTCTGATCTATTCACTGAAGGCTTTGCTGAAGTGAGGTAAGTATGGGTATGTCTGGATTGTGCAGCCCTCCAAGGTCAGCTGATTGATGAGAAATATTAGGACTCGACATGTCATACATTTACATATTCACCCCATGTCAAGGACCTTTTACTTGCCCAACAGAGACACTGATACAAGGGGCAACCAATTTTATGTTTCTTCCAAATGACATCCAACTGAAATGCTAGTCATGAAGGCCTAAAAAAGACTTTGTTCGCTGACCAGAAAACAACAGGAATTGAACCTGGCAACTTTGCCTTTCTTGGACTTCCCCACCTTGAAAAACTTGGAAAACCTGCTTCTGAATGCTGTACAGGTATAGGTATCTCTCGTATGTCGGTTCATCAAGTCAAGATTGCATCGATTGGTTGCTTCATGGAGACTTACTATGTAAGGATTACATCTGGCTGTTCGAAGATATCATTGAGGTCACAACAAGGTCATGACGTTTACATTGAAAATGTGAAATGAGAGGTCAATGGTCATTGGGACTTGGGAGACATATGACCTCACTGGCAAGTGGTATGACTCATTCACTGTCTTGTGCAGATCACATGGCAAGTATATGATAATAATGACCTCACAGACTGTATAAGCATCAAGTACAACATGGCAAGTATAGTGATATGATTTCAGAAGGAGCAATTTGGTGGATTTTAAGTACAATGCGACACTCGTACTTAATTCCGCGGTGGTGGTCTTTGCTTCCAATTTCCAATTGCACTTGTTTCATTTGTTTCCTGCAGCTGTTAATACTACCGGGCCTACATTCAATATATTTCACTTGTTACAATCATTAGGCTATACATTGGCTAAACCAAGAGGCCCTTACTTTACATTGTCACTAGGCCCAAGTTGATTTGAGTATTTATAACCTCATATTTGATGTCAGCTCATGACATAGCATTTCTCAATCTGAAATAAAGCTCTGCAACTGTATTCCAACATTTAAAAGCCCCAGGCAGCAACTGCCTCGCAACCAAATTGAACCAATGCTTGCCTTTCACAGTGCTTCAAGTAATTGTTTGCCCTCAATGTTAGCTTACTTGCTAACACTATTCAGGGTCTCTTAGCTTTGGCAATTCTGATGTCTGTGAATACTGGGACTGGGTTGACTGAATCTGGTGTTTTTATATATAAAATGTAAAACCCCTCGTACAGCGAGTTGCATGATGGTAAAAAAGAAATGGCAAGACATCTTTATTTCTTGATTTTAATCAATTTATTTGTTTCTTCATTTCGACCACTCTTAGTCATTCATATCAAATGGACAATGGAATATACACCAAAAAACAGTTATTCTCAACAGCTAATATATTGCTGTTGTAACAAAGAAAAAGGGTTGTTGCACGTATCAAAAGTTTCTTTATATTCTAATTATCCCCCATGCTATGCTATGGGGGATTTTACTTTTAGTCTCCATCACATTAGCTCAGATGGCATCCATCAAATATCTCAAACACCACACAATGCACAATGCTCATTCTTTCGCAACATTCAAAGACCCGCCCTAAACTTGTCAAATGTTACCATAAATCAATAAATATCATAACCACTTCCACATCCCAAATACTTTTTTCAGCTGGGTTGCTGTTGCTTTTGGCCTGCAGCCATGTTTATTTTGAAAAGCAAAAAAACACTAGGTGTCTCCACTTCCTAATATGCACAATTATGCCCCTGGTGGAAATATTTGGCATAACTCAAATTGAGATTCTGGTGGGTATAGGTAGATGTGTAGGGCATGGGGGATATGGAGGCAGTATACCTGCTCTTGTTGTTAGTTTTGTTGATGTCATGACATGATTGTTTGGACAAGGTATCAATGTTAATTGTCTTCCATGTTTACTTACAAGTCATAAACCTTAATCTTGGGTTTTATTGTAGGCCTACATTACATTTACATTGTTATGCCATTCAGTTGCAGCCATGGGATTATCAAAATTCTCCTTGTAAGGTCATATCACTGTACTTGCCAAAAATGACTTTACCACATCACAACAGATCCTGATCGTGATTGACTTTCTTGGACACTTATAAACAGGGCAATGGCAAGTGCTTATATAAAGCTGATGTGACTTACATGCGACAACAGCAGAACAATTAGGTATCACTTAACTTTCCTAGGCTGTATTTGTAGTCAACTGTAGCCCATGATTCTATTCTTTTTTATTCTTAATTTTAACTTGAAGTTAAACTGCTACTGTTGAATAAGTTCAGTTATTTACAAGACTCTAAATAGTCTCCACTGCTTGATGGGTGACATGTGTCTCCTCAGGAGGGCAATTATGCAAAAAGGAATTTAAAAAAAAACACATTGAGCATTTCATTGGTGGCCTGCTGATGTGACAATGCCTTCTTTATTCTGTTTAGCTGTTAACTTGGGAATAATGCTGTCTGGCAAAATGTGTATATCATACCAGCCCCCTACTGATCTCAAGACAATAAAAGAACAGAAGCTCAGAGACCAAGAAAGCTAAACCAATCATCTCTGTTTATTCGCACTGCATAGTTCTTTCAGAAACGTTGCCAAGATACATGTATATTGTTGACAATGTTGAGTATCCCATTTATGCAAACACATGGTAAGACATTATATAAAACATGTTGTGAACTTTGACTGTAAACATCTTAGGAGTATGTGAGATCTTAATGTATATTTATTGTATACAAGGAAGTTAGAGTATCAGTGTTATATCACATGTAAAACTTTCTTGTACAAACACTGATTGCCCGAAGTTATTGATTTCAAGAAGTGCAAATATATTTACTCAGAAGGATAGACACTCTTAACGCAAAATGTTCTTTATCGTATAAATAAAGAACCTACAGGCGAAAAAAGGTTCCAAGTTTTTAGGGTTAAATTGCATTGAAAAGGTTCAATACTTGGTGGGAAGGCCCTATGATAGGACCCTATGCTGCCAATTTGAGAGAAAGGGTTCCATTGTGGGAGTTCAATGTGGCTGGATTATCTAAATGTTGTTTTATTTGCTGTTGGAACCTTTTTAAAGTTGAGTAATGAACCTTTTAGGTTCCTTATCTATACCAGCTTATAGAACCCTTAAAGGTTCCATATAAAACCTTTTTGTTAAGAGTGTAGATTTATCATGATGACATGATAAGCTGTCACAGTGCAACACAGATAATGGCAACATCTTCTTCTCGTTTTCCTCTTCTTTTCTCTTCTTTTCGTCCTCTCCTTTTCGTCCTCTTCTTCTTTTCTCTACATCTGAATTATTCTTTCCCTTCTATTTCTTCTGCTCATCGCTTCCTTCACCTGCTTGTTCATCTACTTTCGTTTTCCTTTTTTCTCTCCCTGCCTTCTTTGTCTTCTCTCACTCCTCCTATTCTCTTCTTTTCTTTATTAAGAAGTATTTTCTACTGTGTACTTTTCTTCATCTGTGTCTTCTTCTCCTATTTTTCTTCTTCTTAATTCCTCTCTTCCTCATTTCATCTGTGTGTCCTCTTCATTCTTCTTCTGCTTTTCCTTCTTCCTTTTCTTCGCTTTCTTCTTTACTTTGGGTCTTTTTCATTATTCTTCTTCTTTTCTTCTTCTTTTATTTTTGTCATTCTGAATATCCCCATTTATTCCTCTTTACCTTGGTCGTCAATAAACACCACCGACTGCATGAAAAATCAGTTGTAAAATTTGATTACTGAAGGGATTACATACTCCAGGAGGTCATGCATGCATACAAATACGTCGCTTGCTTTGTTCTGAAAAACTTGAGTTTATTCGGTAATTCAAACAAACTACAATGTTAAATTCCATGTTTTATCCAAGAGGTAGACAAACACCCATTCATCATCATTTTGAGTGTCTCATAAAGAAACAATGAGTTCCCCTGTGTTGCCATGCAGAAAATGACTGTGTATTTTTTCATTATCAGGTTCAGCAGTGGAAGTAAAGAAAGAGGATACACGATTGCTCTTGCAGTCAAGTGTCAACACCTGAAGGTAGGTGAGCTGCTTATTATCTTACATCTATCCAATGTGTGTTGTAAATTGACTGCAGGTGTATGGATATCTAAAAGGGCTTTGGAAAGACCTGTAGCCAATGAAACATGTAAATGGTTGCTTTATTCACTAACTTTTAATACGAAATATTTAACCAGTGAAATACCTTCATCGGGTGACAGTGGTTAAGCAAATTATTGCTTTCAAATATTTTTAACTTTCATGGAAATCCATTTATTGTGTTACACTTACAATGGTTAAGCAAAACATCTTGCTGTCTCATTTGAGATACAGTGGTACCTCACAAGTAAGACCACCAAGTTGGAATCTTGAGAAAAGATGTTGAGTTCTTCATTAGTAAAGCTGAAGAGACCGGCAGTAGACCAGCATGAAATATGATATGAGCTCCTTTGTTATCAGATCATCTTTTCTTTCACTGATTACATAACATCTTGAAGGGTAAGATTGACACACTCTAAAAAATGTGGGGACAAAATTGGTTTTTTAGATTCAAAATGGTTTTTTGAAAAACCACATTTCAATGCAAAACCAACATGGATTTTTGAAAAAATCCATGTTGGTTTTTTGCATTGAAATTTGGTTTTTCAAAAAACCATTTTGAATCTAAAAAATCAATTTTGTCTGAAATTTTTTAGAGTGCAGGCACCACCCCTATGGGTGCAACTTTTTTGGTGTTTGGTCTTTAAGCGAGGTTCCACTGTACTTTTATTGAGTGATTACATAAACAAATAATTTAACCGAATATTATACCTTTGACCAGTGTTCTTTTATTGGATGATCATGGTTTTATCTAATTATTGCAATAATTAGAGAATTATTGCCTCAAAACATTAAACCTTTGAGATACTTTTATCGAATGACAACAATTACGTGAATTATTGGTACCAAAATTGGTTATTGCTGCCAGATATTGGACCCTTTAGATACTTTTAGTGGAGAGACAATGGTTTAGTGAATTATAATTGCTGCCAAATATTAAAACTTTGAGATATTTTTATTGAGGGACAATAGGGTGGTCCACATTTCAATAGGAAAAATCAAATTTCCCAAAACTCCCAATTTGAAAGTGGAAATTGATGAATACATGAGTAAAACAAACACTTGCAAATTTTCAGCCAAATCGGTTAATCTTTAGAGGGGTACAAAGCCCTCGAAGTTTATAATGTAATTCCTCATTCGTGCAACTGAAAAGTTGGTCAATTTTACATATCTTTCTTAGATTTTTTGCATTGAAATTTGGTTTTTCAAAAAACCATTTTGAATCTAAAAAACCAATTTTGTCTGAATTTTTTTAGAGTGTAGGTGCAATTGAGAAGGAGAACCCTGCTGCATAATCTGGTGTTTAACAGTGAGAAGTGTAGGATAGGTCTGTGTGGCTATCCAATTGATCAATAGATGTCAGGGAGCCGGAGGATGGGATGAGGAGGCAAGATGATGGCAATATGATAAGCACATATGGGAAAGAGAAGGATGCGGGGTGACGTGATGGGATGGGGCTGCGGAGGCAGAGATGTGTAGAGGCAGCAACAGCGGCAACATCAGCTTTGAGCGACCTGCTTCATAATAGTGCGATGGCGTGTCAGCCAGCATCCAGCCAGCTCTAACAATGTTCTCTGTTTGAAAGTAGCTGAAGATGATTTATGAGACGAGCTTGGCTTTTTTTTCTCCTTCTTGCTTTTTTTCCATCTACTTTTCTGTCCCATCTCACCTCGATATTTGCATCAGTCAACCGCCAGCAGCATCAGCAGCGTTTCAGCCACACAATCGTAAAAATACTGTTAACGATGCAGGTATACAAATCAAGCAGCAAAAGAGACTGTTGGCCACTTGATCTGTTTTAAATGTGAACACATGGGCTCCATCCAGTCTATGTGCCTTTGTCTCACCAGACCAATTACATCATTTGCCTTTTGCATTGCCAGCTTAAACAGTTGCAAATTGGCCAGGGGGCAAAAGACCCAAATCTAATGGCAATCAATCGGGCTAATGACTCACAGGTGATTAACAGTTGTCTTGAGTCTGTTGAGAGTGGTGCGTGTTAAAAAGGGGGAAATTCTCTGCGCAGCATTTCATGGATCATTCAGCTTCCTAGAAGGGCCTATAGAAGCCTCTCTCGTGGCCTAACAGCCTGCCAGCCAAGTGAGTGGGGTAGACCTATCAGTGTTTATTCACAGAGAAACATGGTGGCCTGAGCCGAGGTCAATAGCAACACAGATGCCAGAGCATCAGCCTCCCTGGGTCACCGCAGCAGCAGCAGCAGCATCATCATGAGCCCGGGAGCAGCTTCTAACACCTCGTTTGTTGGCTGTTATCCTTCCTTCTATTTATCACAGACCCACTCAAATGACCTGAAAATCTCCAGTTTGTCTAACGACTACTCTTTTTGTCCAAGATTAAATAATTGATCCATGCAGCGCCCCCATCCGTCACTCTTCTCAACCAGCAGTTGGTCACATGGGTCGTAGTTCAGCAAATGGCCGCTAGGTGGACTACTTGCCAGAATTCCCCTCTTTTTCTTTATAAATGTGTTTATGTCATTCTAAGAGTTTCATTTGCAAAGCCCAGCTTATTGCTTTTATACACTAAAGCAGTGCACAAATGCTGTTACCTGTGTTTAAATTGATCGCTTTTTGAAAAGGAAATTGCATATTTGTGTGTTAAATTGAATTCCTGTATCATTCATAGCACAGCCTGTAACCCTATTAGGAAATTCTAGCTGCTGCCACGAGCTGTGAGGCAAACCATTCATGCCAGCCAATTGCCTATGCAACATATTGTGGCCGTCCGGTGCTGCCACCACTCGGCAGACTTCGAGCGCCTTGGCAGACGACTTCTTTTCTGACATTGTTGTGAGCGCAAGTGCTTCTGGGTAAAGCAACACGTTTCTGGGACTTCTTTGTGGCGTCTTTTTCTCTCTCGAGAATTACGTTAATGCGGCGTTCAAGGTGACGCTGCTGTTCATTAGCGTCTTGGAGAAAGACGCTGGAATTGACAGAATACCACACAGAGTATCCTTCACTTTACATATCAGATTGCGCAGAACAAGGTTAATCATTTTTCTTATCAGTGCAATTAGAAATTAGAAAAAGAAACACTGAAGGTTATTGGAAAACAATGATGTAGCAGACATCAGTGCTCAAACTGCATGTCTGTAGTTAAACACACCTCTCAAATAGGGCCTGTTACTGATTGCTGGGTGGCACTATTGCCTGACATCATCCGCAAGTTGTGATATTGGCTGCGTTGCAAAACACCTGTGGCTCTTTGAAAAGTACACTGTGACTGTAGTTATGTTAAGGTACTGCAAGGGAATTTAACGCAACAGGAGTGCAGTGCTGCAGAGTGGCAATACGATGTCAATGCTATATTTATACCAATCCCTAAGTACGTACCTTATTTATCCAAACAGTGCCAATGGATGGTGTCAGGCGCTCAGAGCAGTGTCCATGACTTTATCCATGTCATGTCATGGATCATTCAGCTGCCTCGAAGGGCCTATAGAAGCCTCTCTCGTGGCCTAACAGCCTGCCAGCCAAGTGAGTGGGGTAGACCTATCAGTGTTTATTCACAGAGAAACATGGTGGCCTGAGCCGAGGTCAATAAAAACACTGTTGATTGTCAAAAGATGTCTATGATAGCTGACTGTGTCTTTGTTCTAAAACGAAAAGTTACATTGTTGGAGCGCTGATAACATAATTTTTCTCACTGCCAAAGGTGAAAGTTTGTCATTGCATATGCCAAGGTATACTGGGGTAGTGAGTCTAGTGCCAGAGCAGTGCCAGAACAATACCAGTATCAGATCATGACCGAATTTCACGATCAGTGTTATGTCCTATGTCCATGACGAGTCAATGCAGTGTCAATGCAGTGACAATTCGATGTCAATGTAGTGTCAATGCAGTGTCAATGCAGTGTCAATGCAGTGTCAATGCAGTGTCAATGCAGTGTCAATGCAGTGTCAATGCAGTGTCAATGCAGTGTCAATGCAGTGTCAATGCAGTGTCAATGCAGTGTCAATGCAGTGTCAATGCAGTGTCAATGCAGTGTCAATGCAGTGTCAATGCAATATCTAATAGTCTATGCATTGCCAGTGCATCACATCATCCACATATCAATACATGCACTACAAAGCTGCTGCAGCTAATGACTGTCCAGGTGATGGGAAGTGGCCTAATAACCAAGAAGGTGAAAAGAGAGGATAGAAGGGTCACCTCGGACACAAATGGACCAGGCTGACAGAGTGCAGGATGGATGGGGAGCAGAGACAAGAGATGGCGAGGAATGCAACACTGGCTACATTAGCTGCTCCACGTTCCAGCATTAAAGGCATTAGTAGGCAGAAGGCATCAGCACCGTCCATCAGCTGACGACCAGGACTACTCAGCCTAAGTTGCTCATTGTATCAGGACAGCAGCAGCAACAGAAGCAGCAGCAACAGCAGCTAACAGCCAAGCCTAGCCCTAACAGCGCAAGTAAGAGCAAGTGAGAGCAAGTGAGAGCAAGTGAGAGCAAGTAAGCAAAGCAAGGAAGCAGGACAGGATTGTAGGCTGCCCTCTCTGGGACCATCATCAGCCCTGGACCTACCAACCACCACAAGAACGACCACTTGGCCAGATGACACTCTGTTCCCATGGCAACCGTTTCCACTGGCCTGCTAGGCCCTGCATCCCAGATCAACATCTTTGCAGCGAGCTGTTATCCCGAGCATTTATTCCTCCATTTTATGGGTGCCTATTAGCTACGTGTGCTGGCTGGCCATTGCTCATATTGTGTGCAGCCAGGGCTATATTGCATTTGAGGCTGTCCTTGTTGGATCAATATGAGGCCAGGAGACGTCGGGGTGACTGCAACAAGCCGCCGACACTATACATCACCGGGACCTCTTTTGGCCCCAATAATAGATAGATGCGAGTTGATAGCCAGCCCGCCGGAGCTGTCCCTGAAGACGGAGCAAAGCCCTTCTATCTGATGGCTGCAGGCCTCTCAAACTGGTGGAGGGACTCCGGGACTCCAAGGGAAGAGGGACATATGACCACCCCCTCCCCTAACACCCCCCCCCCCTCCCAATGTCCTTCTGGTGGAGGACCATAACATTGATACACTGTCAAGCACTGCTGCTGATGCTTTGGGCTGCTGTGGTGTTGTTGAAGTTGTTGGTTGTGGCTGTAAACCTCCCCGGGACTGCGACCGCCTCTTGAGCGTTTACGACGTCACAATGACACGGCGTGATTGCGTCTGTACGCTGCGTCATTTGACCTCCAGCCGAGGTCAGCCAAGGTCGGGAGGAGTCAGGCAGGGGCAAAGGTGGCTGGATATAATCAAGATCCTGTAAATCACGTCTGGCCATCCCTTAGGTTAGTCGCTGCAGTGGCTATAGGGTCACTTGTACCCTCTCTACTGACCTGCTCCCCCATCAGCATGGCACTCGCTGGCAGCACTACTTGCCCAATCTGTCTGCTTGCTGGAATTCCCGTCCAATTCCCTGAATAGATAAAGGCCAATTGGTGGAGAATTGTCCTGCCATTATACTTCCTTCTGGACCAATATGCTTACACGTTGAGACCTCTGATCGATCGCTCCTCGTAGTCACCCAGTCTGAGTCTGCAACTACAGCGTCCCCTGCACAATCAGCAAGGAATAAAAAGAAGAATTCAAAAGAATAGTGGAGCTCTGTGAGTGTGTGGGACTCCTTGCAGTAAAAGTCAAACCTTACAGAATACAAATGTGGAAGTACCGCATGTCTATCGTTTAACAGTGCTTCTAAACTTTCAGTGTAAAATGTGTACTCGTTAGAGTGCTCGATCCACAAAAGGAGACATAAAGGAACATAACATTTCTTTCCTCCAGTTACACTCTCAGGTCACGGTGTCTCCCAGATGTACAACTAGAGCAATTATGGAGCGTGCGACCCATCTATAGTATATTTTCATTGCCGCAACTGACAACTTAAACATAGAAATGGTGTGGTCATAAAATTATAACTCTTGTATTTTTCTTTCTACAATTTTGGCAATATGCAATTTTGTACAGGATCTAAGGAGTGCCTTAAGCTATCTTAAGCTTTCTGGTAGGCCTATTTAAGCAGTATCCCCTCCCAAGTGACCCATATATAGGCATTGTCAAGGCAATGTATGTCCTGGACCGGAGTGTAATTATGGACCTACAAGGCCTGTGCGTGACATGGACTGCATCTTAAGCTCCTGCAGGAGTCCATAGGATAGGCCTATTCCTGTCTACAGGATGTTCCGATGTGGTATTCCTATAGGACAAAGTACATTCTAGAAAACAGGGCATTCAAGAAAGACAAATATAAATGATCTTTTAGGACAATCATGTGCTTTCCGAAAGAATTGGTGAAACATGACATTCCTGCACTCTTTATAAGACATTCAAGCAGGTAATCGCTGTAAGATATTCCGTCATTCACTAAGATATAGGGCAGCTGATCTTTATGCAAAATAACATGACTCTTTCTTAAAGATTTTCTTTCACGAAATTCCCATGCGCCTTGAATTAAAAGTATTGGAAATGTGAAATTCTTGTTGGGTTTAAAATGACAGCAGGTATAGATACCGAATACTAGTGCATCTAATGCTTAGCTTCCCTTGCATGGTTAATCTGCTATATTTCCTAATACATTGACACAAGAGTGACCCCATGTTGATTTCTTCCAAAACGACAATTGAAAATATAGAGTCTATAATTTTATCTTGTCAAAGCTTATTGTCAGCAATCAAATCTAACTGATAACATTTTCCTCATTGTTCCTCACATTTTCTTTTTCTTTTACTTTGACATAAAAAGCCCGCTGCTGAATGAAAATTATGCTGAGCAGTCAATGATTAACTCGCTTCGTATACATCCATTGACTTGTTGTATTTTTGCCCGTGCAGCTGCTCTCATAGTGTTTGCTTGTATTAGTGTAGGTTTTTCGTATAGTGTATATAACACAAAGAGCAAACTTGCCAGTGGAATTGTATGTGTTGTTTTACAGCATTCCTTGGGAGGCTGGGGGCCCCTGAGGATACACACTGAGTATTTTCTCCCAATACTCAAGTGCTGTGTGATGCCCTGCAAGTGAACTGTGATTAAAGCCAACATCAGTGGAAAAGCTTGTTTAGGGGAAATAACAGAGAGACTAAGAGGAAAACTAAGAGGTCCCAGCAATCACCAGGCCCTTGTAAGGTCTTTCTTGCCTTTGTGCTCTTTTGAAAGGGCTGTGGAGGTCTTGGCACAGGTTGGCAGGTCCTTTTTGCAGGACAGTCCATGTCCATTTGTTGCGATAGGACCTCAAGGGCAAGGCGACCTTTGCTCCCATAGAGAAGGTCCTTGTCATGTCACGTGACATGTTGTGATTTAGCGCCATCTAACGGGTCCTATGGCAACTTGCAAGCAAGCAGACTTAGCAGAGGGACCTGGCTGGTGTATGGTAGGAGCATGGTTGGCCTCGATCAATATTTGATGTGCGTAAATGCCCAGGGCAGAAAATGTAGGGTCACTCATAGGCTCCCTTGTGCTGCTATGTACTCCTTCTGAATATATGCAGTGGCATTGCAGCATTAGCTTAACCCATACGATTGCTACAAACATACAAGGTTATTTGACTTGTACATGTACATTCATCGCTTATTCAACTGCATTGCAGAATATGTTACAATTACAGAAAACCTCTTATTATCAAAACTGCACTGCCAGGGGAATCTGAAGGCAAGACAAAACTGTGATCATTAACTCCTTTTCAATTGACCCAAATGTCTTGTTTACTCCAGGCCTGTCCTTGAATCTATTTTTACTGTGTCATTTGTAGACGAAATCCATGCTGACAATGAATATGCCCTCTCATGTTGCTTTCTATATATACGCACGAAAGTGTCCTCTTTGACAAACCTAATTAACTGACATATTTTTTTAAACAAATTTATTGTTGACGTCCCTGCATGGTTATCTGATTAAGTTGTTCTCCTTTAGATGTTCTTATATTGCATCCAAAACGGAGCCAATTATTTAAGGCTAATTATAGAAACGCAAGAAGATGGCCAATACTTTGCATATATGCTATACTACCTGGGAAAATGACCCCACAGTGTACCACAGGCTCCACATCATTGCGTGACAAGCCTGACATTTTGCGCAGGAGGTTTGACAAACTATTAGGAGATTTCCAGCAATACCCTCGTGACATTTATTTAATGAGCAAGGAGACTTGCTGTGGCTGTTGGTAACATGATATAGTGTTGTGTATTTTGTTCTCCCCCATTGCTCCCTTCAGCTCTTCTGTTCCCCGTAATTACGCTTTGGAAACGCTCAGAAACAATTCCAGTCTCCGAGGCCCACCCACCCACAGATGCATTCTTCTCCAAAACATCTCAGAAATATCTCTGCTGACTTTAGTGTGATCGTGTTTTCTCAGAAATGTCTACCATATTATGTGCCATGCCAGAGGTATAATTATGATGCACACATGCATTATACAGCTTCGTTGATGGACTGTTGAATGATTTGATTTAATGTCCTGTATGTATACATTGCAGAGTCTGGTATAGGCTAATTGAAATTTGGATTGAGGGATGATACAGCAATGAGGCGAAGGATGATGGCAAATTCACATCTGCTGTCCATTCCAAGCACTCACACAAAATGACCACTTATAAATGGCCCACAATTTTGTTTGTCTTAGTCATATTGGCCAATGCCCTATTTGACCAATGACTGTTCTCACAATCTAACATTTCTCAGAATGGCTGAATCACACAATTGTAATAAACACAAGATAATGAAATAATGATTGTGATAAGCAGATCTATTGAGATATGATAAATAATAGATCTAATTCAGACTTGTATGACAGATCGACAAAATGGCAAAATGGACATATGGGTAGACTGATAGATAGATAGATAGATAGATAGATAGATAGATAGATAGATAGATAGATAGATAGATAGATAGATAGATTGATAGATTGATAGATTGATTGATAGATTGATTGAACAATTGATTGATTGATTGATTGATTGAGTGAGTGACTGATTGATTGATTGATTGATCTATTGATTGATTGATTGATTGATCTATTGACTGATCTATTGATTGATCTATTGATTGATTGCTTGATAGCATTTACATTACGTTGATATGGTCACCTGATCCTTTAGGACTCCCGATCTGTCTCCCATCTCATCAATCAACCCTCGTGAGCGCCGGAACTGGGCTTATAGGGCTGCACTTACCATATGTGTCTATCTATCTATCTATCTTTCTATCTTTACGAGTAAGGTTTGGCGTGCTTTTGAAGGTCACATTGCTTAATACTTGTACCAGGATCAAATGTAAGCCTCAGGAATCAGTCAAGACGAAGTGGTACTTTGGGCATATGCTTTTCTGCCACATGCCTCTGCCAAGTGAGCTAAGCACCCGAACCTTGTGGTGCAAAGGAGAAACCCATAATTTGTGTGATGTGAATTCTTGTTATCTTGGTTGAGACTTGAATGCTGTAAATATGTTTAGTATGACTTACGAAAGACAGCTGTACAAGCCTTTGGCTGATGTAGCTATTTCATATCTTGCATAGCAGGCAAAATGTAGTGCCACAGTAAGTTAAGGGGTTGTGTGATGTCTGTTTGGCGGGCAGGGTGTCATCCCAGCTGTGCCCTCCTTCATCATTTAACCCCCTCCAACTTTAATACCTCTCTGGCTCACCTGCCATGCAGCAATGCCTGCTCTTCACTAAACTACTCACTTGCTGATATGACATTTTGTGTAACTGCTTTTTACACAACTTTTCTTTACCTTTCTTTACCTTTCTTTTAGTATCATACCTGACTTAGTTTATGATCAACCAAAATGTCACACGATGAATAAGAATAAGCTAGACAGAACTAATAAGCAAGATAAACGCAAGACAACTGTGTTTTTATTGCAAGTTTTTCTACCCCACCCCGTATGTCTTCGTCAAATTCTCTCACAAACACCAAAGCCAAGGTCAATATAATCTCTGCAAAATTAACCAGAGGAAGGACATTGAAATCATTGAAATCAAGGCTACACTCTAAAAAATGTCGGGACAAAATTGGTTTTTTAGATTCAAAATGGTTTTTTGAAAAACCAAATTTCAATGCAAAACCAAAATGGATTTTTAAAAAAATCCATTTTGGTTTTTTGCATTGAAATTTGGTTTTTCAAAAAACCATTTTGAATCTAAAAAACCAATTTTGTCTGAAATTTTTTAGAGTGTAAAGGAAGGACAAAGAGAACAGCTGCTTCACTGACCGTTGCCGCAACCTTGAATGTGAAATATCTCTCACCATTTTACTGTGCATTTATAAGCCACTTCATCTTAAGCTTGCACTTTTTGATGCTTTCAGCCTTGAAATGAGGACCATTATGTAACTGTCTTTCTATCACACGTTGGCCAACTGATAATTTTAGTGTTGTGTTTTACTCTAAAAAACGAGATTGGATAATCTTATTATGCGTCTTTAAAAAGGAACCAAGGATAATTGCTAGCTGCTGCTATTTTATAAGCATCGTTTTGAGACTTTATTATAAATGGTATATCGGAAGCTGAGATTTCAGATTACTTGGGGCAATGGTCAGTGAAGATTACTTGAACTTCCTCCTGTTTAAATGACTTGATGAAACCTGTTCTTAAGCATCTATTAGCCACCTGGCATCCTATGGTGTCTCCAGGCAAAATCACTGGCAAAAGCATGAGCAAAATCATAACAGTTGTTCAGGGAATGAATGTGAAATAGCAGCTCTCTTTATGTCGCCGGTCTATAAATGACAGACATTCATTAGTCTGTCTTTTGTGGAGGCAGAGAGGGAGGCAAGGGTTGAAGGAAACCTGTAGACGCTGCTTCTGATGCTGCTGTTGCTTCTGATGCTGGTATTGCTTCTGATGCTGCTGTTGCCGCCTGTGTGCTGTTGCCGCCTGTGTGCTGTTGCTGCTTTAAAATCTCAGAAATGTGGCTTTTCTGGCTGGCAGCTTAATTGATCATGTTAAAGTTGACTGGATGGGGAATTTACAACTTTGAAGGTTTCTGGCCTCACAAGACACTGCTCCCTCTCAGCTTGCAAGGAAAACTCTGTGGCGATCTCTATGCTTCCTTTGTTTAATGAAACGTTTAACAAGTACACAAATGAAGCTTTCCAGGTGCTGAGAAGAAAGATTAGGAAATGCAGTAAAATACTGAACATAAGTAGCAACAGTTAAGTGAAATATACCTGAAATTGAGGGACTTCAGAGTACATAATACTGAAAGGGGAAAAAGCTGATGGAGATGAAGAAGGTTAAATTGTCTTCCACTAACTTTAAGATTCAGATAAATCCTAGAATGGATGCAAGGTGGACTCTAGACAAGAGGAGTGGGAGTTAGAGTAGGAGAATGAAGGGGTGCATCTTGTAAGTGTATCTTTAGCAGCATTGTATTACTTTGGATAAATGAGCTTAGTTGGCAGAACTGTGGGCAATGTCACAGCAAATTAAATATTGATGGTTGGAAGAAGTGGTCCGACAGTAGCACCATAGGCTAGTATCACCAGACGTGCTGTGAAAACTCATATAACACACTCGATCAATATGGAAGCAGGAGCTCTCTATGAAGACTTGACACAAAACTGCTGGTCCAAGCCCAATCCTTTACTTGCCTTAATATATCCCACACCATTGCAATTGAAGCCCAAGGCACCTCATAAAAAGACCAGTAGCAGGCCGGGTTAATAATTCACAATACCAAATGACTTCACACACATTGACAACTAAAAGTTCTACCAGTCTTTGATTTGAAAATATAAAAAAAAATTAAGAGAAATGTCAGCTGCTTTTGATTTATTGTTTATGACATTTCCTGATTCAAAAACAATGCGTACCAATGCCGACAAATAATTAACTGTAATTTTACAATCGATATTGCAACATTCAAGGATGAACTTGTCAAGTTGATTAAAAGAATCTTTAAGAATGGATTTCCCCAGAATCCCAACCATTGTTCCTTACATTTTCCTTTGTGATCACTTGGAGGCAGCTAATGCAGTGCTTATGGGACCCGTAGTGTGCACTAAAGAATTGCAAAATGATGTACTGTATAATTTCTTTTGCTTAGGCCACTTCTCTGACATAATGCCTGGAATTTGTGAGGACGGTGCTACTACTAGTGCCTCTCCTGTTGAAGTTATGATGTAGCAGCCATGAAGATGATGAGTGAGGATAAATAAGGGTGTCCTTTTTGACAAACCCGATCAACTGGCATACTTCTTTTTACAAGTTTGTTGTTGACTCCCCTGCATGGTCATCAGATTAAGTTGTTATCCTTAAATGTTCTTGTACATTGCATCCCAAATAGGGCCAGTTATATATAAGGCTAATTAGAAACCTAGAAAGAAGGCCAATACTATATAATATACCTCCTTGAAAAATTACCCCAGTGTACCACAGGCTCCAAGTCATTGCGTGACAAGGCTGGTGTTTTTGCGCAGGAGGTTTTACAAACTATTAGGAGACATCCAGCAATACCTCTTGACATTTATTTATTGGGCAAGGAGACTTGCAGTGGCTGTTTGTAGCATATATATAGTGTTGTGTGTTTAGTTCTCCCCCATTGCTCCCCTTGAGAAGCTCTTCTGTTCTTAGTAATTATGCTTTGGAAACATTAAAAAACAATTCCAGTCTCCACCCACAAATGTATTCTTCTCCAAAACATCTCAGAAATATCTCTGCTGGATCAAGTGTGATCTTATTGTCTTAGAAATGTCTGCAACTTTATGTGTCATGCCAGATGTAGAATTATGATGCACAAATGCACAGCTTCGTCGATGGATTGTTTAATGATTGGAATTAATTTCCTGTATACAATACTATACATGCAGTCTGATAGCTAATTGGGATTTGGGGATAATTGAGCTATAAGCCAAAGGGTGGTTTGAAATTCACAACAATATTACTGTCCATCCCAAACACACAAAATGACCACTTGCACACTGGCCCACAATTTTGTTGATCTCACTCATATTGGCCCATGCCCTATTTGGGCAAGGATTGTTCTCTCTTTACGGCATTTCTCAGAATGTCTGAATCACACATTTTTAATAAACACAGATAATGAAATGATGATTGTGATAAGCAAATCTATTGAGATATGATAAATAATAGCTTTCATAAGAGTTGCATGACAGATCGACAAAATGGCAAATGGCCATTTGGGTAGACTGATAGATAGATAGACCAATAGATAGATAGACCGATAGATAGATAGACCAATAGACCAATAGATAGAAAGACAGATGGATAGATAGATAGACAGATAGATAGATAGAGGCATTCACATTAGGTTGATATAAGGTTAATATAAGGTTGATATAAGGATCCTTTACGAGTAGGTTTGATATATGGGCATTTGAAGGTTGCACTGCTTATATAATGTACCTGTACCCGGATAAAATGAAAGTCTTGGGAATGAGTCAAGACAATGTGGTTCTTTGGGTATCTACTTTTCTGCCAAATGCCTTTCTCACATCTTGCATATCAGGCAAAATGTAGTGCCACAGTAAGTTAAGGGGTTCTGTGATGTTTGTTTGGCGGGTAGGGTGTCATCCCAGCTGTGGCCTCCTTCATCATTTAACCCCCTCCAACTTTAGTACTTCACAGGCTCATCTGCCATCTAGAAATGACTGCTCTTCACTAAACTACTCACTTGCCGATGTGACATTTTATGTAACTACTTTTTGCACAATTTTTTGTTTATCTTTCTTTCATTATCGTAATTATACCTGAGGTAGTTAATGATCAACCAAAATGTCATGCTATGAATAAGTATAAGCTTGAAAGAACAAGTAAGCAACACAATGCAAGACAACTGTGTTGTTATTGCATGATTTTTTACCCCACCCTCTATTTCTTCATCAAATTCACACTCAAACGCCTGAGCCAAGGTCATTTTAACCTCTGCGAAAGGAAGGACAAAGATAACAGCTGCTTCACTGACCATTGCCCCAATTTTGCTTTACTAACCTTGAATGTGTAACATCTCCCATCATTTTTACTGTGCATTTATAAGCCACTTCATCTTAAGCTTGCGCTTTATGATGTTTTCAGCCTTGAAATGAGGACCATTATGCAACTATCAGTCTGTCACTCATCGGCTATTTTAAAAATGTTAGCAACTGCCTTTTTACCAGTTCAATTTTAATGGGTTTAATCACAATTTGATTAAAGTTGGTTACAGTCCAATGTCTTGATTATTATAGTAACTCAGAAGCTTATATTTCCTTTTTTCTGTACTCTTTCTTGACTAGAAACATCTTGATGAATCTGTTTTTAACTGTAGTGTTGATCAGCCATCTAGGATCCTGTGGTGTCTCTTAGCTAAAGCATGACGAAAAGCATTGGCTATAACATCACAGTTGTTCAGGGAATAAATGTGACGGAGAGGATCTCATTATGTCACTGGGATATAAGTGACAGACACATTCGTTAGTATGTCTTTTGTGGAGGGAGAGAGGGAGGCAAGGGCTGAAGGAAACCTCCAGACGCTGCTTGTAATGTTGTTGTTGCTTCTGATGCAGCTGTTGCTTCCTGTGTGCTGTTGTTGCTTTCAAATCTCAGAAAGGCGGCTTTTTCTGGCTGCTGGCTTGATAATGTTAAGGTTGATTGGGTGGGGAATGTGGTTTACAGCTTTGAAGCTGTTCCTCACAAGACACTGCTCCCTCCAAGCTTTAAAGGAAAACTCTGTGGCAATTTCCATGCTTCCTTTGCTTTATGAAGCCTTTAACTAATGCAGAAATGAAGCAGTAAAATACTGAAAATAGTAGTTGTGTGAAATATCTACCTGAAATGGACAGACTTGAGTACAAAATATTTGAAAGGTGACTGTTGGAGATGAAGAAGGTGAAATTTTTCACCACTGACTTTAATATGCAGTTGGAGTCTAGAAGTTACAATGGCCCAAGATCTGAGGTTCAGGAGACTAAAATAGATATTTTGGAACAAGTTTAGTATTGGTGACGAAGACAGTCACATTTGTGATGATTTCCTACTTGCATGAAGGTAAAAAGAATTGAGAATGTTTGATCACTGGATAAGGGTGTTTGTACTTTTCACAATGTCCTCTTATTGTGTAACTGACAATTCCACCATTAAACCTATATTTTTTCCTGTTGCTGTAAAGCAATATATAAATTGAATAACATCAGAGCAGGATCAGCAGTAGTATAATAAAAGATTCCAAAAGGAGTAACATTGACATAATTCTGGAGGAGTGACAAGAGCAAGGTGGAATGTAGACAAGGTAAAGGAGTTTGAGTAGGAGAATGTGTGAAAGGTTGTAAGAGTAGCTTCAGCGGCAATGTATTGTTTTGAGAAATGAGCTTAGTTGGCAGAACTGGCTGCAATGTCGCAACAAATTAAATATTGATGTTTAGAAGAAGTGGTCAGACATGAGCACCACAGGCCAGTATCACCAGACGTGCTGTGAAAACTCATATAACACACTTGATCAATATGGAAGCAGGAGCTCTCTATGGCGACTTGACACAAAACTGCTGCTGCTCTAAGCCCAATCCTTCACTTGCCTTATTATATCCCACAAAGATGCAATTGAAGCCCACGGGACCTCATAAAAAGACCGGCAGTTGGCCAGGTTAACTATTCTCAAGATTTAATGGCTTCACACAAGTTAACAATTTAATGGTCTGCCGCAGTATTTTACTTAAAGTAATACAAAGAAATAAAGAGAAATGTTAGCTGCTTTTGATTTGTTGTTAATGACATTTATGATTCAGAAGCAAAGCACAATGTGGTATGGTTTGGTTACAAATAATGAAGTGTAATCTTGCAATTAAGGATGCAACAACCTTGCTGTTGAGTTCCCTGCACAGTAAGACTCATGCTTTTTTTCTTGGAGTTATAATTCCTTCATGTTTTTGTTAAGAAAAAATATGTGATGATTCATCATTTGATCCTCCCTGACTTTGAGTCCTAGTTAGCTCACCTGTCATACAGTAATGCCTACACTTTACTAAATTGCTCTATTAATTGTGTTCTATTGTGGTAGAATCATCTTTGCCGAAACTTAACTTTCCCATTTCCAACCTCATATAAGGTCAAATTGAAAGTAACACTAAGAGTAAGAAGAAGCCGGCATACAATTATAAACAAATGTTTTCTTCAGTATGTCTTTCTGCTTCACCCTGATCACGAAATGCCTTTATCAGATTCCAACAAACACCTAACCAAGGTCAGTTTAATCTCTACCAAACAGTTTTCCGAGGCCACTGAAATCCACATTTATTCTAAACACAACAAAAAGCTGCTTGACCTCTTTGACAGACCATTAAGTCAGATTTATGTCCAGTATTCCATCCTTGACTGTTATAGTGTTCTTTCTGCATATATCTTACTGCACATTAATAAACTTCTGCTTCTTGAGGCTATGATGTTTTAGCCTCAAAATGAATTCCATTATCCTGCTTTCTTTGCATTCCGTCTATGGTTGCGTTAATCAGTTGGGTTTTGGTCTCACTGAAGGTACTGGTAGTAGGACTACTTGTTCCCCTGAGTCTTATTAAAAAATACATGCTTGTGTAACGTGTATCTTTTCATTTGAACTGCAGTTGCATCTCTGCCGTTTTCAAAATTAATGCTACTGTAAAGGCTGTTTCAATGATATGTGATATTTAGTTTATTTATAAAACCTCCAGAAGGAGAATCAAACTCAGTGGATAGTTTTATTAAACCCCCAAAAAATTACTTGGTAATGCCTTATACACTTAATCTATATTGTAATAGTAATCAAATTACATGTAGTAGTAAAACAACACTCAGAATCCCTCTTATCTACGCTTTCTCTGTGCTTTAAAACGCCTTGACGGAATATGTTCTAAAGTGCCTATCAGCCATCTAAGATCCTGTTTTGTCTCTTGGCAAAGGCATGATGAAAGCATTTACAAAAGCATCACAGTTGTTCGGGGAATAAATGTGAAGGAGCAGATCTCATAATATTGCCGGGCTAGAAATGACAGACACACTCATTAGTCTATCTTTTGTGGAAGGAGGGAGGGAAGCAAGGTCTGAAGGAAACCTCTAGCTGCTGCCTCTGATGTTGTTGTTGCTTCTGATGCTACTGTTGCTTCTCATGTGCTGATGATGCTTTCAAATCTCAGAAAGGTGGCTTTTTCTGCCTGGCGGCTTGATTACGTTAAAGTTGATTGGTTGGGGAATGTGGTTTACAGTTTTGGAGGTGTTCCGCACAAGACACTGCTACCTCTTAGTAGCTCACAAAGTAGTCTCTGTGGCAATCTCCATGCTTCCTTTGCTTGACAAAGCATTTAATACTGAAATAAAACTTTGTAAAGGCGCCCAGTGGAAAAGATTAAGGAATGCAGGAAACTGAAGCAAGCAAGTGGCAACAGTTAGATAAAAAATGTTTCTGAAACTGACTGTTTGAAGATTATAAATCCCGTGAAAATGGATCTAGTCATTCTTTTACACAATAGATCTGTTTTCAACAATGATTTTAATGTTAATTTCTTCATGGGTTTCAGAGCAGAAAAGATGCTAGCAATGCTATACATGTCATCTCATTCTTTACAAACACTTTGATATAAAAAGCAGCCTCATGTGTAGCAAGTTGCACAAACTTGAACCTTTTATTGGACACATAAAACTAATTGAAGTAATTTACCAATGTCGCTAACAATTCTCCTTTTAAAGCTAAATTTCAATCTGCTGTATACACCAAAATACGGTCTGTAAATGAATCAATGCATATTAGGGTACGTCTCAGTTTTGGTACAATGAAAGAGTCCAAAAAGGAGAAACATTGAAGTGATAGTAGTGGAGCGATGAGGGCAAGGTGGACTCTAGACAAGGTGGAGGACTCAAGGATTCGTAGTAGGAGTATGTGGAAGACGCTGTAACAGTAGCTTCTTCAGCACTTTATCACTCTGGAGAAATGAGCTTAGTTGGCACAACAGGCGAAATGAGCTTTGCTGGCAGAACTGGCTGCAAGTCCACAGCAAATTAAATATTGATGTTTGGAAGAAGTGGTCAGACAGGAGCACCATAGGCTAGTATCACCAGACGTGCTGTGAAAACTCATATAATGCACTTGATCAATATGGAAGCATGAACTGTTTATGGCGACTTGACACAAAACTGCTGCTGCTCTAAGCCCAATCCTTAATCCTTCACTTGCCTTATTATATCCCACACAAATGCAATTGAAGCCCAAGGGACAACATAAACAGACCAGCAGCAAACTGGTTAGTTATTCACAAGACTAAACTTCTTCACAAAAGTTAACAGCAAAACAGTCTACCACAGTCTTTGATTATAATGTTGTTGTTCTTTTGCATGAAGGAATGTGAAGCAACTCTTCAAGATGATATGAAGAAATGTCTGCTGCTTTAAATTTATTGTTAATCAAGGATATAATTTTTGTCAAGTTGATTCCCGCAGCATCTACACCATTATACAGAACATCTTTCTGATTACTTGCAGACAGCTAATGCAGTGCTTATGGAACTCATAGTGAGCGCTAAAGCATGGCTAAATGATGTACTGTATCATTTCTGTTGCTTGGGCCACTTGGCTGACATAATGCCTGGAATTTGTGAGGCTGGTGCTACTACTGTTGCTGCTTTTGTTAAGATGTAGCAGTCATAAAGATGACGAGTGAGGATGTTAAAGCACCATTGTGACGTCACAGTGGTTGATGACTTCCTGGCTTTGGAGCTCCCTGTGCTGTGAGACCCATGCTTTTTACCTTCAGCGAACGAAGTTCGAAGAAGGTATTGTAATCACTCGGGTAAAAATGTTGTCCGTCCGCCGGGCGGGCGGGCGGGCGGGCGGGCGGGCGGTCGGGCGGCGGGCGGATAGATCGTTTCCGGGCCAGCACTCGGCCTCTATTGAGTGTACATGGATGAAATTTGGTACACATCTAGCCTGTATGGTCTAGTTGTGCCTTTTGATGGTCTAATTGATAGATATTCAATACCTTTTGAAATAATTGAGAAAATATATAAATTATTTTTGTTCGTTTCCGGGCCAAATCTCAGTCACTATTGCATGTGCACTTATGAAATTTGGTACAGATGTGGCCTATACGGTCTAGTTGTGCCTTTTGATGGTCTCATTGATGGATATTCTATACTTTTTGCAAAAATTTGGAAAATAGAAAAATATGTATTTTTTTAGTTTTTTGGGCTGACACTCGGTCACTATTGCATGTAAATGGATAAGGTTTGGTACACACATGGCCTATAAGGTCTAGTTGTGCCCATTGAAAGGCCTGGTGGAAAATATTAAATGCTATTTGAAATATTGAAAAAAAAAGAGAAAAAATATATTTTTTGTTTCTGGCCCAAGACTTGGTCACTATTGCATGTACATGGATAAAGTTTGCTACACATATGACTTATGTGGTTTAGTTGTGCCTTTTCATGGTCTGACTGATACATATTCTATACTTTTTGTAATATTGAGAAAAAATATTAAAAATACTTATTTTCTTATAGGAGCCAAAACGTGCCCACTTTTGCATATACAGCAATGCCATTTCCTACACGTATCACCTATAAAATGTAGCAGTGCTTTTTGACTTGTATTTAACACTTTTTGAATGATCGGAAAAAAATTGGTGCATGCATAAAACCGTACCATAATATAAGTAAATTAGTATAATAAGGCCTTTCCCTGCTTTTACAAACCCTGGCAAGCACACAGGTAGATTGCAGGGCAGCAGGCAAATAACAGATAATAGAATGCCATTACTCGACCACTGTTGCATACCTATAATATACAGAATTTGGTAAACACACCAATTTTATGATGTAATTGTAATCTTCTAAATGTGTTATTCGCTGAAGGTTTGCTGCTGCGCAGCCTATGTTTTCATGGAGTTATGATTCCTCCATTTTTAAGAGAACTTATTTGATGATTGCTCTGTTATTTTATTTTATTTGGTTTTCCTGTAATTGCAACAGTAATATAGTTTTTGTGGGATTTATAGTCTGATGAATTAGTTGTCGTCAATTCCTATTATCTTAGTTGATACTTAAACGCTGTTGCTTCATGCTGATGGCCCTGAGAGACACAGTTGTACAGCATTATGCATATAACATGTTAAGTCCTGTGCTATGATTGAAATAATGTATAGTTCCATAGTAGGTGAAGGATAGTGCGATGTCTTTCTGGCAAGCGGGGTTGTACTGTTTATATCAACTGCGCTTTCCTTCATCATGTGACCTTCCTCAACTCTGATTCCTGGCTAACTTGTCTGCCGTACAGTATGCCCACTAAATTACTTCTTTGCTTATGTCCTATTCCTCAACTTAAAAGGCTCACTTGGAGTTAGAAATAGATGACATGAATGAGACATTTATAAGACAAACGTTATCTTCAGCATGTCTGTCTGTCTGTTCCAGTGCCTCGCCCTGTGTCATTTATGTCTTTATATCAGATTCCAACAAACACCTAACCAAGGTCAGTTTAATCTCTACCAAACAGTTTTCCGAGGCCACTGAAATCCACATTTAGAACAGAAATAACAAAGCTAGAGTCTACTTGACCACATTGACTGGCCATGAGGCCTTGACTGTTATTGTATTCTTTCTGCACCATTTTACTCTTTTGACTGAAGCAGACTTACCAAAAAGTGTGATTTTGCAGTGAAACGTCCACTTTGTTCTGGATGGGTCAAATGCAGTCATCAGCTTGGCAGTATTTCGCAGAATTATTTAGAATAAGTCCCGCTACTGTCATCCAAGCTTACACTGTTAAAATTGCAGACAGTTTTCAAAGATAATGTATCACAGTTTTCTACTACACAGGATTAGTTTATATGTATGCAATTTAGTGAGACTATGGCTATGGCCAATATTACCCCAAATCTCCAAGTCAGCATTGTTGTTACTTTGGCCACCACCAGAAATGTCTATTAGGAAGAGTTGGAAGAGTTTGAAGTTAATAGCAATCAAGGAGGTATAAACCTTGATTTGACAAACAGGTGTATGACTCTGAAAATTATCTTGACTGCCATAGATGCTAAAAAATACCATAGAATGGTCCAATGTAAAATTAATTAAAATTTGTGTCATTTAACAAGCACAACACAATGATGACGTTCTGTCCACTAAGAAAGCTGTGAACCACTATAGACATATGATTTAATCAAAAATGCCATTAGACAAAGCTATCTCCTATATCTATGTTTTCTTTTGAATTAAAAACATCTTGACGGAATCTGTTCTTAAACATCTATTAGCAATCTAGGATCCTGTTGTGTCTCTTGGTAAAAGCATTTGTCAAAAGCATAACAGTTGTTCAGGCAATGAATTTGAAGGAGCAGACCTCATTATGTTGCTGGATTTTTCTTTTGTGAAAGGAGAGAGGGAGGCAAGGACTGAAGGAAACCTCTATAGACACTGGTTCTGACGTCGCTGTTGTTTCTGCTGCTGCCTCCAGTTTGCTGTTGCTGCTTTCAAATCTCAGAAAGGCTTTTTCTGGTGGGTGGCTTAATTACCTAGATAAGAAGTCGATTGGTTGGGAATGTGATTTACAGCTTCGAAGGTGTTCCCCACAAGATATTGCTCTCTCAGAGCTCTCATGGTGGTTTCTGAAAGCACCACAAATTCTCAATGCATCCTTTCGTGATAAGATTTTCCTTTTAAAAAGCAGTTTGCCAAATCCAGCCATCAAGATTAGCATATTTCAAATAGCAAAGGATAAAGCATGCCATACAGATAAGTTAAGTGAAATGTCATCCTGAAATCTCAAATTGACCTAGTCGAGCATTTATGCTATTTAGCAGATTTTAGGAGCCACCCTTTCCCTTTTTTGGTTTTCAACAAATGTATTCATTTCTTGCTTTGTTCAAATAGGGATGATGCTAATGATGATATTTTACATGTGTCTTTAGATCCCTTCTGGATTCCTACCATGATAGCAAAACAGGTCAAAAGAAAGAGTGCTTTGACATTGCACAATCTAATACATGTGTGGCATGTTACCCAATCTCATACCTTTTATGTTACACAAAACAAGAATCGATAGAGTCAGTGGCATCCTCCCATTGCAGGGTTCATTTACATTCATCCTGCCAATAAGTACTATAAAATTCTGAAGTTTTAAAATCCTTTTACAGTTTTTTTTTATGGCGTTATTTAAATAATTGTTTATGGTTTTCTACAAAGAAACTCATTCAAACAATTAACTGGCAACAATGAAACTCTCAAATTCTCAATCATCCATTCAATTGCTTTTAGAGATCTCAAACTGTTAATTATGTCTTTCACACCAGAGGAGAGTTAATCTTTATGTTACAACTTCACAAAAAAGTACATCATGTGGTCAGGGTAGGTTCACTAGCCTACACTGAGAGGTGAGGATGGTCAGTGGTGGTATCATTCACTGAACCCTCTCTTCTCCACCTTAGACACCAGAGGCCGAGAGTGTTACAAGTTTATGGCTTGAAGTTCGGTCAATCAGAAAGAAGAAAGGACTTGAGCACAATACCGTGAATGGTGGCAAAGGCTGAGGTGGATGAAATTGCCAGGTATCGGGCCACAAGAGGTTTATTTCTTTTGATTGTAATGCCTTTACACATAAACTGGTTGATGATCTTGTGTATTGAGGAATTTCTGGAATCTCAGGAGTCTTTCGAGAATCTAAAGGAATTGGATATAACCAACTATTTTACGCTGTCTATGTTTGTAAAATTTAAAATGTTATTATTTTTTTAAGGAAAAAATTATTAATTCTAGTGTTAGTATGATATGAACTATGAAAATGCCAATAGATTGTATTTCATATACATGCTAAAACTAATTTTATCCCTTTCTGATTTTAAGACAACTCACTCCCACTTGCTTATTGTACATTCTGGCATCAAATTGTGATTTGATAGCAAAATTGGTTTTTGACGTCCCCATCCTCTCCAAAAGGATATCTTTCTTTTTTCATCAACATTCTTATTTGTGCTATGTTTGCTGTGATAAAAAAGGAATATGCCAATCCAGCAATTGAGGGGGCAAGTCAATTGTCAAGGTACATTTTTCCACATGGATATTTGTGCAATGTACATTGTATACTTTTCTAATCATAAGATGACTAAAAGTGTAAAATTACATGCCATGGACATGCAGTTCTTTATTCGTTATCATTACAAGGAATTTGCTTAATAATCCCTCAAAGTGGGCAATATCAAATTTACCTTTATTATTTGTGTGCATACCATGCCTGAGTGTGCATTTTCCTAAATCAAAGAATGGCATTAACAATAAATTTAAAGCAGCTGACATTTCTTCATATCATTTTAAACAGTTGCTTCACATCCTTCCATTTAAAAAGACATTGGGATCAGAGACTGTGGTAGATCTTCCGACTGTGAACTTTGTGAAGTCGCTTAGTCTTGTGAAAAATTAACCAGTTTGCTGCTGGTCTTTTTTATGAGGTCCCTTGAGGTTCAATAACATTTACATTGTATGTGGGATATGATGAGGCAAGTGAAGGATTGGGCTTAGATCAGCAGCAGTTTTGTGTCAAGTCGCCATAGAGAGCTCCTGCTTCCATAATGATCAAGTGTGTTATATAAGTTTTCACAGCACGTCTGTCGTCTGGTGATACTAGCCCATGCATGTTGCTCCTGTCTGACCACTTCTTCCAAACATCAATATTTTATTTGCTGTGACATTGCAGCCAGTTCTGCCGACTAAGCTCATTTCTCCAAAGTAATACATTGCAGGCCAAGCTGCTCTTACAGCTTCTCACATACAGTGAGGAAAATAAGTATTTGACCCCCTACCAAATTTTCTAGTTTGGGCACTTGCGCTTGCTCCAAAAATCTGAAATTTCTCAGGTAGATCTGGTCCAACATTAGAAGACAGGTAATGCACAAAAATTAATTGAAAGAAGCATTATGTAATATATTTGAGAAAGAATCCCAATAGTCTTCGGAACATGCTGGTTTGTTGTGCCACGACAATCTCATTTATACAGGTGTCTTTGAGTGCAAACATCATTTTAGAAAGTCCTAGAGCAACCAACAATGAGTGAGCAAAGCTCTGAAAAGCAGTCTGCAACATTGCCAGGATGAGATAATGACCAGTACAATATGTCGCAGTAGGCAGACGTGATGCACTGCTGTCATAGTGCCTCTTTTGCAGAAGAATCATGCCAAAACTTGTTGAGAATTTCCCCCAATCATCAGCAAAATAGTTCCACATGATCAATTACAAATTCTAAGCTAGCTTTGGCATGTTTCTTCTGCAACAGAGGCACTATGGCCGCACTTCATTATCTTAGCCTGCCGAGACATATTGCACTGGTCATTTCCTCTTATTGGTGGAGTGGCGAACTGCTTTCAAAGCTTTTACTAAATCATCGTTGGTTAGTCTAGGACTTTCCAAAATAGTTCTTGCACTCATGGACTCCAGTGCAGATGAGATTGCATTGGCACTGCACATCAGCATCGCCCAGTGGTAAGTTTGTCCTTTGTTTACTAACACACAATGTCAAGCTTATCAAAATGTTCACCCCTAGATCAATACATAGGTTCTGTGTACCAACACCGACTAGTGTCGGGAAAAAATCGGGTCTCTGCTGTCTAGTGATATATTTTTTTAAACCATGCATCTTCAAAATGAAGAAATTACCAAAAAATTGTACGAGATGTAATTGAGGCCATAAAAAGCTAAATGAAATGGGGGGGGGGGGAACAATTGAAATAGGTTTTGATTGCAACAAATTTCAGTTATGATAGTTTTCCAAGTGTTTGTTTTGTAAAGTCTGGTGATAAACCCTTTGCAAACGCTGGGGTCTAATACTTATTTCTGAAGGCTATTTGGATTCTTATGCAAATATATTACATAATGCTTCTTTCACTTATTTTTTGTGCATTACCTGTCTTCTAATGTTGGACCAGATCTACCTGAGAAATTTCAGATTTTTGGAGCAAGTGCAAGTGCCCAAATGAGAAAATATGGTTGGGGGTCAAATACTTATTTTCCTCACTGTACATGACCCCTACTCCTCTACTCTTCCTCTGTTACCCCTCTACTTTTTCTTCTTTTATTCATCTACTTCTGTTACTCCTCTTCTATGAGAAAGTCCTCAACCACTGTGACGACACAATGAAGCTTTAACATCCTCATCTGTCATATTTATGCCCTCTACATGATACATCACAACAACAACAGCCACTGCAATAGTAGTACCAGCCAAAAAAATTCCAGGTATCATGTCAGAAATGTGGCCCAAGCAGCAAAAATGATACAGTACATCATTTAGCCATATTTTATTGCACACTATGGGTCCCATAAGCACTGCATTAGCTACCTCCAAATGATCAAAATAGGATGTCTTATGCTATGAACAGGCTGCTGGCTGTGCTCAGGGAAATCTGTATACTTAAAGATTCATTTTCTAATCAACCTGAAGACAATTTCAATTTTCATGCTGGAGTGTTGCTGCATTAACTGCGACACATGATTAAAATGTGCATACAATACGCAATAAGCATGATGATGTACTGTATGTTTCATTAGACCACTCGCTGTCATAAAGATAATGTAGTTCATTATTGTAACATAAAGATGAAAGTGGGAGTGTTCAGGCACCCTGTGGGGTCACAATAGAAGATAACTTCCTGCACAGTTGGCATTCAACAGTCTTGATAACCAGAACTTAACCTGATTGGCTGATGCAGCAAGCAGAGCCAATCAGATGAAGATGAAATAGTGTAGAGGAAGATGAAGATAATTATTATGTACTCTCTGAAACTGCTGTAAAACTTTCATATCAAAAAGAAAGCCAAGCATGTTTGTATTTTGGGTCTTTTCTGATTTTAAAGATGAAGATAAAACAGTGCTTAAAAAGGTAATATTAAAGATCCGATACCACCTCATAACATTTCATCTCTGAAATAGCACTAATAGAAGAGGATGAAGTCAATTGTCACTTGCATTAGAACATGTGATTCTGACACCAAACCACAAATATGAGGATGTCGGAAGAAGTCTGGCAAATGAAATGTTGGATTGCATTAAGTGCTTGAGATATGTGAAGAACTGAAGATACCTTGATTCTCGAGATGTCTACCCTTTCCGTCAAATGTCTCTGCTTAGTAAGCCAAGCACAGGAACCTTGTTGTGCAAAAGAGAAACCTCATAATTTGTGTGATGTGAATTCCTGTTATCTTGGTTGAGACTTGAATGCTGTAGGTATGTGCTGATATGACTTAAGAGAGACAGCTGTACAAGCCTGGGGCATGGCTATGTAGCAATGTGCTTGATTGCAGCGAGCGCTATTCAATGCTCCGGTAAGTTAAAGGGTTTTGTGATGTCTGCTTGGCTGGCAGGGTTTCAATTAGCTGCATCCTCCTTCATCATTTAACTCATACAAGCTTTTTACCTTACTAGCTCACCTTCAAAGCAGCAATACATGCCTTACACTGAACCACTCACTCACTAGTATCTCATTTTTCATGATACAAAATAAAGCAGGGTCAAATTTTTGTCCTCACTCTCTTTAATTTGATTGTCACTCAGTTACTCATCATGCTCATGTTGATGTTTTATTATGACTTTCTTTGCTTATTTTCTCACTCATTCCTAACTTTTTGTATTTACTACAAATGCCATGCAAGGAATATCAGTAAATAACTTAATAGAAAAAGAATACATAAATTTTATATGTAATAGGGTCATTCTACAGAAATGTTCCCATTTGGGTGGCAACTTTGCTGTTTTTCAAAATTTTTAAAATGCATGATTTAATCAGTGTGGAGGTCAAGATAGGTTCTGAAAAACATCTAGCAATGGTTGCCATGATTCTTTCTTCAATTTTAATTCTTGCTAAAATTAACATGCTTTTCCTATGAGTCATTACCGCAACAGTAGCAAATTGTTGCGGTAATGACATGTTGCGGTAATGACAAATTCAGCTTTGGTATTTTTTTTAAGAGGCCCAGCAGCACAGAGAGCATGGGAGGTAAAAGGAATGTGAACTAGAACAGCATCACTTCATGACAGTTAAAGAAAAATTTTGCTGCATTTCATTCTTGATTGTTTAATGTCCGTTGCGGTAATGACGCATAATAAACCTACTCGCTCAAATTAGGGGTTTTAAATGGACATAAAATCTCTTTCGCACGTCTGATTTTCTTAAGCAGACAACCTTGCTATCAAGCTGCTCAAGTAGTTGTATTATGTCATGTGACTGATGACATCACTTGTATAAGTAAATGAAATAGTGCCAAAAATAGTACTATGTTCCGGTAATGACAAAAAAACTTCGCAGCTAATTCGCTCAAAATTCAATGGGGAGTAAAAAATTAAAGCAAGCCCATAATTTAAAGGACATTGTTCTGGTTACATTCATATTACAATTGTAGCATATTCAGACAATTTTAAAGATATAGGGAGGGTTGAATTCGCAGAAATGGGTGCAGGGACATGCAAAAATAGGTATAAGTGCAACTTTAGGGCAGTAAAATATTGTCAAAAATATATATGAATGACAAAATTAACACTTAACATTTTTGCTTTGGTCCTGCTTGCGACCACTAACTTAAAAAAAAGTGATAAAGAAGCATTTATTATTGATTTAATTACATTTGAAACCCAGGGACAGGAATAGGAACATTTCTGTAGAATGACCCAACAAACAAATCAGTTTAATGCCCCTTGTATCTTTGCAATTTTTGTCTCTAACCCCTAAGTCAAGGTCACTTTAATTATCTCCTTGAAACTTTTTTTACAGAGGACACTGTACAAAAATTGAAATCAATGCTAAACGACTTGGAGAAAGGCAAATAGAAATGTTCACTTAACTAAGCATTGTTCCAATTTGTATCTGCTGTTCTCTTTAGTTGTTGCTCTTATTGTCGTTTTCATAGCTATGTGCTTTTTGAAAACTTTTTGCAGTTGAACCGTGACATGATCAAGGTATCTTTGTATGTGATTGGTCTAATCTTCAACCTTTGACACTCAGATTAGAGTTTGATATCATGGTTAATTACAAAGGAAATTAAAGTGCCAAGCGAGGTTATTTTTTGTGTATAACCACAACAAACAACTTCTGTCTAAGCCGAGAGTTACACCTTGTCAGAAGAGTCTCTATTTCGATGTTTTCCTAACAAAGTTTGTTTTATTGTTTTTTCACAAGACACTAGTTGTCACAATTTCAAATCGCTATGTAACAATTTTTGAGTGTCATTATTGTGCACTGCAGGCCAAAAGTTTGGATGCAGTATGTTGCTTGCCGTTGGATCAGTGTTACACAAATTTTCATGTGGGTGCATGGTTTCTTATCTGATCACAAGAAAATGTCATAATAGAAGGAGGGATTGTATGGGTAGTTTCTACAGTGTATATGAATTGCATTCAGTTTCCTTTGTTGCTTTCAAAAATATTGAGGTTCCAAACAAGTGGACATGCATATCGATGAAATAGCAATGGCCAGTACTCATTTTGACACATACCAATTTTTAAGAGCCACTTTTCCAATTTAATGCTATTTTCACAATTTAACTTTGAATAATCCACTTCAAATATATGTAGGTTTATTTTGATTTGATCAAATAAGAATCCAAACAACCCGATACCATTATGTGCAACTTTAATGCAATGGTGAACTGCTTACCGTTTCCAAACATTTGGCCGGCAGTGTAACTCCCCTTTGAGGATAAATGGTCAACTTGGTTCAATTACAGTTCAAGCATCTATCAAGCAGTGTGGGTATTGAACCTATGTAAGCTATACATAATCCATATGTGAATGCCTTTAGTCTGTTTCTTGAAATGTGTGCTAACTGTGCTTGTGATATATGTGCAATTATGCAACTGAATCTAATCTGTGACGTCACAGTTTTTAGATAAAGCGAAGTACAAACTAGAAAAACATGTATCTATGAAAAAGATAATTTCCAGACGATTGAAACTTAGTTGAGATTGAGTAGGATTAAATAGGCAAGCTGTCAAATGCAGCAACATGTCACAACTCAGTTGAAAATGCTGACACAACAGAAGTAAAATGTTTAAAGCTGCCATTCAAACAGTCATACACTCACCAGCAAAAGAAACGCATTACTTGATTTTGGCTTATAATTTTTTTAGACAAAACAAATTACATGGTATTGATCCTAAGATCAACTGGTGTCTTTATGCCAAAAATCGTTCAGCTGTGACCGTTTCCTGTCTGCCTTTTGACTTGTTTATCACATTTCAGTTTTTGTAATAAAATATTATCTTACTGAAAATTAAGTCACCATTTTAAATAACGCCCAAACAGATGATAAAAGCCGAAAAATTAGCGCAGCAACTCTATTTTTGAATTTTACAGGACAATTTGAAAATTGGAGTTTTGCACATTTCAAAATGTAGCAGACAAAATCACTATGGTTCGGGCATATGATAGTAGAATGGCTGAAAGAATGATCAAACTTATACCTACATTTGACAGTCTCATGTTTGGGTGGTTTCACCTTGCCAATCTGTTTAGATATATAATGACTGAATATCAATGGTGTCATCAGTGCTCGGGAAGACTAGTGTCACAAAGACACCGAATCGCGAGAGAGTTGTAAGTTCATAGAATGTATATTTTCTTAAGATCCCAATTGGTAATTTTCTAGATGTGTTTGTGACTGCGTAATTCATTATGTTACAATGCTGAATTACTGACATCGCAATACTGAGCCATAAAATGCATATGAAATGGTATGAAACAAGATTTATAATGTAAGATTATATAACATTTGAGCTTATTTGGATTCTAATAAAGAGAGAATCATTAAATTTAGCTGTCAAAATCATGCTATAAACCCACACAGAAACATCAGCATTGTGGCTTCATAGTTGAAAGCTTCTTTGGTTATCTTCAGTACCAAAAGCAGAAAGGCTGTTGGACAGAATGAATGTCTTGACATTGATCATCCTCATACATGATTGTATGGCATGTTACACAATCTAACACCTTTTATGTGGCAACAAGAATCAGTGCTAGGTATGACTTTGATGCATCCTTTCAGTTGGATCTTAGCCACCAGAAGCCAGGAGGGTTTGCAAGTGTATACCTTGATGTATGATGTATCAGGGACAGGCAATAAAGAAGCAGTAGAAGAGGAGTATGAGTAACTGATAAATATTTAGTATCATTTGCATTACCTTTTTATTCACCCATAAGATATTCCTGGGATTTGCATTGTACATTGTATTGTGTCAGTCATAATAGTGGAGGAGCACCATACATAGGTATAGAGAAATGAGAGAAGTAACAGTAGAGTTGAAACAAAAGAAAAGTAGAGGAGTATGTGGGAGAAGCTGTAATAGTAGCTTTGCTGGCATTGCATAACTTTGGAGAAATGAGCTTAGTTGGCAGAACTGGCTGCAACACCACAGCAAATTAAATATTGATGTTTGGAAGAAGTGGTCAGACAGGAGCACCATGGCCTAGTATCACCAGACGTGCTGTGAAAACTCATATAACACACTTGATCAATAGGGAAGCAAGCACTTTCTGTGGCGACTTGACACAAAACTGCTGCTGCTCTACGCCCAATCCTTCACTTGCCTTATTATATCCCACACAAATGCAATTGAAGCCCGAGGGACCTCGTGAAAAGACCAACAGCAGGCCAGGTTAATTATTCACATGACTCAATTACTTCACATAAGTTCAGAGTCGAAAGGTCTGCCACAGCCTTTGATCAAAATATCTTTACATTGCATTACAGCATAATGCATGCAGTTAAATAATGGTAGATTATCAGTCTAAAGTATTTTTTACTTTAATGAAATCTGTCAGGAAGGAAATATATACTATACGTATTATATTCCTTCAAGCTTGTTCTTCTCAGCTTGACATCTGAGTTGACTGTAGACAAAGGTGATAATGAATTAGAAAATAAGCAAAGAAAGTGAAACCCTAACATTTGTATTAACAAGTGACTTGTAAGTAAATAAAAGAAAAGCAAAGACAAAAATTGCACTTTTGCAATTTTTCCATCACAAAAATATGAAATTAGTGAGTGGTTTTGTGTAGAGCATGCATCACAAAATGGCAGGTGAGCTGGTTTGGCATAAAATTGAAGGAGGGGGAAGCTGAATTGACATCCTGCCAACCAAAGAGTCATCACAAAACCCCTAAACTTATTGTGGCAATGAATAGTGCTCGCTGCAATCATAGCACATAGGTAAATAGCTTGTCCTAGTCGTGTGCGACTGTCTCTCTTAAGTCATATCAGCACATACCTACAGCATTCAAGTCTCAACCAAGATAACAGGAATTCACATCACACAAATAACAGGGTTTCTGTTTTGCACTTCAAGGTTCAGGTGCAGAGGCATTTGTAAGAAATGGTAGACATCAAGGTATCTTCAATGGTTCTCACGCATAGAATGTGTTCATACTTTTCATTTGCATATACATGTATCACACTTCTTTAAACATCTCTGAATTCGTAGTTTGGTTTCACAACCATGGATTTTAATCACAGCAATTAATATTATCATCTTCTATTTCATTAAGATTATTTTGGGAAGAAAGTCGATAAGGCAGATTTTTGAAATGAGCTGAGTAAATTGCAACAACTTCATTTTCACCTTATTTAAAAAGGACAGTGTGACTTAGGACACACAACAAAACCTCATAATATTTATGATGCTTTTATGGTGTATGACTCAGTATGTGAGAAATATTATATTAGAACTAGCAGAGTACCCGTCTAAAGACGGGTGGAGGGGGCATTGACATCGTACTGTTGATTTACCCAATCAGGAGTTATGTGAATAAGTCAACATGATGTCTGTAATACTTGTTTATGGTGAATTGAAACGAAAGTGCTTCTTCTGAAACCCCCTTCCCCTCTCTCTTTATGTTGGACAGCAGTTTGACGTGTCAATGCTTTGTCTCATTTGGGTGTTGTCCTTGGTACGTAAAGCAAAGGAAACAAAAAAAAATCTATAGATATATGTAATCGACCTTTCTGTCTGTCTGTCTTTATGGAGTATTGATCTACTGGAGATGCATTTCAGTAACAGATAAGATCTCCCTCTATCTATATTATATATATATTTATCTATTTGGCTATCTATCTATCCATCTATGTCTCTATGTATGTGCCGAACTGCCCATTAATATATCTGTCTATCAATCTATCTCTCTATCTGTCTTTCTAGGTATCTCAAACTATCCATGTATCTATCGATTTATCTATCAATTTACCTAGCGATTTATCTATTGATCTATCTGTCGATCTATCTATCTGTCTATGTATCTATATATTATGTTCTTTCCTCCTTCCTTTCTTGTTCGCTCCCCCTGTTTTTTGTCTGTGTTTGAAGCACTTTTAAATGACTGGATGTAAATGTTTGAGTGATAAACAGAAGTTACTAAGGTGAAATGGAATTTTAAAAAGCTGACGCTCTTTAAGAGGGGCTTGTAGACAGACTATCTACCTACCGATGTGCCTGTCTGTCTATCTATAAGGATGTGTTGAGTTACTTATAGATAGAGATCTATCTACATGTAGCAATTTGGCTGTTGATCTATCTATCTATCTATCTATCTATCTATCTATCTATCTTTCTATCTATCTATCTATCTATCTATCTGTCTATCTATCTATCTATCTATCTATCTATCTATCTATCTATCTATCTAGCCATCTATATCTTTCTATATCTATCCATGTGTCTTCGGTCTCTTTCCTCCCTTAATCCGTTCTTAAAGTCTTTCCTTAATTCCTTCATGTAAGAATTGCTAGATTCCTTCATACACATTCTTTCTTTCCTTCTTTCCTTCTTTCTTTCCTTCTTTCTGTCTTTCCTTCTTTCCTTCCTTCCTTCTTTCCTCCCCCCCCTTTTCGTCTAGGGTATCTTTAAAGGTCGTAGCAAAAGTGAAAGCACTGGCCGTGAGTGGCTGCTGCTGTTGCTGCTGGAATATTTTATCAGTTTTTCCTCGCTATAATCAACAATTCGTAAGTTACGATGCATTTAAAGCATTAAGAACACACCTTGGACATAACAGGAGACAGTGGCTAAATATTATGACTGTCTGTAAAGCAATAACAGAGAAGACCCGTTACAAAGGAATATGGAGAGGGTGAATTTTATATATGTACTAGCAGTGTACCCGTCTAAAGATGGGTAGAGATTGCATTGATATTTTATTGTTTATTTACCCAATCAGGGTGTGTGTGAATATGTCAAGATTATTTCTGCAATAGTACTTGTTTGTACAGTAAAAGTGCTACTTCTGAATGCCCTCCCCTTTTGTGTGGACCTGGCCTATGTTGGACAGCAATTTCAATTGTGCTTCCACTGCTGTGCCTCATTGGGAATTAGTCTGTGTGTCCCAAAAGGTCTGTCTCCATTTGTAGTTCTGAATTTATGTACAGGTGGTGTCTCCAAGCAATAGGAGCTCTGATGGAATCCCCTTTGCCTTTCAACAAGGTGATTGGTGTTGGTGACCAAGTCAACTTAATGAGTGTGTTTGTTGAATGTTTGATTGTTTGGGTCAGCTACACTGTGTTTATTACATTCGCAAAACAGTGGTTCAACGGAAAGGTGTGTTGTTATCATACAGATTGGGGTTTTTAACGTGTCAACAACCAGAT
Source organism: Platynereis dumerilii (assembly GCA_026936325.1). Taxonomy (NCBI): domain Eukaryota; kingdom Metazoa; phylum Annelida; class Polychaeta; order Phyllodocida; family Nereididae; genus Platynereis; species Platynereis dumerilii. Next base: position 74,204,445 of record JAPTHN010000002.1, on the reverse strand, counting down.
TATTATTAACTGTTGGTCACAGGATTTCATTTACTTTGCAAACAAACCAGATAATATGTCATCGGGTGGGCTTCCCCAAAGACAAAAATAGCACTCCCCCTTATCGTAGTGCTGCCTATCGATAATACCTGTCGTAATCCCCATATGGAGACAGACCTATTAACCCATGTACTATACAAATGCATGATGCATAGGCCCAATCAACCATGCGAGTTATCTCCATTCATCCCATAATGTTATTTTTGCTTTCTTTGTAACCATGGTTTTCTTTGGGGCCTTGAGAGTAATTATATCTTCTCCTTCGCCACAGTGTTGTCCTTCTTGACCCATCCTGCAATTGTTTCGTGTATTCTTCCTCATTCTCAACACTTCTTCACTATTTGTAGACTATTATATCTATCTGTCTATATATAGAAATATGGAATTGTTGATATAAGCCTACCTATAGAGATCTATATGTATCAATGTGTCTATGTAATATATGTATGAAGTGTTTATGTATCTATCTCTATCTTTCTATGTTACTATCTGTGATCTGAACAAATTTCTATCTTCCTTCTTTCCGTCCTGCCTCCTTGTTATCTACTTTCCTTTTCCCCTTCTTTTATCCCTTCCTTCCTTTCTTCATGCCTTCCTTCCTTTCTTCATGCCTTCCTTCAAGTGTTCATTCCTTCCCTTCTTTAATAATTCCCTAATTCCTTCCTTTGTGCATTCCTCACTTCCTTATTTCATTCATTATTCCCTTACATGATTGCTTCCTTAATTCCTACACTAATTCCTTTTAATGGCTTCATTCATTCTTTCTTTCCTTCTATAGTGTGCTAATGGTTTAATAAATGTGAACACTTGCTGTGACTGGCTGCTGCTGTTGCTCCTGCTTTGATTGCAGCAGGACAGCCATAATTCACGGAAAACTTGACATTTTAATAAATATTCAGAAGTTTTGATAAATTTGAAGTGATGCAAACACAGTTCAGACACAGCAAGACATTGTGGTGAAATATTGCGACAATCAGGTAAGCCATAACTGAGAACACCCGTGACAAAGGAATATGGGGAGGTGAATTTTATATATGTATATAGATAGATATAGATTGTTATATCACCCTGCAAACACAATTCCTAAATGGGTTCCTTTTTCCTTTGCAAACAGCTTCTTTGAAAATGATTTTCCTTCAGTTCTTTTTATTTTGCTACATACCTTTTAGATAATTTGTCTTAATCTGATTCCTTCACTTGCTTCATTGGCCAGTTGGGTTGATACAAAGACAGAATATCTATAAAAACACGATTGCACTATCTTTACATACGAGAGCAGTATGCACTTTCTTAGTAATAATATTTATGATTATAGAAAAGCATGGAAATATCAATGGCTTGAGATTGTACACTATTAAAGGATGCAAAGCTTTTCTATATTTCCAAATTTTGTTAAATTGATGTTTTGATTACCTGCTTGACCAGGAGACTGAAAAGTGAATCAAGAGCATGGACTTGTTCAAATTTGCAAGATTACCTGAGATATATCGTCACACATAAACAGGTAATGGGTCAGTGATCATGTTGATAAAAGATATCAAATGCAAAAGGGAAGAATTTCCATGATAAAATACTAATTTAAGCAGTGAAATTATATTTGATCAAAATTTGTCCTAGCTTTAATTGTCATATCTCAAAACTGCACACAATCCGATATTTCCATACTTAAATTATAGCTTTACAATGAAATAACATTTCTTTCTAAAACGAAAGGCAAATTAACATTAATTTCCAGACAGTCTAAAAATAATTGTGCATATCCAATAACTGTAGATTTTCTTTAAATCTCATAATATTCCATAGATTATTTGAGACACAAAGTAATCATCGTGCATACAGGTAAAAGTAATCAAAGGCTGACTGATGGATGGCCGTGAAGTTATTGAGCCCTGTGAAAAATTCACTTATTCTAATATGCAATAGCTCAAACATAGCAGTTCATATCCAAGAATCCAACATACATCTCTTGTGGGTCAATATTGGATCTGTCCTCTTCCTGATTGACTGGAGGTTAAGCCAAGAACTTGCAACACTCTTAGCCTCTGGTGTCTCAGGTAGAGCAGCTTTGGTTCAGTGATTCGGTGCAGACACCATTCATTTTACATAACATGAAGTCCACGTGTGACGGAATGATGCTAAGAAGCAGGTTTTTGCTCTATAAGTCTCAGTTTAATAACTCTCAGTGCCATGTATTAGTTTCTATATGACTGACACTTAAGAGAACAATTCAAGCAGTAAAAATCACCAACTGCTGAAGTTTTAAACTAAGAGTGTCTCAGCAATCAGGGGTCCATTTCCAGCGTGACGGAATGATTCTCACCATCATTGAAGTTTTTCAGGATAAGGGAACTAAGGTGGTTACTAAGACATGAAACACCCACTTATGAGCTACTTAGGTACTAACACTAGTAGCCATGGCCCCTTAAATGGGTCCTTACAGCACATTTGGCTACTTATGACAACTGTAAGGCACCTAAGAATCCACTAACAGCCAAACATAAGTACTTATACCACTGTTTGCTTTTTCTGGCCAATCAGAAGGCAGGATTTCGCTCTGATATAATGCATATCACAGCTCATACACCTGACCATGATATTGCATGCTTGGCTGACTACAAGTTGACAAAATTGAAGGAAACACTAAAACAAAACTGACCAACAAAGGATTTAAACTGAACAACACAGACAGTAAGCAAGGAGGAAGATTGTATCAAGTGTAACTGGTCTCAATAAAAAGGCTGTATTCACTCTTTTTTTATCCCAATATCTGAAATAATGATCAAATTTAAGGTCACTTGATAAAAAATGTACCAATGTTCAACATTGTGTGAAATAAAGATATTAAATAATAAAATAGTTCATTTTGGATAGGCAAGCTGCAAAAAAAAATTGCGGAGCAGCAAACCAACAATTTTGGCCCTATTTGGCAAGCTGAAAGAATTATTTTTTCTTCTTAATTCGGGGGCTGCCGCCCCCGAAACCCTGCTTCTTCTTATTTCGGGGGCTGCTGCCCCCGAACCCCTGCTCCTTGCTTTCTATTATTTTTTAAATGTATTTTGTAACTTCAAAATAAAACTTGCGCAGCAACTATGATAATCAGCCTCACCAAAGAGACCTTGGCTGAGAGGGCTTCCCTATCGAGCTACCTATCTATCTATCCATCTATCAATCTATCTATCTATAAAATTAATCTATGAAATTAATGTATTGTGTTATTTCTATCTGTCTATTGATCTTTCTATCTATTTTTCCATCTAATCTTTCTATCTACAAAATTAATGTAATGTATTATTTCCTGAGAACAAAGAATTCTGACCTGTTGCCTTCAGGGCTGCCAACCTTCAAATGAACTGAGGAACATGAATCATTGAATGTGCAACAAATACAATGAAATGTTGTCAAACAAGAGGATTAAATGGCAAACTAAGAGATTTAAAGTAATTAGTTTTGCAATCAGTGGTATAAGTTAGATAACACCCTTGTTTGTGACGATATGCAATAATCCTCGGGCTAAAGCCCTCGGATATATTGCATATCGTCACAAACGAGGGCGTTATCTATTACTTATGGGTACTTATGTTAGTTCCATCCACTAGCAGAGCATGAAGTCTACTAAGAATGTCCCCTAAGAAGGATTACAGAAGTGAGAATGCCTGAGGTGAAAATCCTTTGTTTGACAAACTTTGCAGATTTCATTTCGCATTGGTTCATCAAGCCCATACTGAGGAAAACACACCAGTTAACTGACTTGCATTGTTTTACCAACACATACATAATCTTGATAAAACTGACAAATCAAGAAGCGCAGCAGCAAACCCACGACTGCACAGTTCTGTTGCTGGAACAATATGATGGAGCATGTGCCATCAATTTTTCTGTAAGAAAATACCTTGATATACATGCCAAAGTTTCAGATATGTACAATCAAACTGTTTATTGGAAGGATGTTGGATGAGGGGGTGGGGTCTAGACAAAAACATAATTGCATGATTTTCAGTGCCTCTAAATCAATACAATTGGTTTGAATTGAATAAAATTATCAATGAGATAGATAATCTTCCAAAACCAAAAATAATAAATTGGACTGTAAAAGCTGCATGCATTCCAGAATTTACTTTAATTCTCACTAGGGGAGACTGGGGCAAGTTGTAACTTATATAAACCATCGTTAATTTGGAACTAAATCAGGCAGATGATTCCCTAATTTGATACATGAAGCTAGTGTTGGAGGTTCGAGACCTGCCTCCATTGATGGTCATATTCTGATGGTGTGGGCCTTGGCTCAGTCTCAGCTGCACCAGACAAAAATGTCATTCTTGATTGTGAAAATTCTGTACTCAAAATTTATAGACAAAACTTACAATGGCCAGTGCTGAATTAGCAACATGAATGTCTCCTGCCCCATGTAACTTATAATTCAACATGTTTAACTGATATGTTGTCAGAATTGTGTAAGCAGTAATTTGAGTAACATTGTCCCCAAACCAATTTTGGGAGTGTCTGGTGGCATGACATTTGGACAACCAATAAATTGTGTCAATATAAGATACCGTAACAAACCAGTTATATGCTGCAGATATTATGAATGATTAAAATATGTGAAAAATAAGTAAAATACAACATAACTTTAAAAAAAAAGGGAATCAA